>JAKEPQ010001027.1:14055000-15490000 GCA_024500445.1 Entomyzon cyanotis | reverse complement strand
AAGTTAAGCTTCCGCTTCCACATACCTCAGTACACCAGTAAAGAGTAATTTTCCATATCTGTGCATGTTTTCCTTTAGCTGCAGTGATGAGGAATATTCATTTCCTGCTCCATTTTGGCGAAGTAACTCTTAAAATCTTAATACAGATCTGATTTGTCAGGATAATATGACAAAACCTGTTGCTGTGTGTATTTTCTGCAGAACCAGGTGATCCTGTTAATAGGTGTAGTCTGAGCAACACCCTGCAGAAATGTAACACATTATCTTTTATTTATGCAGCTTAACACTCTACTGACTTACTGCTATAGCAATACACTGAATACCCTCTATCATGATTTATTACTGGTCCTGGTTCTCTTCCTATTTTCTGTCTCGTCTTTCTACTGTTTTGCTTGATTTACCCCAGTGCATCATCAGACACTTTCCATTATTAAAAAAATCAATTACTTTGATGTACAATGGGCAGCACATACCTAGTTCCACATTTTGCATAAGCAGGCATTTTGGATGGCGGATCATGGCAATAATGAATGCCTGAGCTGAAAATAGCTTACTACGGACTGCTGGGATCCAACCTCTTTTCTTCCTGCTCCAGAAAGATAGGTCTGTACCATGGGACTCTCGATTACCACCCCTCGTCTCTGAGCAGGGCACCCAGTGGGCAGCAAGCCCCTCCTCATGCTTTAATTTTCACAAAAGGGAAAGCAACTTTCAAAAATGTGGGAAACGAGTCCTAATTTGAGCCCTCTGGGGAAGTTGCTGCAAACTTCAGGAGAACTCCACACAGTCTTTAAGGAAGATCAGACAGCACCTTGAAACAAACCCCAAATCAGATTGTGACAACAGTGACAACTAGTGACCTCTGTTCCTGATAGGCAGAGGTTAGAAAGACCTATGGTTTATTCTGAAAATACAAAGGACCAGACTTGCTCCTCATGTTAGTCTAATGAGGTCGGAGGAGCAATACCAGTGAGGAGGACGCCCTGCCAACTACTAAATGCAGCTTCTGAGCTATAAGCTTAACTATATGTATAATTATTTGCAGGGTGCATAATAAATGAAGACTGCCAGGCTTGACAGGACTAATATTAGTGCTACCAGCTGTGTTTTGGCTTGTGGGCTTGCAGGGGGAGGTAATTCTGCCTCTTTACTTGGCCCATTTGCTCAGTATGTGTGAGCCACTGTCTGCTTGCGTTCAAAGGATCCCCACTTCTCAGACAAGTCTTTACATTTCCTGTGATGGCTCCTTGTAGGCAGAGTTGTGCAGGTTTTATTTAACTCCCTCTCTGAAATCTCAGCACTTCCATTCACAACCACACAACCCTGTAGTCCTTTGCTTCATGATGCAAAACCAGGCTTCCCTTCATCTGTGAGCAGCAGTATTCCTACGAGGAGATGTCTGAAACCAAAGTTACCAGCTTGTCTATGAGTAATAACTCTTGAAAAATTCCCAACTCCAAGTGTATGTTCTTGTCTACACCAACTGCAACAAGAAGATGAGAGTCTTCTAAAAGGCTTGAAATTAAATTGCAGGATTTTCTGTAAGCCATCCAGCTTCACAGTCACCATCAGTCCCAGAAATGGAGAATGGCTCCTTGCACACACTTGGTTGTGCTTCACAGGGCCAAGAATCTTAAATCCAGTAAAAACTCTGCTATTATCTTCACCCTGAGTTGGTACTACACAGGCCTTTCCAAGGCCATGCACCTCCTTGCCTGTCAGCAGGGTGATGACACTACCTCTGGGATGTGTTTTGTTCAATTTCTCCCTTCTTAGAAAGTGTCCCATCTGTGGGAGAAAGAGTGCATTCTGATTTTACTTGGATAACTTGGAGAAGAGCCAGGGCTTTGTCTTTTCCTGGAAATGTAGCTGCAGGAAGAATGAATCACCAGGTTGAACCTGTATAGCCAACTGAAAACAAAAGCTCAGACTTCTGTGTCTCACTTGCAAATAATGGGGGGAAAAATAGGCATCCTGTTTTGAAAACCACTACCAGCTGACAGGACAAAAATGTTGCACGTGTGATGTCTTTTGAAGCTGACAAGTAACATAAGACTACAGCCATTTAAGGGAAAAATCCCGGAGCAAAACAGTAGTTAGAGAAATAGAATATTCCAATGCTTGGGGAGAAGAGTAACCAGTGAGGTTATTCAGAACACACAAGGTGGATTTTTTGTAGCCCTAAAGTTTCACACACTATTAAATGTCCTGTAATACGTTGGCTAGCGGTGCATACAAGCAAACCAGAGCTGGGGAGCCTGTGTTTCATAGCATAAGGACAGACTGCAGTGCTGCTGTCATTGATTAAATCCCTCCTTTTGCCTTTGCTGCAATGTAAGGTGTCATTACAGGCAATGCAGAGGCTGCTTGGCTGGCATGTGAGCATCTGGATCGCTGCAGGGATACCAACAGCACAAGCATGTAGGAGTAAACCTTTCTTTATCTTGCTTCACTTTTCTGCTTCTACCTTCATTTTGTCTTAAGGTAAAATAAAACCAGCTTGACAGTTATCAAAGACTAAGTAAGAGCTAATGGAGGCTTAGTACCTGAGAAGAAAATTTGAGATGTGCTGCAGCCAAGATGAAGGCCTGAAAAACTGTACTTTGGGCTGGCAGAACCACCACTTTAATTTATCAAGTATTAGAAATAGCTGTTACTGCAGCTTATGGGTACAAATTTCTTACGTGGAAAAGGAAAAGGCTTTTCAGTATTTTAACACAAACATTAACATGAATAGTGAGTTTATTCAGAAAAGTCTAACTGTGCATGTGTAAGTCCTGCAGCAAGTTTGTTTAGGGTAAACTTCTGCAGTTTTAATTCCAACTTTGGGCCACCAAAGCCTGGAAGGTGGTGCTAAGGGGCCCTCTCTGATAGTTTTAAGGTACCCAAAATTGCTTAGACTCAACTCTTCCATCTTCTATATTGTCTGAAGGATTTTCTTTCCAAGGACTCACAAAGAGGAACGCTGACAATACCATTAGAAATAACACTTAAACCACCAACATTTTTCATATGCTTGGACTCTTCCTTCTTTTAAAAGGGTAACATCTGCACTGAGGCAGATGCCTCTGCATCTATATGAATGCTATACCTGTTGTCTGCCTGCCCATATAATTGTTTTTAAATAGTTTTGTCGCTGTTGAGCCGCTAGATGAGGAATGACCCAGGTTCTCAGACAAGGAAAGAGAGAAGGTGTCTTTATTATTTTGATTTCCATATATATAGAGTTTTCAGAGGTCACCCAGATTGGTCAGCCAGAAACCTCCCCCTAGGCCCAATTGGCCAAGCCCGAACTGACCTAATCCGGAGATGCTGTTTGCAAAAAAATCCAAACTTTATCTTTGTTTATGAAATATAGCAAAATGTTCCCACGGGAAGGACCTGTGCTAGCCACATAGTTTAAAATTAGTTGTTTTAAAATAGTACAGTGCATTGCTTGCACTGTAGTTTCCTCTCCAGTTGCAAAACACTGCACCTATAGAGCACATCATAAATTTGGCAACCTAATGTTAAGCCTCTAGATCATACTCAGACCCCACAAAAGGGAGGTTTTTGCAATATTTTCCCTGCCCCATGTCTGCTCCACTTCCCCACCACAGCCCTATGCTCCTGGAGGCAATGCTGGAGCAGCCTTTCCCAGGGTGCACCCACTGCTCATGTGTCAGTCTTGCTCTGTGGGTTATGGACTCTTCCATCCCAAGACCTGACACGTGGCATCTTGTGGCCTGGAAGTTCAGCAGCTGGAGATGTGGGTAAGGCTGTAGGTCTGTGAACATCTGGGAGGAGGCTTCCAGCAAATGAAATGCAGGTGGAAATCCAGTGGTTGGTTGTGAAGAAGACCTTACCCTATTTGCTTTTTGGTCCTTAATTAAAACAATTCAGAACAATGTCAGCTTTCAGACCTGCAAGGCCTTTGAGAGCTCAGTCACATAATTCTACTAAAAGCTAAGTGATATTTCTGTAACAAGACACTTTAATAAATGTGGTGATTATATGTGAGTTTATCAAGATGCAAGGTTGAAGGCATGAATGTAATATTACTGATGGGAACAATTCCCTCTTCAGAGGTTCCAGAAACTTCCTGTATTTCAGCTCAAGCACTTATGAAATTATACATCTTCATATTTTTGATCATTACTTCCACTGTTTAATGAAACTCTGTGTGTAAAGGAAATTACACACTAGATCACATCATGCATTTATTTCAATATTTCACACTTTTTGCAAGGATTTTGTAGAAGCAGCAAGTTGTAAGGTCTACTGATAACCTACCAGTTTCTGCAGAAACTTAAGTTCTTATTTTTAATTCACCCCATTGGTTTCAAAGATGATCCAAATCACTCCAAGCTGAGGCTGTCTTGATTCTGCAACTGCAAGCTGTCATCAACCAAATTAATCTCTGCTTTATTCCCTTTGTACTGAACAGCAAGTGATTCACCACCCCATCTATTTTATTGGTGTGGAGAATCTGGAAGATTCTTCTACTGGTGAAGATGAAAATGCAAAACATGTTACATCATTTCAGTGCTAGGCATTTGAATGGCCACTTACAGTGATATTTAGGGAGAAAGACCACTTTCTTTTCTGGGTTTTCCTCCAAGCTTTGTGTTAGCGCCTGTTCATTTGATTGATGAAAGCTCTTAGCAAAACAGATATTTGTCCAAACTTTACCTCCAACACCATTTTCGTATTTCAATGGAATGACAACCAGAAGTAGCTGCTGTTTATTTAGATAGGAAAGGCTTAAACCAGAAGTTTCCACACAAATGTAGAACAGAACCATTTGGAATAAGGCGTTGCTGTCAGAGGGTTATCAACAACACAGGTTTCTAGATAGAGTTAAAAAAAAAAAATCACATTGTTTCTATTTATACCTGCCTTTGCCTTGGTAACCAGAGACTGTGTGAGGGATGCAGTATTTTCCCATTACGGATGTCTCCAAAATCCATGCGCAGACATGCAGTGCACCCAGTGTCTGCAGAAGTATCACAAGAACTGTCACATTCATTTCTAAGAGAGGATTTTACATACTAAGCAGCAAAGAGAAGATTTCAGAGAGAGTGTTATATTGGTATAGATTCAAAATAATTTGTACTCATTTCTATCTTACCTGCTTTGTTCTTTGATCTTTTAAGTATTAGAAGGACCATTGCACTTAAATACTTTTTCTTAATTACCCCGAGCAGCTTACCCAAATCTGAGGTGGCAGGATTTACTCATAATTTCCTATATTATGCCTGCTCTATCAAGTAGTTGAATGAGGTAAGAATAGGCTTTAATCGGTGTTTCTTCATACTTTAAATCATTCTTGCTTACCTTAAAATCAGCTCTTTCCTACTTTGCAAGATTGCCTGCAGCTCAGGTGTCCTTACAGCCCTCTGCAGTGCTCAAAAGCCAAACCAGGCTACATTTTCACCACTTCACTGCTGTGCTGAGCTTTAGGCCTGCTGGGAGAAAAGCATTTCAGCTCTAGGCATCTGTTTGAGCCATAAGTCTGTGTTGTTGTGTATTCCTTATCCTTTTACTGTCAGGAAAGGTAGAAAAAACCAAGTGTCCCTCTCTGTCACTATAATACCCAGGTACTCCATCTTCTTAGAAAATGGATATGGAAAGGGGAAGAGAAGGCAAATATAGGCTCAGAATAAATACGGGGAATCAGGGCTCTAACTAACCTTCTAGTGGACTTGCTTCTCCTTTGATAGCTTCACTATCCAGTTATGATCCAGAAAGTAGCTTCTGATCTCCTAAGGCTCATGGAAGTCAGTGCCAGAGCAATTTTATCAGGGAAGAAGGGTAAATACTTCTGGCAAGCATGGCAGGATTGGTAGAAAACCCGCTGCACTCCAGAGATAATCAGGGATATCTGAGTAACAAAATCACATTATTGGGATAAAAGCACTCACTGCATTATCATCTTTGGGAACAATACATTTCCACATGCAGTCTTTTTTTACTCTAGTTGCTACTCAGCTAGACACTTGGTCTTATGAAATACTGCAGGGGAAGAAAACTCATCTGGGGACAGAAAGGAGGCAGCTGGGAGCACTGGAGGCCTGCCACACTCCTTTACATTTTGGTTGGAGAACCCAGGGTTGGCAAGTGGTTCAGGGGGTAGAGGTGAAAGCTTTGTGCCATTTGGAAGTTTCCCCCTATTTGCCTCATGGTGTAGTTTAAGCACAGTGTAGGTGACTCAAAAACTCATTCAAACAGAGTTCTCATTTTCAACTGTAATCACTCTCATTGCTTTTCCCATACTGCCTAATATAAATAATATAAAAAATAATCGAGATAATAGCACAAGCAATTTCAAACCCTCAAAAGCAGGAATAGTGGCAAGGGACCAGCACTTTAGGACATAAAACCACAGAAAGCTGAATCATCACACCTGTTCTGGCATGTTTATGGGAAGAAGTCTGAGTTGCCATAAGGCAAGTATGGACTGGTTTGGGACAAGTAAAATTTTGGGTTCCATTCTCCTACAGTAGCAGAACCCTAAAAAAGCGCTTTTTTTTGCACCCCCTGTGCAAACTGTAATTGTCCTCCACAGGTTTTCATGAATCTTGACCCACTTTTGAAAATGACAGCTTTTCGATGTAACCACATTTGCCTTTGTCTGCCAGACAGATTTGCTGGTCCCTGTGCGAAAGAGAAGGGATGTATTCCGGAACTGGTTACGGTCCCCAGCTTCGAGGGGCCGGCCTTGCCCCACCGGTGGTGTCACCGGGAGCTGTCAGGGCACAGAGCCACTAGAGGGGCAGAGAAGATGTGTCCCCTGCCCTTGCTGCGCGGCTGAGCAGTGTGGCTGCAGGCACCGCGCCGTTCTGTGTGGGACCCGCAGCAGTGCCTCCAGCAGCCAGAGCAGGAGCGCTGCCAGGACACTTCCCCGGCTCTCCCATGGCCTTTAGGAGTCTTTGGAGCTAGTTCAAGTAGCACAGGAGAGGAGCACTGTGTTGTTTTGCCAAACAAGAGATTAAATGGAGCCAAAGGTGAAGAGAAGCCCATGCTCACACAGCGCCGAGCAGCGTTTCCACCACACTGCCAGCCGAGAGCAGCTCTGGCTGTGCTGCCTTGGGCAGTGCTCGACAGAGACATGCACAACTGCTGTAGTCCTGCGCTGGTTAGGCAGCGACGGAGGGGCCGTTTCCAGTCTGTGAGGAGCACTGCAGAGATAATGCTCTCCGCGCTCTCCAGCAACGGAGGACGAGGCTGGTGGGCTGGACAAAGGCCTTTCTTGGGCACTGACTTCAAACACCCCCGAAGCAAAAGCCAGAGGCTGGCACCACAGGGAGGCTGTGGCGTCAGCTAACAATGTCCCACAGGGCGTGGGGCCTGTTCCCCGCACCTTTTCGCGCGGCAGTGGCTGTGAGCAGGCGAGGAGCCGCTCCGGGCCCAGCCTCCCGCAGGATGCAGAGCTCGGCCTCTCCCCGCGGGCCGCCCGGGCCCTCCCGCCTTCGGGCGTGGGCTCGGCCCTTCCCCTTCCCCGCGCTGCCGGGCCCGCTACCGCCCAGGGACAGCCTCGCCTGCCGCCTTGGCCCCCGCTCCCGCCGCTCCGGTGACCTTCCAGCCCGGCCGAGCCCTTCGTAGCCGGGATGTCAGCACCCCGGCGCGGCCGCTGAGCGCCGCCGTCCCGCTCGGGCGGTGCGGAGAGGCCGCGCCCGCCCCTGGCTGCGGCGCCGGGGGCCGGGCCGGGCCGGGCGCTGTGCGGCGGCTGCGGGGCTGCGGCGCGGGCGGAGCGGGAGGGCCGGGCCCGGGCGAGGATCGGGGCTGTCCCCGCGGCGGCCCCGGGCCGTTCCCTGCCCGCCGTGCGGAGCGGCGCGGAGCTCGGGCAGGGCCCAGCCGGCGGCCGAAGGCGCGGAGAGCCGGGGCCTGGGGCTGCGGCGGCCGGCGGCGGGATGGCCTTGGTGCCCTACGAGGAGGGAGGCGGCTGGGCAGCGCGGCAGCTGCACAGCCCTTCGGCCACCTTCCGCTTCGCCAGCCGCACCATCCGCCTGCAGCAGGACTGGCGGCGGCTGGGGGGTGGCGGCCGTGGTCTGGGACGCGGTAGGTGTTCATGGCTAGCGGAGGCTTTCTGCGCTCGGTGCCTTCCTGTGGCTCTTGCCGAGCTTTCACATTCACCGTAGAAAATTATTTGACGTTGAACTATATAGGGAAGGCTTTTAAATTTTTTTTTTTTTAATGTTAGGAAAGAAGATACTGAATTCTGCTTTGCCTTTCCCTCTTCCCCCATAAGAGATCCTCCTGCAGGACCGCAAGGGAAAACTCACCTAAACCCTTCACGGCCAGTGCCTAATGTAGGAAATATTCTGGATAACTCTCACCTCTTTCTTTACAGTGGCTGGTGATGTTAGCTTGGAGCCCTTCAGAGCACAGCATGTAGCCTACTGCTTGTAGCCTCAAGCAGGACTGGTGATAGACTTTATCTTGGCGATAAGAACCGTCCAAAACCCAGGGGTTTGTTGTGGGTCCAAGGCTGCAGGGCAGTCACTCACAGCATCACTGTAGGAATCCAAGGGCTTCCCATTGGTTTGGATCTCAGTCCATACACAAATTGCACTTTTATCTCTAGTTTAAGAGAATAAGCGTAGCATTTTTAGCAAACTTCTTAAATGAATTGGTGTACAGGGCTGCTCACCTTTCTGGACATCAACTTTGACAGAACTTGCTGTGGGGAGAGGTCCTTACCAAGATCTATATAACATATAACATGCTAGATACAACCAGCTAGAAGTGTTACTACTTTACTTTCCTGTGTCCTTCCTGACAGCATGCCAGTGTTGTGCAGAAAGTTTTTGAAATACCATACAAGATACTATGAAACCTTATTCTGGACTTTTGCAATACCGTGTTCATTCACTAGTGTTTGACAATCCCTTAGCTTTTCCTTTCCAAATACACCTCTTTCTACCTCCTGTTATGTTTGGGGATTCATGGAGCAGTTACCGCATCCAAGTTGTAACCTCTGTGGTTCTTTTTTCCTCTTGCCAGTAAGAGTCTTCCATAAAATGCATAAAAAGACTACATGTGCACACAGGAGGCAGAGAAGGGCTGAACAAAGTCTTGCTGCAGATCTGAAGCACCTGACTCAATTTTCAGGTTAAACCAGAAACCCTGTGCTCAGTATGACTGAAATGAGCCCTGTGATTAATTTCCCTTGTCTCTTGGCTTAGGCTGTTGTCCTGTGTGCTTATCTGGAGATGGAAGGCATTGATCTCAGGGATCGGTCTGTGATCGAGCTGGGAGCTGGAACTGGATTGCTGGGAATAGTGGTCACGTTACTAGGTAAGGACTTTTTTGTTGTCTTGTTGAAAGCCATCTACAACTGTAATGTACAGTTATGCCATTTACAACTTTTACATGGACATGCCTGGTATGGAAGTGAGCACCAAAGCTGCATATGTGAACTGTGATGGTTCTTCTCTGAGTCATCTTCCTTCCTTGTTAGCCTTGAGGGCCTGCTGAGATATTTGTTGCAGTGATGGTGCCACTGCAGTTTACTTTATGGCGGGACCCTGTTCAGGCTGACGCCTGTTACCATGGCAGGCAGCTCGGCAGCTTTCAGCTCTGCAGCTATTCCTCCCCAGGGAACAAACGCTGCGCTTCCCGTCTTCCACTTGTCCTGGGATGCAGATAAAGCTACAGACAGAAACCACTCTCTGAGCTTGCATAAGCCTTGCATTAGCCCATCTTGCAGACAGGGAAGCCAGGGCCTAGAGAAATGAAGTGATTTGCCAGTGATCTGTCTGTGGCTGAAGCAGGAGCTGGGTAGTATGTGAAATCTGTGCTACCTCTCCCAGGTTAACTTTGTAATTCAAAGCTCTTGTAGCTGTTAAAGGTGTCCATTGAAATAATAGAAACAAAACAGTTTAAGAAAATACAGTTCTGCCATGCAAAATCACACAGGCTTAACTTTTGTCTGACCTGCGAAAGAGGCTTTCTAGCTGCCTCTCTCCTACAGAAGAACATGGAATTGGAGCAGGTTAATTGTAACAACTGCTGTAATTTATTCTTTTGTCGCATGTGGAAAGGCCAAAAGTAACTCCTTGACTTTCATGCATTAAGAAAGAGCACCAGAAAACATATTTTTTTCCCTACCAGACTTAATCTTCAGATAGAGTACATTTTATGTTCCTAAGTAATGATGAAAAGTAGGATGTCTGTAGATGGGGGTTTTGCTTGTTTTGTTCTCTTATTTGTTTGTTTTTAATCAGGCTGCTCAGGGGAGCTGTTAATGTTTAACAAGAACTAAGGAGCCTGCTGGAGTTTGAGCATTGTGTTCCACATGCTGTATTGAGGGGCACGGTTGTTGGTCTGAGCCATGTCCTCCTGTCCCCCTTAGGTGCCCGTGTTACCATCACAGACAGGGCGGCAGCACTGGAGTTCCTGGAATCAAACGTGCAGGCAAACTTGCCCCCTGAACTACGTCCCAGAGCTGTGGTGAAGGAGCTGACATGGGGAAAAGACCTGGATAACTTCCCTCTGGGAGCATTTGACTTCATCCTGGGTGCAGACATCGTTTATCTGGAAGAAACATTTGCAGACCTGCTTCAGACACTGGAGCACCTGTGCTCAGATCAAACTGTGATTCTTCTTTCCTGTCGTATCCGCTATGACCGGGATCTCAAGTTCTTGAAAATGCTGAGAGACCGTTTCTCTGTATATGAAGTCCATTATGATTCCAGTAAGGATGTTCATATCTACAAAGCACAGAGGGGTAGTCGCAAGGATGACTTTTGACTCTATGCTTTGTTAATAAGCCACTGATGCTGTTCAATTCTCCCCTTTGTTTCTACTCAATACACTCATTCCTAAGCATGAAGTTGCAGTTGTTATTTTACTGGCTTCTTGTTCTGATGGTCTTGTCTGATCACATGTTCTAATACAGCAAGGGTTGTACTTCTGTTCTGCATATTGAACCTCTACTTCATTTCTGAATAGAGTTGTGTAGGGTGTTCCACTGTCTTTATATTAAATGTAAGTTTTGAAACTGATTTAAGGCACAGAAATCCCCAGCATCAAAATTATTATATCAAAAGGTCTGTTATTTGAAATCAAACCACACAGCTGCTGGGGGAAACTTAAATAGATTACAGTGGTTTTTTTTCTTTTTATCACTTCCTTAACTCTAGCAAAGTAAGAGTGGGTGAAATAAAAACTAATGCTCCAGCTGTAAATGCTTTAACTCTTCAGGACTTCTGCATCCTAGAAGTTGTGGTAAAAGAGACCACTTACAGGGCAAAAAGAAACAAAGGCGGATGCTATAAAGTCGTTCTATTGCTGTCACTGCTGCATTGAAGAGGCACAGTGAAACAAAGAACAAGATCCGGAGGGGCAGTTGTGGTTTATGAGTTGTCCCTAACAAGCCTCCCTCACACAGATCAAGGCTCCTTGGAGGAGATACACATGCACACATGCCAGCTGGGAAAGTGCAACAAGGAGACTCAAACTGTTCTTAAAATATCTAATCAGTCCTTGACTCTCAAAGTACCACTAGACAGATAATGTTCTACTTTGTGCCTTTGTGCTCCTTCTGACTCTGAGAGCTGTTACTTGGGAAAGGAGGATGCTCTGTAAAGTCTTTGTAGCAGGGGAAGTACTTACTCTTGCATTACTTGGAACCTTGGGACATTGTCTATATTTCAGTGTGCTTTCAGTGCACAGTGGTAGTTGAGACACTGTTCTAAATAACAGATCTCATACCCTGAGCTTGTAAAACACATCTTTGTGTTTATCCCACAAGATCTGAGTCCAGCTTGCACCAGCAGCAGGCTTCCTTCTCTTTCTAGTGGTGGAAGGATGAAACTGATGAAAACAATGGGCTAACAGAAGACAGCTATACCTCTAAGTGCAGGAATTGCTTTACTACCTTTTTTTTCTGTGTGGATGTGGAACTTCCTTTGCTTTAAACTTAAACTCAAAAAGCCTCAGGTCAGGCTCAGACTTTGAGCATGTGCTTGCCTTTGGCACTGGCAACAGCACACAGCAGCAGCTGCTTTGGGCCGTGGACATTTTGGAACTTTATGACACTTCTGCTCCAATCATACTTCCTGGTTGGTGGTCTAGAAGTGGGGCTGACTGTACTGTGGAAATGACACATTTATCATTAAGGTTTGTGCTTCATCCCTGGCACATCTCTTGCATGTTTTCAGCAAAGTTCCTGGCTTGGCTTTGGTCTCAGTCTGGGAGTTGCTGCTCTGAAACACTTGCTATAACAGTATCCTCAGAAGCCACATGGTGTCACTAAAACAGTACTTAGGCAGCTGGCTGGGAATTCACAGCCTGAAACTGAAGTCGGGGAAGGAAGACAGCACCTTTAATTGAAAACAGATCATGAGATGAGCTCCAATGTGTCAGACGTAGCTTATTCTGTCCTATCAGCTGGGTGAGCAATGGTTGAAAAGAATTATGATCTCTCCCCACTCTCTCTGGCTCCAGTTTTGAGTGTGGCTGTAAGTTCTCACCTCTCCCTTTTCCTCCCCACTGGTGTTTCCTTGTCTCCAAGCTCATAGGGGATTAGGCATTAGGCTTGTCTGTACCTCAGGCTCCCCTCGGGCTGGAGCTGGCAGAAAGCAGTGTGCTGGTGCCTGGGCTTGTGAGTGCCCCAGGGAACTTTCCTGTGGGAAAAGCCTGGCAGCGCTTGGTGCTCGCAAGAGGCTGGAGCTTGCAGTACTGACAGCCATAGCAGCTTGCACTGTTGCCATAGCAGGAACATGCTAAAAAGCCTGCTTAAGTAGCACAGAATAAAGCACAGAATAAAGCCTAATGCACCAACCTACACCCTACACACTTCTAAGCAGGGAGCTTTGCCCCAGGCCTTGCTTTGACTATAGAAACAGTTTTGTACTTTTAAAACAAATCAGTTTAATTCCATCTCTAATTGTTTTCAGTGTCAGATTTCCCACTGCTGCTGTTGCAGCCACAGCCATCCTGCTGGAGCAGGCATGTGCCAATAGAGACCAGGCTTGGCTTCTTTTGCTGTGCTGCTGTAACACAGCAGCTGTATGCAAACCCAAGGGAGTGTTTGAAGGCTGAAGCGATGCTGCTGCCCATAAATAATTGTGGAGAAAAGCATGAGATGGCACTGGCAGCTCAGGTAAGTGCCTTGCCCCGACCTGCAGAGCTGAGTTCTTGGTGGCCCCTCCCCAGCCCGGCAAGTGGCACCCCCAAGGGGACACCTTCTCCTCTGAGTGCTACTGGAGTACAGGTCCTGTTAGATTTACGAGACCAGATGCAGGAATACTGCAGTTAAGCCACAACCACGTGCAAGTCAGTTGTGGCTGCATTTAAAGCACAGTGTTTAGGGCAGGCATCAACAGTGAGAATGTAAGTCAGCTGAAACCCACAGTCCATTCCCCTGGGCAGTGCTCACACCCACGTGCACCATGCAGAGAGCACTGCCTTCTGCTGTCCCACAAGCTTTTTGTATTCCCGTCACACTTACCTTCAAGGAGAGGTCAGGAGTGAGTCAGGCTGTGAGTGAATCATGCTAGATGAGGAGGACAGAAGCAGCACAGATACAACTGCTGGTGAGTGAGGACAGAGAGCAGCCCTCTGCAGTGACACCTGAAAACTCTGGTGTCCCAGCCCCTGGGTCCCATGTCAGCTCCTGCTCTAGTATGAGATGATGCATGACAATGCCTCAGCAGCTGTTTGGCAATTATGCCAAGACCCTGCCCAAGCACTTTCTGTCACCCTGTTCATCCCAGCACCAGAGAATCCCACTCAACTTTGGGTGGTTCCATTGCACCACCCAAAGTTGAGGTCATCACCATTGTTTTTTAACAGGTGATCTGAGCTCATCTGTCCGAAGGATGGATGTGTTTGGGCATGGGTCCCTGAGTAGAGGGGCAATACACAAATAGTGTCTTGAGAAATTCACTCACTCCAGGGAGTAGGTCCAAGCCACAGGAAAGTGAGCAGATAAGACATGAGCGTGCTGTGAGACTCAGAAATCATCCCTGAAACATGTCATTTTGCAAGGAACAAACTTCTCTGAATCAGTCACTGCAACTAAGGCAATGTTTGATTGAGATACACAGTAAGAGACTCAGCTCTGCATCTTATGGACTAAGAGCTTCAAGGTACAGCAGTGTTAGAAGAGTCAGGTCTACTAGCTGACTGCACAAGGATCTGTGTTACCCAGTTTTATCAGTGCAAAATTCAAGCCAAACTGCATTTTTAACTCAGGGGCAAACCCCCATTCGGGATTCTCCCTCACTACTATAGATTTTTCTGAGCAAGAATGTGAGTGGCATTATGAAAACTACAAAATCCCAGCTGTAATGAGCTGACCTTACTGCCTCCCCTTGATTTCACTGGAGGTGTGTTTACCTCAGTGCTGAATTTGTTCTCCTGGCTCTCATCCCAGTGTTTGGATCCAGCCTCGCGGATTACATAATAGGGTCGCGATCCTTGCAGTGTTTGCTGCCTTCTGTTTCTGTTGTTATTAAGACCAGTAGTACATGGTTTACAGGAATGCTTAAAAGAGAGACATGCAGCATATTTAAACTGTGAAAGGCGTAAGTCTTTCAGACATAATTAAACAACAGAACTGCCACCAGAATGGATATTGGAAAGCAGCTTTAAAAATATCCGGAGGAAGAGAAACTTTATTTTTCAGGACTTAACCTCTGACTAATCTAAAAGATTAAAAAAGCATTCTCTTTGGGGAGAATACCCCATGAATACTTAGAGTAGGCCACAGATCGAGAGGACACCATAGGCTGCTCAAAATATGCCTTTTCCCATATTCCTCTAGCTACTATTTGCCACTAAATCAGTGTAAATGGAACACCCTGCTCAAAAAAGAGACTTTGTAGCATTTTTTAAAGCATGTTTATGTGACTGCACATAAATGTTTGTGTAAAAAGGGAGTTATGACAGTTTATACCACAAAGGTTACAGTAAGAAAAAGCACTTCTTTATGACAATAATTCACAAATTCACAAGAATCACTTTAATATACAAAGCAATTACTACCATTCTGAAACACAAAGCAGCTAATATGTACATAGTGTTAATAAAATGCATTATAACCCAGTACAATTTTTTTAAACACAGATAAAGCACAAAAAAAAAAAAAAAAAAGAAAAAAAAGAACAAAAAAAGAACATAATACAACAGGGATGTTTCTAGATTTTTGGGGAGATGTAAAAAAGAGTTTGTTTTCCCCCAGTAATGAATTTTCATTTAGCCTTTTAACTTCCACAAGTCTGTGGGAGTCAAGCTCAAATACCCTGTTCTGTGCTGACATGGTTTGGGTAAAGAATCAGAAATGCAGATGAGGTGAACATACTCTTTCCAGCTTACACTACAAAGGGAGAATAATAACCCTCGCTCTGGAAGCTTCCCTGAAAAACATTGTTTCAAAATAATTTCAAATTATAAATCCAGAGTAGAAACAACTCATTTTTTAAGTGAACAACCAATCTGTGGATGAGGGTGGAAGTCCGTGGAGGGGTTGGCTGCAAATAGCACCTCTTCTTGCCCTGTTCCCATCCCAAGAAGTCCATTGCAGCACAGTTTCAAATCTCACACAAACCTGAAGTTGTAGAACTTTTTAAAATCAATGTTTTAATATAAATAAATGTAATTAAACACAAAAAAAATGGAGTGGCACCTGGATAAAACACAATTTGTGGAGAGCACCCGAACATCCTTAGTTCTTTAGAGTGGCCATTTCCAGATAAGTAACTGGCTCAAGGCCTGCTGTCCTCATGCTCTCACTCAGCTATCCCCTAATTTAGAGAAATATGTAGCTGAGGCTGAGTGAACCGACTGCTCAAGTCATGAGTGCAGTGAACGCTCAGCTTACGGAGTGTGCCAACCACGGGGCATTCCAGCCTGTCCCTGGCCCTGTCCCTGCCAGCACACAGCTCCCAGGGACAGCCGAGTGCTCCTGCCTCCCCTGCTGAAAGCGAGCACTGAACTCACCACAGAGCAGTCACAAACCTGCACCTGCAGTGCCAGAAAGCAAACAGGTCACTCTTCCATTGTGCTATGCAAACTAGCCCAAGCACATCTCTTTGCAGGCCACAGCTTATATACATTTAACAAACACATCCCAAGGCAAAACACTTGAAATGTAAACCCTCTTCACCACCTGGATCTGGTCCCTTTTCCCCAAAGATGTACAAACTTAAGCTGTATCTATCCACAGACCTGAACCTGTCACAAGCACACAGTAGGTGGATTTCAGCACCCTCTCTTCACCAGTCTGCCTCCTTCCAGACCAAATGAGCTTCAGGATACATTCAGGTTTCTGTAAAATCAATGTCTTTTACAGTTAGCAAATGACACAGCTCAGGAAAACGAGTTCCCAGGCAGACAACAGAGAACCATCAATGTACTGTATGCTTTTAAAAACCTGCTCACAGTGACAGACTTCAGGGTTATAGTTAAATTATCATCATTTCTGCAAAAGAAAGGTGGTTGTGCTTTTCTTTTCAAGCATGATGACAGAGTGTCAATGTACCTTTACTTCCTGGTGTCAAATTACTGGAAAGCCTTTCAATTTTTTTTCTTGGAATGCAGCTTGTAAAATCTGCAGACAAATCTCAAATTAAGGGGAATAAAGTGTCTGAAAAATAGTTTAGCTTTCCTTCCAAATTAACCTCCCTTTCCCACATGGGATCACTGAACTAGTTCTACTCTAAAAATGTAATTTCACATCCATCCTCTACATACTGTTGAGACACCACATGCATGATTCTTGCCCCTTCAGCTCTCCTGCCCTTCTGAAGCAATGCCTGCTGGGCACCAGGTACCAATCTGCAAGTTAAATCAGCAAAGGAGTCAACTGCTGTGGAGAGGAGTGAATTGTGTGCAGGCAGCAGGATTACAACAATTATGCCAGAAAGCTTCTCAAGCAAACCCAATTGATTTAATTTTTTTTGTTTTCTGTGTTTTGTTGGGTTTTTTTTTTGCTTTTTTTTGTTTTAATTTTTTTTTAAAAAGTGCACATTTTAATTGAACATTTACAAAGAACATAGTGTAACAAAAATAAATACATGACCTTTTGGTTGTATCATTGGCGAATGTTACATCACTAATCAGGCTTCAGGGTGAAAAAATTACAATAAAAACAAGGTCTTAGAAAATCAATTAAATCCTCTATGAATTGATATAGATTTGCAACCACTGATATTGAACTTGCTTTGATGGGGAGACTTGTCTTTAACCCACAAAAAGCACTGTCATAAATTAAAAAAAACCAAAATAAAAAAGCAGGGGCCAGTTTTTACTAACAGATGACTACTTGCTGCTGCAGATTACTGGAAGCCCAGATTTTAA
The DNA here is from genome assembly GCA_024500445.1 of Entomyzon cyanotis. Taxonomy (NCBI): domain Eukaryota; kingdom Metazoa; phylum Chordata; class Aves; order Passeriformes; family Meliphagidae; genus Entomyzon; species Entomyzon cyanotis. The sequence goes on along the minus strand of JAKEPQ010001027.1, from coordinate 15,472,711 downwards.
AAAAACAACCTGTGGTACAAATTTAGGTCAGAAACTATCAGGGCTGTTTTTCCTTATTAAATCTTTTCTTTTCCTGAGCCTGTTAATGATTCCAAACACCCCACCAATTTTCTGACCAATGTACAAGTACCAGAGAAGACAGTGATCTACAATGGAAATGGCAACTCCAGGCTAGCCAGAACCAGAGGTGTCTGAGCAGTCCCGACGAGCATGACAGGCTAAAATTGTGCTTTCAGATACAAGCAACGGTGCCGGCAACTACCCAGTGCTGGTGAAATTGCTGCCTAGGTAAAAATGCATCACCACTACCCCAGGAGGAAAACAGAAGTCTTACCAGTGGTTCCTTTAGAAAATAACACCTTAACAACCTTTCCAAATGTTTTGCCTTTGATATATAGCTGCCAAAGAGAAAAAGCACAAAAGTGAATTACTCTGGGTGGTGGTGGTTGTAAAACAACTGTTTACGTAGTTTCAAAAATCTTCATCAATAAAAAACAAACCTCACAAAAGCCACGAAAGATGAAATAAAATTCTTGAAAATGGGTAACTGAGAAACAGCACAAAACATATCAGTAATAAGCGCTAGAGTAACGCAACCCAGAGCTACTGGGGTGGGGGGGAGCTTTCACACACACGCACTCACACACATACATCCACACACACCCAGACACTCACAGAAAAGTAAAAATTTTTTTCTGACCTCCATATACTATAATACTCAGCATTCCTGACTTAAAAGCTCTCAGAGCTGTAGATTATATACTGTGTGTATATATATATATTTATGTACATATATTATACATATGTATTTTCCAAGAATATCTAAATTAAAAGAGCACCTTTGACAATATCTTAACTGCCTGACTGGTGCTGTTGTTTTGCAAAATAATGACATTACAAAAATTATATTTCAAACCAATTCTTGTTTATTATGAACATAATGGATCTAGCCCTTTCTAACCCTCTCTTCAGGTAAAACAGGCTATCAGTTCTTGAAAACTCACAACTGTGAGATATAAAACTAATCCTCCCTCCCCCTCGTCAGCATAATTTCCATCCTACTTCCAAATGGCCTTAGTTTATAGAAGCTTATTACCCCAACCTCACTACTTGGTAAATAACATAGGAATGGATTCCTGTGTCATCATCTTTCCCTTTTTGGGTCAATATGAATAGTAAAGCATGTATGGGTAGCCTAGCCAGCCCTGTACTTGGTCTAATACATTTTTTATTATTGTCATTTACAATTTTCATTAAATAAATTCACGTCCCTAAATCCTCAGTGCAGCATAAATAAAAATAAAGATTCTTGTAGACCCCTATGTACTTCAAATTACATTCTTTATCTCAGTGAAACTTTATTTGCTAATGAAGTCTAGGCTAAAACCACTACAGGCCACTTGCAGACCACACACAGACAAACTGGTAACACAGTTCTCCTCTCACTGCGACACAAATTTGCACCAACTCTGTTTTAGGAGAACCCCACCTGGGCACTGTTTTAGGCTCCCATGCCCATTCAGCTTCCAGGTGTTGTGCCCAGTGGTTATCAGCAAGCTCCAGACAGTGTTACCCACCAGACACAGCTCTCAGAGCCCAGCTCGCCTCGCTCAGGTTCACAGCAAAACCTCACATTTTTGCACACTGATGTTCTACAAAAGAAACAGCCTTAACATGGGCATACAGTGCCTTTTCTGTTTCTCAAAGCTGGAGAAACTATTCAGTGTAATTGCAAATGAGGCCACCATGAGCTTCATGTTTTACAAGAATGATTCCTGCATTACCAACATTTTTACTTCAGTACTAATTCTGGAAAATGTAACTGTTTTATGTATTTGTATTCACTGATTTTAAGAATCAGATCATTTTTATGAAAGCATTGCTGAGAACTTAGGGTCTTCTTTAAATCTGCACTGCTAAACTAATAGATTCATCTCCCATTAAATAAAAACACAAAGATTAACTCTCTGTGGCAGATAAAAATAGACCATTTATAAACTTCCACAAAACTTGTGAAAGTTAATTATTTCACATTTCTGATACTTCTGTTCTTCTTGAAATACAAGTGTTATTTGAAATTCTTGGTAACGCTAGATTTAACAGTAATGCTGTAAGTTTAACCCTGCTCCTTTTAAATTAAGTCTCTTGGAAACTGAATGCCCACTCAGACGAAACATCTAGAACTTTTAATACTGCTTAGGTGTTTGAGACGCAACTGCCGGAGTCTTCCAAGTATTTTTCTTGTAACATCACACTGATTGTATAACCTTTTAGAAGCTTGTGTGTGAAATTTATCTTAAAAACAGATAGAGTGAATGGGAAAAAACATTAGCTAGTACTCTGCTAGGCAAGGCATTAGTATAGACCAGAGCCTTATCCATATGTTTCTATACATAAAAGTTTAACCAGAAGCCCAAGGTAAACTTACTCCATCAAATGACCCAAGTTCACATAGCAAGAGACTGGCTTCATAGGGCCAGTACTCAAACTGCACATGATTCTTTTTGACACCTTCTTTTTGACACCTTCTTGACGTTCTTTTTTGGTTCCTTTTGAGCACGATTCGTCTGAAGACCTAATGCTTAGTACACAGTCTTTTTAAACATGAACTACCTTTTTAAACGTCATAGATCTGGGAAAGATCACAGTTCCTCAGTGCACAGAAAAAAACCTGATCTTGCAAACATCTGAGGCACGTGAGTAATTTTGGTTGCAGGACTAGATTACTCAGTAAATCTGACCCTTTCCATGAAAAAATACCCCAAATAAATTAAGAGTTTGGCTAACCTGGCCACGTTCAAATAACCAGTATTGCCCCTTGTGATGCAGGAGTTGGAATATTTGTGTTTGAAGTCCTGTTCAGTATTTGAGGTTGTCATACTGCAACTTAATTTATGTATGGAAGGCAGCCTCAAAGTTTGAAAATGATTTTAGCAAACCAGGCTGATATTTCCATTGAGTATGATAATTTCCATTGCATAAGACAGTGGTAGGGAAATAAAAACAACCTCATTACTTGAGAGGACTTGGGACACAGACCATACTGTCATCAGGGAATACTTAAGTGGAGCTGGCCATGCTTCAACTGCTTAGTTGTTCTGCATACAAACAGGTAATGCTTTCATGTGTTACCCTTGCTTACTATGCGACTGTTTTCAGAATGTCACTATTGCGTCTTTTTTTTATTCTTTTCTTTCCCATTCAAGTATCATTGCCCAAACTATATCCTATCAAGCTGGTGTCTCTTTTCTGTGTATTCAGAGTGCTGAACACACTTGCACACGTAAGCTATGAGAAGCAACAACTGACCAGTGAAGCTCATTTCAATGCATTTGTTTCTGAGGTATGGAGAAGGTTCTACTAGTCCAGGAGGGCTTAATACAGATTACAAATCAAACTCCCTCCTGGGCTAGCTTGAAAAAGGTCTGTTATCTCCACACCAAGAACACGACAGTGAAGCGCCCTTCGTTTGGCATGCTGTTTAGCTGTGTATTTGTATAGTTCATCATGAAAATAATGTGTGAAACCAATTTGGCAACCATTGCTTCTTCAATGTACCATGCATGCTCCACCTATGTGGCCCACAGTTCTCTGGACCAAGAGGCTGGGGTGGTTCTGTCTCTAAGGCAATGGAAAGAGCTCAGCACAAGTTCTCGACATCTTTACAAAAGGACCCTCCCCACAGTAACTTCCCAAGTGACCACTGTTACTCCTTGAAGAAGATCGGGAGATGAGAAAGAAGCCTGTTCTTCTTCTTCACGCTGAGATTGATGATGAAATACATCTTGTAAGGGGAGAAGTGGAGGCAAGTACTTGAACATTCACAGTTTGATGCAAAGCACTGATGAAGTATATTCTGTAGTTGCTTCAGGCAGTTTTGCGCATAGAAAAAAAGAAATGTTTAGAAAATAAAAAGTTTACTTTGTCTTTCTGGGTACAGCCAGAACCAGTCTTTATCCCACCTGGACAAGTGAAAATGAGAATCCAAAATTAATCTGATTTGTGGCAGTAAAGGTCCTTAAGTGCTTTCAACTCCTCAATCAGTGTCTTGTTTTGGTTTTCAAGCACAGCCACTCGATTTTCTAGACATTTCACATACTCCTTTTTCTTCCTGCGACATTCACGTGCTGCCTCTCTGCAAAGCAAAAAAGGCCATTCAAATCCAGAACAATCATTTGCAGACATGGGCTACTTAACTGCTTTCAGGTCAAACCTTTACCTACTACTGCCATTTTCAGAACATGGAGGTATTGTTAAGAAATGCAAGTGAGGAAAAAACACTGAGTTCATAACAATTGCTCCTCGCAAATCATGCACACTTAAGATCCACATATAATTTCAACATACAGATCCCAGTAAGACAGCACGAATAAAATTCTGTTTCTTTGAGAAAACGATCCTAGTGAGTGATAAAATTTTGCTTGCAGGATTTACATTAGAGCCTTTAGGCTGAGTCAAATGCTGCTGCAATAATTTAACTGCTTTTATTATCACATGTTATTCTTTTTATAGTCTTTAACTTTTCCCTTTGCTGCAGTCCAACAAGATGTTCAACTGGTGCAAAAAAGTGCTGTGTTTAGAGCATTCTTGTACTTGCTCTTGAGCAATGCTTTCATTTTAATTATGACGTCTGCATCACTACAATGATAGTATTAATGACTCAAATAAAAATATCACAAAATAAACAGTCACTAGGAACCATATAATTCTTTAGTCCCTGTCAGCTATGCCAAAAACACATCAGTGGTAATGTGCTGAAAAAGACCTCAGGACAGTCAAACTCCTAAGTCTTGCTTGTAAAGACTGAGCTGCCTATAAGTAAACTTGGTAACATACCAAGAATACTAGTGAAAAACACCTGAAAGGTATTAATGTGCTGCTGAGCATCCTGAAGGCAGAACACCAAGGCAGAAGCTACCCTGCACAGCAACATAATGGCATCAACATGCAAAGTAAGCACAAGGCTAAATGCCGCAGGCAGATGGGAGCCCAGCCAGAGGGCTCTCCTCCTGCAGTGCAACTTGTCCAAGCAGCATTCTTCAGACACATGGAAACAGACACACTTACTTGACCTGAACCTTTAGGTGCAAAGCAGAACAACTTCAAAAATAAGAGTCTGGGAGTCCCTTCACTGAAAACACTACACAGACTGGTGAGCCAGTCAGTGTTCTGGGAAATGAGAGGGCAAATCCAAATCCAGTTCCTCCCCTCATTAGATAAATAGTAACTAAGAAAAGAGTGCATTCCAGGACCTAACTGAGTAAGAAGCCTCTAAAGTAAATTTTTGAAGTTCAGCTCCACAAACAAGACAGGATGAAGAAAACATAGTCCTTAAGCCCTGAAAGCACTCAGGTATCCATTTGTCACTCCTACAAACACAATTTCACATGCTTGCAGTGCTTCAGTAAGCCATGTGTAACATTCCGAAGCTAAGTAATTTTTGGCTGCTACCAAAAGATTAAGTACTATTGGATCAGGAAGTGCCTCCCAGTGCAAACTACTAACAAGTCTCCTTGGGTTACAACTTTTTCTTTCTGTGATTTTTTTCCAGCTTAGGCTGTATATGTTAAGCAACCTCAAGGTCTGTGTGTACTAGTTGTTCATTATGAACAGCCAGATTTATACTGAATTACAAGAGAGCTTTAAAAATGTAAAATTTATACAGAAAATTTGCACAATAATATCTATGAATATTTACACTATAATCCTCCACTAAGTACCACCTTACCATCTGCCTCTATGTCTCTTTTCGCCACTTTGCTATGGAGCTTAGATTTGCAAATATCTATTAAGCAGACAGGCTAAAAGCACCACATGCAACATGATACTGTTGCAAAAGCTGTCAATTTAACTTAAGTGGGCATAATTCCCCATTGTTTTTCTTGGCTTTCACAAACACAAAAGCCTTCTTTTACTGGAATAAGACTGCTGACTAAATGAGGGTATTCTGTGATTCTAATTAAATTTTTCTCAAATGCTGAGCCTGAAAGGGTGGTATCTACTATTCACTGGTATGAGAAAAATATATAAAAAGGGAAATGGGTGACAGTCTGTACAAAAACCTTTTAAAAAAGTGAACTCTGCTGTTCAGCATTATTTACTTCATTAAACCCCCTCGTATAAGCACTGGAAGTAAGTTTCTGTTGTGTTCACAGCACAGCAACCTACAGAAGATAAATGAAACTGTACAACATCAGTTTTTTCAGACTGACAGATGAAGTTAACAAGGCTTTCAGGGGGCTTCCCTTGCTCAGAAGGGTGGGAAGCACTGTGTTCCCAGTGTCACAGTGTAACACACAGGCTCCAGTCTGTGGCCTGTGGATAAGAGTACACGCTTGGTGTGATGGGTTAGTTCAGGCCCACCCCTTCCCACTGCCACAGCAACAGACTTCAGGAGCAACATGCTCAACTTCTCTCTACTGCTCCCCTCCTTTGCTACCTCCAACACCTCCCACCTCTGTACACTTAGCTGTTCCTCCTCACACATTGATTCCTACAGGATCATGACATCTCTATCTTTCTTTTAGCCCCTCCGCTGCCACTACTGGCTCCACAAGGCTTCAATCAAAAGCAACAGCTGCTCATGTAGCCTTTGCTTGAGCCTGTCTGCCCCTGGAGCAGAAAACCCAAAACAGCTAAAAGAACAAGTGAGACAATCAAGAAAGTACTCACAAAGAGCACAGGTGGGCCAGCAGCAAGAATGCATGCAGAAGGCTAAGGAAAAGAATCCAAGAAATGAAACTACATGAATATAGTAACTCAAAAAAAACCAAACTCACGCTGGTGTTTGTAACAACATATCTGCAGTCGTACAAGTAACTCACCAATTACTTTTCTCCTTATTGCAACAACGAAATTCACACACCTACAGAATGAGTCTGACACTTTACTCAAGGTTGCACCGTCACAACACATGGCATTAGCAGATGTGCATCTTTGCTTTTGACCTTTAAATAAAGGCTAATTCTTCACACAGCATTTCATAACATGACTGAGAAAGATCAGGACTGTTAGTGCTTGACACTCTAGGCCTAGGCAGAGCTGACTGGGAAGGAAAAGGTGCTCTAAGTGTACGTGCCTGTTCTTCATTAGACGCACTTCTCTCTTCCGTGCAGCCTCTTCTGCCGGCTGGGTGGGAAGTGCTGGAGAGGATGCCATGACTACTCCTGGTGCAATGGTGCTGGTCGGGGCGGTGCGGATCTGGTAGGTCTGCACATCTCCTGAGGCAGCTACAGGGACACACGGCAACATGACATCAGTCTGGTGACAGCGCTGTCACACGTGCTGTGGAGAGCACCTACTCAGCTCTCTAATGCAGTCACCTCTCTAACCCAGTCATCTCTCTAGCTGTGCACCCTGGGCCACAGCTCAGGAGGGACAGCCATCATCTGGCTCATCACTGCTACCTTAAGCTTAGTTTATTAAACTATATATAGCTATAATATATACAGGCTTTTGGGCATTCCTGCTAAGAAAGTCTTCACTTGTGCTTGATAATTTTACTTGTCTTGCTGTGTAGCTGTGCTTCTTTCTCCCTTGGTACATTTCTTTTTACTTCTCTGGTTTTTGGGCAGTTCTAGCAGCTCTAAAGAAGGATGGGGTCAACACTATTTCTAACAATGCTCCAAATGTCTATCTGCAAAAGGAGGAACAGCATGTGTAAGCATCTGGAGCAGAAAACAGGTGTAAAAACATAGCATTTACTCCCACCGGAGAGGGACAGTGCACTCTATTGCTTTTCTAGAATGAACAAGGTTTTGGCTTTCTTTTATTTACTGTAATCTAGGAGTGTATTAATTTTGTCTGACCTCATAAATAACCGTAACACCACCTAAATAAATAATTTGTCCTTAAGAACACAAAACCTCCAAGATCAATGCAACAATAACACTCTTCTCTGCTATGCATTTTTATTGATGCATGGTGAACTCTTCACTGGATAACTTTCACATCAACTACTTTACAATCATGGAAGCAGGGGTACTGCTATTTTCTATAAAAAATTTTTAATACCCCTCAATTTTTAATAAACCAAAATATGTATTTTAATACAATAGCCCCCCACAACTTATTCTAAGCTAAAGTAGCTCAGCCAAGTTGAGAGCTAGATCAAATGATCACTTAAGGCACTCTCCTAAATTGTTCTATGATTCCAAGACTCACTGATGATTGAGTCACTCAGTGACTAGTTACAAAAGTCACAACAGGAAGAAATTATGACTTGCAATTGAAAATGGGGAAAAATTATTAATAAATTGAAGGGTCTTTTTAGAATGAATCAAACAACCTTCTCTCTTATCTTTTATCCTTTGCTTTAAGTTTCCTATCATTGCAGATATCAGAGAACTCAGAACTCTAAAGTGGTATTAGTTTTTGTAGAACATATGAAAAAATTTGTGCAGATAAAATGCAGGAAAAAAGACAGCATGGAAAAGTAAAAATAAATATATTAAACCTCAAATATCCACAATTTTACCAACCTAAAGGGGAAGGCTTCAACAAAATGTGACAAATTGCTTTGTCCAGAATTTCAATAGTTTTGTAGACTTATGTGTGCCAAAAGTGTTAACTCTGTTTCCTGACACATTTGAAGAAGTTAGGTTGGCAACTTATATCTGCATGGAGAAAACGTTATACAGAGTGCCTGGCTGTGAAGTTTCTCACCTTGTACAACAACCTGGTTGCTGGGTACAAGTATCTGCTGTCCATCTGTGGTCTGTGCATATTGTAAGATGGTGGTGCCAGGTTGGGTTGCAGCTGCGTTGGTCATCGTCAATGTCTGGAGACCTTGTACTCCATCTGTGCCATTGTTAGACAATTGTATTGCTCCTCCTTGGGTGATAGCAACTGCAGACAAAAAAATCAAGCTCGCATTTAAGACACTAATTTACTCATCAACTTACAGTCTTAAGCCTAGGTATGGAAGAATACTGATCTGAGCTAAATCCCTTGAACCCTTATACACCCCCAAATCAAACACATGGCTTCAGTGCACATGAAAAAAATCATCCTTTGAAAGTTAAGTTTTCAAATTTTTGTGAGGGCCAAAACCCACTGCCTAAAATAGAAATTGGTTTTTCTAATAAAACAGCATCACACAGAGGAGCTACAGTCTTCCCCCAGGGAATACTTTTTAACTTGCTAGTTACGATTTCCTTCTTGGTTGGTTTAGGTCTTTTTCTCAGTCCTTACTTCTCATCTGAAACTCCCCTCATCTTCTGTCTTTTATGTCCTTCAGTCTCCTCTGCTGCTAGTGCTATCCATCTTGTGTTTCACTTTCTTCTTGTTTTGGCATTTTTTTTCTTCTGATTGTATCCCCACTTCTCTACAACTTCCTCAGACCCTTCCTAGCTGTTTTTTCACTCATAAATGTACAGTTTGGTTCAGGCAGTTTAACTTTGCTGCTCGTTTTATCTTTCTTTCCCTCAATCCTGTCATACTGGGACAGGTATACTGGGACATCCCCTTTTTTTGTGACTACACAGAATTTCACTGTGTTCCTATATTCAGACACACCAAAATCTTAGGTGTCTGCAGAAGCAGTTATTTTAAAGTTATATTAGGAATCAGAATTAACCACATCTGTTTCAATAAAATTAAGCAGGGTACAAGGCAAACGGACTAAGAAGTAAACAGAGATACAGAATTTTAAAGAGATTTGAAAAGACAGATGTAAAAAAGTAGTTCTTTCTCCCTTTTGTATGTTTAATGCTGTATGTGTTTGTGCGAGACAGCATGCATCTTTATCTTTACTGCTATATCCTCAATCCTTCAAGTCAAAGCACTATATAAAATCTAATAAATAAAGAAAACACAGAAATATATACTTATGACATATATTAAGTTTGTTGACATTCTTATTTTTTCAGGACTTTCTGAAAATGCAATAGCAGATTGTAGTTTTTTTTCTAATTATGAGGTTACAGTTTTGTGAACGAGTGTTAATAATCTGCCAAGAAAAAAAATAAACTTCTGAGTTTCCCCTCCTAGTTCCTGAAGTGAAGAAGTTTGTAATAGCATTATGCTTAGTTCCTGTTTTGCCTCAGGATGCATTAGCTGCACCATGTGGCAAGCAATCCCAGAAAGTTAATTGAGCCTTTTAAATACTTACAATAGAAATGTGTTTAAAAGGCCTGGTTACCAGTCAAAATAATCTTTTTTTCACCTCCTGCTTTGACCTATCCAAACAGTTATAGAAATAATAGTTGCTCATCTTCTCATTCCCACTTACTAGCACCACTGAGAAATTCAAACTACATACTGTACTGCCCACTGCTGGTTTGGTAAATGGGAGTTGGCACCGTAACAGTGGCGATGGCAGGTGCTGCTGTTTCCTCTTCAGACTTCTCTTCTTCAATCCTTGGCACTCCTGGGGCGTCTGAGGACAAGTCATTCAAAATTTTTCTGGCAAAGACAGTGTGTTGTAGAGATTTCAATAAAAATTGGGGGAGAAAAATATTCTATCTGATACACAGTGCTGGGGAAAACTGTGAAGTGCAGCAAGACAGCAAGGAAAATATGAGTGCAGAATGAAAACCACATACTATCTTCAAACTCCTATTGGAAAGGATTGTTCAAAATACCAAGCACTGATGGGCAAGGGAGCTGGCACAGAACAGCTGTGCTTCTCAAAACCCATGGTACAGCTATCACAACCTTCCCTTTTTCTTAAGAGCGCGTTTCTCTCGTCCATTTTTATTTGTTTCCTGCTTTTAGCTATACAAACATTTGAAAAAAAATGTCAGAACCTGTCTCTTCACTTACACCAGGGGAACTGCTCCATTTCAAAGACTATAAACACCTCAGCCAGAGGGCTGAGTACCAAGGAGATAGCAGGAATGCTTACTCTGAGCAACCAGATCATACTGTAACACCTGCCTGGGAGACAATACCCAGTGCTTGGGAACAGACTTGCAGTTATGTTCACAGGTGCCCTGCCTGAGAAAGTTTATGGGTAAAGGAAAGGACAGATTGTTTCAGTATTTCCATGAGCTAATTATCCAAAGTCAAAACTTCTAAAACACCATTGCTACAGGTCCCACTGGATGTAACTGCAGACTGACCACAGCAGTCATTGCTATTTGCATCCCTGAGATCAAACACTGTCTGTCCTGTCCTTCCTTGGAGGATTGTCAAGCCTTTTTCACTGCTGGCATATTCACTATGTCACTGCAAAATGCTGGAAATGCCCTTAGGTAAATGTAATGCCCTTAGGTAAAGGGCAGTATTTTTTGTAATTCTTTGTTTTCCAGTGGATTGGCACTAGAAGTCACAGTGGGATGAAGCAAACACAGCTGTAGACCCCAACTTCCAAGACAACACTAATTTCTTATACAAGCCTCCTAAGGCTGTGGGAGCCAGAACATCTGTATGAAGCTGTGTGGGGAGAGCAGTCATTCTGCTAAGCAGCTTGACCAACAGAGCTTTGCTGTTGTTATTTTGACTTTGTGTGCATGCAAGAACCCCAGCATTGCCCAACACTGTGACAAGAACCACCTGGACAAATAAAAAATATCCATCCAAAGAGTTTGCAATCTAGGTGTTAGACCAGAAACTAATGAACGAAACAGATTAAAAAAATATGGAGAAAGCAGAGATGATTAAGAACAAAATCCAAGGAGATAAAAAAAATCACTTTTTAATCTTGTACCATTATGACATGGTGGTTAAAACCTGCCTTTGCCACCACAAAGATGGATTTAAGCCAAAAGGTAAGGTGGCAGCTTTACAAATACAGGAGCTATGAACTGGCATGTGGAATACATGATGTACTTTATAGCAGAATCACAGAGGAGTTTCTGTGGAAGAGGTATAGCTTTCAATTCTGTGAACATATCAGCACCTATCTTGTTTCTGGGGTCAGTTACAGCAGGTTGAATAACGCCAGCTGGGAAGTACTAAAGACAGCAGTGGTCTGGGTCAGCCTTTCTGACATAACCAATGGCAGCCCAGAGTCTAAGCTGCATATACAAGTTTTACAACTACCAAGTGTTGCTGAGTCACCATGATCTGGTTTGAAGATAGAGGCTGTGCTGTGGCATCAGTGCATGCAAAAGGAGTCCATCTCAATGAGGAGTCAGCATGCACAAGCACTCTCTTCTCAGTTTTGCTGCTTGTTTACTTAGCTCTGTTTTCTCACCATATACAGCCACTCTTCCATATATAGTAAAATCAAGTGTCTTGCTGCAGAAGCAGACTGAAAGGAGTCTGTGACAGCCTTGAAGTTAACACTGCTCCTCACAAATAAAAATATTTTCCCAGATCTATTATGGCTAGGGATCTTCAGCAGTGATTTTTCACTATCTTCAGCAGAACAGCCTTGAAAGGCAGCTGGACAAGGTAGAGAATAAACTCCCAAATGCTAATAAAGTATCATGGTTGAGATATGCTCAGACCTACAGTCAAGCTCCTGTTTCTAAGGCTATGTTCATAAAGAAAAAAAGGAGCATCTGAATTTTCTAAAGCAGCAGGAATCCACAGGTCACTTAAAACCTACTGAACTCCAGAGCTGTTCCTTAATGCTACTTAGCATATTTTAAGAATGAAAGTGGGATTTAGTGCAGACACAAAAAGCTGTAGGAAGGCTTAATTAATAAAGTAACATGACTAACAGCATGGGAAGGAAAACCTGAGTTGGTTTTGCCAGAGGTATCTGCCATGACAAATAGAGACACTAGATGCCTTTCACCACATTCAACTCATATACTGACTTAAACTTTAAACACAAACAACTTTGCTCAAGCAGAAATTCTCTCTGAGCTATGGAACATCACATATTCCCAAGTCTCATGGGAGAAAGGAATTAAGTTTGATTGCTGCTAGCATTTCAACAATAATGAAAACCAGTAGAGTTGATTTTTTTTGGAGAATACAAATTACACAGAAGTCACTTTTTACAAAGCTTCAGTGTATTTTGTGTATTAAGTATTCATTAAAGCTATTTCTAAGGCATCTAGCACAATGATACCTCAATTTTCTGAAATTTCTCAGCTCACTTGTGTCTTAAGTGAGTGTAACTGCTGAGATTTTTTCCTCCTCCTTCTAACTTGCTCATCTCTTTACATCCTATTCCATGGACATATACCATATTCCAATTCCAAGACATTGCAGAAGAGAGATTTCAGTTAAATGGTAAATCTAAAAATAACTATCCAATCCTACTGTTTGTATCTCCATGTGAAGGCACCCATCCATCAAGCAAGATGCTTCTGCTTTAACCTCCATACCTGTAGGAGGGTCGCCTGGAAAGAATTTCTCTTCGTTTCTGTGAGTCTGTGACACTGTCTACTGATTCCTGTGAATCTTCACTTTCTGCTATAGTGGAGATCTGTAAATAAGAACAGCAATCAAATTGAATAAGACAGTTCCAATGTCTTTATTTTAAGGAAATGTTGACATCCTGTGAAAAACACCACAATGAAAGTATTCTACAGTAATTCTATCTATAAAATGAATAGAAAGTTACTGCTTAGTAACATATCCAGGAAAGAATGACCACAGTCAGTGATCTACCTACCCGAATGTTCTTTATAATTTAAATACTCCAATAAGAAAACATAAACAGTAATATATCACACAGTTTTTGCCTTCCATGAGGTTTTGTTTTCATCCACTGCAAGGTAACTTTTTAGTAAAGTTTACAGAGAGAATAATTAAACAAAATTAAGATAGCAGAAATGTTTGGGAACAAAGAATAAAATACTGACGAAACATCAATTTATAAATAACGAGGTAGATATGTTAAAGAGAGACTGCCTTTTAGAGGGGAAATTGCCAGGAAGATGTCATACATGAAGATATTAGAAAGTAATGTAGTGCTGCAATTCTGAATACCTATGCTAAACAAAATGTTTATGCAGGAAAGCTAAAATGTTTGTACCTATCATATTAAAATAATTTAAAAAATTTAAAATTCAAAATGCGCTAAAATATATAAAACCACATCCAATACATAAAAAGACACTGTCTTCCAAATGACTATAGTCACATGACAAATATACAAAAGCTAATGATGCTTATGTGAGAAACAGAGCTCACAGCCTGACATTTTATACACTGTAGAGAAGATTCCTAAAGGCTTAAAAATCTTGCTGGCACCCACATCTCACAGTTACCAGACAGAGGCGCTGACTGTGAACTACTGGGCTCCGAATATGAAATCACAATGGATCTGCATTGAACCAGGTGAATTCCAAGCATGGCTTCATTGTCAGTCTCTTATCTTCCACCTCCAGGCTAGTAACTTGTGCACTTATCTCAAAACAGCTCACCTCTGATAGATTAAAACTCTAAACTTTTGACTGCAATGGCTGAGGAAGGTAGACCCTGCCATAAACTCAGCACTGAAGCTGATAAGGAAAAAATGAAGATTATTATCAGAACGGCCTAGTTTTAAATTATGCCTGCCTTATTTTTTAAAATAAAACCCAGTCAAACATCTGTATAAAAAAGTCACAATGCCTACTTTTTGAAATTAAATATTTTTTGAGCTCAGTGTTCTAACAGCAAAGGAATAATGTACAGTCCTTATCCTGTGTAGTTGCTGTTCACCAAACAATTTCTGCATTCAGTAACACTGAACTTCCAAGTGGATGAAAAGCAAATTAGAGGTTTTAAAGATTTCAGACTACTTGTCTCCTGTATCTTCAAGCTATCTCATCATATTGCATTACCTGTCTTGCTTTACAGAAGAGAAAATGCTAAGGCTTTGCAAAGCACCCAAGACTCAACAGGCACATTTTTAAGACATTTCTATGTAAGGACTGACAGGTTTATTTTAAGCACCAGTAACATACAGACACCTGTTTTGCAAACCAATCCAAATATTTCCTATGTAGCAAAGACTCTCATCCAAGAATACTGACCTCATTAATTATTAAAAATTATATTATTAAAAAAAGTTCACCCATTTGTTTGCTTCAGAGTAGTATCAACTCTTACTCAATAAAGCTGTATGGAAATACAGTAGAGAGAAAAAGTAGAATAATACTGTAAGAAAAACGATAAAGCTGTTAAACTCACCAAACAAATTCTAGAGGGAAATGAAACTCAGCAACGTTTAAAACTGAAAAGTGGTTACGCCAGAACAGAAAAAAAAGTCACAGAGTAGCAAATACTGTACAGATTTGCAAAACCACAACCCAGGACACAAATACATGAAAACCAGTGCAATGACAGGCCTATTTCTAAGGCCCAATTCACATATTAGGAATTTCTTCAGTCAGTACCTGAACTGTCTGGACCTGTGGAGACTGAATAACTGATGGCTGGGCAGCCTGAATTACTCCATGCACCTGAACCGTCTGCCCATTGGGCAGCTGAACTAAGGTCACCGTGGGTGCAGAAGATGTTGCGTGTGCTGCTGGCATAGATACCTGCAAAAAAGAGACAGTGAGCATAAACTAGGTTATTGCAAAATCTTAGTTCAATACTCTTTTTGGTGAAAGAACTATGTCTCTTCTAGACCCCAGTTAGAAGACCCAAATGTTGCTGCGTAATATAAAACCCCTTGAACTGCCTAAGCCCAATACCTGACCTACTTCATGAATTAATCTAATGCAGAATTTCTGCAGGCTCAAACATAATTTGTAAAATCACTGACAAGAATAAGAAAAACACAACTGCCTCTATTTTGAGGTAACCTGATACAAACAAATCATTACCTTTCACTTACTTCACTTGGATACTGCTCAGACTCGGGTGTACTCCTACAGACACTGCTGAGTCAGAGGCAGAAACATATGGGAGTGGAGCTATTTTTGTTCTCACTCAAGAAAATGCAAAGAGTTTGCCAGATGTAAGAACTTAACATTTTTAGGGAATCATACCTTTCACTTTCTACAGATTAAACCATATGAGTAGCTGGCAAAGTGCATATAAATGAAGAAAACTGACCATGTGTTCAGACAGAAACCCCATGAGTTTGCAGTGGAAACAAGTATTTTGTAGGCAGTTATTGTGGTTCAGTGTGACAGGTCAACACAAACTCTAGTCTCGAGAGTTATTTCTATGAGGAAAAATGGCCCACATTTTAAACACAACTGTGATTCTCCACACAGACCTACAGCCATGCCAACAGGGGTACACTGATGACCTCAGCACGGCACATTACACCTCTGGCCCTGGGGACTGCAGCAGCCACACAAGGCTGTTCACACTGCACGGGGCACTCTCACCCTGGCAGGCCACGGGAACTACTCTGGGCAACTGAAGTGCCACACAGCAGGGCTGCTCCATGGGCCAATGCCCGGGGCACATCCAGTACTCCCACCTCTCTGCTGACACAATGCACATGTTCAGGGCTGGGGGCTCCTGCAAGGCTGGGGGCACCAGGGCTGCTGTGCCAGCACACCCCACCCTTGGTCTGTGTCCCTCCCACTCACCATGATCCTCGGGGAAGGACTGCAGGCAAGCTTGAGCTGCTCTGCCAGACCTCAGCCAGGTCACGGGTCACTGACTAGCCAGCCTTGTTCTAGACACTCAGGTCTGGAAAATCTAACAATCCTCCAGGGCTCCACAGCATTTAAAAAAAATCTGATCCATACAGCTGCAGTGCAAGAAAGGGCTGCACTGCTGTCCTACCTAATCTCAAAGGGCTGGATGCAGAAGGAAATCCTCTGCTGTCCCCGTGAACATGTGGTTCTCAAAAAGCTGCAATAGCTGATCTCTGAATTTCCATAAACATCCACCACTTACAATGAAATCTTGCTTAACAACAAAATTAAAGGGAATTACATGTAGACCTCTCCCCTCCACAGCTGTCTCTCCCTAATCCACCAATTTGCATTTGCTTTTACCTTCCTTTTTTTCAGGAAAGCAGCTGCAGCATTACATGGTGGCACTTAACTCACATCTGAGAGAAACTGGGGCTGAGATTAACACAAGCACACTTTCCTCTGGCAAATTATACTCCTTTACCAAGTGACCTTTTTTAATAATGCACGTCTGACTAAACAGTCCTTGGCAATGACAGCAAAGCTGATCAACTGGAGGCCACTGTGGTTGGATTAAGCGCACAGCAGAGTGTAACTTCCGCAGATGTCTCTGACTCATACCTTGTGGAACTGTGACGAGTTTCCTTTTGACTCTGAAAACTACCCTGAACTTCCTAAAAATGCAGCAATTAAACTAAGCTTGCAAGAGGGGTGACCTTACAAGATAATGAAAGAATTAAATTGACATAATTAGTTATTTAGATTTGGCTAGGCTCCTGAGGGCACTCCCTAATGCCAAACGCTACCACTTCACGTGTTAAAAATATCATAGTAACGTAACACTCATGTGAAGAACACAAGAAATTGTGTTTAGACTATTGTATCACCTCCACAAACTATGTACAGGCTGGGGAAAAGCTAAGGTGCAAATAATGTAGTGAATGACAATATGGTGGTTCACATGGATTTTAACCATACCTGTATAGCGTTTTCTTACTTGGAAAAAAATCTCATTCAAGTTCTGGGGTAATTATGTCTGAGTAAAGTGCATTCTACCCCCTACATACTTTTAAGTTCAGCTCCCTGGAGGTTAGTATGTTAGGACATAAATTGAAAACATTCTTGTTTCTCTGGACTAAACCTTAAAGCACATCAAGTGAGAAGCAGTTTACTGGTTTTGCAAGAGAAATAAACTACTTCTACTCAGTTCACACTGAAGTGTTATTCACACCACCTACATCCTGTGCCTAAGTTAGACAGTGAGAAAACTGCCCAACGAGGCAAGCTGGCACAGGGCAGCTGGTGGCTTGTAAATTCACACTAGAGCTTCACCCAATAAAATCCCCCTGTGCATTTTAACAGCTCCAATCCCTACACTATCACTTGAATGGAAGTGCACTACCTCTGGACTACCAAAAGGTGTAATGACTTTAAAAAGACATTAATTATTTATAAAATGTGAAGTGATTTAACACTTGTGCCACTTAAAAGACACTCAATTCCATAAACTATGAGATCAAAACCACCTGTTTGTTCTCTGCAGACTACAAATAGTTTTAAAATTAAATGGTTACAGAAGAGAGCCAAACAGATTCTGTAGTCATTTTTACAATGGAGCTGCATCTGCCAACCGTCAGTGTATTCTCAAAAGAAACCTGATTCCAAAATCAGAGATTTAGCTGGGATTGCATTTCTTGTCTCTCCAAAGTAATCTGGGAATAACAAGCGATCTACTTCTGTCTCTCTAACTTGTCAACAATTCTGTGAAACTCTGGAGACAACAGGATAACACGAGCTGTCAACTGCCAGATTGTTCCACTTCATTATAATATTAATCCCATCTGATGCTGTATTTGCTGCATTATTTACCTGTATATTCAGTTCTTTTTCTTCAGAATTAAACTGACTACTATAGACAAGTTTTTAACAGAAAACACAACAGCAAGACAATCCAGTCAATATAAAAAAGACAGTAGATTATACGTATTGAAAAAAATACCTTTCAGTGGTATGGTTGTGGTAAGGAATGCTCGAAATATTTTCATTCATTATTGTGTTAACATTACACAATTTACACACATACAGTTCTTCAGAACTAACACAGTCTGCTGTGATGGGAAGTTAAAAATCTCTACTGCTTTAAAAATGTGAAGATAAATATTAAAGGAACTATACATCGAACCTGTTTCAGAATGGTATCAATGGAATCTTCTCTCAGGCCCGTGAGCAGACATTATCCCTCTTAAAAATATTAACCATAGGTAAAACTATTACACCATACGAATTTTATACCTGGGCTAACGTTGCAATCTGTGGTTGTGCCTGTACTGTCATCTGTTGGGTTTCTGCCTCTGTACCGGCTGCATCTCCACTCTGCTGGTTCTCTGCTCCAGATTCCATGGTCATTTAGTTACCTACAATCACAATATTTGTCGTAAGTCTGGGTTGGTATGCAAGTCCATTATCCTTGCTGGATCTGGTAGCAATCACTGCAGCTGAATTCCCATTACTACATACTGTTTTAATTTGCTTATTAAATGTTGCCAAACTATTAGTACTCGGGCAAATTCTTTTCATGCCAGGTATCTGCCTCAGGTTGATCCTTCTGCATATAATGTTTCTGAAAAACAAGTCCAGTCTCCTCCAACAATGAGACCAGAAAAAATGCATTTTGCTCATCCCAAAAAACTGAGCAATTGCACTATGATGACCTAGCACCTCTGCAATTTGGAATAAAGACCCATCAGTGTGTCAGGAAGGGCACTCCCTCAGTGTCAAGGTGACAACAAGCCCTGTTACAGCCCTCCCTTTCCCCCAGCTGCAGTCTGCAGATAACCAATAACAATTGTTTCTGTGCTGGGCACTCAGTCCTCAGTCATCTTTGTCTGAACTAAATATGCAGCATCTCCATGTAAGTTCTTTCCACAACCACACTGAGGATGGCTCTACATCACAGCAACTTAGCATTTTCCACCCAGTAATTTTAAAACCAGTATAAAAAATTATGGAAGTAATTTCTACTTGAACCTTACTGCAAATGTTTTTATATTTAGAGGTACACAGCAGTTTGCCATGACCTAAGTTTTTTATCACATATAGCTCCTAATGCACTTACATTTCTAAGCACTAACTGAGCAAACCTAGATTACCAGAACACACAACTCTATAAAAAGAGGTTGCATAACTTCCAAACCCATGCATGTAGGCAGAGTGCAATGACTGTTAAATTCTGCACGGATCCGAGAAAATCACTTTTCAGTTTTTCTTTAAGTGCTGATATGAAAATATTTGATATAAAAAAGAACTTCAACATACAAGGAAATTATATAGCAATGATACTGCATTATACAGAATCTCAAATATTAAGAACAGGTATTACCTCCATAGCCACAACACTAATTCTGTGTACCATCCTGTGCTGCTCACTCTGTTCAGGCCTCTGGCTACCCTAGGGCAGCACACCTCTCTTCAGAGCTGGTCCAAAACAACCACTACAGCGTTTCTGCTTTGGGAAGAGGCCTGGAGGCAAAGCATGCTCAGATCAGAAAAAGGTGGAAAGAAGCAGAAATGCCTCTCTCCTTCCTCAGCTCAACTGGCCCCCCGAGGAAAAGACTTAGAAGCAGCAATACAGGTGGTGGTACTGTGTCCATCCTCCAGACATTTCATTTTCAACACAAAGTCAGAGAAACTTCCATTTCATTGCAAATTATACCTCAGTGTTACAGGAGAGAGTATTTTTTATACTGCCTAAAACACCAGAGTCACACTTCAACCCTCAATATGAAATGTCTGTCTTACAGTAAGCAATGAAAACCAGGAAAGATAAAAGAGCATTTCAAAGTAGTAACTGTATCCTACAACAAAAGAAAGCAAGTCAATGTATGTAAATCAAAACCTGAATATTTACTATTGAAAGTGACTGTTCAAATGAGCTTGTGTGTATGTGTGAACACTGAAATGTTAAAGTATCAAACATTTAGTTCCAACATCAGTAAAGAAGGAAAATAATGAAACCTGATTTTCCTTAAAAACAAACAATAAAAGAAAACACACCATTAAAAAAAAAGCAAATTGAATTATTCTAAGCAGTGGAATTTTGTTATGCCTCTCTCTCACCAAGATTTCTGTGCTACCAACCAAGTATTAGTCTGACACGCTCACAGATAAATAATACTCTGTCCATATCTATATACTTGTAAACTCGATATGAAAGAATTAATTATAAACTCACTGCATTTTAAGTAGTCTAGATACTATAATTTTATAAGAATTTCAAGAATAGCCTGTATCCATGCAAATACAGTAACTCAGTTCTTTCCTAAAATACCAAATCTTTCCCATGTTGCATTTCATATTTCAAAAAGCACACAAGAAAACACATGCACTACTGCTATTTGTAATATACATTACCAAACAATATACATTACCAAACAGCTTTTAAAGACTCAATTACAACAGTTTAAGTGGTTTTCTATCCCAACTTTAATGCACAAGTTATATTTCAACACTCAGTCCTCCATGCTATATGCCCATTTTTCTTTTGAGTATTCTGTATTTTGAAAACTACAAACCAGATTACCATAGGCCTCCTTTGGATTTTTACCATTTCCATTACCATTTCACCATTTGTCCAAGGTAAGCAAATCAATGACTTTTTCACAATTCTATGCATGTATCATGGTGACTCCAGCCAAAAGACTACCTCATCGGAACCATTTCAGGAGCAGATCTTTTACATCAGCAACATCTCCCAGCCAAGTATCTCCGAAGAACTTTAAAAAACAATTCCCCAGCTACAAATTCAAGTATATTGCAAAACTAATAATGCTTTTGTTTGCTGATAGAAATCATGACTCCAGCATGGAGTCAATTGGGATTAGAAATGGATGAAATGTGCAAGTATCAGGTATTTAGCAATATTCACAAAGGTAAATGTGTTGCCAAATTCCTGCTGATAAATGCAATGTTTTCCTAGGAAGAATTTCCAATCCTCTCATACGCTATTCAGCAAAGATCCTCCGGTTTTACAAGCTTGGCTTCCACAACTTGCATCATCTTTTGCATATGTAATCAGCAAAAGGATTAACTGTTTGACATACTCCCTCCCCTACAACACCAACATTTCAGAAATCAAACTCCTAACGTGAATTGCAAACACCTAAAAGGAACTTACTCTTTTCATACTGTAAGCACCAAGCAATGCAGGAAGCTGTCTGCAAGATTTACATCTTGACACATGCAGTTCAAGTGAGTTTACAACGACCTGTAGTTTTTTGAGCAGCTCTCAGTCTCGTGTTATTTGCAGGTTCTAAGGACCCTGGTTCAATTTTCCTTGCACCTATACATCACAGTATTTGTATTCTAACAGCTTCATTACTACCTTTTACAGTGATTTGTGAGAAAAAGGATGAATCAGATTTTTGAGCATCAAGGCATCATATTCCAGATACACTGGTCACTACCTGGTTCTAAGTTTGGGTATGATCAGTATCGCCAAGATGTACAGGACCATGCACACAGAACATAAACACTTAGTAAACTGTGTGTATGGGTAAGGCCATGATGGCTGAAACTAAGGTTGTCAATTCCGATTAGTTCTTGCAATTTACAGTGTAACAGATGACAACATGTTTGGTTTGAAACCTTAACCTCCCCGCGTGTACAAATGAATGCCAATCTGTACATCTCCTTTCTACGCTTTTTCTATCCCTAGTCCAGACAAGTTTTGCTGACCAGTATCCCAGCATCTTTCTGTTCTTGTGGGTGCCACCCTCTCCTTTTATTCCTCCTGCCCTGTCCATAGCGGCCCACCCTGCTCCCTGGCACTGATTTCCCTGGCAGCCACTACACCAGTACTTCTCAGTTGGAGACAGGGATCTGAAAGTGTCCTAGTGGGGAACAATTCTCCAGGCCATGGACAGCATAGGAGAGCAAAGGGAGCACACTTCTCATTTTTCCTTGCTTCCAGGCTACTTTCCAACTTGAGGAAAGGACACCCACACACACATACTTTGAGGAAAGATTCGTAACTCCAATAGTTGAACCAAGTATTCTACATGAAACTAACTGAAAAAAACAGCTATTAACAACCAGAGTTGGAAAAACAGACACTGCTTGTCTAAAACATCCTGGGTATGAATGCTGAACACCAGAAAACTGATGGGACTACCTGCTTAGAGATTGTTTAGCCTGTGACTTTTGTAATACACAGCTTTCTCTGTTAGTTCAGAAGTGGCAGTATTTTATTTACTAATACTTTTTATTAATAACATACTTACTAATCATCTCAAACTCTGAAGGCAATGAGCCAAACAGTGAAGTATTCAGCTGACACATGGTCATTTATTTTAGCTAAATCAAGACTGGGAGGAAGGAGTTCAACAGAGGATAAGTAACTGTCCCTGCTGAATTTACACCATGACCACAGGAGACAGATGCTAATAAAAACAAACAGTCGCAGAATGTAACTGAACTACACACACTGCAGAAAAATCCAAATAAACCTGTCTCCTCAGTTGCATAAACCGGGAAAGGGCACTTAGCTAAGGACTACTGCAGAGAGATCACTTGAGATTTCTGCTTGACAGGCATTCATGACAAGAAAAGCTAGAGAGTTAGACTGCAACAATAAAAAGAAACAGGGTATCTTTAACTACTATATTTGTATAGCTGGACTCTATACATCAGCTAGATTACAGTGCAGAGGCTGGGAGCCCATATTAAAAATGGGTTCTGTGAAATTTGGGTGTTCAGAGAAAGCAAGTATTTAGGGCAATGAAAACCTGTTCTACGATGAGACAAGACATCTATCCCAGATGAGACATTATTATATATCCCAGAAAGGAGAGAAATGCTTCAAAATCTAGAAAATATATTTAAATTATTAACAGGGTAAGTAAACTAGAAACATGCACTGTCTGATTATAAAACCAGCAAAGCTTAAAGATGTCAAATTCTGTCAAACTGATGATGAATTCTGTCAAATCCATCATAAAAATGAAAAACAAAAAAATCTATTAGAAGTTATGAAAATTGATACTTCATTTATTGCATAAATACAGCAATGATGCTACCGATGATAAGAAATTTATTACGATTCAAACATGGGTTAGATGGGCACTTGGATAAAAACAATATCCAAGAATATCCTGAATTAGTACGGTTTTTCATACCAAAAAAGGTGCAGAACTAAAAGGAAGATAAAAACCTAATGAGTCAGGATTTAAATTGACCTCTAATCTTTAAAAATTCAAGTAAATGTTTTCATGAGAGGGGAAGATTATGTAATTTTTGCAGGTTCCAGTAGTCTTTTGAGGTATCTACTGATCCTCAGTATCTTAAAGACAGGATGCTGAACAAGGTGCTACAGATAATGCTAACTCCTGTAATCCCTGTTAATTACAGTGAGCATCACTGCTGTGTATTCAGAGCACAAGCTGTTAGCTTCCTCCCCTCCCACCTGCCTACAGAGTCAGGATAAAATATAATTGTCTTCCCACAGGTCTCATCTTCTTCACTCTTTAGTATCCTCCCCTTGATATGTCTGTGGTCTGCCTGCTCGATTTTACTTCCCTACATCTTTTTCTATCTCCTGTCTGACTTACCCCCCACGAATTTTAGCATGTCTTGTAAAGATGAGGCTCTGCTCCTTGGTTTTTCCTTTCTCCCACAAGCCATGGACCTTTCCTACTCTGCAGACAGGCTGCTTTTTGTCTCCCAAGGCAGACTGGAGGAAAAAAATGTGGAGGTCCTTTCCCAAATGCTAGTAAATCCAAGAACCAAAATACCACACTGTAGCTCTCAGAGCAGATAAAACTTCCCATCCACTTTTGTAGAAGTCCTGGATGCCCCAAAGCTTTTTATGTTTTTCAGCTGGACAGCTGGCACAGTAAAACACAGCACCTCTCCCCGCAAGCCTTTCTTTTCTCTTTAGTAGCAGTATGGTGGCGATTCACTGTCAGAAGTTCAAGCTTACACTGACAGTCACTGGCTATACGACACAACTGCACCTCCAGGCAACACGGTTCACTTCACGCCTCAGAGGTACTGTCACGCCTGCTCCCCAGCAAGCACAGCTTTGCCAAGTGACATGCTGTAAAGAATCCTCTGACCGCTGGATTCATTTTATTAATGTATACATAGAGATTCTGAAGAAAAACAACAACCTCCAGAAACAGCGCAGAGCACAGACCCAACAAACTCATGCCCATTCTGAGCCTGATTGTACTACACCCAGTCATTTGCTTACCCAACACCTTCCGAGGTCACTCTGCTGCCATATTAGGCTCCTTACCCAGGACAATATCCAACCACCCAGCTGCTCAAGGCAGTGAGGGACCAGAGCAGCAGAGGAAAGGGAAACTGAGGCAATGCCTGTTTCTCAAGCCCTGTATTCACAGTAGGTGTGCCAGTACAATTGTTCAGGAAGCAAGCACAGCTCCAGTATCCAAAGTTGCAGGAATTTGAGTCATTCCTTATTTACTGCATGTGGCTTGATAAAGCCACAGATCCACCATGAAAGCACTGAGAAGATCATCAAACACCACTCTGGTATACAATTGTTTTCGCATTTCCAGCATAAGTACTGAGAACATTGACCTGCAATCTGTAAACATTTCCACTGTCACCCTGCAGTGTGGTAGCCCTTTCAGCCACAGCCCAACAGCCACTTTATGGACTCCATTCAGTGGCTGCCAGACTGAAAATGTTCAGAGAAAAATAATTTTATTTACAGCTAACACATGGGACTTCAAATAACCAGTAATAAATGCTTAACAGGACAAGACAGGCCCATAATTATCTCTCTTTGTCACTAATGACTATAGCGGGTTGGCACAAGAATTGCAATTTACACCACAGCCTCTTTGTCATCCCAAGCTGGCACTGCCACTGCTCCTGGGTATTTGCTCCCCCATCCTCTCCCTTGGGTGACAAGTCTGTGCGTCATACTGCGAACATAACCTACGTTTGCTGCTTCATCTGAAATCTACCTTTCACCACACCACTGAATGGGTTCTCCACAAAGCTGTTTGATGATCACACCAGCTTCTGGGTCAGGAAAGCCCAAAGGCCGGGCAAACCAAGTGGAAGTGGTAATAAAAATGGGCGCAACAACCAACTCCACTAAAAATGTCAAAAATGGAGAAGAGTCTTCAGATTATTTGTGTTCTGCAAATAATCTGCAATAAACAATCTGCCAGGCAAACTGAAGAATAAAAAGCTCGAAAAATTCTTCTTGTCCCTGAAGTTAAAGTACTTCATCTTGAACACACAAGAAAAATTTAATCTCATTGTAAAAATATCTTGTACAAAGCAGAATCATTCCAACAACAGCATGTAGTATCTGTAGTTCCACCCTCTGTCCCTGTGAATATCACACTCAGAGTGTCTAAAAACTCTCTGCTGACTGCATACTGCAACAGCCAGTGCAAAAGAGGTGAACAAGGTAGTATTTTCAAACAGAACACAGAAGAAATGCAACCCAGGAGTATTACCTAAAACTAACAAACTTTTCTGGCTCATGACTTTTCCAACGAAACTTGTCAGTGAAAATTTCTCATACCTACCTGATTTAGATATGTGAGTAATGACAGTATTGGAAAGTATTTGTGTTGCATGCTCAACCTCCCTTTCACTAAAGAAAATGCAGTGGCAGATTTTAAAACAAAGGCAGAAGACCAAAAATGTAAACTCACAGCTACAGTGGTGAGCACCCAAATCAACAATCGCCTCTAGATTTTGTTCTCTGTTACCATAACTCAAGCAAGCTGACATTTACTAGGCAGATGGTGAATCAGTAGGCACAGGTAAGGTGTGTGAGTGAAAGTCGCTTAAACACTCTTCATTGCTGTATTTTCCTGATTTGACTCCACACTCTTGGCACTGTATCTAGCATTTCAGCCCTCAAACTTTTTAAAAGAGACTCTGACAGCTATTAACTGCAATTATTTCTTATATCAGAAATTACATGAATAAATACAAAAGCATACAGTGAGCATTTGGCACACACACATAATTTAATTCAAGTTTAATCTATACTGCCTTTTCTTGTTCAATATAGAATAAATTGTAAATATATATATATAAACCCCCATACCCCTTTTCACTAACCTTATCTAATAGTTGGGATAGGTCTTATGTGAATACATGAATTCTGCAGAGCCCAGCAGAAGTGCCCAAGGGGAGACACCACAACAAGCATTTCCTAAGGCAATAACAGTGAAAAGCAAACAAATGACTCTCCGCTGTTTCATCCCCTCCCCATTCAGAAATGCCCCAAAATACAGTGAGACTTCACTTAGACAAAACAAAATGTCAAAACAATTCCCAGGAAGGTTACAAAGTCATTAGGTAACTATTATTGAAAACATAATCCATAAATATGTTCTATTTATAAATGCTCTGTGCTCCTATTGAAGGCACTTAGGGTATTAAAAGACTAATTCACATGCTCAGTCTGTGATCCTCAACATGCAGAACAGAACTGTGATAACTATTTATAAGCACCTTTATATGTGCCCTAAAAAATCCAAAACCCACTAAAGATATCTGCAAACTGAATTTTAGAGAAGCAAGACATTTTAGAGAATGTGCTGGCCAACATATTCAATCTATTCACAAAGACTTCTGAGAATTCTACCAATTTTGTAGTTCTTAACACATTCATTGCCAATATAGTATTTATGCATTTCAATTACTTACAAACTGACTGCACTTTATCACAGCTTACCATCTGTTCTCAGATGTTCTGACATTATTTTTAGGACATAAAAATCACCTAATTTTCAACCTATGCAGATTTCTCGCAATTCTTACCAACTGTAAAAGCTTTTATTTGCAAAAATGAAACCATGTGAAACTGCCAAAATAAAATACATGCTTCTCCCTGTGTCTGCTCAAAGTACTGTGGCTCACCTCATCACGTGGAGCTGCTGGTTACTTAGTAAAACCCACACAATAGTGTATCTGAACAGTATCATTTGCAGCCAGACATCTGTAAGGCAACATAAAATACAGGCACCAAATGATTCATGATGCTGTTGGGGAGCTAATGATCCTGCTGAATACACCACAATTCCAGGAACAGGCTTGTTGCAATTGGTACAGGCCGAGCAAGTCAATAATCAGCACAGCCACTCATGGCAAGCTTTAATTTCTGGCCCTAATCAAATTCTCATTTTACCTTAGACTGAAAGAGCTGTGGGTGGAGAAGTGAGGAATCCATGACTCCATGGGATCTGAAGCTGACCTCAGCCCAGCTACCCGAAGTCAGCCACTTCTTGTATTTGCCCTTCTAACTCCGGTGCTGAACTGTGACTGCACACCAGGCTGATGGCAGCTTTATTGAAAAAGGATGATGTGATTACATGTGTACTGTGACAAATGAGTTCTGCTCAGCCCGGGGTGAAAGCTTGCTGGATGGAACAGCATCCATCTAAAAGCCTATTAATGCAGCCTGACCCTCGGTAACATGAGTACAAAGATGGGTACAATAAACTAGCACCTTTCCTGCTAAGGAGGGCCTGTGCCTGAGCTGGTACACCCTGCCCTCAGCACGCGCTCTTCGCTTGGGCTCAGCGCCATGACCCCTTGCAAGGAGGCAGGTTGGACCTGGCTGGCACAGTGAGCATTTACAAACAGTTCTCTCCTACCACCCAGATATCTAGATATGCCAAATAAATAATTTACCCCACTGTGCTGGTCACCCAGCAGAACATTTTGAGCCACTTCCTTTCACAGCCAACACTGGCATGTGAAGGTGTTCCAGCAGAAGAGCTAAGGCAGCCCAGAGTGACAGAAAGGAGAGCTAATTCTGCAAGAGGTCAGAGACCTTTTCTTTTCCCAATGACAAGGAGAAAAGAGGACTGTGTCACTACAATAATTAAAGGAGTATTCAGAGCAGAAAATGATGCCAAGTTAGCAAGGCAAAGATCCATCTAAGAAGGTCCATGTGTTCCTTTTTTTCCACTGGGTAGAGCTGTCAGAACTTGAAATTTCCACCTGACCTGCCAGAGTAATTCAGATGAATATTATTGTATTTGTTCTCCCCCATATGCATTTCTATGTATATGGTCTTTTACTGCCTCACAATAATTCTGGCAGAATAAGAACCACCTAAATGCTGCATGACATATTTTGACAACCTTTTGAAATGTTGTAAGGATCTTTGTCCGCTGGCCAAGCAACCTTTAAACATTCCACGTCTGAGGCATCAGCTGGAAGAACTGTTGCAATCCCAAGCCTGGGGCATCCTGCAACTCTCTAGGGAGAGCCTCTACATGTTTTTATTAAATAAAGGGTTATCTCTGAGGTGAGGGAACTACTGAAACTTGTTCTCAGCCAACAGCTACAGAAGCAATGAGTGATTGCTCAGCAGAGCCACTCTCCTTAAAGTGAAGAACTAAGATGTTGTTAGGACAAGGGTATTTAATCTGACTGTCTCCTGCACAGGCTTCACTCTACATATGTGCTGCAGAAATCCACAGCCTCAGTCACTGGGTCTGTGACAAATGCTTATGTGAAAAAAAGTAAAGCTACTTTGAAACTATACAGAAGGATGCCCAGCTCTCTTTAGGTGCTCTGAGCAGATCAGGAACAACTTATAAAAGATACAAATAAAAACCAGAGCATTACGCAGGCCCATACCAGTGTAGGTTAACCTGAGTGCTCCAAGCCCAAGGGCCAAGAACACAACACACGGTAATCTCAGACCTGTAACAGAAAAAGCAATCACCTCCACAGAGGTGTTTTCTTCATTGTATTAATTTAAATTACATACCAGGTACGATTTAATGGAATAATGTGATAAAGCCAGAGAACCACATAAACATGTTTATTATTACCTGTAATCTTTCTATTCCAAAGAAATGTTTCCAGAGCCTCTGTTAATTTTATAGTGTGAAAATATTAATAGACACATCTAATTTATCAGAATAGAATACTGTAAGACTGGACCAAAGGCTCTTAGATATTATACTGATTAAACATGACATTCTAAAGTACTGTGAATGTAAATTTATGTTCTGAAACTCAAATCTTCTGGGAAGTCCCAGATATTCAGGGGACTTTCCCATGAATACAGTAAATGTTTCGTTTTCCACCCTGTAACGAAGGAGAGCAACTGTCAGTATTTAAAGTTCTTTGTATGGTCTCAAATGTTAAAATTAGATACCTAAATTTCATCATACATTTGTTTTGTTTATGTAATAATAATAAAAATTTTAAAAATAAATAACAATTTTTTAAAAGCCTGAAGTTTAAATAATGTAGGTCACTTCAGCAGAACACTGTACACTGAAAATGGTCAGATATTGGAATCCTAAAGTGACACAGATCACACTTGTTTTCATATCATTGTTCTGTTAGAGAGATCTATCAAATCAGTTAGGGAACTCAGGGCAAGCATGGAATTTCATGTATTTATAAGCCGCACAGTTAAACTTGACAAGAGAATTTTAGGTAGAATTGGTGTCTGCTGAGATTCTGTCTGTTGGTGAGAAGGGACAGCTCCATTGCTAATGCTTCTAACATACCCCTGAATGTCAGTGGCTAAACCATTAATTCATAAAAAATGTCACTTCAGATATTTATGCTGCAAGCTTGACAAGCATAAACTATTAGAACAAACAGTACTCATTCTGTTTGATGCTTGGAACGTATGTGGGATTTCTAGAGTTCAACCCATAGTATAAAAGCATGAAGTTATGTAACTTGGTAAATATTGGAAAGTCTTGTTTAAAAAAACAGAACACTTCTAATGAGTTCAGAAAGAAAACACAACAAAATGGATGTTTCAGACCAATGTTTTCGCTGCTTTATTAATAGAGTATCTTTAGAAATGGCCACCTGAAAATAAAACTGAGTTATTAATATAAAGCTGTCAATTACCAAATATCAAGTCAAATGTCTGAAGAAAATTTAAAATAACCCATACCTGTAAAACCAACATAGTTTTTTTAATCATTTAATAGCTCTGTTTCATTTTTAACAAGCAGTATAGAATACTTTTTGCTTCAATGCTCTCCAGGAAGTAAAAACCTTTGAATTCTTTCTGAGGTTGGAGTGCAAGAGAATATGCCCCAGAAAAACAGCACTTCCTTGCAAACCTTGTCCTTGTCCAATTTCTGAGTGCATTCTATTCACAAAATTGATTGCAACATTGAAATTAAAGATCTAGGTCTTAATCCACAGCTCAGACTTGGAAGTACTTTTAAATCCTAAAATTGCTCTGACTTTACTAGTTTTATTGAAAACATTGTTGCTTGGTCAATTAGCACTACTCTTGAAGCATCATCAGACTATGTTGTTTAATACACCAAAATTAAATCTATGACGCAGCCTCTCTCTAAAAACCAACTGAAATGAAACAGTCAAACTGTGTAGTAAAATAATTTAGACTAATGTTATCAACCAAGTGGATTCCGCTTTATTTTTCATGTATTTTGTAAATTTGCCTGGGCAGTGCTGGAGAGCCTTCTGAAGGAGAAAGATCTCTCATATGCCTGCCAGGCAGATCTACTCTGCAAAACCATCATCTCCAAACAGAGAGTAATTTGTTTCTCAAAGATTTAACTGGAGCTTAAGACCTGCATTACCTATGGGCAACATGACTTTCCCCGTGGAACAGGGGTGTGATGTGCTGGTAATGCTGAAGGTCAGCAGTGACCCTGAGTAAGCAATGGGAGCCACCTATGAACAAGAAAGGGCCAGAGAAAGAAACAGAATCTGTATTTTACATCAGTGTGTTGCACACAAAACAAAATCTTCATTTTGCTTTCTGCACCTACAGTCTGCAAGCATTTCTGCTGGCAGCACTGCCAGCTCAGGCTCTGCTTTCCTCTAAATTCTTTCTTATATACACATTTACACCTGGCTGTGAAGCTGTGTAGTAAATAGGACTGGGCAACCAATTTGCACTACACACAAGGGAAACACAACAAATTTCTAGCCTGGACCAGCTCTCTGATCCAGTTCACAGGCAGCTGTACTGGTGCTACTGGCACAGGAACGATAACAAGGTAGGTAGAGCAGAGTCTCCCCTGCTGCAGCCAGGCCTGTCAATGAAAGCAAAGTAGATCAAATCACAGGTATATGTGTCACAAGACTGTGGGAAGCCAACAGAAATGCTGGAGAAAACATCTATATTCTGTAATTTGATTACTGTTGTTCTGATGACTCTGCTTAAGAGTGGGAGGCTGGAAATGGGATGAGTATTTTTTATATAATAAACATTAGCTTTCTGAGGATTGGGCAGAGATGTGTTTTTTAAACAGCCACATTACTGACAAAGCAGCTATCTGTGGCAGGTAACACACTTCTTCCTCTTCCCAGCCTAGAGTAATGTGAACTAGTTACACACGCCACATTAACTTTACACTACAACTTCCATGCCAGTAGTTTCAGCCACCATTAATTATGTTACCATCTGGAAGACAGGCCAAGGCATTTATCAGTTTGTAGCAACAGTGAAACTACAGTGAGCTCACTGCCCTGGTGCCTTGGGCCAACTCACAGGATGTACACCCAAGTGTTGGACCTGGACCCCTTCTGGAACTTTGCATTTCAAGTTAGGCTTCACTAAAGACATGTTATATATAATTCTCCCCAGCTGACTGGGCTCCTCATAATGAAAAGGACCTAAGAGGTACACTGATCTAACGTCTTGAGAAGACTGAAACCTGCCTCTGATAAGGAGCAGTTAGTTCAATCATACAGGTATCATCAGGGTTTTAAAACAAGGAAACTTTCCTCTTGTGCTTTTGTTTGTTTTGTTTTTTCTTCTACTTACTGTGTTCTAGCTTTCCTAGCTGCAAAGGCAAACTCATGTGGCTCTGATCAGCATGGACAGAGTCCAATTCTTCCTTCTTTCGCTCCAAGTCAAGGATATGCTGCCATTCCCCAAGATGGGTCTGCTGACACAGCTCTCTGCTGCTGAAGGGAGAAAGTTGTGTCCCCCTCCTTCTTTTCCATACAGATGCTCTGCAAATTTGCACTGGTGTTTGTGCTAACAGCATCTCAATCACCAACCAATTCAGCTCACTCATGCGGGAGAAAATTAATCTACTAAAACCTCACAGTTCTCTCCTGGGTTAGTGATTTGAACTGGCTCATTACATTTTACATACAATCAACACTACAGCCAATGTAAAGGGATGGTCCAACACCACACAACTAGGAGCAGAGGAGAGCAAGATGTCTGTCTCTTGAGAGCCACATACAGTTGTATCAGCTCACACAAAACCACAGCAACAGATTACTTTTGCTGGTATGCTGTTGGCTATACTGTGGCATTAGTACACAGTATCCTTCTTCACATCTTCCCTCCCTTTGTATCTCCCTGTATTTTCCTATCAGCACAAAATGAAAATTTGGATGAGTTTCACAAAGAGGGGCTCTACATCTACAGTAATGCCCTAGGCTTTTTTTTTTTTTCCAAGAGAAAGAAAACTCACTGCAATCTACATAGGTGTAAATTTACAAATCCTGCTCACATTGCATGCCACTTGGAGGAATGGACAGGCATCAAGTGGATTTTGAGGCCAGGCCAGCTACACACAGCCAGATGACATGTCATCAGAAAAAAAAAGGCATGAAAATAATGCTTCCCATCAATTATTTAATGGGGTATAAAAGATGATGACAGAGATTTTACAGATGAGATATGATATTCAAGCCCCAGGAAAGGTGCAAGGGAAAGCAAAATCCAATTGATACTGGAACAGCAGTACAAAATGAGAGATTTAGGGTAGCACCTGTAAGAAAAGTGCATGTAATACTGGACCCAAAATGTCACAGGAGGTTGTAGAGTTTCTGAAGAGATGATTAAAATATTGCAGCAAAGAGCAGCAGAGAAAAACAATGGAGAACTTAAAAATAAAATGTGAAGAATAAAAAGAAAGGAAGTGCATAGAGAACTTGTTAAAAAACCACACAAAAGGTGTTTAAGCCAAGTAAATAAGCAGCACAACAACCAGTATGAATACATGATATTGATGTTTGGGAACAGCTGTTGTTCATGCTCATTTGCTCATGGTTAGCACATGTAAGAACTTAAACTTAGCTGAATGATCCAGCTCTGTGGCAAGAAGAACCCCAGCACGATCTATGTCATCCAGTTTAGTTACAAATACAGCAGTAATTTAAAAATTTTTATGCAGGCTGCATTTTCTCATTTAGTGGCACAGCTGCTTGAGCTGCCCTTATCTCTGTACTCATTCCAGCCCCATCCCTTCCCCTGATTATGCTGGTACAGCTACTGTACAGCCATGCAGCAATCAGGAGAGGGAATGATGCAGGTGAAAATGAACCAGGCTCCACACTCCTCAACCAGCTGCATCATTTCTCCATGCAGTAGCCTAAGCATTTGTGCCACTGCAGTGGAAAAGACATTGGAAGATGCTTTGTCCAGTATTACTACCAAAAAATGCTATGAGGAACTATGGTTTCATCAGCCAGTAGATAAGCTTCAAGAATTCCTGGATTTCTTTGGCTACCTGCTCTTTTCTGAGTTTAGAAATCTATCTGAAAACGCTTCTGCCTAAAGAGGAAAATACAACCCAGCTTTAGTCCTATGTGCAGGGAAAAGCAGTTTGCCTGATAACCTCATTGACCAAACAAGCTACCACTGAAAACACTTTGAAGATCAGATATTTTTACACATCACTTTAGTCTTCCCCTCCAAAAAGAGTAAAAGCATCATGAATAGAGATTTTTATTTTAGTTTCCTGCACTAAGGTAGCTTCAAAATAGTTCATTGCAAGGCTTCCTGCAACTGTGTCTCAAGGAGCCACTGCAGTCTCCTGTCAGAGAACAACTGAAAAATAACGAAACCCAGAACAGCAATTGGCAGGACTCTCCTGTCTTTGGAACTATTTTTCCATTTTTCATCTAATGGCCTTGATTTATTACAAGTATCAAATCTCATAATATTCTCAGGAGAAAAACAGGAATGTTTATTATCTTAGGATAATATCCTGTGCCTCTCTGCACACTACTCAAAATCACTGTACCTAACAATATCAGTGCTGCTTTAAACTTCTATGTACATATGTTAGGTAAACCACACAGATGCATCCAAACAGGAACATACTTCCTCCAAATTCTTTATCCTCTCACCTTGAAGCGGCTCTTCCAACAGAGTTTTCTATTCCTTCCACTTCACATATAATACTGTAAATCCAGCACTGCCAGACAAAAACAGCAGCAGAGAATCCTTGGCTGTTTTCAAGTGCTTTTTTACCTGAAAGACCAACCAGAGCCTGGCACATTTTCACCTTCGGCACAGCTAACAAGGCTGTTTTAGAAATCTGGAAAACTAGAAGGTGCTGTATTTGTTCTCACTCACCTTTTTAAATGCGGTACAATCAAGGGATCTAAAAGCTTTGTAGAGCAAAATAGGTACCAATGCCTTCATGCTGGGAGATGTACATAAATCATTAATAGCAGGCTGCTCAGGTTTTCATAATCACTATGAAATACAACCTCACAGACTGCAGATGAGGCAATACCATTTTTGATTCAGAGAAAAGAAAAATCACTGCCTTGGCATGAAACTTCAACTGTATGCAGGTAGGGTACTAGAGAGCTCAAACATAATTGAGTAGGGTTGTTTCTGTAGCTGAGGATTGCTGTCACGTCCCATGAAACTAACTTTAGTTAGACTAGTGGCAGAAAGCTAACACGGCCTTCTCACTGCACAAAAGCCTCTAGAAGTGTGGCATGAGTAACTGATCTCCACTTGCTTCCAGAGATCCAAAAATAGAGGTGAAGTGTGAATATCCCATTTGTTTCAAAATGGTGCCAACAGAAATTCCAAGTTGGGGCCTTGTCTGCTATCAAAATATGCACCTATAGAGCTGTAGCTACACTTAGGCAAGAAGAGGCTGCTTCTTACTGCAGCAGAACAGCTACTCTACAGAGTAAGATCTACATAAGATTTTGTATAGCAGTAACTGTGCTGGTGCAGGTTTCCAAGAAACAGCCAGATTGACGACTTGACAGTCTAAATGAGATGTTGCTAAATTTTCTGTCTCAGCAAACCCCCTCCCCCTTTTAGACCTTCGGGGTGTTTTTTTGTGTTGGGATTTTTGTTTGATTGTTCCGGTTTTTTTACCCAGAGTAGCAGACACACCTGTCACTAAAACCATGAGGAAAAAAAAAATTAGATGCAGACAGCTCAGTGCAGATCTGGACACCATACTGAGAGTACTAATCTGAATACTGGTGTTCTATGAATTAAATGAAAACCTTACAAATTATTACACTCTTCTTTCCTACATGCAACTATTGCATTTTCGGTCACCTGTAAGTGATGCTTAGCAAATACACAACCACCACTCTCTTCCCTTTGCTCTCTGACCTGTGAGGGCACAAAGCTGGTGAGGAAATGCAGAGATCTGTGTTGTAAAATATGGATCTGACAGTCTTCCACTCTTATTATGAAACAGAATAAAATAAAATGTTTTTCTAAAACTACAAAAAAACAACAAGCAAGGATTTTCTGTCCCATTTTTGTATTTAAAATGTAGTGTGTATTCCATCAACTCAAGAATGAATGAAATAGACCAGCAATTACACTCTCTTTAATCACTGTCAACAGCTCAGATGTCTATTAATCAATGAAAACTTTAAAAACTCTCTTCTCGTGATGGTATTATTCAGTGAAGTGATGTAGAGCATCTTTGGCCTTCATTTCAAAAGAAGTGGTGGAAATGACAGAAATTCATATACAAGGAAGCATACATGTGAGTCACAAATACCCATTCTGAATAAAACCTATTTCAGTGACTTCATATTTTACTGTATAAATCCGTATTTGTTGATACAAGGAAAGGATGCAAGTAGAGTCTCAAAATTCCTGTATTCTGAAATAGTGTTTAGTGGTGCTCAGAATGGGACTAAACAGCGATACATTATATTTCTGAGAAGTCTCTGGTCTTTTATTTAAGAAATAGGAAACATGTTTCTAACCCCAAGGAAACACAAAAAAGAAAAAGAACAGGTGTTATTCCAGAAGCAGATTGTGAGCAGGCATTCCAATATTTAAGAAACAAAAATTTTAAAAGTGTTTCATGAAGAAAAGTCATATGACCATTAAAAACTTTTCATCCTTGCATACATTTAAGAGATGTAACAATCTTTGCTTAAAAAGTTTTTTTGAGTCTGCCACGTTGTTTTTACTTACTACTGTACACAAAACTGCAGATATCCAGGATTTGAAAGTAAAGTCAAAACACTGTCTTCTATTCTAGGCAAGAAAACAGGAAAAAAAGGCCCACAGCTGCAGCAAGGCAAGGCTGGTGTAAGGTGGAAAAAGGCGTTTGAGCTGACATTTGCTACTAAAGCTGGGATAGAGGTCAAATCCTGTTCGCCGTGCAGCACCCAAGTCTGTGGAAAACTGGCAAAAGCAAATCCCAAACCGAGATTTACCAGCCGCAGCCTGGCTCAAGTTCACTCTGGGTTAAAAAATACTACGCGGGGAGAAGCAGCGCGGCAAGAGGGAACTGTATCCCTGTTACGTGAGCTGCGCGCCGGCTCGGGCGGTGCTGTGCCCGCGGGTCCGCCCGGAGCGGAGCGCAGCGCAGCGCGGTGTTGGGTGACCACCGGCACCACCGCCCGCCGCGGCCTCCCGGAGACGGAGCAATAGCGAGCCACCACACCAAGCGCTGCCCCGGCTGCCGAGCACAGATTTTATTAAAAGCTTCTCGTTACAGAGCCGGGGAGCGCCCCACGCACTCGTGTCCATCACGGCGGGAGTCTGTTTGTTTATCCGTACGGCGCGCTCGGGGCGCCGGGCAAGCGGAACTCCGGCGGGCGCGGGGGGCCGCGGC
Organism: Entomyzon cyanotis; assembly: GCA_024500445.1. Taxonomy (NCBI): domain Eukaryota; kingdom Metazoa; phylum Chordata; class Aves; order Passeriformes; family Meliphagidae; genus Entomyzon; species Entomyzon cyanotis. The sequence goes on along the minus strand of JAKEPQ010001027.1, from coordinate 15,435,450 downwards.
GGCCCCGCGGGAGGGTGCCCGGAGCCCGGCGGGGCCGGGGGGCGGCAGCGGGGCAGTGAGAGCCGGAGCGCACACGGCGGGGCGGGGAGGGGGCGCGGGCGGGAGCGCGGCCGCCCCCCGCCGCCGCTCCCCCTCGTCGTCGTCCTCCGCCGCCTCCTCCGGGGGCCGGGGGGCGCGGCGCCCCTTCCCCGCCGCGCTGAGCGCCGCCGCTGGCTGCCGGCAGAGCCGCCGCCGCCCGGCCGTGGCGGCCGCCGCCGGGCCGGCTCCCATCCGCCATTATCCTTTGTTCGCGGCGCGGCGGCGGCGGGGATGTTGCAGGGCTCGGCTCCATCTTTAAGGCGGGCGCCCCTCCCGCGGGCGGTGCGCGGCCGGGCCCCCGCGTCCTGCCGCCCGGCGGCTCCCCTGGTCCCCGCCGGGCTCCATTTCCTTCCCTCCCCCCCGCCCCTGTTTGCTGGGCGCCGTCCTCCTCTTACCGGTTACCAGGCTGCTCCGTCACTGCTTTCGTTCGCGCCTGGGATCTCGCCGCAGTTTTATTCTCTCCCCCACGTAACACACCGCGTCAAACTACACCTCCGCCGCGTCACTCACACACACAGGCGCTCCCAGCCCGGCGACAGGCAGGCAGCGGCCGACTGAGGAGCGCCAGCCAGGGAGCAAGCGCCGAGCGCGCCCGGCCCCGCACGGAAACCGCCGAGCGCTCACGGAAAGCGCCGAGCGCCCGGCAGGCGGCGGGAACGGCCGAGCGCGCCGCCGGCCCCCGCGGAAAGAGCCGAGCGGCCGCGGAAACGAACGAAGCGCCCCGGAGGGGGAGGCGGAAAGAGCCGAGCGGGCGGCGGGAAGGCGCGAGCGGCGCTTCCGCCCCGGGGCGGCCCGCGCGGGAAGCACCGAGCGGGGCTGCGGGGGAAGGGGGGAGCGCGCGCTCACCCCCCGCTCCCCCGCCCCGCCGTGCGCGCGGCCGAGGCGGCCGGAAACTCGCGAGCGCTCACGGAAGGGGCCGAGAGGAGCCGGAGGCGCGTGTCCGAGCGCGCGCCCGCTTCCCCCCGGGCACCCGCGGCCCCCCGGCCTGTTTCCGCGCAGATTCGCGGAATGGATCAGGGTGGGAAAGACCTCTGAGGTCATCGGGTCTCACCTGGGACTGAAGACCACCATGCCGACTAGGCCATGGCACTAAACGTTCAAATTCCTGAAACACCTCCAGGGATGCTGACTCTACCACCTCCCTGGGCAGTCCATTCCAATATCTCACTAGTCCTGTGAAGAAATTTTTCCTAATGTCCAAACCTCCCCAGGCTCAGCTTAAGACTGTGTCCTCTTGTCCTGTCACTAGTTGCCTGGGAGAAAAGACCACCCCCCATGTGGCTACAGCCTCCTTTTGTCCAGGCTAAACCCCGGCTCCCTCAGCCACTGCGCGCAGGACTTGTGCTCCAGGTCCTTCACCAGCTCCGTCTCCTTTCTCTGGCCACACTCCCGCACCTCAATGCTCTCCCTGAATAGAAAGCCCCAGAGCTGGACACAGCACTCGAGGTGTGGCCTCACCAGTGCCGAGTACAGGGGGACAGTCACTGCCCTGGTCCTGCTGGCCACGCTATTCCTGACACAGGCCAGGTGCTGTTGGCCTTGCTGGCCACCTGGGCACACACTGGCTCATGTTCAGCAGCTGTTGACCAGCACCCCCACGTCTTTTTCTGCTGAGCTGCTTTCCAGCCACTCTGGCCCAACCTGTAGAACTGCATGGGGTTGTTGTGATGCAAGTGTAGGACCTGGCAGTTCATCTTGTTGAACGTCATTGATCTAACCATTGATCCAGCCTGTCCAGGTTCCTCTGCAGACCCTTCCTGCCCTCCAGCAGATCAACACTCCCACCCAACTAGGTGTCATCTGCTAATTTGCTAATGGCAGACTCCATGTCCCATCCATATCATCCATAAAGATATTGAATACACTATCCTTGGGGGACACCATTAGTGACTGGATGCTGACTGGATGCAGCACCATTCACCACCACTTTCCAGGCCCAGCCATCTGGCCAGTTCTTAGCCCAGTGAAGAGTGCACCTGTCCACATCATGGGCTGCCAGCTTTTCCAGGAGTATGCCATGGGAGATGGTATCAAAGGATCAGACACATCCCCCCAAAACACTGGTGCCATAAGGGACCTGCTAGCCCTGCCCCCACAGGGCTGTACCCCTCCATGGGGATCCAGCTTCCTGCTTTGCCACCTCTCAAGAGGGACAAAGGTTGGCACCGCAGGGCAGAGAACCAGGTGTGTGTTTGTGCCTCGTCAGAGAAGAGGAGTAGCCATGTGCTGTGGTCCTCAATCTCATCTGCTGTGCCAGCATGGTGTCTGTCGCTGGGAGTTTTAAATGCTGGATAGGTGAACTGTTTGTGGGAAAGGTGTTTCAAAGAGCTGGTGCCACCAGGGAGCCCAGAAAGATCCAGTGGTGCTCCAGCCAAGTGAGTCCATCCCCATCTTCTCCAGTTCACAAACACAGCTGAATGCACTCGATCATTCACCCTGAAGAACAGACTGCTCCAACTACAAGCAAATGAAAACTAGCCATACTCAGAAAAGCTGCTTTTCATTTCCCAAGACCTCAAGATGGCACTACATAACAAGATTTGAAGATCCCAATCAGGTTCATTTTTGCAGCTGGCCTGGCACGACACCACTGCCAGGTGCTCTGCATCACATATCACTGGTGTGCCATTTAGTTCAGTTCATCTCAACTCTTGTTTTCTCAAAAAGGTTGAACTGATTTTACCTATGCTGAGTTCCATCTAAATCCACCAAAATTGCAAGAGACGATGCAGGGAGCAATTACATCTATACTTTGCCTTAGATTTTGTTGATTACAGTTATTTTAAAATAAACTGAAAGAACCCTACCTTTGACATTTAAAAAGAAAAGAAGGTGACTCAGGTTAAACAGTGAAAACATTGTTTCATTGACAACATGTATTATGGCTTGGGCCACAGCACATTTTCTGCTTCCACTACACTTTTTCCCTCTGCCCTGCCTGCAGACAGGAGCTTCGAGGTTGCAGTGCAGCATAGCCTTGGCTGCCACCCGTTTTTGTCCTGGCTGTTTTGGACCTCTGCCATGCCTTTGGCTCATACCCATTCCTGTCTGCTGTGTACAGCTGACATAATTTTTGGAGATTATTTTGCCTTTTTAGAGTCTGCTAGGGTATGAAAATCTCCATGTACTAAATAGGTCTTTTACAACTCCTGTTGGGAGCAGAATGTTTCTTCCACTTAAAGCTTTTGAGACAAGCAAGAAATCTAAAATCAGTCTTCTTGATTTGGTCCATTCATTGGCAGTGAATGGAAGTGCTTCTCACTCCAAATCACCAATAGAGGTGCAAAAGGTTTGTCTTACCATCACATCCTTCTCATTTCACAGGATACTGAGGTAGAGGGGTTTTTTTAATAGTATTTTGACATTTGAACTCTAGCCCCATTGCATAGAGTTCTAATATTTTAATGTGTGTTTAATAAAGTATCTTGTCTGCATTTTGTTATCATGTACAGACATAAATCAAACTAGGTAATTAAAAATATGCTTGAATTCATCTATAACATGAACATTTTGCTAAAACTTCTGCATTTCCAGAAGTGATTCCGAGATCAAAGAATAGGTGTTCAGCCTTTGTACTCCTTTTAGTAGTAAAGTACTTTGTCTGAGAAAATATTTATGAAGAGCAGAACAAATGTAGCCATCTGAGTGCCTCTTGTTTGACTCATGGATTTCTTTAACTGTTTTCCCTTCCTTCTCTTTGCCCTTTGTGTTAATATTTGTGTTCCCTCAGCTTTTTTTGCTCACCCAAGTGACAAAAATCACATACATTCACTACCCATGCATGTTTCCCAGAACTGAATTGTTTGCCCCTGTGCAGCAAGCCTGAAGAATCACAGCAATAAACCTTTAAGGGAATAAATTCTGCTCCTTGAAAGGCAAATGAAGTGCAATAACCAGATCTCAGCATATGGCTCCCATCAGAAACCTGGGGAACACTCTCAGCCTGAGTGATGAGAGTGCCACTGGTGGTCCTCCAGACCAGCCAGGACTGCCTTTACGCAGCTACACAGCTCCTAGCGTGGCTCTGATCCTGCTGCCCCTTTAGGGCTGGTCTGGCATCCGGCTCTCTGCCAGTCCTGCTCTCTCTCACAGCTCCCTGGAGGCTCTGCAGCACTTCTCTGAGACTCGGTCAGCTCACTGATGAGTTTGCACAGGGCATCTTGAGCAGTGGCCACTTCTCTGCCAGCCAGTGTAGGCTCCTCATATTACAGACAGCTCAAGAGAGCAGTTCATTGCAAACTAAAACAAATGCCTCCTATGGGCCAGATGCCTGAAGGGATTTGAGATTACACCCCGTGTTGTGTATCTCCATCTCTTGTGCCACCACAGAGGCTTAAACCATAGAAGGATGGAAGCTGGATTCATCCTTGACTCAGACTGGCTCAGTGGCAGGGCTGTATGAGTGGACATCTCATACACAAATGCAGTGGAACCTTCCGACAGCTGTTTTGCACGTTCCTCCTTCCCTTCTGAGCAAAACTGGGGCACTAAGCAAGCTTAGACTTTGGGAGAGGGAGTGAAAGTCTGAGCTGCAAAACCCCTTTCCCTCACGGACATCTACACCTTCCTTCCACGGCTGCCTCTTGGGGAATCTATAGAAAATGGGATGGCAACAATGTGCCGATTACCCACAAAGTCCAACAGGGAGAGGCTAACTTAGAAGCAGTTTTCTTCTTCATCAGCAGAAGTTTGCTTGATGATGAGTGAAATCCAGCAAGATTAATTACTTTTCTTACAATTAAGCCTTAGAGGCAAATTCATTAGCTTTGCAGCTTCCAGGTTGGTTACCCTGCGCATCAGATTCCTTGCACACAGCACTGCAGTCGACTGCCCATGGCCCAGGGTTCATAGAGGCTAACGAGCAACGTGTAGATCAAGAAAGGTTTGTGGCGTGGCAGTCACAAGGCACGCGATGTCACCTGGAGCAGGCAACGCTGCTGCACTGGTAGCATGAAAGACAATATTTATAGTGGAAACACAGATGCACATGTGTTTTCAGTCTACATACAGCTGTAAAGACAGCAACACAAAAGTATTTTATACTGGCCCCAGCCATCTTTGGGTGCGATTTAACATAAAATTATCTCTCAGCATCAAACACTCATTGACAATTTTTAGAGGACCATTGTGCTCTGGCAGTGCAGGAACAGGGAGAGTGTGTTTTGTACAAATATGACATTAAGCACAAGTATTGCTGGGGAGAAAAGAAGGCAGGGTGTGCTCTGGGGCTTTGCAGCTGTGTGCACTAATGGATATTCTCCCAAGGAAAGGCAGAGTATTTACAAAAAATGAATGTGAAGGGGGACAGATGTTACATTAGACAGTAAAGCATCCAGCACTTTTCACTGTGCAGAGTATCGCATTGCAATTTCCATCTTAGACAAACTGAGTGACTGATTTTAAAGCAGATGTACGAGAAGGCAGGGGGTGCAAACATATCCCTGTGATGGACACGGCTGTTCAGTAGCACAGACCAAGCTCCCGACTGCTGCTGACTTTCTGAGGATGATGAAGATAATAAAGAGGTGTTATTCTGAAAGCCAATGACAAAGGCATGCCAGTCCTCCTTTTTGGCTTCTGCTTCTGAGATAGATGGAGGCTTAACTTCAAGCTCCCATCCAGAGCAGTCTTCTATCATTTCATAGCCTCTCAGGATCAGCTAGAACTGCTTACTCATCAGGATACGGACAAAACCCCACAGGTTTAGTATCTGCCACAGAGAACAAGATTCACTGGACTCCCTGAGCACTTTATTGCAGAACTAGGTCTAAATTCACAGTTAACTCAGAACAAAGTAACCGAAAATAGAAATGGTTTTTCAACATCATCCCACTTAAAGTTAATGATCTGCAGCTCAGATCTGCCCTTACTGCTCTGGGACATTCATCATTGCTAAAAGTAATAAATCTTCCTGGCCAAATACAGGCTTTACAAGCAGGCAGATTGCATGCTCAATTAGCCCAAGGAAATTGGTCACTTTGCTTAACCCCTGCTGTTTGAAATATGGAGCCCCACTGCTGCACCATCCTGCTGGAGCAGCATCACGTCTCTTTCACTGATGGAGCAGCCAGGGAGGAGAAATCCTCTGCCCTGAGCCAGGGATTGAGCTGTTCCCCACCATACATTTCCTTGTGTGGAGCAGAGGACCTTCCCAGCTCCCAGGCTGCTGCAGCAGGGTTTGCCCACTCTGGCCAGTGTAGCCATTAATTACAGAGCTCTGAATGCTTCAGTTACATTCTGTGCTAAATAGCAGCCCATTTCTGAATTATCAAATATCACCTCTCCCAGAAGCAGGGGGGATGTTTCAAGGGCAGGAGTATGGGAACAGATAAGCACAAGCAGATTTTTGACACTTTGACAGTGTGCTGTGATTTCTAAGGATAGCCAGAAATATAAATCTTCTGGCTCCTTGAGCACATTGCAGAAAGCCCAGCCTAGGCCCCTGTTATAACTCCATGCAGACTAGGAAAAAGTCTAGGCTTTTGTTCAATCAATGAAAAATGCCTCCTGAAAGTCATGGTTTTCTTCCCTTTATAGCTTCACTTCTCTTTGTCTTACTCATTAAGCTGAATTTCTTCTCACTTTGCTTGAGGCCTGTTTAACCATTTCTCATTTGGGTTACTTTGTTCTGAAAATTTAGACCAGATTCTTTACACAGTGTCTTCTCATTGCAGAGACATCCTAGCTTATGTAGTCCCAGGCTTCTGGGGGCCCCCACTCCTTATCCAAAGATAAATGATGAATTATGTTCTCACTAAACCCCCTTTTCACCAGGCTGCCTCCTCTGCCTCTATGTCTGTCCTCTCTGACTTAGCAAAGTGTCACTCAGGCTCAGCACTGCAGTGCCAGCTCAGGTACAACCTGTCAGCCTCCCTCCCCCCGTGCTGCTTTCCCTGCCTTGGGATCGACAGATGCTGGCCCTGCAGAAGCACGGTTGTTGTTGTTATCCTATCTTATGGCAAGTCCCTCATGTGCCAGATGTCAGCAAAACTGCTTCGGGCTGAACCTCTAAAGGTCACGTAAGCTTTAAAGAGCATCTTGTGTTTTCATGTGACAGATTGTCACACAGAAGGGAGAATTGAAATGGTGACCAGGGAGGGGCTTAGAGATGCTGGAAATACCTGGTATCTCTCCAAACAATAGTGACTGTTTTCTTGTCTATTAAGCCCTTTTATCACATACCTCATGGCTTGTGGGCCTGGCTACACTTAAAAACTTTCTGTTGCTTCAAGAGCTAGAAAAAGCTATGACTGGTATAATTAGCATTCAATAAAGTACCAGGCATGGCCAAGATAAAATGAATGGGATACTGACCTGGCACTGTGGTATACCTGGGACCCTGCATGCTATGAAGCAATTGCTGTCATGAGGCTGCATTGGCCCTACACATGAGGGAGGAGGAGTTGGGGCTTCCCAGTAACACACCAGTTGGAGACCTTTTCCATTCAGAGGGGAATGGGATTTCATCAGCTGCACACAGAGGAAAAAGCTGTTGGATGAGACACAGTGGAAGTGAAAGCTGAAATGAGAAACCAAACCAAACACAGTAAATTCTGTCAGGGTGAAAAGGGAAGAGAAGGGGAAATTAGGCAATAATTCCTGGAAATGCCCTCAGCTTTGGCCCTGAGTGCCTACATTTTAACTCAGAGGTGGCTGTTCAGGGTGGTATTTTCTATACCACTCTGATGTTAAATACCCCATTTCTATTGGCACATTCCGCTGGTTTTGAGCCAGTTCCTATCATACAGAAAATATTAGTTAGACTAACTAGCACGATTTAAAAAAAATGAATACCACCCCTCCAGAAGCTAGCAAACACTAATTTGGTGAATAATTTTGGTGCTGGCAGAAAGAGAAGAGCCTGTGTGTAGTGTTTGGTTTCAGGATCACTATCTCACAGTCTTGATTAAACAAAAGTCCATGTACATTCAGCAGCTCCATTTCTTAGCATGTCCACTTAGTATAAACTCAGGTTGCAGGAGTTAGGGGAAGGAGGGAGAGATTGTTTAGAAAAAAAAATACAGTGACAGCACTTAAAAAGTAGTGCAGGTTGATCTGAAGCAAAATGCAGGGAAAAAAGGGGGTGGGTGGAAGAAAAGAATGATTAGCATTAGCCCTCTTTGGTTTTCATAACAGGCGTGTGCTATCTATTACTAATTTAGCTGATGAGGGAGCCACAATTTCTTTAAAACATGCCAGGACTCCAGTCTGTCTCTCAGCCTGTAATATCCAAACAACAAATTGGGTCCCAGCTGGGATGTGTTTATCAGCTTAAAAAGAACTGATTTTCTCTTCCACAGTCAGGAGGAAAGCATTGTCTGACAACATGAACCAAGATCAACGCTCTCTCCCAAACTCCCTGCAAATGGGCAATTTTGGCTATTGGATTGTCCAGATACTGATTCTGGCTCTGCAGCTTTAACTCTGCCCTATTTCTGGCAGCCCATCGCCATTGTCCATCTCCATTCCCATCCCCATCATCCATCCCACCAGCAGGGTCCATTATCACCTTTTATCCATCTCCGACATCTGCAGAACTAATTACGCTCTGACCTCTCTGCCCAGAGGCACTGGCTTAAGTGAAAAATGAGTCTAAGCTGCTTTGAATCGGAAACCGGCAAGCAGGAAGTCTTGGTCCAGATAACTAGGTTTCGCCTTTTTGTGTCTGTGTGCTTGTTCTTGCCTATTGTCTTTCAGGTTCATTTTAATGGACTGCTAACTATTAAAGCACAGTGATTTGTACAATACTTCCATTAGCCTTGCTGTTATGTGTAGGTAAGAATGAGATACTGTATCTAATCCCAAGTATTTATTTATCCAATGATATAACATATTTACTTGTGTGGCTATATAACATACGATTTAATTTGTTCTATGAAAATAGTGAGCCTTCCTTACTAGATTTGTGTCAAAGCATCTGAACATAAATTGGAATTCAAATAAAAAAATCACATTACTTTAAAGTATTCTTATTTAGCTATTGATAAAATAGCTCAGATGGGCACAGTGTAAATGACAGTAAAATTGACATTTACAACAGACCTATTAGACAGAAGGGAATTGGACTGGGAGAAACAAATCGATTTTTTTCTACGCTGTGCTTGAAGCAAAAACTGCGTAGAGAAGGAATCTACTAATTTAGAAAATCTTAAGTCAGTTAATTGCAGTACAAATGTTTTCTTTCTCCTCTGTGTCTCCCTCTGGGGTTAATCTCAGGGCGTAGGTGAGTGCTGAGGTGGGAACTGGTCTCCAGCACTCCCCGAGGACCCTGTCTGACCTGGTGTCCCTTTCTTTGGGATGACGACCCTCAGTCCCACTGAAGTGACCCTCACATGCCACTGCTGGGAACACACTCAGAAGCATCTTCAGCACTGCCTGGGGGCTCCTGGTGCTGCACCTGCCTTGTCTGTTGCTCGCAGGGAGCCCCAGTGAGCCGCTGCTGAGGGCTGGGGAAATGGCCCTGGGACTGTCTGCATGAAAATCCGCATGAGAAATCAGTATCCGAAAAGCAGCTCCTCACCTCAACTTATATGCAAAGCATCCTTTTTTTATTTTGGACAGACCCTGCTCATATCACACGGCTGTGGAAATGCATGTGACCCTCCCATTCCGTGGTTACCCCAAGCCCCAGGGGTATGAAGGTTTTGTGTTTCCAAGTCCCCAGCAGCCCTGCAGTGCGGGTGGTGCCCCAAGAGCCACAGGGCACAGCTGGCTGTGAGGTGCTCCCTGGTTGTCCAGCCATGGGTTGTACCTGCTGCCTGACTGTGGGTGTGGAGCCATGGGATTCACAGCACCACCCTGGCTGGGCAGCAGCGAGGCAGGAGCTGGCTCTGCATGCAGGAAAACTGGAGGCTACTGACTGCAGATCCCCTTGGCAAGATAACTATTGATTGCCCCCCTTTCCCCTCTCCCTTAATTGGTAAGATTTGACATAAATGAGTTGCCATGCAGAGCTATATACAAAAGGTTATTATACGATGGGGAAAAGTCAAAGCCAAGCATTTGGTTGAGTTTAGGCTGTTCTCTGCCTTTCCAAGCACGATAAAATTAACAGAATTATCTCTGTGTGTGCTAGTGCTTGTGGAAGGCTAATGGTGTCAAAATGGCAAAAGAAAATGAGAACAGGTTTGGGAAGGCAGCCGAGTGTTATCCCAAGATGAGAAGATTTGTAGTTTAATTTGAATAGCTTCACCTTGGAAAGACTCTGCTCTGAATGGAGAGTAAGTTATTCTGGGAGAGGAACTCTCCTGCCCGTTTCTGTCTGTAGGAAGAGATTAAGAAGAACAGTGGGAAGGATGCTGCTGCATCAGGACGCAGCACATGGAGAGCTGATGTTGCTTAGCAGAGAATATTTCCTCACTTTTATTTAGCTCTGGGGCATGGGTGATCTTTCGCCCTATGCCCATCACACCTGTCTCAATCTGCCAAATACATTTACCTCTTTTGGGAGCATGAGTAAACAAGTAAAACCAATGAAAAGATCCAGTTTGGTTTCATTCATGGATGCTATTAGCAGACAGTGAACAAATTGGACACTGCCTATCCAGGTTTCTTGCCTCAATTTGGAGTTTCTGCTGAACCTCATCTAAAAGAATCTTGATTTCTGAAAAATGGAAATACAGTAGTAATTTTGTAGTTTGCAAAGCTGTAGTTAGGTCTGACCTTGCTCCTGATATCTCCCACCACAGATTCTAATGGTGGACGTGAGACCTGCCCTGAGTTACAGCAGTTTTTGTGTTCCTAAGCTCTGAATTTCATCCTCCTCTCATTCTCTGATCTTGCCTTCACTGTTACTTCCCTCAGGGCTATACCAACTACGTGTCAAACAAGAAGGTGGGATAAATATCCCAAAGCTGCTTTTGTCTTTGAGGCTTGGCAGCCCGAATTGTAACTGTGATTTGCGAGGACTGGGAGGGATCGTGAACTGTAGAGTGAGAGAACAATGCAACACAGTACCATTTCTGTGCCAAATTTCCATGAGTTGGCTGACACAAACATCTCTGCAAGGCAGAAATGTGGGAGCCACAGGAACCTGAAAATGCGAGAGAAAGCACCATGCTACAGCACTAACTCCTAGTGAACAGAAACAAGCTGTTTCTGTAAGCACAGTGCCAGAGCTCTAACAGATTGTGCCAACCCCAGTCCAAGAGGAATAACCTCAGGTTAAACAGCTGTGAAGGCCAGATAGCCTGGGGTTGGTTTCATCTGCAGAGGTTAGTGGGCTGGGTGCCAGTTACTTAACCAAGTTAAAATCTGGGTGATGGTGTCTGCTCTGTTAGGCAAGCTCACATGAGCTTGTCAGGTCAGACACCTTTGGGGAGGAAGTCTGTTTTTTTCCAGCCCTGATGTCTTTGTGCAGGATCCCTGCTTGTTAAGGACATCTCACTTAGCATGGGCTGCTATGCAGCCACAGGCCTGTCAGTGCTCCAGAGCAGTGTCTGCCATGCCTGCATTCGGAATGATAGCACAGCTGCCAAAAATCCTGATAATAGTGTTCTTTGATCATTGCTTTCCCCATCATTTCTCCATGTCATCTCTGTATGGAGGTATCTCAAGTGATGAAAGGTTTGTAGGGAGGGGCAGTTTTTCTGATCTGAACAAAGAATACAGTTGGAAAAGCCAGGCAGACTTTGGTCAAGCCCTCCTTCATGCTGCTGTGCACTGCAGAGCAGGGGTGGCTGCTGAGGGGTCTGTGGGATACCAGTGGTTCCAAAACTCCTCTGCCAGCTTTTACCACAGCAGAGGGTCTAACAGAGGATATCGCCTTTCCCTGCAGATCTGGTCTTGCTTTTGGGAAGGAAAGACTGGGTTTGCATGACAAGGTCTTGGTAGTGGGGGACTACAAGGGTGGCTTCTCTGAGAAGCTGCCAGGAGCTTCCCTTATGTTTGATGGAGACAATGCCAGTCGGCTCCAAGATGGATGTGCCTCTGGCCAAAGCTGAGCCCATCAACAAAGGTTGGTAGAGTCTCTGGGATTATATATTTAATAGCTAGAGAAACACAGGTGTTACTGCTACAGGGAAGAAAAACTGCTTTGGAAAAAGGTTTGGTTAATCATTAGATTTTCCTATGACTACCTGCAAGCAACATTAAACTCTTGGAGTCCTGTTTAAGATGGGTTTAATGCAAGAAATAATGGAGTGCCATGCCTAGAAGTATGTAGGATGACATAGGTATCTGGGGTTTGGAGCACTATCATGAGAAGCTATATGTGTACCTTGAGTTGCTCTGATAATTCTGTTTGAGTGTGCTACCCTGCTGGGATACCAGCACGATCTCTCTCCCCAGCACTGAGACAGCTTCTGGGAGATCAAGATTGTTATTTTTTTCCCTCCTTTTAAATTTTCCAAACAAGAACTTATGTGCAGCCTAAGCAAAAAGTCCTGAGGCTGCAAATAGCAGACAAAGGAGTTATAATGACCATATATGTTCAATGGTGGGTTGTAAATGACTGGTGATGTGTCAGCTGGAAGTCTTCAGCAGTGGAAGACTTGATCTTCAGAGTGGTAGCTGCCACCCATTATCTGCAGTGAAACAAATGGAAATACTTCTGTCTTCCCTTGATTCCTTTTTTATGTCCCAGGTTTGGAGATGTCCCGTGTTCCTTTGAAGCAGACTGTGCTGACAAAAGGGAAAATGGTTTGCAGCCGGCTTCAGTGTGGGAGTCATGCTGCTAGTGCAGCCTGCACGCTCCCAGACTGCTCTCTGGGGCCTGGCTTCTGCTGCCCTGCTCCCACTGCAGTCAGGAAAGACAGAGCCAAGCTCCTTCCCCGCTTGCTCCTTCCTAACTCCTTGTGTGGACACTGCTGTCCCAAGGGGATAGCACAGGCCAGCTGCTTCAACCAAACATGGCTACTGGTGATAGCATCTGCTGTAACCTCAGTCAGACCAGGTCATGTCTGTTCCCTTTATCTGCCTTGCTATCTTTAACCTTCTCCACCTGCATTTGTGCTCATAAAAAAACCAGTATTTTCTTACTGTGTGGTTTTTTCCACTCAGTCTGTGGAGTCACACAATTTCTAACCAAGTCAGAAAAAAGATGTAGATCAGATCTGTCCAGATTGTTTAGCTGGTATAGACCCTCGTGCAATTATTTCACCCTTTCTAAAAAATTCCATTTATATCCAATGCAACAGCAAAAAAAAATCTGTTTTGAAGAAAAGGCAAAATATTTTGATGCCTTGCTGTGCCACTGTGAATGCTTTATGAGAGACATATGCACTTCTTGGGACTTCAAACAGTTTATCTCTTGGGTGCTGATTTTGGGGTGGTACCATCCAGTGCAGCTCCCTGGCTGGGCAGCCAGCACCTGCTCCTAACATGGTGCCAGGTGGTCTTTCCATGAGCAGCCAGGACAGGGTGAGCCTGCAGGAGTATTGGGGGCTGTGGGTACCCAGTGCGCTGCCCCTGCACAGCCCTGCTGCACTGCATTATCAGGGCAGAGCTGAAGATGGCAGCAGGAATTTGGTTTCTCTTCCCGTGTTTTGTCTCCTTGGGAAGCACAGCTGTGAGAGGGGCTGCTGCAATGGGGCTGCAATATGGGTTTAATTACATTATTCCTGGGGTCACTGCAGAGAAGGAAACATTTTTCCCCTTGCATTTAACCCTATATCATGTAAAAAGAACACTGAAGAAACCTAGAAATCTCCTTTTGGGTCTTGAACTAAGGTGACTGGCTTCCCTAGGGATCCCCCATTTGATGTTGGGACACAGGCTGTAACCCCAGACCCATGAGCTGCCTGCACGCCTGTGCTCCTGGACAGACTGACATCTCCATGCTATCTCTGATGGATTTCAGGAATGGGCACCATGTGGGTTTGCAGTGCACAGCTAGAAAAAGAACAAAATTCAAGACAAATCCGCGTTTGCATGCTGGATGCCTTGCACAATGATGGCTGAGGGCTGATGGTCGAGGGGCTGAGGAGGGGGCACTGGGGCAGTCAAGGGCACTGGGGACTGGGGCTTTGCCTGCTCTATCAAGGGGGAGTCATGGCATAAGATCTGCTTGTATTATAGCAGTAGGCAAAGGAGAGATGCCTGGTGCTCTGCCAAGTTTGCAGTCGTGAGCACTTGACTCTCAAGCCAACAAGAGAGAGGCCAAGGAAACAGCAGGAACTTTATTCTACATCTTAATTTATTGATGTTTCCTTAATCCTCTCACAGACCTCATCTGTTTGAGAAATCAGGTTCATATGTCACCTGTCATGTCTCCTTCCAGACAAATAGCACCACAGCATCTGCAATTTTCATAAATGTGTTGCACTTTGAAGACGAAGATACATGGGACACTTCAGCATAGATTGCTTTTAAGTGCTGCAGGATTTGCCTCATCAACATGAAGGTCTATTCACTGTACAGTGCATGCTGGTATTAGTTTCAAGTTGCTCAGATGCATCAAAAGCAGAAGAGCTCATTGCTCCAGGCAGACACTGTCAGCTGATGCATTGCCCAGATCCTTATTTAGAAGGCAGAAATTGAGAGGAGGCCTCAAAAAAGGAAGAAAAAAAAAAAAGTAAAAATATAGCAACCCTGTAAACTTTACATAATTTCCTGGGTTTCATTCATTTTACTGTAATTTTACACATGTCTTCACATTAAGAGCTTATATTGCCAGAGAAGCACTCAGGATAAGTAATGTCACTCAACGAGTCACAAATGGAAGCCATGTCAGCTGGCATTGCAAAATGGATCTATAACTGGCTTTTTGTCCCTCAATTTGACATGATTTAATTCGATTTCTGTGCTTTATGGCTGGGAGGACGATGCTTGCTGTTCGCCCATTCCCTCCATGCACCCAGGCTTGATGTCTTCTCTTCTGAATATCCCGGCTGTTGGAGGTAATGAGTCTCTGAAAGGGCAGTGCATGTATTTCCTGCCTGAACTGATTTGTAAAGCAGTAACTGGGAGAGGAAATTTTTTTACCTGTTCTCGCTGACATCCCAGGATAACATGTATCACTCATGCCAGCCCTGAATTTGCAGATCATGGTGAAACTGCATTTGTAAGAAAAATGAGTGAGGTGTTTGGGGTGAATTATAGAGACCTGTGAGAATTTACCGCCACAACACGGAGCTGCCAGTGACAGCAGCGGCACCCGGTGCCACTCCAGGCTGCTGCTGCTTGGAAACTTCCTCTCTGCATGTTTATTTACTCACTTAGCTCTGACACAAAACCTGCCATGTCAGTGAGCTTCCATGGCTTCAGTGGGATAAAAGCTGTGACATATAACAATGAACCGTCTGTAAAATCTCACAAGCTGCTACTCGGGTGAAGAAAGAACCATCACTTAATGTACTGTGTCTGATTTAGCAAGAGGTGTTGCATCCCAGCATCAAATACAATTAATATCAAGACAATCATACATGTATAGCAGAGGGCAAACACGTTCAGCTTTGTGGACTCAGTGTGTTAAGGTTCCCACAGCCAGGTGAGGCACTCCTGCTCTCCTGCCAGTGCCGAGGCCACAGCCTTGATACACCAAGTGCACCTGAAAGCTGGGGCTCTTTGCAGCTCACCCCGACTAGAGGCAGAGCATCAATGCGTGAAACCCATTTGCTTTACCATCACCTCTTTTCCTGTGCCTGTGCCGGTCACTGCCATTTCCTGCTCCCTGGAGTGTGGCAGTGAGCCCCTGGCTCCCAGCTGCCAGGTCAGCGCCAGCTGTGCCACAGCTGCTTGCAGGCTGTGTGTTGGTGAGGTGTGCAGGGCAGGGGGCCAGCCACGGGCACACAGGGGCTCTGCACTCACCTGGGCACTGCTGTGTGTCACACACACCTACAGGTGTGCATGGGGGTGCATGCAAGCACTGCTCCTCCAAACTGACCCTGGCCGACAGCCCTGGCATGATAAATCCGTGCTGCCAATCTAAAACCTCTCTCACTGCTCGCCACATGTAGTTCTCCCCCTCTCCTGTGCTGTGACAGGGTGTGGGTATGAGCTGCTGACCAGCTGCAGGTCCCAGCAATGGTGGTTTTGGCATGCAAGGAGCTCCCAGAGCTGCTGGGGTGGAAGGCACCCCAAGAAAGGAGAGACAATCATCTCTCATCTTGCTCATCCCACAGACACTCATGTAACTAGCTCTGTGAACAGCCCCAGGTAAGCTCCGTTCGACCTTGCTAGTCAGGATTTTAGGAAGAAAACATTCAGGGCTACCTTTGGGCACCCTGTGCCCAGGCCACCCACCAGGCCCCTGCACTACACACCCATAAAATTTGGGCAAAATTTACTGCTGGCTGTGGCAGTAGCAGGGTAGACAGACTCCTGCCGTGGCCCTGGTGGGTCACTCATGGCTTCCCAGTACCCTCTTTCCTTGCTGCATTACGCTTGAGTCATGAATATATGTATTAACTACAGAATAGTCTCAAGCAAACATTTATCTTGCGGAGCAATGGCTGTTGTTAAAGACGCGGGGGATGGATGTCTAGGAAAACAAGCCCATTCGAGCACAGCACTGGAAATGAGGACATCCTCACAATAATTTTTTCCTTGGGTTAACAGTTTCCAAATAAGCAGGTGAAATGGTCTGAGGTGATTAAAGCAATAGAGAAGATTAGTTTTGTTATATGTAATCACCTTTGCTTCTCTTTTATGTGTGGAGTCATTTTCTCAGCAGGATGTGTTATCTATTTTAGGGAATGCTAGTCTTTTTGTTATTCCTTTTCTTCTCTTCTTCTTTTTTTTTTTTTTTAAATGTAAATCAGCTTTTTAATCTTTTTGTGTCAATTTGATAGACTGTAATAGCAAGTCTATTTGGTAGTAGATTCCCCCCTTCCCCAAGCACTTCTTTGCCTTTAATTGCCTTAATTGTTCTAATTTGAATAAATCTGGGATCACACCTTGGCTTGTGGAAATTTGCTGCAGATCTGCAGTGTTCTGCACGGAGCACTCCTTCAGATTTCTCTGTCACCTCTCATGGGTGGGATGGCAGGGGATGGGGGGAAGGTGGAAAACCCAGGTGGTGCCTGAACCTAGCAATGAGAGGGTACAAGTGCTCCTCTAGGATGGGGTACATCTTCATCTCAACTCTATTTCACTTCTGCTTCTACAGTGAGTGGACACCTCATCCTGCTCCCTGGCTGCCCCCATCCTCTCAAGAGATAAAGTTTTGGGTTAAATGAGGCAAACCTCAAAACACACGTGCCTTTTTTGACTGTTGCAACTTCTTCTAGCAGTACATGCAGTGCTGAGGCACTCGCTTTGGCAGGATTTCCTTTCCCTGTGCCTCAGAGGAAGGCATGGATTTAAAGTGCTTATTTTAAGTGACACAAAGCAGTAGCAGCCTTTTTCAACAGTGCTTAGCTCTGTTGCCCCCAGCACTCTCCTCATTTTGGAGGGAGGATGCTCACAGGGGACATTCCTGTCCAAACCCCTGTGCTGCTCAATGCCTCGGGAAGCTGCAGACCTTGAGCTGTTGCTCCACTTCGGATCACAGACAGCAAGAAGGGAAAGTTGTAATTTGGCATCCTTGTGCATTTCATTGGTGAGCTGAGGTAATTTTACCCTGGCAAAATACAGATCTCCATCGATCCCTAGACCCTGGTGGGGCATCCTCACTGAAAGATGCAACAAGGAGATAATGCCTCCATCAATACGGGATCTGTTCATGGTGGTGTGTGAGCTGATACAGCCTGTCAGGTACACGACAGGGTGGAGAAGAGCCTGAGAAATTATTCCTTATAGATCACTTGGAAAACAGTCCCTGGAGCAGCCCAGATGAGAAGGGCTCCCTTGGGAGCACTGGGAAACGAGCATTCATTTGTCAGGAATGTCTTCAGGAGGTGGAGACAGCCGTGGGCTTCCTCCTGCACTCCCAGATGGTGAGGGGTCCCTGCATATGGGGTGTTGCCTGCACTGGGAAGCTCCAAAATCAGTGAGGAGGTAGAGAGGGGCTTTATTTCCAAGGAAATTGTGCCCAGAAGGCACAGGGAAGCACAGGGGAGTCAGTCCTCCTCTCTCAGTCTGTCCCCATGACATCCAACCTGAAACCTGCCAGGACTGGGGGGAAGTGCTCTTTTGATTAAGCTGTTACGGGGGCACTCGCCAGCTCTGGGGTCACTGCCTGCTTGCATAGAGAAGTTAAATGTTATTGGGAAGTAAAGAAGGAAAATGCTAGATGATTATTGTGGAGAAAAAAGGTTACAGTGAAGAAAGGAATTAAGGGAAAAATAACAAGTTGACCATTATTAGGGAGGGAGATGCAAAGAGATAACGGGGGGAACAAACATCTAGTACAGTATATTAGACTTGGGTGCAGATGTAAGTATAAAATGCTCCACAAGTCCTGTAATTGAGAAAATCCATCAAATGTCCTGACAGCTGTTCCAGCATTTCCAGAAGCGATAAAACTTGAATTTATTTCACTTCTGGAAAGGGGGCAGTATCACCTTCTGGCGGCTCTAATGAAATGCCATAAAATTTGAGGAAAAACTGTGCTGTAAAGTAATAAAAAAGGGCAGTCGGCAGCGAGTTGTTTGCTGAAACACTGTTGTAGGGAACGTGGTGGGGCAGACCTGCTCCTGCTGGTCACAGCACCCAAGCTGGGGGGATGCTCTGGGCCCTGGCCCCATTCTCTGCAGCCACTGTGCTTGCAAGTGGCCATAGCAGAGCAGAGCAGGGCTGGGTCTTAGCCCTGGTCAGGAGGCATGGAGGTTATAGAATAACTATTTGCTTGTGCCAAGGCACAGGCAGGGCTGCAGAGCAGCTGGGAGAGGCTTGTGCAGCATCCACCCATTGCTGGAGCTGGGGGAGGCTTGTGTGGCATCCACACATCACTGGCTGGCCCCAGCACCTGGGCCGATTCAGAGCAGAGGAGGGTTGCAGAGTGCAAGCACTGAGGAAATTATTTTAATTTGGGTTTTTTATTAACTCTGTCATTTGGTGATGGGAGAGAAGGTCATTGCTGTTTACCTCCTATGGCAGCTGCTAGGCAATAAACTTGTTTTCCTACTTAATTCGTTAATTGGACCTAAATTTGTAATACAACATTTAAGTTATTTGAAGGCTCCTGGACTCTGTAATTTAACCCTAATTTGTTGGCAGTAGAGCGCACCTTTTGCATACATTTTTCTTTTTGGCTCACCCTCCTCTCTCACGTAATTGCTGAGACGGTTTTCTTCCATTGCCTAATTTTGTGTAAATGCCGCAGGCACCTTGGGAGCCAGTGTTACTACCCCCAGCTGGCAAATATTATGGATCTAGGTAATATATTTAAACAGGAGTGGGAGGAGACATCTAAAAATAGAAGGGAAGGGAAGGAAGAGCAGTGCTGGCTGTGCAGAGGGAACCCTTTCTTCCTCCCCACCACTGTCAGGGGTGCCCAGTCCCACCTTGTCTTCCCTGGGTGACACAAGGGGAAAGTGGCCAGGAAAGCAGAGCAAGAGTCACCAATTTGCTCCCACTTAAAGGTTAGTAATGAAAAATCCTCCATGCCAGATGAAAAGCTTTGGATGAGGCCATAAGGATGACCTGGCTAACACGTCCCAGTCATTATGAGCAGTAAAACACTGTGTACCGCTGGTTTCTGCTCTGAGAGACCCTGTGCCCAGGCACTGTGGCCATGGGCAATGCTGGGTTTCCACCAGCATCTCTCACTCTTGTAGACCTCTTGTGACTGATGGAGCATTTGGGGGGATAACTGGGACAACTGTATGGGATAAGAAGTCTGTACTTCGGTCAGACAGTGGTCCCCAGTAGGTCACCTGGAGGATGAATTACAGGATTTGTGTGGGAGTAGGAGTCTGCTGGAGTGGGCTCAAATTGAGGGAAGCATCTCATTGCCACTGTGCAGGAGGTGCAGCTGCTTGTGCTCTGCAGCATGCTGAGCACTTTACACCACAAACCAGAAAATAAAGAAAGACAAAGGTGATCTGTGAAAGGATTATGAAATTCCTAAGTGGGTTTGTCCTTTCACAAACACTGGTGTATATTGGCCAAATTGGAGAGGCTGACCTCTGCTGATAACCTCTGTGCTTTATTCTGTGTTCTCAGCCTGAGTTCCTGCTGCTTACAGAGGTGTTGAAATGAGCAAGGGAATGATTGTCTTTAGCCATCATGAGAATTCAGAGCCCTTTTCTCCAAGCAGGCTGCTCATGGTCTCTGTTCTCTTACTTGGCAGTGTGTGCAGTGGGAATCACAGCCTTCCTGTGGTGTCAACCAGGTGCCACAGACATTTCCTAGACTGCTTGTGGAAAAGAGCTTTCTCCACAACGAGTACTCTGGGGCAGCCCAGGACTTCCAGTAGGAATTATGTGAGTGTTAGGGAGAGGATTTCCCAAGGCTTAGGTGACAGTGAATTAGAAGCTGATACTGAAATACCCTTTAGCGGGGCAGAGCAAACCCCTTGGCAAGGAACAGTGCTGGCACTGCACGAGGGGAAACCCAGCTCCTGCCCAGCTGTGGGAAGGATCCTTCTGATTAGCCCGAAGTCCAGATTTCTACATGAGGGTTCCCATGGCAACCAGGCTGCGTAGATTAAATATTCTAAAATATGGAGGTGATGCCGATGTGCGAGGCAAATGCAAGAACTTTAGGGCAAGTGGTGTCTCTCTGTTCCATCCACATGGATGGGTTGTGGCCCACACCACCGTCCTGCAGCCCAGCCACTGCCATCTCACCTGGCAAGGCTTCTCCAGACTGGGAGCAACCACCCTGCCCATCACTCTGCCCATTGGCATTGCTGCCCACAGCCTCTGTGGGACATCCCCTCTCTCCAAATGATTTTCCACACCAAAAGCTTCAGGACAGGAGGCTGTCCCCTTTTTGGCAATTGCTTCCTTTGCTATCAGTGCTCCCTAGAAAAGAAAGGTGGAAAATGCAAATTAAGTGCTGAACAAACCTTCCCCAGGCCTCTGCCCAGTGAAACATAATTTGTGAAGAACTTCAAAGTAGTTGCCAATAATTTGTGTGGGTGTGTGTGTTGGGGTGTGGGAGCAAAGCAAAGAACACTGCTGATTTGCCTTCACTGTATAGCTGTTGGAAAGCACTGGTTAGAGAAAAGCAAATGCTCTGGGGGAAGTGATCAGTTGAACAATATTTTGATGGAAAATTTCTAATCCACTAGAAAAGAGTAATCTGCCTTGACCTTGTTTTGTTTCTGACATACTGTTTTACACAGAGCGAGTGGCTTGGGTGGCACTGGCACTGCTCACTGCGCTAAGATTATTCTGCCAACTCCAGCAGTACTCATCCTGTGGTAAACCAAAAAATACCACTTACAGCAACACAGGATCTTTGCTGGGAGTTGCACATTTCAAGCTCAGGGTAGTCATGTCTTTTCCCACTAGTCAACGTTAATGTATTGATCCAGCAATTGAGTAATAGTGGCAATACTAAAGGAAGGCGGTGCCAGCATCAGGGCATCCACAGGGAGGTACAGATGGCCTCTCCAGACACAGCAGAGGTTTAATGGCACCACAATTTCAGCTCCCGTCTTTGGAAAAGAGATATCTCATCTCTGAAATGACTGGAAAGTTAGGGAAGTTGAGTTTTTAATGGTACCCACCACACCTATATCCACTTTTAACATTTCAGCCTCGTCTCTAAGGTAAAGAAGAGTGAGGCTCATTAGAGCCCTTTTTCTAATTAGCTGCTGCAAACAGATTTTATTTTATAAATGCCTGAATGTAAAGTTATTTGTGTACCTAATTTCTTTTTTATGTTACATTTATTTTTAAGTGTAATTCACAAAGGCTTCACATTTATAATTCTTTCAGGGGCATTACAACCAGCGATGCACATTTATTACAACCCCTTAATTTGCTGCATTTTATTTCCATATGCTTTTGAATTGCTATTGAGCTTGTTTCATGCTCTTCCCATCGTTAAATTGTATTTTTTTATTGTACATAAATGGTAAATAATTGATACCTGCCATCTGGTGCTAATCATCCTGCCAGCCCTATGTCTCCACCCTGTCCTTTCATTCCTTGCTAGCTCTCCCCCATCAGTTCTTCCCCCTTCTTTCCTAGTTTTCTCATCATCTTCACCCTTTTGCTCCCTGGAGGTGCTCACAGTGATGTGGTGCCAAGAAATGCACTGTCCTTCATCTCTGCTCAGTCCAAATACTCCTGACACCTTTCAGGGGAGGCAATTCCCCTAGGGATACTCAATCTGCTATCCCTGCCCAAGCTCCCCTCATGCTCACGGTCTGTCCAGCCCCATCACCCAGGGATCACTGCAGACCCCTCAGTCAGAGCCTCTCTGCCCCAACAGCGCTGGGCTTTGCAGCACATCTCATCTCCTGTGGTGTCCATGTGCCTCATTGCTTCCTTGCCAGCATCTCCTCCTGCATTAGACCCCTGAGGGATGAACACTGAACTGCAGGGATGAGTTTCTCTCAGTATAGCCTGGGCTGGAAAAAAAGAAGCAGCCAGACATTAGAGGTTAATGGCAGCAAACCTCCTGGGCTGGTGGCTTCAGAGAGAAGCAGCACGCCAGAAGCCACGGTGACAGGATGCTGTGACCACCTCCTGCCCTGTCACAAAATTCCTCTGACCCCTGAGATTGCTCAGCAGTGAGTTACATGGGCTATGTAGTCTAAAAACCACATTTGTAAAGTATCCAGTCGCCAAAGTCAAAGTAGGGACAGCCTAGAGCTGCCTAAAACCAGAGAGCACTTTCCATGAGCAAAGCCATTTCTTTGTCTTAGCCTGAATGAAATCTTTTTAGACATAAATAAAATCTCCTTAAAGGCACATTCTTGTGATGAAGAATGTTTGTCTAAATGGTAAAAAGTTTGGCAGCATTGTGAGTAACCAAAAGCAAGGTTTTAAGATGGGAATACTTGGGAAAATTAGAAGCCAGCATTATTACCAGCCCAGCCGATAATAACAGCTGGCGCTGTGCAGATATGTGACCATCCGTGCTGAGCTAATTGTTGATAAAATCCTAGGAGTTATAATTAGCCCCGGTGGGACTCCTCGTGCCGCCAAAAGGAAGCACATGCCTCCCTGTTTGCAGGGGAAAGCTGCAGGGCAGGGAGTGGCCCAGCACCCTCAGGGTACAGGGTGCAACCTGGCAGTGCAGACCCTGCTGGGCAGCGCTGCCCCAAAGCGGGGAAGGCTGGGGGTATTTGAGGGGATTGGGAGTAAATAAAACAGTGCCTCCCACCTCTCCACATGATGGCCAAAATGGGCTGTTGTAGGACAATTTTCCCCTTGATAGAGCACAAGCCCTCCCCCTGCTTTTAGTGCTGCAGGACAAAGAGGTTTTGGGGTGCTGTATCTGAGCATCCATCTGTCCATCTGTCTATCCTGTAAGATGGAAAATCAGCTGAAGGCTAAAGGCATCCCTCCTGATGGACTGATGCCTGCAGTGTATTTAGTAAAGAACCAGGCTCCTTTCCATACTGCCTGCATTTTAGCACACAGGGAACAGCCCTACTGAATGTGCCTTGAGCAACTAACACCCAGAGAGACACAGATGGGCTTTACTCTGTCCTGAAACCCCCTTTTTGGCAATCTTGCTTCACTAGGGGACCGATCAATCAATAATTAAAACACGGGATAATTAAAATCTCATAAAAACCTTCTCTGAGTCCTCAAAGTCAAATATATCAGTTTCTCCAGTAGCTACACTGCTCGTCCTGATTTTGTGCTGTCCCCCACACACGTGGTGATCTGACCACAGTTTTTTGCTGCTGTGGAGAGCAGGAGCTGACAGCCTGCAGGAGCACCAGTCACCAGCGGCTCCCTCCGGGGCCCTGATGCATTTCCAGCAGTGGTTGCATCATTTGCAGCGTGGCTGCGTGCGGGGATGTGCTCATGTGTGTGCATGCCAGCTTTTGTTTGGGAAACAGGGCGGCTTTAGCTACTCATATCTGCCAGAAACTGGAAGCCCTGGGTCCCTTTGTAGCTGAGTAATGCCCCCAACCAGTCCTGACCAGAGTCACTGTGAGAGTGCAAAGTGAAATCCAGCCATGACAGGGGAAGAATAAAGGCATTTCACCTGTTTACTGCCAGGTAAAAGGTGACCATTCTAAGAGCTGAACTTGTAACATAGGCCTTTTTTAATGTGTTCATAAATCTAGTGATGACAATAAAATGGAAGCGTTCCTACAGAAAACACAGACTTTTTTTCAGGCATCTAAGGGTTAAAACACATCAAGAAGACTTTGAACCCTGAAAGAAAGCCCCTCTGCCCAGGGACGATTTCCTGAGCCCATTCAGGCCTCTGACACACTCTGGCTAAATGGCATTCATTAGTTCAGAGGAATTTCTTTAGAGGAAAAAACCCTGTACTGGAGCCAGGTGCTACCAACATGTGATTAATAGCAAGTGGTGGGGTCTGTGCTTGTCACTGAGGGGAGGAGAGTGTAGAAATACTCTTTCCTTCCCAAATGTCTTTGGCACAAGTGTCGGCAGCTCTTTCTAAGCTTTTCCTGAAATCTAGCTCACTTGTGGGATTAAAAAATGCTGCTGCATCAATAGCTATGCTTACGGGAGCAGGTGAGACGCAGCACTGACATTTCGAGCTTATCCAAGCAAGACAGTTCCTGACCGTAGCTTTGCCTGGATGCTAATGTTGGCTGCCAGGCCACATCCCCTGGATCCCCCAGGCAGGCAGGGCAGCAGGCTGCAGGGTGGGGTGTTGCCATCCTCCTCCAGCTGCCCAGCCACAAGGCCACTGCTGCGGGTCCCCCGGGAGTCGGGGTCCCTTGGGGCGCATCTATGCGCCCTGCAGCCTCCGCATCCCTGCGTGCCATGGGAATCTCAAGAAATGGCTGTCACTGCCAGAGCTGCTGGTGCCCAGAGCTGGCACTGAGGCTGCTGCCTCGTCCAAATCCTCCCACGCCCCCGGCGAGGCTTCGAGGCTGGCACAGTACCCAGCGGCTCCGCAGCGCTCATGGGGAGGGGGGACGTGCCGGCTCACAGGCCTGAATTTTCTCACTTGTGTCTGATGGGCTAATTATTATTGATTGACATTTTTGGAGGTTTTGGGGCACTTTGGGGAAGCGTAGAGTGTGGGAAGAGGAATATGTTGACAACTTTTTCACATAATCCTTTCCAGCCCCCTCATTTTTCAGTCAGCCGTGGAACGCGTCCAAGTATCTGGGATTTTAATGAAATTAAAAGCAAGCGGACTCAAAATCCCTTGAAAAATACAACAATATTTGAAACCATACACAAATTACTGTTTCCTTCCTCTCCAGCCCCCACACCACAAGGCTGGGATGGATATCCAAGGCAGTTTGGTGGTGATCTAGGGAGGCTGCCCTGGCCCTTGCTCCCAGCCCCACACCAGGGAAGCTGTCCTGGACCCATGGCACCACATGGCCACCTTGCTTGGGTGATGAGGTGGTGTTTGGTGTGAGCATCTTCCCCTCCCTCCATGGTCTACCACCAAGTCCTGTGATAAGGACGTGACAGTCCTGCCCCCACCAAGAGCTGCATGGTGTCCTCAATCCTGTTCCAAAGGAAGGTCCAGCACCCCTGTGTGCTGAGCTGGCTTAAGCAACATTTCAGGAATTTTAGCTGCTGGTGTGTATTTATCCTAAGTCCTGAGTGAAACCCCACCGCGAGCTGCACCTCAGCACATGCTGTGCATGATTCCCAAAGGGCTTCAAGCATGCTTGTTGCGAGAAAAAAATATAGCTCTTTGTATTAATAAGTAACAGTCTAGTTTAGCTTAACCGAACTGAAGCAAGCAATTTGTATGGCACGTGCTGTAACAGAGCAGTTAAAGGTGGTTACAAGGGACAAGCAATCACATGCTGCACACAGGAGCATGGGCACATGCAGCCTCCACCTCAGCTGCTGGAAATGCATTCGCACAGGTTTAACCACCGCTGCGGGAGGTAACTCTCGGATTGCATTGTGAATGATGAAAACTGTTGTACAGTAAATACCTAACTGGCAAGGTGGATTTTAAACAAATTTTCCTTGGAAATGGCAACCCAAACTGCCTGCATGGCTGGGAGCATTGCTGCTTCCTCACTGCCGTGGCTGCTGGCGCCGGGCAGAGCCAGCATGGCGACGTCTCCAAAAGATGCTCCCGTTGCGTGCTAATACTGCGAAGGTACAATCCAGACACAGCTGGAGCTCTGGCTCCTACAAGATATTCAAACCTCAGCCTGCAAACACATACTCTTTCTATTTTCCCCGGGCAGCTTGCTTAGCCTTTAGGCTTCCTGGGTTTTGAATTGATTCTGCCTTTTGAGTGGGAGTTTTAAGAAAAAAAAACCCCAGCAGGTTGAAAGAAAAGGAGCCGGCTGTGCTGACTAACCTCTTTGATTTAAGGCAAATGTGGGGAATACTGAGGGGAGAAGCAAAGCCTGTGCTTTGTGAGCAGTGCAACAGCAGTGCAGCACACGCTTAAAATGGATCCTGATACCTGCCGTCCTCAGCTCAACATTATTAATGTTCCTTAACTAAACAAGACTGGACAGGAGGATTTTTCCCCAGCATGGATTAGTGAGTCAGGAGAAAAAACGAAATTCAGCAGAAATCGTCTTAGTCATTTTTATTGGGGTAGATTTTCACATCTGAATCTCAGCTGCCAATTTGCATGGATAATCTCAGATTAGCTTTAGTGCATGGTTAGTTTTTTTGTTTCCCCCTAAATAAGCCCACTTTTGCAGTGACAAAGGAGGCAAACAATTCTTTAGGAGAACGGCTGTGACATCTAAATAACAATGATAAAAAAGTCCATCTAAAAACAAGCAGCTCGGCACTTTCGGCTCCCCCCTCTTCGCTATGCATTATTCATGGTAGACAACAGGACCAAATGTGTATGCTCCCTGTGCAATTACCAGGAGAACATATTCAAAGACATATGCTAGTGCCTCTTAGTGAAAGGAGATGTGCAAGTACCCATTATTTACTAGGCACTGTTATAAAATCTGCAAGTTTGACTCCAAGGTTGCAGCTTAATTGACTCCCCCTGGTAGCTCTTGTCATCCATCTAATTCAAGCCATGCGAAAGCCTGGTTGTTGTTTTGTGTGTGTACAATACACTAGCTGCTTTGGCACATGCTGGTGGAAAAAATGTGGTTTGCATCAATTAACCTTTTTTATAGCAAGGAGAGTGGCTGAATGACAGGGCTTCTGAGAAGCGTGTAAAACTTCAGCGTGTCACTCACGGCAAATCGTCACGGAGGTCATCTGTGTTATCATCATGGCTGCCTTTGGCCCTGCTCCCCCCGAGCACAGAAGCCTTGATAAGGATCATCTGCTTGGTTTATTGCCTTCTTGATCCAATAAATGTATTTCCTGTGAGAAAACCCTTCTGTGGGATTTATTTAAATCAGCCTCCCCAAATTCGTTTCTGCAGACTTCCTTCCTCTTCCTCCCACACGGTTTCTCTCTGCGTGCCATAAGCTTTAAGGATCTCTGCACTGATTCCTTTCCATATTGCCTTCCCAGGCAAGCAGTAACCTCTGCACACATGGAAATAATTTTCCTCTAGTCACCCATAGCAGTCCAGCTCCTTTTCATCCCACAGTGCATCCCCTGAAGATGCATAACCCTTTAGAACTGGTGCTCTGAGGGGCAGTGGGAATGTCTGAAAAAGGAAGGACAATAGTTAAAAAAAGTTTTGGGAAGAGACTACAATACTGTTCCCTAACCAGTCAAATGAATGTTAAAATCTGTATGGAAACTCTCATCCTAATTCTGAATAGGAACAAATTCAAATAAATAGGTATATTTTGGAGAATATGTGGGGAATATGCACACTTTTTTTTTAAGCAGTGCTTTGGGAGGTAATGCATCACTTCCAGCTTGCCGAGACTGGGAGGAGTGACAGAAGCGGCGCTCTGGTGTTCTTTCCACGCAAACCCTTAATGTAGACATGCTGCAGCACCGCAAAAGGGAATTGACTTCACTGCAAATGAAGCAAGGCCTTAAGTGCTTTGTTGAACAGCAGCCGAGCTCTTTGGTAATGAACAACAGTGACAAAAGAAATAAAGAAGCAAGCTGTGATAGCCCGATGTGGTTGCAGTGGAGTAGCTGTTCCGATGGCTGCTGGCGTGAGATGACATGTGAATACAGCCTATCTCCACACGCTGCTGCAGTCTTTCACCAGAGGCTAGTTTAAAAACCTTGAAGACTTGGCAATTAAGAGGACCTCTAATTGAAACAGAACAACGGCAGCATTTTAATTGCCATGCAGCTCCCCTCCAGAGCATCGCGGTCTAGCAGAAATTCAAGGTTTCCACAAGCAGGTCTAAAAGCAGGTTTTAAAAATCATACAGAAACCACATAGTGTGTTTTGCCTCAAGAGCCTTGTGAATCCTTGGGGAAGGGCTGAGTTACTCCACAACACCAGGGCCACACATTGGGGTAGAAAAGACATGTTGTTGCTTCAGTGGGCGACGTGTCCTGGAAACCTTCGTGCTGGAGGACAGGGACACCAGCTGCCAGCACCAGGCAACTTAAAATGCATTAAACCATGCACTGGAGCCCAGATTGGAGCCTCCTTAAAACAAACCACTGGCTGATAATGATTATCAGCTGGACAGGGACAGGGAAAACCCATCGGTGTCGTTGTCTTGCAAACTGGGATGGTGGTGTTCTGATGTGCCCTAAGGAGGTGATGTCGAAGTTCAAGTCACATCAAAGCAAAAACAGAATCAGAGGTGTAGATATTCCCTCTCATTACCTGGGTTATCCTATCATTTGGTGGCATTGACACAGGGGTGTTCAAGGAAGGGACATTAATTCCTCCTACAGCTGGGAAGAGAAACACTCCAGGTAGCACTTAGAGTGGTAGTAAATGGGATTGCAGCAGCAATTTCACCCCAGGACAGTGTGGACAGGGACTCTTCAGGGAAGGAGGGAGATGCTGGAGGTGCTGGGAGCTCTGCCAGCTTCCCCTGTGGTGGGTGCCAGGGCCCGTGCTGGGCAGAAGCCGCTGGCAAGTAGATGTTGTAATATATTAATATACTTTTATAATTCCTTTCATTTCCAAGAGCCCCAAGACACAGCACAGCAGATAATCCTGCTGATTAGCCAAATCAAAGCTTTGTGAGCAAACCCCGCACACTCTTTAGGGAGCTGTGCAACGTGAAATCAATGTATTGAAAGAGCACTCTCCACAGCAAGTGCTGCTGATTCACAGCCCTCAACTGCTTCCCATTTCAGGGTAAGTGACATCCAAGGAACGGCCATGGTGTTGTTTTCCATTATTAATTATCAGCTGGTCCTGGTCTGGATGGCATTTGAGATATGAAAGACACCATCCCTTCCCCAGAGAGATGAGGACCAATGCAGAGGGAAAATCAAGGCCAGGAGAGGAGATTTCTGCTGTGCATCTGTGTGAGACACCCTACCTAGGCTGAAGCAGCAAATGCATGTTAGGAACAAGTCTGCAAAAAATGGTGAGCAGGTGTCTGGCACAATGAGGAGAGGAAACACAGAACAACAGATGAAGAGTAAAGGTCTTTTCCTCTAACCAAAAGCTGTATGAGGACTCTAAAACCAGTCAGAGCCAAACCCCTCGCTGGGAGCTGGGCATTCGCTGCTTGTTTTTCAGGAAACCCCAGCGTCAGGTGCTCCCGCCTGCAGCTGGCTCCCGGGGCACATTTCAAAACCAGGTCTTGGTCCTCCTTGAGGGAAACAACAGTGCTGGGGGGAGCAGCACCCTGCAGGACCCCTGACACAGCCCCCCCTTTTCATCACACTAGGGGAGGCCACACCAGAACCTTGTTTTTGTTCCCCTTGCCCTGGCAGCACCGAGGCAACCTGACGCTCCGCCGCGGGAAGGACCTATTAGATAATTGACTGCATCCCCTGCCAAGGCAGCAGGTAGTCTCCTGACAGAGGCTGTAACAGATATTAAACATACTGCTCTTGATCTCAGCAAAAAAAGGCCACTGGAGTAATTTTTTTTTTAACCCACTAAGTAAAAGCTTTCTAGCTCATATTAATAGGTTTTATCTGATGAAAATGGTACATTCATCATGGAAAGGCTTTTCTTTTTTTTCTTCCCCATTAAACTTTCGAAGAAATGTTTTAATTTTTTTAAGCTGTCATTGATTTTTTGTAAGCAAAAATGGACATGTTGAAGCAGAAAAAAATCCATTTCATTGTAAACCAATTTTCATTTAGGAGAACATTTCAACATACAATTTCCAATTTGGTCTCGTCACATCCTCCTTGTCCTGCTGTTACACAGGTCAAAACATTACCAGAGATTGATAAAAGTGCAAAAATGTGAGCTTGTTTTAGCAGTAATTGGTACTTTTATGTTTGTTTCCAGACAGTTTTGTCTAGCTGCTTTCCTCTTTTTCTGTCAGCCCAAGAGAATAACACCCTCAGGTAGCTGCGTGCTGATGCCAGGCCCATCATGGGGAGATTTGTAAATTTGTAAATCTCCCATTTCTAAACAACTTCCTCAGCTGGACAACGGAATATGACCTGTACTCAGGTGAGCAGACATCAGCATCACCAGCACCATCAGCATCACCAGCACCACCAGCACACCACCACACAGGGTGACCAGGAAGTAATTAATTTCTCTGTTAAAATCAATCCCCTTGCTGAAACACTGTCTTTCCCACACTTCTAAAAGCCTTGGTGCCCTTGGAAGCCTTGCCCTGCTCCCACTTCCCAGTTCGGGCTGTGGGGGTTGAAGAGTGGGGTGGGGAGCATTGGGGGGCAGATCCATGTCAGGGTCCTGCTCCCACTGTCTCAGAAGCACAAGGTCACCAGCATGGTGAACTGCTCTGCACCTGGATAACATCTTCTACTGGGTTTTTGAACATTGCAACAGCCCTTTGGTGCTGGCAAATACTAGTGGCAGTGCCAGTGCTGCGCCTTTGAGCCCCGTGCACCTCATGGCCTCATTAGCCCCAAATTAAGTCCAGCCAGGGCCGTGTACAAGGCAATCTGCAGCAGCCAGGGTTTCCTGTTGCCAGCTCAGCACCTCCGCCTGCAGCCTCGGACATATTTTGCAGTCGTGTCCATTTGGTACCAACTCAAGGAAAAGAGGGAAAAGGTGAAAAGCAAGGAAACGGCTCCCGCATTGTTCATCTCCAAAGGAGGGAGGGAAGCTGCTGCTACAGCCCGCAGGGGCACCATCTGTCGTGAGTCAGCAACCAGCCAGATTTACTGCCGATTGATTAAATTAACATTTGTTATAAGCCAGGGAAGGGAGGAAGGGGGGAAGAAATCCTCTTCACTGCTCTTGAATTATTTATGCCCTGGAAGCCTCCATGCCATGCTCAGGGCAGGCAGCAGAGACATGAGCTGCCAGTCCCCGTGTAGAGGGACAGGCTGGGCTGCTGCAGGTCCTCCTGACCCCCAACAAATTATAGCAACATGGGGTGGTATGAGGTGTGCAGGAGGTGCCATTCCAGAGGGCGTTTTCCTCCCGTTGTTTTGGCCATGAGCTCTGTTTCCCCAGCAATGTGGGATGGTTGTCAGCACTGCCACACTCCTAATGCCTGTGCTAAGTCTTTGGGGACTGGTGCAAGAGCAAGGGCAGGTTTGTGTGGGCAGGACAGGCCAGGTGGCTTTGCTCTGCACCCCTGGCAGGGACCCAGGAGCGGGAAAAAAACCAAGCTGAATTCCCACCAGTTTGATGTGGTATTTTTTTTCCGAGGTGCTGGCAATGGATCTGGACAGAGTCAGCTGGATGCTCTCAGATCTCATGGAAACCTGCCTCCACGTGCAGCGTGTGCAACGCTAGGCGCTGAGCTCAGGATGGGCTCGTGTTGCTCTGCAGGGGCTGCCTGGGCTCGCCATGTGCCTGGCCAGGATGGGGAGAAAACACGGTGGAACTGCTGAGAGATGTGTCACATGGGTCATGCCTGAGCAGGCTGGACATGCTGGGAGAAAACATCCATGCAAACCTGAGCACACGAGTTGCCAAGCAAGCGAGGAACGGAGACTGTGGATCTTTTGTTCTTGTGGCTCACGGTGGGTTTCAGAGCAAGCCAGCCCCAATGCAAGGCCATAGCCCTGACCATCTATCTGCAGAGCTGGCAGCCTGCCTGAGTGAGAAATAAGGCAACTCGTCCCTTTCTCCCACAGACCAGTATCCTCTGCGCAAACACAGCAAGGATGTGTTTTCTTTCTGTCAGCTGAGCTGTTGTACAGGGATGAAGCCCCTTGTGCCCCCACTGGGTGACAGGCGAGAAGTGTGCTCCCCACAGGGATTGGGATACACGGTGAGGACAGGGGAGCTGAAGAAGCAAAGGAGTCACCACGGGGTGATAACAGCAATAGGGATGACCGTGGGAGCAGTGCCACCTCCTGTCCTCACCAAGCCTTCCCAAAGCCCAGTCACTGCCTGAGCCTTTGCAAGGTCTCACCCCATAGCACATATTGGCATGTGAGTTCTCCTCGTCCCTCTATAGACCTGCAGAGCCCCCCCCAGACCTCCCAAGTTCCAGGCTGCCATACAACTCCCTGGCAACAGCCGGGCAGCCAGTGTTCCTGGACCAGAGAATGAATTTAGGTATTTAAACTTCTTGTTACAGTCAGCCATCAAATATTCATAGTAACAAATAAATGAGGAGAGGAGGGGCAAGCCTATTGCAAAAGGGCTGAAAAGGGAAATAACTTTTTATAGCCAGACCATTAAGTTATAAATCTGGATACGTCCAGGATTTATTTACAGTGCTCTCTGGATGTAAGCATGCCAAAGCTGCAGCTGCAAGCGAGGGCAGGAGGTGTGTGGTTTGTCCAGCCCTAGGATGAGAGTCAGAGAGGGTGGTAGGAGGAGAGAAGGCCAAGGAGGAGAGGAGGCTGGTGTTGGGGGTACAGGCAGAAGGCAGTGAGGAAATCAAGGAAAGCCACCCCTGCACAGTCTGCAAGGGGACACGGGGGTGCCTGGCAGAGGGGGGTGGCAGCAGGACAGATGTCCACTGAGCTGGGGCTCCACACAGGTCTCTGCCCTCTCACTGCCCTGCTTTCTCCAGCTTCAGGATAGTATAGTCCTACCTGCTGGGATTTAAGCTGAGGGCTCTGGTTGTTACTGCAGTACAGATGAAGAAGGTAGAAAAAGCTGAGATGGGGGCTCAGGCCACCCAGCCCCTTCCCACAGCTTCATAAACATCCATTGCCCATGGACCATTTCCCACCACTGTCAGCTGGGAGGGAAAAGACCTCTCTCCCCAACTCCTGTTGCAGGAAACAGCCCTTCCATCCTGGTTTGTAATGGTGGGGCTTGAAATATTGCAGGGAAAAAGTCATATTCTTGACATGATGGGATAAGATGTGACACTGAGGGGGGACCACATCTACTGGCACCAGCCAGAAAATGCTCAGGTAGCTCCTCCAGCCCCAGGGGGGTGGTTTGGGTTTCCCTTTCCCTCCAAGCAGCCTGAGTTCACCCTCCAGTGCCTGGAGAAACATCATCATGAACTGTTTCAGCAGATTTCCTGTCACGAGGGAGAGGGCAGCACGTGGAGGGAGCTGCCTGACCCCTGCTCTCTGAGCTGCTGGCAGGCATGGGCACCCTGCAGGTACACAGCAGCCCCAGAAGTGACTAGCAGACCTTTCCCCATCACAGACAGGAAAAGGGGTAGGTGGTGT
This sequence comes from Entomyzon cyanotis, assembly GCA_024500445.1. Lineage (NCBI taxonomy): Eukaryota > Metazoa > Chordata > Aves > Passeriformes > Meliphagidae > Entomyzon > Entomyzon cyanotis. The sequence continues at coordinate 15,401,896 of JAKEPQ010001027.1, read as the reverse complement.
GGGAAGGCTGCTCTCTTGCCACACACCCCTTCCCCAGAGCCCTCTCATTATCCTCGCTTTCCCCAGTGACAGTGCCCAGCGAGGGGGCACTGGCCGGTGCAGGAACCTTGCAATGAAGGGGGCTTTGCAAGGCTTATTTGTGCACGAGGATTTTCCCTCAGCCAGGCCAGGATTTCCTAGCCCTCCAAGGCCCATCACTGCAAAGGTCAAGGCGTATCTCAGCAGTGCAGTGCATCCGGCGCGGTGAGCGGATGCCTGGACGCTGCTCCGAGTGGCCAGAGTAGATTCCTGGACAATGCCGTTCATGAAGCTCCAGGTTTTCTGTGTCCCAGGGAAGGTCAGAGGCATGCCAAGGGGAGTTCAAGCCCTGATGAAGTTTCCAGTCATATTCTATTTTAATGTTGAGATCCTCCATTTGTTCAATTCTTAAAGGTGACCCACAAAGGAAAGTACAATTTGGGCCCATGCCCAGTGTTTGCTTCCCTGTGCTGAATAAAAAGACCTGGAAGTAGGTATTTTTGTAAAGCTACTTTTTGACATTAGAAATATGGATCTTTGTTTTACCTCCAGACCCTGGGGAGGGAAAAAGGCTTGCCTATGGTATTGTTACAGAAATGATAATGGTGTGAGCTGAGCTGCTGTGACATGACTGAATTGGGCTGTTTGTTGTCCAGTGTTTCTGTTTGTTTTGTTATTAACATCACTTAATTTCAATGACCAGCTGACATTTTGGATAAAAAGCCTTTGTTGAAGCCTCAGCATCCTTCCTCCTTCTATGGTACATTTTCCATGGGCTCATCCTCCATCTGCTTCAGCAAAACATATCAACTATCAGTCCCATCAGCTAAACCAGCAAATGGGAAACATCTTTAACAGCTTTTACCCTCCAGGACTTTTCTCACACAGAGAAGACACCTACAAGACAGCAACCCAAATAAGAAAAACCTAGTCTCAGGCCCCAGGGCCCCCAGGGCTGCCCTGGATGTGCAGGGCTTTTTGCTCTTCCATGAGCCACAGACAAAGGAGAGTGCTGTCCTCCCATGAGCAGAGCACAGGCACCCCCTGCACCTCATTTTGGGGCAGGATCTGTGGCTGTTCTGCCATCGGGGACTGCTCGTATGAATCCTGTGGTTTCACTCAGGCTTGTGTCTCGATCTGTGTGTGTGTCCTTGGGAGCTGTATCCCTGTCACTCCTGCCTGGACACCCCCACCACTCTCCTCTCACCTTTCTCTTATTTCCAGAGCCACTGTAAAAAGCTGGGGTCGCTTTTGACCCTGGGTGCATGCCTATACAGTCGACAGCAAAAGCACTTAGGGAATTTAATCACTCACAGAAACCCAGCTCCCATGGGGCTGACACCACTCTTTGAAGCATTAGGGTTTTCCTTGCCATGGTCCCACCTTTTCCAGCCCCTGCTGCTGGGCCAAGGCTGCTGGCAGCCCCCAGCGCCTGCCCTGGGCAGAGCATGCCAGCTGGGATGAGGGCAGTGGTGCAGGGCTGGGGACGCTGCTGGGGATGCTGCTGCAGCTCTGCCTGTGCTGAGTCACACCCACCGGACGCTCCTGCATATCCCTGCTGGAAAGGTACCAACAGCATTAGCATTGCAAGCCCAGTCTCTGCAAAATAAGACAGCCTGATGGTTGCAGTAGCTCCTGTTAGAGCCCGTGGCTCCCTGCCCTGTGTCCTCCAGCCATCCGTCCTGCCCGGGTCAGGCAGCTTCCCTTTGGTGTGTGCTGCGTGCCTGATGTTCAAAGCAACCTGCTTGGGTCTTCTCCAAAAAGAGCCTGCAGACTGGGTCAGCTGCTGCCACAGCTGATTTACAGACTGTTGTTCCCCCTGCCATGCTCCTGTCCCCCAGAACAGTGATGGCTCTTGTTTGCTCCATCCCATGGTACTGCCTAGCTGCAGGCATCACTACATCCATGCAAGGGCCAGACAGACACCTAAGAGGCCTTCAGCAACACCAGAGACTGAGATATTGGCCTTTTGTCAACCCTTGCAAGCGCAGGGGAGGCTGGGAGGGACTGGCCTGCACCCCACAAGGCTCACAGACCACAAGCTCTCCTTTTCTTCAGCCACAGGCAAGTGATTTATGGCTCTGTGCCTCCGTTTCCTTGCGTGGGACCCAGACAAGCATCCCTCCCTCTCAAGGCTGCTGTGAGCATGGCTGTTCAAAACCCGAGGTTCCTGGACACTATGGCAACGTGGCCATACAAACACTTCGGGCTGAGCCACCCTTTGTTTGGTGTTTCTGGAGCTCTGGTATGACTGATGAGCTCTCATCAGACCAAAACCATCTCGAGCAGGCTCTGCCGGGGCCAGGCTGCTCTTGACGTCAGTAGGTTTTGGACCTGGGCCCGTCTTTCAGAGGAGGTGAAGCCAAAGCTGCTTTTAAATTGTGCTGCTTCTGCTGACAGCAGAGAGGACGGAGCAGGGTGCAGGTTCACAGTGGCCGTGGCAGGATCCTCCAGGGATGGAGCTTGACCAAATCCACTCGCTTTAGCTGGGTGACCCTTTCCACTGCCTTGTCCCCAAGACCCCGGGGCTCCTGGTATGGGCAGCAGGCCTGGCACAATCCCTACCCTGAGAGCCCCAGCTGTTCCTTAGGAAGATGTAGCTGCTTCTGCTCAGTTCCTCAAGCATCACCCATCATCCCTCCATGTCTTCCCTTCCAGCAAGGTTTCCTGAGGGGGACAAGGTTACTGCCACCAAACTCTGCTGACAGCTGGGGGACTGAGAAGCTACAGGACCAGCTCTGCTTGGCATTCACACTGTGGGAAGCACTGGAGAGACAAATTTCAAGACACCATGATCCCAAAGATAAGGCAATACTGCAAATGCCAAATAACCAGCAGTTCAGGCTGTTCCAGAGGGTCTTTTCTTCCTGTTGGATACCTGAGAGTCTTCTTCCCAGTCTGAGTCAAGGTGAAGGTCTGTGGACAGAAAGCAATCCATTGCCCATGGCTTCTCCTCCCTAGCTTGCCCTTCCCATGCCCCAGAGCTCCTGCTCTCCCATTTTCAATCTATATGGGGCCCTCTCTGGGCTCTCCCCCATGCCGAGGCTCCTGGGGCTGCCAAGCCACCAGGCCATTTCCCCAGGGTGCCAGAGGGGCAGTGCGTGTCCGGGGAGGGTCCTGACCTACAAGGCACAGAGGAAGGAGAAGGCAGGGGTGCAGAGCCAGGACTGATCCAGGACAGGCGCACAGAGCCAGGCTCAGGCTCCACATGCCAGGCTGGACGGACAGAGCCTTGGCAGCTGCTCCAAGCCCGCTGCTCCAGGTGCTCCAGATGAACTGGTGTTTGCCAACGATGGTGCTCCTCTGGGCACTGCTTCCCAGCACCTGCTGCCCACGCTGCTGGCTTTGGCTCTGGCTCTGCCATGTGCCTGGGGTCCTGCTCCAGGCTGGGGGCTGCTAGGCAGGATGGAGCGTAATTAACTGCAAATCTTCCCCCTCCCCAGATTTGTTCAGCTCCACTAGGTCTCCCTGCTGCTGTTTCCAGGCACTTCGTTGTCTCCCGGCTCCTTCCTGCTCACCTTCTTCCATCCCAAGGCTGCTCTCTGAATCCAGCAAAGCTGCTACATAGGTCTTACACTAATTTTAACAAAGGCTCTTGTCTACCCTGGGGATTTTGTTAGTGTCTCTGTCAAAGCTGCCTTTGAAAGCTTTGCTACTCATGCTCACTAATAATTTAGTGTTTGGCTTCTGCATGGCTTCCTACTGTTCTCCTGGCTCCACCAGTCTCCCTCCTGCTTCACTCATCTTTTTCCTCACGCAGGTTGGGAGCAGGAACCAGTTAATATTTGATTTTCCCTCTTGACTGCCGTGTCTGGGAGGCATCAGGGGATCAGCCGCAGCTGCCCAAGGAGGGAGCAGCAGCCCCCCTAGGGCTCTTTGCAGCCCTCCCAGATGTCTGACTTTGCTGCCTTTGTGCCCCTTGATGCCTCATCGTCCCCTCGTCCCTCCCCACACCCACCCTCCCAAGGTCTGTTCTCCCTGGTGATAATCCATTATCTACATTTAATGCCTCACTAAAGTCCTCCCCTTTGTCTGACGGTGAAACCCTGACCAGATGTGAAGCTTCTTCTGTTACTAATGGCAAATCCTTTTGCAATAGCTGGTTAGAAAACAGGGAAACCTTTTTAACGAAATAAAAACTGAAACACCAGGCTAATTTCATTCTGTGAGCCACATCAAGGAGCAGGTTTTGTTTGGCATTATTTTTATCTTTTTACAGAAACTCACTCTTTAGAACTGTGGCTCAGAAGATGGGTTTTTTATTGTTAGTACTCACACCACTAGACGTTTCCTTTGCTGTGCCAGTGTAGTTACTATTGCTCTCATGGTCCACTTATCCCTGGCAAAAACCAGAAAGGGAACAAGAGATGGAAGAAAAAAACGCAAATATTCTGTTATGTATTCAGACTTCAGAAAAGTGAGGCCACCAGTAGCATTTCCACAAACAAGATTTCCCTCTGTGCCTGCTGAGCACACCCAGATAGGCTCCAGGAAGCACAGATAGGCTCCAGGAAGGGGGTGAAATGTGGCTTAAAGGAAAGTCTCCAGTTAACCCCTCAAACTGTGTTTTTATCAGGTGGCATAATTTCCAGAGTCCTTCTGCAAACCTCCATGCTGCTTTAAGGAGTTAGGTCGTCTCATAGTGCCATGAAAATGGCCATTAAAATACAGCAGTGGCAGCTGCTATGCAGCGGCAGAGCTTTGCAGCAGTAGCAGCAGCAGAGCTGCAGTACCAACACAGCCCTCGAGAGCCCACGGACAGAGCCCTGCCATAGTGGGCAGCATCCCAATGGAGACCCCAAGCTGGAGGGACAATGATAAAACATCAGCATGTGACCCTTTCTGGCAAGGCAGCCCTAGCACAGCATTTTGGTCTTGTGTTTGGGCTGCATGTGCTGGGATCTGCATTGGTTTTTTGCTGAGCCAGGTGGTAAGAGGAGATCGCAGACCACAGAAACCTCAAGCATTGCCAGCAAGCTGGGAGAGAACTGTCCTCCTGACCAAATGCTTATTCCCATTACTATGAATGTGCCTATCTATGTTTTTCCTTCAGATGCAGGCACTCATTTTTGCAGCTAGTTAGAAATGCACTGACAAATGGCAGCCTGAAATGTTTCATCTCTTGCTCAATGAACTGTCACCGACCCCAAAAAAAAAATTCACAAGGACATCCCTGCACTCCTGGTGGGTCTGCCCAGAGCGAGGATTTGAGAGCTTCCCAAACACACTTATGACATTCTTCCAGTTGAGGGAAGTCTGGCTAGTTTTTAAGTTTCTGTCTAATTCACAGAATTTTTGCTTTTAGTTTCTGGATACAGTGGCACATCCTGTGAACTGGAAAGCTTGTGTACCAGCAAAACGGTGTGTTAGATCTGTGGAGGTTCCTGTGTCCTGTCACTTGGGCTGAAAAAGTTGGTGAATTCATCTGATACATCGAAGAGCTGAAACAATAAGCAAAATATGGAAAACACAGACACACAAGGCAGCAGGAACACCTACACTGCCTGCGAGATTCAGTGGGAGCTGGTGCAACAAAGGTGCTTGTCTGTGACTATGAAGATGTCCTGGGGCAAGAAGAGCAGGCAGACAGGAAAGCTGTGAGGAATGGCTGTGGGGAAGTGTGAGAGCAAGCTGGCAAAGGAGGCTCAAGAGAGAAGAGAGGGAGAGGTGCAGGACCACACACCAGTAAAACCAGCTCTGGAGTCATGAGCATTGACATTTTTCCCCATGTGATTTTTCCCAGGCACAAGGCAAAATTTTTTGGTGAAGGTATTTTTTGGTGAGGTTAGCAGCAGAAGTGCTTCCTCTTGCACTCCTTCCCTTCCCCTTGTTTTCCCTTTCCAAGGCCCAGAGCTTGCCAGGCGCTGCCTTTTCTGCTCCCTACCATCACCAAGGAAAGGCAGCCATACATAAAATGACTGACTTCACTGAACTACCCTAAAGACTAAAAGGCTAAAGACTTTTGGCCTGGAAGGAAAAAAACTCAGAAAGGAAAAAACCTGGAAGGAAAAAAATCCTGGAAGGAAAAAACCCTTGGAAATGGGGACAGCATCTTTGCTTGGCTTTTACTCTGAAGGTGAAAGGAAGCAGAAACGAATGCAGTGATAGGAGCAACAGAACAGCCCTTCCTGAGCCTGCCATCCTTCAGACCCCTCACCACAGCCCACAGCTGGCTGTGTTTTGCCCTTAACAGCAGGGTTGGAGGGTCTCACAAGATGAGATGGGCACTGCTGGCTGCAGGGTGTCAGCAGGAGATGCTCTTTGTTCCCCTTGCTTTTTGCATTTCCGTGGTTTTCTCGTTCCTGGATGCTTTTGCTGCGGAGATGCCCTCTCAGCCAGCAGGAGCAGAGCTATCCTGCACGCAATGGTGCCACCAGCACAAGGCACACACTGGGCATTGCTCCACCACTGCGGAGTGAAGAAAAGTAGGTCAGGAAAGTAGGTTTGACAGAGCCAAGGACTGGACTTGTCACCTCACTTGCCATTGGCGTGGGAATTGAGAACTGCCAGTGCCAGCCAGAGAACGGAACAGGCAGCATCCGGGATGCCAGGCAGAGCAGGGAGCCCCTGCCCTCCCAAAGCATGGCACTGGATGCAGCCTCACTGCTGCACCTGCCTCCAACAAAGGCTGAAGATCTCTGTGCTGCACCTGCCTGATTTATAAACAAACTCCTGAGCCCAGGGTGAAGGCACTAATTGCAAATACCCATTGCTTCCCTCTGAGTGGCAGGAGAGCACTCCACAGGCTGGTGTGTCACTCCTCAAGGGATGGGCCTGCCAGTGGTCACTGAAATCACCACATGGGGCCCCCAATTCTGAAATTTGCCCCCATCAGTGAGTCAGAAAATCACCCACCATGCTGCTGCTTGCTGCAAAGGCGTGCTCCTTTGTTTAACACACTTTCTAACGGATGTGCTGCAGTCACAGCGTGTGTTTCTGTGATGCCCACTCCAGAGGTCCTCTGAACATTTGGGGACGCCAGTACGATGGGCTCCGGGATGGGACTGCACTGTGCGGGTCAGGGCAGCAGAGAGCATTTCTAATCACCGAGACAGACAGGATGGTGTTTGCACACAGCAACTTCCTGAGAACAGAAGTTACCTGCGATAAGCCTCACCTAAGGCAGAGAAGACTCAGCCACTGTGATCTCCAAAGCAACTCAGTGCAGACACAATGGTTGTGTTTTGGCAAGCAGGACCCTTCCGCCTGAGGTGGGGATGGCAGCGGCTGGGGCAGGCAGCCCGAGAAACACGGATGCAGCCAGTGCCTCCAGAAACCCCTGTCGCAGGCTGGCCCCCTCCCTGCAGCTGCCCGTGCAACTTTTTTGGGGCTAAACCCAGTGTTTCTCCCTCCTCGCTCCTGGGTAATTGCTTTAATGCCGGTCAAAGCGCCTGCCCTGCTTCCCTCCCACCCGCGGCTCATCATTTATTGAGAGGCTGAAGCCCCCAGCAGCATCCTGCTGGCCGTCACACCGCGGGGGGCTGATGTGGGGTGGCTGGCTGGCCACCGAGAGGGATGACATCATTTTTGTGCCGGGAGCCAGGCACGCGGGGCCGCGGGAAAGGCTTAGCCCACTTATCTTCCGATGTACACCTACAATTTTCCCTTTCAATCTCCTTCCAATCTGGCTACTCCCACGTGAGTTACTAATATAGGACACGCAACGGGGCTTCTCCCTGCCTGGCCTATCCTCATCTATTTGACTAATTAGCTTGGTTTCGCTGGGGGGGGGTTTGGGGGTAGAGAGGGGGAGAAGAGATGAAAGGGGAGGGGAAGGCTTGTCCAAAATCCACCCTTCTGCTCCATCTTCCCTAACCCCTACACTGGTCAAATTGAGCACGGCTCTGCTAATACTGACCATCGGGACCCACTGAGGTGCTTGGTGGCTCTAATGCCATATATCCATATATCCAATATACCATATATACCATATATCCAATGCCTTGCAAAACTGGGGGGGTACATTGGTCCCTTTCTACTCACCCTCCCAAAATACCTGCCACCAGCAGCACTGCAGTTGCTGGGGCAGTATTGCCCCTGCTCTGGGGAAATTACAGCCCCTGGCTGGCCATCAAGCTAGGGTAGAACCAGAGGGGCAAAAACCAGAGGGGTACCAATCTGTTTTCCTCCTACCCCCCTGCATCTTGTCCCTGCAGCAGATCTGGGACAGCCAGGGGGTCTCGGGGACATCTCCCCCTGGGAGGGTGTCCCTGACTTCTCAGCACTGGGCACAATCAGCTCCACAACTACCTGCAGCTGGACCTGTGGCATCTGAGAAGCTTTATGAGCTGTTCGGCAGGGAACGAGTGGTTAATTACCATGTGCCACTGCTGTTAACCTCTGCAAATAAGTCTAATTATCACAGATTAATGAACAGAGCGCAGGCACATCCGAGGAGCTGTCGCTGAGGGTCTTTCAGGGGCCACATTTCATTATTTTTCCAAACGCTGCTATCCTGTCTCCCACGCCACCCCCCCAGCCGTGCATCCTACTGATGCTCCAGCTGGTCCCTGAGAGATGTGGCCCCACAGCTCCTGCATTGCCACAGCAGTGGAGAGATCCCAGGGGGTGTGCTGGGGAGGCACAAAATCAGGGTCTGTGAGCTGCCAGGGCTCATCCCACAAACATCAGTGTGGCTGTAAAAGGGTCCTTGCACATCAGAGCCATCTCCTTGCACGGTGTTACGGGGAGCCCCGTGATGTTTGGGTTGTGCCTACCCCAGAGGCCCTAGCTTTTTAAATAGGTAAATAATCAGATGAGATCCTCCTGTCTCATCTGGGAAAGAAAAAAAATAGAATACAAAAACTAAAGCATGTAATTAGCTCCTGTGGTTGCAGGAGAAGCTCAAGTGAATCTCCCAGGCTAAGAAAGCAGACAAAGGGAAAACAGACCGTGGTTATTGATTTTTGTTTCTAAAACTCTACTCTTTCCCTGCCACTGCCTTATGGGAGCCTGTGGCTGGGAAGAGGGGGCTCCTGGCACCTGCTGTGGGATGGGCAGCAGCATGGGTAGATGTCAGGGCACAGCTGTGGGACCAGGCTGAAGACACCAGGAATGGCAGAAGGCGGGGATGGTACACAAAGTAACCTCAAAGCGAGGAGCATTAATAAATGATCAGATTTTACGATCATGACAGGAAAGCTTACACTTCCAGCATAAAAATAAATAATGAAACTTTTTTTTTTTTTTAGCTATTCTGGCTTATTTTCAGCACTTGCTGAATGGCTGATGCTTTCTTATGGTTGCTTACCCAGCACTCAAGAGCATCCTTTCAGATTTGGACCAATTAGCCCACACTCACCTTGACAAGCACTGCTACAACACATGCACACGACTGCCGTACTGAGGCTCCTGTGCCAGCAAATCGATGGAGCTTTTTTTTGTTATCCTTAGGAAGTTGCCAGCTCCATCTTTATGTGTCTGACACCAGCAGGGGTCTGCCAGCGGAGAAAGGAGATCTGCACCTGGGCACGTGCTGCCTTTGCAACCAGCATCTCACTGCCCCTGCAGAAGAGCGCTGCTGGCCTTGACCGCGCTGGGATCGAACGTGTTCCATCACATCCCTCGCGGTGGCTTCGCAGCTGAGCAGCACAAATGTGTCCCAGCTTCGACATACTGTCACGGGGAGGAAACCAGCAGATGCAAAGGAAGCTGAATGGGCAAATGAATGTTAAAATAATTGGAGCCACCATTTCAGACTTGATGAATATGTTGCTCAAATTGCAGCTCTGCCTTGAAAACAAAACAAAACAAAAGCCCTGATGAATGTAACATTAATTTAATAATAGTGAAACTTGTAAATAATGTAACACTCATTTAAATGGTTGCTCTTGCAAGATCTCTTGAGAGGAGAGTAAGGGACTTTATAATGTTGGGGCTGGGATGACACGTGTTCTGTAAAATGTGATGTTTTATTCATCAGCTCCCCCAAGACCTGGCGGGGCAGTGGGGTCAGGGCTGAGGCACTTGCAGGCAGCCCCCAGCCCTGCCACTGGCCATGCTTGTGCCCCCTTCCTCCTCACCAGTCCCTTGGGTTTCCCCAGCACTGTCCTTCCCTGTGCCCAGGCACTGGCAGCTCCTCGGGGACTCCCTCATCCTGGGGCCTGTCTCCCACATCCCATGGACATCTGCGACACCCACACATCTCGGACTTCTCTCCTCCCTTTGCTGCAGCATTTATTTAAATGTTTCTCTTATCCTTCACCTTCCACTACGAGGCAGAGTTAAATTCACAGAAATGCAAAAATGCAGTCAATGGCCAAGCCAGTAAACACCATCAAACTCAGAGAAAATCAGAGCAGACATACCCAGTTCCACTCTTTGTCCCTTTCATTTTTTTTAGTTGCCCTTTTTATTCCTCTTTGACTGCTGTAAGAGCCTATTACCAGCATCTACAACTTCCTTTCACCAAGGACCTCTGGGTTTTCTTCGCCTGCTTCCTCTGCTTTATTTATTGACATATTCAATAATTTAGAGAAATCTTATTTTAAATGCACAGGGCAGAACTCACCCCCAGGTTTAAAAAACAAATCCTGTCACATTTGGCAAACAGCTGCACACAGAAGGCAGACATCAAACATATATATATCCAAATATGTAAATTCAAAGAATCAATAGATATGGTGTATTCTTTATTTTAATTTTTCATCCAGAAATAAACCTTATTGCCATATCGATTTCCTTGCGGTAAGGAGCATCCTACGAGATGTGATAAGCTTTCCTCCTGGAGTGAAGGTCAGCCTGCTGCCATGAGGACTATTCTTACATGACCAAAAATGCCTGATCAAGAGCTGATTTGCAAGGCTGGGCTCTAACCTAGTGTGGCCAGTCTTCCCCCTCCTCCTCCTCAGCGCAGGAGGCACCTCAGTGCCAGATAAGAGAAGCCTTACACACGTGACTTTCAGTGTGAGTCCCATGGCACCTCAGTGCTCCCCCAGCAAAGATCTGGGGCCTGAACTGGTGACACGAGGGTTGAGCCCACTGATTGGCACCAGTATTCATTTGTCCCCCAGTCTATACTGATGCTGCATATTAAATTTATTCTGCTCCAATATGCTACTTGGAAGGTTACTTCTCCTGTTTTATAGCCTGTAGTACACTCATTTTTCACCTCTCTGGTGCCCACCATGTTACACAACCTCATAGTTGATCAGCACTCTCCAGCCAACACTTGCCATCGAACTGCCCAGGTTTGTTCATACATAATTGAGAAATAAATGTAAATGCACTAGGATGATTAAGATATACACAGGTGGTGTCACCAGAAACAGGAAAAAAGAGAGAGTACTCAGTAAGTATGAGAGAGCAGCCTGTGCTGCTTCATACTGACTCATCCAGGACCATTAGCAACCAGATGATGCCAAAGGCAAAGAGGCTGCCTTGCAAAACCACTGGGCTGCGCCTCTGGGATTTCTTCATGCATTATCATTTTCATCTTGCTGCTGTCGGCTATAAAATAAATGTGTACATCAATACAGTAGTGGAAAGCGAGCGGCTGTTTTGAAGAGATGTTGGCATTGTTTTATAAATGTCAGCAGCTGAACAGCAGTGGGCTCTGTCACCTGCCACAGCTTCTATCGCTTCCCTTCTATTAAAAATACATATCGACAATAAAAGCTCTGGCTAAAAAACAAAAAAGCCCCTCTCTCCCCAGAAGAAAGACCTTGCTCTACTCTTCTTGGAAAATCTTTAAACATGTGCCCTGTGAAATGACCTTACACATCTTCTCCCCTCCTGTGAATGCCATTGAAGTACCTCTTTTAAACCAGGCAGTAAAAAGTGAGGCTCCTGTAAGTGCTTTAATAGCAGTGCTTCTCACAGCCACAGCAGCAGCAAATGTCTGAGCTATTCTAAGATAATGCATGGTGTCCAGCCTGCCTCGCTCCTGGCCAGGCTGTGCCGTGCTGTGCCGTGCCGTGCTGTGCCATGCCTGTTGGTGCACACATCTGCACAGCACACGGCTCCTGACCTGTCCCTGCGGGTGCTGCTGTGCCACTGGGCACACACGTGGCTTGTGCCACAGGCGGCAGGGATGGACACAGCCTGGCTCCAGCGCTTGGTGCTTCCCACTGAAATCCTGGGGCACTGAGCATGCAGGGCTTTGCTATCCCTGGCAGACAGGAGCTGGGCTGGAGCTGCTCCTGAGGGCTTCTCCCACATCTCAGGGTGCCAGGGGTGAGGAGAGGCCAGAAGCTGGGCAGACCTGGAGGTGATTTATCACAGCTGACCAAAGCACTGTGGATGGCACTGCTATTGTTTCACTATTATATCAGTTTACATTATTTTTTCCTTTTTGATAGGTGGATTAATTTTTAATTGAATACTATTTTAAAAAGCGTTTATTTCCTTTCTGATGAATACAGGAGAATTTAGAAAAGCATCCCATGAATGCAAAAGAGTTTAATTTCAGCAGTCCCCGCCTAAAACCCCACTATTTGAGTTTTTGTCCCTTCTTTACTGCTTTCCTTCGCTAGGAGTCTTGAGGAAAGAAGACCAGTGATGTCTACTGTACACTGCCCACTGGGCAATCCAGACTGTCACACATCTCTCAGGTTTGCAGTGGACATGCTGTAAACCACAATGGTCATGCCTGCAGTTTGCATCCTTTTACATCTCTGCATCATGGAACTGGAAAGCTGCAAGTCCCAATACCTTCACAGAAATCTCAAAGAAAATACATTGTTCAGGAACAAGAGCACACAAACACTGCCACATAAATGTCAATCACCATGAATCCTAAACATTGGCCATTTGTAAACTATCCGACTGCAAGTCAAATTGTTTTATGGTTAGAGGAGCATTTAATACACTATGAACAGTTTAAAGTTAGCATTTCATACTCAGAGTGATTAATGGCACCATATTGTATTTCAATTACTATGAGATACTTCCCCGTAATAAACGATGACAATAATATTCACATTAAGTCAATAAAAAGCATCTTCCAAGTGTGATGTATACATGCCATTATCACAGCCCAATGTGAAAGCATCACACAACAAGTTAGCAACACTGATAACAGAAACGCCAGCACCCAAAGCCTGATGTCTGTGCGAGGCAGAGGTACTGCCCTCTACCTCAGGAATCTGCACACCTTCTCCACTGTTTCTGGGCACAACTTCATCAGCTCCAGCCTGGGAGCTGATCAGAAGGTGTCTGCAAGCATGGACATCCTACAGTCATTTCCCAAGCATTACCACTGCTACACAACAGGTCACACAAAAGCCTTTCATCCTCTCTTTCTTCTTCCACATGAAGCCTCATTAACTGAAAAGGGAAATTATTTTTTCTCATACTCTTTTTAACCTGCTTGCTTGCTTTTTAATTGCTAGCTCTGATTTAACTTGAGTGCCCAAGAGCATACTGACTGAAAACAAGTGATTTCCACAGCCTCATGCCTAGAATATAGTTCCCCATCAAAAAGTGGAAAACTAAAAAGAAAAAAAACAAACTAAAAATAAACATCCATATCCAACGAAACAAAAAAACCCCAAACCCCCCAAAACTAAGAAAAGATTTAATTTCAATAAACATTGAAGTGTTTTGCCTTGGCATGTAAACTTAATTTTATTTGACTAAAACAAAAAGACACTTGGCTTAGATGTCAAAACACAACAGCACATATAGTAAAAGAAATATGGTATTAAATAACATCTAGAAAAAGATAACTACAAAATACTAACTGTTTTGAACAGTGTATCTATAGTTAGCAGAAAATGTAGTAAAATAAGAAGGTGAGAGTAAAAATTTTTTTCATCATGGACTCAAAACAAGGCATTTCACCATTATCAAAACAAAACAGAGAAACCCAAATAATTCACTTTGACTTTCCTGTTGAAAATTATTTCCAGATTGGCACATTCTCACAAAATGCTTCAGTTAAAAAAAAAAAAGCTGCATGTTCTTCAGATGAAAATTCCCTTCTGCTGGAGATCTTCGCAACCCCTCCCGCTGAAGGGCTTGGGAGAACAGGTTCCTCTCATCACACCTGGCACCTTTGTCCTGCCAGTTAAAGATTTGCATCCCCTGCCTGCGACCCATAAAATCCCTCTGCTCAGTGAAGGCTCACCTCAACAGTCCCTCTGTGTTTAAGGTAAAATATCAGCAAGTTTGTCTCCCACTCCATAAAAAGCAGGGCTCACTCTTTAAAGCTACCACTAAGAAGCAATGAGCAATGCACCAATAACAGTGGTATTTCATAAAACTCTACAAGGACTTTTAAAAAATAATAAAAAAAAGACAAAGGAGAGAGACAAAGAGAAAAACATTTTTCTTTGCAGGTCGGCTTTAACGCACCTGGTATGAGGATTGCAGGAATGAGAAAATCTCGGAGGGAGTCATTATCTGTAGATCACTGCCCGGGCAGACCCTAATGGCCTCTCCCAACCTGTTAGAGGCAATTATTTCAATAAGCATTTGTCCTGCAATGAATGGCAAGACACATGGCGATGCCTGTCCAGCCTCCCTGCTGCTCTAGTGGGGAGGACACGGTGCTGGGCAGCAGGTCCCGAGGGGATGGGAGCTGCTGGCATCCTCAGGATGCTCTGGCCCATGAGGACCATGCTGGTGCCTGTGGCACAGGTGGGGTCTCACCCTGCAGGGCTCCCCATGCAGCTGGAGCTGTGGTGGCCACTGCCCTTCCGAGCCTCGGCTGGAGCTGCTGGCCATGGGCACATCCCTCCTGCAGTCCTGCATGGAGAACTCTCCACCAACACTTTCTGCAAAGCACAGCTGAGCTGCCCTGTCCCCTGTACAGCCACAGCCCCACACTACATACAGACTGTGCTGGTTTATAAATCCCTGACATTATCACCAGTGGCTTTTACTAAAACAACTTAGGCTTGGCTAGAGCTCCCAGAATTGCCTCCTGGTGCTGCAGCAGCCAAGGTCTGCCTGAGTCCTGCACAGACACACGGGGTGACCACATGGGCTAAGCTGAGGATCACAGTTGAACTGAAACCCACCCGTAGTGCCAACTTCTCTGTGGGCTTGGTGGATCTTCCCCCACTTTCCTGCAGCCAGCAAGAGCTGTGTCTGGGGACAAGCACTGTGTCAGCCCTAAGGATCAACTCATCACAGCAACATCAACATAATTTTATTAACTGTCTACTCTGCTCTGAAGAAGAAAATACTAGCTGCTTCAACAAGCCTCTTTTTAGGGATTTCTTTCCAAAGACCTCTTTAATCTGTACTCCTAGACTTTTCCACCAGCTTGTCAGAAGCAGGAACAAAACATGCATGATAAATACAGAGGCCATAAACCCTGACACACACTCTGTTCAAGTCCAATTTAAAGTAGAAATTACCGGTAGAAAACAAAGAAACCTCCATAGTTTATCAGTCCTAATCCCATTAATGCTCATAATATACGTTACTAATAATAGTATGTAGCTCTCTTCGACACAAATCAAACTTGTACCACTTAATGAACGGCTGAGAGATGGAGGCAGACATAGCAGTAAAACATAAGTTGAGTCCCCAGGTCAAACCAGGCCGTGTCCTGATCACACCACCTCTTGCTTTTCAAGTTTCACATTATTCATTTCTTGAAACACATGTTCCTACTTAAGCCAATGGGAAATTTGCCATTGACTTCAAAGGGACCCAGAGTGAGCTCCTGCAGCAGTTGCCCTTCTTAATGAGAAGGACTGTGCATCCCCAGTTTTGGCAAGGCATGAGCAATCCTGCTGGCTTATAAAATCACACTTAACACCACAAGTGCTGTGTCGCTGTTGAGCTGCTAGCTGAGGAATGAGCCAGGTTCTCAGACAAGGAAAGAGAGAAGAGAGCTTTATTGTTTTGATTTCCATATATATAGAGTTTACAGAGGTCACCCAGATTGGTCAGCCCGAGACCTCCCCCTAGGCCCAATTGGCCAAGCCCAAACTGACCTAATCCGGAGACGTTGTTTGCAAAACATCCAAACTTTATCTTTGTTTATGAAATATAGCAAAATGTTCCCACAGGAAGGACCTGTGCTAGCCACAGTGCTGGGGGAAAGTTTTTGCAGGAATACTCTGTTAACCTTCATCATGACAACTTAATGAAAACCGCTCCTGAATTTGTGCAGAATAGGTTAATAAAAATGATTAAAAAATACATACACGCATACTGTAGTGACTCTGCCCAGAAAGGGATTTGTCATAGTTTCTCAGGCTGCTCTCTGCAGCAGAACTACATGTTCGAAAAATGCAAGAGGGCAGAGGTTCAGCCCCCACAGTTGGTCTCCCTGGGTGGCCCCTGGTGAACTGGAGGGTGGAGGAGCCAAAGGGTGGGAAGTTTGTGGCCAGTGCTTTTACTTCTTATCTGAACAGGGGAGAGGTCATTCCCCAACAGAGTGGTACTGACAGCAAGGGCATGGCAACATTGTATGTCACCCATCCAGGCCATGAAAGCCCTTGAGACTCCCCTGTCAAAAACTCAGTGATGCCTCAGTGTGTTGCCACAGAGAAAAAGTGATGTCAGAGACTGAGGCAGCCACAGAGCTTGCTTGCCTGCTTCCAAGAATCTGTAAGAGTTTCTAGAGAGACATGTCTCTCTCATCCTTTGTTCCTCCAAAGCTCTGTATCTCTGTCTCTCAACTCCTGGTTTTGGAAATCAGCAGGGATCTATCTGGCATGAAAGGCACCTGCCTTCTGCTTGGCAAAGCTCTGGCAGGAATGATGAGACACAGCATCTCTACGGTCAGCCACCCACAAACCAGCTCTCAAAGCAGAGTGTTGCAGAGCAAGACTCAGATCTTCTTGGCTATCACTTTATCACCTGTATAACCTCTTAATTTCTTTCCTCAAAACAACTTCTCATCTTAGCTTCTGCAGGCAACTTCCATTTTATAAAATTATTTCCCTTACTCCTTATAAAATAATCTTTTAACATTCCCCATGGCTTTACCAGTGATAACATTTACACACTGTTGGCAGGAATTGCTATGGGTACAGAGGGCAGGGATGACAAACTGCTGGCCACCTGCTGAGTACTGTCCCAGAAGAAAAGGACAGGCCTACAGAGCTCCCTCAACTCCCAAAGCAAGCCAGGCAGCCAGGAATCTTCTCCAGCCCGAGAGAGCTCAGAGGGAGCAGGTATGATAGCCACTGCGCATTAATGTGCAACTTGAGAGGATATGGGTTTCTTTCTGGGTTCTGACTTTCTCACTTTGGGCTAAGTTTTTTCTCTCTCATGTTTAACCCATGCCCAAAGGAAAAGATGCTTCTATCTTTTTTCATAACAGGAGTCCTCAATGAGATGCTCTTTAGAGGGGCAAATGCTGCGATACCCAGGTGTTGCTCCTGTGTTATGCCAGCAGAGCCAGCAAAGCCCAACTCATAAACCAGAGCAGAGTTTGACTGCGGTCTCTTTGTATGAATCCTGGCCACTGCTGTGCCAAGACAGGTACTTTACTCTTCTACTCATGCTCATGCACCTTTGTCAGGGAACATGGAAAGCTGGCCAGCAGGCAAGCAACAAAGGCTTGCTTCCCTGCATGCCAACGTTTCCTTATTAATTCACACATCTGCACTTGGCTGTGAGAGCCACACCTTCAACAGCTTCTTGTAAGGAACAGGACTAAAGGGAAACCCCAAGAGGATGTGAAAACAGAACAGTGTGTCTTGCAGCTTCCAGCCAAAGACAGGCTTTGCTCTTAATGCATTGCATCTCCTTCCTCTGCAAAAAGTCTAGGGAGAAAACCCCAGTGATGCTGCTCTTAACCTTGTTTCCAGAGAATCCTCTTCTTCCCACAGGCCCCACATGCTGTGGGTGCTTTCTGCAGCACTGCAGAAGAGCTGTGCACAGCAGGCCCCTCTTGCTATGTGTGCTACCTCTGCTGTGATATCAGCTCTTCTTAACAGGGCTCTTGCTGGCTAAAGCCAAGACAAACCAACATTTGTCCAGAGTAATGTGTATAATAACAACACAAGCCAGTCCCCAGTTGCCATCTAATTGCCATGCCAATGTTCTTGTATTTTATTGTAAGACTTCCTATAAATTACCGAAGTGTGATCCAACCCATTCATTAAAAGGCCACCAACCCAGAGAGGCAGCACACAAGTGTGTTTGCTCACAGCTGCACAGCATCTCCCAAGGCTGCTGGGACCCCCCAGCCCAGGCCACTTTCCTGCAGCACTGCTGCAACAGCAGCCCAGAAAGGTCTACAGTGGACATCTCATGTGGAAGCTGCAGGAGTCCAGCCTGAACTTGAGACTCAGAGGGCTTCCTTGCAGCTCATTATTATTTATTATTTGTACTGTAGAAGCACCTGAGAGCTTACTAATATGATCAGAGACTGTTTATGTCAGACGCTGAACACCAACAGAATAGCAATGATAACTGCCCTTGCCATGAGGTTCAGAAACATACAGATCACTTTGGGCAGAAGGGAGGACTTGAAAGACAGCAGAGGGAGTGGTTAGATCCAGATGGGTTCCGAGCTCTTGGTGGGACCCTAAGAAAATTGCATTTTCCACCAGTTCCACTGGGGTTGTGCCTCTGCCTCAGGAAACTTTGCCCCACCATCACAAACAACCTCAGTGCTCTCCTCCAGCATGGCTTTGTGTCCTGGCTTTGAAAACTGGGAGACAGAGACCAATCCTAATGCAAACAGCCACAGCCATAAGGTAAAAATTACTACAAGAAATACAAAAACCATAGAGCATGTGAACAAACCACAACAGACGCCTTCCCCACAGTGGAAACTCAATCCTATTACATGCTGAGCATGCTCGCTGCCTTTTCAGGACAGGAGGTCAAAAGCCTCCATGACAGATCTGGATCAGTCCCATTAAACTATGATTTCTAACTTTCCCTTGAAGCATCAGGCTTTGAGCTTTTTTGTCTCAGCCCAGAGAACTCAGCTGGATAATGTTTCTGTTTCAGGATGGCATGTTGTGTTTTCCCATCAAAGACTTTCTGTGTCTGGCCAGTGATCAACTTGCAAAGTCCACTGAGACTTTTGGGTGCCCTAAGCTATGATTATGGGTTAGACCAATTCCATCTCTAATCCTGGAGGAGTGCTCATTAGCTGCCCTGCAATTAAACCCATTGCAATGTCCACAGGGCACTGATTTGAAAGAGAACAGGAGCCAAATGGTGCCTGTTTTCAGGAAGGAGGGGAGGCACAGGAACCTGCTGTGACATACTCTCTTGTCCCCTTTTGTTGCTGAAGATCTGGGGAACAGCTTGTGACTCACTGGAGGCCAGGAGACACCTCCACTCACTCATGCCCAGCACAGAGATGCCACCACCTTGCTTCAGTGTGTCCTGTCCAGAGTCAAGTGCCGCTGATGGCTGCAAGCTACACCCTGATGCTCCCCAGCATGGAGATGGGAAGGGAAACACCTCTGCTCCCTGTGTGTCTGCATCAGCCAGAAGGAAGCATGAAATACTGAACAGGCCTCCAGGTCACTGAAATGTTGCTGTGCAGACATGGGGCCAACAGTAGTGACCTTTCTCCAGGAAAACGAGGTCTGAGGAGGAGATGAGAGGCTGGGAAGGAGTGAGGTATCCAGCTGGAGGAGGAATGGGGGATTTCTGGGGCCTACAGATAAATGCTTCACTGCAGGAAAGGAAGTTGTCTCCCTTTTTGCTCCTGTGTGCTTGTTAGGATTTAGTTTCTCATCAGATGTGGACATGGATACAGATGCACAGACACACTGCAGTATCAGGAAGTAGCAACCCTGGACAGCAGGGTCACCTGTGAGCTCTTCTGCTGTGCCTCTGACAGCCACCTGGCCATAACCACAAACTCTCCACTTCCACAGTAGCAACCTTCTGCTTCCACTTCTGGAGACGCTGAACTACAAATCCAAGCACACTCCAGTGCATTTCTCAGTACTTCTCCCCCTCTTTGATCTTTGCAAGGCTTTACAACCAGTGGCAAACTCAACCACAGCCACCTGCAGGCACAGCCTCTTCCTCTCCCGGAGGGACACAGCCTGAAGAATCAACACCTCTAACCAACCCTGTCACAGGCTCTAAGCACAGAAAAGCTCTATTAGGTCAGTCTGAGATGGAGGAGAGGAAGATGCAGCTGGCAGCTTAACATGCAAATGTGATGGTAGAAGAAACTGGTAGCCTGGACACCTGGTCCAAGCTGTCCCTGCAGGATAAAGTGCTTTAGCACTTTTGTTGACTATGCAGAAGGCCATGGGGTTTAAAACTGCATCATGAGCTGTGTACAGGGGAACTCAGTGTAGCTATTGAAACATCATTGGTACCAAAGGAGGCATATTCAGTGAAATGTTTAAAATATGAATTGATATACTCCCTGATTGCTTTATGGCATCTTGTCTCTGCCCAAGCCAAAGCAAAGAAACACAAAATCAACACCCAAAAGTCCCCTGCAAATAATCCCTCCCTGGTGGGTCCCCAATAAGCATCCCTTGCCATTGCTTCTGGGGCAGTGGGGACAGAAATGTTGTAAGGGAAAACAATCAGAGCTATCAAAATTGTGCTTCTGTGCACACCAGTGCCTTGTAGGGACTCAGCCAAGTGCAGGGAATGATTTTGCACTCCTGACTTGAAAAGAGTAGAAAAGGCTGTTGCCAAAGGTCCTATGGCAGACTCTGATAAATTCAATCTCTTCAGAGAAAACAGTGAAGTCACCTTTCCTCTTTCTCTTGAAGAGCAGAAGGAGCAGGGAAACGTTTTCTTTCCTTTCACTAGGACTAACCACTCTCGTTGCCCTTTAATGCCAAAAATATAACCACTTCCCTTTTCCCAGGTGCCAAAGCCCCCTGGTGCTATTGCACAACCAGCCATACCACTTCCCTGCATCTTCCTGACATTTCAGTAAGTCGCAGGAATTATGAAGTCTTCTCACTGTGCAAGCTTTTCTCTTTACCTGTTATGGGACAAACCTGTGCTCTGGCTGAAATGTCTGTCCTTACTCCCTGCAGGTCCAGCCTGACCCGTTTGCCTGCATTTTTGTGTAGTCCTCTGTGCCCTTGAGCCCAGCTGTGTAGCAGTGGGGAGATAGTGCTCCTCCTCCACGTCTGATTGCGTTGCTCTCCCTGATGGCTGGCGTGGTTGGGCCAGGGCAGGGAAAGTGGCAATCTGCCAGGAGAAAGGTCAGTACAGCCTGGGAAATGAGAGCTTGGCAGAAATCGCCCTCCATTACCTCTGGGTTAGCACAGGTAGATGCCACCTCCGGTGCTGGACTAACAGTTTTATACCAAGCATACCACCACATTCATTTTTTGTCTAGGCTTTTCTACTTCTGCCAAGTGACAACCCCATTCTGCTTTCTCGACTGACCTCCAAAGCAGAGTAACTGAGACAATAAAAATGCAATGTCTGCCTGGAAACCACCCAGGCAAACTGCCAGATCTGTAGCCTAGCTCTTCACCTCAAGGCTTACAGCCAAAATCCTGCCCTCAGACACAATTCCTCCTGAAGCCAGCCAGAGAAGCAGACCAGCATCTGCTCATCAGATCTGGCCACCAGTTACAGTGCAACCTGGGCACAGTCTGGGCTCTTCACTGGTGTACAGCAGCTGAGCTCCACAACTGAAAAAACCTTCTCTATGAGGGTGGAAAACTGGCAGTTCCTACAGGACATGCTTTCAGCAGAAAGTTCAGGGTAAGACAGACAACTAGAAAGATTTTAATTGATTCAAATGAGAACTACTCAGTGGCAAGCAGAGGTGACTATCAAGCAGAGGACTCCTGGGCTGCCTGTACACTGAGCTTTGCAGTAAATCAAAGCATGAGCAACCCACAGCTTGCACAGGCCAGGCTAGAAGGGAGCTTGGGCATCAGACTACTAATCTTTGCCATATTAAAATAGTAGTTCGGCTATTATAAACAAGGTCAGAAATAAAGCACTAACAGTTTTTTCAGCTACGGGAATTAAAAAATTTGAAGACAAAAGGTTTAAGACATTTAGATATTTAAGTAGCTGAGAGCATAAACCTTCACTGCTTTTGTCCTTTATTTCCTTGCCTAGGTCAGAAAAGCCTCTGCATATGCATTCGGCCTTGTTCTGACAAGCTGTTAAGGATAAATGCTTATAAAAGGCTTTTTCTGAAACAGGTATTTCTTCTGTAACCCTCTCAGTACAGGAGTGTGTTATGATACTCAAGTGCTGCTTCTTACTGCATCTGACCACCTTTGTCAAATTCTCTCCAGTCTTTAAAAGTTTTCCCTTCCCAAGGTGCCCAGGAAAGGTGTTGCTTTGCCAGATTGAGGCATGCTTGGAATGGGTAAAGACAGTCTGCAAGACCTCTCCAGCAGCGCTTGCTGCGGTAACCTTCCCTCTCATCTTCCCACTAACACATACATTTACACATTTATGGGTATATTTATGAGAAAGAGTAGTTTATTATTCATGTCCAGCCTCACACACAGCTTCTCTGCTAAGCTACAGATGGCAGGAATGATCCTGTTTGAGACAACCTATGGCTCCCCAGGTGAAGGCTGGGGATGGCATTGTTTTCACAAGCAGCTCACAGGAGACAGCCAACTTCTAGGGAGCTGTCCCTGAACTGCCCAGACCTGCAGCCTCAGGTCAGTGCCTGACCAACAGCTCCCATGAGCGATCCTCCTGCCTCCTCTATGCAACCACAAAGAGAGTTTTTGTTGTGGTGAGACCATTTATTTCAGAAAATTGCCTATGTCAAGTTCTTTCCTGATTACTGCAGTTCTTCACCAAAGGCTTCATTTTCCCCTTTTCCCTCTACATTTTGACTCCTCAGACTAGAGAGGTGCTTACTCTGCTTCATTCTTCTTCACAGCATGTACAAGAACTTGGGACTGGTGTAGCCATTATCTGGGCCTTCTTTAAAGGTTTATTCTGACAAGCCTTCTTCAAATATGTTTTTCAAAATTGTTAGCATGGACCTTGGAAAGGCCAAGAAAGAAAACATACAATGAACTAATCAGCACTGATGAATTCTGCTGCCTCATACTTTCACATCGGTCTGACTAGGGCACCTGGGGAGAGATGTGTCTGTGCTAGTGGCATCTCACCAATTGACACCAGCCAAGGCCTGGCCCTAACTCATCCAGGTGCAAAAGGAAGAGAATAGTAAGGAAAGACCTCTTAGTCATGGCAAGGAAAGTGTGATGCAACTGCTCTACAAGGAGATAGTTTAGCAATCCCTGGCAGCATCTGCTTGCCCCGATACCCAGTCCAACTACAGTCCAACAACGCACCATTAAAGGGCACCAGAGGAACATTCATCCAGCAGTCTGGTGGCCAGACACAGCCCTGGCAGTGCAACCAATGGGACCACAGGGCCCTCTGAATTTGAGAGCAACAAAGAGAACATATTTCTCCTATTACTGGAAGCCCCTCCCTACCCCCATCATCTTCAAATGAGCACACTCAGTTCTGCAATCCTTCCAAAAGCAGAACTGCAACCGTACCCAGTGCCAGAGTGATTTTGGGGAAGCTCTGCACCACACTAACCATTTAAGGTGAAACAGCTCATTAGCCAACCCGAACTAGCACTCAGAGAGGGCTCAGCTCACGTCTAAGTCTGATTAAATGCCATGATAGATGCCTTGGTAAGCACACGTGCATTTCTGGGGACAGCCAGGTTGGAGCAGCACTCAGAAGCTGGGCTCCTGTGCTCTGCCCACACCGTGCACGTGCTCCTCATGCCGGCGACTCCTGCTCGGCGAGTATTCCCACTCCCCTCCTTCCAACTCATCAGCCGCACATCTTTCCCTGAACCATCTGCGACTGGCCTGGCCATCCTCAGCCGCGGGGTCTCGAGCGCTAGAGGCTGGGGAGGGGCACAGGGCTGGGCACAGGGTGGGTCAGGCACCACCCGCGAGGCAGCCCAGGCCGGGCCGCGGCTCGCTCAGCGCCCACAGCCAAAGCGCGCACAGCCCGCGCCGCCCCTCACCGCGCCGCACTCTGCCTCCGCCGCGCGCCTCGCCGCCCTCTTATATAGCGCCCTAAAAATAGCTCGCCGCGCGCCGCCTCGCGAGCCTCGGGGAAGGGGCGGGAGCAGCGCTGCCGGCCAATCGCCGCCGGCGCCGGCGCTCCGGCCCCGCCCCCCGCGCCTCGAGCGGCGTCGCCATTGGACCCCGGTGTCTTCAGGCGCGCGGCGGGCCCGCCCCTCCCGCCCCGCCGTTTACCCTACATGGCCACGCGCTGCCTGAGAGGGGCCGCGCGGCTGCGCGCGCGGGGGGTGGCGGGCTCGCTGAGGGAGGGTGAGAGAGGAGCGGGGAGGGAAGCGAGATGGGGGGGGCGGGATGTGGGATGTGGTATCCCGAAAATAAAGAGGGGAGGGGGCGGCGGGGAGGGCGGTCGCGAGCGCGCATGGCCGTGGCGCGGGGCTGCGCGGAGCGCGGCGGGGACGTGCCCCGGTGCGGCGGCCGCGGGGTGCTCGGTGCGCGCCGGCGCCGCTCGTCCTCCTCGGCCCGGCCCCCGAACCTCGCCGTCCCTCCGCGCTGATCCTCTTTCTCTCTCTTTTTTTTAAAGTGTGACTGAAACAAAACAAAGCCAAAGGGACGCTGGATCTATCATTGGTTGATTTTCCTCCTCCTTTTTTTTTTTTATGATCAAAAACAACCCCCCACCCGAGCAAACAAACACACACAAAAGCAGAAAGAAAGGGTCTTGCTCAGCAGCAGCATGGATGTCTTGGCTAGTTATAGTATATTCCAGGAACTCCAGCTTGTCCACGACACCGGCTACTTCTCAGCTTTGCCATCCTTGGAGGAAAACTGGCAGCAGGTGAATCATTTAAATTACTCCTGTAAATCTCTTAAGCGCAGACAGTCGATGCATTGAGGCTGCATTTCTGACTTTATTTTATTTTTGTTCTTTAATTCAGGGTTGGGGTTTTTTGGTGGTAATTTTTTTTCTCCGCGTGGGTAGACCTTTAAATCTCTGTATTTTTTACCGTGACAAACTGAGCAGTCCATTCAAATCTGTCTGCCTTCAGTCCTTTCTGAGCACACCCGGCAGTACCTGAGATCCGGTGGCATTCTTTAGGGTTTTGTTTTTATGATGACTACTATTTTTATTTTATTTTTGAGCTTAGATTTTTTTGTTTTGTTCTTTTAAACAAGCCTGATCACTTCCAGCCAGTGCCGACAACTGGCAGCTGGTGGAAATGGAATAGATCATTCTTATTTTCAGGTAATTAGTGTATGTCAATAAAAATTGTAGCTTAAGTCAGAGGTGGAGGGTGGGCAGGTGTGTGGAAGCACTAGCAAAAGCTTTAATGCTAAGTTCAGTAACTAGAAATGTGACTTATTTTTCTTTTTTTTTTTCTTTTTTTTTTTTTCATTTTTCTTGGAAGATGGGTAGAAACACACACTTCTTGCTGTCTTGAAACAATGACGCCTTAGGCTGGTTCCAGTAAACCAGTGTTTTTTAAGGCACTGTAGGGTTAATATGCAGACAGAATTAGGATAAGGATGGAAATCAAGTATTACAAATGCATTAAAATGATGACTGGTAGCATGAATAGGTGAGACCAAGGGGAAGAGTAGGTTACAGAGAAGAGCTGTATAAAATACACTATGAACACAGTTGTTAACTATAAATAGTTATCAGCTGGGATATTGAAGGAAAAGGAAAGACAGCATTCGTATTTATGGCCAAATGTTGTGAGATAGTCCTGTTTCTTGATGTGATTTTCTGGCAGAGGTGATAAACCAGGTGAAATTCTGGAAACTGGTGTCTCTTTAAAAGAAAAAAAACACATCTGCTGGTGGGTAGAAATAGTGGAGTGTGGCTGGGATGACATGTGGTGCTATTGCAGCGCACGGACCCGTGGCACTATCAGTGTGAGAATAATGAGCCACTGGATTTCATCTTGTCAGCATTCGCCTGAGTCTTGGCTAGTGTAAGGGTAGTCTGTGTTAGGTCTCCAGTAAGTGGCAGTTTGGGATGTTAATTTAATTTTTCCTTAGAAGCATGTATGGGTAGAAATGTGGATGGCAGAGCTTCTGGGGAGTACTCCGGCTGTAGCATTGTCAGCCAGCTGGACCGGGGCTGGATCTTTAAAGGTTTACCATAATAAAATCATTTTGGCTTCAGCTTTGTATGTATATGCACACAAAACAGAGGTTTATTGGCAGCTACAGGGTGAACACATTCAGGGTTTATTTTGCAAAATGACCGATCCAACTTTGCTTTATCCTCCAAGGGGGAGGGGATGCTTTTTGTTATTAATATTCAGCGCACACATCCATGATGGTCACATCTGCTTTCCTTTTATATTTTTAACACGCTAATTAAACTGAAGAGGTTAATATAATTTAATAAAAAAGAAATTCATAACATCGTTGTTGGATCGGTTGCACATTCGTTTGCATATTAGTAACAGTCCAAACAGTCCAAAGCGACATAGTGTGTTGACATAGCCAGCATGCTTTAGGCAGTGCTGCGAGTGATACTCTTGTCTCCTTCTGCCTTCTTTTATGTGTGGAAGAGGAGCAGTTTGTTTTATACAGTAGCATGCACCTACCCAATCCCAATGTTACCATTGCAGAATTTAAAGTCACGCTCCTGGTTGAACACTATTGATTCTCCACGTATGCTTAAAAAGAAGAGCTGAAAATAATTTGCTACGTTTTCCCCTTATTTCCTCTCAAATCCTGCAACCAGTGCCCAATGTTTCATAATGCATCCTGTATTTATGTTTTGTTCCCCTGTTGCCGCCTGGACTCTCCTTGCAAACAACAGGCAGCAAAACTGATGTGTCAGTGGTGGGAGCAGCTGAAGCTGGCTGTGCAGAAACCATGCTGTTACACAAGCTTGGCAGACCCACTGACACAGAGACCCCAATTTAATTCTAAATCACTTGCAAATGTAATCAGGTCTTGGGGATTTACTTATTTTAGGCAAACTGCAGCAACCTTGAGACAAAGAATGTGTGTGTGTTTCTGAAGTATCCTTTAAAACTAAAGGCTATAGTTGAGACCCCAGGGAAGTGAGCTGAGAGGACAGTGACTGATCCCTGTGGGATGTCTCAGAAGTGGGAAACAGCAGCTTTAATTTTGAGTAAAAACACTTGAACAAGTCTTGCCTCTGCTCCAATGGTGCCATACGTGAGCCTCACAGAGGCTCCATGGTAGTGCTTCTCCCAGCAGCAAAGCAGTGCCCCAGGAGATTACTTCAATCTCTTAAAAAGGCGGGGGTTGAGGAGGGAAGTAGTTGTGTGGGTTAAGAGCAAGCTTCCTCATCACGTGTGAGCTCCAATTTTGTGATTAGCAGCTACTAGTGCGTGATGTGTAGAGGTTAGTCAATGCCAGGTCCTGCTCTGAGAATCGATGCTCACTGTGATACCATGAAAGATGCACTTGTCCCACTGAAAATCAGAGTATGCCTTGGAGTTAAAGTGTTGACACAGTCCTGTCTTCTTTTCTCCTGAGCCTGGACAACAGTCTGGTAGCTGCTGGCTGAGGAATATACAGCTGGGCCAGTTGCTTGTATTTCCGATTGTGAAACACCCATTACTCAGGAGGGCACTGACAGCACAGACAGGTTGCTAAATGCTTGCACACAGTCAGCTGATCTCCCGTTTTTCCTTCCCACTGCAAGAGGAATGTGAGCAAGTTTGGTATCTGTGCTTTTGACAATCAGTGTTGGAGTTGAATGAGTGCAACCCAGCAATATGTACAAAACAAACAGATTTTGTGTGGGAACAGATTGTCTCCTTTTGTGTAGGTTTCTTTTTTAGAAGGCAAAAATACAAACAAGAAACCCTTCATTTCACCCTGGACATAGTTTGCGTTGTGGAAGTGAAAATACCTGAAGTGGAAGCTGGAAATGAACTTGTGATGTGTCTGATGTTTCTTTAAAACACATTTTGGGGAGGGAGGGCTTGGTCTTTAGGCAATAAAAAGCTGAGCTCCTCTCTGAGCTGTGGGTGTACTCCTTCAGACAAAACACTTTTGAGGTCAGGAGGATTTTTTTCTTGGAGTGAGGACATCAGAATCTAACGAGTAATTAATAGCGCAATTTCATCAGGGGAGAGAACTTTGTTTAGCTTTTCCAGCAGTGTTGAGCCTCTGTGGCACTGAGGAGGGATTAAAGGAAGAGGTGGGCTCTGTGCATTGGGAAATGAGTTGTTTGCTCTAAGTCAGCTGGCTGGTAACTCAGCATCTGTGTGTTTCTGCCTGGTGCTTCATCCTGGCTCTGATTGAACCGTCCTAGTTCTCCCTGTCCCTGTGAGCTGACTCTGCAGTTCAGGACCAGGGCGGGGGGAGATGTCAGCACCTGCATGGCTGCTGCACTGCTGCAGGAGGACCTCTGGCCACAAATGCCATTGCTCTGGGGTGGCTGTCTCATGTGGCATCCTTGAGATTGGAACCAGACTGCTGGGAGAGACAGCATGAGGCTGAAGAGCGCCTCATTGCTCTGCAGAGGAAGGAAGTGGGTAGGAGGCTGTTTTTGAGGGAGATGACTGAGGAGCATAGCCTGTGAAGCTGCACGTGGTCCCACTTTGTGTGCCAGGCTGCATAGAGGGGGAGAGCGGGTCTGAGAATTTGGAAAAGATGGACATGGGGCTTCTCTCAGTTCTTCCTGCTGGGCCTTCACAAAGTCATTTAGGGGGTCATTGAAAGATCAGGGTGCAGAAGGCATCTTTTGTAATCAGTTATGCCTCTTCCTAGGGGTGACATTTCAAACTATCCCTATTATCCTTCTCCATGGGCCTCTTGGTGGACTCTGAACTCACCGTCCTATTGTGAAACAGGTCTGATCAGGAGACGTTTTGTGGCTGTCTTCATATTCTGTGGGAGCCATAGGGCAGCCTCTAGCGTGGCAGTTCCCATAATGTCAGAATATGGGAGCACAAAGAGCAGGTGGATGCACAGAGTCATCATGTGTAGCTGATGCAGCCGTATAAAAGCAGCAGGGCTTAGGTGCCAAACCCTGGCTTATTCTGAAGGAGATAGCCTTTCCCACATGTGTCAGCAGGCAGCACAGGTCTAATTGGCTGGCAGAAGTGGAAATGGCATTATATTGTTTGCTGATAACCATTGCCTGATAACATTTCCTTTTGCCTTGGCTGACCCAGCTGCTCTCAGCTGCAGCAAACAATGATCCTTTCAAGAAAGATGCACATTTCCTGTAAAGCATAGGATCGAGGAAGCCTTTGTTTTGCTGTTGAACCTTTTGTATAGCCTTCTTTGCCTGTTTTTAATCAATTCTTCAAGCCTCAGTTTCCCTCTTTCTGAAGTGACTGACAACAGCATAAGGTCTAATGATTTTTGCAGAGCTCAGAAGGCTGAGTTTTGACTCATTCTGGAAAAGGGCTTTGACATCCCTGTGCCATGTGAGAGCAGAGTATCCCAAGGTGACTAATCTAGCAGAATTCTTACATCTTAATGCTGACTTTTGCTTGGCAGATGGGGTCATTTTCAGGCCTATAGGAAAAATTTCCACTCCTACTGTAAAGGAATAAATCACACTGAAGGACATTCCTGCCTCCCCATCGTCTCCATTGTTCTAGTTTAATGGCATAGTTGGCCACTACATAAACTAAACCATCGCTTTTAATATTGCTATTTCATCTTGGTTCCAGTCACAGTGTAACACATTTCTTAAGTGCTTATAGTACATCATGCCTCTTGAGAATAACTTTCAGAAATGGTTGACTTCCAAGAACAGCCACATGTGTAATGCAGTGTATTTCAGACTCTGAATGCCGTTCCATTTATACCTGCAGTCCCTCTGCTTGCTCCATGTGCTGAAAGCATGCTCCTGTCACCTTACAGAAAGAGATGGACAAAGAGAGGAAAGACAAGCTCAAAACTGCTGTCTCTATTGTTACATGATTTCTTAATTATAGAATCTGTTGTTCAAAGTGTTTATTTCTTGGCATTGTGAAAGCATAGAGTCTCACAATCCATGTTACAGGTCTTAAAATAGCTGATTATGTGAATGACTTGTGTCAAGTGATTTTGAAATGGGGTAAATACCTTTAAGCAATGCACAATCATCATGTGGGTACTCAACTAGAAAATATTTTCTCTTGCTTGTTTGGGATGCTTGAATGTACCCTCCCCCAAGCTCCCACATTTCTGTATGTCCTACTGAATAGGCAATGCATAGATTTTCATAGGCTACATGAAAATCATGATATATAATTGGTCTGCAGTGTGATGCTTCCACGTGGAAATGGCAGAAGGTTTTCAGTTCCAGATTGCAATTTCATACTTAAGCTCTCCAGGGTTGAGGCAAATGTTATCTTCTGGATATTGTTGGGGTTTATTTTTGAGGCTTTATCAAATGATTCTCCACTGAGAAACATCCAGTGTGTTGTTTCTCCATTCTGTGTTAGGAAACATTATAGGGAAGCAAGAAGGAAGCTGCTTGTCTTTGATTGTAGCTGCACAGAACGACCTTGATTGCAGTTGTCCTTAAGAAACAAAGGGATTTTGCTCACTAACTGAGCAACACTGGTGTTTAGTACATTAAGCAATGGGTAATAGCACACCTCATCTCCTATCAAGTTTGTCACATTCTGCAGAGGGGAAGAAAAATTGTGGGCTTTTGATCATCATGCTCAAAACCTCACTAAAAGTTATGCACAGGTGTTGTAATTGGCGGCAGTTTTCTTTTTTGATGCTAAACGTGAATTTTTTGAGAATTAAAATAAAGGTGTTTTCAAGAGTAGTGCCAGGTTCCTCTTTCTGCTTCCCTGTATTCTCTAATGCTCCCTATCTTTTGCCTACATTTACAATGTCCCCACCACTTCCAAACTCCCAGCAGTGCTCAGGAGCTGGGAGTACTATTTTTTGTGGTGTCTTTTAGACTGACGTTACAGGAATCGCTCACCTGAATTACTGAATTTCTTCTCTCCGCGTGTCCTTTCTGTACTATGGGTGCTTCCACCTTGGTCAAAATTAGTCTGGATTCACTTGAACTGCAGACTTCAGCTGATTGTGTAGCAAACAAACAAAACGAACCTGCCAGGAAAAGATTCTCTTCCCAACATTGCCACTGCGAGATAAAAAATCTTGCCTGGTTCCCAAGACACTGAGATTTTCTTTAAAGTCACAGCCATTTTATTTTTTAATTTGGTATTCTTTATACTTTCCTTGCATTTGAGCCACTGAAGATTTTTTTGTTGTCTTTTATTATCAAAAAATCCCCCAACAACCTGGGATTTCTAGCTCTTACTTGATTCCAGCAGCATTAAGAAAATGAAAGTATTGTGGCATTTATGGGTGTGTACATCAGAAAAAGCTCATGTATTGCTTTGGTCACCAGGCTGTATTTACCATTCCTGCCCTGGCAGCAGCTGGTGAGGAAGACTGCTTGGCTGCTCGGGTTGTTAGGCTGCCTGTAAGAGTAAGCTGCCTGTGAATTCATGTTACATTTCCCTCCTTAGAAGAAATTGTTTCAGCCTTAATGCTCAAAGAATGTTAGACATCTTGGATTTAATCAGGACACCAAACCTTTGCTTCTCAGTTCTTCAGTTACAAGATGAGTTGGCAGCTCTTCTGTTGTGATCCTCTGCTGCGGGGATTCCTGTTCCAGGTTTGTGGTGCTCGGACACAGCGGCTGGGGAAGGGGAGGGCTGTGCAAGGCCATGGGGCCATGGGGCCATGGGCAGCCAACCCCTCTGGAGCTGCAGGCCCATATCCTGCCACACCAGCAGCCAGGACAGCTCCTGTACAGGGAAGCTCTTGGCAGGTTGTGGTGTTGCCTCTATGAAAAAATCAAAAGAAGATGCTGGGAGGTAAGCTTAAATGCCCCTTTCCAGGGGTCTGGGTTGTCTTTGTGACAACCTGTGCATGGCACTGATTTGACCCTTCTCAGGATTTTAGTAGGTATTGGAGTTGCGTGTAGGAAGGTTGGACTGAAAGCATTTAATTTTTTTCTTTAAAAGGTTTTATATATCAACTCTGATGTATCAAGCTGCTCTGATGCTGTTGATCCTTTTAAAGCAGGTACCCATCTACTCTCCGTTCTTGCATGTGAAGGATCCTTTCCAATCCAAAGCATTTCCACTCAGTGCAACTGTGTATTCATTACTTGTGTTACTTTTTGGCTAACTGTTAAGACGTGTGTAGTGTGCTGCACAGCACAGACCAAACAGTCTGAGTTGTTTATGTGGAGGCTGCATAGTAGTGCTTGCTGAGGGCCCACCAACCATACTTAAAAGTAATAATGGTTTTGAACATGATACTTACAGGCAACATGTCACACGTCCTAATCCTCTTGTTATTTCCCAGCATTGTGGACCAGAGTGCAAAGCTGGAGTTTAAATCTTATGTGGGGTCAACAGCTCCTATTCTGCAAGGGTTAGAGAAGTAGACAGTGACACAGGCAAGCTTGGGAGGAGACAGTAACACAGGCAAGCTTGGGAGGAGACAGTGTGATTGATGGGAAAGGGTGTGAAGGAGAAGGACACTGGCTTGTGAGAGGCTCTTCGGAGATACTCCAATTAGTGTCTTGATTTAAAAATCCTGCCATTAAACCTGTAGCCTCAGAAGGTCAGTTTTAAAGGGATGCTGATATAGGGTTGAAGTTTGACCATGATGGACCTTTGTAAGCTAGCATGTTCTTACAGAAACTGCAATCAATGGAAGTATTTCCACCTAGGTAATTAAAAAAGCCCTGGAAACAGGGTTTGTGGGTTTTGTATGGGATCATCTTGCCCACCTTCTGCCTTTGCGGCTCTGTCTGCAGCATTCTTCTGGTATGGCTGAAGTGACTGGAAATCACAGTGAAAATAAGTGTTTGTTTAGATTGTGGGGTGAGGAAAAAGGCATGTGTCATGACAAGTAAATTAGATTTAAAAAATGCTTTCATTACTAATAGGCTACTATGGTGTTAAGCATTTGGTTTTAATCCTGACTCTCAAGTGGGCAAAATTCACTTCCATACATAAGGAAAGTTCTTGGGTTTTGAACATTTGCAATTTCTGCTGACTTGCCTTCGCTCCAGCCAGGAGGGGAATCAGCACTGTGCTGAATTGCTTTGTGCTGGTGGGGGTGAAGTACGGGACTGCCTTTAATCGCCTGCCTTTGTTTTCTACCAGGGCTGGATGGAAAACAAAGATTCTAGTGATCAAAGGCCACAGTGAAAATTGTTCAGTGGGTGGCAGAGTAGAAGGGGGGTGAGAGGTGCTCTTGTCTGCTTGCTTTTTACACCCAAAATGCACATCACAGCACTTAGGTGTGGGACCTAGATTTGAGTCACTGCATTTCTTGAGTCAAGTCTGCCCTTATGGATTACATCTTGGATGTGTGAAATTTCAGTAGATAACATGTTGACTCCAAAATGAATATGTATTCCAATAAAAGATTGGGCAAAAGTATATTTTTTTTTCTGAGAACATTAGGGAGAAATCTTCCAACCGGTTCTACTTCCTAGAATTTCCTGAGGGCCAGGCACTTTTCAGTGTGAGAGACTTAGTTTGAATGACATCTTCCACTTTGTTGTCAGTTTTAGCTTTTCATTTCAGATGTTGCGCCCCTAAAAGTTGATTAATTTTTCCCCGCTATTAGCAATTTAGCTAGTCAAAGGTATCCAGACTCTGCATCCTGTAACTGTGTCATCTTTTGAGAGCTGCATCCACAGCACTACATGATGCTGTGAGCAGTGTCTGGATACTTCTGGTCTCTTGTCAGGGTGCCTGCTCTCCCTTCCTCAGGCAAGGCATGTTGATACACAAGATGCACAAAAGCAGTGCAGTCACACGTTTTCATTGTCTCCTTGCAGCTGCTGGTCTCTCCTCTCCCATTTGCTCAGCTGCTGCTGGTGAGGTGCTGTGCTGATTTGGAGTCAGTGCACTTGCCCTGCCTTGGCACCTCTGGTTTCCTGCTGGATTCAGCATCTGAGGTGTGCCACATCCCTGGATGCAGGGTGGGCTGAGTGGCACAGGGGCTTTGTTCTTTTCCTGTGGCTGTGCAGTGATTTGAAGGGTGCCAGCCCTGCAGAGCTTGCTGCCTTCTTCAAGCTTGTGAAAAGTACTAAATAACTCTTGTTTGGGGTTTTTTTTTCTTTTCTTTCTTTTGGCCTTCCCTATCAGCCTGGAAAATTTGTGCTGCTCTGAAGAAAACATTCCACTCATCTGCAGCATACTACAGCTGCTGTGTGAGTACTTAAGTATGGAAAGTAAAAGGCAGAAGGGAGAAGAAAGATGGGATCTAGTGTTTCATATGGAAAGCATCAAGCCAAAAGTGGCTTTGTTTCTGACACGTGGACAGTGGACAGACTGCATTTGCTTCACAATGGAAAATTAGTGGCAGTGGAAAAGACCTCCCTCATTAGTGTCTAGATCAGATGGGGATGAATTTCAGTGTCTCTTGTTTTTATTTTTAAATTTATCTGCATTTTAAGGTAATAAGGGAGAAGCAAAGAGCACTGGACTGCTTTGAGAATACAGTCAGTTTGGGTATAATAGCTCTTTTCTGGCTCCACCTGATGCTGCTGTCCCAGTTCATTCTGGAGGTGTCATAGTCCTCCCCTAGTTGCTCATAAGCTATGCCAGCACCTCAGAGTGGTTGTGAACATGTGAAGGTTGCTGTACATCAGATTCTTACCAAGGCACATGTTTCTTCTGTTTGCTTTTGGGTTTTGATCTTTCAGGATAGCGTTGAATTTTAGTAGGCTTTCCTACACAATCAAGGGAGCTTAGCTGGCTTTGGTGCTGAGAAGGGTGGTTCTGATGTAACCAGAAGTCTCTGAGAGTCAGGGATCTAAGAAGCCTGTGAAAGAGCAGTGGGGATTTATGTCAAGTAGGGAGAGTAAGGCACGTTTCTGTCTGGTCAGACCAGAGGAAGAAAACACTTCTTGTGTTTTGGAGTCTTGGAGGTCTCCAGTATCTTGGAAGACAAGGCAGACTGCTTTAAGTGATGTGACCCAGTGAAAGAGCTTGGTAAGGTGCTTTTCTTGCAGGGTTGAGAATTTCAGGGTAAGTGGATGTCACGTGGAGTAGTTTCCTACTTTCTACTGCAGGGAAAAAGTATAGACTTCTCTTACTGGCACTTCTCTTACCTTTCCTGTGTTTCTGCAGTGCAAAGAAGGATACTTGTAGGCAATGTTTAAAAATGGAAGAACCTGGCTTAACCTGAGGGGGTTTTTTAGAGGGAACGAGTCAGTCAAAGTCAGTGGGAGCTTTGGTGCTTGTTACATTGATTACAGGTTGAAACCTTCCAGACACAGGCTGAAATACCTGTCTCCAGTGCCTTCTGGATAAAGTTGTGTGCTTGAATGAAACCCCCTCAGGATCTGGGGCGATTTGGGGGTTTAAAGGGTAATATGGGGTGGCCTCGGCCCCACGCTGTACTTTTAGTTGGCTGCAAAGCTCATGCTTTCTCATCAGGCAGCCTTGATTTTCTGTTCACTCAAGATAGCTGTCTGTTTTCTGAGAGTGACTCCTTTATTAATCTTTCTTGGATGCTGACAAATAAGTTTCAGGGTGCCCAGTTTAAATATTCTTTACTGAGTGTGCCTAACTTGTCATGGGCTTTCTGAGTTCTGGGAGTTTGTTTAAAACATGAATAAACCCCAGTTGTTTGAGGGAGAACAAAAGAATGTCAGTGCAGAGTTAGTTTCTGGTGTGGAAGACTTGGTAGACAGGTGACTGTCTGGGTGACTTCCCAGCATTGTTTCTGAGTGCTGAGAAGAATGCCAGTAGGTGCACAGAGCTCTACAAAGGCTGCACTGGGATTTCTGTTTCCGACATGAGAATTGCATTTCTTATAACAGCACATTTGAGGGAGAGCAAGGGAAGCAAGGCATTGGTGGTTTCTTACTCCCAAATACCTCTTGTGTATGTGACTCCAAGTCCTGAGTGCCCTAGCTGGACACTGAGTGGATGCTCTAGGTTGAAGGCTCCTCCTCACTGGGATTGTCTCATGAGAATGATTTCATGCAACGAGAGCTATGCCATATACTATTCAGTGAGTGTTTTGTTTGAGCAAACTGCATCTCTGGTCAGGTGGTGTTGCACTATGGTGTAAGATGGGAATTTCTGTCTCATTTCCATTTCTTTAAGTAGAAAAGGTCAAGGACACCTTTGGCATTCAGTTCTGAATGGTTTTTCTCTTTGTAAATTGAAAGAATAGTACCCACATCACATTGGGGATTTCAGGTCAGTCAGTGAGTGCAGATCTGCCAAAGTTACAGTGAATTTACAGTGGCTCAGTGTCCACAAAGTCACTTGACACCTTTCAGGAGAACAGTCTATACAAATCCTAGGTCTTGTCAGGATATGGACTAAATATCAGGATGTGGGCAGAAAACAGCACACCCATGTTAATTATTTAATTAAAACAATATTGCAGGTCTATAGCTCTCATAAATGTATTTTCACTGGTGTTGGGGAGGAGATATTCTGA
This sequence comes from Entomyzon cyanotis, assembly GCA_024500445.1. Lineage (NCBI taxonomy): Eukaryota > Metazoa > Chordata > Aves > Passeriformes > Meliphagidae > Entomyzon > Entomyzon cyanotis. The sequence goes on along the minus strand of JAKEPQ010001027.1, from coordinate 15,365,615 downwards.
AGTGCTGTAATGAGAGAGTACATTTTTTAAAACGTTGCACAATAGGCCACTAAGTTGTGCTCTAGCTGTATTGACTTATTCCTGTTTTATAGTGAGCATGGCCTTAGGCGTCCTATAAATAACATTTCTCCCCCCACCTTCAGCTAATAAATAATGGAAACCGTACAGAAAGAAATTTTCTTTCCATGAAGGAATGAGAGGTCCTGAGCTGCCCTCTGTAAAAGTGAGGATGAAGCATGATTTGTTTTCACTGGTTTTATAAATGAAGAAAATGTGGGTGTGGAAGGGAACTAGATGTTTCTAAGAGCTAAATGTGGCCTCCCCAACACTGAAAGGTAGGATAATGTCTGGTGTAGGCACTGCTTCCCCTAGGACAGTCATACCTATCTGTGAAATTATGACAGATGAGAGAGGTCTCTTAAAAGTCTCAATGCATGGATAGAAGGAAGGCTCCCATTCTGATTTACCCTCAGACTTTCATATCTAACAGAGGAAACCAACCTGAAAGTGGTTATAAATGAGTATTCAAGGGAGCTCTTTGTGCTCTTCAGTGAACAGTGTCATCCAGAGGTGAGACTAAATTATCAGAATGGCCTTTTTTGACATTAAAATCCACTTCTGTACACAAGCCTTCTTTGAGGCCTTTTTGCTCTGTTTTAATGATGTTGAAAAGCTGAAGTGTAAGCGTGAGTCATGAAGGGTCCTGTGCATGCACATATGGATGGCCAGGCACGTTTCATTTTGAGAATCCATGACATGTGTACTGTGTGTCAGGTTGGAAATACATCTCAGAGGAGAGTCCAGGTTCATGGAAGTGGGGGCTTCTTCCTGCTCTGGCTGGCATCCAAAGGGAGTCTGTGTCATGTTGTGTCATGTTATGTCATGGTGGGGGGTAAAGGGCACATTCTTACTGCAGCTTGGCTTCTAAGGTTACAGAAGGGTCAGAGAAGACCTTGTGTTCAGCAAGTGGGTTTTACTGGCTAATTTTGAAGGCAAATGAGATTCAAGAGCCAGGTGCACATGATGAAAAGCATTTTTGGTCTCTGTCTTCGTCCAGCACCAATAAACTGCATATGAGCAGATTTGGCCCAGAAACAAACAAGGAAATTTTGGAAATTGCTACTGTTAGATCATGAAATTCTGCTGCCCAGGTGCCATTTTTTAATGTATGCCTCAGTGGTGCTTTCCAGTGTGCTTTGAAATCCACCTGGTGTGAAGCCTTGCATTCCTTGGAAGCCTGTCATAAAACCTAATTTAGGGGAGGAATATCTAACAGACTGTTCTCTTTTGCTGCTAAGTCTTCCCCCTCCCCTGTTCTCTCTCTTCTCCATGAGCAAGTCCGTTGCTTTGTTTGGATTCACCCTGTTCATAGCTGCACAAAGCTGTGATGCTTTTCCCCGTCATCACCTATATTAACTATTTCAAGGATTTTTTGTCTAAATGTGAAATGAGATGCCTGCTCATTGACTGGAGATTACAACTCTGACTGCAGAACAGACGTGATAAATAGTAATAAAGGTGCATATCCCTTTGAGTTTTGTCATACTTTCCATCTCTCTGTTCCTTCCAGTTCTCCTGTGTATCAGATGCTTAGAATGTATCCTCGAAGCTACATTGGTCTTCTCTGTGTCTTATCTGTTCTAGGACTCTTGTCAGCCTTACTGGATCTCTGCTTTGCGTTAGATGTGCATGTTGTGTTGCTGTTTCCTCCATAAATGCATTAATTTGTGTTTTTCCAAATTCAGTCTCAAGGATTTATTTCCTGCCACTATGTGGTTTTCTTTATAAACTGCCTCTTTCTGCTGGCATCACAGAAAAATGTAGCATTTCCTCCTTAAGCCCTTTTCCCTGCTTTTCTTCACAATCAGAGCTTTTTATGAGTTTCCTTAGTTTTCCAATTTGTTTTTATTAAGCATGTTTTTATAGCAAGGGCTGTGATCCATCAGAGTAAAGGGAAACAAAAAAAATGATGCCAAAATTGTGTTTGTTTGTTTAATGAAACAGACTTTAAATGGAGTGAAGTCAAATTGGTGTTGATGACTTGACTTGATGGTAGCTGGTTCTAAGTGCTGGCTTTTGACAGTGAGTCATGAAAGATCTCAGCATTTCAAAGAGCCTAAAAGCACAAATATAACTGTGGGGTAGTGTTAGTATTTGGAAAAGCTGTTAGGGCTGCTGTGCATTGTTGACCTGTGTTTGGGAAAAAGTACCTGTATGCTGTTTGATGGATGTGAAATGGTGTTTAACCTGGGCACCTGGCACACCTCTACCCTTCTCTTCACAGAATCACAGAGTGGGTAGGGTTGGAAGGGACCACAGTGGGTTGTCCAGTGTAAACTCCTGCTCAAGCAGGGTCATCCTGGAGCACATGGCACAGGATTGTGTCCAGGTGGTTCTTGAGTATCTCCAGTGAGGGAGATTCCACAGCCTTGAGCTCCCTCAGCCTTTCCTGATAATAGAGATGCTCCAGTTCCTTAATCATCTTTGTTGTCATCCTCTGGACTCACTCCAGAAGCTCCATGTCTCTCCTGTGCTGAGGAGTCCAGAACTGGACACAGCACCCCAGATGTGCCTCACCAGGGCTGAGCAGAGGGGTAGGATCACCTCCCTCGACCTGCTGGCTCCCCCTTCCTACTGCACCCCAGGATCCCATTGGCTCTCTTGGCCACAGGAGCACTGCTGGCTCAGGAATGGCTTATTGTCCACCAGGACCCCCAGCTCCTTTTCCACAGAGCTGCTCCAGCAGGTCAGTTCTCAGTCTGTGCTGGTGTGTGGGGTTGTGTCTCCCCAGGTGTGGGACCCTACATTTGCCTTTGCTGAACTTCTGATTGTTCTTCTCTGCCCACCTCTCCAGCCTCTTGAGGCTGCACAGCACTTCGGAAAGGAAGCTGCTCCAATGTGGGCAGTGAGCAGCCTGCCTGAAATGCTGTGTGGTCAATACTGGAATCCCACCATCGTCCCTCTGGAAGATCCCCCCTTCTGCCACCATCCACTGTGGTGGGTTACTGTGGTGGCCTTGAGCACTGTGGCTTCCTGCACCCTGGCCCTGCACCTTAAAGGAGGATTTGCCAAAGCCCTTAGCATAAGGCAGAGGAGCCTGCCTGAGCTAGGGGAGGGATGGAAGTGGGACACACGAACCACAGCTGCTCTAGTCTGCAAGGTGCTCTCCATTTGCTTGTCGGGACACCCTGGACTCTGGACCTTCCTGCTGTGTTAGCCCACTGTGCTGCTTTTAACCATCTCTGCTCCTTTGAGTCAGCTTGGGCTGCTTACATGGCAAAGAAGTATTTTCCTGGCATTTCAGAAGATGGGTGATTCCCTTTCCTTCCTGTGCGGAGGGAAGCTGCTGGCTCCGTGCAGGGAGGGTTACAACAAAAAAGTGGAGTTCTGGGGTTACAACAAAACAGTGGGGCCTCATCAAATACCAGAGAGGCACACAGCTGGCTGCAGGCAGTGGGGCTCTGTGGGTCCTTGCTTGCAAACTTCTCACACAAACTCTAATCTGTCTCCTCTTTATTCAAAAATCTCTTAAGATGTGAGTATCTGTCAGGGACTTTTGTGTGGAACATGAGGACTGTAAAGAAACAGATCCTAAACCATGTGCCATTGCTAGTGGTTCTGCAGACCAGGATGTAAAAAGCCAAATGTTTTAACAGAAATTAGGGAGTGAAAACAAAGGACCTGCTACAATGAGACATCACATGGCACCATCCTTATGACTTGATCATGTGATTGCACTGGTTTACATCCTGGGTGTATTTTTTTCATCTAATGACTTCCTGAAAGAGTTGAATATTCAGAAAATTCACTGTTCTTCCAGATGCTAATAAGAACAGAAGTTGAAGTTCAGAAATAAAATATGAATGAGAAAATTGTGGGAAAGCAGTACTCTCTGTCTAACTCTTGCTTCAGTACCAGAACTGTGCTGGCAAGTTTGAGCAGTCTGTAGCAGCAAAAATCCTTAGCAGTACCCCAATAAGCTGGAGGACCTGACACCTACAGTTTTGGAAGCAAAACTTGCAAGTTGCCTTTTTGAAGCTCAAATTTTTCTGGAGCAACGACAGAGCTGTTTCCGCAGAGAAAAATACATGTTCTTTCATGCAAGACCCAGAGGTTCTGAGCATTCAGATACCTATTTGATTTGATGGTTGGGCTTTGAACAGATAGGATGCTTCACAGCCATTGTCCTCAGAAAGCAGAGAAGCTGCAGCATGCTGATTTTACAGACTGGGAAACTGGGACATCCAGGCACTCAGTTGTTGGAGAGAGGAAGTCAAGAGCAGAGCTTGAAAAGGATACCAGCTCCCTGATCTCCATTTTAATTAAATTATTTCTGCAATTGTCTTCCCTGGCAGTTTAACTGGTGGAATGCGGTCTAGCAGAGGAATTTTTGGCTGCAGAGTGTACAGGAATATTTTTCTGGGCCAGATCCTTGCTCAGTGTAAATTAAGATGATTCCACTAGCTACGTTTATGGCACCAGCTATTTACTCCTCCCTCTGAGAATCTGGCCCTGCTGTGCAGACAGTGGGCAGTGTCATATAATTTGTTCTTTTTAATTTTAGTCTGTCTAGACACTTCTGCAGCACCCCTTTCTGGGAGAACTTTGTGCCAGCAGCTCTGAAGCAGCACCACACTTGTCTGGTGAGAAACGCTTACCAGACACAGTGTGGAGGTGTCCTGGTGTGCTCAAACTCAGCATTTTTAACCTTCTTGGTATAGAGTTTGGATTTGATGGTCTCAGTGTTTTTTGGTGCAGAGGTGGCAGAGGGAAAGAATGGCAGGATTTCTTCCCAGTGAAAAGGGAGCGAGTCTGTTGTTTTCTGTTTTGGCAATGTGTTGTCCCAGATGAGTGCTAGAGAAAGGTGGCTGGGGCTGATGCACCATTTCTGTGGTAGTTTTTCTTTTCCAGCAGTGGGTGACACTTCTCTTTGTGGGTAAGAAGGTCTTTCTTGTGTTTTTAAAGGCCATTTGCCAGCCTGGCCCTTTGTTTCTTATTAGTCAGTTCTTCCTACCATGTCATTACTACCACTTTAGCTTCTCTGATACATTTTCTCCCAGTCTGAGTCACCTGACATATAGGGGTGGTAACCTCTCTAGCTTTCTGCAAACTTGTCACCAGGCACACACAGGACCTAGATTTTACGTAATCCCCAGATTTGCTGGCCATGGTTAAGCAGGTGATTAGCTAGGACTGTTTTCCTTTGCCTTCCATTCTTTTGCCAGTCCCCGAATTACCAGGACTGTCTGTAAATGTGTTTGTCAAGAGCCAAACACAGAAAGGCTGTGACTCTGGCTGGGGCTCAGGAGCAGCAGTGAGATATATGTGTGTATCTATAATATAGAGATATGCTTTTTTATTACCAATATTTCTGCTTGAATCCAAATACACTTAATTTCTAATTCTCAAAATAATTTAAATAAATTTATTAATCATTAAGTCCTACCTTCTGTTGTTAACCACCTACAATTATGTGTCTATGCCCAGCCCCCAAAATGAAGGGTATTCATAGCTGCAAAAACAAAAGCCTGAAGATAGAGATCCTAAGTTGTAAAAAAAAAAAATTCTTTTTGGGAAAACCATAAAGCACATACTATTTCTAGGATTCCACCCAAGCTTGATCAATACTAGAGAAGCAGAAAAGCAAAAAAAGCAGCTCCCAAAAAAGCAGCTTCCATGAAAATGGGTAAGAGATTCTTTGTGCAGTCTTAATGATTTTGAGAGAGATGTTTCCCCTGTGAATTGCTGTAGGAGTTTGCACCCCTTCCCCCATGCTCAGCAGAGGCAAGAACATATGACTATCCTCATGTAAGGCAGTGCAGTGTTAATAATGCTGCTGTATTGATCAAATTGGGCTGCTTTGTCACCAGGGACATCTGGGAGGATTTATTCTGACTCCTAAGGCTGTGCCTCCTAAAGTGCATTTTCTAGGCCTTTCACTAGGCAAAGGGTGTGCTGTGCTTTTTGTCTTAAGCCTGCAGGAGCAACATTTTCAAAAGATTTGATGGTATCCCACCATCCACTGCTTCTATCACTGTTTCTCACAGGGCTCCCACCTCATTCCCACTCAGAGCTGAATGTGGCTCAAGTTGATAATTGCATTGTGGCAAGATTCAGTTGTTTGCCCTTGGAGAGTGCCTGGAGGAGCAGCCACTGGTTGCTGGAATGTGGATAAACACAGGGTGACGGGAACCAGGAGATGCTTCCTCTTTGCTTAGAAAGTAAGCAAAACAGTAAGAAGGCAGCACAGAAGGAAAAACAAGTGCAGGATGGTTTTATTTCTCCTCCCACCCCCTCAGCTGATATTCATGACCTTGTTGAAAAGATCAGACTGCTTCAGAGACTGCACGTGGTCATTTTTAAGTGTAGGGAGAAACCAAATGTGGCTTTTATTTTTCCATCTGATAAATTGCCAATTGCAGGTTTTACTTACAGAACACTCTGAGTAGTCTGAGAAGAACATGATCACCTTGATATTATATTTATGAGTAAAAATGGTATGAGGCAAAGAAAGCTCTTAGCTCACATGTAAAGAAGACTTTTAATGCAGTTTTTGCTTCCAGGAATGCATCATTACTCGTGGCAGGGAAGGGACACATTAGCAAGCTTGACAGGAGGACTGAAATGCCTAGGGGTACTCAGGGGCTTGGAGTAGCAATTTGATATCATGCATCTTTGACAGGTGTCGGGAGCTTGGTGCTGGGCAGTGATGGGACATCTGCAGAGCAGGGAAGGGTTAGAGACACTTGAAGTGGAGGAAATCCCTTGAAGCTTGCTCTGGTGACTGTTGGAGCACCTCCAAGGTGCTCTGAACAGAGCCCACGTGTCCAGAAGTGCTGCAGTGTATCCTGCAGGGGCTCAGAGTAACAACCAAGTCGCAAGTCATGCCTGGAAAATTATCCTGAATGCACAGGCTGCCAGTAGTGCTGGCTATAGCTAAAGAAATGCAGTTTGAGTGTGTTTCTGTCTCTCTCTGAGTCCCAGTTCCTGGACTGCAGGATCTGAAGCAGATCTCTCCAGTAGCTTTGGCCACCACAAGGCATTTGGGCTCTCCCTTGAGCTCTGTTATCATGCAACTGCTTGGGAAGCACAACTGCTTGGGAAGCTAACCACGTGGGAAGCAGAACTGGCCGGAGGTGAAGCAGAAGAGTACTCCCAGGAATGTTCCCTGTGAAGCGAAGACTTAGCCTGTGGTCTCTCATGTGGCTCCTCTCCCACCATAAAGGCTACCTTTGTATTTTTATAACCAAAATAAAATTGCAGTTCCTGAAAGCTGTAATTTGTACTTGGGAGAGCATAATGTTTGTGTTTGCTATTGCAGGGATTGTAGCAAAGCATGGTGACAGAGGTCTGAAGTGTTTGGGATGACAAGAGCTGGCTACAGACTCCACCTTTAAGGGCTACTGAAAATCAGCTTTAGTTAAACAGTATCAATGATAAACCAAATGCCAGGAAGGATTGGCTATACCATGAGAGGAACCCCCTTCCTGCAGCTGGAGAGGCTGTTCTTCCTCAGTTCCCGCCCATCCCATTCCTGCAAACCATGCCAAGAGAACCTGGCTGTAGTCTTCCAAGCTGTGACTTTGGAGACTTCCATCACGTCTCAGAAAAACAATAGAGGGAAAGAGTGATACAAAGCCAACCCACAAAGGCAGGCTTATCTTGGGAGATGCTATATGGACTTAAGTACAGTGGAAAAGGGAAACTGGGGGAAATAAGACACTTAAGGTAAACTAACTACATTTTTAAAATGTCAGATTTGGAAATATGCCAGATAAAATGTCCACTGCTGAGTTTATAGTGACTACAATATGTTTCCTCTTTTCCTTGTTGTTAAGTGGGTTTGGTTTTTTTTTCCTTTTTTGGAGCATGGTGAAAGACCACAGTTCTCTGCAGTGCATTTTCAGTAGTGAGCTGGAGCTCTCTATGGTGGTTTAGTGGGTAATGCTGTAGTGCTGTGAACATGACATCCTCCAATTCCTTGCATCATCATTCAGGCCTTTGCCTCTCAGGGAAAGATGGCAATGTCAAGTTTCATTCGATTTGCTCAAAGAGGATATGTAAGGATGGGGCTGGAAAGCTGAAAGCCTCATGAAGAGCCTCTCAGCAGTGTGGGTGCAGGCAGAAGGGGTGCCAAGAGCCTTGCCAGTGGAGAGATGCCTTCCTGTGGTATCATCTCTACAAGGTGGTGCTGAGTGTTGTGCTCAGTGATGTACCTGGAATTAATTTGGGAACCCTTGCAATTAATTTTAGGGAGAAGGGTGCCAACACAAATGAGTCAGGGTCTGGTGTTTTCCACAGTATTCTCCAATACATTTCCAAGGATATTTTGCTAGGAGACACAGAAGGTTTAAAAGAGAACCTGAGAAGGGACGGTGACGTGCCTTGACTGTGAGGCTCCTGCCCAAAGAAAGAATGTTGCTGAGGAAATGCAGCATGAATAAACAAGGGAAGGAGAGGGTGCTGACAGGGGAAGAGAGGCTGAAATTTAGAGCCTCTCTGAGGTCCTGGAGTCAGACAGGTTTCTGAGAAGGACATAAACAGGTCCTGTCCCTTCAGGAACAGTAGAGCTTCTCCTAACCTGTTTCTGCTGATGCTTTGGCACAGCACCCAACCTCTGCTTTTCACCAGCCTACTCAGAGTAACAAAGTACCAGCCTTTGGGCCTTTCTGCGTTGTAGTCTCTGTGAGCTGCTGCAGTGTGCAGGTACCCATACAGGGCATTCCTATGAAGGTATGTCATGATGGCTTATCATATAGTGACAAAAGACAGGCTTGTGCACAGAAACATCTTGAATTAACCCTGGTGGTTTCTTAGATGATGGGAAGTCATCCCATCTTCCAGGAATGCCAAAACATTGCATTCCTTCTAGGCTATTTTCTGGCTGCTTTGCTATTAATAACTTTGTCCTGAAGTAGCACTTTCGTATTGCAGCATATTAAAATCATAACAACTGGGTGGGTGTCCACAGTCAACAGACGGAAGAAAGTGAGCCAGTGTGAGAGCGGTGGTTGTGTCAATTGGCTCACAGAGGTGTGCTGACTCCTAGCAGCTGGGGTCTGACTTGCTGAGCTTTCTCAAGTCAACAAATGGCAGGGCTCTTAACAGGATCTCCTGCCTTCCATGTGCAGCCAGTCCCATACAGCCTGCTGGGAGCTGACATGAGGCCGATCTATGATCCTTTCACGAGGAGTGAGCACTGCCCTGTCCAGTTCTGACAGCGCACCTTGAGTTGCTAATGATATCCTCAAAATGCTGTGCCAGATCCCCTTTCTTTTTTTTTTGATCTAATGTATTTTGGGGATACAGATCTCAGATGCCTGTGAGCAGCTGCCTGGGCTGCTGCTGAGCGTTTGAGCCAATACTGGCAGGCTCTTTACCAATGTGCTCTCGCGAATTGCTCTTAAAGAGGACCATGCTGCTTTTATCAGGGTGTGTAAGAGCCTGAGTGCACTGCCTATGAGATTTTGAGGCTGATCAAAATTCTTGGTGGCTAGGAGTTTCGGAACAAGAGCCTTGGCAGAACAGTGTTGAAATGAAAAGCAGTGGAAAAACACCTTTGACTGTAATGTAGCATCCTTTGGAAGGCACCTGGCTTTAAAGTGAGATGCATGTTTACTTGCAATGGGACATTCAAGCATGAAGGCTGTTGTTTCTGTGCACAGATGATGAAAACTCTGGCCTAGAAGTGGTAGGAACCAGTTTGTGAATATCCCATATAGACTACCCAAAATTAAAAAAAAAAAAAAAAAAAAAAAAGAGAGAGAGAGAGAAGAAACAAATCCAAGTATCAGGATGTCTGATAGTTGTTGTTTTTAAATTCTTCCTATTTTTCCATTTAGGTCATACTGTCCCTAATAAAGTAGACAAGATTTGTAATAGAAAATTACTATCTCCAGCCATTAAAAAACATGTTGAGTTCTGTCTAATGTAAGCCACAGAGTTAAGTGGTGTTAATCAAGAGCAGCATTTCATGGATTTTGAGTGTTGGCAAGGTCCTCAGCTGATGTAAACAGGAACCATGAAATCAGGGCTGCTCTGTGCTGATTTACCCCAACTGAGAATCCAGTTGTGCTTCCCATCACTTTGTTTTTAGTCTGAGTTTTTTTTCTTGGTGCAGTAGCAGAACTCAAGTCTGTTGTCTTCTCTTTTCCTTGCCCAGATTGGCATATTTATCACAGTAGCACATGCATCTTCTTGCTCTTGTAAGATAACAAATGGCCCAAATGATTAAAAAGAAATCAAAGAAAAAAGCAGCAAATGGCTTTTTGTGAATGTGCTTGGACAGTTGCGGTGCTCCCAATAATGTCTAAACTGCAGCCAAACAGCCCACTGCTCCCCACATGGCTGGAGGCAGTCTTTGGTCCTATATGTTTATTATTGTTTGGAAATGGTATAAGTGCTCTTTTCTTCTTTTTTTTGTTCTGCCCTTATTCTACAACGCATTCCCCTCCTTCCTCCTTCTTCCTGTTTCCCAGACAGGTGCCCACCTCTTCCTCCCCACAGCCAAAAATAATACAAAAGGGAACATACAAAGGATTTTTTGAGCCCTGAGATGTGATAATGAATGGGCATCATGTACAGGGTAGACACTGTAGTCACAGCACAAAAATGTTGATCATGCAAAGTCAATATGAGGAATTGCATGTTTTTGGGTTAGGAATTCAGTGTTATGCATCCTCTTGTTTAATATATTTTTAGGTCAGAGCAGACGAGATGACTCACAACCCAGGACTCTTACGAAACGTTCCGTATATTGAGTGTATTGATCACATCTCTGCTCCAGGTTTGGTTTAATAAGCTAATTGTGACAGACTGTGCTTATGAATATGCTGTTGCCTGAGTGCGCAAATGCAACTGCTGTATACATTTGTATCAGCTGTGAGTAGGAAATATTAAGATATCTCTGGATGTTAATAAAACTTCTCTAAAGAGTACATTTTTTCATTCATGAACCTAACCAGAGTAATTACAAGGAATCCAATTCTGCTGTGTAACCCCACTGCAATACTTTCTAAGGATGAATCTTAATTGAGGATCGAGACCTAAAATATTGCTCTGCTTTGTACATTCCACAGCCGTCAGCATTTGCTCTTGCATATCCATTTCCTGTGAGAAGTTTACCACACTCTGGGGCATGCTTTGAACCTGATCCTTTGATTTCAGTGGGAGCTAGGACTGGCAATTCAAGGAGCTAATTGTGCCTTTTTGCTGTTTATAATGCTAAACTAAAGCTGCTTCCAAACTGGATGACAACAGGTTAAATACACGCTTGATGAAGTTTGGAGAAAAGTTTGCAGTGAGGGCCACTAGCCAGCTCACTCAAAGCCATCCAAGGTTGTTATATAAAGAAATGCTCTCTTCAGAAACATTGTGAAACACTCTTACTTCATATATATAATTTTTCAAATGGTCATTGTATGGCTACTTGCTGTCTGGACTGCATGGCAGCATGCAGGGCATATGGTGGTGTACAAGCACACATGGCTTTTATCATATTTTGATACCAGCACAATGGACTGCTTGCCCTTTTGAATTCTTCATTTGGCTATCCTTAATCCTTTGCTGACATTGATGCTATTTTTTGTTGTTGTGACTGGTTGCAGATATTTTTTCTATCTTTATTAAACAGTCCAAAAAAAATAACAAAAGCTCTCCAAAGCCCTGGTTCAGTGTTTGCAGATTTCTTTCATCCTTTTTTTTTTTTATCTAGATGTCTATCAAATTCAGCCACGCTTAGCTGCAGTCCTTTGTTCAGTATCTCATAACCAGTGCACTGAAATTCTCTATGCTTAAGGCCCAAATACCACAGATTTTTAGTGAACAAATTTGGCTTGTCCATTTAAAAGTATGTTTGTTAGATAAAGGTGTATTTCATTATCACTAAGTTTGGGAACAAAGCCTGATCTTGACTCCTTGGTTAGAGTTATGAGTTCAGACTTTTTTCTGTTTAAGACATTTGTTACCACCCATTTCTGCTGTTGAAAATTGTTAATTTATGGTAAATTTGATTTTGATTCTTTGAGCTTTAGAGTCTGATCAGAATCTTTGATAACCCTAGTTATATCATGCCCCAGAGCAACAGGAAAATGAATGGTGTTTACATGAAGGTAGTGATTCTGTCCTTTACATCCACATTTTTACTTTAAAATTATCTTCACTGAATGCAGTTGAGGCTTTTGATTTCAGCATTTCTTATACTCTGGAGAAGCATAAGAGGAGAAGATTGAGGGAGAAAGCCATCTGGGTCATGGTAGGAGAGTTTATTGAGAGTGCTGTTGTGCATGAATAACAGTGAATGAGTTGGTTTGGCTAAATACACTTCCTCAACGGTTCATTCTTTGGGCTGAGACCAAGAGGGAAAATGGGCACAGGCCATTATTGTGTTGAAGAAATTAGCAAACAGAGACTTTAGTCCTGTGTAGGGGAGTCAAGAATTAATAGACTTGTCCATTGCAGACTCTGGTGGCCGGTATGACCCACTCAGATGTTGTTAGGGAACACTGGCCTGACGCCTCAGACATACGGGGAAGTTACTACAGGCAAACAAGTCTTTTCATAGCATATGATCTTTCTTTGCCGACGGTGCCTGTGCCTGTGTTTTCCATGTGGCAACAGCCTGATTGTTTAGCATCCAGTTAACTTGATTTGTTTCATATACTTAAGGGATTAGGAATATACGTACAAATATTTACCACAAGTTAGCTGTCAATAAATATCTTACTGTTGTACCTGAGGGGTGGTTTTAGCTCTTTTTTTTATAATGAACTGTGTTAACACATAGGCAAGATATGCTGGCACATGACTAGTTTTGTCCTAAAACCTTTGCAGTAGAAATTACTTGCTATCGCCTGAGACTTTTTCTTATATACATTCATTTCAGGCTGCGGTTTTCCATTTTTCCCAAGTGTATTTTGCAAAACTACTTACTTTAATACTAAAATTCTGTTTATTTTATTCTGTCCCAAATGTTAAGCTTCTAATGTGCTGCAGCTTTTTCGCGACTAGCAACTGCCCAGTAAAAGTTGCCAAGAGGAAAAGCTGGAGGTTTTGGCAGCTGGGTGGGAACAGATGACAATCTTGGAATAGATGGGCAGGAGTATTGGGCTTTGTTGTTGTTGTTCAGGAAGTAATGAAGGCTTTTGGCAGTGGGAAGAAGATCCATCGTTCGAATGTGGTTTTAGGGTTAAGGATAAAAAATAGCATGGCATTTCAGGGAAGGCAGGTAAGTTTTGAATCTTTTGTTCCTCTTAGCTTCAGGGCCACCCCACAACATCCAGTTCAGTTTCTGCCTGTGGTATCAGCAATGCAAGTGTCAGTGCTGCTCAGAGCTTTTGCTGTTCTGCTATACAATGAAACACTGATATGGGCACTGGACCTGGTGCCACTGTTTGTTCTGAACTTGAGTGAATGGTGATGGCACTGACCTTAGTGTTATTGTTTTGGGTTGTCTTCAGGTTGAAGACAGTTTCACCTCCAGTGCAGTCTTGAGATTTTCACAGTTATTTAGAAATGAGGCCCCTTTCTTCACATGCCAATGGAAAGCAATGGGGTCATGATGGAAGTAGAAATTTGACCTTCACTGTTGCATTTATAATTCTGCTTTGCTTGTGTAAATTACAAAGAGAATCCTTTCAAGTATTGTAAACAGACCTGGTAGATCAGACCTATTTGTCAGCCACATTCGACATTTTAATTTTCTGTCACAGCCTGATCTAAGTATCCAACTTCCTAATTAGGTTTTGGATAACTTCCAAGTTCAGTGCTTGATGTCCAATTATATCTGCAGTAAAATGGCACTTAGAAGTAACTAGCACTTCCAGATAAGAACTTCTGATGATCTGCTAGAAAAATTCAGAATCAAGATATTATAAAATACTTCAGCATCAATAAAACAGAGGAACCCAGTGAACATGTTGATAAGGTCTCTTTGCTGACATTCTGTCCTTAAATTATTATTATTTTTTTTACTTATTAAGGGCTTTTTTTTCTCTCTTGGCAGAACTTTACTGTTACCATATTGTCCTATCTTTAACTGTGCAAAACTCCCAGGAGTCTGAGTGCTTTAAAGACTTCACAGCATGGGCAGGTGCTTCTCAAGTGACCTGTTATTTTTCAAAAGTCTGTGTGTATGGGTGAAATTCTGATACACAACATGGCTGTTAACCAAGACTAGTTCTTTGCACAACATGTTTTGTAAATAGTCTTTACTTTCAGTAGATGAGCTTCAGAGGTAAGAATACGACTAGATTAGAGGTCATACCTTTGTCAATTGACAGACATACTGAACAGTGAATTTTCCTGGACCAGTGCTGCTGCAAACTCTGAAATAGGTCTTTACCAGGGATAGGACAGCTTTACAGTAGCTGTCTTGTACTGTCTGAAGGATCTGGTACTGCGCATGGAAGTGTCATGGTGTGCAGTTTACCTATGTTCTGCCACTTCATGTGCCCCAGAGGATGTGGATGATAGTATAATACGGGGAGCAAAGAGATGTTTTGAGTTACTGGGAGGGAAAACACAGCATTTTTTGCAGGTGATGGAAATGTTCCTCTACTGGGGAAGTGAGTATTTTTGCAATTGTATCCAAACTGAAAAATCAGACTGAGGCCTTGACAGGATTTTCCACATGCCAGACTGCTGTCCTTTTCTATCTGGCTTTCTTCAAATATTTCTTGCAAAGCCACATCCTATTATTTGTCAGCCATGAATCATTATTTCTTTTAACTGATTAAATTGAGGAGCAAGGTCCAAGGAGAATCACCTTCATTAATCAGGGCAGATGGGTTGAATTAGTGGGTCACTTTTTTATCCCTAACTGGTGAAACTGGCTTGACAGCCAACAGCCAGTTGAGGAGCCATCTTCTTCATTTTGCAATTTTTAAAGTCCTTATTGCTGTGTATCCTACAGGCACTGGGTAAGAAAGTTTAATACCCATCATGTTATCTGCAGAGTAGCAACTAAAGGGTAGTCGGACTTCATGTCACGTGTGATGTACTCCATCTGTTACACAAAGCTCCCTCTCTTCTCCTTGCACGAATGGTGAAGGAGAAGCTGGACATCCAGCAGAATTTTGACAAGAGCAGCTCACTCCTGTCTGAGATATTCTTGAACTATTTTCCTACCAAGGTGGTAGTGGAAGTAGAAGAACAAAAAAAGGTAGTTTTTGATGTGCTCAGTGGCAAATAGCTTTGTGGGAGTGGAGACCAAAGAACTTTCCTGCCCCTCCTGATGGTCCACCAGGCTGGAGTGGGGACTTTGGTGGTCTCAGCATGACTGGTTTCTTGAAGTCAGAACTCAAGACAAGATGGTGGGCTTAGTTGGCCTAAGAACTGTTATGCCAGGGTAAGGACTGAAAAAAGCAGGCTGGTTTCTAAACCCTTCCTCACCACTCCCTGGGAGATCTGGACCACAAGGAGAGGCGGTCGCATAAGGTACTTGGCATAAGCTGGGAAGTGCATATGGGGAAAGATGCTTTGTTTCTGCCACCAAAAAAAAATGCAGCAGCAGGTAGGGCCCTGGCGGGAGGTAAGGGAAGGGCTGTGGCCATAACCCCTCGCCAGGCTTTGTCTGCCATGCAGATTAGGTGCAGGGCTTTTCTGGCTCAGCGTTGCTAGGCTCTTCCCTGCTATTGACTTGGTGGAGAGGCTGAGGGGGGTGGGAGGGAGGGACTGCATTATATTGTTTCTTTGAGTTGTTTTTCTCCCCCCTTCTATGGGGAGATGGGCTTGATCCACTGGTTTTGGATTTCAGAGGCAGAAGACAAGACATGACCAGCTGGTGTCTTGAAATGGCACAGGTGCAGTGGCTGCGGGAGGGGGGAGCCAGGAATAATTACAGGTTTGTGAAGCATCAGGCTTTGCCTGAAAAGGGCTCATCGAGAAACTGCTCTTTATGGAAAATTAATGGTGAAGCTGGAAAAACTGTCAAGCCCGCTATTGTTGTCGTGGGGTAGTGATGCCTTAAAGGAGCAGCACCTCCTGCTCGCCTCCCCTCCACGGGCAGCCCAGAGCTGGCATGCAGCTCTCTGGTCCCACAGCAATTGAAATTTCATGTCACCGTCATCAGATTTAATGGCCTTGAGTCCTTTTCTCTCTTCCCTGCTGCTGCCCTCCCCCTTTCCACCCCTAATTTGTGATTACGCTTGCTCTTTCCTTTGGAAGCCTTTCATTTTTGGGCCCCTAAACCTGTTTCTGCCCCACTGGATAAAGGCTAAGTGGACCAGAAAGCCCAAATTACATGATGTGGAGAACTCAAAAGCATTGCCTCTCCTGGTGGTGGGGGTTATTACTGCCATGTTGGAAAGCTTCTCCCAAAACCCATTAGGATTTATCTGGGGAGAGAGCAGATTCCCAGCTAAAGCTGTTTTTCTCAGTCCCAGAAATGCACCTTATAAAGAAAATGGAAAGGTTGCTTAAGGCAAGTACAATTGCTAAGTGTCCCACCCCCAGGCCTGTGTGCAGACAGTCTTAGACCTCTGAGAATTACATACATGCTGAAGTACAGCATGTCTCACTTGCATATATTCTGTTCTGTTGCTTTTTGTCCATCTCTGTAGCTCTGATCTATAAGCATCTGTTAATTAAAAAAGAAACAAACAGGTAACTGTGTGGCAGATTTTGTTGTGAACTCTGAAAGTCATCCCACCACATTGTATCTGCAACCAATAGTGCTGCTTCCTGGGAGCTTTGAAAGTAATAATCTCAAATTACCTGCAGTTCCTAGAGAGCTGTGAGTGGGGCCTCTGTACACTCCTGTGGATGAGACCTTTGTACTCAGAAGGCAGAAGTCCCTGTCTCTCCTCTGGTCATATGAAGCTTTTATTTCTTGATCAGATGCTGGACTTTCCAGATTGAGATGTAGCTGGGTCACCAGCTCCCATAGACTGAAAATTTTTGCCTAAAACCCCTTTCTTAATATTGTTAGAAGTGTTCTCAGAGGAGTAGTTTTTAGAGGTTTCTAAAACATTAGTTAGAAGAATGTATCTTTCTCCAAGTCTTGTGAAATCACAGTGGTGGTATTAAACAAGCTATCTTTTCAAGCAGCAAGAAATGAAAAATAGTGCTAATAAACTCAATTAAAAGCTCCTGAAACTACAGCAAATGGTTCTCTATAAACAATAAAAGTTTATAATGTTGGCTATGGAGAACTGGGCAGTGCATTGGTGCCTGGAGGCTTTATAGGGGCAAGCTCAGGGCACTTCATAAGAAGGCTCATTTATGTAGGAGGCTCATCCCATTCTTGTGCTGATGATCACTGCTGTGGGGGTGCAGGAACACATTTTTATGTGGCAGCCTCTTTGACTGCAACTTTACCTACTTTTTAATAAGGGTGTGTATGTTTGTGTGCAAGTCTAGTGTCCTGTCCACAGGCAGCTCCAGATGTGCCAAAACCATCTCTAAAACTGACAGTAGATCCTTTTTTTTCTGTCACCTTTCCTTCTCTCAGTCCTTTTAAACAAGCTGTGGTCTCACTGGAAGCTTTTCTGCCTCCTATCTTAAAATGCCACACTTCAGAATTGTGCTGTTTTAGGAACAGATTGGGCCCCAGCCAACTACGCTGAGTTAAATTTGGAGAGAAAGTTAATGTTTGTGAAGGAAGAGGAAGCAGTTATTTGGAGAGGTGACTTTTTGTTTGTACATGGCCAGATGATGGGTCCATTAGGATAGTTTCATTTGCAAGTTACTGTTGGACAGATTATACTTAAAGTTGGGAATGCCCTGGTACCATGTAACAATGCACAGGCTTTAATGAAAATGTAATAGATGCTTTCTGGTTGTTGTGTCTTCACTTCTACTATAATACCTGCTACCCTATGTGGGTATTCCCAGACTGTCTTGGAGCAGCCTCAAACAAGGGCCAAATCTTCATGTCTCCCAGTGTGTGACCATCTCACAAGAAGATGATGTGCTGTCATAAGTGCTGTCTTGGAATGCCTCTGGACCATGTTGTTCTCCTGCCCTCAGTGGGAGCTATGCTATAATCTCTCTCTAAAAGCAGTTTCTCTCCCTCCCCCTCCCTTTCCCTTCTGCAGACATGCCTGGAGTTGGAGCGATACCTTCAGACTGAGCCACGGAAGATCTCTGAGACCTTTGGTGAGGATTTGGACTGCTTCCTTCATGCCTCCTCGGCCTCAGATGCAGAGGACAGTATCCGACGGCTGGACCCCATCCTTTTACCGGTGGAGACGAGTACATGTGACAAAAGCGCCAACATAGACATTATCCTCTCCCGTGACAAACTGCTGTCTGAGACGTGCCTCAGCTCGCAGTCCACCAGCTCTTCCACAGAAGGCTACACAGCCGTCAACCAGGCCCAGCTCAATGCAGTGACCTCATTAACCCCCCCTTCCTCTCCGGAGCTCAGCCGCCACCTTGTAAAAACCCCACAGACTCTCTCAGCGGTGGATGGCACAGTGACATTGAAATTGGTAGCCAAGAAAACTTCACTCAGCTCTGTGAAAGTGGGTGTAGCAACAGCGACTGCGGGGACAATAAAAACCGGGCAAAGTGACAGTGAGCAAGGAGGTACAGGGGCAGAAGCATCGCCAGAAAATAAGAAGAGGGTTCATCGCTGTCAATTTAATGGGTGCCGGAAAGTTTATACAAAGAGCTCCCACTTAAAGGCTCACCAGAGGACTCATACAGGTACTTATGTAGGATGCTTCTCTCATCTTGTCCTCCTGCCACCTACTCGTAACCATCTCCTTTTATTCTCATTTAGAAAAGAAAAAAATAATCTCCTCTGAAAGTCCGAGCTTCTGTTTATGAAACAGGGCAGTGGAAAATATGGTAGGCCAGCAAATGTACCCATTATTCCATAGAACAGAGGAGTTCACCATCTACCATTAACCTGTTGGGGTTTCATATGTCTTATGGGGCTTGATGCAGAGTAATTTTAGGATGCCTGAGGGATGTAGATGTATCATATGAAAACTATGTGCATGTCACTTTGGGCTTTTGGCACTCACTTCCCCAAGACAACTTAAAAAATATTAAGTTTAGTCAAGTGTTATTTTCTTCAAATAGAAAACAGCGTGGGTAGGTTTTTTAGTGCCTTTTGTATGGGAGAAAGAGAAATGTGCTTCAGATCTTAGATATGTGGTTTAGGAATAATCTGTGCATGAGGCAGCATGTGTAGATGCAGACGTGTAGGCACACAGAGGCACATACCCTTCAGATACTCGTGATCTTGGACTTCTCCAGTGCTAAAATATAGAGAGAGCAAATAAAAGAATGACATGGAGTTTGAATGAAAAGTGTAGGTAGAGAGGGAATAGGATGTATGGATAGATGTGAGGCTGGTATTTTGGGTAACATTTACAAATGTTATATATATATGTGTGTGTGTGTGTGTGTAAGCTTGTTAAAGCATACTGAATCGGCTTAGATTGGTTGTTCAGGTTCCCTCCTCTCATTTCTTCATAGTCCCCAGTAGCTTTTCAGCTGATATTCATTGGCATTAATAGCTATGCAGTTCACACACGTTGCTGCTTTGTTCTAAGCTTCACACGTGATGAGAGATGATAAATTCCCATTAGCACTGTCTTATCATGTGGTTATTCTTGTTTCCAGAGGGATTGCTATAATCAGTTTTCTCAATTTTACTGTAAAATGTGTGGTCTCTTATGATAACTGCACGTTTAGTTCATGGTCTTATCACGCAGGCAGATTCCTAGAAGCAAGGTTGTTCTTGCAAGGTAGAAAATAACACGTTAGACCAATGCAGTAAATCAGACAAATATGTGGGTTGTTAAGAGAGCTGCATCCATCACATACTAGGCAGCACTGTAAAAGTTACATGGTCTGAAGTATAAATCATAGTAAGACATAAAAGGCATTGATCTTTTAATATGGGCTTTCTAGTGCTTTTACTGGGGATAGCCACCTTGCCAGGAGTGACCTCACCTGTGTTTTGGTGATTTGAGAGCCAGTGAAAGCAGTACAATAATTTTAAAATCAGCATCAACATGGTCAAACTGTTGGTTCCTTGTAGTGCCAATGCTGCTGTGAGGGCTTTTCCCTGCTGGGGCTGGCCAGTGGGATGTCCCAGCCAAGGCCTTCCAGCAGACCATGGAGCTTCCATGAAAGCACAAAGGAAGAGCGTGAGAGCTGCTGACACAGTGATCTTGTCTGTTCAGATGTGACCCCCACGTTCCTCCTTGAGCTGGAAGTGATGGGTCTCCCACAGATTTTCCTGAAGTCAGTCAGGGATATGACACAATAGCCTGGAAAGGGTGAACTTGTGAAGTTTTCCTGGTTTTGTCACCCAGATGGGGATATGGACAAGAAGTCATGAGGAGCACTTGCGAAAACTACTAATCTCTCAACACTTTTACCCTTTAGTGTCAAAATCTTGTAAGAGTTTGCATACTTTTGTACCAAGCTTTAGGTCTGGTTGAATTTTATGAGGTCAAAACCTTTCCCCTCTAACTTCACCATGTGAAATCTTATGTTTTACAATTAATCCATGATGAGCAATGTTTCTCAATGGCCCTGTGATCTTTCTGTTGAATAGCCTTGGACTGTAAGTGGTGCCATGATGTTCTGAGCCTCCCCATCCACAGCAGTGTTTGACATGGTGAGAAAGGCACATCTGTCTCTGCTGGCAGATGGCGCAGACCTTTATCAGATGATGAGACTGCAGCTGCCTGGGTGCAGAGCCCAGACCTCCCATTTCCAGCACCTCACCTGGTGGGATCAGCTACTCCTCTGATCTTGCCAGTTAAACCATCAGTGGTTTAAACAGCCCCTAATTATGGGAGTATTTCTTTTTCCATTCACCATGTCCTGAGCAGATAGCATAGGTTGTTGGGAAAGCATGAAGGCAAAGACCAAGAGGGAATACAAACGGACGATGATCTCTGCTTTCTTAACAGCTGTAAAACCACCCTGCCCCTGACCATGTCCTAACTATGCACAGCTTTGTAGAAAGCATAGTTTCCCTTGATGATGAGGACTGAATGCAGCCTTGTTGTTAAAACACATCTTTGATGCAGAACCTGGGAGCAGGGAACCTGTCTCTCATTTTTGTCTGTGGTTGCAGGTTGTCTAAATACCTGTGAACATTTAGATCTTAGGAGCAATTTGAGTAAATTGAGAGAAAGGGTGTGATAGGTTTATCTAAACAGCTTATTTGAGTCTGGAGCACAAAGTCATTCAGACCCCTTCATACTGCTTACATGCTCTGTTCCCTTCAAACACACTGAATGTTGGATGCCTTAAATGAGAGCTGGTACAATCAAGATATTAAATGTGATCACACTGGCCTCTTCAGTGGGGTTTCCCCACAGGGACATCCTTTCTCTGGTAAAAGAGTGGGACAGAGAGGAAAAGCTGTGGAAATTTGGGACTGAATTATAAATGTCAGGGCTGTCTCCTTTCCCATGCAGCCTTCAGGGCATGGGACAAGGAACCCTTTTCTCCATGGGTGCTTTGTGTTTTTTTCATGCCTGAACTGAGTGTACTGTGGGTTGCAAATGCACCCAGCAGTGCCAATGGCTAGTAGCCACTTGGCTTAGTCAGTGGCTGAGCCAGAGGGTCTGAAATGATTGTGAGATATTTTCCTTTGGCTGGTGGTTTGTTAGTGTGTCATGCGAGAGAGCAGTCTGCCAGTGTGGGCTCTGTGTAGGGTGTGAGTGCCCCGACAAAGAGCTCCCAGTGTGGGGTTCACAGGCAGGGAGGCAGATGTGGGCTGGTCACTCATCTTGCACGTGCAAAGTCCACTTGCTGGATCAAAGGGATTTACTGCAGTGCATGAAAACAAGAAACCATGGGCCAGGAGCGGGTGGGGGGTGGAAGGCAGCGGAAGGAGGCTGCATTCCTTTCGTTCATATGTAAGGCTGACCAGACAGACGCTGGCTGGTGTTCCTCGCTGCTGCGTGATGAGCCACACTGGGCTGCAGGCAATGCAGGCTGATAGCAGCTTGCTAGATTTGGAACAATCCTTTCTTGGGGTTTTACTTTGCTGGGAAGCCCAGAGACAATCAGACCCCACATTACACTTGGTGCATCTTCCACATTACTCTCTCACATCTCATCTGCTGGAGAATCAGGACAGCGCTATAAGGCCTATCAGTGGTTGAACTGGTTATGAAACCACTTTCTGGATGACCTTTGGAGAGGGAAAAACAATCATCTGTGTGGGAGAGAATTTAATCTGGAAGGGAAAGGGAAAAACATTGTCTGTATGGAAAGGGAAATGAAAATATTTGACTGAACTCAAAGCAAGCTGGGGCATCTAAAGTTAAGGGTGTGTAAAGGAGCTAAGAGTAGTGGTGGGACTGACTGTCAGAGCACAGCAAAGAAGCCCCTCAGGGAAAAAATAGCAGCTGGGCCTGTAAACAGGAGGAAAATGTGAGCTGTAGTTTTGGAAAAACCACACTGCCAGTGTGAGGGTGAGGTAAAATCATCTGAAGAAGGAGCAACCAGGACTGGCATGGTAATTCAACCCTAGCACATTCTCTCACGGTTATTCATGGAGCATACATCAGTGCAAACAATGGCATTTTCTCTCTTTTGAGAGAGGAAAATTTTCATCCTGTCTTCACACATGCATGGAGATGAATTGTCAATGTAATGGAGAGTGCAGAGGGAAGGAATTCAAATGAGCCAAAACCCATGTATAATCATCAGTACTTCCTAAATTAGAAAACAGGATATTGCTGGAGAGTGTCTGAATGCAAATAAGTCTAAGGGTGAGCTGGCCTGTGACCTATGGAAAGATTAGTCATGGGATGTGACTGTGTCTCCCAGATCAAAGACTTCTGGAGATTTCTATCTCCTGACAAAACCATTCCTATCAGTATTCCTTGCAGTAATGTACAGGGGAAGGTATAAGATGTCATGGATACTTTCTGACCGGGGATGATGCATCACATAAAAACTGATCAGGAAATCCATAAGACTGGGACAGTGATAAAAAAAATATCCTTATGGGGTTCTGCTAGGATTTGTATTTTGTGAGTGTCAGGTTTGCTTTTTTTTTCCTTTAGCCATACAAAACCAGGATTTGATACAACCGAAGCTCAAGTCTGAGAAGCAACAGCTGGGCACCTCACATCTGTATTTAGGTTTCTAAGGGCTAAACCAGTGGGAAATACCCATGTAAATAGATGTTACCACTCTAAATGCGATCTTAAGAGAGCACTCCTTCAAGTGGGGATTGTTTCACATTGTCAGGACATCTTATTTTAAATTATATAGTTATTTGATCCAAAATGCTGGGTGAGAGTAACTAAAACAAACAAATCTACCCTGCAGGAAAACAAATTACTACATTTGCAAGAAAAGATGAGACACACAAGAGATTAGAAAGAGCATTAACTAACAGGAAGGTTTTTGAGATGGTATATAAAACAATAGAGAAGAACATTCCCCAAGTGTTGGAGATAAAAGAGGAAATATCTGGAATTTGGAAATTGTTGGAGGAGACAAAGTTGAGGAGAGTAGGCTGGATGATAGATAAAGAAGATTAATACAAAGTAAAGGAAAAATAGGGAAAATAAAGAACTCTGTGTCAGTGATAGCACATGAATGGGAAGCTGCATTGCTGTATTGTGTTAGTGTGGTAGCATCTGTGAACAGAAAGCCAATGAAGAGAAGGAAAAAGCAAGTAGCCAAGCACAGCACCAATTCTGCAGGATGCCAGGTTTTGAATAATGACTTACGGAAAAGCATTTGGGAGAACAGTATTGCTGGCATAGGAGAAATTAAAGCCAAAACCCAAGATGTTTTGCTGTTTAGAGACCCGTAGCTTTGTGGTGAGCCCACAGCTCTCTGTGCAGGGCTGAAACCTGCCAAGGGGACATGGAGGATCCTGAAGCTTCAATGGCAGCAGCTGAAGCAAGGGGTGAATATGCTGATGGAAATGAGAGCCAGGGCATTGAGGGAAGGAGGGTGTGTGAAAGACCTTCATTCAGGGCTAGATTTTTTGGAGAGGTACAGTTGCTTAGCCAATTTGGAAAGATGTGGGTTTTTTGTGATGTTGGACTTTTAAAAGTTTTTTTTGTATAAAAACATAACAGGTCTTTATCAAAGCTGATTAAAATAAGCCCAACTTGATCTTGAGCTCCTTAAAACTTTCTGATCTTGAAGCCTTTTAGCCATTTGGCAAGTTTGGAGGGGAGTGTTTTGATTTCATTGTGGAGGGTCAGAGCTTCACTTCATTATAAAAGCAAAAGCTTAGACTTAGGAAATGACCTTTGAGAACCACCCAGGCAGCAGGAGCATGGCCCCTGACAAAAGCAGCCCTTGCCATTTAAAGCACCAGTGGTGTTCATCCATTGCTTAGTTGTCAATAACTGAATTCTGAGTCTTGTGTTTCTGCTCCATCATTTGCCAGATCAATAGCACAGGACAATCTTATTGTTTGGGTTTGAAAATATACATAGGTATTTTTTGTTTGTTTGTTTGCCATGTGAGAAGATTTCTGGTACAAGGTAGACCTAGAAATTGATGTTTGCTGTCTGTTCAGCATCTGCAGGAGGGCAAGTGCAGGTGCCTCCAAGTGTTATGGCAGTCTGCCTTGGTAAGGCACAGAGGAGCCTTCTTGAGTTTGTAATTTAGTGTTTTCTTTATACCCATCCATCCACTCCTGAGCCCCTGTGAAGCACACAGCCAGTGTGCAAATGATCGAGATCACAGAAAGAGACTCAAGGAAAACCCACCGATTTGTCTTCTGCCATTTTCCCTTTGCGTTGCTGCTGTCCCACACTGGATAGAATTGGCAAGTTAACAATGAGAAGCTATGATTTTCTAGTCCATTTGTCCAAAAGCACTGTAATTTCCAAAGTATTTGAGGTCATGCCAGGCATGAATTGGAGATGTGTGCTCAGAAATGCTGTTTTAGGCTGAGGTGGGCATAACTGGGGGACCTGAAGTGCTCTGGGCAGGAAAAGCCAAGTGTGCTACCTCTCATCTTAAAAGCAGGTGCTGGATTAGAGGCTTTTTCTAAGCACAGTGTGGGTGTTTGAGTCTGGGTCATATCTGGGCAGGTAGCCAGCAGCCTGGACAGACCTCTCCGAATCCAGAGCCTGTCTTTCATACCCCATGTGGACACGGTCCCACACACCTACATACCAGCAGCAGCAACTTGAAAGCAGGAGCAGATGAACTATAAGGCTTCATGGAAGTTGACCTATACACAGTGGAAGTGTCTATGCTTTTGCCAACAATGGTGGGGTCCCGAATAAAACCATGGGGACAATGGCATAGGTGGTGCCCACCTTATATCACAACCCAGCTGCAGGTAGGGAGACCAACTTGATAGGGATAGGGAATATGAGACACCTGTTCAGTCCCATGCTTTCTGGCCCAGGTGTCTGTGAGGCTATTTTTGAAATGAGTCCCATTGTCTGACTCAGGTTCCATGTCACCACAGGACTTGCTTTTCAATGCCCAGGATGGTGTTCTGGGCAGTGGCATGAGGCACAGGGTACATCTCCAGCCATCCAGTGGTTGTCTCTACTGTTGTCAGGCCATGGCTTGGTGGGTTTGTGGAAGTGTGATGTAATTGATCCGCCAGGCCTCCCCATACTTATATTTCAACCATCGTCACCTCTATCACAAGGGCTTTACTCTTGGCCTGCTTGATTGCAGCACATGTTTCACAGTTACGTATGACCTGGAAGATATTGTCTGTGGTGAAGTCCGCCCCTTGATCATGAGCCTATCCATATCTTGCATCTCTTTGCTGATGACCTGCGCCATCATGGACCCACCGAGCCAGAACTTTATGTTGCCAGTCCAGATCCACCTGAGACACTTTCATCTTGGCGGCCCAATCCACCTGTTCATTGTTGCAATGTTTTTCAGTAGCCTGACTCTTGGGTATGTGGGCATCTACATGGTGTACATTTACAACCAGCTTCTCTACCTGGGCAGCAATGTCTTGCCACAATTTAGCAGCCCACATGGGTTTACCTCTGTGCTGCCAATTGGTCTAGCTACTCCCGCAGATCATTTGACAGAAACAGAGGCATTAATATTCCTTGGCTATAAGTCATAGTTAATATTATTAATACATTAATTATTATTTAATCTTCTTTTGGTTAAATTATTTGTTCCTTTTGCTCAGTCTTTTTCTTCTTTGAGTTCTTGAATCAGCGCACCATGAGTCGATGGTCATAATCTCCCTCTGCCAAAATTACCCTTTCCCTAGTTTGATGAGTTGTCATTGTTTTTTCCCTGTAATCTGGTTTTATCTTGATTGTTTTGTCAATTGTCTTTGGTTCCTTGGTTCAGGAGAGCTCTTTCATGTGGATGCAGTAGAAAGCCTCATGGCCCTACATGGCAGACTGGTTTTGGCCTCCACCGTGTAGAACAGTTTGGACCACCTGAAGGTGCTCTTTTCCCAGCAGTCTGTCTCTACTGAAGATGAGGACATCCATCGCCTTCCCTGTCCCTGAGGTTCCGTCACATTTCTCCAGATACAGAAGGCAATACAAGCCATACTGAGCAGCCCCACAGGTTGCCAGGCTGTACAGAGCAACCAGGTCATGTCAAGGGGCAAGGTAGTTCCAAAACTGGCACAAAGGGTAGGGCAGGTTAGAGGCTGCACTCTCTGAGATAATGGGCGATTGCTTCAGTCACTCAGGAGTGATGTCCGTCCTGACCCTGACCCTGTCCCAGTCCCTGTCCTGAGAAGTGCAAAGGCAGGTGGTGCTGGTCCTTGCAGCAGTCATGCTCTCGGTGACAACAGTCAGTTTCATTGCACCCTCGGTGCTGATGTCCATCCTGAACCTGACCCGGTCCTGAGGATTGCAAGGGTCAGCGCTGCTGGCCCATTCTTCGGCCATACACTTGACGGCAACAAATGACAGAGACAGCCTGTGGAGCACCATGGTCAGGAAGACCACCAGGACGAGCCTCATTCTAGTCTTTTGCAAGGATGCCATCTTGACACGTGAGCTGCCTCGGCCTGCCATGTTGGCCAGAGTTCAGGCTGTGATGTCCTGGGCTGAGTGGCTGCCCAGTCTCTATGTGCTTGCATGTGTTGGCAATGTGACATCATGGGCTGCTGTTGCATAGGGTTCTGTGAGGTCACAAGGTGTTTTCTGCCTAGCCAGTGAGTGATGAAGGCCAAAATGGAGCTGGGAAGGACTTGGATAGGTGGATTTTGAAGCCTGCTACTCCCATGGTTGCTGGCAGGCACTGAGCCCAGCAATGGAGTGGCATTGTGTCCCACAGGACCTACACTCTGAATTGTGCCCAGACTCCATCCAAGCTGCATTTCGTGCTGTGCCCCAGCAGGACAGCCATGATGTGTTTCCACACAAAATCCTCTTGAGGGCAAAGCAGCAATCCATGTTAAGAGGAAAGCCAAAAATTAATACATTTTGACAAAATATCTTAACCCCTCTTGAGCAGGAGCTTGGACAAACTGACCTGTAAGAGGATTAGTAAGATTGTTCTCAACATACCATTACCTTTCAACATGTGTTTGATCACCCTTTATCACCACAATGGCAATTGGATGCTGTCTGCCATATAAAGGGGCTTCAAAGGGGCTTACTCCCTTCATAACACATGCGGTGATTCAGATTCTCACTAGAGCAATAGGTGATACATCTATGCTTACCTTAGTGGATTTGCCACTCAGGACTCCTTTCTGCACAGAACTCTAAATACCTCAGGTCTGTGTGTGGATCAACTTGCACATTGGGTGAAAGAATGTCAGGACAACAACTGCAAAACCAAAATCTTTCCACTGCTCAGCTTTAGACATGATAAGAAGGCTTAATAAGAATCAAAGCCTTTAAAACACTGCAGGCCAGTTTGCAATCCCAGAAGTCCCCTTTTGCAGATACACACACCAATGTGTTCGGCAGATTTGTTCCTGAAGATGTCTGGCCTTCAAAACTCAGGACTGAAAACTGTGGCTGTAAAAACTGAATGCTGAAAAAACATTTGCAGGCATGCTAGCTAAGCTAATGATGACAAACATGAGTTTCAAGATAAAAGCTGATGCCCAGCTGAGTTCCGAAAGAAAGGTGTACTCAACTGTACAGCAGTGGGGATTTATTCCTTCCTCCTGTACATCTGGACTCTCACCACACACAGAGAGGTCCTAATACATTAGTTAGTATAAACATCGATTTGTACATCTTTACTGTCTGTCACCTGTAAAGTTTGCAAAGCCTTTCCTCCTTCAGAGTGAAATTTTCCGCATTTGGGGTTTTTTCCAGCCTGGTTGTTGTTTGTTATTTTAGAAATTGGAGCATGTGTGTTGGAGAGAGGCAGGGAGAAGAGAACTGTGCACAGTGTAACAAGTTTAGCTAAAAACTTGGCCTGTGTAGTTGAAAACAATAGAAGACTTCTATCTGTGAATATCTGGGTAAAAATTAACTTGAATGGATTAGGCTATGATCTGTTGTAAACTGACTTCCATATGAGTGATATTTTATCATTAATCTTTACAAGACCCATAGAACCCCAAAGGTGATTTTTTTCTTGGGCTTTGTTTGGCTTTGAATATGTGTTAGGAAACATGTTTCATGCAGAAAACCTCTTTATTTTTCAATTTTCCTCCCTGAAGACACAGGGTCACCCAGCATTGGAATGTCATAATATATGTGTGTTCTCCTTTGGTTACACTCACCTGGCAGCATGAATGACCTGGGTAGTTTCCAACTGGTTGCATGTACCCCCCTTAGAGCTAAGCAGAGGTAGTCATTTGTGCCTTTTCCGAAATCCAGATGGGGAAACTTCCTAGCTGGTAAAATTAATTACCTTTTCTTGCTGCCTTGTTCTCTTGAGATTAGTCTGCTTGGTTCACCAAGGGTTGCCCAGCAGCATTGCCAAGACCTTTTTACTGAGCCCTGCTCAGTGTGGAGAAGCAAGGAGCTCGTGTGCTGCTGGGTGCAGCCTGCCAGCTCTGCCCAAGGACAGAGCAAGCACCAGGAAGGATGGGATCTCCTTCAAACATCACGTGCCTGCCACTGTGTAGGTAGCTCTGCCTGGGCATCAGGGCAGCCTTTACTGGAAGAACTTGCCAGTGTTTGCTTTAAGCCCAAGCACATGATTTCCTTTTGCATCCACCCCCAAATAGAATTCTATGTATGAATGATGGAGATCCTGAGTATTTTTCCATTTTTGTTGTTGACAAAATTGGGGAATCAAAAGGTATATATATTCTTTTCCCCTTGTGTTTTATTCCTGTGCTGTCTCTGCCAGTCTGCATCATTATTTTGGTCATCTTTTCTCTGATTTTCTGGTGGCTAAAGGGAGAAGATGGTAAATGTTAAATAGCATCAGCACTGCAATAGTTTGATTGAGCAAAACCCACATTCATTAGCAAAAATATGGAACAAAACCATTTAAAATGTTAGCATCTGGAAAAGGGGAGTCTTGTTCCTCTTGATTTTTTTTGTCATTTCTGAACACAGTCCGTGATACATGTGTGTTTCATGTTTTTTCTGGCCTATTTGCCTTTATGTATAGTCTGGAATTTCTCAGAAACTCTTGACCTAAAACACAGGTTTCCAAGGAACATGTCTTTGATACACTGCTCCAAATTATGTAAATACGCACCATGCCCCTTAAAGGCTGTCTCATGGCCCACCCTCTAAGATACCTTACAAAAAACAAAGGGAAGAGAACATGTTTCAGGGTGCTGAAAGAATCTGACCCAGTGAGCTGCTGAATTTTTTCCTTTTTCATCTGTTCCTTCTGCCGCTGCTACCTAGCCGTGCATCTTTGAGCACACAGAGCTCCACAGAATCTGAAACTAGAAGCTTTTATTAGAGGACATTTTAAAAAATTTCTTTCTGCTCCTCTGGGGACCGAAGTAATGGCAGCTTGAAGCAGTGGAGAATGTGTAATTAGGGCAAACAGCGATGCCTCGCGTGATCGGGAGAAACAGGAGGAGAGGAGGGGAAGCGCAACAGCCCGGCGTGCACAGGCTGTTACTAGGAGACCCCGGCACGAAATGCATGAGATGCGGGGTGCTAATGGGCCGGCCCTGCCGCCTGGGTACCAGCCCGACCTGCTGCACAGCTGCTTCTGCCTGCCCGTTGCCAAGCAACTCCATTTTTCTCTTTTCTTTTCTTTTCTTTTTCTTTTCTTTTCTTTTCTCCTCCTCCCCTCCCTCTCCTCCCCTCCCTCCCCTCCCCTCCCCTCCCCTCCCCTCCCCTCCCCTCCCCTCCCCCTCCCCTCCCTCCCTCCTCCCCCCCCCCCCCCCCCCCCCCCCCCCCCCCCCCCCCCCCCCCCTCTCCTCTCCCTCCCCTCCCTCCCCTCCCCTCCCTCCCCTCCCCTCCCCTCCCTCCCTCCCCTCCCCTCCCCTCCCCTCCCCTCCCCTCCCCTCCCCTCCCCTCCCTCCCTCCTCTCCTCTCCTCTCCTCTCCTCTCCTCTCCTCTCCTCTCCTCTCCTCTCCTCTCCTCTCCTCTCCTCTCCTCTCCTCTCCTCTCCTCTCCTCTCTCCTCTCCTCTCCTCTCCTCTCCTCTCTCTCCTCTCCTCTCCTCTCCTCTCCTCTCCTCTCCTCTCCTCTCCTCTCCTCTCTCCTCTCCTCTCCTCTCCTCTCCTCTCCCTCTCCTCTCCTCTCCTCTCCTCTCCTCTCCTCTCCTCTCCTCTCCTCTCCTCTCCTCTCCTCTCCTCTCCTTTTTTTCCTTCTTTTTCCTCCCCCCTCCACACCACTTATTCTGGAGGCTTAATTGGGTAGTTTTGCTGCTGGTGTTGCTGCCGGGTGCTTGCCTGTCCCTGCTGCTCTGCTGCTGTCCCCAGGGCCTGGCCCGGGGAGGATGTGCCGGCAATTAATGGGGCAGAAGCTTGGGCTATGTGCTCGGGCTGGCACCAGCAGCTGTCCCCCAGTGCTGCTCCTCACCATCCCGAAGCTTCCTTCAGAGAGGAGCTGTGGAGGGGGGTTTGAAGGGGAGCACATTGCAAAGGTTTTGTCACTCTCAATGGGAGTCTTGCACAGATTCAGAGAGATAAAGCCAGGCGTTCCTCCCCTCCTTCAGGGCTCGGCATGGATGGCAACGCACACTTGTTAAATGCATCCTTCTTGAGTAGAAAATGGAACATTTTCATTTCTTTGAATGTTGCTACATGCTTTGCTTTTCTCTGCTTTTCAGCTAGGCAAGTGGGCTTTGTGGATGTGTGTTAGGTGCTTGTGTGTGCGTAAGGCATAATGCTGCAAAAATTGGTTTCCTTTTGTATCCTGAATGGCTACCTGCTGAAGACTGCTGGCTCAGTAGACAAGCTTTGGCAAGGGCCTTAAGAACTAATCCGGAGCTTTGAAGTTTTTAGAAAGACTGATTGGACTTCGGGTCTGCTTCTTAACCTCTTTTCCCCCATGTCCAATATAGATATGATCAGAGTCACCTCTCTATAAGGGCACTGCTGACCTTTTTGGATGAAAGGAACTGTACATCATTCATGGAAATATACTGCTTTTACACTTGATCATCCCTGCCCTTCTAAAAATAGGTACAACCTTCTCACATTGTATATTTCACAATCCTGTCACATTCCTCTTCTGCCCCATACGGTCTTCTGCCAGCTTTTCTCTTGTGCTTTGTCACCCTTTCAAAGCCTTTTCCATTTTTCCAGCAGGTGGCAAAACTTTGAATAAAATGCCAATTTTAATTTTTTTTTCTCTTTTTTTGGGTAGAAAACATTGGTGGGCCAGTTAAGCACTGACCATTGCCCCCTCCTTTGCATTCCTTTTTAATAATAAAAGTATTAATTAGGCTTTCTATTCTCCAACAAAAATCAATTAGGAGTATATTGAGGAATGAAAGGCTCAGAAAAGTATCTGAAATTGATTTTTGTAATTAGTTTTACTGGTTGATGGGTTGCACGCACATATGCTTAGATATTAGCATTGATCTCCAGAGGATGTGTGTATTAAATAGCCTGCTCTTCCTTTTTGCTAAAGAAATGAACTTTTTAATCTTAAAAAGAGGGTGATGTTGTTGTGAGCTGGACTGCAGCTGCTCACTAGCTTTTCTGTAACCTCACCAGCAAAGCAGCTGCCTGAGCCATGTGATGGTAACATGCTGAATCTGGTGTGTAAGTGGGGATATTTAACAAGGAGCAGGTCTGGGGTAACTCCTCTGTGTAATGAGGGAGGACAGGCACTGGTGTTAAGGAGACCTATCTGGTTAGATTTCATTTTTCAGGGCTTCTTAAACCCAAATGTCCTTCTGAGACAAGTTTCTATTAAATCTCAGGTAGCTCTTCACATGGGAAGAGAGGAGTGACCAGTAACATTTTCTGTTGTGCCATGTGCTGTGTGCTGATGTTCAGCTAATTAAAAGAGTTGTGGCTTGGCTTCATTGGTATGCCACATATGTAGCTCGTGAAGCTCTCAGGGACCCTTGGAGATGAAGAGTGCTACATAAATATAAAATATTGGTAATGTGATGCTCCATATTAGGAGTCTCATTGTGCTGAGGCAGAATTTAACAATAAACTGCAGAGCACTAGGAATGCCTGCCTGGCATTTCTCTGCGAGGTGATCTGGGGGGCTGTTTCTCCTCTCAAGCCACACCAGCTTCTGGCACTTCTGAGTGGCTTGTGTCTGCAGCAGCACCATCCCCATGGGCACCAGCCTCTGAAGGATGCCTGGGTTCATCCTGCAGGGACACTGCTGCTCGCTGCAATGGCATGGTCCCACTCACCAGCCCAGGAACAGTAGGTCCCAAAAGGATTTCTCAGAAAGGGTAGCAAGAAAAGTTATGAAAACACTCTTAGGGTAGCAAGGAAAGTTATTAAAACACTCTTAAAAAGCCAGTAGCACTACTTGATTCTTCACACATTTCTTCACACAGCTCAGACCCCCAGAGCTTCCTTTTAGGAAAAATACAAGCAAGAAATCTTCCATTTAATTCCTCTTCTCAGTTGTAATTTTACAGTTTGTTTAGCTCTCCAGGAACATCATTCTTGAAACAAGTATAGCTGAAGCTGTCTTTCAATACCTATTCTTAGGCATTGAGACTTTTAGAACTTGTTTCATTTAAAATGGTTCTTAAATTACAGATTTTAAAAAGGAAGGAAATATTTGTGTTTCATTCAGACAACTTTTTTTTGATTCGGAAGTTATATATATTTAAATAATTCACAGTGGATTAGAACATGTGCTGATTTTTTTCTGTTGTTTTCTTAAACACACTTTTGCATGCTAGCTTTGTGTAGCTATGCAATAGCTTATTAAGGAGCTCGTCAAACATAATGCAACAAATACCTTCTTTGAAAGGCCTTCAAAATATGCATACAGGATTTGGGGGTTTCCCCTCAGTTTCTTTAAACATCATTGGCTAAATCAACAAGGAGTGTCAAGGGACAAAAGGAGTCCCTACCACATTTTAGCACAGAGAAGTATCAGCAAGGATTTTGACTATGATTCTCCTCTCAAGTTCACTGCAAGACTGGGGGCTTAAACTACCTGATTGTTTTACTAAGTGCCCTGCAGGAGAGTGCAGGGGAGGGGTAAGGAAATAGATATTGATGGATCATAATATATCATAATATCTTTGTTTGCTTTCAATTCTGTAAAGATACAGGGTAAAACTTGAGCCTAATAAACATTTTTCATATGACTTGGATGGACCCAGGGTTTCACCCCATAGCGTTGGAAGTCTGTGATCTTATTGTGCACATCCCAAAATCTGGAGGGTTTTCTTCTTAAAGTCCCTGCTGTTGAAATTCGAGGGATAGAGAGCAAATTTCTTCCTCTGTTTCAAAATAAATGTTCCTAGCCTGCAGGGCTGCAAAGAGAAGTTTAAAATCATGGCCCTAGGTTATCTACAAAGCAGAAAGCAAGTAATGTCTGAATATTATTGTTTTCTTCTTTAAAATCTCATTATTTCTGTGGAAGAGTGGACTTATGACTTTCTAACCCTTGGGAGTGGCAATAAATAATGCAGCTTTAAGAAGTATAATATGCTAATTGTGTGCTGTAGTATTGTGATCATGTCCTCAGCTGATCTTGGTTAGGTACCTCTGTGTCCTGTAACCTAATGTTTCTACTAATCACTCTTTGCTGAAACAGCCTCTGTGAGATGTCTTAGCAAACACTGCCTTACTCCTTGGACAAGAGAAATATGTCTGGGACCTTTCAAATGCACACAGTGTGGATGTTGGGTCCTGGGTACCCACTGTCTCTGCAGCTCTCCTTCTCTGTGCTGCACTGCTCTCTGATGTGCATGCTGCCCACGGAAACTACAAGTCAGTAAGCTTGAAATCACTAGATAGTGTCTCTGACCCCCAGGAGGTGAAGTAGAAACAGCTGAAAGCCAGTGTTCTGGGTTCGTTATAGATTTTCCATAAGCAAATGATACATTTTTTTAACACTAGTGCTCATCTAAGAAAATTGCATAATTCACTGCTTGAATATGTCTGCACTGCTGGCTGCCTGCCCTTCCCAGGTGCATTTATGGATGTGTGGAATCTGAACCAGCTCCATGGTGTGGAATAAGTTCTGAACTGAAAGAACTTAGTATTTAATAGCTGTGTATCTAGGTATCAGCTTATTTTTGGATAAGGACTGGCTCCTCCATTGAATGTGTTTGTATAAATGTGGATTTATGGATTCGTTTAAGGACTGCACAGATTCTTGTGTTGAATAAAGGCGACTTATGGCATAGAGCCTTAAGTTTTAAGAGTGGTTTTTAATTTGAGAAATTAGGAAAAAATTCAATGTGGCACAGCTCCGTGATGTTCCTATTTTTAATTGGATTTTGAAGCTCATAAGTAATTTCTTAAAAAAGGGGAGATCCTGGCCCTGTAGAAGTGAGTAGGAGTTTTGCCATTGCCTTCAGCAGAGGCAGATTTCATCATCTATCTTTTTATTCTCACTAAGCCTCTGAACAAGAGAAGAACACCCTAACACATGGAAAGGATCCTTCCCATTTCTTCTCCCTGCTATTGCCAGCACTGAGGTAGGAGGACCCTCCCCTCTTCTTCATTCCCATGCTTTCTGCATATCAGCACCTTGACAAGATACACTTCCATTTCATCTTCGTGTAAGGTGAAAGCAGCCATTAAAGGAGCAGTTTGTTCTTAGTTGTTACATGCAGAGACAAGCAGGTCTCTCTCCTCCTTCCTTCCTGTGTTTTTGAGCAGCTTCAGGAGGGCAGGAAATCTAACCTCTTTGAGTTCTCTGGGTCAAGGAGCCGTCTGACATGGCTTTAAAGGTCATTGTGCTCCTTTGCATTTACCTTGTGCCACTGGGAACACGGTATGCCAGCACGCAGGCTGGAGCACCGAGAGGTACTGTCTGACATTTTGCGGAACAGGGCTTCGGTTACAAAGGAAAAAGCATCTGAAAGCAAAACTCAGCTCAGGGCTGTGCAAGGCCAGAGCTGGAACACTTGGGAGAGGAGCCCCTGCAGCAAGTAACAGGGATATGTGGCATTCCGTGGGTTTACCAGTAATAGTGCTTGGCATTTCTGTCTCTCATAACCTATATATAGCACTGTATATTTTCAAAGCTCTTGACAAATTTTAACAAGTCAAACTCCACTTCAGTCCTAATAGCCTATATAATTTCACAGAAAGCCCAGGATGCTTTTCCTTTGCCCTTTTGCTCGGTAGATGACTGTGTCCTTGAGACTGGCTGTACCTGCCAGATTTGGCTGAGAAGTCGTTTTCTGCATTTGCTTTGCAGCATGTGTGGCAAACGTGCTGCAAGGCAGTTTCTCTGCCTTGCTGTCTCCACTCTAACATAGGCACTAGAGAGCGTCAGAGAACCAAGGAACGGCATTATCATTGAGACTTGTTTACTGACAACTTTTTAAAATAATGCATGAGCTGTTCAGACAAAACCAGTGTGCCATCATGGGCATGGGACCAGGCCTGGGAATCCCTTTTCTCTGAGGAGAGCGGATGCAGTTTGCCATATAGAGTGCAAAGGGCCCAGGAGGAGAGTGCTGCAACTGCAGCTCCAGTGCTTGGGGCCAGCACTGGCAACAGTGTTTGAGGTACAGTTGAGCAACCAGCCTGGAAACAAGACAACAGCACCTTGCTCATTAACAAGAAGTTTCTAACTTTTTATTTTCCTGAAGAAATCATGTTCAAAGAATAAAAAAACAAGAGGTAAGTCTGCAGAGATGACCAAGCAGGCACAGTCTAAGAGGGTAGTGTTACTGTTGGCTCAGTCCATTGTTCTTTTGGACATTTTCCCATGGGGGACTGTGACTCACAACAGGGACATCCAGGCTGGCCTTTCTTCTTTCAGGAACTGTGGGATAAATGGATATTTTGGTGTAGTCTTGCCAGCTGCTGCCCCCTCTTCACACCTTCATCCCAATGAATTCTTCAATTGAACTACTGAGCCAAAGAAACTTCTCAGAGGCCAGTAAAATGGCTCAACTGCAGTTAAGGTCTCAGCCCATTCTGCTGCTCTGTCTGGGGCAGATGACCACTGTGCAGCACAGCTGCCTGTGCAACAAGATGTCTGCAGAAACTCACTCACCAGAGAGCAGCATCTTTTTCATGTATTTTGGTGCAATTCCCTTTCCCTTTTCTTGCTCTTTTTGGCTTCTCCAGTTCATCATCATGATATACATAGGTCTCCGATAATCAGATCTTGCTCTTCTACTTGCTGAATAGATGCACTAAATATAGCAATCTGTGTCTCTGCACTGTCTGCTGTGGTCAAGTGATTGTTTCATGTGACTGGCCTAGAGGGGTCACACAGACTGCAACCTCAATGTGGCCTGTGGTGGGTTTTTTAAGATTACCTTCTTAGCAATTTTAAGAACAAATAAATAAGTAATAATCCACTTAATAGCTTGGTAGTGAAAGTGATTTCTTGTCTGTATTTTATCTCAACTGACTGCATGGGGAAGAGTGACATAGAGTTTATATAGGAGGAGATTCATTGGAGCATTTGTTATGGGGGGAGATGTTAAATTTGGATGCACACCAGTGCACATGCACTGAATAAGGAAAAGGGAGTCATGAGACCTTGGAATTCTTCATCAGAAGGTGTTAATGACTCCACAGATGTTACACCATGACAGACTTTGATCTGCAGAGACTGATGTGCATTAGAAGATAGTTAGATATGAACATAGAAACATAGAATATCCTGAATTGGGAGTGACCCACAAGGATCATTGAGTCCAACTCCTACCAGCAGACTAGAATCTCTCTTGTTTTACCTGGCCCACTCACTGCCTTCAGTGGTGTTGTTAATATTTTGGGGCAGAACCAGCTGATTCAAAGAAGTAAAAATGTATCCTCTCACACTTGACACCCTGTTGCATAATTTCTTGATCCAAGGAGTAGATTTTGTTGCCAGAAGCAAGTAAAAAAGATGCAGTCCTTGGGGGCAGCTGGTGTGAATGGTTGAGGGGAACAGATGTGAGTCTGGCCATGCAAAGGGTAAATAAAATCAGAGTAAGGCATGTGATGCAGTAGTGGTGGTCACTCTGGAGTGGTGCACACCTGTACAGTGTTCAGGTGTTAGCACAGTCACTCCGGTACCACAGTAATGCATCTGACAAGATTAGGGTGAGCTGCAAAGCTGTTTGAAAATGAAGCTTTAGCCACACAGCTGCATACACATTTGAGGACATACTTGGGGCTTCTTCAAAGGCCAATTGGCTGGTTTTGTAGAAACAGGAGGTAAAGTTGTGTGAGCATTTTAGCAGTGATAAAATCTGGACTGGAACTATCCCCAGTACAATGCATCATAAGCCCAAAGTTATTTCTATCCCACACTGACCATGAATTGTTTGATGGGCCAACTTACTTGAATGGGTTAGAGGCAGGGTGGGAGGACACAGGGCTATCAAGTTGAGTGCTCAGTAATGCTGCTGCCATGCTGACTGTTCTCTCCTCCCCTCTGCAGGTGAGAAGCCTTACAAATGCTCGTGGGAAGGGTGCGAGTGGCGTTTTGCACGGAGTGACGAGCTCACGAGGCATTACAGAAAGCACACGGGTGCAAAGCCCTTTAAATGCAACCATTGTGACAGGTAATGCAGCTCCTAACATGGTGTTCAAGAAACATGTGGACTTTTGTGACTGGCTTGGAGCCGCCAGCTCCCACAGACAAGAGACGTGGCTCCCAGCAGAGAGGCCCCTTCTGTCCCCCTGCCTCGATCCCTGGACCATGGAGGGACCCTCTGCTCTGCCCCTGTCCTCTCTGCCTCGGTGGCCAGGCAGTCTGGCAGATGGCGAGTACTTCCTAAGCAGTCTAAGCTGTTTCTATCCCACAGCACGGAGAAAAATGTGGGACCAAATGTAGGTCTGACTGAACCCTGCTGGTGTGTGTTGTGGGCACAGGATTCAGTTCATAGGGCAGCTCTTGTTAATACTCTTAAAGCAGAGAGTACATCCAGGCGACCTTAGACCGTTTCAGTGATGGACCTCTCAAAATAACATCTCCCCAGCTTTCTGTCTCCTGATCCTGTAAGCCTGCTGTGCTCACAAAGGTAGAACTCCTTCTATTTGCACTGCATCAAGGACTACCCTAAGCACCACTGCTGGCTACCCACATTTTGGCAGGATGGGCCTCAGAAAAACATGGGTTTATGGCAGGACGGGTGGGGAGTGTGTGTGGCTGTTGCGCTGCAAGTGCCCCAAATCTATAGGAAACCTCTAGGAAAAAAGCATTTATTTCTGTATGATCGTTGTCTTCTCTTACCACTGAGTCCAGGGGCTCCAGACTTCCCTGGATGTAGCAGAAGGACATAAAGAAAAGATAACAAAGGGCACCATTTTCAAAAGCCCAAGTGTGATTTAAACATACCTTACAGTTCAAGTTCATGGGGTTGTTTTGTGTAGGATCAGTGATCTCTGCACATTTCTGCTAATTAGTGAATATTTTTCTTCAGTTTTAAATCTCACCCTTGACATCTTTTTGAAGTGGGAAATACTCTGCACCTTCATTCCATGAGTGCCCAGATTTCAAAGCCTGTCAGGTGCGCAGAGCCGAGGTTCCTGAGGAGCCTGTCACGCAGCAGTGCTCTGGGCACTCAGAAATGAGGTGTGAGCTGAGCACCCAGCAGCTCCCCCGGAGAGCCTCCCCTAGGACCGCTCATGCGATTGGTTTTACAGTCCTTGCTGCTGCTGCTGCTGCTCCAATAAATACTGAGCTTCTCTAAAAAATCTGGTCATCCTTGCTTGGTGCGGAGTGTTTTTGAAAGCTGGGTTCTTTGAATTTAGAAACAAAACCAAAGGACACCCTTCTCCACATCCCCAATCCAAATTGATAAGAAAGCAGGGTGGAGCAAAAGCAATTACCCCTGTAATGACTCTTGACAGCACTGACAGGATAGAACAATGGGCACTTCTCCCCCATTCACCCCCCCAGCTGAAGATTGGCAGTGCCCTGGGTGAAACCTGGATCCACTACTGAGTAATCAAATAATGTGCTTGCATCTGAACATGTTATCCAGCTAATCCTATTTATATATATTTTTAAAAGAGGCTTAAGAAAATTACCCATCTTTTTAATGCAGCACTAAGGTTCTTGACTGTGATAAGGAAACGTTTTGTAATACAATAAAGGCTCTAGGAAGCCTCTGGGTACACCAGACCAACAGAGAATATGCGTGGAGAGAGGATGTGTGGGACATAAACAAGGGACCCCATCCGTTTATGGGAAGGAAATTTGATCATTTTCACATCCTGCCTTTCCAAGAGCTTCATCTCCTTAAGTGCTCTTCTGCCCTTGTCTCCCCTCTTGCCGTCCCCCTTCCTCCATGGAGGGCTTCCTCTTGGATTATCTTTTGTTTTATCCCTGGATTATCTTTTGTTTGCTCAGAATGAGGGACAGGATAAGCCAAGTAGGGACCTCTGCAGTTCTGCTTTTGTTTAAGCATTTCTGTGAATGAGAACAATTATGTTCGTTGTTTTAAATGTAAGGCATTGCCTTTCTCTTTTCTTTCCTCTGAGCGGCCGCACAAACATACACACACAGCCCCAGGGTTTCTGTGTCAGGACAAACAATATTTTTAGCAGAGATCTAAAGAAATGTAGCCAGTATTTTCAACTCCTAGGTCTCTTTCAGCCCTTTGTTAAGTGTTCATTATTCTCCCTCTGCATGTTATCCCTTCCTACCTAGCTTTCCTCTTTGGCAGCAAACTCAGTCACTGCAGTCAAAAGATATATTCCTGTAATCATCTAATGCATTTTCTGCTCTTCTGCTGAATCTGTAGATGAAGGGAAAACATTATTAATAAAGTTAAGAGTGCTGGGGACTGTGTGCTGTTAAACTCTATGCCCATACCATCTGTGTGGGGTGATAGGAGGCAGATTTGTCCTTATTCCCCCAGTTAATTGTTGCAAGCTTTTAGAGTGACAGTGCCTGTTCTTTTGCCCCACTCTGCCATACTACTGTTTTTCATTCTTTTCTCATTCCCAGGCCTCTCTGCTACCACCTATTGCAGAGGTCACCTCGAGCAAGCTCTGAAACATGAGCCTGAAACTGCCTTTAGTTATTTAGGCAGACTTTTAAAGATGTGCCTTCCTGAGCCAGGGTTCCAGCTGGAAAACAGTTTCTCTGTATTTGAACTGCTATCCGTTATTGCACTAGCCATTACTGACAGGAGCTGTGGCCATTCTCTCAGACATGCTGGCTTGCTGGATTTTAAGGAGCTGATTGGAGCTGTTTTAACAACACTGGTGTAGCACAAATCCTATGCATGTTGTTGTTCAGAGCTGAAGGCTGTCTCTTGGCAAACAGAGCATGGAAGGGGTGATTCAGATAGGAGAAGGGAATGTTGTTCACACAGTCTGGCTCTAGTTCCCTTCCAAGACTGCTTTTAGATGTGCTTGTGTCTCTCCTTCTGACTTTCTGACCAACGTCAAAAGGGTATTAATGTCCTCTGTGTACAAGTCAGTTTTATAACAAAAGAGATAAGAGGATGAGATTCTCTTCTGCTTTCCCAGCCCTATCCCAACACCACGCAGCCCACAGATCACAGTGTTAGTCATAGCTGGCAAACTACTACTGATTTGAGTAATATCATATGTACTGCAAATGGCGTGTGGCTTTGTGGCAACAGGAGAGAACGGACAATCAGCTAAAGTGGTGGAGAAAGCACCACAGCAAAGTCCTTAGTGCCTTCCAGACACCAGGGTTATGCTGGTTATTAGCATTCCCCAGGAATTTTGCCCTTCAGAAACACAGGCTAGAGTTGTTCCGCACACAGTGCAAACCCTCAGCACTTCAAGGGGAAGAGTTTGACAGGGTGATGGCACTTGCTTATTCTACATAAATATGTATTTAGGAGACAGCCACTTAGTGCCAGACTGTTGGGGTGCATATTCCTCTCTGCGTGTGTGCACATGTGAACATGGTTTCCTTGTTGATAGCAAGCTTGGAGTGCACTTAGCTGGAATGAACACATCCCACAGTGGAAAATCCACAGCTGGTAATAAAAATGGCTGAGCAATATATTCTCTCTCGTTGTACTTACCTTCCTTTTTTCTCCTCCAGAGGCTTCTGTGCCAAGCAGTATTGTGTTGCTAAGGAGATACAGCAAAAAGAGAAAGGAAGGAATCATATTTGGGAGCAGGGAATTTGTGTATCACACATCACTATGACTTTTATAATTAGAATGTCTTATTCTAGCATAAACTGTCCTTTCTAGGAAGAGCTAGACTGGGGGAGAGATGATGGAGAAGGCTGTGATGGGCCCACATATGATATGCAGAGCTGGTCTGGAACTGAAAGAGGTGTAGAGCCAGAGATGCAGAGCAAAAGTCTTGTGTCATGACAGGACTAGAGACCAGCAAGCTCCTGTTTCTTAATTTTTGAAGAGAGTAGTTTCCTTTGACAGCTTATCCTCTGGAGCCTCTTCCACTGCTACCTCTAGTCCCAGAAAGAAAAAACAAAAGTGTGTCCAGTAATCAGTAGGCTTTTTGACTGCATGATTTAGCTGCAAAAACTTTGTATGGACTGTTTTACTGTTGAAAATAAATATCCACATCCACCAGCCTTACCAAGAGATACAAGAAACAAAATTAGTCAGCAGGAGAATATGAAGAATTAGTATTGTACCATTTTATTAGCTATAAACTAGCAAATATGGCACCATTTTATTAGCTATTAAAATACTATAGATGCTAATGCAGGGGTTATTGATGTGAAACATTGTATTGGATCTATATGTTTAACACATCTTGCTATGGCGTGACTCAGCATACACTTTCCTGGGTTGCATCTATAAAAGAGACAATTGGAGAGGAAAAGCTGTGCTTGGGTGGTGGTCTTATGACTAGTCCTAGACTGAAGTGCCAGCTGGTGCATGTCTTTTTGGCAGCCACTCAAGCTGTTGTTTTGTTTTGGCAGCCCTTGTAGCCAGAGCATGCTGCTTTCTCAGTTTAGACTGATGAGAGAGACGTTGGTCCAAGGGTGTATTTTGGCACCCTAGGGCTAGAAAATTCTAGCTGTGCAGAGCCTGCTGTGTTGAAAGCCCAGGGTCCATTGTCAGATTCATGTCTGTCTTGCTGTGCCTCATGTAGGAACTTGGAGGAATGCAGCCTCCATCCTATTTTGAAGTCTTTCATTTTTGCCATTCTGAAGGTATTAACTCCCTTGTAAGCCCTGCAAGTAGAGAAGAGCTGACTTGAGCAGAGCTATGCTCATTCATAGAAAATGATTATATGACTTTGCTTACGGAAGTTGCCTTGTTGCAAGGTGTCTTTGTTCTAAAAATGTACCTGTTGATCACTCATCTCTGTGTGGAGATGCAGATCAATTACATGTGCAGTGGAATACTCCAGCAGGACAGAAAAGGCCCCCCAGCTATTTAAAATAGCTTCATTTTTATCGTTCTTCTCTTTCTCAGACTTTCTCTACTTAGGGTGTTTTTCCTTTGGGTATTATTTGGGCACTATTTGCCTTTAGATTGACTGTCCTTTTTTTATCTCTCAGTATTGTTTTTTGGGT
Source organism: Entomyzon cyanotis (assembly GCA_024500445.1). Taxonomy (NCBI): domain Eukaryota; kingdom Metazoa; phylum Chordata; class Aves; order Passeriformes; family Meliphagidae; genus Entomyzon; species Entomyzon cyanotis. The sequence goes on along the minus strand of JAKEPQ010001027.1, from coordinate 15,322,768 downwards.
TTTTTTTTCTAGGTTGTTCAATTTGTTCATCTGCTTCTTTCTGAAAAGTACAAAATACTCAGCTACTGCGTTTGTACAAATACACTCGGTGCCCATGTATGAGCTATCTTGATTCTCACAATAAGCCATTTGGATAGTCTTCAGCCCATTATTGGTGGCTGTTTTGTAGTTTGATTCTGTGGAGCAATGAAAAGACATGCCAGGCATGTCAGTTCTGTATGTTCCTGGTGCTCTTGGAGCCTACAAAACCAGTTCACTCAGAAGCCACAGATATGTAGGGGTTGGTATGATATTTGTAGTAAATGTTTTTAAAATAAATAAGCCGGCGCCTTGTGGCTTAAGGTTGGAAGAAGGCAAGCCAGGATTTGCAGGAAACTTGAAAACCTCCAGGTTTTTAATGCTGAACTGAAGTTTCTAGTAGAAGTTTAATTTCTGAGTGTGTCTGAGTCGTGCCACTGTGACAGACAGGCTCCATTTTAGGGCTGTGGGGTAGGCAGCCAGAACCACTGCCTGCTTGTCCTGTGGTTTGCTTTGCAGTGCCATCTGTATCTTAAATGACACTGTGATGGTGGGTGAGAAATGAATTGGCACTTTCAATCCCATGTCTAATGGGTGTGGAGTCAAAAAAGTATTTTTGCTTACTTGATAGAATAATGCATATATTGAAAGGTAAGAAAAGCACTTGTCCTTCTGAGAACTTTTTCCCTTGATCACTCGGACAATATCTTGGTGCTGTGAAGTTCCTGAATTTGGGCTACTGTTCTGCTGCTGTGAGTGCCCTGCAGCTTGTGTATTACAAGGCAGCTCTTCTAGAATATGAATTTTTGATTAACTCTTTGTGGGGTTGCTCTCCTCATGGATTAAGTGTGTTTTTTTCTGAGTATCTTAGCCTACCTCCTGAGTGGATTAAGTAGAAAAAGGCAGTGGATTTCAGAAGAAGGCAGTCATAAGCCTTTAGCGAGGGAGTTAATAAAGGATAGATGCTTCATTTCAAATTTATGCTCTACCTTATTCCCCATTAACTACATGATTAGACCAGCCCCAAAACTCAGCTAGTTCTCTAGGGTTGCCACTCTATCTCATCAGGATCCAGCTACATGTTCAGAATGACAAAACATTATGTTTTCTTATGAGATGGAAAAAAATATCTTTGTGAATAAAGAACAGAAGTTGAAAGCTCAAGTCCTGGCTTTCTCCCCGCCCCCCCCTCCCCCCCCAACTGGTGTTACTACACCTGTGTGATTTACAACTTGCTCGCCTTCTCTGTCTCTCAATTGTCACTCTTACAAAACAGGCATAACATCTTCTGTCAACATCCTTCAGGGAGATAATGTTCATCAGAATCCACATATTAGCTCCCAGATTCCCAGCAGAGAGGAAGGGAGAGATATGAAGCCCGAAGGATTGTCACTCTTCAAACTCTGAACCAGTTTTCCTTCCAGTTTGGAGTTAGAGATGAGAATTCAGCTTTCAAAACTAACATCATTCTTCAGTGCTTGTTGCAAGTAGTGGGCACTTGAGAAAGCTGGTATTTTCAACAATGATGTTGTTGAGTACTTGAATAAAACTGATTTTTTTTTTTATATGCAAACACACACATCCTAAATACTTGGTTTTATAGTACAGGTGCATAGATGAGCACTCTTCCCTGATGTTTGACTCAATGAAAGAAGCAGGAGGGAGAAGAACAGAGGAAGGAGAAAAGTAGTCTCTTTAGCTGCTGAAGAGCCAGGGCAGTGGTTACAGAGGTCAATCACACAGAGTTTGGTGGTGATCCATGGATGACCCAAGGAATGTCTTTAAACTTAGATATATATTTTCTCCTACACATCACAAGGAAGGAGCAGAAACCCTGTTTTCCAAAGTCTTATACTTATTCAATTTCCTGCTTGCTTTATGTTGCAGGTGTTTTTCCAGGTCGGATCACCTTGCCCTCCACATGAAGAGACATATCTAAATATCAGTCAGCTTGGCGTGGATGTCATCTGGGCTAAGTGTTGTGAGATGAAAGTGGAACTCAAGTTACAACGTGCTACCTTACAGGAGAAGAGAACTTGATCCCTTGTAATCCTCTGTACAGGGACCACATGCTCACACTGTCATGCACCCAGTTACACTTCAATACGTACATCGGTTCTTTTATGCCTTGCCCCAGCTGGATGGGAGAAGATGCAGGCGAGGAAATGGTATAGAGGTGAAGTCAGTGCAAAAGAACAATTGCTTACAGTACTTCATCCCTCTTGGATTTGCTTCCTGCGTTTGCCAATGGAAATCAAAGAAAACAGAGGAGGCTTCCCTGCAGGTGGACAGCAGTAGGAGGGGCTTATCTAACTTGCTTCTCAGTGCAACTCAGTAGAAGAATATGTCGTCTTGAAGTTGCATATTTGTAGCACTAACTTTCTTTTTAAATAGATGGGGGGAAAAATGACCTAGAAAACCAAATCCCAGTTTGGTAGCCAAAATTAACCTCTTCTTTTTTTGTTCTTTATCTGAGAATTCTTAATGTTCAGTGCATCAGACTCCTCACAGACACTTTGACCTGTCTTGGTTTTGGTTCTTCTTCCTAGAACTGAGCTGTTGAGATCCTTTTAAGTCAATACCAGTGGCCTTAATGGCAGCAGACTGTGGAGTGACACTTGTGACACAAATATCCTCTTTTTGGCCTGAGTTTATGTAGACTTCACGGAGGATTACACTTTTGTTGGTTGATTTTATTTTAATTTTTTTTTTTTTTTTTTGGCTATTGCACAACATATGCACTAGGGACTCTGGAAGCTGCTGCCACAATGGCTAAGTAGCCAAGGAATAAACCCCTGAGATACAGCACCTAATATCTCTGTAAGCCTCACCTTATTGCCATAGCTAGGACTTCTTGTTTATTTTTTGAACAAAAAACTTTAAAAGCTTGTTTGGAAGCTTAAACCTTTTTTCTCTTTTCTCCACAAACAAGTGATCTTCAGAACTCCTTGTCTTCACCTGGATATCAGTCTGGGACTGGCCACACAGGCATGACTACAGGATTCCTTCCACATCATGTGAGCATGTTAGCCACAACCCACGGTGATTTAGTGGTGAATTATGTTGCTTTTTCTTGCAGTTCTTCTATTAACCAATTTAAAACATTAGACTTCTGTTTGTGTAAAGAGCACCTGCAGATGTTTTAATTTATACCTAATGTTTTTTGAGCATCTTACACAAAAACTCCCCCCAAGCCAAAAATCCTACTCCAGTCTCTGAGTAGGAAATCAAGAACCTCTTCCAAGTACAATGGCTTCATTCAGCATTAGGCCTTTAAAGAAATTATCAAAGTCCTGCTTTTCCATTCATCAAGTTGATGCTGTAGCCCACTCCTATATGAAAAAAATGTAATCATGTGAGCGTTGAAGGAAGGGATTTTACATACAGCAGTGAGGCATTTCCAAATGATTGGTCTAAAGTATTACTAACCTAGAGGTCCATTTTGGCCTACGGTGTGAATCATCAAGAAGTGGAAGTCTCATGCTCACCCTTCCGTCCTATTGATAATTTGATTTCTTTGCCTCAAAGTGGATTAAAGTCTTCATTACAAAAGGAAAAAAACCCTAAAAAATGTATTGCCATAACTTGTATTTGAACATATTTGGCACTGGCCCTGACTCCAAAGACTGCATTTAGGACCATAAAGATGGCCTATGCAAGCAGGCAGGTGGTCATTAGGTTGTATATTTTGTATATTCTGGGACCATCCCTACAAGAGGTGTCTAGAAATGAAACAAAATAGCGTGTGGTCCACAAATGGTTGCTGCTCTTTTATAATGTGTTAGCCAACTGCCCTTCTTTGACTGTTTTGACTTACTGACTGTTAAATATTTCCCTTAATTTATCTTTGGGAGGTAAAATTGTACTCTTTGGGGGGAAAAAGAGCAAACAAGAAACTCAATAGATGTTTAAGAGCTGTCACCAGGATCCTTGGCACTTGAATTCTCAGCATTTTGCAACCTTTGGTTCCAGTGAGAGATTGAATTTATTCAAAAGATGCTGGTTTTCCTCACAGTTTTCACAAAACACTGTGACTGTCAACTGAACACTTTGGGGACAGGGGGGAAATACGATGTCTGGCCCATATGGCATGAAATATGGACCAAAATCTAACCATCTTTTCGGGACAATGATGTAATATTCGTGATTAGAGCATGAGAGAGAGTGAAAGAAAGTCAGAAAGAAAGAGAGAGAACAAAAATTGAATTTATTCCAAAGATTTAAAACTAACTATACTCTATATGTGTATATATATATGCTTATATATATATATGTATACATTTAAAAATTGCAGAGCACTGCTTGCTGACAATCTCGTATTTCTCTACTTCTGTATTTGCATACTTTTTATGGCCATTCCACCCAGCTGTTCCACTGGGACTGAGGACCCTAGAATCCAGTTTGTGTTGGAGTATATAGTGCATCCTGCCTGATCACAGAATCACAGAGTATCCTGAGTTGGAAGGTACCCACAAGGATCATCAAGTCCAGCTTCTGGCCCTGCACAGGACACCCCAAGAATCCCATCATGTGCCTGAGAGCATTGTCCAAACGCTCCTTAAGCTCTGGCAGGCTTGGGGCTGTGACCCCTTCCCTGGGGAGCTGTTCCAGTGCCCAGCCACCCTCTAGGTGAAGACCTTTTCCCTAATGTCCAGCCTGAACCTCCCCTGACATAGCTCCATCCCATTCCCTTGGATTCTGTCACTGAGAGAGCAGAGATTGCTGCTGCCTCTCTGCTGCCCCTCAGGAAAATGTCTAGTGGGAACTGAAACCTCAGCTGTGTGAAACTGTAGAGCATCCAGGGAGTGCATTAGATTAGAAAAAGTATAAGAGAATCCTAGAATTCCCTTACTGTAGCGTCCTACAATTTATGCTCTCAAATTGTCCACTATGATCTTCATTGGCTGTGAACCTGCATAAATATCCTCCTTTGTCCTCTGAACACACCTGCCTTTAGATGTGCTATCACTAGTCCACAAACCTTAATTATTAAGTGATGGTTTAAGCACCAGACTCTATTTAAATTGGAAGAAGTCAGGCAAGACTGTTTTTTAGTTCCAGTTGTCATTTATGGTCTCATTGGCATCTTATTTAAATATGCCAGAACAAAAAAAAGCTGGGTGGAAAAAAAAAAGCTGAAATATCTGTTTACTTTGTTCTAAAGGCAGGCCTACATCTAAATCATGGATCCAAATAGCGTTAAAAACATAGAAAGAAGGGAGGTGAAAGGCTAATTTCAAATTTCTCAGGCTTTGTAGCAGGTCTTGAACTCTGAAGCCAAAATTTGAGTTTTGGAACCACCTCTTGTGTTTGAAAAGGGAGATATTTTTCAGCTGTATATATGGTGTACTCAGTCAATCTCTTGACTTCAGTTTTTGGGTGCTCATATGCACGTGTCTTAGTCATTACTAAAATTTTGAACCGTAACTTTGGCATTTTATAGAAAGAGTCTCCATTTTGGAAAGGCATAATTAATGACACATTCCAGGACTGGTTTTTTACAATGACAAGTTTTGTTTCTTTGCAGATATTTTAAGCTGTACACTTCAAACTTGTGTAGTCTGTTATAGTTAGTTCCTTTTTGGGCCTGTGTCTCCTTGCTAAAGTTGTACAGTTGTCCTCTCTCTGTAGATTATAAGTAGAATCAGACTAAAGAGGAAAGGCTCTGTGTAAGGCTTGGTGAAAGCAAACCCATAAACAGATTATTTGATTACAGTTGAGGACTGAGTTATCCAGCTGTAGAAAGGAGAAGCTTTACCCTTGTTTCCTTCAATGCTAGATTTATGCCTATTTGCAAAACAGAAGCCATTATAAGAAAGTCAGATTGTGGTTTCCAAAGCCGTGGAACTATAGGATGAAAACAAATTGAGCTAAAAGTCTCACAAAATAGTGTATACAGAGGAAGCAACTAAAACAAGTGTGAGTTTTTGTGATTAGCTAAATAATATTTTGGAGCAGAGCAGTCAATCATAGAATCATGCATGTAGAAAGGGGCCTCCAGAGGCCATCTTAGCCAACCTTCAACTAGAGCTGGTTGCTCACAGCCATATCCAGCTGAGTTTTAAATATCCCCAAGAATGGAAATTCTGCAACCTCTCTGTGCAAGCTGTTCCAATATTTAACCACTTTCATGGTTAAAAAAAAAAAAATCAAAAATCTGTGTGTCAAGTAGAAATTTTCGATGTTCAAACCTCCCAGTGCCTCTTCCACTGTGCACCTCCAAGAAGGGTCTGGCTTCTTCTCTACAGTCTTGGTTAGGTGTTTGGAGATAGCAATAAGATCTACACTTACCCTTCTCTTCCTAAGGCTGAATCAGAAGAGCCTCTCTTCATCCATCATGTGTTCCACAACCTTCATGGTGACTCTCTGCTAGACTTGCTCCAGTATGTCAATCATTGTCTCGTAATAGGGAGACCAAGACAGAATATTCCAGGTCCAGATGTGCTTCATATCACTTATATCAAGTGTTGATATAATTTATTTGTTCTGGATTTTCTTATTATCTAATTGAGATAACTTATACTCGAAGACAAGATTCTGTTTCGAAAACTGACTAATAAAAAATAATTCAGAAAGCACCAGTATAAATGGTTTGCTAATCAAATTTGCTGAATCTGTGCATAAAAATATGCTTATAGAAATATACATCTATACTGCCAGCTTGAGGCCTGGCAAGCAAAATTCTGTTTTTCTCAACATAATGATTGATGGTTTACTTTAAACTAAAAAAATTATTTTTTCATTTGTACTATATCAAATATGAAGACATGTGATGTTGTATTTTAGTCACTTTTTATACCAAAACAACACTTCAATACATCTTTGTTCTCTTTGGTTTTCCCCCTAGGAGATAAAGAGCAACATAAAATATCACATATATTTTATAAAAATTGGTCTAACAGAAAAGCAGATTGCAGAATCCAGAGCATTTTTTATTATCTCTATGTTGTTCTTTTTCAATAGCTAGTACTCAGTCTAGACAATTGCATTACCTGGCTAAACTGGCAACTGAAGTGAAATTCTAGATTCTTTCAATGTCTTGGACAAGGCCCTGAGCAGTAGCAGTGTGATCTAACTAATCTTTCTTTAAACAAAGGGTTGAATGGTGGATTAGGTGACCTTCCTAACATTGGAAGATACTCCAGAAGTACCTTCCAATATTAGTTTTCCTGTGTTTCTATGATTCATTTCACAGCTCTCACTGATTAAATGTGTACTGGTTCTATTTCTTCATAGTCTTGTGCTGATGGAACAGACTGTAGGGCAGGTCTATAGGTTTTTTCTCCTATTCTGAGAGTTTCATCCTTGTTAAATTTTATAAGGTTTCTTCATGAGGAGACCTAGAGAGGAAGAAATCTTAAAAAAACCCCAAACACTTAGCAAACCAGTTTGACGCAATAGCATACCTTGAGATGTGTCACAGCTGCAGGGACCAGCCAGATATTCCAGAAACAAGTTTGTTAGCCTGGAAGATCCATGTGATATCTCAGAAATGGTTTCCAGGACCTGAGATCTAAGCTAACATATTTCTCCAAAGGTGAATTGGTTTTTTTTATTCATTCTTATTTTCCTCAGACTTTTTGGAATTGCTATTATTTAGGGGTAGCATATTTTCACTTAATGCGTGGGAAGGACTGACAAACAAGATGGGGAAGAAGAACCTGAATGGAAGAGGATCCCTCCAATCCTTGCTTTTGGAATTGTTTTAACTTCAGGCATAAAAAATTAACTAATCACTAGGGTGTATAGCTAAAATGGAGTTGATCAATATGATCATTGCAGTGATTGAGTATATCTTAGCTGTGACCTTTCTGATATCTACAGAATCAGGCTTTGTCCCTCATTTTTATCTGACCCTAGACAATGTGGGGTTTGTATCTAAAATAAAGGTTGCTCTGCCTATTTAACACACTTTATTTGTCTGTTTACAAAAGACAGGGTAATTGGTACTTTTGACAAAGCTGATGAAATTCAACTTCCTTAAATGTTTCCCTTCCTCACCTCCTAATGTATGTCAAAATCTTTAAAATTAAAAAAAATTTAAAAGATGAAAATTTTGTAAATAATTTAATGTTACTAGGCCAGCACTCAGTGGATCAAGGGCTTTTACTCTTGATTTCATTCAGGACTTGGCACATTCTGTCATTCCATCCAGTAAGACTGTTTTTGAGCTTTTATATCCTGGGCAATGCTCTAATCCAGAGCTCCTAAAGTACTCTTTGCTGATTTCAGATAGAATTGCACTTGTAAAGATATCTACATACCAAGAAAAAACCCAGTGCTTGACAATAACTATTTAACTCTGTCTTGAAGAAATGGAAATACTTTTCTCCCAAGATACTCCAACTGTTCATTGACAAGCCTTGCTTGTCTTTCATTAGCATTTAAACTACACCTTCATGAATGATCTTTACCAGATCAGACTTGGATATTCTTCTTTTTGTCACACTTGTGTCTCTTTTTATTAATAGTTTCGGGATGGCTACTGCAGTCTTTCTCCTCCACAGCTCTGCACAGGCTTCAGTGGCAAGATTTAGCATTGTAAGGACTGTAGGATCTGGCCTGCCAGGTACTAAGGTCTGTGTGGAAAGCTGAGAATTTCCTTCTCCCTTAGAGGAAGAAGTCTTGAGAATACTTGTGCTATATAAATTATATATATAATGATACAGTTGTATATATAAATTATATACATAAAAATGTGGAGATAGGGAGTAGACTGCGTTTATCACCTCAAGAATGAGTTTCCCTACCTGAAAACTTTCAAATGCAGGCATCATTTTTCAAACAGGGTTTGATAGTTTTCCTTAATGCTTGTTGATGGCATTTTTTGTGTAATAATTGAAGTCGGAACTCTGCAATTTTCAAAATGAAAGCTTTGATGATTTTTTTTTCTAAGTGCTTTGGTCCTAACTTCTATGTACTGCCAGATAACAGGTTCTCCACCCTGTCTCTGTCTGGGTGTGGATGTACAACAGTATACTGTATATACCTACACAGAAGAGCAAACTGAGCTACTGACTTACAGTTTGTAGTAGCCAACCGTGCCTATTGCTTTCGTTTAGGGAGGGCACTTGCTGTTGCCACTGCATTTTAGGAATCATGTCAGCTTCTGTAGGAAAGTTTTCAACAGCGCTGGGAAATACATGTTGCTGTGTACTGTGAATGAGTAGGCTGCAAATTTGGGGATTGGGCGGGGAGGTGGGAAGGGAGGGGAATGAGGGCTTCGCATGTACACACTAAAAGGGAACTAGAATGGACAGAAACATGGCAAATTTAGCCTTTATTGTTGGGCTCTCGGGGAAATGAAAAACTAACATGCAGTCCCTGGAAGGCCTGATGGCTGAAGGGCTGATCTTTATATTTTGCAACATACATTTTACCCATCACTCTGTATTTAAATCCCCAGACCTGTCAGATTCTGGAAGTAGATCAAAACACTGGTTTAAACACTACTTTGTTACCAAGGCCATGTCTCTACCAGGGAAGCTGCCCTACATTAAAATATCAGTGTAGTTAAAATCACTTTGTAGCTGAACCTGTTACCTGATTGCCTGGGTTGTGTTTGCATTGGCATCCTATGCAGTTAAGCTGAAGTGTAAGAAATGCTTCAACTAAGATACCTCTACAGGAAGGTTCTTGCACCAATTTAAGTACCTGGTTTTTAAATCACTGCATATAAACCGTAACAGCTTTTCTCTTAGAAACAAGGCCTTAGGTTGGCATGTCTGCTCATCTAGTTGAAAAAATAATAATGCAGGCTGAGATTTTTTTTTTTTTTTTTTTTGCTTTGCAAAGTGACCTGGTGTCCCTCTTGTTCTTTGAAACTTTTCTTGCTCTCTACCACACATTAGATTTTTGTTTGGAGAATTTTTCTTTAGCAAAAACAACAAGAAAAGTATGAATGCTCCCTATGAAAAAAAGAAAAAAGAAAAAAAAAACAAAAACAAAAAAACAACGTTGCTTGAAGGACTTTCATTTTGCACTATAATTTTTCTTTTACCAGATGTGTCTGACAAGTGCATTTCGGAGATGCCCTCGGTCACGTTCTCTCAGGCCTACTCTGGTATTTCTAATATATCACAGAAGTACCCAATCTTGTAGCCCTCAGTTCTGCCTTTTTTTGACATTTTATTTTTTTTAAGCTTTTTATATATATATATATATATATAAATATATTACTTTGTCAGTTTTTTTGCTGTACAAAAAGTCTTAAGATTTAAAAATATTATTTGTATTATATGATGGTGGTATGTTAATGTTACAAAATTATTAATGAAGAAAAAATTTATTTTTGTTACTGGTCTGTTTCATAATTCTTTTTTAAATTGGTATATTGTAAGATATCTATGCAAAAATGTTATGTGACGCATTTTTATTTAAGAATGTAATATGTGTAATAAACAGTAGAATGTGTTTGGCCCGACAGTGTTTAGTGTGCCTTGTATATTATTTCTTTTATGAAAACTTCAGTGAAGAGTGAAAAGGCTCTTGGAGTATCAGTTAAGGCTATGGTTCTGTAAACAGTTATTGACATAAAAATTACAACTTCTAAATGTGCTTAACCTATCAGAATGATATTTCTGGATTTAGATAATTTATTTTATTTTTAATGTATTTCATGACAGTTCAAGTGTTGCTTATATTCATGCTGTGCCACATGTTGCATTTGGAAAAGATGCTCAAGAAGGAAGCTCTTATTCTTATAAGCTGACTGAATTTGGCTTGTAATCCTGCTTCTTTTGGAGTGAGTGATTTCTGTTATTTGATAGCTTACACCTGTTGAAGATTTCAGCCAGTATTATTTTTGTAAAAGACACAGAGAACAGTTGTATTTCATTTTCCATGCTTAGGTTTACAACATTTGTCAGTGAATGGTCAAAACAGGACTAGACTTTGAGGCTCCTGAGAGCTAGTGCTGTGCTCTAGTCTGTGTGTCAGGCTGTCTCACAGGAGTGCAGCATTGTTCTCTTTCCCCGCCTCAGTCATTTAGTCTCCCTCGTTAATGTCTGCAAAATTGCAAGCACAGTTGAATCCACCTGGATGCTCAAATACTAAAAACATATTTAGGCAGTAAAAACAGTTATTTTGAGCACAATTACTTTGCAGTGTCATGACATAAAATGAAATTACTTTCTCAAGTGAAGCCAACATCCCTTTAGGTTTTTGCTGTCTTGTGCTCACGCACTGCTGCAACCTCAGTGGGCATTGCAGCAGGACATTCTGTAGGGCTCATCTGGTGCCAGCTGGCTGGGTTTCATTTCTGGGACAACATGCCTCGCTTGCCCTGTTGGGAAACCTGCTAGGATTGTTTATGTCAGACAGACAGAGGGTAGGATTCCCCTCCTGACATCTGCATCTGGAAGTCAGGTGATCACTCTAGCCTGCCCACTTGTACTCCCTTTGTGGCTAATGAAGAGAGACATATCCAGAGGAAACTCACTCCAGGGATGAGTTGAAGGCAAAAGGAACTGGGATGTTGGTAAGCATTTCTGGAAAACCATATGGTCAAGTTGGAAGACAATGAAGTGATGCCCATGGCTGCTTTGATTACTCAGATTGTACCAGATGTTTAATGATGGACATAATTTGTCGTGTTTGGGTGTATGTTAACAAACAGTTCTTGAGCACTGAAAAAGGGCTCAGCACAGGTCCAAATTTTGGGCTTGTGTTCCAAATGGTCAAAACTGGACCATGCTCTTGCTGCTTCAGTGTGCCAGTGGTATCCTGGTGTCACAAAATATGAGTGATTGAGATAGTGAGTTGTCATAGCTGAAAAAAAATGGTCTCTGTTGTGGATCAAAGTATTTGTATGATGTCGGTATGAATGGAGTTATGTTTGACACAGAATTATTTCTGCAAATAGAATTTTGACATTATAGCTTTTTTTCTTCTAAAGACAAGGTCTAGGTTCCTTCGCTTTTTCTCTTCCTTGAAAACCTCTGGAAGCTTTTAGCATCTCACCTACCTTGATCTTTCTGATAGTTTGTATTATGTGTCTGTATGTCTAGACAAAGATACTTCTAGTGTAAATTAGTACTTTGCTCTCCTGTGAGAGGGACTTCCAGAGGCTTCTGGAAGAATCTTTTGAGGGGCAGCACAGCCTGAAACCCAATTGGAGGGATGATTATCAATTACAGGTAAGCATATAAACAGTTTGTTTTCCAGGAACTTTCAGAAAATACAATGTTTTGCTATCAAACACTTTCTCTTAGAAGCAAGTAGGTTATTAGTCTGCAGGAATAGCTGTCAGACACTTCCCTGGGCTGGAGGCCAGGGAAAGGCCATAAAGTGAATGAACTCCTCTTGTCTGAAATTGTTCAGTACCACACAGTCACACCCCTTGAGCAACTCCCACTGTTGGGTGCAGAGTTTTCTGAGGAAACAAAAATCCATTCACTTCTAGGGTTAAACTATATATGAGCCTTCTGTTGAGCTCATCTGATGCAAACTCATCATGTGCAGACTTTGCATGACTTTTCAGACATAGAGTCATAGAATCATAGAATACGTTGAGTTGAAAGGGACCTTAAAGATCATCTGGTTCCAATCCCCCTGCCACAGGAAGGGATGTCACCTGCTAGATCTGGTTGCTCAGGGTGCCATCCAACCTGGTCTTGAGCACTGCCAGGGATGGGACATCCAAACCTCCCTGGGCAACCTGATCCAGTGCTTCACCACCCTCTGAGTAAAGAACTTTTTCCTAATGCCTAATCTAAGCCTTCCCAATTTTAGTTTAAAACCATTACCACTTGTCCTGTCATGATCTGCCCATATGAAAATTCTCACCATGATTTTTATGAGCCCCCTTAAGGCACTAAAAGGCTACATTGAGGTTCCTCCAAAGCCTTCTCTTTTCCATGCTGAACAATCCCAGCTCTCAGGTTTTTCTGCCTCTTTTTAAATTTCTTTTTAATTGTGATTTTTATTTTTTGCTTTACTCACCTTTTTCTAATGAGATTAAATAAGGAGAGCAGCATTAAAAGTGAATGAAAGCAAAGGTTTGCCACCAGAATTACGTTATTTTATTGCTTTCTACAAATATTTGTAATACTTCTGGGTTTAATTGTCAGTTTTGATATGAAATGAACAGTTTTTCATGAACGGTTTCTGACCACCTGGCTGGAAATCTTTCCAAGGGCCCAGTCACAAGCCCAGTTTGCTGGCTGAGAGTTCATGTGCCTCATTGTGTACCTCTGTGGTACTGTGAGAGCGAAAGAGTGTTATTGGAAAAATTACTTCCAGGGGCCTTCTGGGTCCATAGTTTGTCCATTGACTTCAGTTTTCTGGACATCTCTTGTCTGAAATCATAACAGCCACATCCTATTTTCACTGACCGTTCCTCATGTACCCCTGTGCATGGTTTCATATTCATTGTCTGCTTCTGTTCTGTCAGTTTAATGTTCACTGATGGAGAGGCAATAAAACTGAACAAGATGAAGATGCTATAACTAATTAGTACTGAGGTTAAAATTCTTCAGGACTTTGAATACTCTTCCAAAGTCAGTCAAATTTACCTTTATCTGCTGAATTTCTGCTGGGTTTTTTGGGGGTGCAGACTGAACAAAAGTATCATAAACAAGTAGAACAGCAGTTCAACTTGAGATCCCCAAGCCACATAGTGTGGGAACTGGAAACCAGAGTCCAATTCCAGGCAAATGTTTGCCTTCTGGTTTGAGGATCTAGTATTTCTAATTTACTGACATAAATCAGGGGCCCTGAGGGGGCACTTTCCCCCTCAGGATTCAGTCTAGCTGATGTCATGAAACCTAGGACCAGTACTAATCCCTCAGGCAAAGAGAAGTATAGGTGAGTGATAATACCATTTTAAAAGCATTTTGGATATTCAGGAAGGATCTTCAAGAAATGGGAACTTTCCTGACCTTCAACAAAAGCTTCTTACTTTTTTTTTTTCTCTCTTTTTTTTTCCCTCCCAGCTTCTGACAGCTGCAGAATAAATTTAAGTACCTAAAATTCAGCAATGAGAACATTGGCCTTCTCAGGTGAATATTTTGGTCCTAAAAATACATGTTTCTTTCCACCTCTTTCATGTGACCCTGAAATAGTGTGGCTGGTTTATGGTGCAGAAAGAGCTGCTAGAAAGAAGAGAATTTGGAATAGGAAGGAGGGCACAGCCCTCATGATCAAAGAACACCACCTGATGCTCTGGGAAACAGTGAGAGCTGCCAGCGTGTAAGCTAAATACAGTTCCTGAGGTGCGGCACAGAACGGAAGGACTCAGCTACAGATCTTTGTCTCCAGGTAAAGTCATGTGGGGAGCGCCAAGGCATCACCTCAAACACCCTGCAATCCCAAATAATCGTTGTTAATAGACCTTAACTGTTTCCATTCTGCTTTATTTTCTGGTGCTCATCTTGCAAGCATTTCCCCAAATGATCTCAGCCCACTCCTCCTTTCTCTCGGTTTCCAGGTTTCCATGCTGCCAGGTGAGTTTCCGTTCTTAGCCCTGTGGAGAGCAAGGCCCTCAGCAGAGATCCTCAGGCGCCTCACGGCCAAAGCCCTCAGGAGAGCCTCCGAATGGCGCCTTTCTCCCCTCAGGTGTCCTGGCACAGCCGGCCTGTCCCAGCAGGCACCGTTTGGCATGGACTGCAGGAGCCAGCCCTGCTCAGGGCCTCAGCAGCTTCCGTTCCAGCATTAAGGTGGAAGGGAAGCCCAGGATGACTTGTTCTCCCGCCAGGTGGGTCCTTTCCAGGTACATGGAAGCCATGCTGCCCTCTCCCTGTACAGTCATTCTGTCACCCCTCTTCCCCCACCCCCTACCTCACTGCTTTGGGGTCCCCCACTGCAAAGCTGTCCAGGCTTTCTGCAGAGCCAGGAGGGTTTTTATTTTCACCAAAGAATTATAACATGTAACCAAAGAATTATAAACTGCTGCCATGTTCTTTGTGGTGGGCATTGCTATTACCCCCTTGCCTGCTTTTCTGTCAGCATTCCTCATGCTGTGTCCCTGCTCTCCTGAGCCACGGTATGGATTAAACCCAGCAACCTAGGCGTCCACAGGTCACATTTTCATTAGTAAACTCAACACAGGGCCATGGTCCAGTTGTCCCTTAAATTGTTATATTGTTGGCATGGCCCTATCAGACACCCCTGCAGCCCTGCCTGGGTGGGGCCCAGGGCCAGCAGGTGCCTGAAGGCACAGACATGGGTGCTGGTTTGGGAGACTGTGTGGGGAAAGATAAGAGAATTCAGTAGTGTGATGCAAGCCATGCTGAGCAGGCAGCCCCCGGAGGCTCCAGGTGCCTTTCTGTGTCAATGTGAGCACTGCCAATTCTCCTACACAGCGCCATTCCCTCCAGCAGCTGCTCTCGGGCTCTCCCGATGACAACAGCTGGCTGTGAGGGGAGCACCACGGCATCACAGCAACTGTGTCACTGTGACCAGCTATTGACAAAAATTAATTGATCTGCAGTAGGAGAAGTAGCTGTGCTGCTTTCTGAACAGCTGCTGACAGCTGGGCCATTTCAGCTTGGCTCCTCAGATGTCCAGCACGGTGCTTCCAGATGTCAGCTGTGCCAGGGACGGCCGCCAGGCTGGGCAGGCCTCCTCCTTCCCCTGCGCTGCTTGTACTTGGTGTTACTGGCAGCAAGAGGCACATGGACCAGAAGGATGTTGACCCTCTGGGGTGGGCAGGTGAAAAAGCCATCCAGAGGCTGAGCAATTCTGTTCAGCCCCTGAACAAAAGACCAGCCCCTGGGTAGTTGCTGCCTGACAAACTTAAGAAGGGCAGCTTTCTCGTTGACGTTAGTGGGAGTTACATTATATACATATCAAGAGGAGAATGTGTCCCTAATTAATCAGAAATCACTGTCAGTGAATCACTGTGTCAAAAGGGTTTTGGCCAATTATACTTCACTTTTCAGAAGTGCCCTATTTTCGCATAGGGAAGGACTTGCTTGGAAGCTGCTTAAACAGATGAAAAGTAGTCAAGAACTGAGAAAATTGCTTGTATGTTTGTGTCAATTTAATAGAGAAATGTACACTCAGATTTAAATGCCTTACTGATTTCTTGTTTTACAGAAGAGAAAGGGAGCAAGAGGACAATGAAGACAAAACATTCAAAGAAAACCTCAAGTCTGAGAACATTTTGAGGACAGGGCAAGTAATACTAAGAATTTTTTTTGCTTTGTAGAAACCAGATCTTTTTTGCTGTATCCTTGAATCTCGATTGCCATGAAAGACAAAAAATACCATGGTTATGTAAGATACTGTGGGCTAATACACTATGACCAACTTAAGAAAAAACAAAAGAGGGTATGTATGGAAGAGATTGTATGTGATATATCCTTGGGAGAGCTTAAGTGTATCAGTGCATACTCCAGTCTCTTCCTTTCTGGAAGACTTGTAGGGTGTAGGTGTTGAAGTTTGCAGTCCATATATATATATATATAGGGAAGGAAATTAGGGTATTTAGGTAGCAGTTATTCAATCTGATGTTTGTGGAAAGAGAGATCATTTCCAAAGAGAGGAAGATGTTTAGTTCAAATGTGTTTGAGCAGATAGATTTTTATGGATCACTCTTCAGGCCTGAATACAGAAAGAAATTTCTTTTTCTGAAAAGTTGTCTCTAGCCTGATGTCTGAGCTAAAGACCACTAAAGCTACTAGGTAGGTTTTCTACTTAAGTAGTGCTTAAATTGCAACTTTAATTCTCAGTTCTGAGTATGGAGATTTTTTGATTCATACAAAGCTTTTTATATGTTGCCATACAATAAAAAAGATTTTTTTTAAAAAAAAGACACCAACAAAAGTGCTAAAAGACAGTCAATATAGTTATAATACTACTGTTGGCACCCATTCTTTTTGCCCCATAAGCAGCAGGCTCCTGCTGTGGTTCTGCTTTTCCACATAGTTCTGATTTTAATAAGAACAGGAGGAGGTATGTAGAGAACATAACATTTTCTGAAGGGGCCTAGTCCATGCCTCAGCATTACAAATATAGCAAATTAACAGCCTTCTCCAAGAACTGCTACTTTGTCTGATGGCAGCCCAGAGTGCTCTATTTCCTACAAAACCATAGTTTATGAGCAATGTGCTTGTCAGATGTTACATGTACATTCATGTCAGTGATGGCAGTAGCAATGGAGACATTTTCCAAGCTTTACACAGATTTTTTCATTCCATTCCTTCTTTTAAAAAAAGAACTATCAATTCATCTTGGTACTTATTTTTTCCTCATCTAACTGTCCCCAACCCCCTCCACACTCATCAAGCTCTGTGAAATCTTTCCAGCCAGGCCCAAAAGCATGTGATATCCTCTTGGATTCATGCTTCATGTGGAATCTCAAGCGGAGGGAGGCCTCAGGATAGAGCCCTTACTGACACGGGGATGGCAAGGCAGTCAGGATTGTGTACGAGTGCAGAACTGAGGAACCAGGGCTGCTCAATATGTTTTTAATGAAACTAATAAATATAGCCATTGAATGAATAGAGCTGATTGACATGGGGAGTTCCAAGTTCTCCCCTTCCATCTGCAGGCTTTTCAGCAGCAGAGCAGAATAAAGAAGTTTAAAAGGAAACTGGGACATGTATTTTGAAAGAAATGTTATACAAAATTGAAGCAAAATCCTGGATAAAAGAAAAATTGTTCTTTTGCTACAAAAAGCCTAGTAAGGTTTTTCCATGTTCTTTCCACAGAAAAGAATGAAACCCTCTATCACAGTTTCCAGTGACCCAATGGAAGGCTCAGTAATGGAATAGCTAAAAAAAATTCAAAGTAGAAATTGTTTTTCATTATCATTTTCCTGACAGGGGAAAAAATGCTAGGAAAAATCAGTTGTCCCGTTGCTTAAAAGAAAACCAGAAAAAAATAAAGAAAAGCGAGCTTTGAAATGTCACGTCTTGATGATAAGGAGGGAGCATTTCCAAGGGAGAATGCAGCCCTGATCTAATTATGGAAAGGGGTTTGTGGCCACATAGCTCTAACCTCATCACTCCATGCAGGATCAGGCAGGGAATCACCTGCACTGGGTGGCATGAAGTAGGTAGCATGGGTAGTAGGTAGCACTCGGTAGCATGTAGGTAGTCATGTCTTTGGGTAAAAGAGTGCCTGCATTTCCACATATCTTCTTTTCCCCCATCAGCATCTTAACTCTGTATCCATTTCTAAATGATGGGAAGAGGGATGATGGATGACATTGAGGGTAACTAAACTGAAATCACATTGGTATATTCCGAAGTAGGGAGCTAAGTAGATGAATTGTTTAAAAATAGGTATATAGCAAAAAAAAAAAAGTAATGTCTGCATACCACAAGCTTAAAAATAATAACAGGTGAAAGCAGAGTGTTTGACCGTGGAAGGAGAACTTGATATAATAGGTATTCCTGAAAAATGAGGCAGTGTTAACATTCAATGGGATATTGTAACACTTACTGTAATCTCTAGAGCCAGGACATGTTAGGTCATGGAGCGAAGGGTACGAAGAGGACTCTGCAGCTGCCAGGCCCTTCTATATAGGTAAGATTTAAATAGATGAAGAAAACCAGATAGTAAAATATTTATCTATTAATGGCTGACAAGAAGCAACTGTAAGTTAGGAGTCAATAAAAGGGACCACAGCATAACTGAGCAACTTCCTCTGGGTAAGAAGCATGCCAAAGGGTAGCTTGCCAATATTCAAATTCATAAAGGAAGAATTTTCTAATAAAAAGTACAAAATCAAATCAAAAAGCTAGTGAACAAGCTACAGAACTGTGAGTAAGGATATTCAAAGCCTTAGGCTCAGCAATGAAGTATTTTCTGAGTAACTTATAGTGGTCACAAATAACATAGAGTAGGTTTTAAACTCTAGATTATCTAATGACTGCTTCTCTACCTTCCCATGCCGTACCCTAACTTTACACAGAAATATTTTTGAAGATACTCTTCTTTCTGCTATTCCTCTTTATATCTTCCTTACACAAGACCATTATGACAATAATCCAGCTCTTTTCTTGCTGCTGTGGATATCGGCAGAAGACTCACACACCACTCTGCAGATGATAGACCAGATTGCCTCAAATCATCCTTGAGTTGCTTAATCTTACACCTTGCACATGCTGAAATTAAGGGATTAAATCTGGGAGGTGTAGGAAACTACTCCAAAAGATTAAGGTCAAATATTGGCACAGTTCTTTGTAGCAACAGATGTCCAAATGTAATGTAAAAGTTTAAAAAAAAAAAAAAAAAAAAAAAAAGGCAAACCAAACCCTGTTTATTCATAGTCACGACAAAGATTATTTGTATTTGAAAAATTATGTGGTCAGGGCCTGATGGACAATGGCTTCTGATTCCATAACTAGGTTAGTGTTGCTGGCCCTCCACTGAATCCCACAAATTTCCAAATTAAACTAAAGTAGTTCAGAACAGATTTTCAGTAACTCTCACTTCTCATTCTGGATCCTAAATAAATAGGTGCATGCTGTGCATCACATGAAGTGGGCAGCAAAGCTGAGCTCTGACCAGTCAATGAGAAAAGTGTATTTCAGGGTCAAACTCACTGGTGTCAATGGAAGGTCTGTCTTAATAGTGAAAGTGGATCAGAGTCCACTCTGGACTAATCTGTTGTGAATGTTTATGCTATTGATAGACTATTCTAGGAGGATGAAGTTTTTATAAAGTACAGGAAAAGGAGTCAGGAAGAATAGTAGTAGCTTGAAACAATACTTGATTAATTATGCCCCTTCCCTAGTTTTTACTCCTTCTCTTTGTTCTGGTGAACCATCTATTTAATCAGGGACATTTCATCAGATGAGTGGTTTTTGCATGTAAAGGCACTTAGTTCACTGCTTGTCACAAATTGAAGAATATCAAGATTTGATAGCCAAAGATTTATTCGTCCTATGGACAAACAATTTGGAAACCGTGTTGATGAGTAACCCTTATGAAAACATGAGATTATCTTTAAGGAAGTGACTAGATTCCTTTCAAGTATTGCAAGTGAAATACATCCAACCCAAATCCTCCAGTTCATGAATTACATTTCTAGAATTTTGTTCCCTGGAGCTCAGATCCAAAAATCACAGCTTCTGCCAGTGCTAGGGCTGGATCATGTTTCTGTGAATATCAGAATCATTGCATTGGCTTACAGGCAAGAAATGCAGGCTCTAAATGTCTGATTAAAATATGGGATTTTTCTGTTCAAATATTTTTAAAATATTGGCAATATTTTTCCACATTTTTGATATGTGGGAGCATTTTTTGCCATGGTCACAACTGTTTAAAATTAGATGGGTATTCAAAAGATGTCCCAGAGACTTGGGAAGGATAAAGTTTTGTGTTGCAGTTTTATTTCTTCTTTTGTTTTGTTTTACTTGCTATTTGTGCAGCATCTTGGTGCTAATTTGTGTTTTTCAGAGACTTAGTTATGTAAGTAATTTATAGAAGATAAACAATCAGTTAAAAAGCCAGGTTCAGCCTTATGTGTACTTAGTCCTCAGGCCTCCAGAGAATTTTAAATGTTCAGAAATACAAATTCCTGTTAAAAAGTTTGGAATGTGCTGCTATTTTAATAACTTATTTCCCGACCTTATTAATTAATTGTCTCCTTGCCCACCCACCATTTTTAGAAAAGAAAAGAGCTTTGCACAGTTGCATTATATATGACAGGGAAAAAAGAAAAGGGGAAATGTGGGGGGGAGAAAAAAAGGAAAAAGAAGAAAAGAAGGTGCACAACTATATGCACAACTACACAACTATGGAACTGTAGAAGAGAAGACATTGTCTCCAGTTCCAGAAAAATTTCCTATTCCTAAAGAGGTGATTAATTGTGCTTGAAGTTAAGCACACACTGAAAAATTGGATTATAGGAGGAAATTGTGTGCTGAGTAAAATATCCTGATCTTATTTCTTGCAATGTCTTTTTGTTTTTAAGATCTTGTCTATTCTGTCTGACTGGAGAATTGATAATCACAGGGCAAAATCGATCTAGGCTCTGGAGTAACTGATTACCAGCAGGTCAGCTGAAGCATATCCTGCACTGAGGACTAATTGATGGAGCTTTCTAGTTGCTAAGGGAGCTGCTGAAGAAGACTATGAAACCCAGCACATGTATGTCAGACTATATTAGTACTGGGACAGAAATTGGGAACAGATCCTCATTCTTTATGTCCATCCACACTTGCAAATGTTGGGGTGCTAGAAAAAATATTTATGGAAAGATTCTTATTTACATTCTGATACCTTTGTATGGCTGGGTAGAAGGGCCTTTATGTAGAATTGAGGAAAAAAAATGGCACAGAATTATAAAGTGGTACAAATAGCTTTTCTCTAAATGTGAATCTGACCTCAAGTATTGGGAGCTCCAGAATGAAAGAATAATATTTTTAAAAGATAACAGGGCAGAGAGGCTTAAATTCAGGTACCAAATTGCTTTGCAGACATTCAGCATGCAAAAATACAAGGCAAAAAGTTGTTAGGAAGGGTAAGAGAGTGTGATACATAAAGAAATTTACCTCTAGGTAAATCAGGAGTAGTTCTCCTGTAATCAACACATTTGTGTAAATTGATCCTGGAGCAAGATAGGATTGAGATAACACTTGCTCAAATGACTTCCCTTAATATTGGAAGGATTGTCAGCTGCACCACTGCAGCACAAGAGAATAAAAGGAGAAAGCTTGGGAACTAATTAACAAGTTACCAGCTGAGTGTGTCTCATTATTTTGAAATGTAAATACTTTTGTTGATTAAATCTGGATCATTAACTCTGGTCTTTGATAGAGGAAGTTTCATCAGAAGTGAAAAACGAGGAAGCAAGGAACTTGTGGTGTTAGTGAAATATCCAATCCTTTGGGAAATGTCCTAAGCATGTACAGTGAGCTGAACACACAAGCTTTTATATTTGAACTATCCTATGCAACTGGAGCTGTGAGAGGCTCTTGCTCCCTTCAGACTACACACAAAGAGAAACATGGCTTACGCTGACCAGCAGTTACCAAACAGTTTAATGACAAGATAAATTCCTATTTAACAGGCTCTTGGTAATGTTTCATGTAAATGCAAGCTCTGGCATAGAACAGGCAAAAATTTCTTGTCAGATCGTTTGCATAAATTTTTGTCTACTTCAGATACTTGAGGTTCCTGTTCATGAAACCAAATTTCTGCACACATAAAAAGACGTATCATATATTTAAACACCTTTCCAACTTGCATAAGAATAATAATTCATTTAAATGCCCACTGAAAGGCACATATTTATATACAAGGTCAAACTGTATGCTGATTATAGAGCAGGGTGGAGGAAAAACGTTGAAGTGAGCAAAACAACCATGGGTAACAAAGCTGTCCTTTCAAAACTTCTGGTTCTGTGCTGTGGATTTCTGCACAGTCTACAGCTCAGTCAACCTGTCAAATTACCATACTCTGGTACTGCAACTTCATGCAAATAGTGAGCAGGGTTTTTAATAAAATTTGTGGTGAAGGCTTTGGGTAAGCTGACCAAACTTGCATTTATGGGTGTATCTCCACCTCCACTATCACTAACTATTGCTCATGTTCTGGATTTATCATGTCTAGCAGTTGTTTTCACTGCAAAGTAAAACACAAAGTGAAAATAGCCCAGAGTAGGCATGCAAGATGCTTTTCTTCTGTGAGTTAGTTAATACATCACTTGTAGAGCTTTGTCCAAAATTACTTATACCGTCTCAAACAATGACAACTCTGGAAAAAAAGCAAATATTGACACTCCAATAATGTTTGTCCTGCAATCAATGAGTGGTATACAGCATTCAGGACATCTTTGCTGCAGGTATCTATTAGGAAAATGGAGAACTGAGGTCCTCCAGTTGTGAATATATAATAAATGCTGACATTGAAGATGTCCACTCTGTGAATACTTCTTAAGTTATGCATTTATCTGATTCTTAGTCAGTACTAATTGAAACTTCTACTCCAGTTGACTACCTCCCAGTACCCGTACTGGTAACACATTTTGTTATCTCCCACATGTGAAAATAGATGTTTGTCACTGTAGGTCCACAAAGCATCCACCTGTTCTACCTTAAAACTGATCAGCACCAGCTTTATCAAAGGACATAATCCTGCATCTAGGGAGATATTGAAAAAAATGCTGACAGGGAATGTTTCCTCATCTTCCTATTAACTGCATGGTGTCCTGGTACAGACTTCATATACTTTGATTACATGACATCTATCTTTTCCCTGAAAACACTTGTTTCCTTCTCTCTGCTTGACTGATAGTAAGATTGACCTTCCTGTGTACCAAAACACTGAGATTTGAAAATAAAGGGCTGGAGTCTTGAGTAAATTCTCCTTCACCACTTCACTCCTTCACTGTATTGCTGGGGAGGCAAGGGAGTCAGCAGTCCTCTTCACACAAGGAGGACTAGGCTTCCAGGGTTTTTTTGTGTCACTGGAGCTCTTGAAGCAGTTACAGATGAGTGATCTGAACTCTGCATGTTCACTGAATAACAGCTGGTTCCAGTTGTTTGTGTCTGCAGTGCAGGAGATAGTACCTCTTATGGGAGAGATTCAGCAACCACTCTAAGCAACTCCATCAAGGACAGATTGTTAGTCTGTTTCCTGTGTGCTATTTTCTGATTCTGTTAGCATCCATAAATGTGTCAATATCAAGCATTTTTCCATTACAACCTTTATAATTTTTCACTGCTTCTCCCAGGACAAATATTTGCTGCAGAAAGATGAATCCAATTGGCTTTTTTTTTTTTTTTTTTAAGATTGTAGCTTTTTCCTATCCTTCTGATAGCTTCATTATTGTTTTTGGTATCTGAGTCACAAGAAGATGTTACACAAAGGGTATTTACAGTATAATGAGGTTCAATAGTGTTGAAAGCTAAAGTTCATTAGCCTCACATTTAAGACTATTAGAGCAGAGAGGCTGTGGTGAGGCATCGTGTTTGTCATCTGCACAATGTTTCTGAGAAGCAAATAGCACAGATTCTCCAGACACTTACTGGCTTCCTCTCTATCCTTGGAGCTCATTTTCATTTGCAATAGCATCCAAAATTGCAGAATGGAGATTGATGGAACCAGTCAGCACAGTGTCAGTGAGTGTACGTCACCTCTGCTCTGACCATCACCAAAGTTACCAGGAGAATGAGTCAGAAAGGATTTGAGCAAAGATGTTGGTCGCATAGTGACCATGCAGTTGCTAAGGATGTGATTAGCACTCTGAATGCAGAAACGGGAGAGTTAATTGCTGTGTCCTCATTCCATTTCCCTAGGGGAATACCTGTTTGCCAGTTCTACAAGACAAAAAACCCTCTGCCTCTTGATTTTACAGCATCTGAAGCCAGCACCTGGTTGACCCTGAACATCTCCATTATGAAACTGGAATATGTAACTGTTATCCTCTAAGTGCAGCACATGCAATGCTAACAATTGCCCTTTTACTCTGTTTTTTTTTGCTGTATTTCCTGCTCTCATGCACAACATTCACTTACTTACTCACTCCTCTCTGGAAGTTTGATAGCTTTTTTTTTTTCTGTGAGTCTGAAATGCAGCTATTAAGCTGAAGAAGGCTCAGGGAAATGAACTAAAATGTCTAGTGGGAAGAAAAATGGCACTGTAAGGATGGGATGAAAAAAAAGCTCAGTGTAATAGAGATTGATCACTCAATCTGTCCATGCCCTCAAATAAAACCAAGTGAATTTAACATGTTAGGTTACAGTTAAGAATCTGAGTTGTTTATGTGGATAAAATATAGTTTCAGATTATCATGGGGAGCCATTTATTTATTTTTGCATATGTGAGTCATTTAGGCAGTCCCTTTATGTGAGTGAAAATATGTTTATTTTCCCACTCCCTGCTGGTGTGCTTTCTATTAATATCACACTAGTTGCAATAGATGGATACACTAGAAACTATTTGGTGCTGAGTTTGTTTCTCATGTTTCCTTTTCTTTTTCTTCTTCAGGCAGCTATTTTTATAAACCAATTCAAAAGCCCCCAGGCATTTTCCATGTAAGTTTTCCTACCTTTTCAAAACAGGGCTTAACCCTGCAATAAAAACCTACAAGGAAGCATTAGCCTATGTAAGGTCTGAGATGTCTTTTATCCCTTTCAGACAAGATGGAAGTGCCACTGTATTTCCCTAGCTTGCCAAAACAAAGCACTGGGCATTCAGAAGTGGCCCCACTTCCAACTGTTTCTATTTGGTTAAAATAAAGGGGGAAAAAATCCAGAAGCTGTCAAAAGAGATACTAAAATGAATAAAAAAGGCGTGTTGCTGTGACATACACAGGTGCCTGTTGTTTACCACCAACCAGAACAACCATCTCCCCCGCCCTCACTAAGGACATTCCTGGTAGCTGCTGCCACAGCTGTTGCCCCTCTCCTTAGGGCAGAAGGTAATAGAACACTGATAAATTTGTTCCTTTTTGTGCTCCCTATAAACTCTTGGAGTTGTTTTTCTTTCCGCCCTTCCTATAGCTCTGTTTGGATTTTAGTAAATTATGGATACTCCAAGAAGGGATCTGGTGCAATGTCATGCTTGGCACTGTACATATAGACTACAATGAGGATACTGTGGAGCTTATTATCTAAAGAGGTGAGACACAACAGGTTAACAAAGGAAATCAGCAGAGAAAATGGATGTGAAATGTCCCCAGCTGAGCTGAGCAATTCCCAGCTGAGGGAGGTAACAGACAGATGATAACTCAAAGTCCAGGAGCTGGAGCCTCAAAACCTGACTTTCAAATCTGACTCAGCTGTTTTTGCTCATGTTAAAATGAGGGGGGAATTAAAGCAGCCATACTTGAGGAAAATTCCCTCCCTCTCGTGGAGGCAAGGGGATTGTACTGTTGGTTCCAGGCAGTAATCTGTGGGCTCCTGAAGTCACATTGTGCTATTCCTGCTGTCTGTAGCAAAGCAGGATGGCAATGAAAATGAAATCTGCTTCACACCCTCAGCCAACACAACCCAGTTAGCTTGCAGCAGACATCAATCAGGATGTTTGCCTCTGCCTGTGACTGAACACCAAGCCTGCTCTAGTGTCCCTGGCTTGGCTCTTGCTTTGCCCCCCATTCATCTCCCATTTGAAATGTGTCACTCTCCTTGTGCTGCATACTGTGTAGGTTGCAAGGTATGTGCTATCTATGTGGAAGAGGAACTGCCTTTGTTGTAAATGTCACTACACCTTTTACAGGATGGCCCTGACCTCTTGGTATTGGTCTTAAAAGCTACATAAATAGAAATTAATACATAAATTCTCCCAATTTAACAATAAAGGAAGGGTGGGCTGGTCATGACCCTGTGAGTCTTCAACCACAGACTGTCACTCCACAGTGGAACACATATTTTGAATGTAACCTCATCTGCTTTCTTCTTTTGTGAAAGTGCTTTTGTCTCTTTGTTCTTTCTTGATCATGTATTTTGGTTCGCATACAACCCATCTATGTCCTTGCCCCTGCCAGTGGGAGGACAGTAATTCTGACAGGGCATTAACAGTCTTATTTTGTGCATGCTTCAGATAGATCATTGAAAGTGCTAGCTCTTCCAAAGATACCACTGGATCATAAGCAAATGTTATACAAAGGCAAAGAGCTACACATTCTCTTCCACTGGCTTAGGCAAACAGATAAGAAGATATGAACAAGCTTCCTGGGGAGGGAATCTAAAAAGACCAGTCACAGGGAGCTACAGATGGGACGAATGCATTGGAAAAGAAAGCAGGAAATGAAGAACAGCTATATTAGTGTTAGTCCTACTTTCCTAAAGTCCAAGGGAGATGTGTCAGCATCTACAAATAAGAGCAAGATCAAGACATAAGAACTTATCTGCTCATTGCCCACCACTTGCATTGAATATGCTGATATTATCTGCTTTCTCAGTCACTTCATTCAGCTGAGGAAATAATCCTGGTAAAACGTGTCATATGTCTTCCCCAGGAACAAGATCGCAACATCTGAGTGTTTTTGATCTAGGACATAATTTTCCTCCGGTGTTACTAGCAAAATCGGTGGTATAACCTTATGAGTCATCTTGTACAGCAGAAGGTTTTGAACGTGTTCTGCTTCCTAATGCTGCATAACTTTTAATAAGTCTTTTTCCAAAGTCCTCAGGCCCTAGGAAGCCAATTTATAACACATCCCTTTTTAAATGCATGTGCCAGAAACCCACACTTTCAGCATGTTAAGAACAGGAGCTTGACGTTAATTTCTTAAACCTGTAGCTGGGATCCTAAAATAAGAACCAGAAATTTCAACAGATTTGAAATCTAAAGAGCTTCAACCCATTATCAAGATATTATATATTTTGTCCTTTTGAAAAGCCAGAAAATAACAAAAGACGGCGCTTGTAATGCAGGATTAATTTTCTACCACGCATTAATTTTCTACCAGTGTTGTATAGCATTTTACTCTGGTTCCTCTTCAGAGTGATAGTCATCCATTAGCTGACTGGACTAGAATCCAGGAATTTTCAGCATCTCTTATTGTGGACCAGATTTCTTGGCTGCAGTTACACCTTCTATAAAATGAAAGGTGAGTAGGGAGGATAAAAATGTAAGAGGAAGAGAGCAAATGATGATGACCAGACTTAGAAAGCAGGTTGAGATCTCCTGATGAAAACAGGGCAGAAGAGTTATTGTGGGGCACCGTAACCATACTGAACTAGAATGTGTACAAACAGCCTCCACGGGAAAAGGAGAATTTGTTCTTATATTTATGTAAGGAAGGAAGTATAATTATTATAGGACTACACAGTCCTGATGTACTGACAGGGATATTGCTGCTCTGTTTTATGACTCTGTCTTACAACCAAACCTCTGCCACAGAAGTCATTGCCCAGTTACATGATTCTGCTGGAGAAACTTATGTTACTGTGCCAAAGACACAAAAATAAATCTTCACCACCTGGCTTTTGGAGACCAAACTGTGTCTGTGCCTGAAAAATTACTTCCTTTGCATCTATTTGTACTAGCAAAGAATGCTCCTTATGTATGGGCAGATCCCAGGAGGCAAGAGCATTCAGCATTCCACAACTTGTGATAGCAGTGGCAGGACTGGGCCTTGCTGGGGTTTTTTTGGTTTTTTTTTTTAAATTTTGTTTTCTTTGTGGAGTTTTTGTCATAACTAGCAGTTTTTGTCATCTCCTAAGCAACAAAATGGGTAGGAGGAAAAATAGCAACTAGGTTAATAACAAAACTAAGGGAAATCCCTGCCTGAGTCATTGTAGGAAAGGGAATTAGCAGTCCCCTTGAGCCTTGTGACACTTATTCAACAGAAAAATTGTGCAAATTATCATCCTGTCATCTGATGAAGATGTGGGATATGTGCTTAACAGATCTTCCTTATTGTAGAGCAAAACTCCCTCCTTGCCTTGCCTTCTGTTTGCTTTTTAAAAAGCAGTAATTTAACAATTGAAGAGTGAGACAGTCTTCTTTTCAGCAGGAGCTAAATTCATAGAACCCGGATTTTATTCCCAGATTGCCTTTAAATTGGAAAAAAGCCCATAGTTTCTACAGGCTTGCTCTTTCTTTTCAAGCCACAAATGGGAGCAGAGTCTGACTCTTCAGTCACTTCCATAAAGGCAGCTCTTGCATGGCTTATAGTTTCCTCATTTCTCACAGGCCTCAGATCTGTCTGAAGGATGTGGTTTCTTAGGGCTGACACTTGCTTTATTTCTAAGCATTTATCCTGATGCTCTAAGCATATTCCTACAAAACTGAAACTTGTTCAAGTGTGTTTCTAGAGCACGCAATGGTCAGCTCTGAGTTAGCACTTCCACAGGAAGCCACAGTGCAATGCATAGGTCTTTCAGTTTGTCCAACTTCCCAAAGGATCAAAGAACTCTCAGAACAACCTTTGGCTGAACTCAGGTATGTCCAGAAACATACACCAATTTATGAAGGTGTCACTCTAAATGCCCTGCAGGCTCTTTCCTATTTTTGAGGCCTTTCAGCACAAGCATTACTTTAGTCAATATACAGTGTAAGTTATATGTTGATCTTGGCTCTTCTTCTGTATGACATTTTGCATGGTTTCTCAGTAATGGAGCTTCTTTTCTTGTCATCCCCTTGTGGTTTTGTTAAGGCCTTTTCATGTCAGTAATGCAATTACCAGCTATGTCTAATAATCCTCATCATTTTTACAGAAAACAATAATACACCCAAGCAGCAGAATTAATGAAGTTTTCTCAGAAATTGTGTCCCCGCCCACACACAGTCTGTAACCCACTTCTCTTCAATTTCCATCGTAAGTGTGCCAAAAGGCACCCACAATTTCCTCTGCTCTTCTCTTGGAGAGGCCCCCCCAGCTCTTTTCAAACAAGTCCTAATTTCTGACCTTAATGTGCACCCTTTCCCTTTTAAAAGGCACAAACATGGGGTTTGTACTCCATGCAGCCTCCTTTTCCTACGGAGCTTGCAGGAACTTCTTGCTTTTCTGACCTCTTTCACATTGCCAGTTTGGCTGAAGGCAGCCAGCTGGTTCACAAGTTATTAAGGAGAGGCTGAGAGACAGACAGCATGATCTCTCAGGCCTTATTTCTTGAGGAAAAGAGGATAAAACCAGAAGGTGATTAGAGCCCAAGTGTTTACGTCTATGGGCCTGGGCTTTTAGAGGCATCTTTATCCCACAGAGCTGGTGATTTTGTTGAAGAGTTATGTGTACTCCGGCATATTATCTAATCATTACATTTTATCATCATCCACTGAGGACAATATAAATGTTTTAGTATAATGGTTGATTTGTCTAGGTGGCTGTGAGAGTCTGGGAATTGCATTTAACCAAGGCAACAATTCCCTTCTTTTTAAAATAGCTTGGAAGTTTCCAGGGACCTTGTCTGACTCCTGATTCCCCTCCCTTACTCTTCCCTGTCTTCTAAATTGGCACATGTTGCCAAAAGTGCCTGCTGCCCAAGGAGTGGATGGCATGGCTTCCTGTAGGGCTGTCAACATAGTTCTTTTAATCAGTCAGGGATTTGTTGCTGAATGAAAGAAATCTCCCCCGGACATCTTTCAAGTGAATGGTTTCCACAGAATTCACAACCCAATTTGCCGTGGGAAAGTGGGTAAAAAGGTTTTAGAAATCAAGCTGTGGACTCAAGCATGTTAGGATTTACAGGGTCAGATCCAGCATTGCTAATGCCAGGAGAAATCTGACTATGGACTCAATGAGTGCAGGATTAAGCCCATTGCCACTTAGCTACCATGGTGACAGAAACCTTAGAAATTCAGATTGTGAGACACTGCTGGTGTGCTGGACTAATTTCAAGCTTAAATTTGGAATGTTGGTACAGCAAGTTTAACATTGCCTTTTAAATTACAGTCAGCCATCTTCTCTCCTTAAGCATATTAAACAACACTTATTTACAGTATTTACATCTTGGACGTACATTGTATTTTACAAATTCTCTCCCTTTTCATCTAGAAAAAATGACTACTCAACAAGGAGGATGATTTCCCCTTAAGCAGTTTCTATTCCCACTCTTGGGTTTGGAAAATGCTGTTGTTCTTTACCAAAGAGTCCTCTGAGACACTGTGGCTTTCTGTGAGGTCAAAACTCCTCACCCGCTCACTGCAGCCTCCTCCTGACACAGCATCATATTAGTGTTCCTGGTGGGTTTCTCTAAAGTATCTGTGTGTTTTGAAGCTGAGAAAGAGATGGAGTCAGTAATTGCAAAGAATAGCATGGTACCATGTCAATGTTTGGGTTGGGTTTAGTCCTCTAAGTAAAACCTGCTGCACTTCATATAGAAATCTAAGGACTCTCAAAAAAACCCGGTGACCTTTAGGCAGGGTGTGTTTTATAAGAATACCTGTCAAACATACTATCAAATGCTTTTAATGTTTTTTCTTTAGAAAAGCAGAATGAGAAATTTACACTACATTACTAAAAATCCTATGTGGAA
Source organism: Entomyzon cyanotis (assembly GCA_024500445.1). Taxonomy (NCBI): domain Eukaryota; kingdom Metazoa; phylum Chordata; class Aves; order Passeriformes; family Meliphagidae; genus Entomyzon; species Entomyzon cyanotis. Next base: position 15,291,926 of record JAKEPQ010001027.1, on the reverse strand, counting down.
GAAATGTGATAGGCAAGAAATATTGATTAGCTCAAGGATGCTATGGATTTTTAGAGTAGACCTGTGCCTGGAAACAATTTCTTTTCCTTTGAAACCTTCTTTCATTTTAAAGCTCTGTGTCTCAGTTTGAATACAGGGCTGTGAGTAGGGCCCCTTCTGTGATCTTGGTGTGATGGTAGTCCATCTTGCTACGTATCTCATGTAAGTGGATCCTCTTTTCCTTCAGTTCACATGTGCTTTTTTGAGTAGTCTCACTTCTAGTAAGACTTTCAGCAGCCATGTGGGCTTCACTGTGTTTGTCCCACTGGAGCTACTGAAGTCACATAAAAAATTATTTTTGCTGTTCAAATAGAACCTAAAATTAATTTTGCAGTAGGTGTTGTTGTATTTGATGTACAGGGAGGTAAAGTAAATGGTGTCTATCCCTAAGAGTTTAAAGCATGGGAAAGTGCCATGTTAGCCTATTCAGAAAACAAATTCCTAGTTCTTTTCTGGTCACTTTTACATCAGCATAGATCCTTTAAAAAGATCTTCACCTGGACTGAAGAGTAACATTAGTGGGACTGACCAGACTGCCTCATTTCAGTGATCCTACACCAGTAGGTGTAGGGTTAGAACAAGCACTGTCCCAGCAGCTAGCTTAGTTAGAGGACTCTGATGGAGTCCTGATTTTCCTTGGCAGATAGTGAAAGAACTCAATCTTTTGCTGATAGTACGAAGACAGCATAGAGTAGATAAATATCAGATTCCTAGTAGCCTGGACAAAACCCATATATTACTACTGAAAACCTTTCATGATCCATCTTATCTATACAATCTAAAGGAAGTGATGGTTTCTGAAACTTACTCTTTTGTAATTCCTGGGACGCTGTGTCACAAGATAATCAATTGGTGAAGCCAATTGGCTGTTCAGGATCCTTGAAAGTCCATGGGATCTGTAGAAGTAACTAAGACAAGTAAAACTTGCTGAACAAAACAGGTGTATATATGAAAAATATATCTGATGAACAGAGTCATACACATTGGAAAAGGTTGAAAAGTGAAGGGTAAATGTACAACTCCACAGTTTGAAGGAGAACACAGAAGAGGAGAGCTTGAGACTTTAATGACTCAAGCTGACAACCATGCCCAGAAATACACTCCAGAGAGCAATCCTAGGAGGTAGATAGTCTTCCATTTTCCATTTCTAACTTCTTTATTTCACACATTTCCATGTCCTTTAAATAGAGCAGGATTCCTATCAATCTCTTGATCTGTTCTGCTGGCACACACAATGACAGTCCTAGGTGCAGATGAAGCCACAGGGGTTTTACTAACTTTTTTTCTTTAAAAAATGTGTCCAAACTGCTTTTGGATTCACTGCTTCTCCACCTCATCATTCTGCTACTTCTTCCCATTTCTTTGCTGATTGCATTGAGCGATTTTTCTCCCACCTGCAAGATATATGCTTTACTTTCTAACGTTTCTCATGCACTAAAGAAAATGCTAAGTCAAGCTGTTACCAGAGCTGGAAGGTCTAGCCTTCCTCCAACTGGCATAGCCATCATGTAGTAGCCATCATATTAACTTTAGGTATGGATTATTGTTATGGCTCTTGAATTACCTTGGCTGTTTGCCCAGCTTGTCCTTGATAACTCAAGGTCACAAAAAATGAGTAATACTCTGGTCCTACTCAATAAGACACAGGATTATCATGATGGAGATGGCCTTAGCATTCAAGAATCCTTTAAATTTGGCTTTCCAAATTATATTAAAAAATGGTTAAGATTGCTTTCCATGAATAATTGCTATTAAACTTTATTCTTCATCTTGCACTTTCCCAAGACTGTTATTGATTCCCAGTTGCCTGGAAGCTAAGAATATCCTTGGGTAATATTTTGGGGATTTAAGGGACTCAAGTTTCTGAAATGAATGGGATTTTCTGGGTAGCAGACAAAATACAGCAGGGTAGGTTTGTCCATGCACAAGTAGCTTAATACCTGCCTCTGAGATGGGAGCAATGCCAAGTAATGCATTTTGGCTGTGCAGCCTTGTGGAATCATTTCCCCAATAGAATTATATTCTTCTGGTGTGTAATGGTTTGTTATCCCTGTGTATGACCCTTTTATAATATTTCCTAGTCAAGAGTTTGACACCTAGCTGGCTTTCCCAGGTTTCTACATCTAAATAATGATCCCTTTAAGTGTTTTCACAATCATACTGTGATTGATTCACACCAGTGTCACAGGTAACTGGTGAAGCAAACACCAACGAATTCACAAACAATTCCAGCATGACAAGTGATCAACCACAAGGGACATTGCTAATCCAAATGAAGACTCATTTTTCAAGTGGAAGCTAAAGCATAAGCCCCAACAAAACCTGAGTAAAGAAATCTCCTTCATTTGTTTTTAACTGGGAAGTTTGGGGGAAAAAAAAGTCCCAAGAGGCAAACCTAAAGTTTGCAGAAACAGTGACTGAAGTGAGAAGATAGAATTTGGAGTAAAGAGTCCTTTTTCAAAGATTCATGTGTTTCTCTTTTCTTTTGTGTTTAAAAACTAGGAACACAGACATAAAACACAATTTATATTTTTTGTGTGTTAGACGATGGCAGTGGATGGGGAATACTTGCTGCAGTTGGTTGATTGACCTGCCCTGGCACAAGTGGTAAAGGACATAAAGGCCTGCACTGCAATCTTAGGATGGGAACTTCCACTCTATGTCTGTGGCAAATAGATTTTTACACCTAATTATCACAGAGTGTGTTGCCTACTTGTGTGTTCCTTGCTGTCCGGTTATTGCTTGTGCTCAGTATCTCCCTCATTAATTTCATCCTTTTTCCGCCCTGTGCCTCACTAATCAGAGCTAAGTAACATACATCAGTAATCCTTTTTCTCCTCAGAACTCTCCCAGATAAAGCTGTGTGGATGTTTGAGAACAGAAAGAGTTTGTATTTTAAAAACAAGGGCTGTCTTTTCTAGACACTCATGCCAAAGAAGCTAAACCTAGGAAAATGGCATGATTAGTCCATCTGTGACCTATCCATTTCCTCTTTCCCACTGCTAAAGCCAGTGTACTTACATCTTTGTCAGCACAATAAATCTCCAACGTTTTTGCAAATGCTATCCCTCCTCTAGGGATTTTCCATTGCAGTTGATACTATGGAATCCGAACCACCTCTCCCTAAATTACATTGCCTTCATTAGAGGCACTCCCACACAACAAAGTGTAGCTGTGATGGAATGCGCTTTAGGTCAGAGTACTGAGGTGAGTTAAAAGGTGTGATGATGACATTGCATTTGCTCTTTCTGCTTGCCACTTCTGAATAAGTGCATTGATATTATTTGCCAGCTTGCAGAAAAGAAGTGGGTTTTATGAATGCCTGCCATGCACATAAACAGACCCTGTGAAATTTGGCAGACAGGAGCAAGTGATGACAGGTTGTTATCAAATTATTCCTTTATATTTTATACCAGCAAAGATCATACAGATTTGTTGGAAGACAGATACAAGAAATATAAAATGCTTTCTAGACAAGATCTTCATTAAGAGTACCCAAGTTTACTAATCCTAATGGCCAATCATAACCCCTGGTAATTTTGTCTTACTATTTGTCCCCTGTCAGCTTAGTGGTAATGAAAAGAAAGCAGCCTTGGCCAGCCATTTGTGAGGAAGGAAATTGTTAGAACAGCATGTCTCAATAAAGCAGTGGGTTCTGCTGTGATTTTTGTGTATGATACCACTGGACATCCTAGCCAGTCAAGGAAACCCAGCTCTAGATGAAGCTAAAAGAAGATATGGGGAGAGATAAAGCTTATCAAGACCATGCAGACCTAGAGCTTGTTGACTAAAGCGAGCTCAAAACCAGCTCAGGATACTTTGATTTTCATTCAGAGCCTGACCTTTCTGTCTAAAGTAGGCCTCCAGACTACATTTGGAAAATTGTCTGGAACACACTGAGAACATTGTTCTGTGTTTCTGAGCAGGTTTGTCCTGGTTAAGACTCCTCCCAGTTTTCATACACAGTGTAAGATATTCAAGTCTGAGAGTTTTTCGCTTGGAATAGAATCTGCACAAAAGAATGCTATTTGGAGCATAGGCAGCTTATCAGGCAGTAACAACTTGAATTGCAAATACTTCCCCAGAAGGTGATCTGCCAGAGGTGTTTTCTACAGTCCCTTCAAAACTGTAGGTTTTTGCTCTTCTATCATGTGATGCTCTAAGAAATGAGGCTACACACGTTCATTTAATATTACAGTTCCCTTGTGATATGTTCACTTTCCTTAATGAGGGCAGTGTTGCTAACTTGTTAGGAGCCTGAGGACTGTATCAAATTAACGTAGCATGGAGGAAAAATTAACAGAGAGGAGCTCCTTGTGTGAAATGGAATGAGATCACTGATGATCCTTTTGTCAATCTTTATTTTTGTACTACAGACAAAATGTTAACAAGGATAATATAGAACACTATTACTCAGAACTGGGATGCCCTTGGTTTTTTCAGTAACCTGAATAACCAAAAGTAATTAAACCTTCACAGTACTGATTATATAATAAAACAAGCACAATACAGGTGTTTAAGTGTAAGAAAGAAAGGGAAGGAGCATGGTTCTTGGTAAAATTATTGGGGAGAAATGGCAATGAATAGAAGAATCTTCTAGTTTTTCATGATAACTTTTTGTTTTGCATGTGTTTACATGAATGAATTGAAAGTCATGTTATAGTCTCAGTAGGATAATGTTGTGCTTCCACTAACATGCAAGAGACCAGAATGCAGCTCTATCCATACTTCATCATGAAGCAAAACTGTCAAGGGCCAGAGAAAGCAACAAAGAAATGCAAGAGAGGGAAAGCCGAGACTTGTGAAGTAAGGGGAGCTTCAGCAGAGACATCCACACTACATTTTTCTTTAAAACTTTCCTTTGCAAATCATGGTTGGTAAAATACACCCTCTCTGCAGTGATTTTTGTCAGTTACTCTTTTACAAGCTCAAAAAATACACCCAGATGTCAGCATACTGGGAGGATATGTGTAATAATAGAGCCCATGTAAAATTTCTAAAGATCAATGTGCTGTAGCTTGGGCCTTTTAGTGGTTGTGGTTTGCTTGTGCAATGATAGTTCCTAAGAGGGACTGTAAGTACTCCTTGCAGGAGGTCTGTTCTGCAGTGGCAGTGGGGGCAAGGTTCTGTTTCCACACAACATTCATTTACAGTTTCCCCATGCAAAGTGGGTGAGCCATTCCTAACAAATCCAAGGAGCTGTACACCCAGGCATAATCAGTGTGCTGACAGCAGCAGACATTCTTCTAGGTAATGATTATTGCCAAATTTTTTTTTTTTTTTTTTTCTGGCAAAGGCTTCCTCTCCACTTCTATGATGCTTAAATGCTGGCAATTCTGGAGGTGAAATCCCCCTGTATCCTCTTGCCACAGTGCCATATGCAGGGGTATCTTCCCATGCATGATGGATGTTATTACAAGAAGAGCTAATGAGGGACTGAGCCATTCCACAGAAGCTTGGTAATTAACTTTAGGACACACCTGGTTGTATCTTGTAGTGATAAACATTTGTATCAAAAGGTACTGACAGCCAAACCAACTCCCTTCATCTTTGGCTTTAGGCATAGAAACTGTGCAATGTCTCTGAATCCAGTAAAGAAGCCTTGACTGTCGGCATTTTTCTACCAGTGCAGTCATGGGTTAGGTTTGGAAAGCGTTTGGTGGCAGCCCAGGCTTGGGTTGGCTTTGGCAAGGTCAGTGTGTGGGCACTGGTTCCCATAGGTCACTGCCATCTGCTGCTGGTGGCACCGGGGAGCTTCACTGCATTTTGCCAGCAAATGGCTACAGAGCACTTGTGGTCAAACCCCACTTGCTTAAAGACAGCTCACAGTCATGGGCCAGATGGACTTGTCTTGTTTCTTGCAGTTCCAAAGACAGAATATACAAATACAAATAAAAAGACTTACAAGTCACATCCTAAACTAAACACAAGTTTAGGGAGCAAAGCTTCTGTGGGGAGAGGTGCTAATTAGTGACACCTGCTCCAGCGCCCAGCAACAGATGGGTCTTACTGTAAATGAGTGGTTGGTCTGAGAAGACAGTGCTCTGGGGAACCTGCAGAACTTAGGCAGATTTAGTTACACCAATTGGTAATAATCTGTGGACAAGGAACACAGAAGGTGAGATTTGTCCAGTTGATAATAGGATATGCTTTGGAAAAATGACTGCAAGGTTGTGTCTTTTTTTTTTTTTTTTAACAGTACCATGATGAAATCATACACATCCTTCTCTTGGCAACATTGAAAGAGAATTGAACAGAATTCTCTTCCCCAAAGCTGGAAATACTTTGTGGAAAAACCTCTGGTTAAAACACTTTCAATTTTCAAGCACAATTTGACGTTTGCAAAGAACATCAGACATTTCATTGCCCCCCCCCCCTCCCCCCATTCCCTAGGTTCTTCATTTTCTATCAGGACAAAAAGCCCCATCTGTTATTTGTAGTAGCCAAGCCTGGTGAACATATTTCTGGGATGTGGGACTCCTGGATTCAAAAGCAGAGTACAGGTTAAAATAGGCCTTCCTTATTTCAGTGAATGTCCTGCACCCTCTGGTGTTGGGCTGTAACATCACAAAAGCTCTTACCTTGGCATTCCCTGTCGAGTGGCTCAATTGGAGAGCTCCTGCTCCATAGGCTGAAATGTTTCCTTTCCTCTGGCACTCCACTGAGCTTCCAGCTTTGCATTAAGATCCCAGGCAGATCCCTGAAGGTTGCAGGCTCTCCCAAGTGATGGAGAGCAGACAACTGGGCTGCAGTCCTTCTGTAAACTCAGCCCCAAAGGATTAAAGTGGACGGTAAGAAAGGAACTCCTCTGTAAATAGAGTTTCTTTATGTACAATCTATCATGAAATCCCTTAAGAGCCTGGCTTAAGGAGGACAAATGTCACCACCAGTCACAGTTTTGGAAGTTGAAGATGCAAAGAAATCATTCTCTGGTCTGCTCTGTAGGAATAGCACCCCATCCTTATCTTTCTTTTCCCTTTCCCTTTTAAATTTTTGGAGGATTTGGGCACCTTCCATCTTCACTATTCTGATGGCATCTAAGTGACAGGACCACACCTCTTCTCTGTCCCCATACGCTTAAACCAAGTCAACTCTTCAGCTTGTTTCAGGCTGCAGGTGATGGCTTCCTGATTTATGACTTTTCACCGGCTTTTGAGGCCCTATATTTTCTAGCAAATCCCAATGTGACAGTTTAGGGAAGGAAAGTGAATGTCAATGAGGCTATCCAAATTTCTGTAGTGGGATTTGAGGACTTTTAAGTCTCACAGGCATCTTGCTAAGGCCAGCAACACACAGAAGTCAGCCGGTTCAGGCAGTAGGGAAAATGGTGACAGAGCAGGACTATAGCTGACAGAAGAACTGCATAGGCTTAGGTTGGCCCCTGAAAACATGCTCCAGAGAACCAGGGAGTAATGGTGCTCTGTGCCCATGAGTACTTGTCAGGAATTAGTGTTTGAAAGTCGCTTAAAGAATAAGCAGAGCCAGCAAGTGAACCTTGGGAAATTGCCACAGCTCTTCATCTTTTCCTTCTTCCCAAAAGCTTAGCTATTAAAACTACAAGTGCTTTTATTTTATGGGATGAGCCTTTAATAAAATATTTGACATTTAGTTCCTTTGCTTATGTAATTTTTTATTTTTGAGGAGACTTTGTATTTTGCATGTGACTTTCTTGCTGCGTTCTCTAAGCCATTTTTAAGAAACCATCCATGTAATTACAATACTCAGGCAAAGGCTCAGGCCCAGGCTGCAGGAGGTCAGCATCACAGCCCCACCTGGGAAGTACTTCTTATCAACATAGTCTATGATAGTTGTCACAGCCAGCATGGTCTCCTCACACGTGGGCTGGATTTGGTCAGCAGGGAGAACAAAACCATGAGTACCCGTGTCTCGCAGTTCGAACGTGTAGGAGAGAGGAATGCCAATTGTGTGGACCCAGTCCCGTGAGGAGCCTGAGTTACTGTCTGTGAATTTAAAAATAGAGAGGAGATATCTGTATTAAGCATGGTTCTTTGAAAATACTTCTTGCTACAGTCAATGCAAGTTTATACCAGAATCCCTGAACTAAGCAGTAACCATATATCACTGTGACACAGAGTTTCTAGGTGCTGTAATTCTTAACTATAGTAAAAGTCTTCCATGGAGTTTCCTAAATGACACAATTCTTCATAAAAGGGTATTGTACAGTAACAGAAGATGAGTTTCAGGGATTCTGTCTTTTTCCCATTTTACTGTTATTAGTGTGGGGTACAAGATGGATTTGACATTTGTCTGTGCTTGTACTTAATTTCCTACATTGACACTGACTAGAATTTCTTTTTATATTTACTTTTAAGCATAATTTTGGTCAAATCTGAAAAATTTCTGGCTGCTTCCCTGTATCTCTGTTCATCTTCGTCATGGATCATTTTTCTTACCTATTCAGTACAAACCCTGGCAAAATGCAGTCCTAGGCACATTACACTGCATTGCTCATGCAGCGTGTGACTCAGGGACTGGCACTCAGGGACTGGCAGAGACAGCCACTGGAATATGCAAAACATATGGGTTCTGGAGCCAACTACTTACTGTTCTCACTGACTAGCGTGACTTATTGCTTACTGGGAAAATATTGGGTTTACTAGGCAGTCTCTAGGGCCCTCAATCCTCTTTGTAAAGGCTGTCAACTCGTATTAGCTGTGACGTGTTTGCGACGTGGCCATACAGTCTATTAGGAACAGGGCTGAAACCAATATATTTCACACAGAATTGCAAGCAGCTGCCATGTGATAAGGTCTGATGGAGTAACTGTAGACCTGATTGGGATTTTAATTTTTGCTTGATTCCAGTGAAGACAAATAGGAGTTTTGCTGCTGACTTCAGCAGGGTCAGGATGATCTATCACCAATCTCCTTCTGTCCCCTGTGATGTATCTGTGAGGAATCCATGTAGGAACTAGCTTCTGATCAATGCTTCGTTCATTCCTGCACTCAGCTTTATAACTTACGGAGTTATTTTGTATTCAAATGACTGCTGCTTGCATGTTCCACCAAACCACCCCTTTAAATATTACTCAAAGTAGAAACTCAGCAAAACAGTACTTGCTGATGCCTGTGACACAAGAATTCTTTGAAAAACAGAGCAATCAAAGGGAAACATAAAAAAACTTACACAAAATTGAAGCGGTTGATCCTACTCTATAGATGGTCCCATACTTTCCTGTCAATGCAGCAGCTGCTTCCTTTGCAACTTGCATCTGGAAATTCAAAGTAGGAGCAGCATTGTTAACAGTGGCAGTACCTTTGGCAAGTATTTTGGGTGGACCAAAATTTTCATCTCTTTCAGCTTTACATTTACATATGATCAGCTTTAAGTTTTGATGTTACTTCAGGTCTTCAGAGGAACCCATTAGAAACATTTGGACAAATTGTTCTTGATTTTTTTAATGCAATTTTTATTAAAATTATAAAAATTACTCTGCTACTAGGTAGAGATGCTATTTGCTTTACTGTGAAGCTAGAGTCTGTATTTTGGAGCATTAAGAGTCTATGCTGTATAACACACTGGTACTGACTACAGCAGTGATTGATCTCTGACTCGTTTTATTGCTATAGAATCTGTATCCCACCATCTTTAGAAACTGAGCCACAGACTAAATAAATGACTTCTCAAATGACTAATATGAAGTCCAAACCCAAGTCCCTCATGCTCTTGACTAGTCCTTCAACTATTGGAATTTTCATAAATACACACGAGTGAATCAGAACACGCAGAAACTGAGGGAAGAAGTAACCAAGAAATAGGTGATACTTTGCTGTCATTCTTCCAAGAGCATGTTTGGAATGCCCTTTCTGGACCCAATCATGATAACCATTTATGTATAATGTGCTGGCATCCTAAAGTGCAAATTCATTCTTGTATGCAGCAGAAGTTGGTGCTCTTCTCCATTTACCTTGCATTGCATTAACCCTATCTATAGTAGTTCAATTTTCCTGATTTAAGATGAAGAATTAGGATTTCTGAGACAAATAAACGTTACTGATGTGGAACAGAGAAGCAGTAACTCTAGGTGCCAAGTCCCTGAAGAAGCCCAGCTCCTCTGAAGGAAAGGTAAGAGCGCAAGGAAAGTTGTACCACATGCTACTGCCTGTACTTGCTCTCTGTGAATGTTGAAGATGAAAGTTTGGCCATACCAGTTCTTCACTGTTACTTGCAGGTTCAGTTGTGGAACCATATGGAGTGAGGATGAGCTGTCCATAGGAGTGCATTGTTAAATAACACACAATGTCACTCTTCTTGCTTTTGATAAACTGAGCCACAGCTCTTGTCTCAGGCTCTGATTCTGGTCCAGATCCACAGAAGACTTCACTGCTGCAGTTAAAAGATATACCAACACCTGGGAAGGAATACAAACAGTACATCAAAGGAGAAATATAAAACACCAGTTCAGAGGGAACTGGGAAATTTACCTTGGAGTGTTAAGGCATGTGTTTATGTGGGCAGGAGACTAGACAGCTCAGTGGGACTTTAGCATTACACTCGTTGGTAGCAACTAAAATTTGCTACAAGATTGAAATATTTATTGCACGTTTACAGGCTGTCTGCAACAAAAACACTCTGACACCACCACAGTGTACCACACGCCAGGGAAGCTTTGAAGGCTCCTTGAAATTCATGGCAAATGTAAATATTGGCTGTTAAGTGACTAACTCCTAACATTCCTACCTAGAGCTGATGCTTGCTCCTGCAGTGAATTAGAGGTATAGTTACATTAGAGCAATTTTCTGCTCACAAAAATAAATACTGGTTGAAAGTCAATGAGTTAATGTTTTGACAAACCAGGATTTTATTTTTACATATGCCTTGATGATAACAAGATGAATATTCCTTTCTTATAGAACTATATTCATCAGAAACTAGTTATTACTCTTGCTTTACATTTGTGTTCATGATCTGAAATACTTCAGACTTACTGCCCCAGGATGAATTGAAGTTTCGGTTCAGATCTGTGCCATAGCAGGTGCCATTATTATACGGAGAACGATTTTTTCTCCACAAACGTTCCTAAAGAAAAGTAATTTCGGTTACATCAAAAAACCTCAATGATGCAAATGGCCCAGTGATAATATGGTGTAAAGAGTCCTTTATTTTAGACCTCTGCATTCTAACTAATCCGGGTATTGTAAGAGTGCAACTCTGCATGCAAGGGGGATAAAGCTTAGTGACAGAACAATTCATCTACTACAGCCAGGCTGTCATCTGCCACAAACCTGCATGCACCCTGAAATAAGCCTCCTGAGCTTTTTTTTTTTTTAAGTATGCTTTTTCTGTAATACCCAACTGCTTCTGTGCAGTGTTGCACTCCTAAGGAAGACTTGGCATTGTGAGGGGTAAGACACGATAGTATGTTTCTGATTCAAGAAGATTAATCCCTTTTTTCCTCAGCTAATCTTGCTACTGCGCTTTGGTTCCCTGGTATACTCACAGCTGTACTTGGTTCTGTGCAGACCTCACTGAACTGCCTGTATGAGCTTCCCAGCTGAGCTACCTGTGCATCCAAGTGCAGTGTATGGTCTGCCCCAAACTTGCCGGGGAGCAAGCTGGGAGACAGCCTGATCCACATGGTGCTAGGCTGAGCCTCTTGGGCCATCCCAGCGTCCTGCCTTAAAAGATGCTTCAGCTGGCCTCAGGCGTCTGGAAGCATGGTGAGAGTGGCTGAAGACCAACATTTTGCATTATCCTCCATATCAGAAAGGGAAGATTATTTGGAAGGGCACACCTATTTCAAAACCAAATAGCCCAATATTTGACGAATTCTCCTCCTGTCCCATGCAAAGCGGCTAAGACCGGCTGGCTACTTAAGTGAGATCTTTTGTGAAGAATGAGTGACTCTTCTAGACATGCTTAACTCCATCAACCAGGCCTTGAGAAGTAAGCCCATCCCCAGAAACCTAAAAGCAATTGATCTTATGGTTTTGTCTTCCCAAGGCTCATAACATTTTCCACGAATATTTAGCTCTTCAACCTCAAGGGACCACTGCTTTGCCAGAAGAAACAAAATCTCTCTGCCACGAGAGGATTTATGTGAGTATTGTCACTGTTTTCTGTTTAATTGCTATGACTGTCTAAAAGGAAAAAAACGTGCTGGGCACATCTGACTTTCAGTATAGTTCCTGAATTTTCACTACTTACTTTTTCCCAGGAATAGATGTAGCCATCAATATTGAGGACTGGCAAGACATAAAGGTCCAAATTCTGCAGAAATCTGCTTATCTTTGGGTCAGATTTGTAATTTTGAAGAATCTGAAAAGAAAAATTACAGAGCACTGAGCAGGGAATTTAGTGGTAATCACTGCAAACAGCAAGTTTAGAACTATCATCAGGTGATCACTCACACCTGGATATCACCATGGTATCCAACATCTACTTGATCCCCAATGTGCCAGGTACTTTCTGTGCACATGGAACATTGCTATATCATAGCTTAGGGTTTCTTTATTTCAGGAGGACTGTGACATTTTGATTCAGAGAGGCTTGATCTAACAGCCACTGTGGGAAAAGGGGAGGTTGATACCAAATTTTGGAAGGCTTTGGAAACAGTTCAGGTGGAGGAACAGGTGCACGACCTCGTATCGTCCCATATCTCAAACTGTGATTTGGACATTGGTCTCCACAGATATCTGTACTATATGCTAATTTTGCAAATCACATTTTAACAAAAAAGCATAATTCTTGGTCTGACAATAGGGAAGGGAACTGAAGTGTCCTAAGTGTTATAGTTTTCTTATTATCTAAATGGAAGGGTAAGGACTTACTTCTTTCACAAACCACTGACAGAAGGCTGGAGAGATCCATTCTCTAGCATGAATCCCACAGTCCATCCAAATTATCTTTTTGGGTTTATTTGATGGTTGACTGATCTGAGAGAATGTAAAAACAATAATTTTAAAACTGTTACATTACAATAAAATAGCTTAATGGAATACTGAAAGTAAAGGATGTACCTTGGTACACCATTGAGCCATCTGAGATTATTATTATTGTTATTATTATTACAGATATCTTTATGACAAGCTCTTTTTCCTAAAAGCCCCATCTCTGTTGTATCACAAGGCATGAGCTTTAAAATGTCTGTTGAGCAGGAGTGTCAACAGAACAGTTAATAGAACAGTTTATTTTTTTCCTTTTCCATTTGTATTAGTCATTCACGGCAGTGGTGGTTCCTAGTTGAAGATTTTGTAATTTTTTTTTAGGAGGGGAATCCCAAAAAGACAGGGAATCTAATACTACTCAGTGATAGGAACAGATTAGGCAATAACTAACCCAAATATTAAAACTATGGTTTTTACTAGTGTGTTCAATAAAAAAATGTCCTAGAATACTGCTAGCAGAAGGGCTATCTGCTGTAAAAAGTACTAAAAATAACAAAAGCCTTTATCCTCACACAGAGCTGTTGCCAAGCTAGTTTCAGCTTGATTTTAATTTCTAAATAAGACTTCAGTTAAACTTGTAGTTTCCACTACATAATAGCAATAATAAGCTCATGATGATAGCGTATATGCAAGTTGGCAAATCTTACTGTACTGCAGAGGAGTAAAACCATCTCCTGTTATTTCAGTGAATTGGGATGAATGCTATCTTAGGAAACATCTGAATCCTGTCTTCTCCTGAGTATAAATATATATATTTACTTTTTTCATTAAGATATGTTTTATTATTAAGGGAAAGTTCCTCACCTACCTGTAGATAATACATTGTTCGATTCTCAAACGTCTTCCCCAGGATGTGCTGAGTCACCAGCTCACTGTTGTTCTTCTGGATCTCAGTCATCCATTGATAAATCTGAAACAGTTGCAAAGAATTCTTGGTCCAAAGTGGGAGTTTCCTTCTTTTTCCCACCTCCATTTCCAGATTGAAGCATTTTCTTTTGTTTAGACAAGAAACATTTTCCTCAAAGTTTATTAAAGTCTGTGATGTCACAGTCATGGAAGGTGTTTCACATGCCTCTGTGCAAAGGCATGGTCATATCTCACTGGGTGTTAAAAGAGAACATCACTGCAATACAACACGGATACTCCATTCTGGATCTCATTTAACATGCCCATCCTGCTGGGTGTCTTCCTATTGAGTCCACTAGACACAAAGCCACACCACCAAATCTTCGAAACAGTATTACAGTCTCTTCCCTATCAGCCCTGATTTTCCACTTCTGAGTCAGCAGCAGTCATCCTCAATGGGTAGCTCAAACAAAACATACATGGGGGTTAACTCTGTTCTCTCACTTTTATTATGCAGGTAAGAGAAAGAATTACTACCGCGCTCTGTTTTGTCCACGTTTGCCAATTGGTCCATGAAACATGACACCAAGAAGTTGTCACTGCCCACCCCTATGACATTACTTTCTCCTAAAGTGTCAAAAATCTGCCCTTAAATTGCTTTTTTCTACAGATCTCCCACTGTTCACCTCTTCTTCTTCATTGGGATTGCAGACACCACAATAGTCATTGCACATTGCATTTAGCTCAGCACCTGGAGCTTAAGAATGAATAAATACTAGAGATAAAGAATGAGAGGGTAGAAAGGTGGCAAACCAATCAACTGAACCACAGAATATTATCTGCAAAACAACATGGCTTCTTCACACAGAGAATTTATGTTTTGGTCAGTGAGAATCAAGGATTTAATAAAAATCAATGGCAAATCCATATTCAATTCAATCAGGCTAGGATTCTAGTGAAAGAGTAAGGACAGATTCTTCAAAGAAAGCCAAAATGAGGTCCACTGACTTCAACTGAGCTTTCTGCAATCAGAGTTAGCTGCTGTGGCATTTACAGAACAGAAAACAACAAAGAACACAAGCAGACTTAGGTTCTTTTTTACCTCTTCCATTGAATGGTAATCAGTGTAGACATAACCTCCTGAGACCTGTCTGTGGCTGCTCCTCTCCCTTGGCATGCTCTGATCCACAAGTTTCTGCACATCAGGTATCAGGACTCTGAAGGAAGACGAAAGGGAAGATAGAAGAGAAAACAATCCCGAACAGTTGCTGCAGAACTGCCATGGTGGGTACATTGCTTACATCAGCAAATGCAAGGACTTAACCTCTTCTGTAGTTAATTGCCTGGCAAAATGATCACCATCATCATTATGGTTACTTTCATGTAAGACAAAGTTCAAAGTACTGAGGTTTTACAGGATTTTAACAATAAAGTAATAATTTTTACCAGACTTCTTTTAAAGTTGTCAATTTTCTAGCAAGGAAAAATATTTCAAGATTTTCTTTTCTTCACCACTTCTATTTTTGAGCACAACTCTGAAAATACCACCTTTTGGGAAAAGGAGGGGAAAGAGATAAATTTAAGATTAGGGATTCATTGTATTTTATTGAGAAATTTTCAATTTGCAGAGATTTCACAGAAATATTCATTGCAATTTGCAAAAATCAGAACAAACCCCTTATTTCTGTCAAATAGCTCTTTTTGCTTTTTTTGCTACAAAAATAGCTCAGGAACTAGTATAACACAGACATGATTCCATGATCCAGGGAATCAATAAAACCTTCTCCTTGGCTTCAGTGGACTTTGGATCAGAGGCTGTTCTATCTCACTGCAATCAGCCCCTTCTAATGGCTGCAAATCTGCGCTCATTGTAAATGCTTGCGATAAGACAATTGCCAAGGTAGCTCAAACACTGTTGATCTCAAATGCTGGAACTGCTAACAGGCTTTTCTGCTGACACTGGCACTGACTGGCATTTCTGGAAACTGCACATAGGAAACTTTTAAGAGTAGTTACAGCTGACTTTCACTCTGAGCTTTGATGTTTGTTCACATCTAAACTTCAAACTAAAATTCAGGCAGTGAAAATTCGCATGAACTGAAACCACACACATAAAATGCCTTATCAGTGCTCTTGAGAATTGAAACCACAGAGTCTGACACAGTTGGAATATTGATGTCCTTATTATAATTTGTCATTTATGTCTCTATCATTGTATACCCAACTGTCATGTTACCTTCCCTGCATGTCAACTGCATTGTAAAGGGTGGTTCCTACTTTGAATCTGTTATAGGAACTTTGACTCTATTATTGTTGTACTCATCTCAGCCTCTTTGCAATACAAAGCCAAAATTTTCATCTTTACTAATAATTACTCATCTCTGTCCGTAGAACCCTATGTAAGGTAGATACAGTTCTGGCCAAGGGAAAACACAGTTAAGCTGCTAATTTCAGTTTAAGCTTTAAATTTCCACTAGAATCAGTTGCAACCATTAGAAAATGAAGAGTCTTGACATAAATAAGAGGTTAAATATCTTCCGGAACATTGTCTAAGTACTGAACATCTAAACCTCATGCTAGATAATTTGTTCTGGCTCCAGCCTCATATCTCTTCATCTCTGGTTGTCAGGGTATCACACTTACTAAAGGAACTTGTCAGGCAAGATGCAGGATGTCAAGATCAGCTTTAAGTCAAAACAGCTTTGAAGTGACATCAATGCTCCTTAAACTCATCTTTGATTGGTAAATGTCAGTGTATGTCCATAGGCCATTTGTCATCAGGATTGTTTATATTAAATACAGCTAAATTAAATTAGCTACTGATTACCTTACAAAGTCAGTTCCAAATGGGAACAGGACTGCGAGAAGAATAGATCTTATTTAATCCCATTTGCCTTTATAAACACTCTTTGTATCTGGATTAGGATTTCTGATTGTAAGTTAGGGAACACGAGGTTGGGTAGGTATGATAAAGCATCGTGGGACATTTGCAGGTTGTGGCTCCCAGTTGTGTGCACAGTGGACACCAACCACTGGGATCCTTGTCCCAAGCTGGGATGTCTCTTTTTGGCTGGATGGTGCCAGCCTGATGAAGGGAATAAGGGTAGAAAAATGAAACTTTATAAGAAAGTGGTTGAATATTCACTTTGAAAGGTCTCTTTTCCAAACCAGAGGAGCAACAAGAGGTGGGGAAGGGAAAAGGAGAGCTAGAGACTGCTTCCCTGCAGTGATACCAATTAAACCTTTGGGCTCTCCGCAAGAGAGAGGACCCTGCACTCAAATACCCATGCTTTCCAAGAGCAAAGCATGCTCCAATAAGTAGTGGTTATACCAAGTTTGGCCTCTCGAGTTTAGACTAAAAACGGAGTCACACATCCAAGTGCCATCCTCTCACTGACCACTAAGAAGGCCACAGCAGGAAACAAGACAGATTGGGCTATCTCAGGTTCCAGTTTCAAATTCACAGTCCAGATGGGTGAAAGGTAAATAAATAGGGCAGAGGAGAATGTCCTTTTAAAGGTTTATACAGCATCTGTACATTTGGCTGGTCAAGGGAGTATGGAGGCTTTTGGAACAAAGGTTGAGTTCTATTGCCAGTACTTGCTGACTGTTCGTCAAACAGGGCTTGGTCCTTTTGTGATAGCAAGGGAGATTGTTAGAGCTAGCCTTCCCCAACAAGGTATTAGAGATTGTACCTGTAAGACATCATATGCTGATCTAAGCTGTCTTTCACCTCCTGCACCAGAGGGGCTGGGACTCTTACATGCAGCTCTTCTCCAGCCCTGATGCCTTCAGGTAGCTGGGGCTTCCACAAATCCAGCTACAATGGAGTAGTTGCATATCAACAAATGAAAGACGTTTTCCTTCAAATTGTCCCCATAACTCTCCAGTCATCTGTTCACAGAGCACACAGCACAGGCTTTGTTTCTTTTATTGACTCACGCACCACTGGTAAGGAGCAGCACTTTCACAGACCCATGCAAAGAAACTAACTTCTTCACACAAACTCCTTCAAGTAGCAGAAGGGCAATTCCACACTACGCTATTCCACAATATTCTACAATATTCCACAATTCACCTACGACTAAAAAAAAGTTAGATAAAGCTTTTTCCAGTTTTCTCTAACCTTCATTGCTGTCCTGAGCTACATGCATATCTGGTTTATAGCCAAAGCCCCCTCTCTGTTTGTTTGGCACATGTAGTTATTTTTACTTACCATTAAAGTACTGCAAAGAAGCTGAAGATGCTGGACTTGCTGAAATGTTTCTGGCACAATATGCAAAACCTGATCCCTGGAAATTCAGTAGAGAAACATGATCAGTTTTAGCGTCTTTTAAAGTATCCATAATTTCATAAGTCAAAAGGAGATACTTTATTATGTAGAAGGAAGACAGAGCATGTAACAGTGCTGCTCCAACAAAAACAACTCTAAAATAAGAATTTGTGGAATGTTTTAGCTGCAAATAGAATTAAGTGATGTGACTTTTCTGTTGCTAGAGCATTAGCCACTCTGCTTCCTTGTCAGTGTCAGTCCTTCACCACACCAGCTTCACAGAAGCCAGCTGCTTGCCTGAGCCCTGAGGTATGTTTCTGCTTTTGCAGGACCAGGGCTAGAATGAAGGCTTTGGTAATACATGATGAACTGTTTATTTGATAAGATGCCACTTTCTTCCCCTCACATTTGGGATTTATTCGATTGTTCCCGATTAACTTTGTGCTTGACTGGTCTATTTCAGCATCCAGAAAATTTTGATAGTTATAATAAATGAATATTGCTAAGAGGTTGAGATGACCACAAACTGCTTGTCATGAGAATGGCAAATTTATTCCAAAACAGTGAATATTGTGGTCTCCAGAACTGCATATTCTTACTCAATTCACATGAAATAAAAATTTCTAGTACGGAATCTATAATTTTATATTTCTAGAAAAGACACACAGAATCTAGTGTCTTAGTGTATATTTTCATGAGATCCCATGAAACTTTCATTTACTATAGGCTTAATCTGATGAAAATATTTAAAGTTTACAAAGAACAAATTAAAATGGATGGAAATGCAGAAAAAGCAAATCTATGTGTTCTATATTAAAAAAGCCCTTGTAGTTATTTTTGTCTGGGTTTTTTTGTGTTCATTCAGATCAGCTTTCCAGGACTGACAGCAAATGTGATGTTTCTAGTGAAAGGGTTTCAGATGTTGATGACTACATTGCATTACTGAAGGTGAGAGAGCAGTTATCCAGTATTGATAGAATGGAGAACCCTAGAAACTTTCTTATTTGCTAGCAACTGGAAACTATTGCTTCACAGTCTTTTTTCACAGTGACTTCAATGGGTCTTGGAGTCTTCACATGACAAGCACAACAAAATGAAAATGTTACATTTTAAAGCTTTTGTAACAGAAATTCTTGTTGCAAAAGCAAGCCGTGGTCATTTTATTCATCAATATAATATGCTCTCATCATCTGAACTGCAACTGCCATCTTTTGTGCTTCTATGCAGAAATGTACAATTATCAGCTTAATATACATACAAATAGAATTCACTATTCATTCACTTTATCCCCAGAGAAATAGGGGGATTTGTAGTTTTTTTACATCTCTCTTGAAAATACCACCTTTGCTGATAGAGAACTCGATAGTTAAAACAGGCAGTTTACTGCTGGTTTATGAAATGCTGATAGCCCTATATCCATGGGGCAAAGTGATTACACTTGCATTGCTCACAGCAATGGTACGACAATCATGTTGTACAGGTTGGTACAACAGTCATGATATCTTTGTAATAAACCTTGTAGATGCAGGATAAACATCTTTGCTAGTGGAATAAACATCTCAGCTGAAGTTCAGAGTTTATTCTCTCTAAATGCCTAGGCTTACTTTGTTCTTTGTCTATCAGGAAGGGAAACAATATCCTGTAATATCTTTCTATCCTCATTGACATTATGTCTTAATTACACCAAATCAGAGAAATTCCAGACAGTCAGATTGCTGCCAGATGGCCAGCTCTTATTTACTGATAAACCTTTCACAATAGCCAGTGTGGAGACAAACCATTTTTAATAGTAAACTTAGATTAGAAAGCATACATTGGTTTATGATTATGGACAAAGTTTCTCAGTGGGGAAGTGTAAAGTCAGCCCATGAGACCCCATGAGAACTACATTTCAAAAATTCTACAGTTAAGCTTTCTTAACAAATTAAAGGACTTTTCTCAGCACAAGCTGTGTGTCCTTGGATGCTCATAGATTGGATATTTCATTGTTGAACAGAGCAGATGACAATGAAAATGGGCTTTACTAATAATTTTGTCTTTGTGCAGGTGCTGTCCACCCAAGTGACACTGACCATTCAGTACCTGTTTTTAAATTCCATGCAAGTACTCAACAGGTTCAACTCTGGGCAATAATTAGAAACAAAAATGAACAATACATTAGCAAGGATCTGTTGAATTCCATTAATGGAAATCAGGTTCTAACTGCATCTCTGACACAAATCTAAAGACTAAATATTATCCAAGGAAACAACACATTTTAAGTAGTGACTCTGTATGCTCTGCTAGGAGATTTTCCACGAGAGCTGCTGGATGTGTATGCTATGAAGGAACTTACTTGCTGTAGGTATTGCTTGGTTTTCTGTCCTTTTTATGACTATATTCTAGGGATATAATTAGTCTAGAGGCATTCAGCACTGGACTACTTTCTCTGTTTACTTTAGGAAATTCCCTGTATAAAATTGTATGTGGATAGGTGGCTTCCACACAATGCTCATGCCCACCCTGAAGATCTCAGTTGCCACAATGGCAGTTACCTATCATTCCATGAAAGTTGAGGGTGAATGAAATAAAAATAGCTTAGATAGACAAACAGTGTAATTTTACATCACTCGTTTTCTGAAGTGTAACTGAGAATAGAAAATAAAGCAAAACTAGAGATTCATAATTTTCAAAACATTAATCAGTAATAAAAAAATGTGATAATCTCATTCTCTGAACACCTTGGAGTGAAAATTGTGTAAAATAACTCCCTTAGCTTTTTTTTTCCCCCCCTAATTGTTACAGATTTCCAACAGGGCTTCACTATCTTTTTCACATAATCTAATCTGTGTTTTATTAATAGATATAATTTTGCTCTGTCATACCCCTTGCTTTATACTCAGAAAAGGCATTTTACTCCTGCAGCATCTGGTTTCAAAGTTCATTATGAAAGAGGCTAAGCCAAATGAATTTCAGCTAATGGAAACAGAGCGTCCTGAGATGAATTTGAGGGCCATTCTGTGGCTCCAACTGCTGTAGCTATATCTTTGTTGGCTTGGATTTGATTCACTCATTCTTCATTTCCCGTCTTTATGTTTTCTTTCCCAATTCTTCAAAGCTTTCAGCTTAGTAACCCTGTGTCCAGTTTTTCAGCTCATAATTGTTATTATTATTCTTACACAGTTTCTGGGAATGTCACTGCATGCACAATTCTTCATGAAACCCTGTTCACACTCACCTGTCATATTGCAATTTCAAGCTGAATTTTCCAGGAATTAGTATCCCCAGAGAAAAGACGATCCCAAGAGAAAGCCACATCTTTCTGCGAAGAGCCCAGCATTGACAGTGCAGGACTAAAGAGGAGGAGGATAAATCTGGACTGAACACGTGATTTGTACAATTATAATATACAACTAGACTTATCCTGGAAGGCAACCTGCCCTTGATAAATCATTAACTTCACTTGTAAATAGTTCTACTTTTTCTTAATTCTTAAAAGTCTCTTCCACACCCCAAAACACAAACACAATTAGCAACATTCTTACTGAAACACTCTAAGAACTAAGAACATTTTTCTTTTTGTCACCTTTCAATCTTTGAAAATGTTTTATGACAGAATTGGTAATATTTAGAGAAAGTGTTACCTGCAAGATCTATGGCAACTCATGAAGATTAGCTTACAAAAATCATAGGGATAGGGAAGAAAAGAGAAACAGTGGTAAAACAAACTCCATCCCTACTCTCTTTCTTTTTGTGTTTGTGCCTTTATGGATCACTTCTGTGACCTCTTAACTGCAATTCTATCACTTACCTAACTTAAAAGAGGACATGAAAGAGTAACAAACACTCCTGTAAAAGGGAAATATTGGGACATCAGAGCTTCATCTAAACTACTCTCAGTTGGTCCAGATCAGTCTCTGGCCACAGACTAACAATTCTACACTGTCATAAAGGGTGTTTTTGTTACGTATTAAAAGAGTGGGTTCATTACTGTCTGAAATATTTAATTTCTTGTTCAGTTCACATAGCAGGAGTAAATATTTGTACATTGCAGTTAGACACGTAGTACAATTCTTCA
The DNA here is from genome assembly GCA_024500445.1 of Entomyzon cyanotis. NCBI lineage: Eukaryota > Metazoa > Chordata > Aves > Passeriformes > Meliphagidae > Entomyzon > Entomyzon cyanotis. The sequence goes on along the minus strand of JAKEPQ010001027.1, from coordinate 15,269,803 downwards.
GAAAAAAATTGTTTCCCTCACTCTTTCTCTTGAATTAAAACTATCTTGTGGTGATTTAATGAAGAAAACTGGATGGATTTGGAGTGCAGAGACTCCAGTAAGTCAGTTCATGTACATATGTAACGGACACGATAGCATACTATAATTGTGGGTATTTACAGATTCTCCTCATCAACATATGAAGTCTTCTTACATTTTTGCAGACTATTATCAAGGAAACAGGCAGCAGAACTGTCCCAGTATAAAAGAGGAACAGCTTAACTCAAAAGTGTGTTCTTACAAAACCAGGCTGCAGGCAAGAGAAGAACATGTTCATCTTAATAAATCACACCAGATCCTTTCTGTGTTATTACAACCTTCTCAACAGCCTGGGCCTGAAAATGCTGAGTGTTTCTCTCCATGTATTTATCCAACCCACAATGACTTCCAGAGGAGCTAAAAGGAGTCAAATTTACAGGATTAGATGCAGCTTCATTTGTGAGGAATCAGCAAAACAAATTCATGTTGGAAGTTCATATTAACACTTGGGACATCTGCTCAGATAACCTTTGTTTTTGTTTCCTTTGTCTCCACCACTGCTATGAGGCAGACTAATGTTTTTAAGGCTTCTGCAGTGTTTTCTGTGCCCTTTTAACAGACCTGGCTTTGAACTGGGGGTCAGTCCCTTGACAGGGACTCAGAATCTAGGAACAAAAAAAAAAAAAAAAGGAGGCATAAAGAGAAATTGAGGAAATTATGATAAGCACTAAAATTCAACTCCAGCCCATAGCTTTCATGTTGAAAGCAGAAGCTGTTTATTCTGTGGTGAAAACGTCTCTCCTATGATGCCAAAGTGTTATGAAGATAGATAGATAGATAGATAGATAGATAGATAGATAGATAATTTTGCTTAATAGGCCTAGAATTCAGAAGAAATGACAGTTGCTTGCTAGGTCTTTGATTTGAATTCTTTTGAAGTCTAGTTGATTTTAATGGGCTTTAGATGAAAGTCCTGTGCAAATAATCATGAATATTTCTCTGATTTAAGAAGTTGACTTTTTTGGGGTTTCCGCCAAAGATTTGTTCATAAAAGACAATACTTCATTTTCTACTTATGTTTAGCTTGCAAGCAGCACTTCTGAATTCAGAATAAAAGCTATTAGAGACATTATTCCGCCACCAGTGCAAAAAAATATCTTGGGATGAACAGTTAGCTTCAACAAGCCTATTGCACTCTTGGGCATAAAAAATGTCTCTCTCAGTAATAAAGCCTGTTCTTTGGTCAGGTTCTTACTAGCAGCTGCTTATCTTTCTAGCAAATAAGGAATGCAGCTTAATCCATTTATTCCCTTCTTGAAAACTGTATGCAAAAAGGCAAGGGATTTTCTGGGGAGAGGAAAGGTCGTAAATAGGTGGCACAAACATGCCACATGAAACCACGTGGTGTACTTTCTTCCAAACAAGTTTACTTTTTATGTCTTCCATACATTCTTCTCAGAGCTTCAGAGCATTTTTTTCAGCATCAGTTAGCCTCTCAACTGCCCTGTTAGACAAGCAAATATTATTTCCACTACTTAAAAGATTAAGAAAAAAGGGGAAAAATGTGACTCCCCAAGGTGACATAGGAACGCTGCTGCAGAGACAGGAATAGAATTCAGATCTCCTGACTCCCTGTCTGGTGCTTCCTTAAATATATGACCATCTGCTCTCCTGCTGGAAGTATAGATACTATATGTTGACTCCAACAAGCTGGCTGCTAAGCCTGTTAGTTTATCCTCTTTTTATCCCATACTGATATCATCTCCAGCTAAGCTTTTGGCCTGGAGTCAAAGTGATTTCCAGTGTTTGAATGACTCGACCTGCTTGTTATTGTTTTAACCTTGCACCACACATATGCTCAGCTATTTGTGACTTATCTGCATACAGTCTGTGTAGCAACAGCCACAAGCTAGAAATGTTTTGTTTAAAGATTGCATACTGAAGCATACCACATGTTTTAAACAGCTATCATATAGCAGTGAGTTGGATCCTGGTAGCTGCCTGCACCCAGATTCCCTACTGAGCTGCATGTTACTTTCAAGGACAAAGAACTTGTTAAAAAGACAACAAAATGTACAAAAAGACAACAAAATGTCTCCACAAACATCAGTTCATCATGTTAAGATTTCCTACTTCACAGATAAATCCCACACTGAACTAAAACTCTAACTAAACTAGATGGAATTCAATGCAATCAACATTTTTTTAAAAATCATTTTGATCCTGAGAAAATCATCCTCTAGTAAATTTCCTTCTCTCGTTGCTGCAGAAAACTCACAGTATGTGTTGAAAACAGAATCCACACTCAGTAGGGTCAAAACAGTAGCAGACTAATGTGGCTGAAATCCTAGTCTTGTGCTCCTCTGAAGAGTGGGGTAGATAATTCAGCTGTTTTACTAAAATGTCCTCTGGTTATTACTGCAGATTTACTTGGGGGAAGAACACAATGAATTGACAGTTCTGTTTCCCATTGTCTTTTCACAGGAGATAGCATATTCTATAGGTATTGTCTTTTTCTGTGAGTACGAAAAAATTTCTAGTTTTTGTGAGCAATGTTCAAAATACTCAAATTGATTCTACAAAATTAAATATACCTATATATATATACATATAAATATATATATGTATATATGGCTGTAATTCTGTAGCATTTGTGTATTCAGCAATATGTTGTGTGGTCTGTGATGTGAATCATTGTTCCTCTCAGTATTTCAAGTCTTCAGCTTCCACAGCTTTGTTAAAGAAAGGTTTTACTGGAAGTCTCTGGATTGCATTGTGATTTGACAGCATTAAGTGTTCTCAAACCTCACCAGCTCTAGCAACAATCCTAGCATAAATGGGAATATATTGGAAACTGTGCTGAGTTACAACAATTTCGTTCTGGAGTCATCTTGCTGACATTTCCTTGTTCTCTCTCTTTCTCTGATATTACACTGAAAACACCCCATTAACCTTGCATTTGGGACTTTAAAATAATCACAAACCAGAAAGAATTCCAGCCAACATACACTAGATTAGAATGACATTACTAGCAAACCTTGAAATTAGTTCCATGAAGCCGGCCTTAAATGTCCTGCAGATCATCAAATGACACAGGATACATGAGCTTTATCTTAGTGAAACTAATTTGAATATTGGCACATGATCAGCAACTTCAAGAAATATACGTTTACAGATACTTTCAAGGATTTCTCAATGGATTTTACAGCACTTATATACATGCATATTCACATACTTGAGCACAGCTGTAAAAACCAGTGTGCTGTGTCAGTGTGGGAAGTGACACCTGCCTTTTCTCCACAAGTCCTGTGATGTAGATCTTAAACAGCTTTCTTGTAAGAGAGGAGCTTCAAGTACCCATTCAGAAAGCAGCTCCTTATGGAAGCAGACAGAACCAAGCTGACAAAACCTGTATTGGTCTAATTAGCCTGGCAGAGCTACTTACTCAGACACCATTTTCTCAAACAGGAAAGAAAAATGCTAGTACTGAATTGTGTTTCCTTAACAACAGGTGGCCTGAGTGGTTATTTTTACTTCATTCTTTAGACATCAAAATATCACTGCTTAAGGACCTTGAGCTTTAATATATAGTCTGAATTCAAAATGCTATTTACCATGTGATACTAAAAGGTACCAAACTCTTTTGGCTCAGTTCTAGTGGTTAAGGGTGATCATGTTTACAAGGAGTTGCGCACAAAATCCTACAGTCCTTACGTAAATACAATTCCTATGGGAAATTATTCTGCATAAGGATGGTGCAATTTAACTTTAAAAAGTATCAGCAGTGTATTTCAGGTGCAATGGTAAATCACTGAACCCCAAGTTCACACATACAAGGCTGGCTGGAGAATATTGCCCTTTAGTTTGATCAAAGGAAAGATTGAATTTGCTCAAAGATTTTAATAGGATTGAAATCACTGTCAGAAAAATAAGTTAGTTTTTTTTAACTCACCTTTTCCAGTCGTGAAAACTTTCCTTTATAAGAATACCTTCTGATGACATGATTAGAACTTATGATTTCAATGGTATTGCTCTAGGGAAAAAAAGAATTTGCAGAAGTGTTTGATCCTGTATTGATGTTCTGAGTGGGCAAAAATTAGGCAAGAATCCTTGATTTTGTGGAGAAACAAAACTTCTTGTAAAGCTTTAGCTGTCAAAGTAATACACCCTTTGTTTTAATTAGGCCTTTTTAAAGGAGACATCATGTAACATTAGAAATCTGGCTTGTATTTTTAAATAAAATAATTACCTTTTTATGTAAATAAATTAGTATTATGTTATTGCTATTAGCAGAACTGTAAAGGACAGCACATAAGTCTCTATTATTGCCTAATGGTTAAAAAACAAGCTTACTGCACTCTCTCCTAGAATAGCCAAGATTATTTTTAATGAGTTCTGTTACAAGCACTAAAATACTTTATGATTAGATGCAAATATGTTTACATATGATTTCTTAAACACAAAATCTATTCACTGTATATTAAGTAATTAGCTTTTGCAGCTGTAAAACATGTTCATGTTAACCTTTGTCCTTCATTCTATCAACAATGACACAAACACTGAGCTCTCTGTGCAATGCCAGTAGCACTGAGTGTGAACGCATTGTTTGCGTTCATGTAGTTCCATGCAAGGGAAGTAATGCTCCAGACCCCACAACCACCGTGAGAAACTGTTAAAAATGCTTATGATGTCCCTGAAGAATCTCAGAGATCATTAATGAAGTCAATATTACCTGATGAAAGATCTCAAAGTGGATCTTGCCTGAGCCAAACACTTCCATTCTACATAACTTACAGTCAGTAGAATTTCCAGTGTATTTTAGCAAATGAGCCTTAAAGAATTTGTTAGCCAGGTTTGAAGTGTGATGTGTATGTATGGGAGGGACATACAGTCGAAACAGCTTGTATTTTGGTGTGTGATTTTGTTCAAAGTAATTGCTGCTGATAGTATCTGAGTAAGGGACTGGATAGTGTAGGTTTGAAGAGCTTGCTGTGTGACATGGCTGTATAGGTTTGCAGTAAGACTGTTGACATGGCTTGCATTGGGCACAACTTTTGGGATTCTTCAACAAAGGCAGCCAAGACTTTCTCCACTCTCATGTCTGAACTGTTCCTGCTCTTTGTACAAGGAATGAATCTGAAACATCAGCCAACTCTGCCTGGGAGATCTTACAAATCCAAGCAACTAAATATGGGGGCATCCCCATAATACAGACAGGGAGCACAGACACCTGGCTGTGCTAGAACTGTGCCTCTGTTGCCAAACCAGGAATTCCTTGGAGTCATGCACTAAGATGGGTGCAGAATACCAGGAATCTGGGTGTGCCCTGAGGACCTTCTCAGTGACTTTCCTGTGAGCAGACACATAAGCAGTAGCAAGCAGGGAGCTGAAGACAGATTCCCCATGTCTCTATTACCTTCTGTCAGAGTGTCAGATCATTTTATCTCTGCTCACAGAGAATGGTTTTGATACCTTCATTGTTCTCTTTTTTCTCCTTCAAGTACTGAGTTATTAGGTTCAGCAAATGAATATCAAACCTACCACCAACACCGGAAACTTTGGAAAGTTCTTTTTTTTATTCTGCATCAGCAGAAATTGAACCCACCTTCATACTCCTCAGTACTACCTCTTGGGGGGATTACTACCAACTGAGAAGGAAGTCTTCTTGCTGATATCAGTGAGGGCATTCACCATTTTGTACTGCTCCCTCAGTGCAGACTGATACAGAGCAAATCTCTAAAAACACATGCACACGTGTATTTTTTTGTCTGCTTTACTTTTCAGATCTCCATCATATTCCTTACATTTATACAGAAGTGACCCAGACTGAAGATTTATTTAGAAGATTGCATGTCCCTTGGACAAGTCACTCATTGGCAAAATGAAGCGTATTCTAAACCAAGAAATACAAATGCATCTTAAGTCTTTGCCCTCTTTTTGCCCCATACACTCTAGCATGCAAGGGCTGTAGGTGTCCTTTGTCTCTTCTGGAGAGTTCTGTGTGTCAAGGAGCTGCCTGCTGTTCCGATAAAGCTGATCTCTAACTGCTGAGTGATCACAAAGGGCAAATGACCACCCAGTATTTGTCTTCAATATACATATTTTAAAAGATTAAACAGTCTTTTATTATGTGAATGACATTTCACATGTGGGCTCCTCCACAACAGGCCATTGTATATTTCCTGAATCACATCTCATCTGTGTCAGCACAAATCCAGGCTTCAGTGATTGTTGCTGTTCACACCAGCCTCTGTGCAGAGGCCAATTCACCATTTCCTCCCTACTGCAAAATGAGAAAACTGGGCTCACTTAACACTTGAAATTTTTTGCTTTCAAGTGGTAGAGCCACTGCCTCAGCTGGTGTGTATTTGCAGTAATGCCCTGACTTTAATCTAAACCAGCTGAGGAGCCACTCCCCCTCCTCCCACACTTCCCCACCATTCTAAAAGGTGATAATAGTACAGCTGACATCTTATGTGCAGCAGAAGCTGCAAATGGGCAAATACAGAATATTTAGGAAGAACCCTTTGTGGATTGAACTGATAAAAATAAACTATGGCACATACTCAAGAATCAGAAGTGTTCAGGAAAAATTGACCCTGTCTGTAGGCATGGATAGAGTCCCTTACCTATAGCAGTGAAAAGTGAAAATAAGTTCTCCTGTTCATAAAAAAAAATTCATCTTGCTTCATAATGCAAGAGCTTATCTAGGTTTTAATAGGTGCCATGGCAACAATGTTACTGGAGTACTCATAGGAGCATTTTTGGAGAGAGGAAACAGCATGGAACAAAAAGCTCACTGATTATATGTGGACACAAGGACTTTTGCTGCAGACAGTACAAATTCTCCTTGTTCTTATTCTGGTTGGCTATTTACAGTTGCCACCACATTCATACTTTCACTTTATACTATTGTTGCCCAGAAAAACTGAAAAACGGGGAAAAGCCTGCTACAACTAGAAGGACTGATTTTAAACATAGTTCAGAATTCCATTATATTTGCATCAGTGCAGAACTACTAAAACCACTGTGGTTACTAGCACAAAAACCCAATACCACAGGATTTACATGTTCAGTAAAACTTATGCTTAAGTACCACAGTCACCTTAAAAGTATGCATGTCACAACCAACAGGTAACTATGGGTCCGGTTTTGTTTTGAAATAACTAATTTCAGCACATTTCACCTAGGAGTGAATGCTCCACCTTTTTTTGAGCTCTACAAAACACCTGCAGTTCTATTTTCGTTCCAATATTCTAGTGTCAGTAAAGAGATATTGAAACTGGAACGTCATTCATGCAAACTTACGTGCACTGATATTTGTGTGCAAAGAGAATAGCTCAACATTAACAAATGGCAATGTACAATAATACCTATGTGAAATGACCAGAAGGGGGAAAAAAGCCCCTTAAAGGGAAGCCTTAGTATTTTCTTCGCTTTACCAATTAACCAGAACCACATCTCTTGGACTCTGCATACAAAGCATTACTCAACCCCTTGTCCATGCAAAACCAGTTGCAATACCTGAGAAATAGGCTTCAAATCAAGATCCAGTTTCTTTAGATTCTGATTTCTTAACAAAAATCCCACTCTTGTGAAGAACTTTTAGTCCCTCTTTTCCAGTCACTTATGAATATCTTTATAATTTTGAGAGCAAGGTGGAAATTTTGAAGACAGTTCCTGTATGTGAGAGTTTCCTTGTGAAATGAGTGGCTGGAAAATGTAATATCCTGAAAAGGCTGGAGTTAGGGTTCAAAAGTAGTTTTAAACATGAGGAAATCCAAGCAGGAGAGAACTGCTTGGAATAGAGATCATCAAGGTCTACAAATCCAACTGTCTATGCAGAAAATTTGTTTTTCCAAACACTCACTGTTCTCATTTTGCACTACTTCACAAAATTTGTTTCACTTTTGCTCAGATGGTACCAGTTGATTTTCTGTTAATGCAAGAATCTTCCTGATCCTTGCAGCCCTCATCTTCTGCCTTTCTGTTTCTTGCTTTCATTTTAGATCTGTTCATGCATCCTGCAATACTTAACATGATCCTTGGGCCAGTGAAATTTGCTATATAACTTACATTGTAAATCCTTCTCTCAATGTTTTCTTCTTGATTGTGTGATATATGACAATGATCTAACCTTGTCACACTTCTGTATGTATAGCCTTCAGGTGACATGGAGATTTCACAGGATGAACAGTATATGCATTATTCTCAAGGAAAAAAATTACCAGATAATCCAGCTTTATCATGGCATTTTACTGTTTTGTAATAAGACAATTAATGAATGAAAAAATGTCTAACAGCAAGCAGCATGTTGAAAACTGGGAATCATAAAAGGCAGGATCAGTTTCTTTGAGATTGGCAGGACAAAAATTTAAGTCCAGTATTTCTTAGCTCAAAATTAAGGAAATATATACTTCTACACTTCTGACTTCTTTGTGGCCCAGGAATAAAATATAGAGCCTTCCTATGAGACTCTGGTCAAATATATGGTTGCTTTGTGCAGCTGAGTCCACTATCTTTAAGTCATAGCTATATAATGACACTAAGCTCTATACTTTCTCTAACAAGCCTTCAATTAATTGAAAATTCTCCCCTGCTTCAGGAATTTAGTTTACTTAATGAATTACCTATTTTCATTTTACATTGAGTTGAGAACCTTGGCTTGTTAGAGATTCAATACATCCTTGAAATATCTTTAATCACTCAAACATCACAGCAAATGTCTGGGTTCCATCCATTAATAAGATACACCCATGGGCTGGATGAAATAAAGCCATATACAGCTTCCTTGTTCCTTACTCCTCATTGAGAAAAAACTTCCAGCCACTGCACTTGCAAAGTGTTCCAAGTGTGAATAAAGGTTAGAAACACATGTTCCTGAGTCTGCAGGCAGACTGTGAAAATGGTAGAAAAAGATGCAGCTTACATCTCCAGTTAGCCTCACTAGCAGGTCAGCTAAAATCATCCATTTTGTATCTGTTTGGTTTAAAAAGGGGATTTTGCACCTTTCACACTGAGCACTCTAAGCAGTGACAAACCCCGTAATTACAGACGCAAAATAATTACTGTTGATCTTCATTGTGAGTCTCCCTCTAATTTTAATAATGATTCAAGAGAGGAGAATGGTATTCTAAATATAGATTGTAATGCACAGAACAGAGGATTAGATCTTCCTTACTACAGGAAAGGGACACCTGAAAAACCTGGGTTTATTCTCAGCAGACTGCCTTTTTAGCATATGTAAAGATCCAAGAAACCCACAGCTTTGAAGTCTCTGGCAGCAGTTACATACTGCTTGGAACTATGAATCAATGTAGATGACATAGGAACAACATAAATTATTGAGAGAGCATAGGGCAAGAAATGTTAGTAAGCAAGGTGATCCTTATGGCATACTACACTTCCATACTGCTTGTGTTAAGTTTCTGCCTCCTCAAAAGGTGTTTAAGAAAGACTGTATAGTGATTACCTAATTTAATAACATGCTATGCCATTTTGTGTCCACTGGTGGCTAATTCTGTCCAGGCTGCTGGCACCCCTGCCCATGTTTTGTCCTTGAAGAGTTATGTACCTACGACTGAGGACCTGACTGAACAGCTCCAAGCAGCTGGAGGAAGCAGCTCTCCAGCCCAGGCAAGAGCCGTGGCTGATACTGCAGTATTGGTTTGCAGGGTTCCAGCTTTGAACAGCACCAAGTGCTTTCTCAAACACAGCTCTGGGTGTCACCTGGCCCTCCAGCACAGAGTATTTCAGATGTCCTGCAGTGCAGGCTGAGACCTGCACTGAGCACTGCACGAGTCCAGCTCAGAGCAACAGAATGGCACTGACCAGTCTGCTTCACAGACAATGCTTCCTTAAAGTGGAAGATCCAAAACAGGGGCACAACAAACTTCTCATCAAGACAAGCAGATGACCTCTGCTCTGGCTGTTAAGTTTTACAATTGCATTGAATCTGTTTTTCCGCATGTGCTGCATTTCAGAGACTGAAATGCTGAACAGCTCTCTGCTTTTTATGCCAGAGAGCAGTGACTATGCTGCTTTGCTTGCCCTGCTTCCTTCATAAATATGCACCATATTCTATCTACACATTCATCAAAATGTTGGGCAATGAATTTTTCTAAGCATATTGTTTCTTTTAAACCTTATCTCATCACTATAGTACCTTTTTTATATAATGATTGTAATACCTTAACCATGTGTCCATGCTACTCCAAAGACAAAGAACACGGTGCTTGTAGCTTAGCGAGTGAAGCAAGGGCACCACAGTTAGGCAGCACACAGTCACTGTAGAAAGTATTGCTGTTTCCCTGCTTCCCTTCATGCCCACGGGCCTGTGACTGTGGTACAGTAAAATTGTGAGCAACGATCTGATTACACTGCAGAAACGAGCACACTGTTGTTGGCAACTTCAGCAACTCCAGCAGAACAAAATACATTTTATCAGTTACATATTACAAAGAACAGAAAAGATGTATCAATTCTTTGCTCCTTCATATGGAAGGTCCAAAGGTGCTTTGCACTTCTGGAACTCTGCCAGGATAATCAATTGCATCACTATGTAACAGATCAGTGGAGATGTATCACAGTGTGTAATGAACTAATACGAGTATTGCAATACTTCTCTGAATAGTAGTGGAGCTACAAATATCAGAAACAGAGAGCAGGAGTCAGTTTATAAAGACATAGCAGATCTGTGTTCCGGTAGTGAGAAGTAACAAAATCTATTACAGTAGCAGTGAAACGAAGTGTTCAAAAGAAAAGCACACAGCGAACAGAACCATTAATGGCCTAAACTTCTGAAAACTACGCTAGATTGATTTCTTCAGAAACTTTCTACGTAACTGGACCTTTTAACATACCACTTAGGCTTATTTACTGATCTACCATATATAGCTCTGCATAAAGAACTACATAGAATGTTGAGAGGGAATTCTCCTAGTGCCAAGTTGCAGGCCCAGTTTCAAAATAGCACTTGAAATAGCTACATCTTTTCTCTGGCCCAGCTCAAGGGAAGAAAGAAATTTGACTAGGGGCATGCAGGAGTGGAAGCAAAGTACGCATTGAATTAAGACATTATAACAGCAATAGATGTGAAGGTGCTTTTTGGATTAATTATTTCCTTCCATTAAAGAAAATCTGCTCCCACTTCACAAAAGAAAACTCCCACTATCAGCAGGTAGTGTTCATTTCACAAACTTTTCTTAATCTGTACTATGGTAGAGCAGGCAGTCGTGTATAAAACTATTTATCTCTTCTGTCAAAATCCTTACATTAATTACACAGGAAAAAGAGAAATCAGGAGACCCAAAACTCTTAGTTTATTTTAATTATTATCCTGCACAGTTGCTTTAGGAAACAAGAAAGCATCTTCTGAATAAATTTTTCCTTTCAAAAACTCAACTGCATCTTCATTTGTCATTTCCTGAAACTTCTTGTTCTGAATCTGGAAGAAAGTAAAAGTGAAGGGCACATTATTTCTATTGTCCAAACTACCTTGTCCTACAGACCAAGTGCTCAGTGATGAGAAGGCCACAGCAAGTTGTATTCTGAAAAAAAGTTCATTTGAATAATTTATTCTATTAAAATCAAGGAAATAAGCCAAGGACACATAGGTTTCTTAGGTACAAAGAAATTAATGGATTGATTTATTTCCTTCAACTATTTATTTACTGATAATAGTAAGTACGAGCTTGTCTTTCAGAGTTCCTCTCTCCTTTCTCCCTAGTGACACCACCATTGCCCTCCAAGTAGAAAATATACACAACTGTCACTCTGGAGAAAGCCCACCATCCCTGGTGAACCTTCATGCCTTGTAGAACAAGGCCTGACCTTGTTGAGTACCAAACATACTCATCACTGTGCTGATAACAGGACTGAATCAGAGACAGTAACAGAACTCTTCTTACCAGAATCACATGATAACCCAGTTTATTTAGATGCCGCATCTTCATTGCCAACTTCCCCTGAGGATGTGCTGTACCCAGACAGAAGGCAGACACAGGAGCAAACAGAAAAGCCAACCTGCAACCAAGAAGAGTAGGGAAGACTTCGTTGTACAAATGCAGAATAAGCATTTTTAAGACAACAATTCAATGATGTCCATTAACACTGCAGAATACAAGTATGTGTTTCTGGTACGCAAAAATATCAGGACTGCACAAATGTCATTATCCTCTTCCTTCTTCAGGCTTAAGTAATTTATACTTTTCTTCCACGAGCTTCACACAAGTACCAGCATCTACCCAAATACCTACAGCAGAATTAAGTGCTTAGATCTCCACTTCTCCACACCGAGAAGGAAATAGATCGTTCAACATTCTCCATTAATTTGACAGACTCTGCATTTACTTTGATCCTTTGCTAATGATTCTCAGAATCAGTCATTTCCTGCCATAAAAACCTGCTTGGAAAGGTGAGGAAAGCTGAATGCCTTGGAACACCAAGTTTCTGTTACACAACTTGCTAGTTCTGCTTTTATCAAAAAGCAAACTGTACAAAATACAGTGATCCAGCACACATGTTAAGTATTACCCGATTCTGCTTAAACGATATTTGTCCTGCTTCAGTTACTGAGAGGTCATTCTTCTACACAAGATTAATCACGTAAAATATGGATATGATGATCCTTTTTATTCAAATAATATTTCAGTAGCTGAATTAACTGCCATAACGTACCACTAAGATGAAAATTGTTAAGACTTGAGAGAATAACTGAATGTTTAATCAGACAAGTACTTTTTAAAAAATGGCTACCTGCATTCATTACAAGAGTATCAGATCACTGTGATGCTGCCTCTTTCTCTGAAATGTTAAGTGTTAGCTTCTGTTAGAAGAAGGTATCAAGCTGGATAAATTCTTTCTCTGCCCTGGCATGGCAACTTTTGCGTATTCCAGTGAGCACAAATAACAACTGAGTTATCTACTTTGCTTTTGCAAAACAGTGAACCAAAGAAGTAACGGGATGGGATACATGCAAATAAAACTAGCCTGCTAGGAAAAATATGCAGTCAAAAGAAGATACCTCTGAACTTGAGAGTCAGGATGATCATCTGTGGCAGCTATAGGGAGCACTTTTGTTCTGTCTGAATCCATTCTGATTTCAAAATCTGAAAACAAAACAAAACATTTAAGTCTGCAAGATGTTAAAACTACTGTTCTCATTTGAACCCATTAATTGTTCAAATTATTTTCAAATGAACAGCTCATTTGAAAAAGTTAATAGACACCATCACTGGTCTGTTCCTAATTGCTGTTCTCTAATAATTGACTTACTACTGATAGCTTTTGCATCGCTGCAATGAATATATGGCTGTAGCTTGCACATCTCCAGAAGAAATAATTTTTTTTCTGGAAACTGCAGATTTAAGTTTAGGGAGTGAAATCACTGTTCAAAGAAACTACTCTTGACTGCAGTCTGTCATGCCTACTCATATTTTCCTGCAATCTAATTCCGCATTAGAAATATTTAGGAATAAAATTATTATGAGTCCAGAAAAACTGATAAGCTTGGTGGCTGGCAAAAAAAAAAAAAAAAGCAATATCAAAACATAAAAGAAACCAAAAGAAGGTAATATCCCATTTCATAAATCAAAGTAGAGCCTAAACCTTAGCAAGAACTTCAGAGAAGAAACAAGAGAACAAAAGAGAACAAAGGAGAAAAGGCAGCTGCTGTTTGACTTTGCTTCTAACATGATTTGGTATTAACATGTCAACTCTCTGAAAGGTGGCCACATTGGACTTATGTACAATTAACATCTGCTTGCTGATGGCTAACAAAAAGTCCAAAGCACTTTTGTAAACAAGAGAAATCATAAAAGTTTTAGTAAATGGACTTAAATACTTCAACAGAAGCATCATAAAAAGCAGATTCATGAATCAATGACATCTTTTGTTAAAAGACTGTATCTGCAAAGTGTCAAACTTTTACTCATTTGCACCCTATGCAAATTTATTACTTTGGGGTATTGTAAATCCATATTAAAAATAATATGACAGTAATATAGCTTCATACCAATATGGTATTTATATGGCAGCTGAACATTTTGCCGAAACATGTTCTCATCTCCCAGAAGTTCTATCAGTGCCTCCTGAGCCTTTCTGAGACTAAGAGGTACTAATGAGGACAAATTCTCAGTCAGCACAACTGCAGGCTTTCTGAAAAAAGGGCTGTCAAGTTCCATACATATTTTCACACAGTGAAGCATCATTGCGTTTGGTTCTTTAAGATCATCTGAAAAAGAATACAAAAAATATTACATACAATGTATTATACCAGAGATTTTTTCACATTATTATCATTTACAGTCTGTTCTAGCACAGCAAACTCCACTTGACTACTCTACTAGCTGTACAAAATTGTAATGTGGAAACCAAATTCTTCTACAAACCATTCCAAGTATCTCATTATAACTCAGAGCATTCCAAATCCCACTTTTATTCATGATTCCAGGTACTAAAGTTATTTTACAAAGTTTAAGACTTCCTGTGTTTTAAAAAATGCCTGAACATCTACTGACAATACAACCCCTATCCCTCACACATTTTTACCATCTCCACAAATCCCGTCTTTACCTCTTGTCATTTAATTGCATACCTACTCTTAAATTAAAGCCACCATGGGGCTCAAGACAATAAGCCTAATTCCCTAGTGGAGACCCAAATCACTCAGATCACTATCACTACATCAGCTTTGTCTTGAGGACTTCAAATTTAATATTAATCTTGTTTATCTTTTAACACAAGTGCAACAAATTACAGACACAGGCAAACATCCTGTTTAAAACAAGAACATGACAAAGTAAGGTCTGACCTGACAGTATAAGTTCATCCTTGCTCTCCTTTTGCAGCAGCTCATCAAGTGCACGTTGGGGAAGATATCCTAAGATGCCAAGAGAATACACTGCCTTCAGCAGTTCTGTGTTGGAAATCTGAGGCAGGAATTTATTCAAGCAGCTGTGAAGAGTCTCAAAAAACCTTTTCCAAAAGCAGAAGAAAAGTATTTAAATACAGAAAAGAGGCTATATAAAATACATATTTCAAACAAAAATACAACTTAGAAATCTTTACTATCTTGTATAATCGTATTTTGCGTTATCTGTACATTAGTCCTTGATTGTTACTTTGAAGATATAGCTACCTATCAACAGATCTAGTAGCCTGGTCAGTCTAGAACCAAAGCCTTCACTTGCAGTTAGAGAAAAAAATCCTATTTAGAAAAAATATGAAGACACAGCAATTTACTTTATAGATGAATGAAACAGGATTATGAGCTCTTCCAAAAATGTAACCAAATACCAGTTGCCATACAGTACTCTATAATGACTGTGTACCATATTATCAAGCACTCTAAAAGAAAACCTACAGATGCTTTTGGGCTGTGGGAACATAGTTGAGTCGTGAATACACTCGGAGAACAACCAAGAGGTTTTTCAAGTTAAGGAATTCAGGGTCTTCTGTCACCTTTTCAGCAAAAATATCCATCAACCCACTAGGCTGAAAGCCAAGTACCTCGCAGGCAGAGAGAAAGAGGATCATCTAAAAGAAAAGAGTTTTTTAAGTCAACATATGTGACTAGCACAGGTCTTTCTCGTGAGAACATTTTGCTATATTTCATAAAAAAAGATAAAGTTTGGATGTTTTGCAAACAACTACTCCAGATTAGGTCAGTTCGGGCTTGGCCAATTGGGCCTAGGGGGAGGTCTTGGGCTGACCAATCTGGGGGACCTCTGTAAACTCTATATATATGGAAATCAAAACAATAAAGCTCTCTTTTCTCTTTCCTTGTCTGAGAACTTGGGTCATTCCTCAGCTAGCGGCTCAACGGTAACAAACATACTTATCAATAAATAGAACAGCATTTTAAAAATGCAACTATCAACTTCATCAGATTGGTATTCATAAAAATTTGTTCTCCAAAGATCAAACACAAACATGAAGAAATGTAAGACAGAAGCATCAGATACTCTGTCAGTACCACTATAATTATTTGGCCTCAAATAATTTACCTGTCTTTTGTCCCAAAGGTAGGCAGTAGAATTAACATAGCCTGCTAATGCTGAAAACAGTTTTACATTACGGTACTGGAGAGTGTAACAAGCTTCCAGAGTGAGAATTAACTGCCGAAATGGAGCATCTTGGACATTTTCTGTAACAGAAGATCAAAGCAGGACAAATGATAAAAAGCAATGGGAGCTGTAGGTTGGAGACATTGAAACATTGTAGGAAAATTTGGTTAAGGGATGGAAGAGGGGAAAAATATGATAAGAAACTGTGGAAGACTGAGACTAGCTAAGCAAAACTCAACTGAGCTAAAACACATGAAGAAACTGAGAGACAGAAGAAACCAAACTGAGCCAGAATAAAGCTACAATACATTAATCAGCAAAAGGGGACAAATTAACAAAATAAGCAAGAAGATTGTGTTCCCAGGATGTCTTCTGTTCCAGGATTTTTGGTTTTTAGCATGCACTAAAAAAATGCTGAAGTCACTGATCCCTCTGTGTATGCCACCTGGCCTGTGTGCTGAGTGTGGTGAAAGTCCCATGGGAGAAGCCAGCATGTGTAATTAAACATTGTGTCCAAACATATGAACAAACAGGACAATTAAAGGCTGTACAAGCAGCCTCAACACTTCTGGGTCATTTCTGCTAAGAATGCTATTTTGAGACACAAATTATTATGTATTTTAAGCATGAATCTACACATACTGACCACATATACTTATGTAGTGTATTACAAAGGTATGGAGAGAGGTGAAAGCATTAGCTTTCATTTAATGTTTTTATGGGCTACAGTATGAGGTTAGTTATTAAGCAATACTCAATAATTAAATCCAGTAATCAAGGAAACACTATTTTCCCTTTAGTTTACTAACTAATTACACTAAGTCACCAATCCATCCTGCAAGATGTCAATTTCCAATTCAGATTTTTAAATAGAATTTTATTTGAAATCTCTTTTCCTTGCTGGAATTAAATTATTTTTCTTAAATCCTGTGTACAGAAAAATATGTGAATCAATGACAAGAGCTGTTTGTTTTTATTATTGATCAGTAATTTTCTGTCCTGCAGCTTGTCAAATGGCTCCACATAACTATAATATCCTGTAAAACAAAGACGTTTCCTGAGTTTTAAAGGAAATCAGAAAAGGGAGATGAGACAATTAGGAAGAGTTTGGTATGAAGAAGGGAAATTTAATTAACATGTTTTTTCTTACCCTGAATCTTTTTACTGCAGGCATTCAGGATTGGAAGGGAACAATAATTCATTGCAGCAAGAGCCCAAAACATACGCAGAGCATTCGGGAGAGTCAAACCGTCTATTTCTCTCAAAACTGCCATCTAAAGTGAATCACAGTTTATTAAATCCTTCATTCTTCAGGTATATTATCATTGATTTCTGGTGAAGACATTTTCACCAAAACTTTCCCAAATTCCTTAGTTCAGATATATATGAAAGAAAAAGAAGCAAAAACCAGTAAAGACATAAAATAACTACTCTCAATTTCTTAATACACAGTTATAGCAGGTCAAGTGCTCTAGAAATGTGTACTACACAAGTTTCCAGCAATTTGCCTTTATATGGTTATTTTAAAATAAAAAAGTCTCAGTAAAAACACTGTGAATACATATCTTCTACCAACTCTTAAAAAACTGGCAGAAATAAAACTGACAGTTAACTTAAAAGTTCATAGTAGTCCAATTATGGTTTTGCATGTGCATGAAAGCTGTAAGCCTCCAAAGTGATCCAATAGTATGTGAGTGGCCTGCATTTAATACAAACACCCAGCTACAAATGGGGACTGAGGCAGAGAGGGTCAACTCTGATGCCACAAAGGAGATTTCATTTATCAAAGCAGTAATTAGATTGATATAAATGACAGTAAAAATGAAACTACCAACTATATTGGCTATTAAAGTACAATAGTTTTACTGTATACATATTGGAGGTTAAATACAAAATGCATCTGTGATAAGAAATTACACTGTAAAAAATAGCACTGTGGGTGCTATTTTCTGTGGGTGCAGAAAATTAAGAGCTCCCTTTAGTTAACCAATGCAAGTGTTATTTTCCTCCCAGTTTTATGTTTCATGAATGCTATTACAAACTCTTAACATCAGTCCTTCAGTTATGTGATGAAAACACTAGCAGGCCCTGTTTGAAAGAAGTTTCAAAAAGGGTTTTTAAATCAGGGGATGAAACCCAGTACATCCTGCCATAAAACCTACAGCCTGCTCCCAACCATTGTACTTCCCAGGGGACCTTTCACATACACAGAAAAACGACCATGAGCTTGGGGAGTTCTGGCATCTCACTCTCATCAGTCCTCCTGCCTCATATGATTACTGGACACAGTCCCATCACAGACCAGTTTTCTGTCACCTGGTCTTCAGTCACAAGTTGGGCCAGGGAATCTGGGAACAGCCTGCAAGCACTTCCATGAAACACCATGTGGCCCAAAAGGTGAGGGCACTGCTGTTCTACTGCTTCAAGTCCTTTTGTTACGAACCTCCAAATATAAGTTCTTCCTACAGATATAGCTGGACTATGATGCATACAGCAAACACAGTTACTTTTCTATTACATTTTCTTTCAGTGTCTGCAAAGAATGACCCACAATGTATAAACAATGCAAGAGCACAGGCTTTGTGAGAGTAAAATGAGCCTCCAAATAACTTTACCTCCAACTTCTTTTTCAGAAAGGCTGGTGCATCTTTTCCCAGGCATTTCATCAAGTTTTGCAGAATAAAGATGTCTCTGATACTTGAAATTCGCTGCTCCACTAGCAACCTGATGGAGAAACACACCAAAGAGCTCTTGTCATTTCAGCAGAAACAGGTAAGTACCCCCGTTCTTCTTCACTGATGTACCCCCCCCAAGTTAAAGCTGTAATTCCCTGCTCCTCTCTCATCCCTTTTTTTTTAAATGCTGGCATAACTCTATGTGACATAGTTGCAGCACAGATATTTTATACATGGAAAAAATCATAAATGCTTTCCTAACATTATCCTGATAGATGAATGTTGTTCCTGATGCACTTACAGCAGAGGCACCTGATCAGACTGCACATGTGACAGTGCAGATATGAGTGCTGTTAAGCCTCAAGGGATTAACACCCTTCTGCAGAAAAAGAAAATTGCACATTTTTATCTTTAAATCATCTACATACAGGCAAGTTCTGAAACAGACAGAAAACTCAGGAACAGACACAGAAAACGAGTGGATGCAAGTGAGGAATAAAACCAAACAAGCAGTGCTGTGGGCTGCAAGCACAGAAGTGTATATCACAACACAGAGATCATAAACACGAGATGAAAGTGCACCCTTAGCACCTCCCTTTCTGGATCAAAGGGCAGTATTGTAATTGTTATGTCTGAACCACCCTTAAATATACCTGCACAGGTAAATATACCTACAGATATATGAACAGTCACTTTCTGAGGCAGTGCACTGGTCTGAAATACATCCCTGCAAATGGGCCAGAGTTCTGGACATCAAGACAGAGAACTGCAGATGGGTCTCCTGCTTTCCACCAACTTTTAAGAACTGTATACCTGTGCTTCCAGGAGAACCTGATTTTTAAGTATCATATCCACGTTCTCAAATCAGAATGTTATACAGAATTCAAAAGTACTAATCCATGGCAAGTTTTGTGATAGCCTTAGTAAAAGCAATCTCTTGGGAGTGAGCAGATTGGTTACACACATAAATCACACTGGCCCAGAAAAAATTCACCACAGCCAAAGAAGTTGTGCTGATAAATCACTACACAGAGGGACTTGCTGGATGCAACTAGTCTTCATCTTAATTTTTACTTACTAAACTGACAGAAAATATTCCCAGGCTGTTAAACAATGTTTTTCATAATGAAAAATCAGATAGGTCCCTAAGTACGATAGTCTCATTACCTCCTGTCTGCACATAGATAAAAGAGGGATAGATATGTGAAGGGACTTGATCAACATCACAAGAAAACTATGCTGGTGGAGCTGCAGTCAGAACACAATCCCTGCAGACCAGTCTAGCACCCTTTACCACTGGAAGCCCTCCTCCTTGAAACTGCAAAGACAGTGCCAAAATTCACTGTCTAGCACGGCTCTTATCTCATGTGATCATTTAAATCCTAAAACCACAGATGAATCTTATGTGCAGACACTCCCTTGATGACTTCTAACAGATATGTACACAAATGACATTTAAATACAAAGAACATGTGAAAGATATATTTTTCTCACTGTAATCCAGCTTGAAGAGCGCTCACATTCTTGTCTTTATCCATCCCTGCTACAGTAGTTGCCAAAACTGAGACACATCGGTTATCAAGTTGATTGAGCCTCTCCTGTTAAAAGTTTTGATGTCAGATTACTTCAAACCAGTAAAAGTTTCAGAAAAGAAAAACTGACCACTCTTAATCTGTATTTGCCATTTTCTTTTTCCCCTCAGCAGTCAATTTACAAGCTTTAATTCTGCAGAGACCCTACAAGGTCTCACATCAGTCAAACTTAGATCATTTGAAAGTGGTAATGATTTTTAAAACTTCTCCTCTCTTTTGAATCTGAAACCTGGCAATGGTTTCAAAAATTAAGGAAATCAGAAGTACACACAAATGAACCACGGGACATGGAACATCAGATTAAACCAGGGATGTAATCCAACTCTCTCTGATGCTGCACAGACTCCCAGAATTGCTCACGAGGTTTCAGCCCAAATTCTGAAGGTTTTTAGTACTTACTTGGCACACTCTCAGCAAAGTCTGGACTAGGAGTGTGTTCTGAGGCACGCCAAGGCTCACCAGGGCGTGCAGGCTGAACACCAGGTCCCCCCGTGTCATCCTGCGTGCGCTGCGCAGCAGCTGCTGGCACAGCTTCAGGAACGCCGGGTGCTCGAAGATCAGCTGCTTCTCGTAGCGCTGCTGCTCTTCCGACAGGTTTTTGAGTAGCCTCCAGGCCATGGTTAAAGAGTTTGCGTAGTGCTTACTGGAAACTGCTGCCTCCGAAGCCAAGTCCAGCACATCACAAGGACTGGTGCAATTCTGGAGACTGGTAAAGAACGGATCACTATGATCCACTGCACGCTTTGGGTTGAAGCTCCCAGAATCATCCAACTTCTCATCTTCCAAGGAGCTCTGGGAAGCCTTCTCACTCACCAATGCCTCTGCTCCTGTGCTAAAAACATCTGTCTTTTGAGACAGAAATCGAACAGATGATCTATGCAGAGAAGGCAAAGTATTTAAAAAGAATTTCCTAAAGTCCACATTTGCCAAGGGATCCCTGTATCTGCCAATCCTTAAAATGTGTTTTCTTGTTGTCGCTAAAGATTTGGGCGTGAGCACAGAACTGTACCTATGCACGCATCTGACAGTATTTAACAAATAACTGATTTTATTATTCATTTTTGCCAATGCCTCATGCATAGACTTGAAACGCCAACTCAAAGTAAGGGATCCGACGACATTCTACCAGTGGAAACAGTTCTGGAGAAACTGCATAAGATCACTCATCTGTAAAAACAATCGAAAATTATGGATTAGCTACCAGACTTTCAATTCCCACAGTTTCAACTGCCAAATCTGTGCACTTTTACAGGAAGGGAGAGTTGGGAAAAGATCCCTGGAAAACGGTTTGCAGAGAGGCTTTTATTTGGTCTCCTACGTTTCAATCAAACATCTCAGCACAAGGACAGCCCGAGCATCAACTCTTGCTTCCTGTTTGCTGCTCTGCCTAAGAGTTTTGCCGGGAAGCAGAGCGTTTTCCTAAGTCACGTTTCCCCAGGCAGACGCGTCCCCGAGGGTCCTGCAGCCCTTCAGCAGCGGGTAACAGCACCCCGCCCGCCAGCCTGTCCCAGGCTCCCTGCCATCCCAGGGAAAGCCGCCTTCACGGCAACCCGCGGCCGCTCTGCCCGCGCCGGGGAGAACCGCTGGCTTTCGGGATCACTTCCCGAAGGACAGTACAAGGAGACGCAGGTCTTCCGGCGGCTCCGCACCGGCTCGGAGCCTGCGGGCGGAATGGCGGGGATGGCGGCGGGCGGGAAGGGCCGGGAAGGGCCGGGGAGAGCCGCGTCGGGACTCCCGGCAGCTCTGTTACCTCGCACGCGGCGCCGCCATGACTCCGCCCCGCTGCCCCGCCAGCTCCCGGCGCGCCTCGCGAGAGGGACGGCGCGGGCCGAGGGACAAGCTGCCGCTTTGGCGCGCGGCGCGTTGCTGAGCAACGCCACAGCGGCCGTTGGAGGGCGGCGCGCATGGCCAAGTTCGTGGTGGCGGGTGAGGGGAGCCGGGACCGGGCGGGACAGCACTGCGCCGGCGGCACCTCGCACCGGGACCGGGAACCCGGGCGGGACAGCGCCGGCGGCACCTTGCGCCAGGACCGGGGAGCCGGGCGGGACAGCACTGCGCCGGCGGCACCTCGCACCGGGACCGGGGAGCCGGGCGGGACAGCACTGCGCCGGCGGCAGTAGCTTGCCCCGGGAGCCGGCGGGGCGGCTCGCCGTGCTATGCAGCGGTCGCCCCTCTGTGCGGGCTCACCCCCGTGCCCTCCTTGCGGCTCTCCGGGAGCTGAGTCCTCACGGCGCGCCGCCTCAGGCCGGCCCGAGTCAGCGTCCCTCCTTCATCCCGACCGGGAGGCTTCAGCCTCTCTGCTGCTGTCCCCACAGCGGTGGCCTCCTCGGCCCATTGAACGCTGGCTCGAGAGTCTGTTTCACCTGCAGCATTACCCTTCCTTAGCTGGCTCACGTTAAACAGCGTTTGGTCTTTTAAGCCTTATCAGTGAATGTCAAAATCATGCATTTGTGCTACTGTTGCTATGTTCACAGGTAGGGCAAACTGCCCGTACTATGCCAAAGCTGAACTCCTGGCTGACTATCTCCAGAGTAACTTGCCCAACTTTAAGGTTCACAAGATTACTCAGCACCCTGACGAGTGGGAGGTAGGGAATTCTAAGTCAAGTTGCTCTACAAACCAAGAAATGTGCTTCTCTGTAGTATGTTTCTTCTCTTGTATTAGTGGTTTGATATGTGGATGGAGGCGCTGCAGAAGCAGCTTTGGCTGTGAGAGCCAGCCAGAGAAAAGGTTTCAATGTTTTGAGCAGCTGACATCTCTGTGAGTCTTACCACAGAAAATGGGCATAAAATGTGGGCCAACCTAAAGCTGTATTGTCAGTAACAATACAGGATGGTATAACAGCCTAAAGCTGTATTGTCGGTAACAATACAGTAACAGTACAGGATGGTTTTGATTGGTTGGTTGGTTTTCTGTTTTTTATTTAATGTATAAATGGCTGTTCAGCCTGCAAATTTTTTGCTCTGATTGCATATACCTTCAGAGTTGTTACTTGTCAAAAGCATTTGAGGCATTGAAGGGCTTTGAGTTACAGTGGGAGTATGAAGTTAAATATCACATATTTGTTTACAATGTGGATGGCCCTTTCTGTGTACTTATGCTGTAGACATGCTGCCATGTCTACACTGTAGTTCCTATAAGGCTTTGAAAAAACTTCAAACTTACTCCATGAGATAGACAGTACTATGATATTTATTAACCTCAGATATTTTGCTTGACACCTCTGCCAAGTAACTTGAACAGTTAAGTGAAAAACAATAAGCCCCTTCACCTTAGTTACCTTCTGTGGCTAATTAAGAGTCTTCAGGTTACCCACTGCTTCACAAAATTGCTAACTTCTGTATCACCAAGAGAACTAAGTGAAATCAAGACTTTAGGTGAGCTATCCCAGTGTATCATCATACCTTGCTTTGTGTTATTCCCCCGTTTTGTACCCGCTGGTACATAAATTCTGAAGTATCTTGTAATTATGTATTGAGAGGAAATAGTAAGAATGCTTGTAGCTGTAATGTTTAAATGCTGTCAAATGTGAAGTATTAAATCATTTGGTGGGGATGTTTACATCAGCAGTGGCTTCATGACATCTGTGAAACAAATGGATGGGAACACAGACAGTCTCCTATCATTTGGAGAGAACTGTTGGACCGTGGAGGGAAGGGTCAGCTTCTGGGAGGACTTAATGATTTTCTGGAATATGCTCAGGTAATAAGCTGCCTTTAAACTGTAAACCCATGTTTTACAACATTGTTCCTTTTTCCTCCTTCAAATGTAAAATAAAGCTATTGTTAATGTTACCTTGATGGATTTGTGCTGCCATTTGATTAGAGATCATCCTTTTATGTTCTTAGCGATATTACGCCATCACTTCAATGACGCTGAGTGAAGAAATGTTAAGCGTTGCTGAGGAGAACCTGCAGGCACATCTTGAAATTGTAAAAGAGGATGAAGAGATTAAAAGTCTTATCAAGCCTATGCAGATCTGGATCACCAGGTGAGAGTGAAGAGGATATCTGTGAACTTTTACTCAGTTCAGAAGAATGCACTTTTTCCTGTCACATATAACAGCTGTAACCATCTGAATTTATGCACAAATCCCTGTAATTTGATGATTTGGATTGGGATCTGCACCCTTCAGTATGAGCAGTGAGTATATAACTTAGAAATAATTTATGCCTTTTTTACATTTTAGTCCAGTTTAAATGAGGGGTGTGAACAGACATCATTTGGACCTCAGATCAGTTTAGGGAGAAGCAAGCATTTACAAAATAAGCTAGAAATTTTATAGTGCAGCTATCTTGCATTAAATGTTGTTGGAAATATTAAGTAGGTAAAGTCTCTTGCAGTTCTACCTTTAAAAATTTCTTAAATTGTATTTCTAGAAGTCCTAATACAGCACCTTAAAAATTGTCATTTTATAAAAACATCAACTTTTAAGTGACAGCATTGACTGAAATGCACAGGATGGAAAAACCTTCAAATGAAAGGAGGACCCAACTGTTTTAATTCTTAACTGTTAAAATGACAAAAAGAGCGGTAAGGGATCCAAGCTAATGGTATCTTTAAATGTAATCAAATACAAAATAAACACCTTTGTGTTTATGTAATACTTCCAAACAAGCAGTTGTTCATTCTTTGTAGCTCACTGTAACTTTTCTACATCCTTCTCTTACCAGTGCATCAGCTCCAATCTGTTATCATCTGATCCCTCTGTTGGCAAATGGAGAAGTATTTGGGATGACCACAGAAATCAGTATCCATTTGCTTGACACTGACCAGTCTAAGGAAATTCTTTGCAGTATTGTAATGGAAGCTGAAGACATGGCGTTCCCACTTCTCCGTAGTATTTCAGAGCACACAGAAATAGATCAGGCTTTTATTGAAGCTGATATTATCATTGTTCTTGATGATGTCCTCTTAAACCTTGAAGTCCAATCCCTTGAGAACTACATCAGAGAAGTGAGTGAGATCTGCCAAGTGTATGCTCCCTTGATTGAGAAGAATGCCAAGAGTGAGGTCAAAGTAATTTCATCAGGAAAAACCTTTGCAAACCTTAAGGCAACGATGATTAGAACATACGGCCCATCTATTAGGCCTGAAAATATCATTGCCATTGCGACATCCTGGGAAAGTGCAGCTAAAGCCATGCTGGCCAGGAAGCTGAATGTGGACATAGCAGGTGAATGTTTATGTAGCATTTGGGGAACTCAGCACACCTTTGGGAGTACACATTTCATTTCAGAACACAGTTGATGTGTATACAGAAGTGCAAGCACAGTGGTGCACCCACTGAATTTCTTGGCTGTACAGAAGGCCAGGGTGTTTTTTTGCTTGCTTCAGAATGCAAGTCTGCCACACTCGTGTGTATTTCATGCTAAGGAGGAAATATGCTAAGGAGGACAGTTGTGTTGTAGATTGGGAACTAGGACTTCAAGATTGCATTTTCACTCTGTAGTGCATTGTTATTTTGGAGCTGTGAATAACCATAACAACATACTGCTGTGCAGATAATGAGAGTAAAGTAGGTCTGTGTTGTAGTATTATTTCGGGGTTAATTAACTTTCATTCTCAAGTCAATTGTTACAGTTTGGTTATATTTGCACATCTCTGCACTGCATAGCAAAGGTGTGCTCTGACAGTCAGCTCAGTGTCGGGATTCTATAAGTGTTGCATAGATAGAACTGGTCACTGATGACAAGTCTAGATATTTGGGAGCCTAATAAAGTAGAAAAGCAAGTTAATAGGCTGAGTAGCCTATCAGCAGGTTATTTGAGAAAATCCTTTTTACCAAAGCAGGTAGTTTTTATTTTTTTAATGATTGTTTTTATTGTTTATGTATTTGTTTTTACAGGATTTTAAAAGGAACATTGCTTTATGTTTGCAATATGATTTGTTACTGTTTTTAAGAGTTAATTATTTACTAGATTTTTATCTATTATTTACAGTAACATGATATAAATTAAAGTTCCTTTTTCAGCTTGTGATGAGGTTTCATATGTTATGAAGAACTTGGTTGCATTTTTCAGAGCAAATAATTTCTGCTAGCAAGGCAGGGCACTGATTTGAGTAATTCATCTTGAAAGGGATTTCTGAAGCCTATTTTTCTGAAACTATTTGTCTCTTCACTAATCTATGTATTTTCCTCTGTTACAGGAGTTAAAGATGTGATTGTTTGGGGAAATATTACTGGCTCTAACTACATTGATTTGTCACATACAAAACTTTATGGATATGAGTCTGCTATTTGGGGCCCTGCTAATTTTCAACGTCCTTTGTTGAAGGTGATTTATGATAGGTACAGTACAGATTTATTTCTTTAAAGTAAAATTAAATAACTGCTTTTTATCCTTGTTTATCTGAACTGTGTAATAAAACATCAGAAAAGGTTTTTGTTTTCAAGATTTGTCTTTACTGATTGGCACTGTTCATAAAGGAAATCACAAGCTAAGATACTCTGTGTGCAAAAGAAGTTGAGTAGTTCCTAGTGCTATACATAGTTCTGACTCTCCGGCCATCTTTTTTATAACTATATTTTTCCTACATTTTAAATGGATATCTATTCTATTCTTTCTGTTGTATCATGAGCAGTTTATAAGAAGTAATGAAAGTCCAGGTAGTGACTTAGATATCTAGTTTGCATGAAGAAACTTTGAAATAGTATTAGACAGATATCTGTTCCTGAATTAGAGGGAATAGGCCTGAGCGTGCTAATGTTGTCAGTTTCCAAAAACAGACGGTTTGTTAACATATTTGAAAAGGATACCTTGTCAGCTAGATAGCTTCCTGTGGAAAGAACAGTAGCAGAGAAAGGGTGGGTGCAGTGAGAGGGCAGCAGATGTGACATGCACCCAGGCCTGGCTATATGGAGCTCCCACTCTGCTCTAAACCTAGCATTTGCTGGAGAACAGACATTTCTTTTGTCCTATGCTTGTACTGAGCCTAGCACAGGGAGATTATGCTTCATGGCTGGGTTCTTACATAAGGCAGTAATACCCATAAATTACAATAATAATAGAGGTTATGACTTGAGTAAATGACCTAACTTTCATAGGAAAGTAGTACTTGTTACTTTTAAAGCTCCTTTTTGTTAGACTTTTTTTTCTCTGTCTGTGAATGCCTTGCCTTCAGTAGTGAAGTTTGAGTGAATTTTGACTATTTTCTTTCCTCGGATATAGTTTTTTTTTTCTCTAAGAAACTACCCTTCCTGCAGTCATCTTAGCTTCTCATCCCTTTTCTACCCATTTTTTTGTTGGTAGCGAATGGATCCATTCAGATTTCCTATCTGCACAGAGTACACTGAGTTCCCGGGTGTCTCGTTGTACAGGAATATTACCTGCTCATGCCATAGCCACTGTACTGCAGTACTGGTACCATGGCTCTCCTTCTGGGGAGATCATTTCTGTGGGAATACTTAGTAAAGGTAAATCTATTTTTGCTTCACATGTTCTCTTGTCGCTTTGCCCTACATATTATAGCTTTGCCCTACATATTATAGCTTTGCCCTATCTATAATGTTATTTTTAATCAATATTTTTAATTTAATAAAAGCTTGTAAAACAACCAATGTGAGACTAAGAGTTTGTTTCATCGTAAGAACTTCCAGATCTAACAGAGCTTGTGATAATACCCACTTTTTACAGGCATGTCTTAGGTTAATATTGTTTTTATGCAGATCATCCCTTAGTCTTCTAGTTTAAATGCTTTTCTGATGTATGTGTTTTGTGCAAGAACTCTATAGTTCTTAGAGCCTAGGCTATAAAAGGCCTTGTGTAGTTATGTGAATCAATAAATGGAATATGTCACAGTAGCCATTTAACATTTTTATGAAATAAATTTTTTTTTCCCTTTTTATAAGATGTACAGCTGGTAGAGCAATTGTGTTACAACACAGGAAAGACACCTGTTGGAGATGGTCCAGAGGAAGGCGACACAGAATGATCACGGGGATGAATACCTCTCTTACGAAAAGAGGCTGAGAGAGTTGAGGTTGTTCAGCCTGAAGAAGAAAAGGCTCTGGGGAGACCTTGTAGCACCTTCCAGTGCTTAAAAGTTCTTATCAGAAAGATGGGGACAAGCATTTTAGCAGGGCCTGTTACAATAGGACAAGGGGTAATGGATTTAAAGTGAAGGAGGGTCAATTTAGATTACATATAAATAAGATTTTTACAGTGAGTGTGGTAAGACACTGTAACAGGCTGCCCAGAAAGGCAGATGCCCCAACCCAGGAAACATTCAAGGTCAAGTTGGTAGGGGCTCAGATACATTTGACAATGTCCCTGCCCATGGCAGAAGGGTTGAACTAGAGACCTTTAAAGGTCTCTTGCAACCCAAACTAGTCTGATGCTATGATTCATGTACATCTAACTAAAGTACAAAGTTACAGTAAAAGGGACATTCTTTTTTGAACTGTAGACTGAAAAAGGCAGTCTCCATTTATACTGAGATCTTATAGTTACAGACTTTTGCAAGTCTGTAGGACTTTATGTTGACACTGGTGAGGATGTGATCAGAAATAACATGTTCTGTAATTTTTTTCCTTTCTTCTTCAGGTCAGTTTCGCATTCCCGAAGGAATTACCTTCTCTATGCCAGTGAGGTTCCAGAATGGTAACTGGGAAGTCATGACAGAATTAGAAATTAATGAAACGACCCAAAAAGTTCTGGGACGCTTATCCCACGAGCTGGTTCAGGTGAGTATTTCTTGTGTCTTGTGTATGCCCATTCTGCCACCTATGGGCACGTTGTGATACAACTTTGAACACTGAGACCTTGACTCTGTGAGATGTACAAACTGCACATGTGCACTGATGCATGGTAATGACCATGTATTTATAAGCATAAGGGAGTATTTGTGTATTGAAATGAACAGACAACTGTTCTTCTGCCCAAAGAGGAGATAATAAAATAAGTTTACCTATGTAAAGTGTAGAATTTGCACTCCGAAGTTCAGCAGGCTTTGTGCAAAACAGAAATATTACCTTTAATTTAGTGTTTCTACATTCTATGTTGATTTTGCTAATGTGGTATTCAGAGTATTTCTAAGCTAGAAGACACATATTTTGGCATTTTTATGGCTGTGACTCTGCATGAATGAAGGCCAGACCTTACTAGAATTAGGGCTTTTTCAGAAAATACAAAATCATTTGAGCACTAATTTCATCATGAACTTCTTGTCACTTAGTGAGGCAAAAGAATTTGTTTTTACTATTGAAATACTAAAAAAGACTGGTCCTAAACTCTACGTTCTAGCTTCAATCAGATTTTGTAATCTTCAGTCATACTAGTAACGTGTAAGAATTATTTTGTTTTAACATATTTTAAGTTTGTGCTAGGAATCACAGCTGATTAAAAGAATGGGTGGCATTAAAAGTGCTTTTTCTTCCATTTAGGAAAAGCTCGTTGCACTAAAGGAAATAAAAGAAATGCATCCATATGAAGCAGAATAAAAGCTCCACATCTTCTCCCAAGTGTTGCTGTGCTGCTTTTTCTATTTAACTTGCTTTTTAAGTTCTCTGTCCTCATTCATCAAAATGAGAACAGATGGACACTAAAGCATGTTTTAGTTTTGGTTTTTCACTCTTTCTCTATTCTCAGGTTGTGAAATTCCTGCACTTTTCCAATGTTCTTGCCATTTCTATCTGTTTTTCATTCCTACAGACCTTTTCCCAAGATTGTTTTCTTTCTCCCTTCCTTCAGTTTCTTTCCAGTACTTTTGTATAAGCCCTTTCTGTACTATGAGCTGTTCTTCTCCATTAAGGGCAGGCTGAAGAATGGGGAAACTATTTGGAGCTTGATGCCCAGAACATCTAGTGAGCACATAAGCCTTTGGTCATCCATGCTTGTTTCTTGGGAAAGGACTGCAGACACAATAATATATTCTTGATGAATGCAGAATTCAATTATTTAGCTAATCATGACCTTGTTTAACCCAGACAGGAGTTTCCCAGTTAGATAAGAGTGTCCTTCCCTGTCTGCTCTCCATGTGTGTGGCACTGCTGTTCTGTAGAGCTGTCCCATTCCTCTTGTGTTACCGTTAAACACTAAGCAGAGGCCTTCCCAGTGATGTGCTTAGTTGTGGCCTTCTCCTGTGACATCAGTATCAGGTGTTCAAGTATTCCCAAAGTGCCCTGCTTATCTCCCTGCATGTGGGAGTGTTTTAGGAGGCTAGCAAAAAGAGCTAATGTTTTTGCATTCTTTTACAGAAATGGAAACCCTGCCTACTGGGTCACTTTAGCTAGAGTTTTCTGGAGGAGAAAATGCTGGAAATTTCCATCTTAAAATAAGGTTTCCGTTGCTCAAAAGAGCAAACCACAAAGAAAGTCTAAGCATGCTGTAGTTTTGCAGTATTTTCCTCATAAAAAACCAGCCAGTAAATCTATAGGTGGAAAAATATTTCAAAACCAGTATGAATATTACATTCTTAACATGCAGACCAAAGTAAAATTCCTACTGTTTTTATTGAGTTTAGGATTTCATTTGCATCCAACAACTTATTTCTTCAGACTAATAAGCTATGGCAAAAACATAGTTAAATGCCTAAAATCTTCATATGAAAATTTTGAGCAGGACTGTCACATACAGAGTAGCAGTTTTATAATTCCAAGTGTTTGTTTCAGAGGTGCTGAAACACAGTAATTTTGTAATAAAATGTCTTCTTAGGCAAAATTGATTTTTAACACAAAAATATAAGTTCATACATTTCCTTAGTGGCAAGATAATTTTTGTTTCCATGGTTTTTTTATTTATTTCATGAGTTTCAAGGCAATACTCGTGTTGTAATTTTAACATAATTAAATTCTTATCTAAACAGAATTGTTGGGGAGCCACTTTCACTTGCTTGTTTTTGGTGTCTTAAATGGTGGAGACTGTGTTAATGAAATGTTACTGTATTTGCTAATTTTTTATCAGATATGTTTAAGGCAAAATACAAAGCTTCCTGTTCTTTGAATCAGTTACATATATTTGCAATAAATTAATTATTTCTGTTCAAATGGAGGTTCAAGCTCTGAATAGGGATAGACTTCTTATGTGAGAAAACCAAGAGGAGTGTATTTGCACCAAGAGGCTGATTAGGACAGGATGAGAGGGATGTCTCACTGGTCTAAGAAAGAGGAGCTCAGAAAGCAGAGGTATCACAAGGGAGCTGGAAGAGTGGGGTTTTATGTAAAGTATATGTAGGAGATGCAACATTTAGAGGAACTGAGATATTGTTATAAGTGTCTTTATGGAAGACTTTGCATGGAAATTGTAGAGACAGGTGTTGTAAAAAGTCTTGAAGAAAGGGCTTAGGTATCATTCATTTCACGAGGAGGTGGTCTCCAGGGAATTAGTATCTAGTAGTGTATGCACAGAAGATCAGCTGAGTTTCTGAGGAGCATCTGGAGGCAGATGTCTCAGGAGAACATAGCAGGGAGGGATGCTACCAGTAGTCTCTACAAACTGCCTGGTTTTCCTATAGTTCCTTCTCCAAGACAGAAGAGCAAAAGTCAGCTTCTCTAATGTGTATTTACATTTGGGCTTTGTCTATATGTATGGGCTTTAGCAAACTTACTCTTTGAATTCTTTTATTCTGCCTGTGGAGATAGTTCAAACAAACTGCAGCTCAAGCACCAGCACTGCACAGATGTTAATGGAAGGAAAATAACTGTTCCTGCAATATATAGCTAGGCTTATTCAACTTCTGAGTCACCAACTGAAAACCTTTTTCCTCAGAGGGAGTAGAAAGAAAAAAACTGTTTGGGATGTCTCATGTATCCTAAAGTATTCTGACTGGATTTGTCTAGTGGTCTGCAGGGAAATTAGGTCTTTCCTCATGGAAACATAAGGGAATGGAAAAGTTTCTTTTCCTAGGTTTTGCCTATGAGAGAAAGAATGAATAAAAAGAATAGGAAACCTAAAATATGGTAACATATTCAACGTTGGTTACAGTTGTAATATAGTGATTGTCTTAGTCATCACTAAGTTTGGGTTTTCTGTAAGCAATAAGCAATTTCTGGTACACATTTTTGCACAAGTTACTAAGTAATCTTATGTATACAGGATATTCATGGTATTAATGACTCCTGCTACCTGGGTGTTCAAGTAACTGTTAAAAAATTTATGAGAAAGGGCTTTAAGCTAAATGTATGTGTCTTACAAATGTTATATATAGACTCCTCATAAACCCTAGCATTTGGGTGTACTGAAGAGCTTTCTGGTTGGTCTGAACAATTCTTATTCTAGGACATTGCCACTAGGGCTTACTCTTTTTCTTCTTTGTATAGCTGCCCCAACTCTTTGTTACAGCACACTGTGCTTTCTGCATTACTTATCAGCTTCCACCTCATTTTCAGTCTCTATAGCAACACTGTTTCTCAGCAACTGGGAGATGCTTGGTAAAGGCCCCTCAATTTAGAAACATTGCACTCCAACCATAAAAAAAAATGCTTTGAAACAAAGATCAAAGAAGTTTTATCTTTAATAATTCAGGATATTTATTACTAATTAATTAGTATTGTCTGTTTTGACTGCTTAGACAATTACCTGATACTTTGATCTGGGCCTTTGCTAGGCATTTGTTGTGAGCAGCTTTAATTTAAAAGCCAAACCTTTAGAACTGTGTCTTGAAGTCAACTGTTAAGTGGCTTTTAAAACTACTGGACTTCTTCTGGCGGTGCCATCTGACTTCTGGACCTTTAGTAAGTAATGACAGGAAGGTAAGCGCAGCTACTGTATTTAACAGGAGACAATAATTTTGGCCTTTGAACAAAACATAGAATGTTTTCACCCTTCACAGGAAACAAAAGTAATTGTACATTCTTTTATGCATATTTTAAATGTTGATCATATGTTGTCTGATTTCAAAAGAAGAAAAGTCTCTGTGATCAAGTCAATTGATCTGTTGGGAGGTTTCTGCCTTACTTCATGTGGCTTGTCTTTCTCTGTACTTTAATTTAATTACGTAGCATGCTTCGAAATGCATTTGATTTGCTAAAGTACGTATTCTGAGGACCTGTAAGGCAAACAAATTACATATAAGTAATCAAATGTTACTTTTCTTTCACATTCCACTAGGATTCAAGAAAAAGGCTACCCTTGTTCTCCACATGAGAGTATTCATGTTAATGGGACCAGAATTTATAATTGTAACAATCTATTTCCTGTATATTTGTACATAATTTTATTTTTCTTTGTTTTCTTAAGTGTTTTTCATTATTAAAGCACACAAGTAACTGAAATATAACACATGGGCTGAAACAGTGAATCAATGAGCAAAGTTACTTCAGATTTCATGAGTGGCAGATACTGCTTCTACTTTCATATTGTGTTCATGTGCTAACACTGAAGTAAATTCTGTTCGTTTCACCAAGGCAGTCCTACTGCAGTCAAGATCTGGACTGTTCACAGAGCTTTGTATGTGAAAATATAGACTGTGCATACATTAATAATGTCTTTTGTAACTTTTTGGAGGTCGTATTCATAGATATGATGCTATACAATGATGGCCAGTATGGTAATACACATAAACACGTTTAACTTTGAGACCCTGAATGAATACTCTAGTACAAGGCTACAGACTATTTTGCCATATGGGTAATTTAAATGTTAGACATCATCCTGTACTGGATAAAGATCTGGTCATCTTACAGTAACTATCAAGCACTCATAGATTATGCATACGGTATAATTCAATAAGTCAGTGGATCTGTTCTTATTTGAGTGAAAAAATTCTAATGAGTTCTAATTTGAGTTTAACCTGGATATTTTTATATTCATCCACTTTCTATATTTTATGGACCTCTGATGCAGAGAAAAAAAAGGAGGCAAGCTGTGTGTTTATAAGTCTGCCTTCTAGGTTGCTACATGTAGCTTTCACTAAATACTTATGTTTAATTCATTGCTCAGTGTCTTCTGATTTCATTGATTTCCATACATGGACTTTTCCATCAAGCTGTGGGAAGCATCTACTACTGCAGCTATTTTAGGAGCAGTTACATCATATTTTCATATATATTGCATATGAATATATATCTATAGGCAAAGTTACATTCCTGTGTAAATGCTGGGCAGATCTGTAGTCTTGCAGAACCCTTAGTAGGGACGAAAATAGAATAGTGGAAAAGAAACATAGTGGTATTTCTTTCAAACAAGGACTTCAGTAAAAACCATGGCATTGTAGTCTTGAATGAAAAAGACCATTAAAGCAAATCTGTATCCCAGTATTTTAGGTATTTAAAATTACGTTATTTAGGGACTGAAACACAAAGTTGCAGCTTTCACCAATTAAAATTGTGAGAAGCATGCTTATGGTAGACTCAAACATTTTAGATCATTGAATATTTGTGCTTCATAATTGGCCAGTATTCTGTCATGTTTCTGACAAATGATCAATGATTCTCACTGGAAAAAATGTAATAAGTAAACATTTGTTTAAGTTCAGATTTAACACCAAATTTATTTTTTAAGTTTTAGATAATTTTCAACTAATTTTTGTTTATTCTAGCAAAATTTCCCTTTTTACTCCACAATAAGCCATATAGATGGCCTTTAAATCTTGTGCAACTTAGATCCACTATACCTAGTATTTTGCAACTGCAGTGTTAACTGAAAGATAGTTACTACAGTTAATTAATATTTATATTTTTGTGTTTGGAAGTGTAATGTAGTTTAGAGCGTTAATGAAATAAATCCTAAGGGGAGACATTCAGCTTCCATTCTTGCAGGGACATAACTACTTTTGCTTTCAGAGTTTAAATAAGTAGATTAATGGTTAAGCTTCCTTCTTCCCTCCCATATCAGCTCAATAAGAAATAATGCCAGCTCAGCCCAAAACTTTCGTTCTGCTTGAAAATTCTAGAAAATACATGTGAATAATTGCAATCAATGAATTTTGGGAAGAGTCTGGAGTAAATATATGCCCTCTGTGACGTGAAATTGTACAGTATGGACTGTGTAGTAATCCTGCGTGTAAACATTGGATTTTAAATAGTGAAAGATCTCATTTCCTGTACTTAAAACTGTTTTGAGGATTGGTTTTGCCCTGCTACAATTTTGCAGTTACTTCAATTACTCCTATGTCGCTGTTGAGCGGCTAGCTGAGGAATGACCCAAGGTCTCAGACAAGGAAAGAGAGAAGAGAGCTTTATTGTTTTGAATTCCATATATATAGAGTTTACAGAGGTGCCCCAGATTGGTCAGCCCGAGACCTCCCCCTAGGCCCAATTGGCCAAGCCCAAACTGACCCAATCCGGAGAAGTTGTTTGCAAAACATCCAAACTTTATCTTGTTTATGAAATATAGCAAAATGTTCCCACGGGAAGGACCTGTGCTAGCCACACTCCTATTTTATGCTGAGCAGAGAGCTTGCAATTTGCTGGCATTTCTCTGCACGTGGCACCAAAACTATTTTGTTTTATGTAATTCTGTTTAATTTAATTTCTGAAATGCATCCAGTAAATTGTTCAGATTAAAAGGTTTAATTTGAATGGTTCGATATGTCTCTGTCTAGAATATGTGGTTTTACACTTTGGTTTGTTTTGTTATAGAATGCCTAATGCCATCTGTTCATTTCAAATGGATCCAGACTTCCAGGGTAAGGATTTTTCTTATTTTTTCCAACTTTTCTCAAAAGGCATTTCTCTGTCTTTGAGAACAGAAACTACTGAATTGTAATGAAATCATGCCACCTTGAGAATCTCTGTGCTGTAGCACGTGAGTGACAAATTACACAGCTGTGATATCCTACCTTTATTGTTGGATCTGTCCTGGCACCTTCCTTGCCATTATCACGTTGGCTTATGGAATGGTCAGGCACACAGGGGCCATGTTCCCTAATTTATAATATATGCTAAGTTTTTTCCCCTATTATGGAATAGGCATGAAGGATGGCCATACGCTTCCTTTTTGAGTGCAAAATCTCAGCAGGTACTTCATCTGCCACAGAGCAAATATCTCAAAATGCAGACTAGCAGGTAACCAGCTGAAGATGTCAGGAATCAGCACACTCTTCTGTGTGTGTAGGAGCTCCTTTGTCAGCTTCTCAACAAAGGGCATTTATGCTTCTTGAGGTGAAATTTGACCCACAGCAGGATGATTACATGCTGGTTTTCTGTCCAGAGGGAAGCTCCTTTCCTGTGAGAAATTAAAGACTTTAATGTCCCTAAATAGCCTCTCATAGATAATAATTCTAAAATGCTTTGTATTTTTAGTTGGGGTTTTTTTCTTTGCTATTTCACTTGTGTGCCCTCGCAAGTTAATTCTGGAACTGTGCTTGACAGGCACAGAATGCCCTGCTTTGAGGCCACATTTTGTCTGTAAGGGTGGACTTGAATTGAGTAGCAGATGGCTACTAAAACAGATTCCCTTCACTTAGAAAATCATCTTGTGCATGGAAGGTGTTTGAGTTGAATCATGTGTATATTTCTAGCATTTGTATTTGAAAATGAGCATTTCGAACTTAATCTGTAGCCTACTGAAAACTGTGGAGTTGTTCTGTTGTTTTCAAAAGGGCTTTGGATCAATTTATTGAGGAAAGAGAACTGATGATGTATGGAAGTCAAAACTAATTTTTCACGTTGTATGACATGCTACACACCATCTCCAAATAATATCACAAAACATAGTATGACAAGAGCAGGACTTAACAGATGGTACAGCAGTTATTGGCATTTTTCTATAGCTTAGAGAGCATCTGGTAACCAGCAGAGCCCATAATTTGCTGACTATTAATATTAATCTGGTGTATTTGTTGGAAACCATTGCACACAGATTGGCTTGTTTTCAGGCTGAACAGGTAAAGTGTTTTGTGAGTTATTTCTCTGATTTGTACGTATTTGTTGCTTATCTTTAACCTTAATCAACTGTGTGTAGCTCTTCCTCTCTGAAATACAGGGAGAAAGAGTTTCTGAGGACGGAAGGATAACTGTGATAAATCCCTTTCTAGTTTCTGAAATTTAGTGAACAAGCCTTTTTTTTTTTGGTCTTGAAGTTCTAGGTATGTGTGTAAAGTATCAGGTATAGGTCATGGTCAGCATCTCTTACCTTCCACTCAGAAAAACATCCTTTAGTAATGTGAAAGAAATGAGCTGAAATCATATAAGGGTATAGGATGTAGTCAAGCTGATTGAGTGGGTTTGCTAAACAGAGATATCAAAAGTCAGTTGCTCTGGTAAATGGCTTATCTTCTTCTGCAAGTCTCACATGTTGATCTTGACAGAATATTTGTTTAGTGCTTGAAACAATATGCATTCAAAATAGTAACCCTGCTGTGCAGACTGACAAACTGTTCCTTGTAGACAAGCATCTCTGATCAAAAAACCTGTTTGCCTAAAAAAATATTATTTCATTATGATCTTGGCTAAAGTATGTGTATTGCATTACCCTCATAACCCTTTTTCTGGTCCATGAATAAACTTGATTCCCAAAGAAGCAGATGTGCTCTCTATGTTAAATTCTGTTTTTACAACTCATCATGTCACTGTTTACAAGAACACTCTTCACCCCCAAAATTATTTGAATTTAAAAAATGTTTTCTTTCTGTTTTCTTTTTGTTTTCCCCAAAATTTTCCTTCAGAGTTTTGATCAACTCCAAACTCCAGATTTGCTTGTTTTGATTTTTAGTTAGTTTTGAATGAACCACTCTATTGTAATTTGTTTGTTTTCTTTCACAGAGGCTTTCAGTGATGTTCAGAACTCCGTCTACAGAACAGCCCTGAAACTACGCTCAGTACAAAGTCTTTGCCAGTGTTAGTAGCCAAAGAGAAGCCTGTGCTTTTACAGGGAGGAGAATCTGTATAAAATTTGCATTGCTCTCACCATGAGTTATTATGCTACTTTGCTCTCTCATTTTCCACCTTAGAATTTCAGAATGCATTACAAACACTTAAGATCTAGATAGTGCTTCATATACAAATTGATTATTTTTTCCTTTTGAATGTCAATGGAAATATATTAATAAAATTCTAAAATTACAGGACAATCAAATTATTATTACAATCTGCAACACTGCTATGTAGACATCACTGACAGTTATTAATCTCTATCTTTGTATTATTATGCTCATGAAAAGTCAAATTCTAGTGTGTTTCTCAGGAGCTGATTTATTGGAAATAATCATGGCTTATTGAAAATGCATTGACTGCACTATTAGAATTAATGAGAGCAAAATAAAATGTGATAGACCAGAAAATTCCTGGTTAGTGTTCATTCTCCCTGTCTTTGAAGTGAAGGAGAATTCAGTGCAAGCAAAGAGTTGTGCAACAAAGTCCTGGTCACTTAGCTCACTTTGAAATTACTGGATATAAATTCCATATTGAACTGAATTTCATAAAAATCTTGATTTTTCCATGGGAAACAGTCTGTTGCTGAAAATGCACAAAATTGCAAGTGAGGTCTTCAGGGTAGCATAGAGAAGGTGACTAGTTTGTTGACCTTGGCCATATATTTTTCCTTTGGGGATGCTCATCTATGAATATATTTAGTCTGGTCTTGGCCCTGAGATGGTTAATCTGTCTGATGCTCTGTGTCAGTGTGGAAGTATTCATTCACACAGGTACTGATTTTCTTTTTACGTTGTTTACTGTTTTAGGCTTCATTTTACAGACTTGTCTTAGCTAGGCATTTCTAATAAAAAACTGTCACGCTTCCATTCATGAAAAGGCAGGGATCCTCACTCATTTTTTAATTTTCCCACAGTGGATTTGATTGATGTTTCTCTGATTCAGCACATCCTATCAAGTGAACAAAGCCAGAGGGAAGAGCAGATTTCTCTGAACATGCAGCAAGTCTCTAGGATGCTGATGAAACTTTTCCAAAGGGCAAGATTAGAAAAACCAGGCCAAGTAGATCCAAGAGCTGCTGGATTCACATTGAGCCTGCTGGTTGCCATGTATGACAGGTGAGAAGAAAAATAAATGTAGATCCATTGTGAAGGACCATAGAGTCACAGAATAGCTTTTTGGATGGGGTCTTAAAAATCACCTAGCTCCCACCCCAAGTATTGCTAGACTAAGTCTGTTTCTACCACTTTTAACACCATTTCTGTGTGAAACTTTGCCATTTTGATTGGTTTTACTTTGGTGGTTTTGCTAATAAAAATTAGGAGTAGTTCAACTGTAGAAATATGAGGCACAAACCTGCTTCAAAAAAAACAGTGGTCAAATGTTTCCAAAACTATTTGGAAATCCAGACTTCTGCCAGTCCATGCTAACATTTTCTCTGAACATCTTTACAGAGTAGCTCTTTTTCTCACTTGCAAGATATTTTGATACACTCCTAAAAAAGGATCCATATTTCCCTCTGGAGAACTGTACCCATGCACAGGTCAAGAATTCGCCAGTCACTTTTCATTATTCATTTTTCTCTAGCTTAAAAATTTCATCTATCAATTATGAAACAAAATTGATGTCTCATAACTAAGCTGAGCAGCTTAGTAAATAGCAAATAGTTTCTGAAAATAATAAGGAAACAGCTCACAGAGTGTATTTTTCTTATGTATTGTTTGTGAAGAATGAGTTAACTCACTAAAGGCAGGTTTGTGATTGTGTCAGATTTAAAAGACAAAGTTCATTGTACAAGTTATTTACCATAGGTGAAATTTATTCCCTTCTACATCAGAACAAAGTTATTTATTGAAACGTAAATGAGATGTAAGTGGTCTGCAGGACATTTTCTTGAATTATTATTCATTAATAATATGAACACTACTGCTTAAGGTCCCATTTTATCAATTTTTTTTGTACTTAGAAAAATCAGTTAAGGCTAAGAATAAACTGGTGTATTAAGAAACAGAGCTAGAAACATCAAGAGTATTTTGTAATTTGTGTGCGCTGTAGGGAAATAATTTAGAAGAATCTTCTTAACAGGATTATCTTGGTCTTTTAGTCACTTTTCTTAGGACTGTGCCACCTTCTTTTTGCTGCAATTTCTTTTAAAAAAAGGATGTCACAAGTTTCTTGACCAGTATATAAAATAGAAAAAGCTTCTTATAATTTTCTTCTAATCATGTTTTCTCTGTAGACTGCTATTCTCCACTATTAACACTGGGAAATATTTCATAGGAGGAGCACATAGGAATTTTCCATGTTTGTGTGGTAGTTTACTTAATAAGCTTACATAAACATCTTAAGGGGGTTTGATTGTGTACTTTAGCTTTAGTCTTGGAGTTTTTTCTTTGAAATTTCTGGAAAAACAACAATTTCCAATGCAGTTCCTACTTTAGAGACTATATTGCAGCTTTACACAGTGTGGGTTTATCTAAAGACTCT
Organism: Entomyzon cyanotis; assembly: GCA_024500445.1. Classification (NCBI taxonomy): domain Eukaryota; kingdom Metazoa; phylum Chordata; class Aves; order Passeriformes; family Meliphagidae; genus Entomyzon; species Entomyzon cyanotis. The sequence goes on along the minus strand of JAKEPQ010001027.1, from coordinate 15,229,212 downwards.
TGAAGAAAATTTTATTTCATGATATTCTGAAGCTTTGCAAAGGTAATATCCTAAATATAGATTTCCAGGATTTCCTGATTTGTTGTTTCCGATTTATGTCTGCATTGTCTTCACAAAAAATAATTGTGTTTTTCATTAGGTGCCTATGTCACAAAATTGGGTTCTAAATTAATCTACATTACTTATTATCTAATGGTCAAAACTAAAGTCCTGCTCCTGCATATATCCTTTTGATTAAATTGAGTTGCAGTGAAATTAAATGTAATCAGCCCAAGAGAAGCTCAGTGCAGATCTGGGGACATAGTGGAGCTGCCTGATGATATATGCAAAACTCAGATTGTATCCTTTATTCATTACTCTATTTGGGAAGGCTTTCCACAACAAAAGAGCAGAAATTTTTTAGGACATACATTGTTAATGTAAAATTACATTTTACTTGGAATGTGAAGTTCTTGAAGGAGATGTTGTCTTTTTGTTTTATGATTGCATGGTATCTTGGGACAGTTACCTCTGCAGTTATGTTCAGTGAAAAAGGGTTCTAGACATAAAATGTCACTGAAATGTTACAACATTTATATTTATACATATAAAAAGGTACTTTTTTTGAAGTTTTCTTCCTACATAGCAATATCCTGTTCTTTAGAAGTTTCAGGTTTTATATTTTCAGTGAATGTAGTATAATTTATTTTATTTTCCTAGATCTGGAACAGGGTATGTCAAAACTAGATCTGCTGCAGCTGCCTTAATTTCCCTTTCAGGAGGCACTCTACTGGCTAAATACAGAGGTGGGAAATGTATGATTTTATACATTGCCTGAAATATTGAACATTGAGGAAAATTTCCATTGTCATTTTTTTATTTTAAACAAAAATACAGTTCTGCCATGCAAAAAGTAATTAATGTTGACTGCTTAGTTGTAGAGAAAGGCTGATGCAGAATAATGTTTTTCAATCAATGTGTGTAGCCATCTTTGCAATAAAAAGCCTCAGAAGAGGTCATAGCAAAGTTTATGATAAGTAGAGCTTCTATTTGCCTAGCAGAAAAGAGCAGAAGTCCCATAGTTTTAAAGTTCATTGGATGAGAAAACCATTTTGTGTATTTGATCCAGCAAGCTTTTAAACAAAAATGCTTCAAGAATTAAGTATATTAGGTAAAGGTAGCCAGTGTGGCATGCAGCACAAATATTTCTGCCTGAATTAAATGGTCAAAAGGAAGAACAAATGGGCCACAATATTGACCTCATACTCTTCCACTTTGTATAGTATATTTCCTTCCAAATTGTAATTTGCAATTAGCAATTCACAATTTAAATAGGGATTTTCTTGTATGAACATATTTAAGTACTTTTCTTAATTCTATGAGCATGAGTTCATTGCTTTCTTCCTTGCTTTCCTTCTCCTTCCCTCACTATAGGAAGAAGTATGGTCACAGCAGCTGCTGAGAGCCTGTTAGGTACATAATAAAGTGAAACTTTCTTGAGGGATTTATTTGGTAGACTGCAATTACCATAGCAGTTTGAAGATGGCTTGAAGGCAGTTCAGGCTCTGCCAGGATTCCAGTTTTTTCTTCTTGTTTTCAGCTTTCTTCCACTTTTATGCTGTCCCTGATGGGAAGGTGGCCTTGATTACCCGTAGTGCCCTGAGAAGCCTGCTAACAGACTTAAATCAGGTAATGCCACTGCAGTGCTGTTACACAACAGTTTTTGTAGGAGTGTACTAATCTAGGAGAAAAAGACCTTATAGTTGATGCCTTTTTATGTGTGATTACCTTATGGGAGTGAAGTTAATAGCTAATGTCCCTTTGTGGACATAGGGAGCTACCACACAATGTAGGTAGAAGAATCAAATTCTGCCCCTGTTCTCAGAATAACCTCTTGCATTAGTGAATGCCTCTGTGAATTCATGTTGCCTGAGCTTACAGGTCCTGGAAACAGCTGGATACAACTGTTCCTAAAGCAGCTCCAAACTTCAGAGGTCTGTACTTGCTAGAATAGCTTGCAGTTGCAGCAAGTTTCCTTAGCATACAGGTATTTCCAGCTGAACTGATGCTGAATATGGGATCTGAAAATGACCTCTGAGATTCAAACTCAGTGTCCTTCAGTATTATAATGTGGAAACATGGTATGTTAATCCATTACAGTAAGTGATTTGGCAGCAAATCATTCTGACACATCCTGAACTATGAAACTGCATATTGATGGTATGAATATGAACAGGTTTTCTTCAGAACAGTATGTAAAATGGCATTGCTATAGATACTTCACCATCTGTGTGCTGTCACTATCACAGCAGAGCATGATGGGAACATCTGTTTTTTACTGAGGTGTTTCTGAGCCTGTCTTCTTGATGTAGATCCCAGCCATTGTGGGAGAAGGCTGCACTCTGTCTTGTGTGGAAATTGCAATTCATGACTGTTTCCATGGGGTGAGTGAAATTCTGATGTCCTGGGAAATTACTCTGAATGTTGCTGATTGATTAAAACTTCAAGTGTATCACCACATAACATCCCCAAGTATCTACTTTTAAGAAGCAGGGCTGATCATCAGTCTCACAGTATGGAAGGATTTGTATCTATAGAAAAGACGTTCAGTGAGATACTACTGAGAACTCTTGCATTTATTGCAAAACCTTTGGAACCCAGTAACATTTTACATTAATGGAAAATCTATGCTAGCAAAATCCATTATCAGAGCTTTTATTAGGAATTGTAGAAGAGACACCAGTTTTTTCCAGGTAAATGTATGAACTTGAGACATGTATTTTTTCTAGGTTCGGACTGCAGCTATTGTTGAAGAAAAATTCCTGTCTTGGCTGAGATCGGAGCCTGCTGTTCTCCTGTGGCTCCCTACATGTTACAGATTATCAGCCACAGAAATGGTTTCTCACCAAGCTAGATGCAGAGTCTGCCGAATTTTCCCCATTACAGGCATCAGGTGTGTCTGTGGTCTTTAGCATCCACATAATTAGTTCTTACCATTGTTTGCATACCTTTCAGGCTATAACTAATGTATTAAGCAACAAACTTGGACAAAATCAAATTTAACCAGTAAAAGAGGGAAAAGGAACCACTGCAGTCTAGGGCTCAAGCCTTCATCCTACTTTTGTTTAGCTCACTAGCAGGGACATGACTATGAAAACTTGCTGAAGGTAAACTGGCAGTTCAAAGGAAAAGTCAATGAAACCTGTCTATCTCATTTCTTAATCCTTTGTCCTGTAAGCAGTTGTACTAACTGGCTAGTTAAGTTTTTCATCTTAGCATCTTGGTCATCTAAGTAATGGTATAAAATGGCATAGTGGTATAAAAAGAGCACTATCCATTTCCTTCTGACCAGAATGCTCAGGAAAACATTTTACTGCTACTATATTGGCATTAATAGTAAGCTTGCAGGTTTATTTTCTCACATTTTTAGTTTTTTGCTTACAAATCCTATGTCAATCATGTAGTAATAATACAGTTCCATGAGAGCAGCAAATAGAGGTAAGCTGGTGCATAAGAAGCATATGAAGTTCTAACTGCATTCTCGGAAATGGAAAATGGTGCTAGAACAATGGTTTATTCCATGGACTGCGTTTCACTGCAACAAGTAAATAAGATCAAAATCACTGGTGGGTTTGGAGAACAGTCCACAATCATTTGGACAAAATAACTTGAATTCAGAGAATGCTGAGGAAAGTCATTATTCTAACAAAGATGTTTCTTTGCATTTCCAGAGCCCAGGGATCTGGATTTTCAGTAATCAAGATTACCTACACCAATTTCTTGATTGTGAAGAAGTAAATAAATCCTTTTGTTTTCCCTCACAGGTATCGCTGTTTAAAGTGCCTCAATTTTGATCTTTGCCAAGCCTGTTTTTTCACTGGCCGTCTCTGCAAACCACATAAGAGATGGCATCCTGTTGTGGAACACTGTGTGCAGGTAGAATCCCATTGTATTGATTAATTTCCCTGCTGAGGTTCTTCATGTAGACAAGTAGGCAGTAGATTCCTGAGCTACATTCATTTTAAAATTATATGTGTATTAGCCATAATGGCTGTGACGTATTAGCATTGTTAGTCTGGGAACAGTGAGACAGGAAAAGGAAAAAGGCAGGCTTCTAACTTTAGAATGAGTGTTTTGTTCTGAAACAACTGAATTGAGCTAATAAATATCCCAGTGCAAGTTTTGTTCTTGAGGAGTTTTATGGAAAGTTTTCTGTCAGCAGATAATCCTTAAACTTGTGAAAAGTCCCCTTAGTGTCCCATTGCTCCTTCATCCCAATCCTAGTGCAGATTTATTCCGAAATTATTTCATCCTAAAGTTGTACAAACTCCTGCATGAAATGTCTTTCTTTTTTCTCTTTTCTGAATATCTTTAGTTTTTCCACTTTATTGTAAACTTTTCTGACATTTGTCTCTCATTTGTCTCAACTTTTCTGTCTCATTTGTCAGGGATACAGCACAAAGAGGCAGCATGTGCCCAGCTAAGCTCACATATTTGGACTCTGTTACAGCGGCAAGTTGTGCTATCATCACATTAGTTGCAAAGTACTGTACTGGGAATTTGTGTTTGGAAGATCAGCTTCTCCTTTGAGCAGGAGATTCCAGATCTTGCACAGAGCAGCGGATGGGTTTTTTGTGGATCTGTGTAACAGTATCCTTCTGTTCCAGTAAATGAGCTGAAAAACACTTAAGAAAGTTTCCCTAGAAAGCTGTACTTCCTGGTCTCCTTCCCAAATGCCGGCAGTTAATGTGAAAGATACCTGGGTAGCCAGTGTCTGCACTAAAACTAAAGACTGTTAGACTGCTCTTGTAGTCATCCTTTGTACGGGGTAACATTAAACTGTTGCAATTTCATTGCTCTCTTTCTGAAAACAAAACCCTATTGCTAACATTGTGAGAAATTTATATCTGGATGCTCAATATCTGCATTAAAAATAACAATTCAGTCCTCCAAATATTCTTCCTCATGCTCCATCTGTGAGAAAGTAGGAGAATCAAGTGTTAACTGCTCTCCTCAGGTAGAGATTTCTAAGTAGAGATATTAAAATCAATGTCAATGGAGAGTGAATGGGAGTGTGTGTTTGTGGAAGCACCAGAAGGAAGGGCAAGAGAGATAAAGCAAGGCAGGAGATGATGCAGCCTGGATTGCAGCCACATTGTTGCTGCTCTGTTGCAATTGAATCATTGAATTTAGGTTTCCTTTATGAAGCCCTGCTTTAACACTAACCCTGTAAATATTACTTTATAGGACAAATGCAACAATGCAGACCAAAATCTATACCAAAATTTAAAAGATAAGCTACTCACTATGACAGATACTATTTTTATATCTGTTGTGTGGTACATAAAATAATCAGCAGTAAGTTGCTATCCCCATATATCTTCCACTCTTACCAGACACTGTCCTTGTCTGGGTAAGTTTTCACTGTCTGTATCAGGGTCTGAGCTGCTGAGTGGGCATTTGAAATATCAGCACTGTTTTTCCTTACCGTGCTGACACCTTGTGGTAATGTTGCTACCACGTTGAGAAGTACCAGGAGCCATGTGGTATGTTTTCTTTGTGTTTTCCTGTTCAGTCTGTCAGGGCTCAGCCCATGTTCTGCAGTAGTCACCTCCTGGGGCAGAATTGGTTTGTGTCCTCCAGTAATACAGCTAGTGAGCTTAGTTGTTGTACATGAGCCTGACACTGCTTTGATAAATGGATGAGTATTCTACTGTATTCTGTGAGAGGAGGATGTGAGCCATGGAAGACCATATCTACAAATGCTTTTTATAAGTATAAAAGTACTTCTTCCCATTGATCAAGAGGGAACTTAGATACTAGTCAGGCAGAATTATTGTTGTGACTGTGAGCTTAATCATTGTAACTACCAAATTCCTGTGTTAGGCATTTCCAGGCTGCCTGACTTTGGCCCAGGCAATGTTTTGTTTAAAAGAACTGGAGCTGCATTTGTCTGTGGTCCTGCATCATCACCCACCTCAGCTCCCCTTTTAGGGCTCAGATAGCAGCCATGAGCTTCTTCAGTGGGTGAACAGGTGGACCTTTTTCTTTCTGCCTTTGCCTTGGACTGTGTCTGCCCCTGGGCAGTACCTGTTTGAAAATTCACTTCCTCCTTTATTATCCCTCATTTGCAATAGATGTCAGCAAAGGTGAATGCAAAGCACTTTCTCCGCACCGTCAGGAACAATCTGTTTCAAGAGCGCTGCAGAAGAAAGGAGGCTCAGAGAAGGGCAGCTCTGGAGTCAGTGGAGAAGAGGCACTTCCCTTCTCACAAAAAGACTTTGTGAGTTTCAGTTTCAGATTAATTTATAATCTCCAAATGTCAGGCTGTGGAGTGTTGCTTGGTTATGTCCTTTGAGTAAGGGATTTTGTTATGACAGAAATCATGTCATCATTTTTCTATTGAACAGGAAAAAATAACTGAGAAGTTGCTGCACATTGTTGTGTACCTTAACCATGTTTACATCCTGAAAACGTAATGATCAGTTGTCTTATTAAAAATAACATCCTTGTGTCTTGCTTCTCTCCTTTCTTATGTTGTCTCTTTCACTTCATTCCATTTCTTATGCTCAGTCTAGGGTCAAGCATTGTAAATATTTACTACCTTTCACAACTGCATGAGTTTTTAAGCACCTCCTCTGTAATAAATCCATTGGAAATTAACTGTGAATACTTTTCTCATGTGACCCACAGTGCATTCACTGACAGTCATTCTACTCAAGTCCCACTGAATTGCAGGCCTGTGGGATTACTTACAATAGCAAGTAGCTGATCTCACTATTCCTCTTCTTTCAGATCAGTAGTTTTGTGTGCTTTGCTTAATATTTAAAGTCATTACTGTATTTCCACTGATCACAGTGGTTAATAATGAGCATTGGAGGTTATGTTGGGATTTTTCCCAATAATTTCTCCTTTCTTGCTATGAGGTTTTGGTTGATATTTAGGTATAGAAACTGAAGGGAATGATTACAGGAGATTACCACTACAAACATAGAAAGGGTGAGATTCCTTCCTAGTAGCAACTGTCTTGCATCTCACACATATTCTCCAAATGAGGCTTCAGTGAGACTGAAATAGGGAAAAAATGGTCAGTCTGCCCTAATATCATTAATTTCACCTTTATGTGAAGGAGGAGAAAAATCTGTTTATAAAACTGGATTGTGCTACTCCATTAGGTTTGCAGTTAGAAAACAGTTTTTTATACACTATAAAACTGATGGATGGTAGTTACAGTGATTCTGATGGAGAATATTATTTCAATGTTTGTTTTTTATAATGTGCTGAAATGCAAAACATCTTTCATTGCTAATATTTCCTCTCTTATATTCAGCAACAAAACATTATTTAATAATTATTTAATAATTTAATCAAGCAATGGAGATTTCTCTTTAATTCTGTGGGGGTTTGCTTACCTATTGTTTAGGTAAGCAGTGAGATAAAGAAGAATTTGGGGTTGCTGTTACAGGTGTCACTGTGGGGCTGATAAATATCTAGGCTTTTCCTAGCATAGAATGGACAGAACAGCAGGAGACTTTGCTATCATTTTGTAGTTGAATTTCCTAATATATTTAGCTCTTGGCTAAAGAAAGCAAAAAAGAAAAGCAGCAAATTGCACTGAAATTAAATGGGTGGAAAGAAGAACCTGTTGTTGAGATTCTGTTGGGAGAGAGGAATTTGTTTCCAGGAATTTCATTCTTTCAACCAAAATATGCCAGCAGGCGTAGCTAAACTTTATTTCTTGCTTAGTCAATAGCACATCTGTCTGTCTACTCATACTGCATTAGTTTTATTTGGATCTTTCTGGGTAGCAAAACCATGGGAGTCCTGATCCTTTCCCTACTCATTATTTCTCTATTGGTATACAGTCCTCCTGCAGAAATCAGTGTTTCATCGCTACCTGGCCCTGAAAATGTGTCTTTCCCAGTGGACAATTGTGTCCCAGAGTCACCCAGGTTCATACCTGAAAACAGGACTGTAATGCAGAAGAGTGAGAATAACAACAAGATGTCAGAGCACGGCAAGACAATAGCTCAGGTGAGCAAAACATGAAGTAGTAATACTGCTAAAGCTGTGAAGAAGACCTAGCAAGTTAATTATCTAATTGCCTTCTAATTCTAATGAAAAGGTAATGGGCAGCTTCATCTTTCTGTTAATTCCTCACTTATGGAAAAGAATGCGGAATCTGAAAACTTAGTGAAGTTTGGATTTGCTATCTTCCCAAGATTAATGACTGACTTCTTGACTTCCATGACCTTCAGAAGCACCTGTAAGAATATTTGCTTTGGGGTTTTTCTAGTTGTCGTAGAGTAGCACGCTAAAGTCTAGATGAGACTGGAGTCCTCTTGCTATTCTGACAATAAAAAAGGCCATCATGTCCTCCTACTGCAAGCAAATGTCAAAGAAGAATGCCTTAATTCTTACTAGTCTCAGGCCGTTTTTGTTACCATGGAAATAACAAGAGGACAGAATGCGCCCTCTTATGATAAACCCAGAGCAGTGTCCACTCCAACTAAAATAGCTAATGCACAAAAGGTCTCCATTAATCCATTCCCAGGTTCCCTCCACAGAAACAATGCTAAAGAAGGGGGTAGGACAGTGTAGCTAAAATAAGTACATAGCAGTTTTTTGTTTCAATATTTTCTGAGAGATTGGTAGCTCTGCATTTACTCAGAATGTAGGGAACACTTTGGCTGCTACTCCTGTGCTGCCCTTTGGAAGACCTATCATTTAGAACTCTGCTGCCCAGCTCAAGGTACAATGCCAGCCAGCAGATATCTGCAGGAGAAGTTGTGGGCAGACATTGCTTAAACATAGAATTTTGATGGTTGGCATTTGTCATTTTAGAAAACAGTAAGACAGGACTTGCATCCCTATACTGGGATTTGGTCAGGTGCATTGCACTCTTGTTTCTCTCTGGGATGAGAATTCCTTTTGAGCAGTTTGATACTGATTTCTAAGATCCTATAGTGCAGATTATTTCCACTTTGATTCAAAATATGTGGACAGTAAGTCCAGTGATTGCTTTTACAGAATCCATGAATACAGAGATCCTGGGCTATCCAGCTCTTAGTCTCATAATTTCCTGGCAGCGCTGATTGTTGCCCAACTTAAATCATGCCTCAAAAGTAGCTTCACTGGAAAGTGTTAGTCTCTCTGACTTCTGGGCTGCTGTTTCCTGCACGGTCCAGAGATTGCTACTTCTGTCTAAAGACCAGGAGTTTCTCTTCTCCTACATACAGTCTCTCTCTCCATCTCCTTGTCTCAAAGCACTGGTGGGACTTGGGAGAGATTGTTCCCAAATCAGAATATCCCATTTTGCAGAAATTCTTGGGAATATGGATTTTGTTCTAATTTCAAACAAATTCTCATACACTTAAGTTTATCTTAGAACAAAGAATTTGTTCTATAGAAAAGGTTTTCCAGCCATTAGAAATACTTTGTTGCATCGGTTGATGATAAGAAGTTAATTCAGAAAGTTAACTAGTAAGTCTGTAAAACAGACCAAATCCAAAATTTGCCATGCACTCTTACAGTTAAACTTGTGTGTAAAAATGAAATGTTATTGCTGATAAAGTTATGAACAGATACTTCTTTTTGTTTTAGGCAATAGCCTCTTTTGAAGCTGATGTATTAAAAATGCACGAATCCATTATAAGTATTCACAGTGACAGCAGGTGGGTAAATACAGTAGTACACTGACTGAAGACTGGTGGGAAGTGCTGCTTCAGCTGGAGGGTTAGAACACAGATGATTTTTCCATGCTTCGGAGATTTTGAGATTAAAAAAATATCCTATCAAATGAGGATGAATAACAAAAACTCAGCAACCAAAATTTTAGATGGAGATCACTGGAAAAACAATGGCAAAGCAAAGAATTTTGGTTTGCTTTCATCAGCATTTCTGCAATTGCTAGTTTATATTTCTGAAAGTAATTTTTAGGGAAAAAGATGTTCATCCACATAAAAATATCAAAATAGCATACTTTAAAAAAATTTTCTCTGAATAAGGCTTAATGAACACAAATTTCATCATTTGCATGAAGCTTTTAAATTGGAGTAGGATATATTTCTAAAAAATATGCTGTACATGGAACAGAGATTAATAGGCTGAATACAGTAACTACTGGTATAAAATCCATAACTGTTTATCACGGAAGTTCCTTCTGATATTAAAATCTTTGACATTGTAAAATATTAATTCCTAAATTAAAAATTTCTTGTGAGGCTTGTTTGCTTGGATGGCATAGCGAGGCGGATGTTGGTGTATGAGCAACAATGCTTACCTTTTACTTGCATTTTTGCCTTCCCCTCCTTCATTTTTGTAGTGGTATATAAATGTGCTCTCTATATAACCATGGCTATCATCACTGCAACTGATGGAATTACAGTGAAGTGTAGAATTTGATCCTTAATCCACTCTCTTTATTTCCTTCAGGACGTTCAGTTCCCTCTCTTCCTGTTCTATTTCATTCTAAGTACAATTGCTTCTCCAAATTCACGCAAGGGCACTCCAAGATCAGAGCTAAACAATTGCAGTTTCACTGTAAGTCTGTTCTCACTTGGGAAAATAAAGAGATATGGCAAAGATCATCAGCTTTCATTTAGATTAGCAGTGGTTGAGAGGATATTTGGAAAACCTGCTCTTATAATGCTGCATCACCCTCTGACCCAGAGCTTATCACAGCACTGGGTGAATGAATCACATTACTTAAGGGAAGTTCTTTATTCTTGTTTGTGGACCAACTTCCAGCATTCACATGTCTGTTCACAGAACTGGGCTCTGAGTTAGTTGAAAGAAGACAGCATTTTACAGTGAAGAGCCCTAAAATGTTTTTGTAAGGGACCACTGTAATGTTAATTTTAATTTAAATGGTCTGACTTGCTGTTCCATTCAGACAAATATTGCATAATTCAAGTGAAATGGATGGGTCTCTTGTCTCTAAGCCAAACCATAACCAAAAGAAAGTGAATTGGATTAATTGAATGTAACTAAGCAAGGCAGATAACTATTTCAGATGTGTGATATTAAGTAGTTGGTATATTACTGTAGCGTTAACAAACTTTACTGTCTCCACCTCAGCCGTGAGGAAAGCAAAACTATTTCTACCCTGGCTTCTTAGAGAAATCACAACTAGAACAGAATTATGGGTGGTATTTTTGTCATACTGTGCTCTGAATAAGTAATTTCTAAATCTCTGGTGTGCATGGGAGAGTGGCACTTCTGATTACAAAACAGTGTTTTTTCAAGGACAAGTGGCTTGTGCAGACATCACTGGTATCATCAAAGAAACCATGTAGAATACCACAAGCAGGGAGAAACTTTATCAGAGGGTTAGAAGCTGCTTTTACTTCATTGCAGCCCAGGCATGTAATTGGAATCCTTTGCAGGTCAGGGAGTTGCTATAAGTAATTTGCTTCTATACAAAGGGACTGCTATAATGTCTCTTGTGATGCAGCTGCCTTTGCGGAAAAGGTAAAACTCCAAGATGTGAGGTTCAGTCCTGGCCGTAGTTCCACTCGGCTCTCATCTTTCCTCATCTAGAACACTCATGAGGAACACTCATGAGGAACACTCATTAGTTCTTGCTAATTCCATAGATACAGTCCAGCTGTTGAAATATTGGCCTCTAATCCCAAAAATTTCCTGAACTGGTAAAGGGATGAAGTTTGTGTTAAAGTGTTGGCTTGTTTCCACGACTGCATATATTTGTATATGTGTGGCCTAGCAAAAATCCCACCTGTGTCTCTGCTAGGTACATGAAGAAGCAGTTCAACAAATGGAAGGACAAAATGCAATTTCTTCATAACTGCCAGGAAGAAAAAAGTTGCAAAATAGAGGCAAAACTCCAAAGACTGAGAGTAAGCCATGAAAACCTGCAAATGACGCTGCAGCATATGAAGGAAGAAGTAAAGGTATAGTGATAGATATAGCAAGAATCATCACAGCTATGAGCCATTACTGAACACTAACTACAGCAGAACAGCACTCTTGATACTATTTAATGCACCTTCCACTTGTATTTTCAGTCATCCCAGTTTCTTCTCTTCAGAAAAAGCAGATAAGGTCTTTGCAGTAGGGATTTTCTTGTCATTCTGTGTATATCTGGCATCTAGCACAGATATCCATGTTAGGATGTTTAAATACTATTGCAATGAAAATAACGAATATTCCAATAAGAGTGAGAAAATGGTTTCCAACAGAAGTGTTAGATACTTCATTGCAGTCTGTTCTTCAGAGAAAAACAAAGTGCTGGCATAGAATAAATAAAATGTCATTCCTAATTGCTGTCTTTTACTGGGATGTAATACAGACATGTTATAGAAAATATTTTATTTGTTTTCAATTGTAGTGATTTTTCATCATTACAATTATTTCTGAGATTCTAAAAAGGCCCTTATTTCACAGAAGATGCATACATATTTTCCCCCTACAGCATTTTTGTAGCATTTTCAGCAATGCTGTTTTAGAACTACTGGCAAACTGAAATATCAATTATTTTCACAATGTATTTTCTGTGTTTTGTCTATTGTAGACAATGTTGCAGTCATCAGAGCATCCTTTTGCACAGTGTCATAATACAATGCCAAGAAATCCACATGTTCTGCTGGAAAGGAGAATGCAGAGTGCATTGAATCCTGCCCAAATAAGGCCTACCTCCAGAACACATGCAGAATGGAAATCTTTGAATCCCCCAAACTCTGCAAATAGAATGCAGCTTTTACAGACACCTGAGGTTCCCACTGCAGTGGACTTTATGTTCTCAGATGACCCACTGGAGTCAATGTCCCAGCAGAGTGACAAATACTTTATGGGACAGCATAAAAAAGCAAAAGAGAAGCAAACATATCCGCCTAAATTGATGGAAAACTCTTTCAGTGGAATCATGAAGAATACAGTTCTTATTCCCACTGCAGTGCAGATACCACCTGATGAGAAGGAAGTCAGAGAAGAAGTCGAACTGCTAATGATGAAACTGAAGGATGCATTGTCTCTCCAAATCCAGCCAGGTATAAGTTCTCTAGTCATCTTGATGCTGTCTTCTTACCTTCATCCAGTTCTCCATAATATTGTTCATAATCATGTAACCCTCAGAGGAAACTCAAAATCTTACCCTAGCCTTTGTAGTACTATTCTTTATTGTAAGGTAGAGCATATTCCAAATATAGCCCCTAATGTTGGACTGATTTGAAACTGGATGAGTCAAAGCTCCTAAGAGGAAATCAGTCTTGGCAGTCAGTTAAGGAGCAAACTTAAACTGGTGGGGGCACTGGAGGGCTTTGCTCTTGCCACTTCTGTGACACGGTGACTATAACTCTAGTCTCAGGAGACTTCCAGCGGTACAAAATCCCTCTGTAGTCAATGGTCTTACACAGCAGGGCTTTGTTCAACACTCAGCATGCCTCACTTTTGATAATTAGGATGTAATAAGGAATATGACAGAAAAAGCTGCTGTTTCTACAGAGTTATCTTTGAGATTTATAAAGAGTTTCCTAGGGCTCTGGCAGACTCCTAAAGCTTGGAAAGACTTAAAATCTGTTCTGCTTTTCAGCCCAACAAACTGCTTTGCACCAGGAGTTCTTCTCTACAGCTGAGCATGTTTGCAGGTCCTTTTCTGACCTCATCAGCCAAGTAATTTCACCAGCTTGTAAATGATGGAAACTACCATTCACCTTACAGCTTCACTGAACTACTTAAGGTAATTGATGCCATGTCTCTTAAAAAGACTTTTTAAAGTGTCTCAGATGTTGCCTTGTAATAACGTAGCATGACAGATTTCTGCATTTACTGACTTCCCCAGGAACATTTTGGAGAGCTATGTTCATTTTCTATTGGTGATTTCCAGCTCCTGTGCTGTAAATTCCTGAGCAGTGCAAACGATTGCCAATTTCTCTCTCTTTAGCTGTCGATATCCCATGGTCAAGTTACTTCCTTGGAATGACGCTGTATTTCTTGTTGATGCCAGCAACAAGGAAAACTTTTTTTCCACCTTGTAATGCACAGAAGGATTTTAAAGATCTGAGAAATGGAAATTATTCAGTACCACATCAGAGAGAAAAAAATATAGAGTCAGCTACTTATTATCACTGTTTTGCAGGAGGTACATAAAAGTAGTGAATGAGTATGTTTGTGTATGTTCAAAACCAGTCATGGTTCAAGAAAATTTGCATACTTTTAAGGATTTTAGTTATTTCACTGAAACTATACCAGCTTTCCAAGAAAGAAAATACTCCTAATTTTTACAGGATTTTTTCTGTGATTACAAAGAAAATAAATTTCTCTTGGGTGAAAACAAAATATTTTTGGAAGGTCTGGGAGAAAAGTTAGGTAAACTAACTGAAGCTTTGTTTCATATATAATCAAACAGCATTTAGGTTGGTGTGATTGAAAAGGCTAATGAAAAGCATAGGGCTTAAGAAAAGCTGCTCAGCAGAACTCCACATAGATTTTCCACATAGATTTTCCTTGTGTTGTATTTTTCAGGATGAGTTATAATCATCAAGATAAAGGGACTGCCTGACTCAGTAGAGGCTAGAAAGCTTATTCTCTGTTGGTAGCCCCTCAGCCATCTTCTTGAAAGACCTTACACTGTGATAGTGAGATTAATGAACATTCCTCATTCTTTCTGATAGTTTTGGTCAAAGGAAGCCTGAATTACACATACTGCAAACACTCAAGAATTTACAGCAACAGATAATAATATGCTACTGGAAGCTAAGAAGTGGTTTGTCTCTAGCAAAGGAAGTGTAAAGAGGGTGAAAGATAAAGAAATGAAACTTATTGAGGGAGGAGGGAGAAACCTAGAGAACAAATAGTGATGAGGTCATTGGAAAGTGGATATACCTATATCATAACATAAATAAATATACTGTGAGGTAGAAGCTTAGTAGCTTTTGCAATATGCCAGTGCCAAGAGACACACACAACAGTCCAAGGAACCTAACTGTTGATTACAGGAAGATACCCATCAGCTTCTGAGGAGGCTTTAAATCTTCTAGTATGAGCATCTGAATGAAACTTGGTTGGAATCATTAGCAACTGACAAATGCTGGTTTGGTCTGAAGCAACACTGAACAGATCTGGAGCACAAATTCTTACAAATAGATATTCTTGAACTACTATGAACTCTTCTTTCATGGCAGTATGTAAAGACTCAAAGAGGTGTCTTCCATGCTAAGAAGCAGTTGTTTAGCTCCCAGATCCCTGTAAGATGAAAGGGAGAAAAATCACGAGGTCTTTATTTTGTTGTTATTCAGTTCAGCTGACAGTGAAGGAACATCAGTAAGACATGTTCATCCCATCCTTCTTCTGACACACTCTGACTGAGAAACAGTAAGTCAGGAACAGATACTGCAAAAACAATCCTAGCTCACTCAAAGATCTGCCATGAAGTTTATAAGGAACAGTGATAGTAGGCAATATCCTGTCTTTAAACACAGTGACATTTTTAAATGTTCCTGTATAGCAGATCTACTTTCATCTCATACTCAGAGCCCTTGGTTTTTTTTAACAGTCACTCTTTTATCACTTGCACTCTGTCACTTGCAGGTTTACATGTAGTTAGTTCCATCCCCTTTTTTATTTCAGTACAATTAGTAACACAGATTGTTTCTTTACATCAGCAATTTCCAAATGTTCTCCATAGTGTGATCTGTCCTAGAGATTAATCTGTTTTGTCAGTCTTTCCATCACATCCTTTCCAGCCCATTGCCTCAAAGGCTGAATTTTGCTACAGCCTATTAATTAAGAAGATTACTGAAGCAGAGACATATTGCAAATTTGTTTAAGCTAAATATCATCTTGGCCCAGTGGTACTTCTGTCTGAAGGGAGGAAGAAAGCTGCCATGAGCTATTTCCTAAGGGATTCTGTTGTTGCAGGTGGGACCTATCTGAAGTGGAAGCACTAACCTCTTCTCAAAGGGCCCTATGGAAAAGCATCTAAGTTAAGCAGGACCTGTTCAGACAATCTGTCTGATTTCACATTTGCTAGAGCTTGGGAGCTTATGGGAACAGGTAACATCTGCTCTACTACAGTACCAATCCTGCTGGGCTGAGGCATCCAGCCTGTAATGCACTCTTTGTCAGGTGCTGATCTTGTTTGGGACTGGGAGTGAAGATTGCATCTCCTTTGTTGATACAAAGCTGCAACAACAGGGCTTTTGGATATATTAATGTAATGTAGTTAATTAAAACATACGTACAGGAGTGAACAGAACTGTTGTAACAATGCTTCTGCTGCCCTCCCGTGTGCTTCTGCTGCCCTCTCCTAGGCTGTGACTGCAGCTGGGGTCTGTCGCTGAGTACACTCAACTGTCTGTTCCTGTGTTTATCCTGCTTTAGTGTTCCCTCCTCTCTTGAACATTTAAATGGTTTTTTGCATGCTTAACTTGAAGCACAAATTCAGTGCCATTGAAGCTGTTAGCCCTCTTACAGTTTTTTATTTGCTTCCTTAAATCAGGATTTCCCCCAGCGGGATTGTGTTTAAGCCTTATTTTGTTCAGGCCAGGAACCATTTCAAGATTTCTTTACACATTTTGTTACTTGAACCTATTTCTGCAAGTTGATGAACAACCAGGAAGCCAATTTTATTGTGGGCATTTGGGAAAAAGTAAAAAACTCACCAAATATTGCTACACGCTCAGGAAAGAAAGTTTGAATGAACCACTAAATGTAATTGCCCTGGAAAGATGAGATTCATAGTTGCATCCAGCCAGTCTGGCAATGGAAATAATTTATATCATAAAAGCATCAAATGTTCCCTGTCATAAGTTATTTTGCATTAGTTTAATTGAAAATTGCCTATTAGGCAATTTTAGGGTTGTCACTATTAGGGTTATCAATAAGAGTCAGAAGAAACTGATTTTTCTACAACCAACCTGTAAATAAAAAAAGAAGCAAATTCAAGTTATGTATGAGAATTCTTGTGATTAAACATTTTAAGTATGAAAGCAGAGAAGCTGGTAAAATCTGTTAACCCTTTTACTGGAAAACTGAAAACATTTTTGGAAGGTATTTTTCATGTAGAAATATGTACTATTTTTCTTTAGTAAGATGATGTGTTTGAGGAGTGGTTGCTTTTTACAAGGGTACAGCTATGCATACAATCAAACATCACTGTCTCAACTCTAATCCTGTCTTGGAACCAGTGGAGGTTTCTTGACAACTTCCTTCTCTGCTTGTCTATGTTTATTGAAGGTTGCCTGTTTTGGCACCCAAAATACAATAGTTTGAACAGATCACATGTATTACAAAAAGCCTTATATACACGCAAATTAAAGTAGGCAACTGCTTATATATCATACAGTTTAGTAAGGAGACTAAATTCATAGGTAATTAAGAAAACCCAGAAGTCCAAGTTAATCAGAGATGTAGCGCTCGAGGTTACAGGCCTTCTTCCACCATGTAAATTGACATCAATGGGGATTAAAATGCAAAAAATAAAGAGAAGTAGTTAAAAAAATCTACAAATCAAGACCTTAGACTAAATGTGTCATTTTCTCTTTTTTCGTAGCTCTCCAATAATTCTTCCAAGTAATATAGATCTACTCTTATGTATGTGGATACTTATTAAATCTTCAAATGAGTCTTTCTTCTTCAGAACTGACGACCTCTGAATATGAGAAAATGTTCCTGAAAAGTGACATAAAAATGCATATAAGTAAATAATTTCCAAACAGCAAAGAGCAGCTGAATACTCAGTTTCCCACATCTGTGTTTCCTCTGCCTTTAGTTGCTGCTGGTCCTCATTTTTGAGCATTGTCCCCAAGCCTCTTTCTGTAGTGATAGCCATGTCCCTCCATTTGCAAGTCGCCTTTCAGTGGCAAGTCACAAGGTTCTCAGTATGGACCTTCTCCTTTAGTCTTCCTATAAGACTCTTCTACTTGTAATCAGCAGAATCAAAGTGCTTAACTCTGCTCAGAATCCTACTGACTCACCAGCTTGCTCTCAACCTCTCTGCATAATGGGTGAGATCTCTCACACTGTCAAGTAGCACATTTGTTATTTCCCTGAGGAACTATGGGGCATTTTCTTTGCAATGATCTCTAAAAGGCAGCAGATTGGTTTTCTTTCTTTTAAACATATTTGTCTTCTGAAAAAGTAACTGGTTGACACAATATCTACTTATTTACCAGACTTCAAATGTAAAGTAGCCTTTGCCCCACTACCCTCCCTGGCACCGTGCAGAGTTGGGACAGCAAGTTAGCTCTGTCTTGGGCCAGGTGCAAGGGCTGGTCTGAGCCCAACCACCTGCACCTGTGAGGGAGCTGTGCACAGCTGAGGCCACTGAGTGGCAGGGGGCAGAGGGACTGCTCAGTAAGGAGAAGAGAGGCAGAGGGTTTGTGTCTGCATTCCTCAGGTGCTTTTAGGGGGATTTGTGCTATGCGGTGTCTTGAGGAGGCTCTTTTTGTACAGCTGCTCTTCGGGAAGATATGCTGTGAGTACAAAAACTATGTTTTCCTTGTGGTCCTAAAGTCTTGTTTTGGTCAAGAGTTGGTATAACTATAGCATAACTACAGTGTTGTAACGGATTGGAAATGAATTTGTGAAACCTGCATTTTCATAGTGTTTGTATTTTGTTAGGGGAAAGGGATGAGTTGCTAAAGATAGCTTGGCAAGGTAACTGAAAAACTCTCCCTACTTGTCTCTGCTTAAAGCTGATTAACACTTCTCTATGGAACACTTCTCTGTGGAAGCTGAAATGCTGCTGGGTTAAGTAGGATTTTAGGTGGATTGAGACAGTTATTCAGATTACTCATATTCAGCTGATCTGATTTTGAAGTCTTTTTCATGGATTGTGTAGAGTTGGAGTGTTTTTTGACTGTGAGTACAGTCAAAAGCCTGGAGGGACTAGACTTGTCCAGCAAACAGTGTTTGAACCTGTGAGTCTGGAACTAGGCTACTTCTCCCACTTCTTGGTGCACACTCAAAGAGAATTATTTCCCAGGAGGATCAAGTATGGGTAACTGTGGAAGTGCTTCTAAGATGTGACAAAGCAGTTTTGTTAGGTTACTACTGAGAAGCGCTTAGCAAGGGATTTGCTAGGTTTTTTTGCTTGGTGAACTCTTTTTTTTTCCTTTGAAAAATTCCTGAGACTCAGTCTTCACAAGCAGGATTTATCAATTAGTTCTGAAATGTAATGCTAATAATAACACTTTAATATCAGTATTTCTGTGCCAAGTTCAGATTTCTGTCTTGCTTTTCCAATGCAGTGATATGTTTAAGGAGCTACAATGAATGCAGTTTCCAGATTGCTCCTCACTCCTGATTTATGATTATGTTTGCAATTTTAAAAAATCCCAAACCACAAATATATGAAATTTTAACTATTTAAGAGGAATAGGATGAAGAACTTTGGTATTAAGCAATAAAGTTATCAACTGTTGCAAAAGTAACAGTATAAAGCAAAAAAATTTCCTTTATTTTTTGAATTCTAGAATAAGCCTACTGAAAGCTATTTATACCCACCTATGTTAATGTGAACTACACAAGATAATTTAAGTGCTGTTAGTACTGCTCACAGGGCTGAGAAAACAGGCTTGTACCTCTCTTTATGTGTAAGTGGTAATTCTGTTCCTCATCATTTGCTATGTGATTTTTATCTGTAATTATTACCAATTTATTTCTACTTTCACTGATGAAACAAAGATTAAAACAGCCAGCTTTGAAAAGAAACTGGGAGACTTGGATGAGAAGTTAGATAGCTCCTCAAAAAAAAATTAGGCTGTCACTGCTATAACTGCCTGCTAGAAACTGATGTTAATCAGTTGTACAGAGAAACCAGATGAACTGATTACAATCCACAAAACAAAGAGGGTGTGAATACTTAGTAGTACTTAAAATTTATTTGTATAAGAGTAAGCGAAAGTCAGAATTTATCATAAAACCCTTAATTTGATTTTTCAAAATAGATCAGACTCTTAATCTTGACTGGAACAAAAGCTCTTTGTTTTGGAAAAATCACAGTGTGATATAGATATGAAGAGCCAGATATAAGCAAAAGGCAAAGTGGGAGTGATATTCAAAGCTGCAATCCTAAACAAAAACTAATCTGATTCTTTAGCCTGGTGGGTTATCTCAGTTTTTAACAATATGATTGCCTTGGGTGTCTAAAGTTGCATTCTGTTTGCACCCAAAAGGGCATCAGTCTGGTAAGGACTGAGCAACTTGTTGCCTTTGTGATATCTAAGACCACTTGGAAACCAGAAGTGGGTTCTATACTGCATGCCAGCACAGTAAAGATCTAGTCAGACCTATGTGATAGATTCTTTGCAGAGCAGGATAGGATCCACTCCTTGCTTTTAAAATGCAGGTAGTGATTGTTTGACTGGTAGTTTAGAAACTGACCCTGTGTGTTTGAGTTTTTCCGTCTGAGGAGATTGATTCAAACGCCACTCCTCTCTCCGAGCTTAATGCCCAGGTTACTGCCTGTAGGTAATAGGGTGAGGACCTCTCAGTCCTTCCTATCCCAAATTCTCGTTTTCAATACTCAAAATTTTTTTAGGTTTGTAGGCAAGAGAGGGACTGTCCAGTGGTATATTGTCCCTGGGATGCGAAAACCCTGACTTAAAGTTCATTTTTTAGACACGCTCTAATAGGTAGCTGCTCAGAGAGGTTCGTCATTATTCCATGAACATTTCCCCCAAACATCTTAATAACTAAGATGCTGCTCTAGGAAGTGGAGCTAAGGGTCTCAATCCATTGAAGTGTAAAGGCAGTTCTGCCTTCTCTCTGAGGGCCTGATGCACTACACTGTTGGTGATGGCAACAGCCCTTCTACCTCTGCATCAAATTATAGCATCTATCCCTATCTGAACGTGGATATTCTCCAGGGAAGGATACAGCTATTGGTAGCAGGATCAGAACTGAAGCCTTGGAAGGGACTGAGATTTAGGAAAAGCTATGCTGTATCTCCCTTTTGGGAATGAGGAAGATAAGTGACGTGGATATGAAGAGGGGTCTGGGGGTTCTTCTCTGGGGCTGGGAACCTGGAGATTAGGAATTGCAGCATTTAGTGTCACAGGTAGTGGTGATCTTCCTGGAGCCATAGAAGTGTCTGAAAGCCTGCATGCATCAAAGTCCTAAGTCTGTTTCCATTGTGTGTTGGGTAAATTTACCAGTGTGGAAATGGAAATCATCCAGTGGCTGACGGCTAGATGGCAAGTAGTTGTACCCTTACCTTCTGCTGAAAGACTGCCACTCTCCCCAACAGCACCAATGCAGTGCATTCCTACCAGCATGGGAAATTCAGAACTAGCCTGTTCATAGCACAACAATGGTAAAAATGCTGGTGTGGAAGAATATATAGGTATACGCAGTTACTGAGCTGCCTTCTTTGTTTGAATCTTCCTGTATTACACTTTCTGTTGCTTCTCCTGCCCCATCAAACAGAAACTTAAAAGCTGTTGTTAGACTTCAGGTTGTTTGGAGGTTAAATTTTTACTGAAATCGCATCTACATAAACCTGGCTCTGCTAGGGAAGAGTAACTGGGGTTTTTGCATAGCACTGTCCTCTGTTTCTGTCCTATTACCACATAGCACAATAAGCCTTAATCTCTTTTCTTTCCCACTAGACTCTAATTCTTGCCCATTAGATGCATATTAAAGGAGTAGTGACCTTTATTTCTCCCTGTGAATTGAGAATGTAGCGTAGCAATCTTCTGCTCAGCTTCTGCCAGCTGCCTTCTTCCTAGGCCATGGGTTCTGGAGAGCACACAGTCCACATAGATATCCCAGAAGAGCTGAGCCAGATCCCAGAACAAAGCCCCATGCTTCAAGTTCTCTGAAGATTTCAGAAAGATCATGAAGTCCCAAAAGCCACTGACAGAGTCAGAAATGTGAGGCTTCCTCATCTCCAGTAGAACAGCTGAGGAGGATTCCCAGCACTGGGGGTCTGCTTGCCCAAGAGCTAGTGGGTCAGTTTGACTATGGCAGAGGAAAGGTGTCACACAGAACGCTGCCATGAGTAAGAGAGAGCAGGTGAGTCTCATGGTACAGTGGATTCTTACTCTGCTTCCAAGATCCATTGTGTCACTGAAATATAAGAAAACCGAGAGAAGATGAAAAATGTCTCACTCTTAGATGTAGGAATAAAGTTCTGGTACTTTACATGATATAGAAGGTACTCAGATATTGTTGCTCTCTTCATTAAAGATTTGTGTATTTTTGCATATATATAAATAATAGAGGAGTTGCAATGCTTATGGACCAGAAACGTGTAAAAATGTCTTAATCATCCTCAAATAAGACATTATGATGAACTGTCTTTTCTGGAAGTTCTTAATATTGGAAGTTTTTTTGCCTTTTTTGCTTTACAGATCCTTAATCTTTTTCAGTAAAAATCTATTCCTTTTTAAATAATTTAAGCCTTTACGCAATCTTGCTTTTCTCAAAATTTTATGAGCCCTTTAAAGAACTCTTCAGAATCACAAGGATCAGTGGACAGCAGGTGGAAAACTTTTGTTGAAAATACGTATAAATTGTTCTAATTAATGCAGGTTGCAAATTCATCCATTGACCAGGAGTGTTTTATGTGCTAAAATGCAGACCAGCTCTGAAAAGAGGGTATAATAAAGCCATCACATAGCAGCTGTATTGTACAACATGTATACATGCATATAGAATCATAGAACAGTTCAGGTTGCAAAGGACCTTTAAAGGTCTCTAGTCCAACCCTTGTGCCATCGGCAGGGACATCTTCAACCACATCAGGTTGCCCAGAGCCTTGGTCAGGTTGCCCTGACCTTGACTGTTTTCCGGGATGGGGCATCTCCCACTTCTCTGAACAGCCTGTTCTAGTGTCTCACCACCCTCATTGTAAAAGATTTTTTTCTTTAATCTAAATTGACCCTCCTTCAATTTGAAACCATCACCCTTTGTCCTATTGCAACAGGCCCTGCTAAAAAGCCTGTCCCCATCATTCTTATAGGCCCTCTTCAAGTACTGGAAGGCTGCAACAAGGTCTCCCTGGAGCCTGCTCCTCTCCAGGCTGAACAGCCCCAACTTTCTCAGCCTTTCCTCACAGGGGAACTGCTTTGTGTCTCTTATTGTTTTTGTGGCCCTTCTCTGGACTTGCTCTAGCAGGTCGATGTCTTTCCTGTGCTGAGATGTATTTTTATATATATATATATATATATATATATGTAGTACAGATGTCTATTGCAGATCACTAAGGATTGTCAGTTTGTTAAAACTGAAATTTGCTAAGTAGCATCTCTAATGGATGGGTAGAAATTCTGAGAATTATCACCTTTTGTGGACAGAAGGGCCCAGTTGTCTCCATCAGATTTCATTTGTAGTTTGTACTTCTCTTGTATTTTCTAACATGCTTCTAGCATTTCTGACATTGTAACAGGTTTGAGGGTTGTTTTTAGTGTAGCTCATGGCATATGGAGAACTTCCCATTTGTGGAAATCAGCAATATCTGAGATTAGCATTTGGGACAAAATTTTGTTTAATGTATATGCTGATGTGCTGAGTATTCATGCTTATGCATTTTCAGTTTGATTGCTGGGGGTGGGGAAGCCACTTCTCTTAATAAGCTAGATAATCAACTGGCTTTCTGTGTGGAAAGTCTCTTCCATGAGTGATCATGAAGAAATGTTCCCTTGCTATGTGAAGAAAAATGCCAAAAGCAGGATATGGATGTGCAGAGGGATTGTACATGAAAGGCAGCCCAGCCACAGCCTTTGTGCAAGACTAGGGAAGAGTAGGCTGCTTTGTGGAACATATTTCATTGTAGAGCTAAAGGAGTCTTCAGAGATTTCAGTTGTAGCAATGATATTCTTAACTAGCCCCCATTTGGCTACCTGGTCAGGTTCTGGGAAAACATTTTTGAGGTATTCAGACTTCACTCCCCAACTTAAGTGCTTACAGTCACTTTTTAATCTGAGTTGGGATCTCATGAAAAGAACTGGCCTGGCAGCCCTGGATCTGACCATTGCATACAAGGAATAAGAGGGCCAGCTTGCTCCTCCCACGCTGCTCTGCCTAGTAGATGTCACTTATGATAGTGGTAGTAATGGGGCTGTCCTCCTGCTGCTCCCAAGATCCCCAAGAAACATCATGCTTCTGTACCCTGCTCCACAAGGCATGGTTTGATTGCTTTCCCAGAAACAAGCCAAAAATGTTCTCTGAGTTACTTTATTCTTGTTTGTGCATCAGAGCCCTTCCACTGGGCACAGACACCTATGGATACATGCCATGCAGTATGCATGTATCTGTCTGTTTAGTGAGACTTTTTTCAAGGGACATAATTAACTTTATCAAGTTTCTGGTTTTCAAAGCAATTTAGCAATCTCAGATATGGCCATGGGGGTGGGGAGACAGACATGGGACAGCAGTGGGGGGGAGCTGCAACAACAACAGATAGTATTATTAGCCTGTTTTAGTATTATTCCATTGTTTGAACTAAATAAGAATAATATTAAAATCATTTAAATGATGGGTCTGTGACTTTGACAGAGCCCATCTCATTTGTACAGGTTAACAACTGAACTGGTTGCTTTGCATTTTCTGCTTCCCAGTACCTATCATAAACCTTTTAAGTTACAAAACTGGGTAAGACAAGGGTTCTGGATTTGTCAAAACAAAGGGACAGCCCTGGGCAGGAAGCTTGTAGGGCACTAATATGAGAATGGGTGCTCTTGAAAATATGGGGTGAATGGCATTAGTAAGGGCCAGTAGCAAAGTCCTTATGGTCTGGTCAACCTCCGGCAGCATTGTGCTGTTCGTCTTCAACAAGATTCAAGAATGTGTTTTTTTAGATAGTGTAGATCTGGAAGGGATGCTCAAGAAACACCAGATTTCATTAATCTCTTACCTCTGCATGTGGTGAATTCTTCCATGCAATTCATCCCCTATGCCCTCCAATCTTTAGGTCTGTCTGTCCATACATTGAAGTTTGTGTGTGAGTGCTATTTACACTTTCTGGTTCTGACTTTTCCCGCCGTCTCCCCCGCTCCCCTCCCCGCCTTATCCCCGCTTCTCCTTGCAGTTTAGTCTCCCGCTCCACTCCCCGTCATGGATAATGCCTTGCGATAATAATCAAAAAGTTAATCAGTTAATTTGTCGCTATCATTTAACTTACGGATCGTCCCTCGGCCGTGAAGCTGCCGCAGCCGGTCCCGGGGCGGGTGCCCGTCCGGCGCAGCATCCCCGGGAGACCCGCGCGGCTCCCGAGGCTCCGGGCAGCGCCGCTCCCGCCCCGCCGCTCCCGTCCCGCTCCGCTCCGCCCCGCCGCTGAGCCCTTACCTTGGCGCTCCGGGCACGGCAGGACTCTCCGAGCCCGCTGCCGCCGCCGCCGCGCTCCTTAAGAAGCCGAAGCGGGCAGCCCCACTTAGTTTTTACGTCAGGGCTCGGGAGCAGCCCCCACGCCCCGGGACCTGCCGCTGCTCCCGGGCACCCGGAGCTCCCTCCTTCTCTATGCGGAGCTGCCGTTACTGCAAGTAAGCTCCGCTTCTCTGCCCCACCTGTGCCCCTCTGCTTGCGCACCGCGGCGCTCCCGGGGCAGCCTGGTGGCCGTGCTGCCTCTGGACGAGGGGAAGGGGTGCGCAGCGGGGTGGGAGAGTAGCAGACTTGGCAAAGCTGCGGCCCTCCCCTTGCCCCTTCTCTTACCAGTTCTGCATCCGGGGGTGGGGGGGGGGGGGCAGGCGGGGAAAAGTAGAAAACAAGTCCAACCTTGGAGCTCAAGTTGTCCAGAGCTGGCTCAGCCCTCAGACGTCTTTATGTGCTTGGCTGTTGCGGATCCCTCCACCCCAGAGGGATATCTGTGTGGCACAAGTAGAGCTATTTGCTGGCTAGGTCTCAGCCCATGTGCAGCAGGTTCAGCTCTCCTGGCAGTTGAAGCAGACACCCAGAGAAGAGCAAAGCCACAGAAAGCCAGTAAAGGTATTAATTGTAGTAGTTGGGCTGAGCTGCTCACTGCAGCTTAATTTACACAGCTTTACCTGAAGAGCTACCTTGGAGGGCTGTACCCTCTCCAACGAAGGGAGTGGGTGGCCTGGCTATATTTTCCCTCCCAAGAAAAATAACGTGGTCTGCCATTGCTGCGTTTTCTCTCTGTAAGATTCTCAGCTGGAGCCCCTCTCCCTTGTGACTTCTGTGTAGCAGCAGAAAAACCTCTGTGTATTAGAGAAATGGGCTAAGCTAGTTGAGAGGTGGAAAGGAAACCATTGATGAAAAGGCTGCCTCCAGTTATGTGCAGCATGGAGAGACAAGCTTGAGCATGGCTCTACAAGTGACAGCTCTGCCTGTTCTCCCTGTGTCTGCTATGACCCCCTTGTATACAGAAAACACACAATTCAATGAGCTGGGGCTCTGAGACCATGCTGGTATCACCAGTGCTGGGCATAACTTGCTTAGCACCAGCTATTTGAAGCAATAGGGAAGTGAGACCATTCTTCTTTCTGAACTCTGTAGTTTATAGGCCAAATCATGCAGCTCCCTGTCTGAAACCAGTGCTCCCTGTCTGAAACCATGCTGCCTGTCTGATACCAGTGCAGCTGCACCAGTCCATCCAGCTGGGCAGCAGCCTATTTGTTTTTCCAAGACCTTCTCTGGCAGCTCCCTTCTGTCTTTGCACGTGGAACCATAATCCCTTCTCCAGGAAACAACTGTGCTTCAGTAGCCTGAGGGTTATCTTGGTTGAAATTAGTGGGTCCACACTGGTTCATATCAGCTGGAAAATCGGTTTGAGCCACTGATTTCTCTGATGTTCATCAATACCTTTATACTTTGTATTCTTTCTGTGCATCCAGTCCATGTAAATGGAGAAACAACTTCCTTTCCTAGCCCTCAATCTTGCAATATGCCTATGACAATAAACACTGCTTTTCTCTTCTGATGCTTTATCTCCTCAACAAGCAAGCCCTGTGAAAGTGTATTTTGTGTAAGTAATGCTACTGTTTAACAAAAGTGCAAGGAACTTTTTGGGGATGAGAGAACACTGGCTAGAACCCTTGCAAATAGCTATACTGCAGGACTTTGGCCAATTTGCAAAGGTTCCATTTATTTAGCAAGAAGTGTGAGTTTGGGAATGGGGGGAATAGTGGTCACCAGCTGCTGAAACAGACTTCAGGATGAACTGAAGAGTGCAATACCTCGCAAGGTGCCTTGCAACATGGTGGGGGAAGACTCTCCTATGTAAGATCTCCAACATTTCTTCTCCGTACTATAGAATATAGGCTATTCCAGTAGACTTCCTTCTCCTGGATTCTAGGGCTGAAATGATCCTTAAGGATCAGCTTTTGGTTTTATTGTTTCTTTTTAAAGTCTGCTCTGTAGCTGATTCTGGACCCATATGCAATCTGGAGCCCCCTTGGGAAGTGAGTAGCCAGTGTGCTTCTCCTTGCCTCCTCTGTATTTGGGGTTTGAACTGGGCAAAGGAGAGAAGGAAAGTGTGCAGGTAAGACCTGGGTGTTGTGATGGAACCTGAAGGCAACTCCTGGCTAGAAAAGTCTCTGGGGCTGCTTGTGTTCATGGCTGGCCTGGCAGGGGGCCAGAGTAGAGCAAGACTAAAATGCCACAGAAGTTGGTTTTACTGCTGTTTCTGGGTCTGTGGTATCTCACTCTGAGGACTCTGCCCCATGCTGTTAAGGGTAGAGCCAAATGGAAAGGCAAAGGTGAAAATATTTCTTGTGAATTGATACGTTTTTGTCAACCTGCAACCTTTGTGGATTCATTGTGAAGAAGCGAGTTTGAGTCCCCTTCTGGAGTGCACTTTATCTGGTTTTGGATCAAGAACAGCATTGGTTTCATTCCACTCAGAATCCTGGCAGACCCAAGGGTACTGACCCTGGGGCTCTCACAGAAATGAGAGTTGCTGCTCAAGGGAAATACTGCTACAGATAAAATAGTTGGCTCCACAAATACTTCCTGAGCTTACTACAGTCTGCTGCCTCTGAACCAGAGCACTCATATTCTATTTCTGGGAAAGAGGGTTTTGATAATTAGATTGATCACCTCAGCCTCCTAGTGGAGAAGAAATATACAAGGATTGGCCACTTCATTCAGTTCCACAAACTCCTTTAGTAAAGCTTTCTGTGCCCTTCTTAAGCTCTCAATCTTTCATTGAAGTGCATGTTATGTTCCCCCAGCAGCCAGTGTTCATATCTTCTGTGGGTCTCCATATCTTGTGAATTTAATTCACATGAGCTGTAGGTCATATCCAGAGTCATTTGCAGAAGGGTATTTTTATCAAGAAATGTTGATTATGTTACTCATAGATGAGACAGAGGTTTCAGATCATGTAACACTACAGAAAATATGCTATTTTTTACCAGAAAAAAATAAAAATAAAGCAAAAGTTTAAATGATCACGATATAGGAATAGTGCGTAAGTAAGAAAAGTAGGAGGCCATTTCACTGGTATTTGCATTTTGAATAGAGCAAAGGTGTAAATAACTGTATGCAGAGTTGCTTCTTTCTTACATTTGTTCCCAGCAAACCTTCTGATGTTTTTTAAAATTAACATTTAAGCTAATAGGCAGTGGCTTATGGTTGCTTGAGCTAAGTCAGCATTTACACATAAAAAAAGAGATTCAGCACAGAGACTGAGACAGCAGTGTGATGGTATGTACAGCTTGCCTGCTACTGCCATAGGCAGCCACACCTGAATGCAGTATTAAGCTTTTTTAAATGTCCCATGTGATGAAAGACACGTTTTATGCTTATTAAACAATGCTTTACAGACATATTCTTAGCTGAAAGTTTGTGTTTTGCTGAATTGGGTTCCAAATTATTCCAGCCTTGTGTGAAACCTGGCTAAGTGACAGCAAAGGCAAAACTTGTGATTCTCAGAGTGGGGAAACCCAAAGGTCTGTTAGCTTTTAATTCATGGCACCTGGCAGAGACTTGATTTTTCTTCAAAATCCATAAAGGCAAAGTGTGGAATCCTACTCCCATTTATACCTTTTCCAATTCTCTTTTAAGTAGGAGATTAAACTGTCCTTAAAATTTGTTCCCTGACAAATATACCTAAAGCTTCTTGGAAATGAAATTAAATACTTGATACAAAGTCTCTGGCTATATTTTATTAATTTTTAAAATTATATGTAGAGGGGCTTGAGTATCTAAACCTGTTTTTTTAAACTTTTTATGTAGTTTTTTTTTTTTGTGGATTGAATCTACGCTCACAAAGTGTTTGACCCCACACTGCTCTAAACCGGTCTCTAGGTCTAAGGTCTGTTGAAATGGCCAGCAGGAAAGTCACTGGGTGTGATACAACACTTAAGCAGTTCTAACCCGTGGAAAGATTACTGCTAGCGACTTACACACAGAATTCTTCAGTGCTGTGCACTATTGCTGAAGACCCGAAACATTTCCACGGAGCTGGCAGACAAGATGTGGGACAGGCCAGGAGACCAGTGTTTTGTGTGCCAGGAGCTGGAGGCTTGTGAGCACCCTGGCATGTCTCTGGCCTGTGCCTGGGAAGTGGCCTTCTGCTAGAAGATTGGTGGAACAGCATCTCCCTGTTAGAATAGATTTGTCTTTCTTTAATAATGTGTTCCTTACTCTCTCCATGCCTACTAGTATCGTATGAAAGCAGCTCTGTCTCCAGTGCCATATTTGGAGTGTTTCCCCAAGAGTAGATTTAAGTGATATATCAGAACTTTGAAGTGGCTTCATTGTTGACACTTATTTAAATTAATTTGTGGAAGAGGTAACTTGCTCTCCTGGCAAATGTATTTACGCAAGCTTTGAAAAGATATGTGGAGCAGGTATTTTTACAAGCTAAGCAATGTTGGTTAGAAAATTATATTTTTGAAAACATAATTTGGTGATATGTGACACTATAAATGCAAATGAACCTTTGTAAAGGATGTGAGCACATTTCTCTCTAGAATAAAACATTCCAAGAAAATAAGAAAAAACCCCAAACTGATTAATATAGTACATTAAAAGTTAATCATTCATGTTTTTTGGGCAAGTTGTCTCACTTTAAGCATTCAGTTAGAGAGCTTTTGATTAACTTTAATGGCATTCTGGGTATTTATAGCCAGACAACTAATAATTTTTGAATTAAGGGATTTGTTGTCATTCGGGTGCTGGACTGATATCAACACGGTCGAGAATAAAGTCATTGGTTCTTCCTGATTCAGCCCTCCTGCTTCCTCATGTACTCACAGGCAATGGAGAAACTCTTCTCACCTTCAGCACTCCAGGCAGACAGCAGAGTCCCCCCGGATATGTCACAGTTAAAAGAGCAGTTCAGTGAAACGTTTTCAGAAAACTGCCACTAACATCTAAGAAAACAAGGCTATTACGGGATCAGTTTCTCCCAGGGAGTTACAGCCAAATCTTCTGGGGAAGAAAAGCATTTTCACAATGTGTTCTTTCCTGAAGCAGAGTAAGATTGCAGTGTGGCATCTCCTGCCTTTTCTTGCTCTGAGGGTGTTTCCTTCCCCCAGCTCTTGGGAGAAGAGGGTGTTTAAGCGTGCTTGCCTCAGGGCAGCTCCTGTGCTATGCCACTGGGCCTTCCAAGGAAGGGTGCCAGTCCTGCCACTGTCACACTCATCCCACAGCACAGATACTCCCCTGGCAGCCAGGACCTGATGCTGGGAGCCTGCACATTCCCACTTGAAGCTGTCTGGGGAAAACAGTCTTCAAGAAGAAATTGCAGCAAGGGGGGATAGCAAATTAGGGCCAAGAAATAGGTCACAGGAAATTATGGAGAGTAATGAGAATATTGTCTCATGTGAAGGGTAGTTGAGGGATCTTCGGCTCTCCTTGGTTACCTGTTCATTTTCAGACTCTTTGCTGGACTATCTGCTTTACTCTGTTCTGCTACTAGTTCCTTGGCATTTGTAAAGTACTTGCAGCTCTTCAAGCCACAGATGTGAAGACTTATAAGTACACTACTGCTGTTGTCAGAGGAGAAAGGTGGGGGGTTTTTAATGTGTAAGATCTGTCATGAATAATTTATTGGCAGGAAAATCTGCCCTCTTGAATGATTTTCCTGAGTGAAGTAGTACAAGCTCTGTCATTTAGATTACTTAGATGAGACAAACCCCATACTTTATCAGTAAGGAACCATGTGATAGAGGCAGATATAACATTGGATTTTTTAAAAAAAATATATCTTCTATTTATTTTTAATAGGTCAGGCCACTCAGCCTGTGAAACTCCCATTTTTATTTCACAAATGTACCCTTTGAAACCTAATCTCAAAGGGGATGCTACAAAGGTGATACTAGACTGAATTTCTATGTAGTAGGTTTAATTTGGAGATTCTGAAAATACTATAGTTTGATTTAACAAGGTCCTTTCTTTCCTATCATATAACTGATTAGGCACATCTAAAAAGCTGCATATTTCATGAAGATTATAATTTTTTTGAATACCTGGGGAGGGGGGGTTGTCTCAAACATATCAGCCAACCAGCTCTGCCTAAAATGAGTGCTCCCTAGCCCTGACCTCAGAGGTCACCTTTGAGTATGACAGTTCCTGTCCTAGAGATCTTGTGTTTGAAGTGAAAAATGCCCAGCCAAACCAGAGGAAGGAAAACTGAAGCAAAACTGTAACAGGACCTGAATCTTTTACCTATCTGTCCAGCCCTCTGATCCAACAGTATACAGACAGGATTCTGTAATGTAAGGGAATTGTTTCTTTCTTTCTGCAAATGAGACAATTTTCAGTCTGGAGTTCAGGACCTCCTCATTACACAGAGCAGAAGTTAAATCTTTAATTTCCTGAAGCTTTTCCGTGAATGCTGGAGGGCACTAGAATAGTTCAGTTTCTTGGAACTGCTTTCTCATCACACAGGAATCCTGGTCAAGCATTCATTGTCTGTAAACTATGTTATTGTTAACAATATCTGTAAGAGTAATTTCATAATGGAGCAAGTCTTGAAATAGCAATATAGATGTGCCTGAAAGGAAGCGGGAGAAATGACCAACTCCAAAGGAAACCGGGTTGCTTGTGCACTTTACATCCATCTGATTTCATTGTTGTTCCACCCTTAGAGACGGGCATGTTGACAAGGGACAAGGTCTGGGAAGGAAATGAATGGTCAGAATATGTCAAATGCCAACATAAATATGTGAATGGAGTATGGAGGTTTAGACTGTGGTTCTTGTATTTTAAAAGTAACTTGAGCCTTCTCTTTGAAAGCACAGATTGAGACTGCTTAACAAGATCATGAGCACCACTATTGCAAGTTCTGTACAGTCATTCTCTAATTACACAGCTATTGGTGTGTTTTGGAGCAAACCAGACTGCCATAAATCATGTTTTGGGAAGAGGTCCTTGCTAGAGAGATAAGCATCTTTGTTTATATAAACTGAACAGATGAGCGGAAACATCTTTGTGTGGCTGCACTAAAGGCTGACAATCAGCCTTTGCTATAGGCAGGCAGGTGGAGCTTTAGGTGTCCCCAGTGCTGCTGCCGCACAGCTCAGCACACTGACCAGGGGAAAATGGGGGTGTGTTGTGCCATTAGGGTCTGGGCACTTCCTTCAGCTTGACAGCACCAGGAGCTGTTCAGCACAACTCCCATCACCTTTGTGCAAAGGTTCTTAGAATGCTGTGAAAGCTGCAGGCTCACAGGAAAATCAGTTGGTGCCGTTGGTGCCATTTCCTTCTGTAACCCTTGGGTACAGAAACTTCTACTTTGGCTGGTCTGCAGCTCAGTAGCCACCTGGGAGGGTAAGAGGGGGTATTTCTTTCAGAAAATAACTCTGCTGTTTACAAGTACTGTGAATTACTTGGTTGTGCTGAAGTTCCAAAAGGCAAGCAGGTGCCCCATTGCCTGGATTAGACACTCGGGATAGATCTGTTCAGTTTTCTGCCATACTAAATACTTCTTTCTAGGAACAGTAAAGCTTTTATGTACTTTTATGTACTGATTAGGAGTGTTTCACTGTGCTGTGAATCCATAGCATCCCGAGTACTATGTATGTGTTGAGAAATCCCCTCTGAAGAGTAGGTACACAGTAGATAATTAAAACTCAATAGTCCAAAGACCCAACCTATGGAAAAGCCGTCCTGAATTAATAAGGTCAGTGCTTATTCTATTTCAAGGCAAGTCGTAAATTTTTATCTGGGATGTCAAGGTGAGGGCAACATGCATAAGGATATTGATTCTTATTTCCAATATGCACAAAATACTTTTAAAGGAGTCAAGTGGGGAAACTGGGAGCTATCAGTTGTTAGCCTATGTTTCCTGCAATTTATATGGAAATAAGTTTAGCACAGCTGTCATGAAGTTACCATTTTAAAGTTTCTCTTAAGGCTTATGCAAATAGCACTAGGTTTGAAGTATTTAATCATGTTTCAGTCTTGAGAATAAACTGATCACCATGTCAGCTGGAGATAGGAAATGAGTCAAAAGTAGTTTGCTTGTGTCCTTTGTTGGCTGAACACTGTCTGGGTTAGACTGCAGAGAAGCAGCACATGTTATGTGTGGGGACACTTCCTTTCTGCACAAGAGGCAAAACAGATGTTATAAACCACCAGTGTGTAATGTAAGGAGTGTGTTGTGCTCTTGCCTTCGTCACCAATTAAAATACAGCTTTAACAACCAGCCCTTCTCTCTCAACTTCTCTGTGTAGTGGAGATGCAAACATTGCTTCACAGTCTCCAAAGCAAATTCAAAGTCTTTAACAGTTGGACTGATGGCTGAGTAAATCTGTGAATGTATGATACATAGTGGTGGAGTGTTGTGCTTATGAAGTCTGACAACTGGACTTGGACCACGTAAAATGCATTTAAGTTCCTCCATGCTTTGAGGGGGAGATTCTTATGCTGGCTCAGAAAGTGCCACACTAAAGGATGGCCTGTTATAGTATTAGTGGTAAAGATGGGGGGTATCCCATGACTTATGACAAAATCAAGCATTTTTAGGAAAAAAAATTAATGAGAATAAATCAACTGACAGTTGATTATGGGTTTTCTACAAATTAGAGCATTCAGGATTACACAGCCCTCAGCAGTTTGTGGTTGTTCAGAAATCACCACCACCTTAAGTGGCTGGTGATGCTGGTCTGATGTGGAGTCCTTGCACTTATCTAGGGGTTGTGTCCCCTCCTGTGTTACATGTTCCCACTAAATAACTTATTGCACAAACCTACAAAAATGTGCTTGTTGAGTTGTGAACACTAAATCACTGAACTGAATTATAGTATGTGCAGCTTTAAGATAATGTTTTTGTGACTTTTTGCTTTCAATCATACTGGTTTGAGCACATCTACTACTAAAATTCCTAGTTACTTTCTCTTTATTTAAACTTCCCATGGCCACTTAAACAGTCTCTGTGGTATTACTGATGATTCACGTTAAATTAACTTTTCAGCTCTTATAGGTAGGAATCTGTAGTAAGTGCATTTAGAACAAGAGGAGGTTTTGCATTTGTACAACATGGCTCATTGTTGTGTTGTTTTTGTTTGTGATAAGTGCTCCAGCAAGATCACTCTTCAGTGTTTTGTGCTGGAATTGTGAAAGTTTTCAAAAACAATTCTAAGAATTCTTCCGTGTAAAATCAAAAGCAGGTATGCATCTATCTCTATATTGCTTTTCTATTAATATGCAGCAAAAGACTTAACTCCTGTTTTAAGGAATGACTGTCTATTCTAATTATAGCCAAAATGCTGCATGTTCATATTGAGTTTATAGATAAATCTTATATTCAAATGACAGGACATAAAAATGGATAATAGTAGCACCTTTAATGAGAGTGCTTGCTCACTCTATAGTTCTAAACGATAAATGTGCTTTCATAGAGAACCTTGGGAGATACTAAGACAAAAGTGTATTTTGTTTGCCTGTCTGGAGCTGGAGAAAGCAAAACAGTATCAGTAGTTATGTGGTAACTGTGACATGCAAGCATTTAATTTTCCCAGGCTGGCTGCACTAGAGTTAGTCTGGCAAAAAAAGAAAAGGGAAATTGAGTTTCATTCAGTATTCCATTGAAGTGATGACCATCGTATGTGGTTGTTATGATGAGATTATTTAAGGAATATTTCAAAGGCCTCATTTTGGACTTCTAATTATATAATCCAGATTTTTGAGCTGGAAAAGGCTTCCCTCAACTAACAAAAGCCTCCAGGTGTCACTGAACTCGGTGCAGCCAGCAGCTGGGACTGAAGCAGGCCCAGCACATCCTGGGTGCCAAGGCGCTGGTTCCATGCACGGCGGAAAGGTTGTGTGCAAAGGCCTCCCACAGACAGAGCCTCACCGTGAGATTTGACACAGTTTTAGAGATCTTTGATAAAATAAAACTCCAGTCAATTTCCACTACTACAAAGGTGATGATTCCTTGAACACAGAAATTAAATTCAACTGAGAGAATAAATAAGGAAAAAAAGATTGAAAATTAAAAACTACTCCATTCCATGTTCATGACATTTTTAATACTCATCTTGCTAAGATGCAGAACAAGGACTATTGAATTTCCATTCATTAGCAGCCAACAGGATATGAATGAGTATTAACTTCAAACAGAAACCTGATTTATAACAACATCAAGTTGTGCACTTAAAAAAATAATTACAAATCATTTTTAAAAGGAAGAGTAACAGTGGAAGCAGTAATGAATATAAAACATGACTGATTAGGCTTAAAACATAACTTCAAGTATTCTACGGCATTTCCTTTGACATTTGTCTCATCTGTTTGTGCAATACCCATCTTTGCATAGTAAAGAAAAATTGGTTAGACTCCAGCCTTAAGTATTCTTGAACATGCACCTATACAGCTGTTAATTTGCCTGGCAGACTTCTCTTTTAGGAGTATCAGATCAAATCAGTGAGATCATGCAGCAGACTGGAATGAGCTATACAGTTACCGCAGTTTCTTGTCCAGCTGAATAGGTAAATAATGGAGCAAATGTAGAATGGATGAAATGGAGGCAGAGTCAACCTGTTCTTCTTTTGGTGATGCTTTGTGATGAACAAATTATCACTAGATGGATATGCACTTCCCAAAGCACAGCAAAGGGGGATGTAGAAAACCAACACCTACCAAACCCAGTTTTTTAACTGCCTACCACCACAGGAAGCACTTCAGCCTGTACCTACTCCGAGCTGTGTTGTCACTTGTGTTGTGTACACACAGGGCAGAAAGTGTGTTCTTCCCATACACACAGTGGCTGAGGACTGGAGCACAAATTCAGTCAAGAAATCATAATTCCTATGAAAGTGCTGGTGTAAATAAAAAAGTTACTCCAGCACTGAACATATATACATAGTAGTCAGGGACCACTGTGGTCTGATTTAAAACATCACATCACATACTAACAATGTTGTTTGTGAAATGCTTCTCCAAGGTTTATTACACAGGTAGTTTATGTATATCCAGTTTACTTTACTTATTTTAATTTTTGATACCACTAGTGTTTCTGTTGTAGTTTATGCTTGCTTTGGAAGCAGAAGCCCCAAAAAATTAGACATTGTGTTCCCAAAGCATTTTTAGAGAACCATAATACAGTTGCAAGTCTTTTTGGTTTGTCATCAGGAGAAATGTCACTCATTTAATTCTGCTTGAAGCAAAGCAGGAATTTTTTCAGAATAAGGTTTATAATTTCTATTAATGTCAACTACCTGTGTGCAGCACCTTTAACTTATAACGTAGTAAGTGTAAATGTGATTATGTTAAAGCTGATTGAAAATATTTAATAACTGTGACTCAAACCCAATATATTGTGAGATTATCGAATTGAACATTATCATAATAAGAAAAATAACTGAAATGAGGTTTTCTAACTCCCAGGAAAATATCTGCAGCATTTTGTTAATGTTTTGGCTCTTAAAGCTAACTTGGGGAACGGATTTCCACTGAACAAAGATGCAGTTAGTAGTGTTGTTACTAAACTACAACTTTTAAATTAAATCCAGAATCACAAAAGTCTTTAATTCTGATTATCAGATGCAGCAATTAAATTTTCATTTATTTCACTTACCAAATTATTTAAGTTTTAAGTCAAGGTTAAAAGGATGAGCCAGACTGTACAGCTCTGTACTTTAAGGGAAGCCTAAACTAGACATTTTCCCATACTTTTCTCAAGGCAGCTGCAGCCAGGCTAGTCCAGCTCCTAGAGTCACAGGACAGCTGCCCAGGACTACTCTGCAAAAATCTGTTTGTACAGAAGGTGTTTCTAAAAGTAATGACAATGCACCTGAAATTACATGGGATTTTGCACATATTGTGATGGTAACTGGCTATCAGAAACCAAGGGTCAAAATATTAATCTTGCATTAAACTTTGAAAAGTGACATGCATCAAAGAGATACAGGGAGTGAGTTAAAAAGGTCAGTTCACTTTGCAAGCTGCTTCGAGTGGATGGGCAGAAGGCAAGAGAAGAATAACTCATTCCAAGCATTAACATTTTTTGAATATTTTAAGGCTTATTTAAGTTTTTATTTTACAGGATCTAGGCAGGAAAGAAGTAGCTATACTTAAAAAAAAAAAAAGAGCTTGGCACTTCTGTGATTAGTTTGAGAGAGTGTTACTAATACTATATTATGGAAAAGTCTGTATAACAGCCCAAAAAAAGTAATTCAGACTTACAGTCAAAACATAGATATGCATTTATACATTTTAATTGTTTTTGGTTTCAAGCATACAAACTTTAGATCACATCTGTTTGGTGTCAGAACTCCCTGCATCTGCATGCTGTTATCTGCCTTTTTTGAGCAAGCCCAGTACATCTGCTGTACAACATGCTACAGAAAAAAAGGGGAGGAAAAAAAAATCCCAAAACCAAACCCAACATCAAAAATAGATTTACATAAAGAATAGAACCTTTTTATATGGAAATCCTTTTCTTTCATATATATATATATATTTATATATAATCTGTGAAAATGATACATCAAAATCTTATTTCCATATTTACACTTTTTCCTTCTTGGAAGAATTCCATCCATCATTCACTAGCTTCCATACCCAACAGACTCCTGACCCAGGAGACCAAAACAAGGTGGACAGCGAGCTCATGGAGCAGGGAACCCTCAAATCCAGCAGCAGAATTCACTGCTTGGCTGGAAAAGCTATTGAAGCCTGGCACTGGCTTTCCAGTGATTTGTATTGATTGGGCTGCAGATTCTGCTTGGGGTCAGCTTGCTAACTTGGTTGTTTGTATGTGAGCCATGCAGGTTACCCTTTCAAAATTAGCTCCTCATGCCACTGGAGTTTGATAAGAAAAAGGAAGTCATGCGAACTCAAGTGAAGTTAGAGTGCCAGCAGGCTGGGAAAAGAATCTTCTGCTGTTCCATTATTTTGGAACAGTTCTCTTATTGCACTTGGTCTGTGTGTCTCCTTCTTAGTTTGAGAAAAGGAAAAAAACACCTGACTGTTGAAGCAGTTTGCTTGTAACACTTGTCAGTTAATGTTAACAAGAGAAAGGTGTGAATAGAGGAAGTATTTCCAACTTATCTCCAAAAAGGACAGTGTTCTACCAACTCAAATCCCAACATCCCAACTTTGTTTTTACAGTTACTGTTCTCATGTTCTTCCTTCCTGGTTTAGTTTCTGTGTAGCTACAGCAAAGACATCATACCCAAAATCCGGTAGTGCAAGAAGCAGCTTTTTGAATGGCATTTCTTCAGATAGGGCCTTGTTGAGTTGGATCGAACCTTCGTTTTTTGACATTTCTTCCAGATTGCATCAAAAGGAGATGAAAAGAGAAAAATGCAAGACATTAGTTAGATGTAACAGGAACAAAGTCATTGCTAAGGTCATAGTAAAGTAAAAAGCTCACACTGAGACAGTTTAACCAGTAATTTTTTTAAGGGATAACTATTTAAGGAATTTGGTTGCATGCTTTCTGTAGCATGGTATCAAGTACTGGTTTCCTTATGCAGTTTAAAGATCATGCTGGCATACAGAAATCAATTATTTCTGTAGTACTTCAAGTGGTGCTCTAGATTTGTAGAAACTTTCAGCTCCCAGTAACACTCGTGTGCACTAGGCCAAGAATGCATGCATTTACCCAAAGAGAATAAGTCATAAGTATCAGGAATGGCAACACTTCAGCCCACAGAGGCTTGAGTCCTCAGAGCAAGTGCCCAGCTCTGGCTACACCAGAATTTAGTTTATGTAAAAGTATAACAAAAGTGTGTGTGCCTCTGTGAGCTCTTACCACACTATTGACCATAAGTGCTGTGAATCTTAGTAAGGTGCAAAAGACAGCTGAGACATTGCATTCGAAGGAGACTGGACAGCTTTGTAAGTTGTGTGGTTAGAACTGAATGTTAACAGTGGGCAGTAAGCTGGTGACATCCAATCTCCTGCGATGTTGATGTCCTATGTCAAACAGCAAGACATTAGGAAGCAACAACAAAAGTTGGGTGCAACCTCCCCAGTATCTGGCTTTATGTGGGGCATCAAGCAAGGGGCTCATGCATTTAGTTTTACCATTGGGCATACACACCACTACCGCCACCAAACCAACATGCACAAAATACCAAACAGGAGTTTATATATTACCTAAAGCTACAGACCAACCCCTGGATTTTCAATCTTCTGCAGCCCTGCTAACCCCTACCACTGCTACAATATTTATAAATACTCTATACATAGGGTTTATCTGGTGGTTTGAGACTAATGCAAAGGGTAATTCTTTTTGAGAGGACTTCCAGAGGCTGGTAGTTCCTGGGCATCCTTGATTTTGTTTTTTTTTTCCTTGGATGCCTGTGATTTAATTTCTGTAAGATGAATGCTTAAGAACTGCTGGTTTCTGAAAGAAGATTACTGTGTTCATCTTTCAGTCTTTTCCTCTCCAGGATTATTGTCCTAATGCTCCTTTGGAATGAGGCTG
Organism: Entomyzon cyanotis; assembly: GCA_024500445.1. Classification (NCBI taxonomy): domain Eukaryota; kingdom Metazoa; phylum Chordata; class Aves; order Passeriformes; family Meliphagidae; genus Entomyzon; species Entomyzon cyanotis. The sequence continues at coordinate 15,189,485 of JAKEPQ010001027.1, read as the reverse complement.
ACATTACTTCAGTATTTCAATCAGTCTTCCTCTGAACTACAAGTAAATTTGAGATGAGGAAATTAATTTTTCAGGCCAACTTGCAAAACTGCCTGATAGGAAGTATGAATATAATAGAACTTGTTTCAATGTGAGTTAAAGGCTGCTGTGCACCTGCTTGTCCTGTCAGTCTCAATGGGAAAAGGACGTCTGCTTCTCTTCCCCTGTACCTACTCCTTTTAAATACTGTCTGGCATCCTTGAATTCAAGCACTACTGATGAACAACTAATTAGTCCTTTTAAATTAACAACACACATGAAAAATCCAGGTGACATAACTTGTCCTACTCTATGGGAAGTATAACCATATTCCAGTTTGCTTGAAGAAGACAAGCCCTTAAAACAGACACTGAATTACAGTGTTACCTGAGCTTATTTTAATTAAAGGAATGGACTTTATAAAGTCTTAGAACATAGTACAGAGGACAGATGCTATGCTAGCTTTCCAGTACAATCTATCAAAACACTTTTGACTTTTATCCTATCAATTCTTTTCTAACCTGATCTCCACTAGTGTAGTGTTCAATACAAACCTCATCCTGCATTCTGTGATCAGTCCAAACTATACATTTACTTATTTCCTCGTCTTACTCAGCAGAAATACAGCCTTTGAGGAACAAGATACTGACCAAACCACTGCCTTTCTTCACTTAGGATATTCTGCTAACAATGTTGTGTGAGAGAGAGAAACATATGAAGAACTAAAATAAGAGCCTGAAATACAGAATGTGAGGTACAGTGTCAATAAGGAAACAGTACACACATGCAAAGCTTTAACAAGAGCTGGCACTTCTCTCTGCTGCCATTGTAGCACTTCAGAGGTGGGCAAGGAGGTATTTCCCTGCAGGAATTGAAATTCTACTCTGATTCTCTGACCTGCTTTAACAACTTCATCCTGAATTACCAACCATTATAATACTAAAATGAAGACAATTAGTAGTCTAACTTAAATTGCCAAGTAGAACAAGTCTCTCTCTTCCCCAAGAAAATCACAATAAAGGAGAGTAGGTGAATAGCAGGTTCTGGATATCTCCATCACTTTATAGCTATGAGTTATAGCAGTACAAGGTTCCTTCTGCTATGCTTCAGTTAAATGGTAAGGTGGGGCAGAAGAATCCTCTATGGAAGGACACACAGGAGAATGATGCTACTTCCTAGTCCTTTGTTGGTTTATGTGGAAGGTCTTAGAACATAAACTTCTTCTTTGCCTTTAAAGTTTTAATGCCTCTTTAAATAATGAGGGGCAGCCTTTCAGTCTGTAATCCAACCAGAAAAAGGGTTTCTAACAAAAAGAAAATTATAGGTGATTATGAATCAAAAAAGCAATCCATGCTATAGCACATCACTGCCTCTCTAACAGGGTCATGTTAGAGAATGACCAACAAAAACTATTTCAGAAAATAAAAACTGGTTTCAAAAAAGGCTGGATGTATGTATGTTTGCTGCAATCTACTGTGGTTTTTGGTGCAACTAACTAGGAATGTTGTCACAGAATACATTACTTGCACTGTCTGTGATCATGTAAGTACAAAGCTTTATTGAAGTATTTAAAGATTTTTATGCAAACCCAGTATTTTAACTACTTCAACCAGCTCATGTTTTCATAGGCATTCCTAAAGCATAGTTCAAATTTTGAAGAGCTTAAATAAATGAATTTTTGCTACAAAACTAATTAAAATTAACAAAATTAGTGACTAAAATAAGCAATGTAAAATAAGACACTGACCTTCCATTTAGTCCAGTAGTTTGGGAAAAAAATGAGGAAAATATCTCATGTTTGATTCTAGCTGCTGTTTCTGCAGCACTGACTGGATTTTGGTCCACAATTCATGCTTGATGGAAATGCTGTTAAGGGACCAAAACCACCTTCCTCATGAAATTGCCACCAGCATTCCAATGCCTGATCTTGTGGAAACCTTTAGGGTCTAAATGCAACTGCACAACTTCAGCATTGTTATAGCTGGGTAAGTCTTTGATTCCTCCATTAATCTTCCATTAAAGGGACAGAAAACCCTGCAGCTCTTTAGCTAAGAACAATTGCTGGAAATAGAATTGTGCCTGCAATCTGCCACTTTTGTATTCTGCTATAACAAGCAGCAGCTTTTTCATGTGCATTTCCATGTCAGTTTTACGGGCATTGCCTCTTAGCAGCGTTGTCTTGTTACCAAAATTGCTGTTAAAGTCAGTAACAAAAGCATAAATTGACTTATATTACTGAAGTGAATAGTTGCTAGGAAAAAGAAGTGTAGGCCCCTAGAGTAGCCATTAGGCCACTCTGATGGTAAAAATGTCCTTCCTCTGTTAAACACTGTACTGAAACCTTGCATAGACTTTCTGCACCAAAATGAAGTTCTTACTGCTGTCTAAACACTAGCAGCTTTATTATGCAAGGCTCAACTGAGTAAAATCTACTTCTTAACAAAGTTTCCAGCCACAGCCTTTAACTCTAAGCCACCTGATATGTCTACTGAGATTCTATACTCCATAAAATTGTCAGTTAATGTTTTTCTTACCTATTTTGTCCACACATTAACTTGATTGACAAATTAACCTTGGAACCACTCTTGAAACTGGAAGTTGTCGGTTGAGCTGTTTTTACTTTCTTTCTCTGAACTTGCATCAAGCCTTCTTTTACACTTCCCCTCCAACCCCCACCCCCCACCTCAGTTCATGAACAAAGTTTGCTTAATTGCAGCTTACGTTTGATATGGACTTGACACCACAGTACCGTATGTTCATATGAACATCTGATAACCTGTGAAACAAAAATCACATCTCCCAGTTTGTAAAGCATTAGCTACCTTCTCTCATAGTTGCAGAGACTAAATACATCACTTGCTTCAAAAGGAAAAGTTAAAATCCCTCTTTCCTCATCTATCCCTCCAGATCTATCTGAAGCCAAGTATCAGGGGGTCTATGTGTGCTAGCCTTCTTTGTGTACAAGCTGAAAAGTCTCTTTCTGTTCCCCTCTGACCCCCAGAAGAAACATGCACTTCAAGCTGTGAGCTAGGCCAGGCCAGTGTATTTGAGGTTCTGCTACAGAACAAACGGTTGTATCTTGCTCTTGTGAGAGGAAGAGCTTCAGGAGCCATTTCCAGTGCCTCTACAGGGATGACACTTTGAGCAAACAAATGACACCAGGGTGCAAAGCTGACCACTTGTGAGAGCAGTTTGAGAAGTGTGAAACACGAAAGAAATAGTCAATTATGTCCTGTATTGTTTTAGACAAGGAGCGATTGTCCTCCTGCTTTGTGTTCATGCAAGTTCTCAAGCTCCGTGTCTGCTGGAGGCAGGGGCTGCAGTACTGATGGCAAAGGTGGCCAGGGCACAAGGCAGCTTGAAAAGATTCAGAGCGAGAACTGACTAATTCATTTATATTTTAGTGGCATGTATTGTGTTTTCAACAGACTACCTTGTGTAATACAAACATATCATTTAGGGATGCACACACTGTTTCTGCAAAATCTATGAATTGCTAAATAATGAACATATGTCTCTTACACTCATCCAAAAAGGTAAGCTGACTATTTTTTTCCCAACAAAAACTAGCTTGGTTAATTCCCATGGGAACTCACAGTGTTAGTGTTTCTAATATTACTGTTTTAAATGTGCGTGCATTGTTGGTCTTAATAAACCAAAAATATTAATAGAAATGTTAATGCAAGCCTTGCAGAAAATTTTGCTGTATTTATCTAAAAATATAATTGCAGTGAAGTGCAGGGGGAAAATACCCTCTGTTCTGCAACTAACTGAAATTTTATGTATTGTTTAAATGCTTTATTTACATAAAAGACTACTAAATACTGAATTATTTTACTGTTTATAAATATGGAAAATCTCAGCCATATATGAGGTATGATGTAAAAGATATAGGACTATATTAAAGTTACCTCGTCAAGAGCTGCCCTGTGGCAGCTGCTAAATAATGTAGGCTGACCTAGGGGTATTTATTATACCAATAAGTGTATTGAATTTATTTAACTAAGAAGCTATAAGAGAAAACAAAACAAACCAACCACCACAACAAAAAAGTCAGCAGCAGAAGGTAGGTCTAGCAAGAGCTGAAAGAACTTATGAAGATCATACACCTGTGCTTATAGATGGATGTTTGGATAAATTTTGTATTTAATATTTTCTTACTAAATAAAATGAGGAGCAGGGACTCCCACAGCTGCTGCATGTAGTGCTGCAGCTCTTGCCAGCATTAAGTGGAAGACTAGGGACTGTAACTTCCCTCAGAACAAGCTCTTAGAGAACAATAAATGTGGCAAGTGGTGGGTGTTCCTGAGAGTAAAAGTCACACGCAGTGCAACAGGGAGTAATAATTGTAACAGGAAGTAATTGTCCAGGAAAAAGGGCAAAGCCTGATTTGCTTTTTTCAGCAAGGCTGAAAGAGATTTGGAAATATTTTGCTTCTATGTGCATATTTAATTAAGGCCAGCTGAAACTTTGAAAATATAAGAATATAAACCAGAAGTAAAACATTTTCAGGTGACTTTTGAAAGGGAATTACCAGATAAATATGACCTTATCACTAGATTCTACTTTGATAACTGCCTCAATCAATTAGGGAATAATTTTTTTTTCTTAACTCTGACATGAAATATGACTAGAGACCATAGAAAATTTTCTTTGAATTATTATTACTTATATAGAGGCAGTTATATATATGTTTTCTCCTTGAATTATGGCTTTTGTTGTATCATGGCTTAACCTTGATTCATGTTATTGAAAAGAAATAGCAACTTGAAATGCCATGAGAAATTACTTGTACTTTATACTTCCATGATCCATAAGGTTATAAACACTGGTGCTAAAGGGAGATCCCTTTTACCAAATACAGACCATGCATGTGGGCAGACTGGACACTACACAAAAGGTAAGAATTAAATACCATGTATACAAGACTCTGTTTCCTTTAATAGTCACAAGCAAAATGACTAATTTTTAGTCCTCATAGTTAGAAAACACATCAAACTAGAATTGGGAGAGAAATGCTTTCATCTTCCAGGAAACAGCTCAAGACTTCAAAATGTTCTCTCTAAACCTGATTTTTTTAAAATTGTGTATCAATAATAATAATTTTTTTTAAAAATCAGCAAACACAAACAAGTTAGGACTGGTATTCCTGAGTCAACTGTGTCACACACTTGTTCCTGAAAACTCCTCTGCTCCTTCCACCACTGATCATTTACACAACATTTTTCATTGTGAAAAATTTGAGCAGTTTGAAAGTACTACTGCGTTCAAAACAAGACATGTATCTTTTGGGGGATTGTTAATCACTGTAATCAGCTTCAGAGAACAATGCTACTGACTGGAGGTGAAGAAAGACTTGTTCCCTAAGTGTTAGGTGAATTCATGAAAATTAAATTAATTCTTTTACTGTTATTCAACTTTGCACCCTGATAACATTTGCTATATTCAAATCAATTTCCTCCACTTGTTTAGTGCACATGTATTTTCTTTTCTTGTTTAAAACAGTTTGTTAGAGTTTAGGGGGTTAACTTGGAAATCTTGTAGCAGGAACTCAAAATTTAGTGATGTAAGCAAGAAATAGAAATGCCAGAGCCACCGAAGAGAAGACATGCGGCATTGCTTACTTAAAGCCCCATCCTGTCCCCCCAAGGACAATAGCTGCTACCAGGATGGCACCAGCGATGGAGCCTATTATAAGATTGGTGGCACTAGGACCTGTGATAAAGGATTAGGGTAAGACAGACATAAGAACCAACGACTTTATTCACATTATGTGAAGCATCTGAAGGGTAGTCAAACAGTTCAGGGAATATAGACAGCACACAAGGTGATGCCTCTAGACAGTCTCAACAGCCCCACTTAACTTACTTTAACAATAGGAATGAACAAAGCTGTTGGTCTCTGTATTGTGCTATGCTGACTTCTACCACAGATAAAAACCTAGTAATAGACAGTGAATTCCATTGTAACTTACTCCATTATCTGCCGAACAGTTAGCTGAGGACACTAAGATATTTGTGAATAATTCCTTGACTTATAGGGAAAAATATGAATGCTGTATGTTTTAAGACTACAGCAAATGAGAAAGAAATAAAAAACCAAAAAGCCCTGTATTTTTTTTATGGAGCTCCTGAAAGGTGTAGATATTTTAATTTGAGCTGAGAGCATCTAGCACCACTTGCTAATCAGAGTCCAGACTCCCTACAGTTATATCAATGCCAAATTTACAGTTGTTTGGCAAAAGCAAGGGATTATATAATAGGGACCAAAAGTTGAAATAAAAGTTTATTTCCACTAAGCTTTCCAAACATCAAAGCATCTCTTCATCCTCCTCAAGAAGCTACTGAACAATAAAGTGGGGAAGGGTGGAGCAGAAAAAAAGAGCAACAAAAAGAAGCAGCACAAAATATGTTTCTGCAATTTTCTGAAGAGGGCAAGAGAACATCTAAACAAGATATTAAAAATTGACCCTTAAGTTCTCTGTTTACACAGGACCGAGGAAAACTGACAATAGGCTTGAGTAACATTTGCTCCATACAAAAACTTCCTATTGCATTCTTTGATGTAAAACATTGGATCTGAACTTAAGGCAAAATGATAGCAACTCAACAGTTCTTCTGCAGCATATTGCACACTTTTTGTTTAAACATTTACATATTCAGGAATAGCTTTCAAAAACAGTTCTTACCTCCCATCCCCATCTCCCCAAACCAACATTTCTACACAGCAACTGAAATTTTCCTAATGAATTTGTTCTGAAACTGAGTTTGGAAAACTGTCACACAGCTAACATAAGGAAGAAAGAGGAGCAGCCAGAGAGCAGCAAAGAAAGAGCAAGGGCAGCTGCACAAAACCTCCTGCCCAGCCCCACACAGTACAATAAGCACCTGCCCTAAGTTTTAAAATTTACTGCAGCCACCTAACTTTATTGCATCCACTACATACTTCCCACATCAGTGCTTCTAGAGATTCTGATTGGCTAAAAAGAAAACCAAGTTTTAAAAATTGCTTCCTGCAGTTCCTATACAAAGACTATTCAGAAATATGAATAAACAACTTGGACAAAAAAAAATATAGTGAGCTTTACAGATGAACAGTGCACAAATTTGATGATAAAAATCAAAAGGTAATTTCTACAATTTGGAAGAATGTATCTTATTAGGACTTACCTTTCAGTCACACCTGGCTCAAATTAACAGGCGTGAGCATGGTGGAGGGTAAGTGCCATCCTGCAGGCATTATGGTTGCAATTAAGGCTTGCTTGCAACAGCAGCCTAATGAGCTATCATATCTGACTGAGATCTATGGTTTACTCTGGATTTCATCAAATGATCTCACAGAAGAAAAAGACTGAAAACACAGCAAGTAATTATCTGTAATAAATTTCAGAAGTCTTGAAAAATTCTAAGGCTGATTTCTTTCTAGCCACAGAATGCCATATTCCCACAAAATAGGTACAGTGATTAACTGATAGTAACATAATCATAACTTAGATAAAGATGTGCCAAATCACCACATTTTACATCCCTTTTCTCACTATGTTCCATGGTTCTTAATGGCCTGGGGATGCGTATCCATGTCACAGTGCACATCTAATCACTGAACAGCAGCTTATTCTTTCAGTAAAAAAAAAAATCAGTATTGGGTTAATTTACTATAAATATGAAATAATTCAATCAAAATTTAAACAGAAGACGATAATATACAAAATAATTAGGTTCAGTTAATATAAATATGAAAAACCCAAGCTGGTAGAATAGGTATGATGACTAAACAGCAACCACTTGTTTATGAGACTGGAGTACTCCAGCTGTTGAATTCTAGTTTCAAAATACAGAGATCTAAGAGGATCACTTATAAGTAATTTTAAAACAGACTGTGCACAATAAAGTACTTAAAATAAGATTGCTTTTATGTGTTATACCTTAGTGTAAGGATCTATACCTTAGTGTAAGGATCTATGCCTTATGTTTTAATAAACATTACCAAATAAATTCTGGTATTAATAAACCAGAATTTTGCTACTAGTGAAGTGACATTTATGAAGAAAAGTAAAAATCCCTATGTTTCAGCTCAATAAGCTTCTCTAGTCACTGAACTCAGATGCTTGACAAACCGGAAGTAAGAGGAAGGTGTTAATAACCACCATACTGTGGGATCATTTTCCATCCAGGCTATCACAAGATGCAACACTTTTGTATATTTGTTCTTTCCACCACACTACTGCTGTGACTTGCAGACAGATTTATCAGGAGGAAACTCTTGCAGATAACTGCCTGGCACAGCACCTTTTCCTGCAAGGAAACTGCTCTGGTGTGGCTGTCATACCATCCCTGGTCAAATCCTGATACAAATCCTACTGAAGGTGTTAAAGCAGAACACACCTGTAACTTCAGTAGACTTCAGACTATTCCCTAAATCTGTATCGTCATCAAATAGATTCTACAAGAACTAATACATACTATTTGAAACTCTGCCAGTATTAGAAAAGGCAAGTTTATTGGAGACTGTCCTGCAGGTAACAACAACTCTGGTGATCTCCTGTCTTTTCCTGCCTGTTGCTTTGCCAGCCAAATCCTCTGTTTTAAGTTATCAAAGCTAAGTATCCATTTTAGCATTAAATCTGGAAAAAAACTATTGTACCATTTTGTCCCACATGATTCCTGAAATAAATTTGTAAAGCATTAGGTAATTAAAGTTATTTCAGCACTTTGAACAAACATTTACAATTTGCACGTGAAGTGGTGAGGAAGGTGGAAAAAGGGCAGGGCCTGAAGGAACTGAGAGGGAATTTGCATTCCCTGCGTGCTTTCTATAAACCAACAAAAATTAGCAGTGGCTTGCCTTGAATGTACATTTATATCTGAAGGAACCAGAGGACAGAGAAAGACTGATGAGATACAGGAAAGAAGAATGGATAGAAACAAAAACAATGAGTCAGGTAGTGAGTGAGAAAAGCAGAGGAGAGATGAAGAAAAGCTGGCATTGGTATAGAAGGATACAGGAGCAAGAACAAATGGTCAGGGACATGGGTCAGACCTGAGTGGCTTGAGACAGCAGTTAAGGGAAGAGACAAACAGAAGGGTACAAGGCAGAATGTAAGCAAAAGGCAAGTGATCCTCAACCTGTAGGTAAAGATTCTGGAGCAGAATCTGTCCCCCAAACATCTGCAACTTTCACAGTCTTCAGTTTTTAGCAAACAGTTGTAAAAGCTACCAGTAAAACACAGATCTGATCTTTCTCAAGGAAATGACCTATTACCTTCTTCCTTCTCTTTGTTTTCTAATAATTGTCCTCTCTGAACACAAAGGCCTCTACTTTTCTGAGAATCCTGGATCAGTTTCATATATGAACAGGTTCCTAGGGCTACAAACTCAGACACACCAAGTGCTGCCTCACTGGACTAGAACTGTATGTGAATGCCTTTGCACTCAGCCTGATTGGAAATCACAGACTGTCCTGCTATGAGCTCCCCTTCAGAGAGGTGCCACTGTCACATGACAGATGTAATATATAGTACTAGAAACACGGAGAAGTTGGAAATCTCACAGCAGCAAAATGACAGTCATTTCATCTGTAGTTTGCACAGGGAATGCAGAATGAAGACATCTCTTCGATGGGCCTTTTTATATGTGTATATCTACATAAACACAAATTTATATAAATCATGGATAAAGTTGAGGTACTGGGATAACACTGAGGATTCCAGTTTCCTAGAACTATGAAAAGACAATAACAATTGCACATACATATTCTATATACATGAATTCTATACTCCAGCACTGTGCTATCTTGAGGTAACAGAATCCTAGCAACAGAACCTTCAGAAGCGTTACTGTGATACTACCTGTCTGTATGACTATCATCAACTTTCATCTGCCTACCTTGATCATTAGACTGAAAGCCCTGCAGTCACAGTCCAAAATACTTAGTCTATTTTGCAAAATAGTCACAAAATTCCTTTTTTCCCCCTCCCTTTTTTTTTTTTTTTTTTATTTTTTTTTTTTTTTTTTTTTTTGGTAGTTTTGTCTAATGGAAACATTTAGACAATTAATTTTAGGGTGACAATGTGAAAATTCACAAACTTATTGTTTTATGCCCCACATTATCCCAGACAGGAGAAGGTTCAACACTGCATGAGCAAACCACATGGCACAGACACAGTCAAACCACACGACAAATACAGTAATACAGTCACCACAGGACAAAGCTATGGGGGAACACAGAGGGCTCAGGTGCATACGGTTACCTCACACACTAAGGCACCAGACAGAGAACTCAAACTAAGAAATATGCTTACTCTATTCCCCACCCTGTGCCTCCAAAAATCACCCCCAAGGCCAGAATGGTCCCTGCCACTGCACCTATTAGCCTGTTAGCAGCCATGCTCACTGTGTGGAGGGAAAAGGGAAGAATTTTTCAGGAAATCATCACATTGTCTGAAATGAAAACATGAAATAACTCCTCAAAGGAATACTTTTTGATATACTTTTGTTGGATAAACAATTCAAATCTCCTCACAAACCTTTGTTTACCAAATACTATAGCTTTATAACTTCTGAAATTAGGTCTACGTGGTTTTTTTTTAATGCTTGCAAATATTTAGATTAGAAGTTTTCCTATAAATTCCTTTTAGCTAGTGATTCTATTATTTACTTTCAAAGGGAACATCCTCAACTTACTGCTTATTTAAAACAGCCAAAATGTCAATAAATCACCAATAAGAAAACTTTCTTTTTGATCACCAGAAACTTACTGTATCCATAGTAAAATTAAGAAAATGAAAACTGTTTGAAAACAATTCCACATCAGGAAACAACAAAAAATCCCCAACTTTTAAACTCATTTCTTCACTAATTTGTAATATTTTCCTTTCTTACTGCATTTATCAACAGGACTCACTGTTTATCTATATGACCTAAAACCAGGTAACACCTTTTAAAAGCAAAAACCTACCCTAGAAACTTCAGGTACCCTAGAAATGCTTCAGATAACACCCTGGAAGTTTTGATATGTTCAGATAGTCTCTCTTAAGCCATCAAGGCCTTATTTTTAAGGGAACTCTTTTGAGGAAAAAAAACCAACTCTGTACATTTCCTATATTAGAGATAAAAGTTTGATAGATTCATTAAGTCCCAATAGACCACAAGCAAGCAGCTGAATTCCCTGTCAAATGGGAACTTTTTCAAAGGACAAGATTTTATAGACTTCATGCTGAATGAAGTGTGTTTTAAAATATTTTGGTAATATCCTTTTTCATAAATGCACACACAAACACACACACACACACTTGAGACATCAGTTCTATATTAAAATAAACACTCCACTAGTCAATTAAAAGGCCTAATTCTGCAAATTAAACAGCAAATGAAGAATCTTGTGTGCATATGGAGTCCCACAGATTTCAAAACTACTAACCCGCACTCTAAAGTAATTCAAAGTTTCTGCAGTAACCAAAAACTAACAGCAAGAACTCTTTGTCTTCCCCAAACTGCTAAATGCTGTGTACATCTACTAATACAGGATACAGTAGGTTGCTGAGTTTAGAGTAATTCAAGAGTCACGTATTATTAGCAATATAATTAAGGACCACAATTTTTTTATCTTGAAATAGAGAATGGAGCCAAAAAGCAATTGATGGATGATGGAAAAGTCTGAAAAGTGCAGCAGAATAGCAGGCAATTGTCAATTATAACAACAATACATAAATAAATAACAACACTGCCTAACTCCACTTTCTAATTGTAGCAAGAAAAATGCCTGGATTTTTGGTGTGAAAAATCTTAAACCTATTAGATGAATTTTCACACCATGAATATTACACTGCATTCAAACTTACGGCTAAGGAAAAATAAGTATTTTTGTTTCTTTCTTAGACTTGTAAACTGGATTATGACATAGGGAATAATAAGGGGAAAAAACTTAATGGAAGTTGCTTGAGTATGTTGGATCATTACAACAAAGAAAACTACTACTTTACTCTTCTGAAATCTTCTCACAAAGGAATTCCTCTATAAGAAAGAGATCGTAGTAGCTCTGTTAGTGTTCAGTCTCCTAAATTAATTTATAGGTGATTAAATATCAGTAAATTACTGTAACAACATAAGAAATATAATCCATCATTTGAGATCATTGAGCCACCTTGAACAAAAGCAGAGTTTGCCATTTTTCAGAGGACTCCAAACTGAAAAACTCAGTCTAAACTTTGCCTGTACCTACTGGCAGAAATCCATGCACATACTATTTATTTAAGGCTTTTTCCCAGAATATTTCAATGTTGATGTATTAATTTTTACAAAGGTATATCCACTCTGAACTAGATGAGTTAATCTGACTTACAATCATGTAACAAAGATAAGTATCATTGGATAACGAACCTTCTGTGCTGCCCTTCCTATAGACCTTTTCACAGAGGAGGGAATTGTTTCTTTCCTACCAGATTTGGAAATGAACAAAGTAAAGTTCATGTGCTCTCAGTGTCACAGCTGTAAATCCTGCTCTCCTCATCCACACACACACAAAGATCTGAACAGCTCTGTAGTGTTGGTCTCCATATATTTTTTTTAAGACTCTGTAAGCAGCATTGTACAGTCAGGAAGGTTTTTAGGGGAAATGGAATGATAAGTAGCTTTGTAAGGCAGAGTACAAACCAGGCAGCTCTACACTGAACGCTGTTGGGATTGGGAGTCCAGGAAGCACCTGTACAGATTCCCTAGTACAAATCTGGACTGGTCTAGAGAGCCTCCTTTACAACAGTAATTTGTTTTAAGAACTCTTCAACAGCTCTTGGCAAAGTCTACTGGAACCATTCTGCTAAGGGGTAACAGAAAAAGGCACACAAGACAGATGTAGAGCCATTCTAGAGGGACATATCCAAATCCTGTCCTTCCTTGAAACCTTGGATCTTTTAGGGTAATCAATTAAAGTCTGAGTCCTCAGGACTACATTTTTAAACAACTCTTATCTTTTCTCCATCTGCCTTGCAAATGGGGCAGAAGAACCTGGAACTGGGAACTTTATCTAAATGCGTAACACTGGATGAGATGTTGAATAATCCCCTGATGACAGGAAAGACATAAAAAAAAACTGTACAGCACAATCCAAAGATATTCTTTGGCAGAGAAGTCAGAGAGAAACTCAAATACTTTCCCTGCCCTTTGAAAAACCTTTTTGATTATTTCCTCAATACCTCCTCCTGTTATTTATACTTTATTTGTAGTTGAAATACCTACTAAGTACATAAGAACAAGCAACAATGATTGTAAGAATATTTTCAGTTCTCAAAAATCTTAATTTATTTCTTTTTTTCTTTCATTGCAATATGATTTCCAGGAATCTCATTTTGCCAGGGACATCCTACTTTTCCCTTTTTTATGCCACAGCTCTCTGAATTAGCTGAAAACAACTAAGAAAGCTGAAAATCTCTGGTAAAATATAAATACTCAATTATCATATAAATAATAAGAGCTACATTAAGTCAGATTCCAATCACAATGAAAATTATTTTAAAAAATAGAGAATAAGGGATGAAGGAAAAAGCATTACCTGTTGAAATCTTCCCCAAATTTATGATAGAAAAGTAAAAGTTTCATCAATTCTTGAAGCAGAAAAACCTACTTCCTCTACATGAAGCAGAATTTTACTATCTGGATCTAAACACAGCTGTACCATAGTATTTGCTTTTTATATGCTAGTTCTGCTAGCATGTATCAACAGAAGAACATCATAAATATTTTAAAGTACACCGAAATTGAAACAAAACACAAACCCTTGGGTCCTTCATCCTTCTTGCCACCAGTGTCCCTGACAGGATCATCAATGCTGCAATCTGTCCCAGCCCAGGAGAAATTACAAATGCAAGTGGCTTCATTACTACAAACCTGGAAAAGAAAATAAGTGACAGCAGTTAGTTTTATGCTACATATTATTAACGTGTCACACTGCATTTATTTAACATGTACTTAGATACTTAATTCATGGTATAAAACTTACCTATTTGCATATTGTAACAATAGCACTGAGTGTTTGGAACCATATAACACACTTGGAAGTTTGAACCCTCTTAATAGTCTCACATGCTGGGAGAAGCAGAAGTGGTTCCAATCATACTGACACTACATACCTGCACAGGCTGTGAAAAATAACAGCAATTTATCTAGGCTAGTTAGATCTTCACAAGGTAGCTCTCTAGACTTCAAGCCTGGATGCCCAGAAGGCCTTTGAAAAAGTTCAAGGCATGGTTACACTTTCCAGCCTCTCATTTACACCTTGCTCCCATGTGGAATGAAGTCAATATATTTTCATTTTTTCTAAGCAGCAATGAGGAATGCTTGCCTGGCTTCTAAAAGAGAGGGAAGAGTTCTTCCTAAGTTTACATTTACTTGAATGACCTCTAATGACTTAGAACTCTAAAATTTGCAGTATATTCATTATACACAGGAAAACCTATCCAATGGACAAAACTTAAAACATGAAATCAATTGTAAGAGTCAATAGCTATAAACTTTCCATATGAAAAAGAACAAGCAATGGTGTTACTAGAAGAGGTTACTGTGGAAAAAAAGTATGACATGAGAAACAAAGAACGAAGTTTTGATTATAGGACTAGAAGTGAAGTCAATCATTATACAAACAGCTAAAAATATCTTTTGGATGCTGGAACATAAGGTGAAAAAAAGCCCAGAAGACAACCTACACACAAATGATTCTCAGTAGCACATGTGATTTTTTAGTTCAACTTTTATCATGCTCTGTTTTTAAGAAACACTCACTGAACAATCTTACCTAAGAAGTTGAAGATAAACGCACATTATGGCAGGTTTGATCAACTGAAATACCCTTTCAAAATCAGGAATTTTAATGATCCAAAACAGAACAGGTAGGATAGTTCACTCACCCCTCATGTCACTCTCAAAAAGTACCAAAATTATTTCTAATCTCCTAGATACTTTACTTTCTAATTTTAAAATTTTTCTTAATTTTGAATCAAACCCTCTACTTTGAAACACTCAATTTCATATTCAAGTACAGACAACAAGAAGAAATAACCTGTTTCTTGTATAAAGTCCAGTCCTCTAGGCAAGTATTTGTCTCACTGAATGCCACAGTGGATTTTATTAGTATTTAAAACAGTGAATCTGCTCATCAAAACACACCAAACATCTTAGACAAATGAACTTATGGCTAGAATAAAAAAGCATAATGTGCCCGAATATAAAGTGACAGACTTTGGATCTGTCCAAGAACTGTTCAGAACTGTTCAAGAACTGCCTCTCTGCTGAGAACCCACAGCTTGGAATTTTAATTATTTAAGCCATGGGCTGTAAATCTGTGAACACAAGATCAACTTTATAAAGGTGTTAGTGTGCAGGAAATTTTAACTGAAGATGGCCAAGTAGCTTGAAATATGAGTAGTACATTACAGAAGTCTTTACAATAACTAAGGTCAAAGGTCTTTCTTGTGAGCAACAAACCCAACACTTCGGATAGAATTGCAGAACCAATTTGACAACTTTTCTTTCTAAAATTTCATCTGTGCATCACAAAATGGCAGTCTTCCCCTGAATTGAACATTCATGGTTTCAAATCAACACATCTTAGGAAGAATTTCAGGCGCTAGGATCAGAGAGAGGTAGGGAAGCAGAGCTACTCACTCCCAGGACAGACTCACCCCATGACCAGAACAGACTTTTCCATTGGAACCAATGGGACAGCTGCTTATGTTCAAGGACTGAATTGGCAGGCACTTTTTGTCCAGACACATCATCTGAGGTCCACATGGAGCTCCATCCTCCACATAACCTAGATCTGTATCATCATCTAAAAGAACATGAGCACCACTAGGAGAAATAAGTTTTAAGATAGTATTAGTATTATGACTGGAGTCTTTTGAACATATTAAAAACATGTCAGTGTAGATACTAAAAGCCTCACACCTTTCTTTCATTTAAGCATTCTGACAGAATTAACAAAACAGTGGAGTTTTTCTGTCCATCCACAGCAATGACAACATGTTCCAGTTGTCAAAATAAAAAGAAGTCTAGATAAGGAATTAAATACTCAAGAAGGGCAGCTTAGGCTTTGGGGTTTTTTAAGTCTCTGACAGACCATGCTTTTTTTTTTCCACTTTTTTTCCTTCTTTTTCTTTTCCAAATGCTGTGAAATACTATTACTAGGAAAAAAATTTAAAACTAACTTCCTATGTGCTTTGTATAAAAACACTAGTGGAATAATGGAAGAATTAAGAATCACCATTCACTCAGGACCCAGCTATGTAAGAGTGTATTCTTAATGTGACAGCAATGTTGCCAGTGTCTTTAAAATACAACCCCAGTATTGTAGCAGACTGAAACTCATTCACCTGTCCTTCAGCTACTGAACTATAGCTGAACATCTTTATCCTGCCACAACTTCACAGTTTCCTCCCTCTCAGCTTTCACTTCACTACAGCTGTTTCTTTGTGTACTTAATATTCAAAATCATTATATTTAAAATACGGGTCTTTGACAATCACAGACTTTCTCCACTTTCTCCCAGAAAAACATAATGCTGCTCTGACTGGAGTTCTGCTATTGCAGGAATCAGATAGAAGATTCAGGAGGATAACCCACATTTCACCCTCTTTAAGTGTGGACTATTAGGCTTTTTATAGTTTGGGTTTATTTTTTTAAATCAAAAGAAATACCACTCAGAATAATGATTTTGCTGCAATTACCTAAAATTCACAGAATTTTGCATTTATGTCTATCTTATTTCAGTTAGGTTTGACAGAGAAAAACCATGTTGGAATACTGCATTATCTTTTACCTGCAGTCCACTATGCGTCCTTGATGATAAAAAGAATTTGGGATAATTTCTCCTTGAACTTGACCAACTCGTGGAACTCTAGTAAGATTAGTACAGAGCAAAAAGCCACAGAAAACATCACTAGAAAATGAAAACATAAATCAATATATTACTGGAATAATATGAGGTAAACTTACAAAAAGAAAGTCTGGTAACGGTGCTGCTGATCACAGTTAATTTATTACCATAAGCCATATGATAGACTTTGAGAGTGCAAACCTGGAAATATTATTTAAATGACAAGAGGCAGAAACAAGACATCATTCATTCTAATGCACCAGTGAATGTTCACATGAACACAGAATGTAACTGTGCTCTAAGAACAATGCAGTACAAGTAAGAGGAGCCAAGTTGTACAAAGCTTTGTCATGTTAGGCTGAATTGCTTTGCCCTCTCTCTGGCAGCTTACACACTATATGTTAATGTCAAGTTTGAAATTTTAATTTATTTCCCTTGCAGAACAACAGGGAAATTTTATTTCCCTTGCAGACAACAGAACTGTAACAATTGTTAGTGTGCAGTTGCGTGTGCCCAAATTTTGGCAAAGAATCTGTTTTATTTTATATTATGTTATTTTATATCTGCATATATTTAAATATATTTTATATAAGATATACAAGATATATTTTATATCTTCTGTAGGAGGACATCAGCTAATACTGATTGTCCTAAGTCACGGAATCACGGAAGCAGCTGGATGAATGCTGGAAACTGACTTTGTTAAAACTGAAAAAAATGTAAACAGCCCTTCAGTCAGATTATTGTCCTGCATCTCTCTACCAACAAAGAAAAGCGTTTGTAGAAATAAGGGGTTTAACATACACATTAGAACAACACTATCCTCATCTAAATATAAAAAAATTCATTAAATAACTCCTTTCCTTATGATCCTATCTGAAAACTAATAATAAAAAAGCCACTATACAAGCATAAAATAGTCAAAGAAGGAAAACACTATTCAAAACTGAAATTTGTATGCACATAATTAAAACTTACAAAACAGAAAGTAAATCAGGAGAAATTTAAGTCTATCCACTGATCATCATTAACTTGAAAATTAAATTTAATCAAATATTCATCTAGTAATGAACACATGCAAATGAATCAGGCCTTTTCTCCATAGCATCCAAATGTCTAATGGTCCTCTCTGGTCCAAATAAAGGTTGGAATGAACTTAAAACAGCATAATCTGGTGTCAATCCCACAGCAAGTGAGCAGAATGTGCGTATTTGCAGTCTAATTTATCCCTGCCAAGTCTGAGGTGTTTCTATGTTATGAACTTGTGATTTTTTTATTGTCTCAGCTCCTCTGAAATAATTAAAGTCATAGTATACTCTTTGGAAAATCTAGAATTCTTTACAAGTGTACTGCTGAGTCACTCGTGGATTTGTCAGAGCGGAACTTTTTCAAGATGCAAACCTCGTGAGGGAAAGAAGATTCAAAATAGTGCAAAACAAACTGCTGAAACTTGCATGAAAAAGTAGAAAGAATAGACAATATTAAACCATTACCACTCTATTTAAATTACAAATAATCTCTACCAAACTGAACTTACTGTTTGCTGCACTGAATCCATCGGTCTCCATCCTTTCCACAGTTTCCTTTTGTTGTGCCTTCTGTATTAAGCTTTTCATAACAAAATTTGTCAGATCCTGAAGACTCTGTTGATGAAGAAAAAAGAAACATGCTTTCCACTGGCAACATGACAGCTTTGAAACCTGGATAATTTATGGCAGCAGTTCTCTGTAAACATCAGTCTAAACACATATGTATGCTCAGATGGTATTTTCCAGTGACTACAAGGAAGAACAGGCTAAACTGAAATACCTACTGATATGTTCAAAATTTACTCTGAACTTCTCAAAAAAAGTAGCCTCCACAGTGTCTGTATTGTATTCTGTATATGAAATTTATCTGTGGTCTAATTTTTTTCACTTCATAACAGTTGCACATAGATTTTATCTAGTTGTTTTTCACTGCAGTTATTCCTGAGCTGCATTTCAGAAGATTTTATATAAGACATTTATGATAAGCATATGTTCTGACATCAGCTCAATGTTTATTTTATTCTCTTTTTCAGATATTCACAGGAAACCAAACTTGAAGTGAAGCCAAAGTGTAATTTCTACCTATTTTTAGAAGGAAAATTCTGAACAAATAGGTTTTAAACCCATAATTATTTACTAACAAGGTCATTTGTTTTTTCTAAAAACGAATTTAGAAAAAAGAGAAAAGCACAACAGTTATACAGAGGAAGATAAAATAATAAGACAGAGTGGCCGCTGTGGCAGTTGTGATTAGACAAAATGCACAAGAACACACTAAATGCCAGAGTACAGGACGTCCTGGTGGTTCTACTCTGCTGAATTGTCTCAAAGTCATTATACAGAATATTCAGCCCCTCTCTGCTGCAAGCAAAGCCCATTGCAATTGCAATTCTATTTTACTCAACACCCCTGGACTTAAATCCATACTATGCATATTTAGGTTCACACCAACGTACTAATTTTCCTGACTTGGAGGACAGTATAGGAAGGAGAGGCAAGGTGGAGCAGCTTGAGCATGAGCCACTGCTGGCATCATGGAATTGATGACTGTCATTAAAAAAAACCACCCAAAACATCTGTTTTTGAGCTATACCCAAAAAATCCTTAATCCTCTCCCCTCCAGTAGCATTTGCTGCCCTACCCAGATCTGCAGCCTCATCATGCCAGAACTATCTCACTGACACTACTCCCAGACTCAGAATTCCACTTGGCAATCAAGCCAGTTTCCCACTGCAGTCTACTCACTCTACTGACCAGAAAACTTTACCTCAGAGTGACAAGAGCAACAACAAAAAAAACAAACTAAAAATACAAAACAAAGACAGGAATGAACCAGAAATAGAATACAGTTAAGGTAGTTAAAGTCAACTTACTAGATCCCCAGATGTATTTGCACTGATTATCTCTTGTCTTGCATTCACCATTATAGCAACGACCCTAAACAAAACACAGCATGTTAGCAATGACAACTGAAAACAACTTCATCTCTTTCCCCTCCCACAACAAATACCTCGTTTTCAACTCTTCACACACATGTTGGTATGTATAATCGTTTCCATGCATTTGGGTAGATGAAGTGCACATTTTGGCTCAGATTCCCAAAGCCAGTTTGTGTCCAATACATACTGACATTTAAGCAGTCACTTTATACCTTTATATAGTTGTAAAGAACTTATTAACATGGAGTGTAATAAAGATCTACATGTAAAATGTAGAGATACCAAGTGGATTTCACTCAAAGTAGAAATTATTACTATTCATAGAGTGCACAAAGCACAAGCAATATTGATGTCTAAAGGATAAAATTTATGAAGAAATATGGAATACAGGATTTTTAAAAACCAATGCTAAAACAAAACAAGAATGAGTATTTGGTTGATTTCCATTTGCTGATGTGCAGGGATTTTAAAACACTGCATACCTGATTAGAATCACAGGCATACCCATCTTGTTTATGAAGATTTGGCGGACACTGAAAAAAAAAAAAAGAATCTTTTTTGTGATGTGTGCTGTAAAAATACGTCAGAGTATCACATATAGAATTCCTGCTTTGAAGACAATTGTATAACATATAAAGTAGGTTGAAAACATAATCAGTGCAACAGTCTTTATAGCTACAAATAGAAATTAAAAAAATAACATCTTGAGCCATGAAATAGAAGGTTCCTGCATATTCCAAATAGAAATTAAGGAGGTGAGGCAAAATGAGAACCAATGTGTTCAGTAACAGGATATTTGGTAGCTAATACTGGGGTCATGTTTGCTTGCTGTTTATTCCTATATAATTGAGTATTAGCCAAATGTTTTCAGAACAAATGCATAAGATCCACAGTTTTTAAAATTCTCATACATGTGCGCACTCTTAGAAAACATAACACACTTTATACAAAGTCTCACAAGGAGTAATTGAGGGATCTGGGGTTATTTAGCCTAGAGTAGAAGAAGCTCAGGGGGCCTTCTCTACAACTGCATGGAAAGAGGGTGTAGAGAGGTAGAGGTCAGCCTCTTCTGCTCAGGAAACAAACAACAGGATGAGAGGAAATGGCCTTAAGTTGTGCCAGGGGAGGTTTCGATTGGATATTAGGAAAAATTTCTTCACCAAAAGGGTTGTCAAGCATTGGAACAGGCTGCCCAGAGACATGCTAAAATCACCATCCCTGGAGGTATTTAAAAGACACGTAGATGTGGCACTTAGGGACATGGTTTAGTGATGGAGTTGGCAGTGCTGGGTTAATGGTTGCCGTCAATCTAAAAGGTCTTTTCCAGCCTAAATGATTCTATGTTCCTATACTCCATTGGCTGCAATTTTCTACAGTTTTTTAAGCTATTTTATTTCATAAAAGCTATTTAATTTCATAAAATTCATAAATTCAAATGTACTATTTGAATACATTCACATTTGCAGTGTATTATTATTTAAGTTATAGACCAAGCAAAGATCAAAGGAGGATGCCTGACACAAATATTATACACAAAACTCCAAGAATTATAAAAACCAAATAAATCTAAAGAAGTCATATTTTGAGTCCACTTAGATTTTTTTTTCCGTGAGTTTATACTCCATTATTACACCATTATTTTGGGCATATGACTGTGCAGTTTGTTAATACAATTTTCCTGTTAAATGAAGACAAAAAAAAGAGTGCAAACAAACATCAACAGTGCAAGCAGAGAAAGTTTCCGCACACTTACCTGTCCAGAATCCCCAGTGCAGAACTCTGCAATGTCACACTCATTCACTGCATATCGGCAGTCATAACCTCGTGGGAAAAACTACAAAATGAAAAATATAGCTCAGGACTAAGATTACATCTACATAAACTGCTTCTTTTCCTTCTACCTAAAACACACTTTGAGCTTTAACAGGCTGCACATGACTTCCATGGACAACTGAAAAACAATTGATACATGGCAGCAACACTTACAAGACATGATGTGTTACAGCAGGGTCCATCACTACAGTGAGCTCCGTTAGAAAGAGAGCACTTCTTACAACAGTCTGCATAGCATTCCTGAGGAAAACATTAAGCAAAAGGTTTAGTTTTCCACTTTAAGTAAGTTTCTTTTTCTTCACAACCATAAACTATTACATACTAGCAGACAAAAGATTCAGTTTAGCACTGAGGATCTGAAATTGTCAGCTGAAGAAGCCTTTGCAATACTCAAAATACTAAAGGGAAAACAGTGACATATAAATGCTGTAGCAACACAGGGATTCACATCTCCTGAAGCCTGTGCCAAATCCATGCTGCTTAGTTGAATCATATTCAATGCAGAAAAATCCCCCAACCTAACTCCAGGTCCAATTATATTTAAAAACTAGGACTCAAATCTAGAGGGAAGATTTTTGCACAAACATTATTGGAGTATTTCTGCAGTAGAGAAGAAAACAGCTTACTTGTTCTGTCTGAACAGAGGCCCCTATCTCCAAAGTATCAGGAGTGTCCCACCGCAGACACACTATCCAGGAAAAGCAAAGGGCTAAGCACTTCTGTGCAACTCAAAAACTGCTGGGAAACAGCTGTATCTTGCCATTGGTATAACAGGAACTGTTCTAAGGACACTGTCTTTGCACTCATTGTCATTTGAAAAAATGTTTTAACAGAGGCCTTTGATGAAAATGTTCCCAAACAACAGGCAAAACAAATTTATTTCCATAACCTTTCCCCGCTCCCTTACCAATCACTTAATTTAACTTAATATATTTTGTAAGAAAGACTTGTGGAGTAATATATAACTCTACTTGCCATTCGAAAACCACAGTCACATTCTTCTCCTGCTTCTACATATCCATTTCCACACTCAGTGGCTTCAAAGAGCTGAAAGAAAAAAGCCCCCAACCCAAAGTAAGAATAAAACTAGTGTCAAGTGACTTTTGTGTCACACACAACCCATTTCTATGATGCTACACAAATGTGCTGTCCCAGACAATGCACATGCTGTGCCTCAGCGATGAAAAGGCAGTGTGGTTTTCAAGTGCTGCTCAGCAGAATTTTTCAGACATGAAATCTGTGCAGCTAAATCACAGGAATGCTGGTCCTCTTTAGGAGAACACTGATGTCAGAAAACGATGAGAAATAGAGAGACACTACAATAATATTTAAGGGGATGACATTTGAACTTCATTCCTGTTCCATGGACTACCCGTTCTCTGATAATTCTTTCAAGAAGCCAGTCCACAATATCATTCCTGGGATCCACTCAGGTGCCCACACTTGCTTATGCAATGGGCTACTGTCTATTCCTGTGCAATGTTTGTGCATGAAAGTAATAAACATTAAGAAATACTGGCAAAAGGAAGTTCTATGTGCCTTATTAGTAAGTTATACACAGCCACATACAGATGGTACTAAACAGCTAATCCTAGGACCAGACACACACATACTAATAAATTCTGCAGTTCAGGATAATGTAGATTCTATACTGGTTTCACATATCATAATTTTAATTAAAGATATTTTTCAGTCTTGTCACAGAAATAGTTTTGCAAAAAGCTTGTCTGTTTTCAATATAATTCTGCTTTAAAATCATGTAAGAATTTAAAATCATGTAAGGAATCTCCAGTTTAACTGGGATATTAGCAACAGAAACATTCACTAGAACATGACTGAAATGAGAATATAAAAGTTAACAAGTTAAAATGTGAACAGATAAATCTAAGGGTGAAAGATGTGAGTGAACCTTTCTGCATGGGCTTAGTGGAAGTAAAGCTGTTGAGGATCAGTAAGATATGAAGTACAACATAAAATACAATACAAATTACATATAAACTTGGATGGAATTCTTATTTGGTACTTTTTGGTGGGGTAGGGGGAATCATAGTGCCTAATAAAAAAGAAAGAAAACATTTCACTTTTGTTGTATAAACCACATAGGTAATCAACAGCACCTACAGTTCTGGGTGTCAGAAGCAAAACAATACTGAAGAAATATCCTTATGTGCTCTTCTTTGCTAGCAATGTTGACACAATTCTAAAAAACACTTAATTTCTCTGAGTTTTTTCCCCTCTATAAGCTACTGTTTCTATTACACTTCAGTGCAAACAGCAAGATCTCCTACTCTGAAACTGAAATTCAGTTCTCTATTGAGAAAATTACAGAACACAAGCAGGCACACACAAATTTCCTATGGCAATCAGGAGCCATCTAATGTTCATATACATGTCATAGCATAACTCAGGTTATAATTTTAAAAATGGCATCACAGTAGCTGCTTAACAGCTCTGTTTTACTTACTTAAGGATTAAACACGTGATTTTCTACCTTACCTCCTAACTTCCAAAAAACAGGATTCTAAACATTTTATGATTATTTTTCCCCACAAAGTACTTCAAAGCTGTGAAATACTGACAGAGATAATATATTAAGATAATCCATCCATTTCCTGGGATCATTTTCCCCAGAGTAAATCAGATTTTTATTCTGTACAGAGTCAAGTTGACCACTTCTTCACATTACTTTGCCTGACAGCTATCATTAAAAACTGAAGCTGTGTTTTTCTATTTCCGTTCTTACTCCTTTCTGTAAGAGTTCTTGCATTTTTATTTTATAAGCAAAGATTGGTACTCTGGGAAAAAATTCAAAACCACTTGAACAAGCAAAATTTTTTTTAGTTAATTGTGCAAGGTGATGGTCCACCAAAGGGCACAGCACAGTAAACAGAACAGCCTAATAACCTCATGTGGTATTAAATTCTACAAGGACAGCAAGTTTGACACTATGATTAAATAGAATATTAATACTTTAGATTGCTCTTACTTGGCAAAAAGAGCTGCATGGAATATTTTTATACTAGTCAGCTTTAGAAGGATGTCATGTTAACACTGTCTTAGAAAAAATTATGACCTTGGTAAGTTTTTAGGCAAATAAAGCAATGGATGGTACAAGGAAACAGCTATGAATTATAGAGTTTGCTAGACATACATTAGAAATTAAATGAAGTTAACTTTGAGCACAACCAAAAGTTACTACTGTCTACATTAAATCAGCTATAGATTTCTATTTCCTAATGTGGTAATTGGCATTTTTTATAACAACCACAGACACGAAGTCCAAGAATTGAATGTCGGTGGAGCACGCACTATAACCTCACTTCTGGATTTATTTTGCACTACCTAATGTCTTAAATAAGTAGTGCATTTATGCTGAATGTGATATTTATGGTTACTTGAGTGTGAAGAATTATGGAAAACAAGTTGCATTGCTCTCAATTTTTTTATATGCTATGGGGATGAACAGTCAGCTAATTACAACCTCAAGAAAATACCCACACAGACATCGGAATAAATTTGAGAACAGATGTATGTCAGTGAAATTATTACATTTTCATTA
The DNA here is from genome assembly GCA_024500445.1 of Entomyzon cyanotis. NCBI lineage: Eukaryota > Metazoa > Chordata > Aves > Passeriformes > Meliphagidae > Entomyzon > Entomyzon cyanotis. Next base: position 15,164,244 of record JAKEPQ010001027.1, on the reverse strand, counting down.
CTATGTGTAGCAGATGTCTCCTGACTACCAATTTATTTGTTACCTTTGTTGGCCTGTTAAAAAGACAGGCACCTCCCCCACGAAGTAAAAATTCTTTGTATTCTGCAATGCTGCATTTGGAGAATTTCCTGGAATGGTATACCCTAAAATGGCAAAGATTTAGGTGAGTAAATGCCTTGAAACACCACCAGCTACTGGAAAGGGGCAAAGGGGTCACAACATTTTTTAATACTGTAAATCCCAGTTTCTTACAACCACTGTGTCCAACAGTATGACAGCTCAGTCTCATTCTCAAACAATAAAATCAGAACAAAAGAAAGATTTTAAAACATTTTGCATTTTTATATTTCTACTTTATGAATGTACAGTATATAAAACTGTAGCTTTTAAACTTCTTAAGAAGGTAAACCTACATTATCATAGTAGCTTCTATGCACCCTTTCTATTGCATGCATAATCCAGTATCCTCTCAGGTTTTTTCTTCAGCACCTACAAAATGCTACAGCAAGAGGTTTCACAGTTTAATACAGACTGGTGGAACAATCTCATCCCATTTTCTTCTGTCGTATTTGCTAAACTCATTTCATGTCTCCCTAGTTCTTACAGTGGAAGAAAGAGTAATCATTTGTTCATGATGTTATAGACTTCTCTCGTATTTCCTCAACTCTGTCTTTTTCCCAGACTACTGAAAATGTACTTTATTAGTAGTTTCTCACTCAGAAATTGTCTGATATGTTTATTGTCATGTTTTGAGATCTGGGAATGAGGTCCATTCACACTTATAAAGATTGGGGTAACCATGCCATAAGAAGGTTCTCCATTCCTTTCCTAACAGCTCACCACTACTAAGGTGCTATTTCCCCACTGAATTATTCCATATAGAAAAGAAGTCTTCTGACACTGATGGAGTTACGTGAAAAGGCTTTAAAGTGCAGCTAATTCTTCACTCATTTCATTAGTCAGCTTCTGGGTGATCATCCTCTGCTCCTGGCTTTTTTGTTTACTGTCTACCTTTTCTACAGAAGAGGCTTATTCTACAGCCTCTTCTTCTGATAGTTTTGTCCAAGATCAATACTTTGATGAGTTCACCATGTGAAGGAAGCCAGTATCTATTCTGATCAATGCCTTACCTCAGATTCCAGAAGCAAATTTATGGAATGTTTTTCTGCTGCATTCATACAGTGGCTGAGGGAAGCCACAAGGTTCTTTCTACTGAAGAACCGATTTCCAAATACCATATGAAGAAATTAAGCTTCTTCTGTCTTATTTTAAACTAATTTTCTCCATGGTTTTTGCAATTGACCTTCCACAGTGAGCAAGACTCTGAGAGGAAGTGATTTATAAGACTCAAACCCCTATATTTCAGAAGTTATCCTTTTCTAATCAATTGCTTACAGTATTGAGAAAACAATCTCTGGCAGAGTGTGAGTGTAGAGGGCAATGAAATTCCTCCCATATAGATGTGCATCCCCCTCATACTCCACCGATCATTTAGCTAAGGATTGAGTTCCAACTGTTTCTGGTTTTTCATTTATTAGAACTAAAATACATGGATAAAACCCAATGTGTAAATATTTCTGTCATAATGTAAATTATGAACTCCCTCCAGAGCCCTCAATTGCTGATATTTATGACATACCCTGTTTCCTCCATGATGCAACCACCCCAGGATTCAGTGCAGTCACACTCTTCTCAGACAAGACCAAAATACAACAGAAAAGGAGAGAAGTTATAAATATGCTTACAATAAATATAAAGTACTCACTATGAAAATGGACCTTAACTAATAATACAAAGATTTGATGGTTGCTTGGCTGTACAAACTCTAGCCCCAAAAAGGAAACCCACCCACTTGAAGACACACTAACACATTAAATAAATCTGGTACTTTCAGATTACCATCTCTGCAGGTTCTTAGACTCAACACGAAGTTTCAGGCAGTATACAAAGCTAAAGATAGTTAGCAAGGCTCTTCCCTACATGCTCTCAAAGCCGGCAGCACAAGGGTGTGTGCAGAATACATAATATTGATGATTTTAAATGCTCACATTTCCTCTTCCCTAAAAATACACAATACCCTGAAAGAGAATTGTTACTGGACAGGCCAGGCTTTTTCCCTTTGGCATAAAATTATTAACAGTAATATGTAATCAGCCAATCAAACATTTATTCAAAAAGTAGTTGAATGAAAATGGATTTACAGTTTACTTACAGCTATAGCATGTAAGTCAACAGTGACCAAATTCATAACACAAAAACAAAAGAACAACACCTTTTGGTTGGTAAAACAGAAGCTGCAAACTACCCATAAAAATTATCTACCAAAGATAGATGTATTGGAGCTACTACTGGAAATCCAGAGTTTCTCCATGGAAAATATTTACAGATTATTTATGGGGTTATTTGTACTCACTCCAGGTCTTTCATTAATCTTTCTCTTTGCCCTTTTAATAAAGGGCATCCAAATAAGGACACTAAGCTATCATATCAAAAACCTCTATCTTTGAGCTTAAAAAAATTCTGATTTCCAAATTGTATGAACTCTGTTTAACCCATAATCAAAAAACAATGATGCATAAAATATTTTAGCAATTTGCTAGTTTACACAATTCAAAACCAATGCTTTACAAAATAATATTCCCTAAACATGGTTTTCTACTTCACAGATTTTTTAAGTGATTCCACAGTAAAGTCAAGATTATCATTCACATTTTTAAAGAGGAAATGAAGAGAAAAGGTAGCCAAACTGCTTACAAAATGCAAGTGAAAACCCAAACATTTTTCTTTAGCCCTGAAAAGGGCTTTGCAGCAGCAGCTTTTGTGCCAACACTGTACATGTGATAAAGCCACACAAATGTGGTCTGGCTGTGAAACAGGAATGTAACAAATTGAGCAAATATGACACAGGATTAGGTTACAGCTCCTTACCATTTCTTCAGTTGTAAGTCAGGTATTTTTGCATTTTAAGAAGTCAATGATTGTTCTATTGGATTTACACATTTCATGATGATAGAAAAGGAGTTCTAAATTAAATTAATGGTGTTTTTACCAATATACCTTTGAATATTGGTTCTGAACCTAACCTCTCAACACAGGACATCACTGAGGTCATTACAAAATGACGCTAAACTGGTAGCTCTTATTTTGCTGAAGCTCAAATTTTACTGCATATATTTCTAAAAGCGGCAGTTCTTGTTCTACAGTTACAGCGATTTTGGCAATTCTTTCAAACACAACAAAGGAAGTGTTTATGTGTTTATCTAAGGGAGACAAAAGAAGACTCCATGTACATACTCGGTTTCCTGGCAGCCGGCTCCCATTGTATTCCAAGATTCTGAGCCAGACTTTGTGCTAGTTCCTGTGCCATGGGCAAAGGAAGGCCATACTGCATTCCAAGAGGAGCACAATTATAAAAAAACAAAAACCCATTAGTTATTGCAATGAACACTACACTGGCTCATTCTGGCTTACCACATACCTACTACTTCAATAATTCAGTACAGTCAGTCACAGTTCTGTGTGATATAAGGAAAATAAACTCAGTAAAGTACATAACAGAAAAATATTCCTCTCCTAACCTCAGGTAATCTCTCCGCTCAGATTATCCTAAAGAATGAAGTCCTTTTTATGTATTTGTAAAACAGTTCTGTAATATTAGAATTCAACCCATGTTAAAACAGGAGACTTTCATTATCAATTTAACACTGCAATGAGGAAAAAAAATAACAATAGTGAAGAAATCAATCCACAGGGACAATTTTTTCCCTAATTTCAATGTTAAAAAAATTCAGGAAGAATTACATGTCATTGGTACTTCAGAAGATCAAGTATCTCACAGTGATAAGACAAAAAGATATTCACTGCTGTGTTTCGAATACCCCTGTCTGAGATTTTTTGCTCTAAATTTCTGTCAAATATAATGAAAGACTATTTAAATTCTTTTAAAGAGAATAATACAGACAGGAGAAATGCTTTCTAAAAAGAAAAGCACTCTGAGCAGTAGTTTGATGATTATCAAGAAGACTGGCTGTGAGAATCCTAACTTTTTAATATATAAGTTATCTCTAAAGCCCTGAATACTGAAACATATAAACTCTAGAGATTATGAGATTCTACTTTATTTCACTTTAGTCATGGAAAAAAAAAATTACCTCATTCACTCCTACTCCTCTGGCCACAGAGCAAACCCCTCCAAAGTAACTTAAGCTGCTCCTTTTGTAATGAAATGTCACATTCCTTACAAACAAATAAAAATGAAGAAAATATAACACATTGACATTGGGCACCAAGAGCTTATTGAAAGACCATACTCTCACACATACTATGGTAGATTGCATGTACATTCTTCTTCTAGCATAAAAAATAACTGCAAGTTTACAAACAGAACACCAACACTGAAAGAGGTGATTATGTACAAGCTTTGACAAAAATACTATTTTTATCTTGTAGAGTCAGAATCAGTCTTAACCCACAAACAAACCAAGCACAGAAAGCTAGAGTGCCAGACTCCTAAGACAATACAGCGATAAAACTTCTTTAAAAAGTTAACAATATATTCCAATTTATGATCTGTAAGGAAAGAATTCTGTTCTGAAATGTATCAGTATTGAGAATTTTTTAAGTAGGATCTTAATCCAAACCAATTCAAGTTCTAGTTTCAACTTCAAATGAAAAGGCTGAGGAGTGTACCTAAAGGGAAAGTAATTTAATACTGCTCTTTAATCCTGCCTCCTTTCATTTATTGTTAATAAACCCAAACAATTTAGCAAAGTAACATAATCTGGAAGATCTAAATTATTCAATAAAATGCCTATAAATTACCATGAATGATACTTATTTTAACTTCATAGTAATAATAATAAATCTACACAGCCTACAAATGACCTACAATCACCCTGCATGATGTACGAATGACCTAATCTTTGAAATGTAATGTTTTGGGTTTTTTTTTTAATGACAGAATACTCCATAGAGGTATATATTTATTTTTCAGAACATTCTAACAGCCATCAGAACCTTCAGACTGTAGCTTAACTAAATACTTACAGCCAGAGGCTTTGCAACACACAGGACTGTAGTAAGGGCTGAGCCTGACAGGCACTTCTGGAAATAGTCTAGTTTATCAGCCCAGCTCCAAGGAGGCTCAGTTGGAGCACACCATGTTCCACTGGCTTTGGAAAATCTCCAGACATGAACACTCCACAGCCTCTCTGTGTAGCCTGTTCTAGCATCTGACCACTGTCACAGTGAAAGGGTTTTTTTCCCCCCTGCGTTTAAATGGAATTTCCTGTATTTCAGGTTGTATTTGGTATCTTTCACCATGAGAAGAGCCCATTGCTGGCAAACTCTTCAGCAGGTGACACAAAACATGCATGAAAGTCACTAAGAGTGCATGTCAGCAGCACTTTCACAATCTTATGAAGAACACAATCAGCATTGTATTGTGATACCTGTATTAAGGAAATCTGGAGGAAATTCTTCATCCCCTATTTTTATCTTCCTCTGCAGAAGATAAATTATAGGAGAAACCCATTGAAGACATTTTTCACTCCATACTCATAGTATGTAAGCTGCTGGGAGATGGTTATGATCTTTATGCTGCACAGGGGAACACACAGTTCCTCCTCTTTGCTTACAATATTGTGAAGTAAAATAGTACTCGCTCAAAGTTGAAGTCATGCCTAGTGATGCAAGTGGAATTTCCCCTCAAAATGCATTGTGTCTCAGAGAACAATTCATTACAGCTCTAAAGGAGACCTTCCATTAGCAAATCATCACTGCAGCTACATGTGTGAATAAATATACTAACTGAAATGCTCCTGTGGCAACACATAATACTGTCAGCTCTGCCCTCTCCTGATCTTAACTGGAAAAGCAGTACATTACACACCTGATTAGCAAAGCCAAATGTCCTTAAGGGCTCATCAGAAACACTTCAAATGTCACTGTCTCCAGGTTGCAAAGACATTCAAATATCATCATAAATGTATGTATATATATCAACATGAACGTATAAACTACACCTATTAAAAACAGGTGTTAAATATGGATTAAGCTTCCTGAGGAAGGCAGATGTTGATTGATATAGAGAATACCAAGCAAAAAAGTAAGAAAGAAGAGACAAGTAGACAAAAGCAGTAGACAGGAAAGGATATCAAACTAATATTGTAAGCCATTGCAGAGGCTACATACGAGAGCAGGTGCACAGCATCAGCGTGCTGCTTGATGTAGTGCTGCCGGTACTTGGAGAAATCATGGAGCATCTGCAGAGGGTCAGGGTGAATATTAATGCGATCTCTGTCTGTCCAAGTTTCCACAGCAACGAGAACCACCCTGGTGTTCAGCTGCTCCTTGTATATCTGAGGGTAGAGACAGGACAGGCACAGGAGTAGAACACTGGGTCAAACATGCACAGTTAGCCAGTAAGAGTAAAGCGGAAGGACAAGAGGGATAAAGCAGGAGGAAAACATGGGGAAACAGTTAGCTGGTAATGCCTTGCATTTCCTAAAGGTTATTATTCTGATCAGCTTAAATTTTAGGTTTTAGAAGAAAAAAAAAACCCAACTCTTGCTGCTCTTTTTTTATGAGCCACTCCCATTTTCTTTAAAATTCTCATGTCAAATATTTTTGCCCCTGAATTTTGGAGAAAACCTGTATAAAAATCAGCAAAGAACAAATGTAAAGGTACACTGGATGATCTCAAAGAAAAATTAAAGAATGATCACAAAGAGAAAGAGTAGCCAAAGACAATTTTTAAGTTGAGCTTAAGTAATTTCTCAGTTTTCCAATAAATCAAAATTTAATTAACATAATGCTTGATTTCCATTTATATAGCATGATCACTTAACTCCACTCAAGTAATGTGAGAATCAAGTAAAAATATTAATTTTTCTGTAAATTTTAATGTTACCATAGACAAGGAAACAACAATCAGCCAATAATAATAAGAAAACAGTTTTAATATATACATTTTAACGTTGTGTATGATACTTGATTCTGACATAAAACTACAGCTATCTTTAGGCTCAGTTCAAAAAATGTCAAGCTCTATTAACTAAGGTTATGCAGAACTTGCAGATCTATAAAATAGGCATTCCTTATTCACCGTGACCTGAAACCCAGTTTTGTATCAGGGCAGCATGATCCTTATTAAAAAGTCAATGTATAATATTCAGCTTAGAAAAGACAAATAAAAGAGCAAGAGATAGCAACCAGCTAAGCTCAATTTTGTCCAAGACCTTTGAAGGAAAAGAGTATTAGCATGCTTCAATCTAAGGGAGAGAGGCTGAGAACATATACAGAAAATGGTTTACAACGTGAGAAAAAACCAATAAAATTAAACCCCCTGAAAGACAAAGGGGTGGATCAATAAAGACTTTACTTCTGTTTGCTAAGAGGAAAACTGTATTTCCTGAAGCAAACAGCAACAAAAGCAGGGAAGAGGGAGCAGAGAACCTGAAGGCCTCTGAAAGCCAATATACTTTTCCCAATAATAAACCAGAAAGAAATACAGCCCACACCCTATGGACTTGCAGTTTCAATCACTTGTGGTTATATTTGTTTCACAAATGTAAACTTGATTTAATCTCATTCTTAATTGGTGACAGATACCGAAATCACCCCTGCCAAGGGCAAACTCTGACTGTTGTAAGCTTTGAGAAAAATGCCATGGACAATCTGGTAGTTTCTTATACATTCACCCCAGGCTATTTTTTTGCAGAGGAACTAAAAATGCACTTTAAAGTGTAATTGAAATCTGGTATCTGAAAATGTTAACATTTTTAATGCAGTGCTAAAGTAAAAGTCAGTGAATAAGTTTTCAGAAGAAACATTGATACTTACAGCATCTACAAGGTTTACCACAGATTTTGCAAAATTGTTTGTGTATGCAGTTGAAGAACGGTGCCTTTTGAACTAAAAAGAAAAGAAAGTAGAACACAATGAGAACTTAAATATTTATTACTAATTTTTTATTTTTACAGCATGAAAGGAAAATTAATATTTTAAAGAAGAGTAAGGGAAAAGCTCAAAAAACTTTTCAGATCACAGCCTATATCTCATATTCAAGAATCCCTGGAAGATAAAGGAAGCCACATATGTTAGGCAGCCTTTCCCAACTGTTAAAGGAGCATTTAACCACAAGAAGTATCATATTTAGAATCAGAGTTCAAATGTTTGAGACAAAATTACAGGAAAAAATAAACATAAACTCAAAATTGAGAGGATACTGTACCCATTAGAACTGCTTAAGCCAATGAGTTACACAGCAGACTGCAGTATCCACATTCCATCACTTTAATTATAAGACATGAAGATGAAGCATTTACCACTCATGCACAGCTCTTTGCACAGGCATCCTTGTCTTCAATAGCACAATACTTTTGTGACATGTAGCAGTATTTATACCAAAAGGCAAAATGGAAGAGGGAGTGCATGATAAAAGTAAGTATGTGTTTGAACATGGGAAGAGTTAAGCTGGATATCTTAATTTTTTTTCTATCTTTATGGATGTAGATGAGCTGTATGACAAGTTCTGCTTCCTAATTTCTGTGCACGTTATTACAATGGTTTCATGTCTTCTCATCCTGCCTCACAAGTCCCTTCTGTTCCAACTCAAATTTTTTGAAGATACAGCTATGGTATCTGAACATGAATCCTTGACTTTCAAGAAACTGTAAAATTATAAGCCAAGATTACATTGCACAATATGATTTGCAGATAGGAAAAAAAAAAGGTCTCCAAATTTCACAGAAAACGAACACAAAATTGCTTCCAGAAGTTGAATGTTAAAATAATATGCTCTGGAAAATGTTCTTGGTTTTCATGAAAGTATTAAAATACTAAAATCAATAGCAATATACCACATAATGTAGTTAAACATAGATCCTAATAGAAGTTAATCTAAACGAGTAAAAAGTGCAATAACCTAATTAAATGTGTTGAGAGTATCTTTATTGCTAGAAGAAAGGAAATGTTGTGAAAGTACGTAGCATTAACCATTTAAAACAACGGTCAAAGAGGTTTAAGATACTTCTTCCAACAGAGACCTTTGCTGCAGGGGAAACCTGCCCTCTCCTGGTAAGCAGAAAACCTTGAAAGTACATTTCATGAGCTCCTAGACTGGCAGGCTGTGATTCCTAATTGTGAACACTTCCCTAAGTATATCCATTTTATTCTTTCAAAATAATTATTATCTGCTTCTAAGTCACTGACAACTATGAAGCAAAAAATCTTGTGGTCTAAAGTTCTAACAAATAAAGTGTGAGAGGAGACAACAGTCAGTGTCTGTAACAAGTGTAGTGAGCACCTTTAATCATGTCTGTAACAGAAGAGGCCAGAGGAAGGAGACAGACATAGGAATATTTTCTCTTCATAAGGAACACTAACCATAGACATCAAACGAGACAACAAAATGCCCATAACTTCAGTAATTGTGCCTTACTACTAAACAGCTAACGCCTGAACGCTCTTAAAGTAGTTTCTTACAAATGAAAACAGCTCAAGAAATTTCTGTCCTACACTTTTCACCCATTCAAATTGCCTCTACATTGCTAAATTAACACAGATAAAATATAGGTTATTTTTGCCCAGACTACTTCTATGATTTATTAGACAGGTGAGGGAAGGGCACATTATCTGTCTGTTCAGCACTGGAACAAGTATGAATTTCTTCATCCTATTCTGATATATCTTCTATTTCTTGCTCTTAAATATCATCCTTCAGTGTTGACAAAAGAGCCCACAACTTCATAAAGCACTGGGAAACATGCAGCAGGGTGAGAGACATAAAAAGCTCTTTACTAGCAAATAAAATAAGTGAAAACTATTGTATCAGCAGAATTTCACTTTAAAAAAAAAAGTTTTGCTTACAACAGATGTCACTCAGTCTGACTTTTTCCAGTCATTCCACAAGATAAAAGGGAAAAAAAATGGGCTTTCCTCCCACCAGCCATTTTGAGGTTTTTTTACTGACAAACACATTCTGAATCAAACAAACAACTTATCTTGCACTTCATTATGAATCCTGATTATAAGTATAGAATAGCCAGGAAGAACAATCAGAGTTTTGTCTATATGTTTTGCTGCATTAAAATTTAAATGAGTAAGACTAAACTCAAAGTGACAAATTCTGACCTCTTTCTATATAACTTTAAAGATAGGATGTAATTTTAGAATATTCAGTGTGCTTGTTCTGGACATAAATGTTTTGTTGCTATACTTTATGTGCATATTAATTTATCCATATGATACCTAAGTGTTCCAGATTCATTTTGAATATATAATTGCCACAGAAAACCTTAGGTAACATTAAGCTTCACTAGGTATTACGACCTACAGTGTATCTTCCAATACAAATGTTAATAGCTGCTGATAAACAAAATCCTGGACTCAAAAGTAGCTGATGCAGCACATTGCTGTACATCAGCCTACAAATTGTCACCAAAAGGAAGATCACCGCTGAATTGATATACTTACCATTTTATGGTCATTGACTATCATGAGCTCCAGGTATTTCATTTCTTCAAAGACACCACGAGATAACTGATGGATTAAAGAAATTCTTTGAGAAATCATGAAGATGTAGTGATTTTCAAAAATAACTGCAGCTGATTTTTATCATATATACATACATAATATATCATATATACATATTAAATATATATTATGTATGGAATGAAAACCTGGAAACAACTGGGTGAGAAATGCAAATGTTCTTTTTGGTTCAGTGCAGACACCACCACTGTTTCCCTCCTCCTTTCATTATATACTATTCAGCACAGATTTAATGAGGAAGGAAGTTACTAAAAACATATACACCCTCAAAAATATGGTGTGGATTGTGCAACTCAGTGAAAAAATACAGATTAATCTTCTTTAATCAATTCTTCGACTAATTGATACATATACATGTGAAGATCATGAGGACTGCCCCACTTAGGTTCTCTGAATAACCCAGTTCTGGGTGTCCACATTTGGATTTTTGATTTATTCATGCCACTTAATGACCCTAATGACAATAAAGGCAGGTATCTACAAAGTAGCAAGAGTTCATTCAAAATTATTCTTTATTCTCAAGCAGACAAAAACTTTAACATTCTAAATTTAGTCATTTTCACTACTAAATTTTGATTTAATTGATGCATAACATTGCTGTCACTTTAGTAAGTTTATCAACTTTCTTCCAAAAATTCTATTTTTAAAGAAAAATCTTGTTTTCTCATTTGGTAGTTTTATTATGTGACAATATTAAGCTTCTAAATATACTTGTTTCCTAAATCCTATGTTCTCATGACATTAAAAAATACACAAATTAGTGAGTTAGTGACCCTTGACTCAGGGTCACACTTCTACTTACTGCTCTCTTTCTTCTCTTTCTCCTCAGCCACTGCAGTTCAGACAGAAAGGGCCATTCAGAACTAGAGTCAGTCTCTGTAAAAATTACAATTTAAGAATTTCATGGCATTATTTTAAACTACTTATGTACACTTTGTATATTGTCCAAACCAAAAGTAGATCAAGATCACCAAAATTAGAACCACCCTTGCTTTTCAAAAGCTCATTTTTTAAAAATACATAAAATATATCAAAACTCAAGTAATTTAGGAATCTTAAAGTTAAAACATGCAAGGAGAGGTGAAGAAATTGTAACCTGGGCTTAGAATACATGTTTTCTTCTACCTCATTACCTCAAAGACATTAATATCACTGATTAAATTTTGTGATTTTCAGAGGAAAGCTAAATACAGGTCTATGGATGAAAATCTTACAGCTGCTTTTTGAAAAATCTAAATTCCAGTGCAATAATTGTGAAAAAAGTCAGGTCAGTATCTATTTTTCAAGATTTTCTAAATAATCAGCAATTTTATAAACACCGCTAGCCTAATATTAAAATTTTCCAAGTTATACAATTATTTCCAATATTGAAAAACTCATAACATAAGCAAAAACGTACCAAGGTCCTGCAACTGCTTGGAGGCTTGTGTTCCATAAGTTCTTTGGATGATATGTGGCCTACTTTTACTTTCCTGATAAGAAAAATATGTGAATTTTTCTTCTACTTAATAACATCAAGTGAAAAATGTGGGACTTCTTTCAGTATTTATAATTTTTATTATTTTTTCTATAAAATGCAAGCAACTGTAGTACCAATTTGGGAAAGTGCTAATTTGAAGCAACCTATTTGCAATCCTGAGCAAATCATAGAGCCCCTGCTTCAGCAAATTAACCAGTCTACAAAACTGAAATGTCATACATGTCTTTGAGATTACCTTAAAGAGTCCTTTAAAACCTTAGCATTAGAGAACATAGATCAATTATTCCAATAAATTGGATTAGAAAGCCTATATCTGGTTGAACTCTTCCTCACACAGATGAAAAGCAACTATTACTACTAATGAAAAGAATCCTATCTAATTGCAGCAAATCCCAAGAAACCAATCAATATACTATCCTTAAGAGGATTATTTCACCCTGTTTTATTGGTGCATACCACACTTTAAAAGGACAAGATTTTTAATGCATATTTTCTTTAGAAGGCTGGCAGACCCCAAATTATCACATTTGAGTATCTACTCTAGAAATCAACTCTTTTCTTCCATAATACCTCCTCTGCAGAGCCTGCCAAAACAAGCAATTCTTTTCAAAGGGTAGGATGCTACTGTTCTGTAACTTCCGTAAGAAATATATAACACACTGAAGGACAATACTGCATGTTTTTTCTGGATTTTGGGGGGAAGAAGAGGGAGTTTTATATAGTATCTACTGTAGTTAAGGTTAATCAAGCTGAATAAAGTACATGCTGAAGGCTGTGTTCAAGACATCTATCTCCCATACTGCAATCAAAAAATGACCTTCTGAAAGCTCTCTGTAGTTGTATTAGTTTCAGTAGTTCTGAGAAAATTATGTATCTCATCTATTTTTTTACCATTTAGAGTTCAACTTGAAACCTTGAGTTGGCAAATGATATCTCACTTTTATAACCAGAACTATTGCTCTACTTACAACTTTTATTGAAATACCACACAGAGAGATATCCTGGTTTCCCTTGTTCACCCAAGCAAGAAAACAGTTTAGTCAAATTCTCTTCTTCCTACTATATGGATACCGTTGTATAAATATAATCTCCATGAATTTGCTGTGTCTGTGTTGTCAGTTTTTAGAATTACAACCTTTATGAACATGTGCTACATCAAACAGACGCACAGCATGTACTGTTGCTCCCAGGGAGACTGATTCGTTTGGATGTACTATTTCCCCATATCTCTGAAGTTCCATTTATAGTCCAATAATTGACTGTCCAAATGATACCAAGTCCTCTGAATGTTGATCCAGTTTCTTTGACAGCATCAGTCAATGATTTCACAGATCTTTATTCAGACTGTAATTTCAGCTTTACAGTCACTAAAACATATCAGTTCTGCAGCATTAATTATTTGTCATATACTATACATTTACTGTCACATACACACTAGAGCGAGACAAGCTTGAGACCTGTGATACAGCATCTGCAATATTTCTACAGACCAAGCAGGATACAAACCTTCAGAATTCTCTGTCTCAATGTTGCAAAATCATTTCACTGAAAATCACTCAAATATTTGAATCATTCAGAAGTTAGAAATATACCTAGTTTTACTACTGTCTGTGAAATTGTGCCAGCTGTATTAACAGCTAAAGTTTTAGAAATGGTTGTACACATGAAACATGAAATACAAAATCAATAATAGCAAAATACTTGCATAAATGCAGTCCTACATGCTGATGCAGCATAATCTTGTATTTGAATATGCTTGATCACAATCATTTAAGATGTACAGTGACCACTGACTTAAGACATACAAAGTGTAAGATACCCAGATGTAATTATCTACTCAATTAAGCTTTTTTTGGAATCATGGTAGGCCAAGAGCAATCTGATGCAACTATTTAGAGAGGAATGTATAAATGAGTTCCAGAGACTCCTTCAATGCATTTATAAACACTTTAGTTCAAGTACTAGAGCAAATTCATAAATACTTTTTGACAGCCCATAAACATGGGCTGTGGAAACAGTTTTATTTGTCTACTCCCAGTGTCTAAATGATCAACAGCAAGTAGGAAACCAAAGATTAAAGAAAAGCAGAGAAAAATCATAGGTAAATCATAATTACACGCTTACTACCTGAAACAAATTCACATCAAGTATTTTAAAATACTTTTCATTTTCATATGAATGCATGGCACATATCACTCAATGATTTATTTTAATGCTTTTATTTGCTATTCCTTGAGCACTCTCCCAAACCAAATAAATTAGACAAAAATGAACTTACTGCAATGTGGGTCAGATCCATTGGCTCTATCAAGTACAAATATGTACTGTCTTCGAACATGCCACTAGAACATGAAGAAAACGAAGTGATATTTAGGGTTACAAGACAATGAGTTTGGCTGCAGGATATGAATTTTGATGAGACAAAACCAGACTTAGGGCTGAAAAACTAATCAATATTACATATATGTTTATTACTACCACGTAGCTAGAGCTAAGAAATGGGTTTTTTTTAAGATATGTGGCATATTTTAATGGACTAACACTAAGTGTAATGGCAATGCAATGATAAAGTACAAAAAGGAGTAAAGATTTGACCTTGGAGAGATGAAGTCCTAAGACACACCTTAGCATGCGATATACAATCAATTGCTGAGCTGCACTTAGCAGTAACTAATGCTAGTAAGGGCTAACTTCTTGCATTTTTTCCTTGTACAATCTGACAAAAAGATCCATTTTTCTATTGACTGACAGAATAATACATGAATACTGAGCATCCAAGCTGCTGAAATATAATTCTTGTTTATCCTCTACCATAATAACTCATCTGGGGAAATATTTACTTGCACTTACTATATTCAAAGGTTTCATGAGAGAGCCTCAAAACAGCAATTCCAATGATACTAAGAAAAATTGCTAGCAGTTTGGCATAGCTGGTACTGGCATTTCAAAACTTACAAACATCTTTGAGCCTGTAGTGCTTCAGTACCTCCCATATTAAGAGATAATATTCAAGAATAATAATTAGTTATAGCCTTGTCTGAAAAATTAGGGCATGCACTTACTGAAGTCCATTACAAGTTGAAAGAGCAACTTTGGAATCCTGGACACCTCTGATGTTTCCATGGTAGTAACAATGCTCTCCTCCCTTATAATGTTTAAAAACAAAAATAATCACACACAAAATTATCCTGATTTAATGTCTTTTGCTTAAAACTAATTTTTAAAAAAATCTAACAATACACGTTTACCTCATTAGGTAGCTGTCTTTACTGTCTATAAGCAGTAAGCTCCACTAAACTACAATGAAAAAGTACTCTCAAAAAAATATTATTAAAAACCTTGAAGTGTTGCTGTCGCTCACCCATTGTTTGAAAAAACTACTATTCATCATAAAAGCATTTTTTATTCTTGTGTCATGTCATCTGAACTCCAACATGCATATTGAACCCATCCATTATTTATGCAATTGTTATAACTAAAGAAGGCAGAAAACATGTAAATGCTCTTTTTCTATCTATGACAGCATTATTTCCATTTTGCATCCTATTTAATGAGTTATTCAGATTCTGAATTAAATTTCTCACAGGCTATTGTATATAATTAAATCAAAGTACTAAAGAGAAAGCAATCACTGTGTGTTTACCTTTCATCACTGAGAATGCATAAAACATGCTTTTTAACAGCTAAATTCTGATTATATTTCTCACACAAAGCTTTTCAATATTTTTTTTCTTTAAAGATGATCATCTGAGTAAAGAAATTGCTGTTTGTTCTTCAGTCATTTTTGTAATTAACTATCTCTTTCTAAAAAATATAGTACTTTTCATTGAGATCTCACTTCTTTAGCTTCACATCAGGAAACAAAACAACCTTTTACTTAGGCCTAAAAAGTATTATCAGACACAGCAGAAGAGACCAGGATACAATCCTAACTTGACCTCCTACACAAATTGTGTGGAGTTTTGGGTTTGGTTTTTTATTATCTATTATTAAGCCTTTTACAGATTAACATGACCTCAGGAGCTCTATTATTTCTTCTAAATAAAACAATTTAGAAAACATTCCCTAGGAAGTTTGGATCAAGTTACTGCAGCATGCAAAGGTAGCCCATTTGCTGAGTCTGAAGTTCTAATATAATTTTCCAGTCAGACTCATGATTCAGCAACTGCAGTGCTCAATGCTAGTGCTGCAGCTGACAATTGCATGAGCTTGTCTAAATGCCAGAGGGGATTGTTTCTTGCATCATTTAGCATTTTTGTCTATTCTGCAGAATACTGAGTCTTAATGAAACAACTTCGTTTGTATGTTACATGAAACTATTTTTCTTCTCCAGTGGAAGAAAACAAAACAGCATATTTCAGTAATTACATTGCAATGTAATTGCTTAATTCTGCCCTAATCTGCCACGTATTATTTTGAAATTCTCTATAGCAAAGGCAAAATAATAAACTAGACATCTAATACTTGGACAAACAGCAGTCTGGACTTTTGAAGACATGAATACAACCAGAATGCTTGCTTGCCTCCACTCTAACTACAGATATAATTCACAAATAATCAGCTTGCAAGAAATATTTTGTCATTTCTACCAAATATGAAAAAAGTAATTCACTGAAAACGTAGCTTATAACCCTACTAGGAACCTTCCAGTCCTCATTTTGTTACTACAAACAAACAAAAAGACTGATCTGGTTCCCTTAGGGCTGAACTACCTTGCAGAACTTTAATCTGGCTTTGGATCAATAGCCTATGGCACTGAATTCAGTTTGGGAGCTAGTCTGACAAACATAATTAATTGGATGTCTAGCAATATGCTGATTTGGTAATAACTCCAGAAGTTAAGGTTTCACTTAAATCTTTCATTTTCTGTTTCACAGCTGTATAATTCTTGCAAAGAAAACTCACTGTGAGATTTTTGGGTTTGTTCAAATGTCTTACATTACCATTAGTCTTTCTCCTTGTACTTTGTGTTAAGGACACATAAATAATTAATGAAGATTAATCTGATGGTGACTTCAACCCCTCCACCTCCTGCATTTTACAAGATGTAATTGTTCTGGCAGCAATGGATCATCTTCACTACTACCACCTACAAATGCCTACTCCTCACCCCAAAACACAGCTTTCCTTTTTTGTACAATTCCTCTTGTATTACTGAGATAGCCTTATGAGATCACAGTTATCTTCTAGGTGTGAAAAAAACTTCAGATATTTTTAAGCCTTGAAAAACATTTTTTCTCTTTTTTTTAAAACATTTTATTGGAATTGTTCCCTCAGAAATCAATTTAAGAAGACAGTACCTTAGAAAACTTTGGTTTTCCATCTTCATAGTGAATCTCCACATAATTGGAAGATAATAAGTCACTGCCAAAGAAAAGATAAATAAAGGTGAGACAAAATCTGAGTACTCTTTCTACTGCTGTGGGTAGGTTTGGGGGGTTTTGTTAGCATTTTCAAACCATTTTTATTTTCCTTGTTTATCAGTTTAGGAAAAAAATCAGTCAGTTTGTGTTCAGTACATGGTTTGATGGTACATTGGAAGTCAGAGTGCAGTACAGAAGGGGGAATTCCATTCTGCAATCTAATGCCTTGTATTTTATCTATACAATTGGATTGCCAGCCTTCTAAATATGCAAAAAAAAAAACCCCATGGTTTTAGAACTTTATTTGCTGACAGTAAATGTATGTTTAGTTCATCACCATTTTCAAATAAGTTTTACATTTTATCTAAAAGTGTAAATTGAGTGTATATAAGGCTGAACAAATAAATGCACCATGGTTATGAAGACAAGAGTGTATAATCACTTTCACAAATTGCAAATACTCATTTTTTTTCCCAAAAGGAGTAATGTGCCTTTAAAAAAACCCACACAACACACAACCCAAAACACACCTGATACTACCTCTTTTCTTACTTCCCTTTTTTATTTTTAGATACCTTTCACATTCTTATTTTCTTCCTAACTATGGCAAAACAAATTTCTGAAGTATAAAAATTTCCCATACTGTGTAATTTGCAGTTCAGATTTCTTTCTTTCTTTTTTTTTTAAAACTAAGAATAGCTAGCCTGTACATATCCTGTGATACACTCAATGCCCCATATTCACATTTCACCAAGTTACAGCCAGGGTTGCAGCCAGCATAGAGCCCAGGGAGAGCAAAGCAATTAAATATATTAACTGCCCCACCAAATAGGCAAGACAAGCATTTTACTTCACGTGATCCAGAATTCTTAGCATTTTTAAAGTCTCTAATGTACCCTTACAACTAAAAATAAAGAAAAAAAATCATTAAAGAGTCCAATAGTGGTGCATATTTCAAAACAAAAATATCATTGCTACAAATAAGAAGTATCATTATGGAAGTCTGGTCTGGCAAAATAGCTCTGATGGGAATTCATGACTAACAACAACCTATGATAATGGGTATCTCATATTAGGCTATTAGCAATCCTGATAACACTTTAACTCTGGGCCTGCTGGCTCATAAAATCAATTCTTCATGCCACATTTATCAGGCACTGCACTCATTAGAGAGCATCCTGCAGAAGTCAGTTTACCAGTAGTTCTCTTGAAAGTCCTTTGTCATGAGAGACCACACTGTGGGCACTCTAGGCCTGCAAAACCAATGTTAATAGCCCTGAATAATTACTGAAGTCTTATAATTAGTCTTCAACAGCTCTTTGAAGGCAATATTAAAGAGATGTATTTTTAAAGTGCATATTTAAAAATAAATTCAGTTGCATTAAATCATTTAAACTTTCTCTATTTGTATCATAGAACAAAACTACAAACTTTCTGCAGAATATACAAATGCTGCATGGTGTAAGTGCTTGACTACAATACAAACATTCACTTCTTCAATGTGGCAAGATTTGAAGCTTCTAAAAAGGCATACATATACAAAATAATTAAACTTTAGAGTGTTGATCATGTCCTTTTATTTACATTTTTTATACTTGTTATGAAGCATAAAGACTACTGTTCTCAGTAGTTGATGGGAATGGTACAGATAAGGATACAGATAACTGATGTAAGTAAGAAAATTGAAAACTCTAATTACAGGTAATAAAAAAAAAAAAAAAAAAAAATCACTAAGAGTGAGTAAACACAGGAACAATGCTCAACGTGATAGGGCCCTGACCAGATTCCAGCTTTTACAGACACTTCTGCTTCAATGCATGGAGACCATTTGGTTTCCTCAAACCAATTCCTGGATCAGCAGTTATCTACCTGTTTCCAAATTAAGCTCATACTTTCACGCATTCTTTTTTTGCCCTCTTCTAGTAACCTTATATGACTGATCTCAGACCTTCTTTCTATGCTAACTAGTGCTTTTTGCATCTCATAAGGCTTGCAGTAAGTGATTTCCCACTGTGTGTACTGACGCACAACTAACTGTAGTTTAATTACAGCGTTTCTCTCAGATTTATCCTATTTTGTGTGACATAAGAGCTGCTCAAAATTTCTTTAGTCTACCCTTTGCAGAATCTTTCCAGAGTTTAGTATTCTTTTCTTGGATTTTGGTTGAACTTCTGTTGTAACCAGTTGGTTCCCTCATCTGCCAACCTTTTCCATTCTTTAGCATCTCATTAATTCCAACTGCCAAGGAATTCCCAATTCAGATGGTATCCAAATACAGCGTTGCACATGATAGGATATTATGGAATAGATATGATGGAAAACTCCTGCATATATGTACACATGTATTACAAGTACAAAGCCAGGATGCAGCAGACAGACTTTTCCAGTAGACTCTACACTTGTTTCATCACTGACTTTCCAACATGTATTGGGGTCCATGTGGAAAGGTTTTGGTTGGGGGGCTATAGGACTGGCTCTCTGAGAAGCTGCTAGGAGCCCCCCCATGTCCAACAGAGCCAGTGTCAGCCAGTTCCAAGATGGACATTTGGGATTTGCAGGATACAAAGCACATCAATTAAATTCTCCATGCTGAACACACTCCCTCCAAAGAAAATTAAGGCCTGCTGTTCATGATATACTTCCCAAATGCCATGCTATAAATGAAATGCACCTTTAATTTGTGAAGCCCTCTTTTGCCAAATGTAACACAGTGTTCACCACTTAGGGTGGTGTAGAAAATCTTTTATAAGACTTGGATTTTACAAAATTGTTCCTCATGCTAGGTGGGAACAGGGTGTTTATCACTAGTTTCTAGTCATTATTATGTTTTTAAGCTTGCCACACATAACCACTAAGGTTATGCAAGGGCGTTTTTCTCTCAACATTCCTCTCAGGACAGCAAGAATTTTGAATATTCCATTGAAAACATGTTAAAAAAATACACATAAAACTGCTACTGCAAATTTCCTCAACCAAAACTTTTGCCTGTTACTAATGCTAACAAATCTGACAAAAGACATAAGAAAATATTAAAGGAAAAGAAAAAAAAAAAGCTTAACCAAAATAACTTTCAAACATTTTTTCCTACACAAAAGACACACTGAAGAGCACTGTAATTTCACCAGGAGGTGTGATGGGATTCTTTATGCAAGTGGCATCAAAAAGAAAGGCCTAGAATGCACTAAGAGCTCATGTAGAACAATTGCCTAAAGTGAGGCACACAACTCATGCATAAAGTAGGGGTCTCTGCAGCATAAAATAAGTCTTCTTTCATTATCATTTACAGAATGCCTAAATTCACCTCCGAAAGGCAGACCTGAGTTTTAGAAAATATATTTGCATCTCATCTACACTGGACTGTGTTTTGCCACCTTTGATCCATTTTGAGCCATTTACATTTTGCTTAGGGCAGAAATGGATCCAGTAGAGCAAATTTGTTTTTCAATATGACAAGCACCAGAAACAGTGCAAGCTTTAACTGAAACAAGTGTCAGTCAGGATCACATCAGAAAAAAGGCTATTTAGGTAGTGACACATTAGCATGATTCTTTACAATAAACACATCAAACTGCATCATGTTGAATGAACTCATGACAAAATAATTTCTCTGCTGTGTCCTTTCCTACAGTTCCTTCCACCCTTCCTTGTTTGTCTTAGATAATTATTCTTATTAAGCTGTCCTGCTTCATGGCTCTTCTATCCACATTACAATGAGAAGTGCAAAATAAGCAGCAAAGGGATATGCCATTCCCTGTAGGTGCTGCATTGGAAGGCATAGGCTAGCTATTATAGCAAGCAGCAGATGCTTTCTGAAGAACTCACATGCACTTCCCTGGCACATACTTCACTGCTGATGTTTTCATTAGCAGGAGAGCTGCAGAGTAAAAAGTGGCTTACCTCAGCTGGCATCTAACTATCCTGATGAACAGAATTGATTTGGGTAGAAAAAGGCTATGAAATTACTAAAAGATATCTCATATACAAGTAAGCAAATTAGCTTCCAGGAACCTAGTTGACAGCCTGCAGAAAATCAGAGCACAGCAAGAATTACCTTCCTTGCATACTTCTTAAATTATCTTTATACTAACCTATTACCAGGCAATAATTTATTAAGTATTAGGAAATGTTCCAAGCTCAGTACCAGTGTCTGAGAAAGCTAGTTTAGTTGAATTATTTAATAGAACATGCATCAGATGTTTTTGTCCATTTGACAGATACAGTTTAGTAGCACATAAAGGTGGGAAAAACAAATAGAGACCTTACTGCAGCATTTTGTTAGATCATCAAGGCACTGTCTTCTAATGCAATGCCCATCTACAGCCTTGTTTATATTAACAATTTCAACAAGCTTTGTTGAACTCACTGTTCTTATGGGAATTTATTATTACATTTCTAGTATGCATTTACATTAGTTTTTACTTGGCTGTTGTCTTTGAAGCTGCTCTGACAAGAGTGTCTCCAAGGAATACATATACTCCTAATATTATATTTTAAAAGAGAGAAAGGCTTTACTACTTGTTCTTATGTTATCTTGAAGAAGCTTAAAAAACCAGAACATGATACTGTGGATCAAGCAATTGTGTTTACAAGCAATTAAAAAAAACCAACTGATTATACAAATGTATAGGTTAATGTTTTCATAACTATGGAATCAAAGGAAGTCCTCACTGACTTCTGCTATTAATTCCATAATGATTCTGTAACAATAAACAGTACATTTATTTAAAAATCGCTCCTTGCATGGTCTTGCTGCTGTTGCTTGGTTTTGCTTCATTTGTCTTTGAGGTAGAGAAAAGGATGACCTAACCACAAATTGACAAACTGAAATTACCTAAGCGATCTTTAAATGGGGAACAGGTCTCCAAAAAAGACTGACAGGCAAGCATGTAATAAGATGGTTTAGAATATTCATATAGAATGGCACAGAAAATGCTCTATATTTTTTTCAGGATCAGTCTGTATATCTCAGTGCAAGAAACCCTGAGTCAGTTCAAGGGAGTTCAGAAAACAAATTCATGATCCTTTCTCTAGCTATGTCCCAAAGCTCTCCCTCCAAGAATGGAACATGCTGTATTTTACTGGCTACTTCAGCAAGCATTGTGAAGGCAGCAGTTTGAAGAGGTCTTCAGAATATTAACAGTATGTTGGTCAGTTTTCACCATATTTTCATTTACCATCATGCTGATGATGGTATCACTTCAAAAATGTTATGCACAAGGATGTGAAGATACAAACAGCTAGACAGCATTACAGAAGAAGAGTTCTATGCCATGGAAAACACTTAGGTGCAATTTGTTATGACACAAGTTTCCTAGAAGAACAATCGACAAAATAAAAATTTCATTTAAAGAACTGTTCAAAGTTACTCAATATTGCTTTTCAATTGATCCTTTTTCTTTCCT
Source organism: Entomyzon cyanotis (assembly GCA_024500445.1). Lineage (NCBI taxonomy): Eukaryota > Metazoa > Chordata > Aves > Passeriformes > Meliphagidae > Entomyzon > Entomyzon cyanotis. The sequence continues at coordinate 15,141,445 of JAKEPQ010001027.1, read as the reverse complement.
CACCAGCTTGGAAAACGTATCAGTAAGAATTTTATTGACCTGTAGTGTAAGACTGAGGGCTGCCACCTGTCTGCCAGAATGGTCTCATCCAATGGGAACCATATTTGCTAAAGCTTCTTTCATTTAAAGAAAGGTTTTTTAGATAGAAGAGAAACTTGATTCTTCTCCTCTTGAGCACTTCACTGAATGTGCCAGACGTTCTGATACTTTGTGTCTAATGGTAACAGTCCAAATTACAACAACTTTCCGTGAAGGGAAAATCCAACCAGATGTGGATGAGATGTTTTTTCATTATTATTTTATTTCTAATATCAAAAGAGTGGAGTAAGCGTATTTATACTTATAGAGAGCTGACTTGAGCACCTTCAGATTAGATTAATGACTACAGCAGAATCTGAGGTACATTCCACCAAATACAAAGTTTATTTTAGTTCCCTTAATCTATGCTTCCATGTTGAACTATACTGTACAGCTTTAGCTCTGTCATTGAATCAAGTTCAATTCAGTTACAGAGGTTCCTAGGGGCTTGTTTGATGAACTTAATCATAGGCCAGGCATACACAGGTTTTACAGTAGCTCCAAATTGAAATATTTCAGCCAGCCTACAAAACACTCTGCGATGCCAGGAATTCAGTTCAACATAAAGATCTCACTATTGACAAAACTGAACTGTATCAGAAATCAACTGAAACATCTACTAAAGTGGAAAGATAAGAGTTCTTCACTATTGCCCAGGTACACTGGTTACATGTGGGAGTGAGAACGTTACCTATGAAAGGACACATTAAGTCAGACAGCTGCTTAGTATGTTGTCTGACAGCAAACAATGCTACACATGTAGCTATCTTTCAGGGAGTTTCTCAGCAACCAACGATCTGTGACACCAGGATTTCATAAATCAGAGTTATTATAATTGTTTACAATGGCTCTCAGTAGATTTCTTTTCTGTAAATTCTTCCAATTCTTTAATTCCTGTAAATAGTTTAATATGTACAGCATCCTGTAACAAAATTAACCTTTTAACTATTTTTGTGACCTTCTTTCAAACCTCCTCCTGCATTTGATACCAGAAATTGTTACGTGGGAGGGAGGAGGCAACCAACATCCTCATCCTGGCACACGGAATGTTACAGTGTTGTCATATTGTCACAGATCAGTATTTGTCTTCCCAAGGCTTGTCAACCTTAACAATGCATCAAACCAAAGGCTGTGGTTGCATCTCAGCTGACAGACATTCAAAATCCTGTTCAGATGCATGAGAGATCCACACTTAATTAAATCCAAGATCATGAGTGCACAGAATAAAGTTTTCACTCCCCAAGCAAGTGGTTTGACAAGTGGTACTTTTTACAAGGACATGTAGAGATAGGACAAGGGGGAATGGCTTTAAACTGAAAGATCATAGATTTAGATATAAGGAACGAACTCTTTATTGTGAGGGTAATAAGAGGTTTTCACATCTGCCTCTAAGACTTTGCACATGAAATGCCCACTGAGACAAATGATAACTTTTAATAGGTTGCCTCCAGCTCTGGGAATAAAGCCCTGTTATCTACAACTGAGAAATTCAAGACTGCACTTAGAGGAGGGCATACACACTGCTGTAAAATCCTAACACTGAGTTCCTTCCATTTCATCCGTGACAAATTTTTTAAAGGTGACTAGAATTTAACTTTTCACAGTACTATTATCACATTTAATTTAGCTTGTGTATTTTATAGGATCCATTTAGTACCCTAAATGTTTAAGTGTTTATTTAAGAAAATGTCATAAATATGCAAAGTTTCCTTCTGAAAAACTGTGACTAGTTTCCCATTTCCATTTTTTAAAAAAGTATTTTTAAAAAAAAACCCAAGAATCAAATAGTTCCTCAAATAATTCAGTTACTGCCCTACTGTTTTTTAAATTAGGCTAACATTGTAACCTCCTCTGGGACCACTCTCAAGTTAATTCAGTCCTACAGAAATATACACCACAAAGAGTAAACACCAATTATAATGTTTAAACTATTAGATAAAATTTGCTGTAATGTTGGCTGCATTTCACAAAAGAAACTGACTTTCCACAATAGTCATCATATTTTAATGTCTCAAATCATTAAGTCATGTTACGGTCAAATGCAGCGGGGTTGGGTTTTTTCAGTTCATGTCAAAGATGTCACATATTTTTGATATTACATCTTCATTGAAAAGAAATCCATTTTCCTGGAAACAGAGTTTCCTGTAAATATGGACTTCTACAGAGAAAAGAAGGAAAAGCTAAGAAACAGACTGATTTTGGTGATTTTTTTTTTCTCCCCTTCCCCCAGAATCCTAAATTTTGAGGCAAGTTTTAAAAGGATGGGAGAGAATTTTTTTGCCTTTGGGTTTTACCTTCTGTTTCTGTCCAGCTCAGTTAACTAATTCCCTATTCTTGGACATGTCTCAGCCAACACAGTCCCAGTGGTGAAGGTTCCAGTATGGCCTCAGCCCCCTGTGCTGGTGGGGATCTCTTTATTTAGAGGCTGGTACTAGACCATGGCTGCAAACTGCCAGAAAATACAGCCAACTTCCCTCCTCACTAAAAAAGCAGTGAATAGACATTCTTAATGCACTGCTTTTGGTAGTATTGTTCTTTAATGTGTTTTAGTACTATACCAGAACATAAAACCTGCTACCTTTAAACTGGACATTAAGAGTTACCTGCAAAAACTCTTCTCTTTCAGCAGAAGAACAGTAAGTTAAAAGCCTTTTACATGTTGCTGGAAATGAGATCATTAAAAACTAATTTGCTAGCACCTTGCAAACATTTGTTTGTGTAAATAATGCATCAGTATAAAACAAGAAACTGGTCAGATATACTAGGATCATTGACTATCCAAATATAATGTAACAAAACTATTGTTTGAGGACGGAAGTGAACTTACTGAAATAAGTGATCATTTTTAGAGGCTTTTTATATAAATTGTGTTTTATGACAATGCTACATGTTACCCATTGCATAGGGAATTTATTCAGTTTGGGCAGACAATCACAGCTGAATTATAAGTCTAACTTTTCAAATGGGATTCTTACCCCACTAGTGCCCTACAATCTTCCATTTTTGGACTAAGAGTATTAACTAAAAACATTATTTAATCCATGACAGATTACAAAAACTATTACTTTTTGCATCAAATTATTTCCACAATCAACATATCTGCAATTATTACACATTGCCATAATTGGCAATGTAATAAAATGTAATAAAACTCACAGCCTGAAACTGGTCAAACATTTGAGTGTAGCAAGAGGCAAGATGTCTAAAATTTCAGAGTAAGCCACCTTGCTAAGGAGTTCAAAACTGATCATTTTCCCCATGTCTTCTTGTCAGAAAAAGCTACCAAAAATCACCTTTAGGATAACACCTTATACTTTATCTGGTTTAGACCTTGTGCAGCTGCAAAGTTGGCTACCCATTCAAACTCCATACAAATCTTACATGTTAATTGTCTCTGCCCACCGGATTCAAGGGCTTGAGGGGCTTGTATTTCCTTCAAGCTGTTTGTGCCATTGCACCACAGCAAGATGGGAAACAAAGTAAAATCTTCTAGTAACAGGCTCCATAAACTTTGAGACTGCCACCTCTTCTTACAAAAGCTCGACAGTTTCTAATGAAATTGAATATATAATTTTCTTCACTGTCGAGTTATAATATTTGCTGTGAAGAAAAGAGTAACTGCAACACAGAAGGTAGGCAATCACACAATTTCCAACAGAGGTAAAGAACTCTTAAAAGTAGAACCTGTTTGTATGCAACAATCATCCTCAATTTTAGCTTTAATTACTTGTAGAACATTCAAAAAAACCACAGGAACAAAACCAAAATGCACAGAATCCATACAGTGTAGGTGGCATTTAGTCAACTTAGAGCAACTGATTCAAACAGATTCAACATATACAAGGGTATTTCTCTATTTTAAATTCATATTCCACACACAACTGGATTATTTTGGCCAATAGCATGTAACAACTAAAGTCTGGCCCAGTTGTTCTGCCTTTGCTTCTGACTAGACATTAGCAATACCAGTATGCCAATTAAAATTCATTGGAATCCAACATAGTCACAAAATGCTGCTTTTTGCTGAACACATAAACATAACTGAAACAAAAGAATGTATCTTTTTCAAATCACTGTCTACGGGTATTTACAATTTATGTTACAAGTTTTATGACTTACAGTTTTAGAGCATTATGTCCAGTCAAAGAGTAAGACAGGTTTTTGAAGTCATTTTCTGGAGCAGAACCAGATAAAGAGTCAAATGTTTATGAGTCAAAAAACCAGTAAGGAAGCTAGGAGAAAACCTAATGTATATAGAGGCAAGCAGTAGTGGTATCAGTAAGGCATCTGCACACCCTGCACCTTACATATAGACAGCAAGACCATTCCTGATATCACAGGAGCAGGACTTCTTCATCTAAGGTGCACGGCAAGTAAGCTCCCTTTCTCTTTTTGAAGTGATAGGCACCGCATTTCTTGATTGCTGAGAAAGCAGCCACAATTAGAAAAAATCCGTACATTTACCTTATGAACCATTTGTTGTTAAAAATAAGCAAGGACAAATAGCAATACTGGGCAGCGGGCAACATTGCAAGGATATGGGGAATGTCATAGCTTTGTGATGTTACTTGGATAATAGCCATGCGGCATGAGACTCGGACAGGAAATGCAACCAAAACCCAAATCCTAATGAACAAGAGATAAGGTTTTGGTCTTCATTATTATCTCCTTTAGGCCACTGACCAATGGGCCACAGAAGAAGCCACTCAAGCATGGTCTTGAAGAGGTTCAGCCAGAACTTTAGAACAGATAAGAATTGGCAAACAACATCATTTGTCTCCTGGGAAGGAACAAACTTATCTCAGGATGTCTGCCTGGACTTGTGGATATTGTGCAATCATTTTTATGGAACATTCAGGGAATATGCCAAAGGTAGGGAAGGTGAATCAGGACAGAACAAGTGTCGGAAAATGGAGAGGAAGTGGCATAAAAAAGAGTCACTAGTGGAAGCTGCAAGACAGTAGGCTTGTTTGGCACAGCCTTGCTCCTGATCACTGCTGTCTGTCCTATGTTAAGTCCTACTTATAACATCCCCTTTGTGACTTTGCTCTCTATTCTGCATAGGTGTGATCAGCAAGAAGACTTGAGAGTCAGTCAACAGCTGTAGGGAGACCTGAATCTGGGAAGACTAGGCCGAAGACAGTGACCAAATAAGAGACCTCAAGCCTAGACATCAATATTGGATGAACTTAAAGCCTGTGTTAACATTTGCATCAGTGAATATTGGCCTTCCTGTGGATCAAGAAAGGGCTGGTGTACCTTTCACCAGCAAACTTTCAATTCTCATCAGTTACAAAAGAACTATATCAGGCTGTTTGTCTTCTTATTCACTTAAGTGCTGTCAGTATGTTTATGTGGTGCTAGTAAAGGAAATGTTTTTCCTTTGTGACAGTCTGTGTGACCAGCCATACCCTGCACAGAGTGCCATCTCAGGAACGTGTGCTCACTTGCACTACTGGCTGGATGTGCAGACAGGAGCAGTGGAAAACAGACCAAGAGGAGAAATTCCCTGTAGCTTGGAGGGCACTAAATATAGGTTCCCTTCACAAGTATGTTGTGATAGTCCACTGGAATTACTATGCATAGGTCCAACCCTCATAAAACAACACAGTCTTGCACTACACTATACGTCTTCCAGAGCCTAGAGAATACTCAGTTATCTTCAAGCTTTTCTTTGTCCTTCAATTCTGTGTGACATTCCCTGCCTTCATACTAATTCATCTTTTGCCAGACACTCGAGATTTCACATAACATTTTAAAAGACAAAAATACAAGAGCAACCTAACTTCAAAATTGTGCATGGATGAAGGAAAATGTTTCCAGTTCACCTTTACAGCAAAATATCTGATAATTAGCAGCCAAGAAGCAAAATACGCGAATATAAGTTCTGCAAATTTTATAAAGCCATAACTTGCTGCTTTGAAAAGCTATTAGATTCATTAAGTTTCCATCTTCATCCCTAACAAAACTTCCATTACCTGACAGTTAAGATGAAAATAAGACCTCATATAAACCTCAAGACCAGAGGAATGCTTTTTAAAGTCAGTATGCAATTGTTTCTGCAAATTCTGTAAATGCAATTAGTTTCTCCCTTTTTAACCATGCTGAAAGTCTCAAGGGCCATAAAAGGCACGAATGCACTTTTGAGCATTACTGTAGATAATTTTACCTGTCCAATACTTAGTATGGATTTTATACTTCTACCTTATTCTACCTTATTCTATTTGCTACCAGTAGCAAAAAAAAATTCATTACAATTTTTAGAAAATCACATAGTTCCACACCTTGAGCGGTGATATAAAAGCATAAGTGATATAAACAACTAAACCACCACTGCCCTGTATCACAAGTCAGTTCTTCTAGACCTGACAATTATGTAAAATTGTCTGTCTTACAGGCAAACAGATTCCAGATGTCAGTACAGCCACACCATTAGGATTCCCATCTCATTAGGAGCTTCATGATTGTAGTGACAATAGCATATTTTCCAGATCAATAAAGATGAGCCATTCATACATGTATTTACAGTATTCCTACACACTGACTTGAGCAAATAAAACATCTCATGACAGTTCATCAATTAGTAAAAAAAAGCACAAGAAAATCCACACTTTGCAAACACTACCACTACTGGAATTTCTCCATCTATCATAATTTATTTTACCATGAACAATAAAATTTTAAGGGTATCTATTTTATGGGTGTCAGCAAGGGTTACTGCTACCTCACATCAAAAGATGTTAAATGTTATTTTGTATAAATAACCTTGGATAACAGCATCTTTTTTCATCAGATCCTGGACTATTACACGCCCTGACTTTGTACCATAAGATAATAAGAGCAGGAATGAAAGAAACCTCAAATCATGCACTTACTTATTCAATGTGAGGTCAAGGATGAATTTAGAGCCAAAGGCCTCAATCTGGAAACTTGCCTGAGCCAGATGTACAGCCTGTAAACAGGAACACACAGTTGTCAAAAGACTGATTGAGTTTTAAATACAACAAATGTGACTGTGAAAAACAAAGTTATGGGAAATGTGCTTATTTTCATGACTCTCATGTGTATATGAAAACCTTTGCCCTTCAAAAGGATTTTCCTTTTTAGAGGGAAGCAAATGGTACCTGAAAAACATGCTTTCAATTACACACTCTTTCCTCACAAAAAGAAGGAAAAAAAAAGAGAAAGAAAAAAGTTTCATGCAGATGTCTGTATTTTGCCATAACCCGACAGTTATGTAACAAAAGCATAAGTAATGTAGCATAGTGTTCTTTTAATTATTGCATTCATTCCCTTTAAAAGGCTGGAATAATTAAAGCATTTGTAATACACGCTTTCAAACACGAAAATCGTGCTAAGGCTCATATTACACATTATGAAAACTCCTTCAAAGTAATTACTTCACAATTAATGGCTTTGTACTTGGCATGGTAGCTAAACCAGTATAAAGAATACTGATGCTGGTCAACATACAACAAAAACAACAGCAGCTTGTCTTGCATAGGGAGTTACATTTAACTTCCAGGATACTCAGTTCTTGTCAGATACATATCTTGTCAGATAAACTACATTCTTTATTTTTCTCTATACTGTTGTAACTGTAACCAAAGACATTTAAAACATGACTATCTGTTTTCTAGAAAAATAAGAGATGATACAAGAATTTCTTTTCTGTGAAGACACTGTTCCAGCAGGGTTGAAGAGATTAGATCTGAATTTCATAGCATCTCTTTCCTGATAATGTTCTAATCAAATCATGGTTACTTATACACTAATTTGATACAGTATTAATAATTACACAAAGTTGCAATATTAGTCCAACTTTCATTAGGTCCTTTAGTGAAAAGACAAAAAACACTGGGTTTTATTAAACACCATGATTAATCTTCAGGTAAGTGACAGAAAATATCTCAAATTCTAGCTAGTTTACAGCTTAGCTTAAATACTATGAAGGTTAGCTTTTATGGCCCACAGTTCTGTTCTCCTTTGAAAATTTCTCCACAAAGGATAAGCTCTTTATGTTTCTCTTCCATTCTTGCACTACACGAAGCAGCACTGATTTTCATCTTCTTTCTCAGCAAAGTTATTCATCATCTTTCAGAAAATTCTTCAATATAATTTTTTTAGAAGTTGCTATTGTGACTAAAATCAGCTGTGACGTTTCCTGTATTACTTCATCTTTTTTTGCTGCCAGAATTATAATTTCCCTTTCAATAGGCCACAGAACTTTGTCAGGCTTGCTTTTTTAAAAAAAGTCACGTACTTACAAAATATTTTAAATACCTTTAATGTCATTAAATAATCTTAGCTAAAGCCTGGTTTTGTTTATTAAAAAAATACAGTGACTCTGAACAAAAATGAAAAAAATAATATTCCTATCTGATATCTAAAATAATATAGAAGCAAACCAGTATTAAGCTTTCTCTCTGTTCTGTTTATTGGTAAATGTTTATTGTTGTCTCACCAGTTTACCAGTTTGCTAACACTGGTCTAGCAGAACTGAGTTTACAGCTGCTCTGAATCAGCAGAGCCAAACAGTTCAAGTATAAAGACAAACAGGTGGCATAATCAGAGAGAATCTGCTAGCATATACATTTTAAAAAGAAAAAAATTTTAAAAAGCAGAGAACGTCAGGTTAAATACATGCCTAGTAGGAGAGGTTTTTCAGCCCCAGCTCCATTTTTTTTTCAGAGTGAAATCAAGGAACAAATGTCACAAGGAGCTTTCCAAGCACCTGTTTGTAACAAAAACCTCATTATGTTTTCAAACACACATGTATTAATTTAATTTTTTTCAAGCATGAAAACTTGTTGCACAGAAAGGGCTGCAATTAGTTTTATGCCATAAAGATTCCACTTAAGAGTTACACAAGCTACTGCTTTGAGTCTCCTCCACATGTAACATTTACCTAAAATGATGCGTCATATATATACCACAAACAAGATTTCAAAATTAACTATCTGGAAAATTTACAAGACCATGAACTACTCCATTAAGATCATTCTGAAATATGAGAAATCTCTCCCTAGGCATCAGCTACTGATTCAGGGACAGTTAGATGGATGACTAGTCTGATCTTCTGTAGTTTTTCTGTAGTCCAATTAAGCCCATCCAATGATGCCTGTGTATCACCCTTCAAGTTTCTAAGCCATCAACCATGTATTCTTTATCCTTCTGCAACTTCAGATTATTAAAAATAATTTGTATTCTTGGTCTGCAAGATCATAAAAACCCTTCATCTTGTAGAATTAGATATAGCAACATCACTATTTCTGAAAACAACTCCTTCTGTGTATAAAACCACTACTTGCTATCTATTAGTGTGACTCACTAGCAGATGCAACCTGTACACAAAAGCAATTGCTGCAAAGCAGCTGACACTAATTTGATGCCCTGCAGTAGGCCATGTTCTCCTCCAAACTCAGCTGAAGCCATTGGTTATAAAAAGAACACTGGATTTTAAATCCCTGCAGTTAAGCAAAAACACTGTTTTGAATTCAGGTGAATGCAATACGCTACAGCTGCAGCAAATACAGATTCTCTTAAGCCAGTTTAACAATAGCGGTAACCACCCACGAAAGCCAGAAGCCAGAAGCCAGCTGAAGGTAATGAAACTAAGTATCTAAACCTGAAACTGATTATTTTCCTGCAATGTGTTAGCATAGAAAGCTACCAGTGAGTTGCCACCAGGTGTTTTAGGCATTACAACCGTCATGTACCACACTGATGGGAGGAAATATTTCTGAAAAGTATCTGTGCAATTCTGTTTTCCACCTTATAATTTCACTGTATTCTCTCATCAGCTACTGGGTAATACAATACCTGAAGTATAATCTGAAATACAGTATTCTTCTCATAGACATAGGAATATAAATTCAAATAAGAATATCATGTAGATCACCACATACGTTGAAGAATATATATATTTTCACAGGAAAAATACTAAATATCATCTTCTTGCATGACTTGCATGCATGCATATGCTCACAACTGCATAAGTCTTCTGCATTTACATAAAGAGGAGACCAAGGTCCTTTGTCCATGTTTCCTTATAATCTAAAAACCTCTGCAAAGGTACCTGCTTTGACAGCTATAATCTAGTCCAATGGCAAAGCTCCAAAATGATATAAAGTTTTTCTTCAGCAAAGACTTACTGATGATGTATAGACATGTGGGTTGAAAAAAGGTCTGAGTCTTTCAAATTCTTTCTGTCCCCATACCCAAATTTTAGAGAAAAAACTAAAAAAGAAAACCAAAACAGTTTTGGTTCTTTTTCTTCCCCACTGCTCAGGAAGCTCAAATTACTGGTGTAGTTACCGTAATAAGAGATTCTTCATACTAAGGACATTCTAAGAGTGCTGTAGCTGCTTATCCAAAGAAGTAGCTCTCAGGGTTTTTTCCAAACTAAAAATCCATACCAGTAAAGAACTCCAGTTTCTTTCAAATCAGTCATTGGTTTACAGTAAGTTTCAAGATGAAAATATTTGCAACTGGAGTCTCATTTCTACTGATCTATGTCACAACTTGAATGCTTTCATTGTTTTCAATATCCCATTTGGGCATCATTTGTCCATAATACACTTTTTTCAGACTTTCAGGAAATTTACAATCATCATACCAAAAGTAAACTACTATATTGGTTTTACTTTCTTCACAGTAAAACTATGCCAAACACAATAATGTATTATCCCTTCAAAAATACGAAGTTCTGTCACAAGTCTTTAAACAAAAGTAACAGCATTATTTAACTGACTAATGGTAGCGATGGGTCTTTTGCTATATTCGTACAGATAAAATCTCCAAAGGACAATCTTATCGCTTTTAGAAATCTATTTGTGCATACTGTTCCGCTGACTAAAATAGTGGCCAAAAGCTACCTCTCTCAGTTTAGACGCTGAGCAAGGGTTTCATCACTCCCATTATGGAAATAGAAATGTAAGTCAGATTTAGATGGATTTTACACCATTAAAACATTTTTTTGCTCTAGACCTTCATTCTAATAATAGCATAAGTTTTGTCACAAATCAGCATGACTTACTATATATTAGTTCCTTATGCTGCTTGTAGCTTGTTGGCCTGTCCTCAGACTCCATACAGAAACCATCCTTCTTTTAGCATTTGGTTACCTTCTACTCCTGCCACATCTCCCAAGACAACCTTCCACTACTCCTTGGAAATAAAGCATTTCCTATTGAAACACAATACATGAATGTCCCATGAGCATGTGAAAACTTATGTTTAAAATATAAAGCATTTCAGAAAACTCCTGTTAATGGCTCGTCTCTGGTCTTTAACAATATTGTGGTCTTTGATGCACTTGAACCCCAAGCCTTGAGGACTGTTCTATGAAAGAAAGGTTGTGGGCATGTGAACAAAGATCCAGGTCTGTCCCTGGAACCAATCCTATTGTTGTGCATCTAACCCCAGGGGCCAGAACCCACCATTCTCTCCCAACAAGACAAGACTTAGGTACCCTTCTGCAGTAACACTGGCCTCCAAAGCCATATCCCTCTTGAGGCTTTTTTATCAGACTCTCCAAATAGTGCATCCTTATCTTGGGCCACTTTCCTGCAGTACCCAGCTTCCCACAAATGCTAAAAAACCTATAAGCTGAATTTATTTTTACTTTGGAACAAGGCATAACAAGTACAAGTGGTGTGCAACCTAACACTTAGGAACTGAAGCCTTTTATAGGTTATTGTGTGAAGCTTATGAGAGGACCCAGAAATATATTTTTTTTTAAAAGAATTAAAAAAGTTATTTCTACAACATGACCCACATTTCAACTCTGAAACAAAGATCTAGATCCAGCTGAAGTTGCTATAAGGAAAATCTCCTACTCCCAGAAAACAAAGACAGGAACACCAATTTCAATCCTCCTGTTAGTAACTACTGAAGATAGAGTCAAGACAAGCCTTTTGCATTAACATAAAGTTAATACAGAATAGAAAAAAATACAAAGTACACACAGTCTTTCATTTACAAGTGGTGTAAAACAAAGCTGCACCACAGAAAAATCTGGGGTGAAAAAAAAGCAAAGCCAGCTGAAATACTACAAAGATTCCTCAACAGTCTAATATATATAAGTCACATGAACTTCATTCATTATTTTGACCAGTTTTTGTTACATGGGGACTAAAAGTGAAGACCTCCCTAAAACAGGCAATAAGGAACGACTAACTAGTGCATAGGATTTTTATCTGGATTTTTGTAAGAATTCACATGATGCCACCTCTTGAGAGTTTACCATTTCCCTTTTGTCTTTCACAAAAAACCAAGAAATACCTGCTTTTTCTTCAATATCACTTCTTTTTCAATAGCAAACAGCTGTTTTCCTTCCATCTTAAGGATGCTTTCCTGCTCAACTTTCATACTGCATGCTGCATATTAAAATTACATAAAGGATTGAGACAGCGCTGTAGCTCAACCTTTAAAGCAAGGCAACATAGCAAAAATATTGCATTCACCTGGCAGGAGTATTTTCTCTATATAAATGACAAACAGCTGACTGACCAGAAACACCTGGAGTTCCACCCCATGAAAAATACCTCAAAATAAATCAAACTCTTTGGGGGAAGGTGGAACATTTTCACAGTAAAAAGTACTCTTCTTATTTTTTCCTCTTTAGGGTCTGCAAAACAGTTTTCTTAGCACCTCCCTCCTCCCCAAAACTACACTAACAGCTTAGAATTATGCATGAAGACATGGCTTCTTTACAGCTACTGAAAACTTATGATTCAGAGACTGTCCAGCAAATACAGTCTTCCTTCATATGCATCCAGTTCAAGTTATTTCCCACTCAAAATTTGCTAAGGTTGCCCTGAGCTGTGTTTCTCCAGGAATCCTATTATCTTCAGATCACACCTTGCACTGCAGGGTTTTTCCCTCTGCTGGCCACCATAAGGACTTGCTCCTAGCCTTTTGTGACAAATTGTGCCCCATGCAGTCTTCCTGCTGGGTCCTAAAAATCTTGTGTATGTAGTCTGCGAAAATGAAGTAATTTGGTTCAATAGAGAAATTAGAGTTCAATAGAGTTCATTCAAAACACTACCTCCACCTGCAGAAGTTTAAAAAGACCAAAGACAGGTGACTCAGACCTCTTCATCAAGTTTAAGGATTCCTGTGAGCTTCTTCAGAGTGTTTTTATAAATAGATGCTCATTTTTGAGCATTTTGCTCTAAAAATAACTTCAGAAGAACTCAAAACCAGCTAGACTTAATTTGACTATGAGGAAACAGGTATACAGATTTTAATCTTCAAGCACCAAGTATTTGAAATCTGCTTTTTTTAGAGCAAAAAGCTAAAATAGAGTATACACTAGAACTCTCTCCCCCTTGGAGATAGATCATTTTGTCAAAACTATGGTGAACATTTCCTTCTTTTAACAGTGAAAAAAAACTTTTTCCAAGAAGAAGGAATGAGAGAGGGTCTACCAATAGCTTTGATCACATACACCTTCTCAATATGATGACATTTCACCAAAAGGGGATAGAGATAATCAGTGCTAAGGAATAACTTATTTGAATTTTTGATTCTCTGGTACATTGTTTTTTTTCAGGTGTTTAATTTCTACCAACATTTCAAGAGGAAGGTGGCAGATCCTTTTAGGACATGATGTTAAAAAAGTGTTTTAAATAATTTTATATAATTATATTTCTCTAGCTTTACCTCTTTCCTCCCACATGCACACCATTTCCTCTAGTCTCACCCTCTCCTTATAGTGACTCAGCATTTCTGAGGCATTCAGGCCTAATCCCACAAACTGGCCATATTACATTATTCTAACCACTACAGTGAAGTTCCATAGAAAGGAGTCTACTGAATATTATCAATAGTTAGGGACTATATCCGCATCATATGCCTAAAAATGGCATATTAAGGCTGACAAGAAAACACAAGTTAAAGGATTTATAGTTCCAAGATCAGTAAAAGAACAAAAAAAAATTTTCCCCCAACTTTCTCTGCTCTATACGTATATAAGGCCATCATATCTGTCTTTACTTTTCTCACGTGGTATTAAAAAAAATCCTAAATACATATGTCTTTCTTTACCTAACTATAAAGGCATTTTTGGCCACTTTTCTTTATTACCAATGTGAGAGACATCGAAGTCTCATAAATAAGATTTATTGCAATATAGCATTTATTTTAATTCTGGGGAAGGATAAAAGCCAGCACAGAAAAATTCCCCCCCCAAGTAAAAACCAACCCTTGTGTGCTGTGGCTAGCACAGGTCCTTCCCGTGGGAACATTTTGCTGTATTTCATAAACAAGATAAAGTTTGGATGTTTTGCAAACAACTTCTCCGGATTGGGTCAGTTCGGGCTTGGCCAATTGGGCCTAGGGGGAGGTCTCGGGCTGACCAATCTGGGGCACCTCTGTAAACTCTATATATATGGAAATCAAAACAATAAAGTTCTCTTCTCTCTTTCCTTGTCTGAGACCTTGGGTCATTCCTCAGCTAGCCGCTCCACAGCGACATTGTATCTTTCACAACCAATTGCATTGTTTTGTTTACAGGTTGTTGGGGCTGTTTTCCTTTTACACCTTCCAGACTTCCCCCTGCCCCCAATTATTGCTCTACAGAGATTATAGCAAATGTTAAACAGAACAAAATCATATGATAACAAACATTTTATCTATTGGTTAAGGGGAAGAAAGGGCAAAGAAATTGCCTCATGCAAGGAAAGACACAAGATGTAAATTGGGGTGAAGGTGTCGGGTATGATGATCTGCAAGCAAGACATACAAAAATCCACCCAGACGATGAACATAATCAACTCTGTCCTTCAACTAAATATGAACAATTAATATAAAACAATTGAAATTTCATGCTGGAAGAATGAAGTTAACATAATGCCCCTCTCCATGAAGGTCCAGGATTAAGGAACTCTTCTGTGGGTAAAACTGCAGCATTAGCATTCCCTATGCTTAAAAGGGACACAGTAAGTAGAAAGAAGATCCACTTTACACAATACTCAGCAGCAAGCATGCCCAAGGAAATCAATACCGATTCTGTCAGCACTGATTTCTGCAGAGCTTCACTCCAACATGTAGATAACAAGGTAGGGCATAGGAAGGATAGGCAACAACAGCAACGTTCTTGTGGGCAATGCTGGGTAAGCAAAGAGATTGGTGGACATTGTCCTCCATGGATCCCAAGAAAAGAAACACATACAGCAATATAGAGGAAGCATTATTCCCAAAGGCAAGTCTGTAAGCACTTGTAAATCCCTTTCTTCCCACTCCCCTCTCCAAAAGGGGAACGGTAAGACCTTAGTGTTTTAAGTGTATTTAAAAGAGTGGTCTCACTTCAAAGAGTATTAGTTCTGAATGTAGTGTTCTTTTAAGTGGCTCTAGTCTCCAACAATCAAAAAGCTTTTCTGTGCCAACCATAACATATTGGTATATTGAGATGTGTCCAAAGGCACATACCAGTATCCATGTTCAAAAAGCTAGGAAGTAAGCTTTCTTCCTATTAAAACATCAAATCTATACAACTACCTCAACTTGCCTTTTTTCCAAAGATTATTTAGTACCTTCATATTAATTCCACATCTGAAATGGCGCATAATCAATACCAACATAAGCACATATAACAAGTACTAAATTCACTGTCTAAAATTTCAAGAGAAATGCTATTCAATAGGTAGGAGCTCCATCATAGCTAAATCCTTCAGTATTATCATACACACTGATTTGCTTTGTTGTCTCTTCCCTACAATGGTAATCTCTTTATATTCAAACCATCTTAACCTTCACTTTACCTTTTACCCTGTAGAAAGAAATTAAATTTTTAAATATTTATAAAAATAGGATGAAATAAATTTAAAGGCTACTAAGTGCTACTGTTTAAACAGGTTTACTTCTTTACAAAGTTATTCCAGAAAACCAACATTTGTTCAACTCCATACAATTTCAGGGAAAAAACAACTTTCTAGCTGCATTCATACAAAATGGAATATTAGACCTTGTCATTAAAAATGAAGAATGCAGGTACCATTTGACAAAAAATGGTAACACTTAACAGCAGTCTTCGCTGGCCATGCAGTGGCAGGAAACCAATGCTGCATTTATTAGGTAGTGCACAGTACACTCAAAGCTAAGTAACTCATGCTGCAAGTTTAGGATTCCAAAGAAGGTCCCTATGCAGACACTTCTGCAGTCTGGAGCTATTTTGGAAGAAGCATTTTGTTGATGATGGTGTGCCATAAGTGAAGACACCTGAATCTATGCTGATTAGTCAAGTCAACTTTGCCTAATTCTCACTTGTTTTATCTACAGTTCCATTTCTCAACCATCCTGAAATTCAAAATAATTATTTTTAAGTTAACACAAGGGAAATTACATTCTTTTTTAATTATGTGTACTCCTTGAATTCCTAAAAATAGTGGTAGGGACCACCGTTAAGTCTTAAATAGCTACAGATTAAAACACACACAGTTTCACATCACATATCACTTCTTTGAAAATTCTGCAGATGAGCCTCTTTTTACCCTACCTTGTCATGTTTCTGCTGGTGCCTTGCCCTGGTATCCAGGATATGGTAAGGGGTCTCAGAGTCTCTGTTGATGTAATAGATTAGTCTTGAAGGCAGTGTGATTTCTTTCTGGATTTCATTGCTGTAGCTGTTATTTTTACTGTTACTGCTGTTACTCTGTTGAAATGTATTCTCTTCATCTGCCAGTACTTCCTCTATACCGCTTGCTGTTTTATTCCAGTGCAGGCCTGGGGAAGAAAGATATGCCAGCTATAAATTCCATGGCAGAATGTGTTTATTTCCATGAAAAAGCTACATATTTGCTTGCAGTTTTCTAACATTTTACTAATCACTCAAGCAAACAAAAAGACAGCTTACTCATTGAGCCAGATTTTGATTCATTTTTCACACATAAAATTATTTCAGAAAGAATGTTATTTATTTAATTGCATATACATTTTCATATGTAGTCATAGATTATAAATATTTTAATACCTCTCAACCTTCAGGAAGAAAAAAAGCCCAACTTAATGGATATGTAGTTACCCCCCTACACCCTCTTTGATAGCTGAATTGTTTCACCAAAAAAAAAAAAATCTACAAAACCCAGAATACTCCCCATGTTCCTAGCACACAGTGAATTCAGAGTCCATGTGCACTGAATGCTAAACTTCCTATTATGTAAAGGGAATTGATTATCTACTTCTTTTAACTTTGACAAGAGCCGTTTTCTTCAGTAGCAGCTTTTCAAATGAAACCCTGTATCTTTCCTCATTAAAATTTCAACACAGTCAATCAACGCGATGCAACAACATAACAATATTACAATGTAACAACAATGTACTAACAATAATAACATGATGCACAGACAGACTGCATTCGGAGCATTCCACTTGTCACCTATATGCAACGAAGAGCAAACAAACAACAAAGCACACACCAAAATCCGGCCCCAAGCAGGCAAATTAGCGGATCCCCGTCCACACGCACCGTGACACATACAAAGCCCACCGGAGCTTTTTCTGTCGCATCCCTCACCGGCGTCTTTCCACGCACAGCATCCCTACCCAGCACACTGCAGCACCGGAACCGCACGTACCTCTCTTTTGTGTAAGCAAGCAAGCTAAGGAAATGTTAACTGAGCCCCGGGTTTGCACACACCGACACAGACACGCACACAAAGCTGGGAGCTGGAAGGGAGGAAGGAATGGTTATGGGAAATGGATGCTGCCGGGGTTTATCGCGGGGGACGGGGAGCGAAGGGCCGCAGACACCTCAGGCACACGCACCCGCACCCCGCCATACCCACCGGCGGCCGCTGCAGCCGCACGGGCCCGGGGGCAGGAGGAGCCATGGAGGAGCAGCAGCAGCGAGACGAGGCGGCCGAGGAGCGGCAGGAGCGCGGGGCGGCGGCGGCCGCCGCAGCCAGGCTGCCGCAGGGAGATGCTGCCGGGCGGCTTCATGGCTCATAGCGCCCCGGGGCGGGGGGCAGCGCGGCACAGCCCTCACGGCTGGCGGGCTGCGCCCGGGGGGCGCGGGCGGAGCGGCGCGGGCGGGTCCCCGCAGCGGCACCGCCCGTGCGGCTCCTGCCGCCGCCGCGAGGGACACAGTGGCACCTCGGCGCGGGGGCGGGCGGGTCCCCGCAGCGGCACCGCCCGTGCGGCTCCTGCCGCCGCCGTGAGGGACACGCCGGCACCGCCTCGACACCTCAGCGCGGGGGCGGGAGGGCGGCGGCGCGCGCACCTCCTCCTCCCGCCGCCGGGCGCGCGGCCCCGCGCACGCGCGCTCGGCCCTCGCCGGGCGGGGTGGCGGCCGCTGTCCGACGTGCTGCCCGCGGGTCCCGGCGGGACGCCGCACCCCGGCACGCCCGGCACTCCCGCGGCCCTCGGACGCGCTCCGGGACGGGGCCGGACGCGCCGCGCCTGTCCCGGGTGCCGCCGCCCGCCGTGCAGCCGGGAGGTGCCGCCTGCCGGCGGGGTGACCGGCGCCAGCTGCGCGCGGAGCTGCTCCCGGGCCGGGGTCTCTCGGTGCGGCGGGGCGCGACCCCCGGGCACGGCCGAATGGGCTTGAGAGGCAGCTGGGGTGCGGGACTGTCCGCGGCGTAGCGCACGGACCTCCCCTGACTCGGGCACAGCTGCGACCAGCTGGGCTTAGGAATTATTTTAATGAACTTCCACGCAGAGTGAAATTCCTTTGAAATCCGTCAGCCCTGAGCAAAGTTCGGAAGAGTCTCCAGAGACACTGAACAGCAGCAGGGGCAGCTCGTTCTCCTGAGAACAGCGGCAGGCCGGTCTTGGCGCCCCGGGCAGCTCTGCAAGTTGAGCCATTTCAGGGCTGGCAGTCCCCAGCTACTGCAGAGGGATGCAGGAGCAGTGCCTGCTCCAAGTGCTGTGCGGAGGTTCAGCCTCCCCCTCTCCTCCCTCCCAACGCCTCCAGCTAACAGCTCTGTTCCTTGCATCCCCCCGGCCTTCTCTTTGGTCCCTGGGACCTGTTCATCCTTACTGACTGCAGCTAACCCCTGCAATGAAGGGGGGGAAGTGGAGGAGAGAACCAAATGTTACCCAAAAAGTGTACATATATTGACAAAGAAAATGGGTGTGTGTACAATAAACCAAGAGGAGGACTGCAGGGAGGTGCATGGTCAGACTCTGACCTGGTGTAAATCCTCTCTGCAGACAGCCTGGACTGCAAACACAAGCAGTGGTGCATTCCGGTGCAGCAAATAGTATCTCTCATACTTCCAGTCCAGCATGCCTGGGGTGAACCACCAATACGAAGAATCGTTACAAAGATAAAAATAACTTCAAAGAGATATGAGAAAATGAATCTGCTGCTTTGTATTCATTCCGTGACTTCAGGAGTCAGAAAACCTGAGCTCAGAGACAAGTTTAGATATGGAGTTCTTAGCAAACATTTTGCCCAGCAGACTTCTAATACCCAAGAACAGATATGCTTTATTTTTGTGCAAGTCTTGCTGCAGAGGAAATAAAGATGTTTCTCCTTTGTTTGTCTGGATATTGCTTTTTTTCTGTCAGCTTATACCTTCTGAGTCTGCATACCACATGGATTTCGAGAAAATAGGAAGTTTTCTGTTTCACATAATTTTCTCTACATTCCAGCCTGAATTCATTATCGTTGTTAATTTAAAAAGTATAAGCAGCTTTACAGATCATTACCATGCAGACTACTTTATAACAGTAGCATTATTATTTTTAAAAAAATTAATTCTGAATTCTCATGCTGGTTAAATAGATGCCGCTTGTGGAAACAAAAAATCAAGGTGTGTAACAGCAGACAAACACGTAGAAGAGACAGATCCATGGTATGGCTGGGGGTAAAAAAGAACATAAAATGTGCCTTAGGATTTCACTGTTGTCTAGGTCTAATGAGAAAGCTATACTGGTTTTCTGCATAAAATGGTCTTCCTTAAGGCTCACATTTCCAGACATTTTCCATGCAGCCCACCCAGCCCAGCTGTTCCTCATCACTAGATATCACTAGAATATTTCAAACAATAGCAGCTCATGTTTTTTCCCATAAACATATAAACAGAACAAAGAATCAGTTCTGCCACTGCATTCAGATCTAAAATAAATACAATTTAAAAAATATTTTAAGAGCAAAGAGAAAAAGAGTAGAATGACCATGCAATTAAAAAAAAAAAATCCAAAAACTAATTTTCACCATACACAAAAAACAAGTCTAGCAAAAATGAATGCTGGAAACACCTGCTCTCTGAAACTGTTAGGTCCTGAGTTTGCTGGCCACATTTTGAGGGCAGAAAATAATGATTACCTTTTTGTACAAAGGTGGTCTAGGGCAAAGATTTTCTGAAGTTCTTTTACCTCATGTCCAAGCCTGCAGGAGAAATAATCACCTGAATAACCATCTAAAGCAGACATGCCTGCTCTCCAAAGCCCTGATGGGCAGGTAGCTCAAGCTGTGCCTCATAAACCTGCTAGAAACCTTCAGATGGTCATATGCAGTTCACAGAGTATAATGAGCTCAAGATGAAGTGTCCTACTATGAATGACACCTGCTTTTTTTTTTTTTTTAACTTTCTTTCAACTTTGAAAGACACTATGAAAATAATCCCAGATAGATTGTGCTGCAGATGTCTGAAAAAAAAATACCAGAAGCATGGATTATTGTAGCATCTGTATCCAGTGAAAGAAATTGAAACATCTAAGTCAGAAGCACACAGGAAACAGCTGACAGCCAGAGTTTCAAGGCTGGCTGGGGAGCAAACGTGTACCATGCAAGGTATACACATACTTTCAATCAGGGTGATAAATACACTTTACATCACAACTTCAGATGATCACCTAGAGCTTTCCAGTTCCTTACTCCTTTATCAGGGTGGGGGTCAGTGAGCACATGGGATGAAATTTCATAATGCTACAATTCAAATTAAAAAGGCTTCAGATGTAAAACTGCTGATTATATTTTTGGCTGTTCATATTGATACTCAGCTGGGACATGCTATTCCAGACCCTGTTAACCCAGCCATAAAGATAACAACCTTCCAACACAATCAAATGCCTTTTCTGATGTCACTTAAAAAAGGCATCATATCACCATATTCTTGTCCTGGGAAAATCTCTATGTAAAATATAGTTTTAAAGAATGTGCTCCTTACAAAGCATAAATAACATTCAACTTTCTGAGTGAGCACAATAAGACAGTGTCTTACTAGAAAATAAAGATAATTTCTGTGTTTCATCAGCAGTCTCATATCTAACATTTATTCCAAGAATCCAGGTAACAGGTCCTGTAACAAATAAGCAAGTGGGATATTCCTGGATATTCCCCACAGAGAAAAACTGGTTTTCATTTTAACAGAAAGAGGAATATTTCTGTTGCAGATGGAATATGAAGGAGATGAGTTCGGGACACGCAAACATGGGTGACTGATTTATGAAAAAGTCTTTGCAAGGATGCCACAAGAACACTGGCTATCAAATTTACAACAGTGATGATCATTACAGAAGAGTAAAGCACTAGCACAGTCTGTCACTTTGGTAATAACAGGTGATTCCAGTTGGGCAGCTCCAGACTGACCCTGGGCAATGAAGGGTATGAATGCCACGGGGTGCAGGCAGCACAAACAGCACAGCAGGAGCAGCCATGGCTGAACTCTGCTCCCAAAGAAGGGCAGCAGTCAAGTCTGACTCTGATTTACTCACATTACTGCAGCACCAGCAAGCTCAGCTGTAGGCCAGGGTCCTGCTGTGCTCTGTGGTGCACACACATGGCAAAATGACAGACCCCTGTTAAGAGAAATTGCCTTTTTATTTGCAGTAGCAAATAACCCAGCCAATGCTGTAAATAACAGAAGAAATCTAACAGCTCTAGGAGGGGTACCAAACATGCTACAAGTCTAAAAAGTGGTAATTACACAGGGAACTTTTAACAATAGAACCTCATTAACTGGCACATAACTGATGCACACAACCTGTAATCTGCATGCAAAAGAGGGTGGTAGCCATTCTCTATTTCTCAACAGGGGGTTAACAGTGAAGACAAAGCTGTACTGAAACGTCATGCCACCCATATTTCCTTACTTTGTATCATACGCAGTGTAACTATGGATAATTTATACTGAGAAGAAACCTGGTAATTGCAACGAACAATGCATTGCATTAGCATAACTGGTGTTAATCATTCATGTTTGAATACTCACCAATTCTCCATGTTCAGCTATTCTTAAAGAGCTCCTCAGTAAGTAGCGTGAAAGAGAATATTGCTGTTAGAATTTTTTTTAATTATATGACCATCTCTTGCTACACATCCCACCATCTAACAATGCAGCAGCCCCACAGCATTTAATCAGAAAAATCAGTACTTTTCATTTATTCTGTTTATTTTAGCCTCTTTAAATACTTTTCAGCAACTGAGGGGGCAGGGAAGCATTACATGATACAGTAATGTGACAAATAAGTGAGACAGATTCAGGAAACAGAGCACTGACTAGATTCTTCAGAAGTAGGCATCACTTTCCAAACTGTAGATCTAACAGAACTGGGTTTCCATTAGTCTTCACTTTTCCATCTTTATTTCAACCTCATACACTGTAGAGGAAGAGCTTTCTCCTGTTACTTAGTCGTTCAACGGAGCCCTAAAACAAATTTTCCCCTCTATGTACAATAGTGGAGCTATGCACAATATTGGGCATAACACTATTTTAAACACAGTAATACTGTAGAATAAAATACAGTAAAAAATGCCACTTTTCCCTCAGAACTGTGACTCATTTACTGAGATCTGTGTGGACATCTTCATTAATACCCTGCTCACAGTGGTATTGCACAAATGAACTCTTTTGCAAGTAGTGTATGTTTTAGCACTCCAGGGTGGAATACACCCAGTAACTAGGATATACTTGCCAGCCCCCTCCCCTTAACACTGTGAAATACTAATGTTAAGTGAAGAAATTTAAATGATAAAAGAACATATCTTACCAGTGTTCAGCAAGGATGGAAAGGGAACACAGCTGTGCTGCTAATAGCAAATGGATCAGAGAGTTTATTAATTGCAGTTCAAATTGCATCCAGGTGAAACTTGAAATCAATCATTTAATTCTGGATGCAGGAGAAATTATTTTGGATAAATTGTGCCAGACTAATTTCAGAATTAATTCACTGTGTCCTCCTGTATAATTAACTAAGCCTTCATAGCCAAAGGAATTTACAAGCTGTTTAGTAGGATTCCTCAGCAGTGTTTAAGCAACTGCATGTAAGAAATTGTACACAAGACACTGCAGTGAGGGTTCTGCCATCAATGGAAATATTACGATACTAAAAACTGCAATCATTCCCCATATTGTCCAAATTATTAATGAGAGAGAGAGTAGCAGCAGAAACATGCTGGTCAATGAGGCTACCTAGAACAAATTTGTCAACTGCTGTAATACAGACATACTTAGCAAGTAAAACATATGCCACCAGCAGAGAAAAAAAAAGGCTGCCCTTCTAATAAACAAACACTTCTAACTCAGGCTGTGACAGCAGCCTGCTCCTTGCTAGCTTGTTTCACTCTTGTGAGGTAAAATGTAAAAATAGAGTCAAGAAAGTAAGACGGGGTGGCAGGGGAAGTCTTACTTAGATATGTACTTTGATTTATATATCCTTCAATATAAATTCATGGAGTTCACATCCCAAGCACTTGCCAAAGCTGATCAAACATTTCCAAGTGGTAGGCTCTAAAAAAGATAGATTGCAGCTATTCCAGTGCAGCTTTGGAAAGGGGAGGGATGATGTCATCACTCATTCCCTGACACACTTGCACAGGGGAGAAGAGGACTGCAAGGAATTTCTGGAGTTATCAAGTCCAACCCCCAGTTATTCCACTGCACGGTTCCATGCATTGCCTTTAAAAGTAATTGGGGCGTTTGTCCTTCTACTACCACTGGAAGGCTGTTGCAGAAGCTCATGGCTAGAATCACAAAGTAAATCCTCCTCCTTCCCCAGACCAAACTTATTCATGCCCAACAGAAACCCATTTGTTCTTGTGCCCCCTATTTGTTCCTGTGGCAACACTAGCACTCAAAGCTCATTCCCTCTACTAGTAGAAAGGACCAGGCTCTCAGTGCTTACAGCATCTAAGCCCAAGTGATAGGTGAAAATTTCATGAGACTGAAGTTGAAAATATCTTTCAGCACAGAGAGGCCCCAAAGAGTAAAGCTTGCATTAGCCTGAGATGCAGAAGGAATATGGCCATGCCAGTACAACACACGTTTGAGCTACTAAACCTCACTGGGAAAAAGAACTTACTATCTATAGCTACTACTGCTTGGAAGATGGTTCACTGGGCATGGACATGAAGAATTTAAAGGTGTTATAGTTGCTTTTCTAATGTTCACCTAAAAATAAAAACATTCTTCCTTCAGTAATTGGCAGGTGCTGAGTTGCTGCTCAGGTACACAGTCTTGCATTCAACAGAGACACCTGTGCAGATGCTGCTGTCATCACTGCTGTCATACTAAGCTGTAAAAGGTAGGTCAAAATTCTGAGAAGCAGCAACCTTCATCATATGAGGAAAATCCTGGTGTTTCCAAAAAATGCAGTCTACGAAACAGGAGGAAAAAACCCCAGAAACTGTGATATCAAATTAGGCATCCTGCCTTTTCTTCATAGATAAAATTGGACCAGTTTCCCTGCTCTTTCCCTAATTAGGCATAGGGATGAATCAGACATGAAACACGCTACCTGTTGTGGTAGATAATACCACCTCAGAACTGCTGGGGAGCAGTGGTTCCAGTACAGCAGGGCTTCACTGGTGGGAGACATCCTAGTGTCCCCTCTGGAGAACACGATGGTCCCTCCCCAAATTATGTAAATCCCCCCAGCTGTAACCTAAGCCCTATCCCATCCCTTCCTTCTCCCCATTGGTTGTGATGTTCCCCCCGCCTCCTCTTACCTGACCCTCCAGCTATCCCTATAAATATAGACAACGAGGGTCTCTCTTCCTCTTTCATCCTGGACCCCTTCGGAATAAACTTCTGGAATATCCAGCTGACTGAGCGCTCTGAGTTCTTTGTCTCTGGTGACGCACGAGCTATCCAGCTCTGTGGGTGAGTGAGAATATGTGCCATACACCGGCACGGGTGTGAGAAAGGTCGTTCTGTACAGCACCAGGCAGTGCTGGCTGGAGTGATCTCTCAATAGCCTTAGAGACACTTTCGGTAAATGCAGGGCTGGTTCCACCCCTCCTCCCCCCTCTGCCCCGCTACCCTAAAAGATTCCTATTTGATGTTGTATCTAGGCTTTGGCACTGATTCCCCTGGAGAGCCTAAAACATTTAACCATCCTTTCTCTAGAGAGATGGTCTGAATTTTTAAGAAAAATCAGTGCAAAGCATTATCAAATTGTTGCATTAAAGCCTTAGGGTGTCCCCAACACATTTGAGTCACTAAAATACTTTTTTTATCACATAAATAACTTGCAATAATGGATAATGGACATGGATCACAGATTGGTGGGTTATGATCCCCACACCAAAGACATTCTAAACTAATTTCCTTGTAAGTTCTTATATACAACCAAAGAAAGTCTTCTTTCAACTTCTCCCCACCAGTCATTCTGGACCCATGGATTCCCAAATCTTAAAGAGGTTAGTCACAGATTTGGTCATTCTCATGACCCATCTGCCAAAGAGTGCATCAACAGAGTAGTTTTGTAACATTGCATCAAAATTATGCACAGATCCCAGTGAATGTTTTGCATAATTCTTGCTATTAATTCCTTGAGCAGATTCTTGCTTCATAAGGGAGCTCAAGTAAATTTTCCATATCCCAAAGCACAGAAAGGATCATGACCTGACAATATTTTACTACTTTACCAGACTCGAGCTGTCAGTGCCATAATGCAGCAATACTTCAGAGGTTTACTTCTTCTGCTTTGTCATCTTTGTACAAATGCAAAAAAGATCCAAACAGTCTTTCCCCAGTGTAGTAGGCACCCCTTAGGCTTCTTGCTAATTTTCTGAACAAAAATCTCAGCGACAAATCTTTGAGGCACAAAAAACCCCAAGCCCTCACAACCATGAAAGGGGATACTCCTCTCTCACACCCACAGGAGCCATACACAACCCTCCCATGCGGATTGTCATGTCAAGAACCCACACCTGGGGGATGTGAAATTATGTCCTTTACCCCGCTGCTTTCATTCTTCCTTTCACCCACATGAACTCACACTTAGTCACCCTTCAAAGATCTTATTATTTCTCTATAAGCATATGTTCCCCATGGCTTTCTGGAATTGCTTATCCCACTAGTTAACCACAAGTTAAACACATGTTATTATTTGTTGTTACTATGGAAATGTAGCATGTTTTTTTAAGACATCCTTGGAAATTAAAGCAGCACTATTTCATCCTGCATGGAGTATCTTTGTAGCATACATGACTGAAAAAGTGCTAGTTTTCCTATACCACCCACTACCAAGAACAGGCTTATTATGTTAGCTTTTTCTATTATTATTTATAAAACCACTTCTTATGAGGAATTAATTAATTTGCTTTTCTCTCTTAAATTCCATCCCTATCTTATGACTAAGAAATGCTCCAACATTAACCACCTTTCAGTTTCTAATCTCTTCATCCCATTTTTTACAAGTGCACAACAGAAACCACATAAATAAAGGAGGTTGCTGCCTTTCCCAAGGTTTTTGCCTTGAGAAACCAAAGGCTTCAATGTATAATGATGCCAGAACACTTTCTTGCTGAAGATGAGCACAAGGAGCATGGCACTGTTGTCTGTGTGCACACAGGTGCCAGCAGCTACTGCTCGAAGAGAGAAGTCACCAGACAGTCCATACCTATGGACTATTTATAATTAAGGTTTAGTTGCACCATCTACAATATCATAGTTAAAGAATTTCACATAAATATTAAGAAAACCATAGCAATGCATTAACTTGCAGCAGAAAATACTTGCTTACTCCAAACAACTCCAGAAAATTAGCTGCTCTTACTTGTAGATGAAAAGGCCCAGTTTGCTGATAATCAAAGCACTGCAAGCATCAAGTACCTAAACACAGAACCAAAAAAAAAAAAAACCAAAAAAACCCTCCCTGATGACTAAATTGTGTTTCAGACCAAATAGTATTCCCATATCAAATGAACTCACAAAACTCGGATCATAGGGCTGGAAAATAAAGTATTTACTCAGAGAAACTTGAATTATTCTTAAATTTATTACTATTCTCATGTGCTGACACTCCATGTGGAGCTTGGATTGCAAAAGAATTTCTTAAATAAATAAACAAATATGCTTCAGCTGGCAAAGCTTGGTGGATTGAAGCATTAAACAGCAGGGGAACATGCCCAAAGGTACAAAGCAGATTAACTACACAGTCTAAAGGACAGTCTGACCTCTGCTGGCCAAAGGCACTTCAAGGCCCTTCCCACTGGACAGTGTTTTCCTGCCTGTTTTGGGTTTTTTTCAAACATTATTTTAGCCCCATTCCAAAATTTATGGTGCTCTCCAACATGGTTGCATAATCCATGAAACCTCCACAAAGAGATCCTGCTGAGCACAAAATGTCTCTTTTTGCTCATTTTGCTTACAGATAAATTGACTTTTCTTGTAGAAGAGAAAACTGCTTTTTAACAGCCTTAGCATCCATTGATTCTGGCTCTGTTTAAGCAATACAACAGTATGTCACAACATTATACCACCCACAAACTCTAAGAGGGAACTAAAAATGGTTGAATGGATATGGACAAGGAACATCACTGAAATAAAATAATAACAAAATTCTTAGCTCAAAGCCTATGTGATCAGAATTATAGTATTTCTTTTGCATTATTTTGCTAATGCAATGACAAGAAACACATGCAATTCTATTTCTGTTTCAGGAAGTTTGGCCTCTCAATAGTTCAATTCAAAACATCAGCCTGTTTTATGCTAGCTAGAGAATGACCTTGCTTTCTTGAGCCTAATTGTTTTAAACCTTACTTTCTCAATCTAAACTGCAGCACAGCACCCAGGCCAGTGTAAATGAGCACTGGTTACCTCCTGGGAGCTGCCACACTTGAAACCTCTCTCTTTCTGCTTTTCAAGTAAATTTAGTTATTTCTATTGTGAGAACAGCCCTTAGAGATGTGGGCATATGGTAACAGCCCTCAGTCTGGGCTTAGATAAGATACAAATAGGCTTCTAGTGACATTTAAATGCAGGTTTCTGGAACTCTTTTTCGTCCCAGACAAATGTGTAAAGGCAACCAGCTGTAGAGCCAAAACTAGAATCTGTACTGGAAGCACTAATGTGCATATCCAGTCAGGGTAGAAAATGTTATCTGGCTGATATGAGCTGTCATGCAGCTGAAATGAGAGCTCAAATTTAAAATATTCATCATCATCCTAGTAATCTTATCATCCCCTCCCTTCTCCAAGACAGCAATGAAGAAAGAGCCTTACATTTTCAGATGTAACTGTTTTACAGAGGGAACATCTTTTGTTGCCAAGCCTGAGTCATCCCTACAGACTCATTTCTCGAAGAAGCGTGCACATAGAACTGACAGCTGATCACAAGCCATCTCCCAGCTTCCATAAAATCTTATCGGTTTTAAAGCAACCTAGTAAAATTAAGACACAGTAACCTTTTCTTTATAGTGGCAAACATTAATAAAATTCTTTGTTACTGTAGTTATGAAGAGGGAAGACTTTTTTATTCATAAAACTAGGTCACTGAGGAAATAATGTGCTCACATAGCAGGGGTGTGCAGATAGCATATCCCCCAGCTTGTGACCACAGCTTGGACTGCCCCATTTGCCTCTCAGCTGCTCTCAGTGCAGGTCTGGCACTGGACCTTACAGGGCCCCCAGAAGCAGCGACACAGACCAGGAGCTTACCCAGGTATTGCTGTGAGCAGAAATGAGATCTTGAGGAGCAAGAGAAAAGTGTCAGCACAGAAGATTTAGCAGCTGGTATGTTAGGAATATTAAGATGGTAAATAGCAGGAAGTAACAAATTTAACTTCTAAAAAGCACAGATATTGGATAAATAATCTTCCTTTGGGACTTTTTTTGGCTGATGCCACCACACCAGCCAGACCATGCCAGTATAGCCCATGCAAACTGTGAGCAGGGAGATTCTCTCAGCTGGCCTATTAGCCACAGAGGAGCTCCAGATGCTGGGTTGTCAAATGCCATCAGCCTTCGGGGAACAGGCTTGGGCAGGGGTGGGGAAGTTTGTTTTGTCAGAATCAGCTTGGCAGAATAACTTCCTGGGTAAAAGACTCTGAGGATGCACAGGGAAAAGTGCTAAACACCACACCCAAGACCTCCATGGTTTGGGTCTGAAGGCCTTCGCTGGAAAGACAAAAAGACAAAGGAGGCCCTTAGGTGACTGTCTCCGTCCCAACAGCCCACAAGGCTTCCCACCACACACTCACAGGTAGGTACATGGGTCAGGCACTGAGCTCTTTCTTTCTCTGGCCCACGGCCATCTTCATGCTCTTCTTTGGAGGAAATTTCATTGCCAGTGAAGATGCTAGTCAGCATCTCTCTGAATTTCCCTGCTCCCTGCTGCTGGCCAGGTCAGGCAGGAGCAGCCCCACAGCAGAATCACTCTTGCAGCCAGGTCACCTTTCCCACTCCCTGCCATGCTGCGTGGTGGGGCAGGGGCAGATAAGGGCTCAGTAAATGCAGCACTTGAACAAGGACAGCCAGGTCTCAGCAGGTGCTAGGGCAAGCGCTGTCTTCTTCTGTCTTTCTCATCCCTTGGCTTCCTGTCATGTCGCTGTTGGAAATGAGGCAGCTGTGAACAAGGACCTTGGATCAGCACTAGGGGTGCCTTCCCTATTTGAACAGCTCTGGAAGGACCTGAGCTCTCTGGGTTACCTTCATGGTGAAAGGTCTCGGGTTTCATTGAGTGATTTTCCCATGTCAGGCAAACAGGGTTTTTTCTGACCTTTTTCTGGTGCCTTTGCTCTGATGCTTCATTGTCAATTCAATGAAACTGCATATAATGAGACAAGAAGTGCCAAATGCTCATCTGGTAACCCTCCTACCACATCTTCCACAGGGCTCAGATGGCTGTGTCAGGAGGAGACTGAGATATCTTTTGCTGCCTCTCCTGAAAACTGATTCTGTTTTGATGAAAGCAGTTGTAATCTCTTCCCACTTATCCTGACAAACTCAAGCTCCACCCAGCATGAATCCTTGGTATGAGCTGCATTAGGCTGCCAGCAAGGCCTGTTACTTTTCCAAGTGACATTTAGAGATAGTAGAGATTTCTTTTTTTTTTTCTTTTTTTTTTTTGTTAATTTTTACTGTAAAGATGTCCTCAAGGAATTTACATGGAGATCTTTCCATTACGTTCTCCAGCAGACATTTCTGCCCCAGTAGGAAAGGCAGCTGAATATCTAGAAGGCTCTTTGCTTAAGGCACATAGTAATTATCATTCCTTGTGCCAGGAGGGAGAGGATTAGACTCTCCTCAGCCATCTGCCGAATATGCCTTGCCAATGTCAGAAGAGCATTTCGCTATATAAACAGCACAAAGCATATATCCATATACAATTTTGAAATTTAGTAATTTTCCATTGAAAATAAATTCTGGTTTTGCATAATGCAAAGAGGAAAAGTGGAAATACAACACAGTGTAATACAACACTGAAAGTGATGTTATTGAATTTAAATTTTAACTTTGGGCACACTGACACTATTTAAAAATGGCCATGTAATGCAAGTTCTCACAGATTTCACAGATCACCTTCATGACATCCACACTTTTTCAGGAAATACTTTTGTGTTTAACCTGCTGAATATGAAAATTGGAACAGGCATGAGACACGTAAAGCAGGAACTTCTAAAGTTATTTGGAAAAAGTAATGCTGTAGGGCCTTGGATGAAGAGACACCCACGTTCTCTCAATTCTCATTTGTTACACCATCCTTCACCAAAATATTTTCAGTTACAACAGACAAGTTGTACTCTGCTGAAAGGTAATTCAATTTTCTGGTGAATTTTGATATATTCTTGCATTATGTTTCATTACAGTTTGGAGCGAAACAGACATTTTTTGTTTTCAGTTGCCTACCAAAGAGGGTGGACCAATAGCTCTGGAAGAGCCTGTCTTTCCTGTCCAGAAGCAGAGTTGCTCAGGATCTGGCAGACACCATTACAGAGACTTCTTCATGCCTGACCACACTTCACCAGCCCAGGATATGGAATTTATGGAGAGCAGTTACGTAGGTATCCTCCAGGTAAATCACGGAGAACTTGGGACTAAGGACTTCCAAATACTTAGTTGACAGTAATCCACTTAGCTATACCCCTGCAGGTGGACCTCTCTCCTGTCAGCCCTTCAAGCAAAACAGTGCTTGTTTACCTGCAGCCCCTATTGCAAGTGATAGAAAAAGTAGAAGAAAAAGAAGATTACATACAGCCTACTGCCAACCCATGCCTTCTGTCAAGGCAGAAAATACTATCAGTAAATTAAGATTTAAATACCAGTTGCCCCCTTGCTTCAATATTCACAGCCTACTAGCTGTATCCTGAAATATAATAAAAACTTACCAGCTTCTAAATCACCTCAACATCCTGATTACAGAAGCAGAATATCAAATACACTGTAAGGACAAAACCTGGATGGAGTTGTATGCCTAAAAATAATGATTTCTATCTCTAATTTTTGTAATTCTTTTAAAATCTGTACAACAGCTCTGTTGAGCCTTGTCACAAGTACAAGCCTTCACATTGGCACATTTTAAAAATAACCAGTGAGTAAGATCCTGCTCTCATTTCTATAAAAACTCCCCTACCGATGATAAAAACTGGTTAATAATTTAACAAAGTAATCCAAGTGTTCTAAAAGTGGCACAGAGCCGTTTATATTTAAAAGAAAATGCTTAGTTATAGGAGATTAATCTGTGAGAGAAGTCTATTATTTAATGCAGAAAACCCTTCCAAAACCATTTGCATAGACTCCTAACATCACCTCCCCATGGGTAACTATAGTCTACTGGCTCCTCACACTGTCTTACTCAACATTCAGAGAATGGCTCTGCAGAGAAAAGGCTGGCTACCTACAGACTGAAATATTACCCACAGGAGGTTAGTGTAGTTCAGCCTATGTAATCCAGATCTAAACTCCACAACTTTACCCAGGCCCCTACAGAGTAGTAAGAAAAGTTAAGTCCTTGCAATAGTGATATATTGATCTATAAATCAGAAAGAATTGGAGGGCTTGTGTTTCTTTTGTGGATTCTGGAAGGTTGCTTATCTCCACATGGTCAAGGATCTCCATTTACATTGAATGCTATTGTTATTGATATTCATTTCAGGTTACCTAGGGCCTGATCCTCATAAATTTCAAGCAAATACTTGGACCAGCATCCAGACCATTCAAACCTCTAGCATTAGTCAATGTGCATTTTGATTTGAAACTGAAGAAGGTCAAAAGTAGTGAACACGTTTAAAATGTTTCTCTTAAGCATTGTACCTTACCTCATTTTTCTGGCCTTTAAAACAAGCATAATAGCAGTTTATTACTAAGAAATACTTTAGAGAAAAATAACTAATTGGAAATTATGGGAAATGGAAAAAATACAAATAATTTTATTAATGCATCCCTGTATCCTTCATGATTCATCTTACAGGTAAAGTATAAAAATATTTTAAAGTGTTTTTTGACTGATATATATACTCCAAAATTTTCTAATTTAACAGGGGTTTTTGTTTTGATTTTTTTTAATATATTATTTTTTATTTTTAGGCAAGTTCAAATTTTATAGCCAAATCTGTGTATATGGAATACTGAGCTTCTGGATAGCCGGAAGTGAAGCCTGAAAGAGAAATTACAGTTCCAAGGCATTTTCTAATTCGGTTTATAAATAGATGGCTTTGACATACCACTCACAAAAACAAAGCTATAGTTAGCTTGCCTGAAGCAGCTGCACAGCTGGGAGGAGAATGTTCGCTGGCAGCCTGGCTGTGCAGTCGCCTGTGTTGTGATACTTACTATCAAAGCACCAGTTAAGAACAGGAAGAATTAGCATTTGGCTCTAGGCAGAGTGATAGGAAGTGGTTTTTGATTTTACACTATCCAACATGCAAGCCACTGAAGAAAAGCAAGCTAAAGATATTCTTAATTGGAAGCAGCAGGTAAGAAATTGTAATGCAACTAAACTTGGGATAGGCAGGTAGACTCATGTCGAAATGATGGTCTGATGTAGTTGTAAAGCTTTTCCACTACTGATAACAGTATAGCAAAATAATTCATATATTTAAGTAAAATGAACAAATATTCTTGGAGTACAAACAGTGGAGTGGATACCTCAGGGAATGGCACATCACACCTGGGACCTGACCCAGGCTCCTTTCTGGCACCGAAGGTCTTAGTGTTGACAACAGCTGATTTCAGCCCAACTGCATGGATGAATATTCTGCTATACCTGCAGCACTCTGGCTCTGAGTCAGCAAAAAACGTTACAGATTTCAGACACAGCCCAGAAGTGGGTCCCCTTGAACTGACAGAAGATTGCTGACGACAGAAGTTACCTCTTAGATGATCTGGGCTGTAACTTACTGGATTCATGTCCTATTGCCCTCCCTTGACTGGGACAGATACAGCAACGCTAAAGTTGATTCTGTATTTATTAAATCCCCATATTCAAACTGCAAAATTAAGATCCACATCCAAATTTTCCAAAATCTCAGTTACTTCAATATAATTTGGTTCAAATCTATCTTTCAATTAGATACTCTAGCTGACAAATAAGCGCAGTACTTACACAAGTATGAATGGACAAAACCTTGACATCACACAGTGAATGCCATCATATCATAAAGGCCTTTCACACTGTATGCAACAATTTATTTTTTTATTCAAGGAGAGTGATTCCAGCCTCTTACTACTTCTTCCAACATTAATTTTCAGTGTAGTGGACATACGTAGTTTGCAATTACAAGAGAAATTCTATGTGCCTTAAATGACATCATACCAAGAGGTTGAGAAAGAGCAAGTATCCTCCTACGGGCTGCTTACAAAATGATCTCTTGACATCTGAGATGCTACATGACCTTCACTTACATCAAGTCCATTAAGTTTAAATATCTACTTTAAATAAAAATAAAAACTACCACAACCTTTCCTCAACGAAGTAGCCACACTTGGCATACAAATACCTTCGGAATTCATCATTTAGAAAGCTCTTCTTCCTTGAAAGTACAAAGCTGAGACTGTGATACAAGCAATAGTCCTCTTCACTTCTAAGTGATACAAACATGAAAATGAAAGTTAAAACCCAATCGACTTGTGCTTGAAGTTCACTACTCAGTCCATTCAAATCCACTTACAGGCTGAGCATTTTGACTGTCAAGACATTGCTAACAGCACAACGTAGCTCTTTAAAACAGTGCTGAAGAGAAAGGAGGAAAAGAACTCAAATCTACCACAACTTAAGAATTTCACATAAAATTTCAGAGTGAGTTGCAGACTCATGCCTTCCCCACCTCTTCAGATGTAATTAAAGAATTTACTAAGTTTCACACAAACTGATGATAGTGGAACTCAGATTTACAAGTCGCTTTTTGGCAAATGTTAATTCTTTCCTCCTAAAAACTTACGAGAAATGAGTACATTAACAAAAAGAAATACAGCACTCTCATTTTAAGACGGTCTAGGAGAAAGAACTTAGACTAATGACAGAGACATGCCACAACATTCAAACAAAAAGGAAATGAAAACAAAATGCCCTCTTAAAGATAAATCTAAGCATAAAAGGAGGGACGAACATTACAAGCTCTCACACTGGGAATGTCTGTCACATCATCTCTCTGATATCTGATACAAATTTATCGAGTTTTTGTTCATAGTGAATTTAGGAGAGAGTGCAGAGGCAAAACGTGCTCATCTAATGTTACTATTTTAGCTGTTCTACAACATTTTTAATCTACATACCTATATTTTTACAGAGTTGACATCCCTTATCCTTAAGAAAGGAGACAAAGTGATAAAGTGATAAAAGCCTGGGGTTTTTGCACAATGCCACTAGCCTACTTTGGAGAAAGCCATCGCAACAAAAGTCAGCAAAAGAGGGCTCTTTTAACTCCTCTTCCTCCAGCTCTCCTTATTAAAAGCTATTTAATCTAATTATCAGCAGTGGGAAACCAAACAGAAACTCCTTATGAATACAGGCAAGAAGGTCCATACAAAAGAAAGAAGCAAAACAAACAATAAGAAATTTACAGTGTAAAAAGCCCTAAAAAAATAAGCAACAGCAAGTTACCCTGAATGCCATGCTTGTAAAATATTTATCAAGCCAAATTAGTACTAAGCCAATTAGAACAAAATCTTAGACTCAATGTAAGCCGATACAGAAGTTGCAATCAAGAGTAAATGGAGCTGAAAGCAAACAGGAAAAAAAGTCATTAAAAGAACATATGTAAAAACTGTAGAGATTTGTAACAAATTTATAATTGTAGCACGGAACTATGAAGTTTTAGATTTGCAGTCAGCGAACCCACATAACATGAAATATTCAAGTGAACCAAGGAAAATCTAGTGGGGAAAAAGAGAAAACAAAAATCCAAACAACCCAACTCCTGTAAGATAAAAAGAAGGATCAAGCCTTAGAAAGTTGGCTTAGAGGACTCATTTTGCTACAGAAGCCAGGTAAATCCCAGGAAAACCAAAGCCCACATAGGTCCTCACTAGCACCTTCACCTTGATGAGCTGGGCTCCCCACTTGAAGAAAATCTCCCCTGGCACAGCTGGGCAAGGGCATCAGTGCCAGCTGCTCCCCACAGCCCCCACAGACAGTGCCAGCACACCAGGGGACTCACAGCACGAGCACTGGTCCAGCTGCCAGCCAGGGAACAAACACACAGGGCACGGCGAAAGGACAGGACGTAGTGAGCACAAACTGAAATACAGAAAACTCTGTTTAAACAGATAAAAACCTTCTAAACTGTGGGGGGGGGGGTGGGTGGTCAGGTGCTGGAACTGGTTGCCCAGAAAGGCTGTGGAATGTCCATGCTTGGAGAAGCTCAAAATCCGTGGGATGTGGCTGGCCCTGAGCAGCCTGCTCCAGCTGAGCCTGCCGTGAGAAGGGGATTGGAGCAGATGGTCACCAGAGGTGCCTGCCAACCTCAGCCCTTGCGGCGGTTCTGTGAGCTTAGGGGAGATGGTGGGAAGACAAGGTTTGCCAAAATATAAGTCAAATTTTTGTTGTCTCCCCACACATGCACTAGAATGTGAGTCTCTTACAGGAAAAACTGGTTGAAAATGGTTTCAACTCATTTTTTCCTGTGAATTAAAAACGGTTGTTTTCCAACATACTGTAGAGCTAGATGAAACAAAGGAAAATAGGGGAATTGACCTGCTGGCTGCATAAGGAGCTTGAGAAGGATGGGCTGGGCAACAAAACAAACAGACTAGGGACAGACAGGGATGCTTGGCTCCCCTTCACAGCTTCCATGAAAAGGCAGAGGTAGAGTTATGAAGGCAGATGCAATAACTACATAATTACATAAAAACATCTTTGTGATACAGCCGAATGACACTCATCACACCCTACTCTGAGAAAAAAGATGGAGAACTCTGCATTGCAGATGAATTCTTATTTTAAAATGGAGGAGTGTGAGGGAGGAAAAATAGAAATTTGCTAAGCACAGGAAAAGTGAATAGTCTCTGTATAATTGGAAATAAAAATATGTAAAATATTATTTCATTAGTGCTCTCCTTTGAGCTCTAAAAAAAAATACTGTGCTTAATGATAAATATACATTTATATTCACAAAAATATAAATGTATCAATGCATTTTTAAAAATACATTTAATACTAATGCCTAAAATAATATAGAAAATAATTATTGGTAATATTAAACACTTAAGAGTTCTTTACATCCACAGAAAGTGCTGTATGCACAGTAACTAATTGTGGTAGGTAAAAATATGCTGACTTTGACTCCATTATTACCCTGACTCCAGATTCAATCAGAACTAGAGTGTGTTGGCAATAACTCAGGAAACGACAATTTGCTAGAACAGATCGAAAAATTAAAGCACTAGACACATTTAGAAATCCATAAAATATCTGTCACCAGAAAGTCAGTATGTTTATATTTAATTGTATGCAGATTGAGTCTAATGCCAATTAAATGAAAAGTGTTTCTACCATCATTTGGGAAACTGATTGGTTACCCATCATTAGACCTGAATTTTAACAGAGCTCCTTTTGGCATGTGGAGAAATCTGCTGGTAGCCATGTACTGCCTTACAACTCTTCTCTTTAGCCTTCAAAAGGATGTACATACACAACCTCTGTTATAAACATTTTTCCCCTCTTAACAGTGGCTGAAATTATCAAACAAGCAGCAGTAAAGAGAAGTATTATCCATGCATTAAGCAAATAAAAGTAACATACCAGAAGAGTGACTGACGGAATCTGAGCCAAACCACCACAGGAGTAGATGGATTTTGACAACTGTTTGTTAAGGTTCAGATAAAACAGAGATAAACACTAAAAAAAAATAAACAAAACACCCAAAGCTGAATATTCATTGATCTAGTTCCAATCTAAAATACATATTTAAATCTTATGCCTCACTTCTACCTCCCTCTTCATCTTAAAATTTGTAATAAAAAGCAAGTCATACACATGCCTTGCATCCACAAGGGATGGAACATGTATGCCAAGGACTCTGCCTTCAGCTTCTCTGTTAATTCTTACAGCATGTTTTCCAGGCCAGCACAGTTTAAGCTCTCTGCATGAGCTAGCAAGGGTGTATTTCGATTCTGCAATTTGTTTGCACAATATTAATCATAACTAAAGTAAGCTATAACCAACATTTTCAGATGCACTAGTGCCAACATTAATGCAGTATGACACAGCAAATATGAGAAGCTGACCAGTTTAATGCACTAAAGTACATTTATATTTGAGGATGTGTGATACTGAAAAACCTTTTTATGAATCCTAGTATTCGGGAAAACGGTTTTTCAGTTTTCCTTAAGGGTGGAACACTGACAAAAAAAGAACCTAAGTTTAGAAATGCTGACACTGTTAAATCACAAACTGCAAAAATGATGTGTTCATACGTTTCATAAGAAACGCTTCTGCTCTCCAAGAAAATAATTATGACTTCCAGAACCATCAAAACACAATAATTATAACACTAATTACTCCAGTGAATCCCAAGCCAACTAAAATTATACTATTAATTCCATCATAATTCTCAAATATACCAATTTGGACTGGATCTCCCTTATACGCTGTATAAGCATATTGTTAATTGCTTTTATTTCCCATGAAAGATGCAGTCACCTGACTTAAAATTTGGTTAGAGTACCATGTTTGTAACTCTATGTTTAGATGGTTAAACAAGTATTTCTTTAGTTAATCTTTATTTGATAGCACAGCATTAATTTCATTCAGCCAACTACATAATACATGGCTATTTTCAAGTATGGACTGAAAACTGCAAAGCATGTCCTGAAACTTTGTGACTTACTAAAGCCTCAGGAAACCATATGCCTCTGCCTCTCAACCATTTACTGATCTGACACATCTGTGTGCGTTGCTCCTGCAAAAGATCACACTGGTTTGAACAGGCACTGCCACAGAAATAGGAAATGACTACAAAATTTATAGAGCAAGGTATTACATTGTTCAAGGTATTCTAGTAATCTGTTTACCAGATACTCTTAAAAGTATTGTTACACACAATTTTGAAGAGAGTTCTGCCTGCATTAATTTGGTCTATGATTATAAATGTCAAACCATTTTGCATAAAGTAGAAAGCACCTTAAGATTATACTTTCAGCCCCAGCACTCATATAATAAGTGCACATTTTCAAAAAACTGTTAATGAGTAAGTTCTGCAATGATCTGACTTGCCATGTGGTCGGGGCTTCTTGGTTTCATGCTCCCAAAATGAAGTTAGACATTTTAAATGTATCCACCATCTTTTCAATGCCATCACAGGGTGTCATTGCTTCAGCTGGCACAGAATAGGATGAATCCTGGCTTCACTGAGTCAAGATATCCCACCACTGTCAACAGCTGTTTAAATTACAACTGTCTGCCTTCATAGAAGTCGCTTATTCCATGGCATTCTGTGGTGTTCTTTCCACAACAAATTACAGCAAATAGCTTCAAGTTAAATTCCACTTCAAGAATAAAGAAACTCCAAAAACGCATACTCAGTTTTTATTTTATTAAAACAAGATTTGTTCTGCTGAAGGAATGAATGAATTTATAACTGCAAAACAAACAAACAAGGAATAAAACCTTTGCTTCTGGGCATGCTCAGAACTACCCTATTACAATTTTTTCTGAAAAATATTATCAGGAATGCTGTAATTCAGCAGATAAAACATTAAAGGGAAAAATTCAGGGATTTTAGCTACATTAGTGAGAGAAATACATTACACTTTCCCTATCTGTCCCCAAAACACCAAAAGCTGAAAAACCTTTATTTCCAGTATGAGTTCAGATTGCTTTGTTCTCAGGCAGAGTGACCCTAAGGGAAAAAGGAAGACCATCAAAGGGATCAAGAATCATCATCCCACTCCTGTTTCACACTACTCAGTGTAGTAAAGCAGACTCCCAAGCACAAGAGCACCTGTACCAACCTGCCCTCTACACTTCAGACTGGGAGAACATCCTCTTCTGTTACCTGTCACTGATTTACTTCCAAACAGAACATGCTGCCCTGTAATTTAGCTCTTTACAACATAAAAAAAAAGAAATCCAAAAACATGACTGAGAAAAACAGTGGAAACAATAAATCTGAAATAAAATGAGCAGAAGATACAGAGAAAAGAACATCCAGCAACAGCGCTGGTTGAGTCTGTAGTATCACTGTATCCTTACAAAACCACATTGTGTCAAATGACCACAGAGTAGAGATAGAGAAGCAGATAAAAAATTACAACACCAAGCAAAATTATTGCAAAATACATTATCAATAACAAGAACATGAAAACCACAAAAACACATTCTCATTTGGGCACAAATTTAGCGTGAAACATAAACACAACTTCAGATTAAGCCATAGTCTCATTACAAACAGAAATACCTCATTTATCTGAATCCCAAAGAGGGGTACTTTCATAACACAATTACAAGAACATTGGATGCAAACCTGTCAGAAAGAAGAACAGAGCAAAAAATCCTATCAGAAACTTAACTGAAGAACTGTGAGGTGCAAGTGTCAGATATCTAAAGTTCTGGGGGATTGCTATTTAATGTTTGGTTAGTACCTGGCACCATATGACTGGATTACAGTCATGGTTCACAACGCTAGTGAGTAATAAAAATCTATCTGCTTAGAATAAGATTGTTTTGAAAGGTTGAATGAACACTTCATGTAGGGAAAGACTTCTTAAAACACTGTGAAATGTATTAAAAAAAACTATGAACTTACAGGTTAAAATTGCATGTGCATTGAAGAAGAAATGATAACATTTTTCTCAACTGTTATAAAAGATCCTAGTTCTAACTGCTGCCAATTTAAACCAAAAAGCGTGACCTCATTCCTCTCTAATCCAGCTCTTTCCTTGCTTCTCTATATTAAGACATGCAAACATACTGACAAAACAACATTATCCACAAATATTAAAACAACCCACTCCTGCCCCCTCAAAAAACACAAACAGAAAAAAAAACCCCACAAACAAAAACAGAAACAAGAAACCAACCCTCCCATTAATTTCAGAAGGGAAGTATTTCATTTCTCAAATTTGCCATTTGTGTAGACTTCCCAAGCATGTTTTGAAGTTTCAGCCCCATTGCTAATGAAATAACGTTCTATTCCATAAGGGCAGAAACTGTACCATTTATCTAACAGGAAAGTGCTTGCCTATATCTCAAGCCCCTCGAATACTTCCCTTTTCTCCTTCTTGCACATGATATTGAGTGTCTTTCCAATATTTTATTTTGCAAATATGTTCATCAATTGTCTTTCCAAAGCACTTTCTGCATTTACTTCTCATATCACATTTTTTTTCTTTTTCTTAGTAATCATCGAGCATGCACAGAAGAGGTTTCTGAACACTCAGAAGTGAGGCACAGATTAACATCCAAGCTTACAGTAAACCTTATTTTGACAATGTCAACCACAGAAATGTTTCCAGAGTTGTACCCCAAGTCTTATTCTTCTAATAAATTTTTATGTTTCATACTTTTTTTGATTTTTCTCTTTTTTTAAAGGAAAATATATAGCTACTTACACTTTTATTTAAATATAACATTTTTCTTTTATAAATCCCACCCTGATAAGAGGGTCTATTATCAAAAACAACAACAAAAAAAAGACATCACAGTCTAAAAATATTAGTCATTCTATAGTCCTCAACACATTTTTATTACTCAAGATTTCAAGGAAAAGTTGTGCACCAGAGTAAGACAAACGTACAATGAATGAGCATGGAGAACAGTGTTTTGATTCTAGACAAATACACACTAGTGTTCTTAAAGTACAATGTGCATTAAAACTTATTCACACACAAAATAATTCATGCTCTTCATGTGTAAAATACTGTGAAAAATCAGATGGAAGAAGTTAGATAGGAAAACATTCTTGTATCATAAAAATATGTTAGAATAGGACTTATCTATAGAGTTAAAGCTTTGCTTTAAAACATACTTTATTTAAAAATCTTCTTTTGCTTTATCTAAAAATTAGCCTTTCTATAAAAACCATTCCTTTAAAACTTTGCTTTAAAAACATGTTTTATATTACACAAAATATTAAATTATACAGGCACAATTAGTTAAGAGGGCTATAAGAATTTATATTAATAGCCCTTCATATTCCAGTGACTTGCAATACAGTCATAAGATTCTGTGTCTACTGACAACCACAGGAAAATTCATCCATAGAAATCAACTATTATATAAAAAATAAAATAAATTAAGACAAAACAAATTAAAAAAT
The DNA here is from genome assembly GCA_024500445.1 of Entomyzon cyanotis. Lineage (NCBI taxonomy): Eukaryota > Metazoa > Chordata > Aves > Passeriformes > Meliphagidae > Entomyzon > Entomyzon cyanotis. Next base: position 15,099,496 of record JAKEPQ010001027.1, on the reverse strand, counting down.
CTGTCAGACCATATGTGATTTGTAGAGGAACTTACTTTCCAGCTGACATGCACATCTTTTTTTTATCATGGGAAATATGCATATACATTAAAAAATACCCCAAATATTCTCTGAACATGTGGTTTATGATGACAGCTTTTATATTTCCTTCAGATACTGTATATTAAAATAAACCATTTACAAGTCTACCTTTATGTCAGTCCAAATCTGTGACCCTTGACACTTTCAGAAAGAAGGGAATGAAGAATCAAGAATGGTCTTATTTTCTGAGGGGGAAATGAACAGACAGTATGTTCAATGCCAGAGATAGCAGGGTCTGTTCTTTTCCATGTTTTTCTAGTATTCTGAGAAAATGTACTGTAGCACTAGAGAATTTGCAAAGACCTTCATCGATTATCAAAGATATCAAATTGAAGATTTAAAAACCAAAGCCCAGATTATGATGATTCTTAGCTACATGCTTAATTTACTATAAATGAACCATTAATCTTGGGTTTTAAAGCACAGAAACATCCGCAAGACTGGCTTTATGTCTTCTAACCACATTAAATAAACTGTCAGCATAACAGCTATTAAAAAAAGAAAATAAAACTAAGCTAAAACACAAAACACCATGGGTTTAGGTTTTTTTGCCATAAAACCATAGTAGTTGGAACACCAGTGGCCAAACATGAATCTCTGTGCAATACAATTTTAATTCAACCAAGTTTTTTACACAAATATTTGATCTCGAATACGTTGAGATGGATGCTGTGTTAGATTTAAATATCTTACTGAAAGTTTAGAAAGAAAATTTGAACTCTAGTCCATAAAAATTTAACCAACACTATGCCCAATTAAAGTCAGAAAAGCATAGAACCCCAAACTCAAGGCTGACATTCTAAAACAACTCACTGCCATTTGTTTGCATTGTAACTTTTCCATCCCCTTCACTAAGGAATGTGAAATTCACCTACAAACTTTATCAATAAGCTATTAAAAACAAACAAAAAGCCCCAAAATCTTACCCTCTATTTCTTTTAGAATTCAAGATTTCACTTTAGCCACCACCATTTGAACAGTTCCCTAAAGAGACATATTTCCTTACCAGCATGGTCCATTATTGCTTGATGAGAGCCCACAGTGACTTTTTGTCCAAAAAAAATGCTTTGGACATGGTTTCAGGGGAAAAAAAGTCAATACAAAAATGTGTAAAATTGTATTTCATTTCAGGAAAGTACTGAATTGATCTGAATTGTATCATACTGTATGAATTTTAATGCCATTCCACAGGCAATTATATATTATGCGTTGAAGAAGGTGCACATACACACAAACACAAAATACATACACAGAATTCAGCCCCAACTGATGTATCTTCGTTAAATTTCTAGCATAGCAACAGAGTCATCTTCTGCAATTTAGAATTATGTGAAAAATTAAAATAGGCACAATTAATTAACACAGCTTCTAAATTACCTTATTATAGTGCACTGTTACGCACTGATAATACCATAATAACAATATGATACCATTCAAGGTAATTTTGCTGATGTACAGGTGAAGATTAGTAAATATCATTCTAAGTGCTTTTAACTGAAATCCACAACTTCTGCAGCTTCACACAGTAGAACAGTGCAATACGTTGTGTCCCCATATTCCAGGAACAAGAGCTGAGTTTACAGTTGTATTTGTTTCACATTAGACTGGCTTTGCACTTTCTGGAGATCTAGCACTTTGACAGCGTTGTCTATGACCTCCTTTTTTTCCTCTTCCTTCTTCCAGGTGCTGGCTATAAAAAAAGAAAGAAAAAGTTCTTTTGGTAGCTAGCTCTCACCTGGTAGAACAAGACAGTTTCGAAGTAATGGTACAGCGGAAGTTCTTCTAGAGGGTCGGTTCACAGCACTAGGATGGCCCTGATCTCCACCTACTTCCCAGTTCCTGACTTTGGAGGAAGCTTGCTCTGGTTTCTTGGGAAAAGATTCTGATGAGACTTTCTGCCTCTTTTCAGGAATCCCTGTTACAACTGTTGAGTTCAGAAAGGCCCTTTTTGGTTTCCTCCTCACCTTTAATTTTTTGGCATCGGGCTTTTCTTTCTTGGGGTGCTTTCCCACTGTAGTTTTCCTTGTCTGGCACCTATGGATGGAGAAAGCAGATTTCTGGGCACAAGGCTGAAGTTGTCTTCTCATCCCCTCTTTTTGCTGTTTTTTAGTTCTGGACGTTTGTTTGCCTGTGGTTACTCTGTTTCCTCTTCTCCCAACAGTACATCTGACAGTCTTAGATCCTGCAGCCTTTCTGGAAAAACCTGGTTCTTTATTAGCGCCTTCTTTTCTCTTCCACATTGCTTTTGGAGTCTCCCTCTCTAACCACTCACTCCTGATGGAGGTCAGAGGAGTTTTGGTAATTCTATTAAAAGGAATTAATCTATAATCTCCTTCTATTACAGAGTTCAAAGGTGAAATGATCAGGTGTTTAAAAGAGTTCTCAGATAGGAGACAATCTGTTCTTTCCGTGGAAACAGAAGGTCCATCTGCCTTTTGACTTGAGGCTGCATCATTCCCTTTCTCTGAATCTGGCAGGAAAGATGCTGAAGAAGAACTATAGAAGTCAGACCAATTGAGTGACTTTGATGGTGTGCTTTCTCTCTGTGCATCAGCTAGTTTCTTCATGTTTGCATCAAAGCTGAGACTTCTGAAAAGCTGTCGAACGTGAGAGGGCTTTTTGGCCTTTTCTCCACCTGCACTCTTTGGAGGTGTTTTCAGAATTCGATTTGTCAGTGGGTCATAATATTTGAGAGAACACTGTTTGTATTTATACCTTACAGAGTCCTTGCTATCTGTGGAGTTATGATTTCTCCTCATTTTGGGAATATCTACAGGTTTACCTTTACACTGTTTTACCTCTGGGCACGAGAGTACATACACCACTGTCTTGGGCTGTACAGGACTCATGATCTTGCTATAGGACTCTGGAAGTTTAAGGGCACATAATCTAGTTTTCATGTTTGGGGTTTTTTCATTCTCCAGCCATGCGATGCTTGCTTTCTGATCAGCTGGATCAGATTCTCTTCTAGACATTTTCCTTTTTGCTACAGGGTAGTTCAGCAGACTTGTTTGGGTGCCATGGCTGACTTTAACCACCTGACATCTTGAAGCCAGGCGCCATGTCCTTTTCCTAGGCATTTTTACAATTTGTGGGTTGCATAGTGTATCTGAGGCTAAAGATGGGTTATCAAAATCAGAGCCACCACTTAAAGCATCATTAAATTCTGGCAATGCTTTAACTGATGCACTTTCTTTTCTTTTACTCTCAGTAATATTGATCCTTTTTTCATCCTTCTGCTTTTTTTTCTTCATTCTCTTCCCTGTACAGTTGGCTGAGGATTCACTGTTAAAGTAGCAGCGAAAACGACCTTCCCTGAAATCACGTACAAGTTCTTCAATTTTTATATCATCTTCATACATTATTTGAGACCAAGTCTTTCCCACAAAAGAAGGAGGCACGTGAGGCAGAGCTGGAAGAACTGGTTCTTCAGTATGAGCTACAACATCCTTTTTCACTGTTTCTGTTTTTTCTAATGACTCAGTTTTTAAAACAGAACAGAGCTGTGTTCCATAGTCTTTATCTTGCAAACTTACTTGGACCTCTTTTAGGAACTCTACATCTTTTATAGCTGCCTTGGGTAAGTCTGCTCCTACCTGTATTGGTGCATCACAGTCAAAACTCATTTCAGAGCCCTCTAAACTAGTATGATCCAGAAGTGATGAAAAAGCTACACAGGGATTGTTCTCTTCTTTGAAATAAATTTCTTTAGATGTAGTTTCATGGCAGTATTTCAAAATTACATCTTCAATAGTTTTATCCACTGAACTTTCACCACCTCTGTTTATCTTCGTGTTTTTGCATCTTGCTAGTTGTGGGGATGTCCCAAGTTCTAGGGAGCTGCTGATACCCACAGTATCCCTGAGACGGAGATCAGACACCAAAGTTTCATCCTGAGTTTGTAAACTATCTCGCTTCGAGAGAGATTGACCTGAGGTAATAAGGAAAGAATTGCTGTGGCTGCATGTGGGATTCTGATGAGAAACTGAAGGGTGTTTTCGGTGAACCAGTACTGGAGCAGGATTCAAGCGTGGGTTCAATAACACATCACTACTGCACACCTCCATTGCTCTTTCATCACATCTGCTACGCTGAAACAGATTTGATGCTGCCAAATCCCTAACATTTTTTCCTGTTTTACGATTAACAGAAGAACTGTGGATTGTAGGACTGAGAGAAAATTGCTGAGGTACAGGGCTCACAGCTGTAAACTGACCTGCATGGCTACGATTCACAATTTGAGCATTTTTCAGAGTTACCCATTTTTTATCGCTACAAATGCCACTAGACTGCTGGGATTTTCCTGGAACACGTTCCTGGTCTCTTTGAAGTTTTTGAAAACCTGCTTGTGTTACAAAAGTTTTCTTTGTGCCCTCATGAGACAGGCATGGAGCAGAAGAACGTATTTCATGAATGGACTCCTGGTCTTTGCTGGAAATCTCCTGTTTCTCACTGTTCCTCTTTTTCTGCATCTCTTCTGAGGACAGGCAAGAAAGCCTTGGAACTTCCAGAGTGACGGGGAGTGGCATGTCATCATAGGTTGGTCTAAAGGGGAGGGGAGAAAAAAATCCGCTTATATTAATACTCTAAATATGCTTAAAATTTTTCAAACAATAGCAGAAGGTTTTTTTTTTTTTTAAGAGTAATAACCTAGACTGCATCACTTCTAATGAACAAACTGAAATTTCTGTTTCTGCTACTTTGACAGAGCTATTCAATTTTTTTTAATTATGGAAGGGGAAATGCTCCACAAAGCTAAAGATAAAAATTTGGGCATTAGTCTAGCACCCACTTCATGCAACCATCAATTAAGAATGGCCAAACATAAATTACAATAATTTTATAAATACAGCAAAGCAGGAAAAGTAAAGATCCTTTTTTTGAAGTGGTAAGCTTATATAGAGGTTGTTTCACTGGTCATACTATCATTACTTAAAATTGAGCTTTTGTAGAGAAATGGAACATAATAATATAACACAGCATAAAACCGTTGTTGAGTATAAATGTCCTTTTCCCTACAAAATGTGGCTGCCTGATAGGAACTCTGCACATGTGGCCAAGGAATTCCATGCTTACTGTTTCTCACAAACACACCAGAACTTCTGACTCACTCTTGTAAGAAGCCAAGTTAGGGTTGTTCAGTCTCGCTGTGACAACAGATTTTTGCTGTGACAACAGATTTTTATATATTCCAAAACTGGCAATTCTGTCTTTAGGACTGCCTCAAACACAAGGGTTTGTGTTTTGCAGAATTAACACAGCTGACAGATATAGACTATTTTTCCCATGCAACACAGGAACCCACAAGGCTTCAATGTGTAGCAGCTGGGCAATCCAATGAAAACAATTTTAAAAACAAGTAAATATAATTGAAGAAGAGAATACTGTGTTTCACTTGAAAATTATAACCAGACCTGGTGAGACCCAAATGGATGCTTACTTTAATACATGGCAGACAGCAGCTAACAGAAGTATCGCTAACAAAATTTACAGTACAGTAATTTCCTTGGTTATATAACTAAGAGTACATACAGCTAAGGGATGTATGACTGATTAAGCAACAGAAACCTCATATAATGAAACATTAAAACATAAAGGGATTATTTTTATTACTATATGAATGCAAAGTAATCAAATAAATCAGATGATCAAACAATGCCTGCCAGCTGAACTGCTGCTTTGCCCTTGCACGAATTCTTGGTCACCTAAGCTCTGAAATTGGACCTAAAGGGAAGGCCAAATGCAGCAGAAGTAATCTTTTAACTTCCTAACTTCAGAGTTCCTCCATCTTTGCATGAAACATCTTTGCATCCTGGCATCTGCACATTGCTGAAAGACTGAATATAAAACTAAATAGATTTTCATATGGAGAAACTTTAGCAGACTCTTAGGTCTCTAACTCAGTTAACAGCCTACAACCACTTTTCACAAATGACTTTTCAGCAAATGTCTCTGGGGGGAAGGGAACAGAACTACAGTTTTACATAATTAGGAACTTCTGACAGTTTTCCTACAAATTACCCCCTCCATTAAGCAGAATGAAGATTTACTTTCTTAAATGCTCAGTATTATTTCTTTAGGTAAAAAACTTACATACCAAGAGTTTGGAGGAAGGAATGATTTGGTGGTTTGTGGGTGTTTGGTTTTTGTTTTGTTTTTTTTACTGGGGGAGAACAACAATATCCTTTGAAATTCAGTATAAGGCAAAGCTCTGATGATTTTTCCTTTTTCCGCATAACTACTAGGTATACTGGTTCTGTAAAACAAATCAAATCTTACAAATGTTTCCATAAACTTTTAAAATAACACTCTAAAGATCCCTTGTGTGAATTCAGCTAAATAGCAAAAACAGGTATTTAAAAAACCAGAGTGAAACTGTGCATAAATCCAAGTGTTTTAACATGAGAAAGGAGAGAATCAAAATCGTACTTCAGGTGTCAGTTTAGACCATGACTTTCCTTTCAGAGCAGGACCACAACATAAATCTATTCATGCTTTCTTTTCCATCTTTGCTTTTCTTCCTCCAAACTGTCTATATCTGGGGTTACTCTTCCCACTTCTTCCTCCAATTTAATCTAGATTTTGCACATTATTTTTCTCATTCTGTTCTTCTTTCCAACAACTTAAGAGGAACATAGGTAATTGTTTTTCCTTGTTAGAAGGTTTCGTTCACCAGAGGAACAACCTTGTATTAGTGAAACCTCAAGAGAGGGCTTTTTTCATTTGCATGTTGCCTTAACATGAATCCTCTATGCTCTCCATGGCAAAAAAGTGTGAATGTTCTCAAGACAGTGCAATAAAATTTATTTATTTAAGATGGGAGGACAATTTATTTACTTGTAGTGATATGCACATCACGTCCCGGGCTAGTTTGGCATAGACATGCGTATTAGCTTATACTGTCACATCCTCAATAGTATCACTGAGTGCTTCAGACAAAATACCCTTCTGCTTGTTTATCAGACATACAGCAGAGCTGTACATTGAGAAGCGCTGTGCTGTACATTGAGAAGCACTGTGCTGTACATTGAGAAGCACTGTGCTGTACGGGGATCACACTGGGATTTTTGTCTGACTTTCAGAACATAACAAATGAGGGACAAGATTTAATTGATTTTCCTTCATCTACAGAGAAAAACTTAACACATTGATCCTCTTATCACTCTTGAAACACACACATGAGAAATAAAGAGAACACTTTTCAAAATCTGAGCATTATCGAATTGGCCAATTAATGTAATTCAAGTATTAACTGAACATGTGAACTGCAAGGATAATGAAATAAACATGTAAATACTTACCTGACATAATCAACAAACAACAAACCAAAATAATGAACTCTTTCAAAACATACCATAAAATATACGGATATATATAAATATATATATATATATGTGACACTGTACAGTCTGCCATTGTAAGTGTAATTATATTCCTTCTTTTTTTCAGGTTTTCACATTTAAATGCTATCAGTGGTGTTGTTTCAAATCCGTAAGTAGTGAAAAGAAGTTTAAAAGTGCAGACAACACAAAAGCAATATACTTGCATGCTGTTTATATAAATACATGTCTTTCTAAATTGTCTTCATTGAGCAAATTTCACCTCAAATGGGCAAAATTTACTGCTCAGCAGTAGAACAGAACTAGAAATTCATAATACATTCATTCCACTAACACATATTAAAAATAAAAAAGCCTTCTGTACTCTACCTGCTGTCATGGTATCTGTGGGGATGATGCTGTAAAACATCTTGAAGGAAACGCTCCATCAAGCTACTGGTACCCATGCGATTCCTACAGTATGTTGTAAAATGTCTGTGCTGGGAGCTGAAAATATGCTGGTGAAAGATAAAACAGATGATTAGTCTAATACTGCTAACACACAAGCCTGTTCCTAAAATTTCCCTCCCAGGTGAAACATTACACCATTGTTATGAAAATATTTAAATAAAAAGAAAAATCTTCAGCTTTTTTTGTTTTAAAGCCTTGATTGGGATTTTTAAGTATGCTCAGGTAGTCTCAAATAATACTAAAATGTATCGAAACATCTTTCTGAGTTGAAACTTAAATTAGTGGTTCTGATAGCTGCTGAGAAATCTCTTCTAACCAGCAAAAATACCCTTACAAATCTTACAGCTGCTTACAAGTCTCTTAACCAAAACAAATACTCTAAATGTATCTATAAATGACTTATAATATTCTTGAACTTCATATGAGCAAACATCCTACAATTCACTCTAATTAACAAGACTTTTTTAAGTGTAGAAGATTAAATAGGCTTCCATTTTCCAATTATAAGTCTAAAGGACAGGAGACTGATAGAGCTAAAGAACTGAAAATAGTCGATCGAATGTCTCCAGCCTTGGTATCTAACATATTACTATAACCCTAATACTTTACAACGTACATAGAGCTCAAGATTAAAGACACAGAATAAACCATAATGGATGCAATGCACAGCCTTGTGCCCCTTCAGAGAAGCAGGCTGCAGCAGCCATGCCACTGCACCAGCATCTTTTATAACAGCTAACAAATAAGCAAGGTATCTTCTTCAGTGCACATACTGTACAATTCACAAACTGCTTATTTTTCACTCAATATTGGTTGTTCAGTATAGAATCTGATATTTTCTAAGCTGATAAAGCCTTTAGGTACTCCTTGCTATCTACTGCCAAATTAGGCATGAGCTGTCTGACCTGTTCCAGATTACTGTAGTGTACATGGCAACAGTTGCAGTATCCTTGTCTATTTTGCACAGTGGATGCTCCAGGCCGAGGATGTTCTTGCCCTCTTCTGTGTAAACTGAAAGAAGCAGGTAATACTATCAAGACATGTTGGGTTGTTTAATCCATGTCCTTAGCATGGAAATTCTAAATGTATTACTATAGAGATGGGAAAAATTTGCAAGATAAACATTTGTATTTCAGAATTGTAATTCTAAGTGGAACTACATATTTTAAAGTATTCTCAAGCAAATTTCACTATAGAATTTTTCTTTAAATGTAGAACAAAGGATAATAGCTTGAAGGCAGTCAGCTGAAATCTGAAAATACTTGCTTCTAAAGAAAAAGGCAGAGTCATCTTTTCATTTGTCTGTTCGCTAGTATTTTGAAATAAAAGAAAAAAATACCAAAGACAACTGACACCCACACAGTAGTTTGGGGCACTACAACGTGCCTTCCCCACAGTTTCTTAACAGTGGGTATAAGACACACAGTACTTCCATCATACACTTAATCCATATTGTGTCACTGTCATCCATTACACAAGGCAAAAGATAAGGCTGAAAAGCAGATTCTTCCCCTTTTACTTTGGTAAGCAGTAAGCTGGATCCAGATCATCACCTAACTTACCTGCTACTGCTGTCCTGTCGTATAGAGCCCTCAACACCATGTCTTTGGATTCCTACAAAAAAACAAAAACAACAACCAAGAAGTAAACCAACCAAACACACATACACAAAACACAAAAACCAACAGAGCATCAAGATGAAGAAAGTTTTACCTGCAGCTAACTACTTCTCTTACATTGCATTTATCAAAACTACTATTTTAAATGGAGCTAAAGGGTTTAGTAAGTCCAAAAAAGCATGAAGAGATCCTTTTGCCTGCGAAGTTCATCCAAGAACTTCATAAAATAAGCTTTACTCTTTCATGGCTGAGGTGAGTGAGAATTTTTCTACTGATCTGCCTGGGTTCAAGACTAGGCAATCTACATTGGTACTGTGACATTCATGATCACTGAGATAAAATGTAAAAGGTCTCAAACAGCTTACAACAGGACAAGAAAATAAAACCTACATGGAAACTCCATGGATAATTCAGCAGTCACTCCTTCCTTCTGAGTTCAGTAATGAAATTTAAGAAATCAAAGTATGCAATTGAAACCACAAGATGAACTAATGCTTCTATTGATAATTATTACATTTTAAAATGCAACAAAAACTACTTTGAACTTTCTGAACTTCTTACCTTGTGCTGAAGAAGCAGAAGCTTCATCAGATCGTTTGATTCTCTCAAACATCTGCATGTAAAAAATTTTTGAAAAGTCAGTCCATCCTCATACTCATCATACCCTGAAGCTCCTCCTTCACTCCAAGCTACAAGCTCTTCAGAAGCTCTATACTGTTTCCGCTATAGACTGGTATTTGGCTTAAATGAAGCTGCATTCTAAAAAGAAACTTCTGCTTTACTAGATACCCTAATACGATATTTAACAACACATGTTAGCTTTGATAGAAGGGGCTAACTTCTAATTAATGAAGTCAAATACTATACTTATGAGCACAGTCTAGACTCTGTTAGGTTATTAAGCAATAACCTTGTCAAATTAATTTAATTACTCAATTTCCTAAGTTGCCTTAACAATTAAGATGAGAGATATATGTAAGAAAACCCATATGAGACCTACCTCACACAAAGCAATTATCTAGGCTGGAAGAGTAAGCCTTATTGCTCAAAAGATCTGCAAATCAATTTTGAATCTCACAATTTTTAATAAAGATATGACTGCAGTAACAAGCAGTTTCGTGCTTAGGGCATCCAAACACAAAGGACTTCCAAGTGTCACATAGGCCTTTTAACATTATAGAACAGAAGTGTTAAATCAGCTTTCTAGTACCTACCTTAGAGTCACCAGCCTTCCTCATCCACCAAAGCTGACTCCAGACTAGCAAACAATAAATGTCAAACAGGAGGCCATTTGCAGTGCAGGACACTTTTCTCATCCCATCTGGCAACAAGGAAGTTAAAGAGCCTTTTAAAATAACATAAATAATGCATGTTTTCCATGTCCTAAGGCATGTAAAATCTTCTGTACCACTTTGCCAACAGCTGAACAAATGGATAAAACTTTTTGAAGTCTGCAGCACATCTTTTTTAGTACGGAAGTTGTTTTGACAGTCTTTTCTACATAAATGTTAACCATTCCTTCTGGAATATCTTTGTTTCTTCTTTCTTCTTCATGACCCTATGCACTACATGTTGTTGTCATTTTGGATGCTAGCACTCATGAAGTAAACTATACTTCTACAGTAACAGAAAACAAATTCCTCAATATTAACCAAACTGAAATGAATCTATTATATACACAATTAAGTATTATCAGTAGCATATCACTATAATATACACATCATTATCACCAGTATTACCATATCCTGTTTCAAAACTCTGGGATTTAGCAATTCTAAGATCTGCTCCTCACTTACCATTTGTTTATTTATGGGATAACAAAGTTTCATATCAACCACTTTTATTTTTCATCTTTTATAAACTGTTTTAACAAGAATCATTCCTTCCCTTCTCCTTTCTTGTTCTTATACATGTAGAAAAATTGCTCCTACATGAGGCTCCATACCATCAGGCTTGACAGATGTGTGGTTTGTTATTAGTTTTCTTTAAATTTTTCTTGTTCTTTCCCAGACTACGCACTGCTTGTGATAAAATACAAGCATGTTATGGGCTGTGTTATAGCAGTTACGGTCAGAAGGAATAGCTTAACAGCTCAACTTCAAACACCACTCCCCCAAAACAAAACAATCCACCAAAACACCAAACTCCTTCTCCTTTCCACAGTGTTGCAATTTATGCAATAACATTAAAAAAAAACCAACAAAAAACACCAAATAAACAAGAAACAAGCCATTCTTAAAAACTTTTTCATCTGGCAGCTGAGAAAAGCTTTTTTGACAGATCAACTGATCTCAGTCATCCTGTTCTATGTCCTATACACAGCCAGGACCCAAAAGAAAGTGAAGGAAAACCACAGAAGACTATCTTTCATAAGTGATGCTTTATGTAAAATAACTTGTTCTACATGCTTGAAGTCAACTTATTTAAGTCTTACTGCATACATATAATCTTATGATAAAGCTAAAAGTGTGGCAAGAGTGGAGCAACCACAGAGGAAGCTACCCCACAGACGAGGCAGCCAGACAGCTGTTCCACAGTCACCAGGGGACATCACAACCATTCATCCCTATCCACTGCCCCAAAAGGGGATTAAGGCACTTCGACACACCAATGTTTAGTTTCATCTCAAAGATGCCAAGCAGTCGCAACTGCAATATACTGGATGATAACTACTACAATTGTTTGTTACCTCTTTATTGCAAGGACTAATTTCAACGGTGAGGTGCCAGTGAGAGTTCACTCAGCTGCAGGTACAATCCTATTTAAACTGAGTTAGACACAAAGTAACTTTAAACAGGCCAGGACTATGAAAATAACTACACTGAATTACTCCAGTCTGGATCTCCTTGTCATCTTTTCACAGTTCAAGAAGATTGAATAGACCAGATTTTCTCACTGGAGGAGAGGTGTGTTAGGTAAAAGTTGTAAATGCCCAGCTATCATTTAGTAGCTAACAGAAAAACATCAGAAGAAGACCTAATCTCTTAGAGGAATTTCTTAGAGGAAAACCTATTCTCGTTACATCAGTGTGTTATAAGACCACAAGTGTACAGAAGAAATAAATAAGTCTGAACTCAAACTATATAGAGCTTGCTCGCCATCTGAAGTTAAGCTTAAACCACAAACTAATCATATTAAGGAAATCGGCTACGTAGACAACTTATTAATGTTGCCAAAATCTGGATGGCCAAATTGAAATCCTTACTTTTTAAAAAAGACACTACAGCTATAAAACCACAAAGGACTTTTCAGTTGTCCATGGAAAGACTGCAAAATTCTACCTCAGTTAAGATATTTACAGTGGGAAGTGTCTTAAACTGTTGGATTAAAAAGTAAATAATATCTGTTTAAGATTAAGCTTAAACCGGTTACATACAGAAATATTTATTTGTGTAGATTTCCAAGCAGGCTATTTTAGCAGCTGTCTCTAGATTCACTCCTTTGTTTTGGTTTCATTGAATTACTCTGTGCATAGAATGAAAATAGAGTGAAAAACCTCAATTTAACAAGGCAACCAAAAGGCATGAAATGTACAAGCAAAAAAAATTTAAATATTAATTTAAATATATATATATATATCAGTGGTGCATTCTGATAGTATCTGGGTGTCAAAGGCGTCAGACAAACTCTCCAGACAGTGTCACTCTTGCACTGCGATAAGTAAAACAAAAAAGCTAAAAAGGCAATAAAAGCTGCTCCTCGAAATAGACCGCATAACAACCTCCACCACCACTTCACCTGAGAGCAACAGCGCAGGGCAGGCAAAGGGAGAACGAGGGGAGAAACTCTCCCCTTACAGAGTGCCTTGCCTTCCCACAGCACTCCACAAACGAGGAGGCGGCAGCTCCCTTCAAGGAGCGGCCTGTGCCCCGTGCCCTGTGCCCCGTGCCCTCACCGCTCCGGCTCGGGGCTCCCGTCCCGCCTGGCAGTGCCCGCCTCGCCTGGCCTCGCCCCGTCCCCCGCCGCCCGGGGCGGAGCCGCAGGGCCGGCAGCAGCCGAGGGAGCGGGGCCGGCTCTGCCACAGGAGCTCCGCCCGCCCCGCCGGGAGCCGGCAGCCGCCGCCGAGCGCTGAGGGGACGCTGAGGCGGCCGCGCGCTCGCCTGCCCGCTCCCGGCTCCCCGCTCCGTCTCACCTCCATCATTCCCCGTCGGCTCTTCAGTGCCGCGCTGGGGTCAAGGGACGCCATCCTGTGCTTCCTGCTCCGGGTCGGCGGGCCGCGCCCCGCGAAGGGAATGGCGGGAGCTGCGGTTCCCCGGGCGGCACCTCCTTCCCTCAGCGCCGCGCTCCGCCCGCCCGGCTGCCGTGCCGCACCCGCCATGCGGGCCGGGCTGGCGGGAGCTGCCGGAGCACAGCTCGCAGCGTGCTCCAAAAGCCTCCCTTCCTCTCGCCCAGGCGCCGGGAAACTGCTCCGGAACGCCTCGGGGTGGTGTCTTTTTGTCAGCACGGTCCTGATTCTGACCCCGGTTCTGGTCACAGAGAAGTAACCTCTTAGCTAAGTTTGGTTTCAACAACTATAGTAGTAATTTTCTCCTTCAAAACACATTATTTCATGTACTTGAGAGCAGGCCATAGGGTTTGGGGTGTTTTTTGTTTTTTTTTTTTTTTTAAATTTTTGGTCATTAAAAGTAATTTGCTTTTCATGGTGTGCCTTGTTTAAAGGAGGTTTTATCAGAACGTTAAAGTCTGACTATCAGACTTAATGCTACATTTGCTACTCTTATACCTTGGCTTAAGAATGAGACATTCCCTCAGGTTCTCTTAGTTTTCAGCTGTGGGGTTTTGATCGTTTATCTTGTCTCCTGTGGGAAACCAGTCATTGCATATTTCTCTCATTCTGCTGAAGCAGCAGGGTATTTTAGGCAATCCAGGCAGACACAAAGTCAACACAACACCCTTATGTGTGAAGACAGGTGCAGATACAGACTTGCATTGTGCAATGGAGGGAAAACAATCTTGAATGCACTGTGATATGGAAAATTCAAAGAGGTTGCTGTAAAAAGGCACTGCTGTGTGGCTGTGTGATTATGAAACCATAGCTTAGAAATGTCCACCCACGCTGAGCAAGTAATTGAACACAAATCTCAGATGACAGAAGAGCAGGAGAAGCCTTCTCTTTGGGAGGGCTCAATTTACTTGCTCTTGAATTCTTTTCATATGTGCATATTTGTGAATATATCTTTCTTGCTGAAAAATAAATATTTAATACAGAACCAAAGTTGCCTGTCAATACTTCGTTGCCTAGCATCATACACAACTTGGAAAAACTGGAACTTCCTGTGGAGAACATTTGCATGCATGAAGGCTCAGGCACGTGCCCAAATTATTGCACGTCAGCAGAGCTTCATTGTTTAAACATGTGGCAAACGCATATATAGAAATGTTATCTTAGGCTAAAACAGTTTACTTTTATGGTGGTTTATGTCAGGATTAGCGAGTTACTGTGGCTCGGCTAACTCCATAGCTTGTTGAAACAAAAGAAGCTTGGTTACATAGCTGAAGCACTGAAGTTTCTTTTCCAGAATGGCTCATGTGGAACAGAGGTCCTTTTTAGCAATGAGACATCTCTGCAGTCTGTCTTATAATGCCATACAACTTGTCCTCAGAGTATTCCTGAATATTTTTGCAAGATCGAATGTAACATTCTATCTCATGGACTGTCACTCAAAGATAGCAGAACTTAGGCTTGTGTCGCCAAGTATTTCTTAGCCTTCAACTCTTTCTATTTATGAGCTTGAGGTTGCACCTTGATTCAAATTCAAGTAAAGTATTGACAGAGATTACTTTTCCTTCAGTCTCCTCTTCCCCCCCTAGGAAACTACTCACATATGTGCATGAACACTGAGTAGGGGTGACAAACTTCCTTTCCCGTTTAAAAATTATTCTTTCTCCTGATCTAAGCATCAGACTTTTTTTTCTTTGCTGGTATCTTTACTTGTTTATTCAGATTTTAAAAACTGCCCCTGCCCCATACACCTTTCACTGCTTTGCTTTCTGCTTTTGCTTTGATTTTTTTATGGTTTTCACGTCTGTTAGCCAAATGTAAGTCAAAGTGATACCTATGAAAACATTAAGACAAATTAACAAAGACAGACAGACTCTCTCCTAAAGAGTCTCAAATTTCTTCCAACAGCTTGGTTCAGATTGGAAAAGAGAGAATGTGATGAAAGAAAATCAAGACTGGTAAAACTAGCTGGCAGGAAACTCTTGGCTAGAGTTTTATTTTGTTGCATATGTACTTTTTACATTCTGATGTTATAAGCCTAATTTATCCTTAAATTGTTGTTTCGGTAATGTTCTTCAAAGGATCTGAGCTAAGTGTTGACTGACTGACAGCAGTTGAAGGTCTGGGGCTTGAGCCATGTAGAGATTACTTTTGCCAAATGTTCCCAAAGATGGGATGCTGGTTTTAGCCTGTGTTCTAACAAGGCAGTCTGACTACATGTGTAGATTTTAGAGAACTTCACGTTCTGAGTAACCTTGGGGAAGGAGTATGTTTTACAGTGGAATGGCTATTCCATAATGCCTGGCACTCTGTGGCTAGCACAGGTTCTTCCCGTGGGAACATTTTGCTATATTTCATAAACAAGATAAAGTTTGGATGTTTTGCAAACAGTTTCTCCGGATTGAGTGAGTTCGGGCTTGGCCAATTGTGCCTAGGGGGAGGTCTCGGGCTGACCAATCTGGGGCACTTCTGTAGACTCTATATATATGGAATTCAAAACAATAAAGTCCCTTTTCTCCTCTCTTTCCTTGTCTGAGAACTTGGGTCAGTCCTCAGCTAGCCGCTCAACAGCGACAGCACTCTATTAAAACCTTTTACTCCTAAGAAGTAATTGTTGTCTTTCACTGACAAATCTGATGCTGACCACTGGCTGATATCAGGTTCAAGACTTATAGAACAATTATCTGATCCTCTATGGTATTTCAATTTTCCCCTTGAGTATAAATTCTGTGATATTTAATAAGGTTTTTCAAAGGAAAAGGAAATCATTCCTCACCTATGTAAAAGACAAGGATAATCTCTTCATAAAACAGACCTTCTTGTTTTCTTTGCTTTGCTTTACTCAAACAGTTTGCTGAAGTTGACATATTACTATTACACAGTGATTCTTCTTTATTATAAGCATTTTCCCCATTTTTAAATGAAAAAAATGTTTTAAAAAATAATAATGGTCTTTTATATGCTTTGGTATACTTTGGCAAATTTATTATGGGCATTCTGCTTGTTTTCTCATTATCTAAAACTGAACTTTGCTTTTTGTTTTGTACTCAAAGTTTTTTTTTTTTAAATTTTACAATAAGAGCTTTATCTGAGCTAATAATACAAACATCCTCAGTATGCAGGATATTAACTTAAACCCAAAACTGAAAAGATGCTATAAAGGTTGTTGTTTCTGTTTTTCATTTTCTTGCCAGAACAACCGTATTAAGATTAAAAATTTGAAACTTAAATTTTCTTTTTTATTGCTTAGTCATTTAATCAACCAAAAAGCTTGGCAGTTGTGTTATAATTGAAACATGATTTGGTAATTGCCAAGAAAAAAGTTTGAAATATCATTTAGAACTGAGAGGGCTTTAAAAAACTCTTTAAATGCATGGTCGGAGAATTGTCTCCTAAAAATGTTATTTTACTTTCTTGTAAGCAGGTCTTAAATTTTTAAAAGGTTACTTGAAGTACTTCACGCTTTGACTCTTTTTCCAATATCATATTAGAAGAAAGTCCTCCCCTAGTCTATTTTTTATCATTATTTGGAGGCCATGCTGCTTCTTTCACAGGCTTACATTGTCAGAGTTTGTGGGTTCTACACATTTTTTTCTACTAAAATTACTGTCTGGATTTTATTTCTGTATACATGTACATGTACGGAATATAGAGATTTTTATTGTAGTAGTGCTGAGAAAAATTCTGGGATGCACTGATCCTGGAGTGTTTCATTATTGCTGTTAGTTGCTGCTGTTGCTGTTCATTTGCTGGTTTGTCATTCCACAAGGAACTGAGGACACAACTCTGAATGGGTCACTTTAAACTGTATGGCTACTAAATGTATCCAAATCCACTGTTTTCAGAAAGTTTCTGCATGGTGGGCTTCTAATCATCTTACATTAGATTTCCAATCCTACCCTAGCTTTGCTGCAATTGTTTTGAATTTCTCCATTAGCTTAAATTAACATGGTTTTAGGATATTCTGTTTTAAAAGAAAACAAAAAGAAATTAAGTCAGCAGTTGAGAAATTTGTATACTAAAGAGCATTCTGCTTTCGGAGAACACATTTTCCATCATAAAATTCTGAATAGTTTACTGTTAGAGTCACAGTCATTTCTGTTTTCAGTTAATGATTGTACAGTCAGTTCATCTCTCTGAAATAACTCTGCCTGTTTTTTTAGGGAAGTGACATAAAGAAAGGGACTAAGTCAGAAAGTAAGTTTGGGGTTGTCTGTAAGTGACTGCTCATGAATTGCAGGATGTTGTGCATGGAATTTTTTTATAGCTTCAAAAATAGCAGTTCCTTAGAATTTCTCCATTCTATTTTGTCATTGTTTCATATTTACTTTCAGAAATAATGGGAATATTTAAATTGTCTTATTGATATAGTCAGATTGGCCTTGGAGAATTGCAGAATTTTCAAGTATAATTGTTCATTACCAAATTACTTGGAAATATGTGATAAGTTCTGACATGTGTGCTGGAAAATGCATGAGAAAGTCATAAAATAACTCAATTTCCCCCATGCTTGAGGGAGCTCTGCAGCCTGAGAGCCTTCAGCTATGAAGGGAACAGAAAGACCAATAGGTTCTTGTCTTAAGCACAGTCAGATAACATGACTGAAATACACTTACGCTCAGAACAGAATTAGTCTCATCTCCATGGCATAATGTTTTCTTTAGTGTGTTTTAAAACATCCTTCTTTTTATTAATAGATAAGGTAGAAAATGCATGTGGCTTTTTAATCAGATGCTAATGTGAGATTCTTGAAATATTTTAAATAAGTATAATAGATGACTAAGACTCCCTTATAGTCTACCTCACATTCTCTCATAGTAGAAACTCAAGGCATTTTTGCAGAAGTAAATATTAGTTCTCATTACTAAAGCAAGGAGTAAGTCTTTCTGATACAGAGATAATTTTCTCAAAGCTCCTTGGAAGGTTATTAATTCTGTTTATCAAGAATTTTCAAGCTCCCAGAAGTTGCGAATCTGCTTTTACCCTTCATAATATTCTGAATTAAATGTTTATTTCCACGCATTTTCATGGAACTTTTCTGATTTAAATAGATGGATATAAATTTAAGATAATCCAGAATGTAAAATGCTTCTGCAGTTTCCTTGCCTGTAGTGTAATTTATAGGAGTTGGGGAGTTCCAAATATATATATTATTATGTTGAGTCACTGGATGTTCTGCAGTCAGTTTAAGGTGGGGTCAAAATGTATTCCCAAGGTAGTTAAGTAAGTGTTATTTTTCTCTGCACTGGCAATTCTAAATCATGTTAAAATTTTTACTGTTCCCACAATAAACCACATAAGATATTTTCTTACATCTGAGAGCAAGCAGACTCTCTACTTTGCTTTACCATGGGAATAATTTAAAGAAAGATTTCTTTATCCTATTCAGGAAGCAAGCAGAAAATTAAACAAGAGAAGTTCTGGGTTTTTTTCCAAGGACAAAACTTAATTTTAGGGTAGGAATGCTGATTAGCAAAAACATCGGCCTTTGAAAGAAGCCTCTTTCTCTCACAGTTTGAAAACACAGAGTTTTTAATAGAAAAATTTTAAAAGGGAGGAAAAGAATTTTTAAACAAAAAGCCTTTCATTTTATTTGTATTTCTTCAGCATTTCCCATACTATTACTTTGGATCATTGTTTAGCTTCTCTCTTTTTCTGATCTATTCTATGTTGTTAGGTTGTGTTTCTAATACTGAAGTAACCTGAATTCAATTTCTGGTTTGCACCCAAGGTACATACAATTAGTGTAATTTCCCTTTGCCTAGTCTCTCAACCTGAAATGGAGAAGTGACTGTTCCCTTCTCCACAAACTTCCTGTCTTCTCTTGAAAGAAGGGAGCCTACTTGTCTTGAAAAGACAAGTAGCACCATAAATGTCCTTTACATAAAATGCTAAGTCTAATCTCTATATTAATGTAAATTCAATATTGAAGTTCATGCTAAGCGCTGAATTGGGTTACATAGTCTTCTTAAAAAATAGATTACAAGGTAAGAAAGATTTAAGATTAACCTTTGTGTGTTGTGATGGAGCTTAAGGATTAGAACTAGAATGGACAAATAAATATTGGGGGGTTTATCTGTCTTTTTGCTTAGACTGATTTTCTATGCATTGTCCCCTGAGCCCACTACCAGTTTATTAGAGATGATTCTAGTTTTGCTTTTATTGAAGGAAATGAAAGAGTTAAGGTTGACTTATTCACTGAGCTCTTAACTAGCAAAGTGTTTTTCAGAGCATCTAATAATTTGCTTTGCCTCTATTACAAGTAGCAGGTTTATAGGGAGTTATCAACTCCCAACTCATTAGAGGCTGAGAGCTGGGTAGGGTTTAGAAGCAAAACTGTGTTATCAGAGAGGACAAATGCAGAGCAGTAGGCAAAAACTTGCATTGGTTCTCCCTGTCTCACATTCGTTTCTATGGATAAATAATTTAAATCCCTGTGGAGTTAAGGTCATGTGTTTCACAAAACATTCACTAAGCAGAAAAATGGTCTGACAAATGGAGCTGACTATAAAAAGCAGCTTTAAAAATGTGAATGAATATGTACTGAAACCACCTAACCCAGAATATTTCAGAACATGCTCAGATCTGTAGGTGATTGAGTTTGATTTAGATTTGATTTGCATCAGCTTTGCACTGGTGTTCGGGAACCATTCCTCATTGCAAGGAACTACTGTCTTATTTAAAACCTTAGCATTTCATAATTCCTAAGGAATGTCAATGGCTGGTCAAGTATTGTAAAGAGTAACCAGCAGACTCTACAATTCCACATGTTCACAGGTTCTTCTCTTAGTTAAGATTTTGAGTATTCATGATGCAAAGCAACAACCTTGCTTGATCACATGTGAGTCCCGTGTAGGCACCCTGACCATTAGCATGTATTTTCAGGGACAAAGCTGTCCCAAGTTTTGTGTCAACACTCAGTTTTGGTCTGTGTCTTTTTCAGGGAATTGGAATCCTTTTCAGTTTCCCTGTTTGCATTTTGTTTGTATTTAAGACCAGCTGTTTCTCAGTGAACACAGTAGCCAAGAGCAATAGTCTAGTCGTAGAATAGTGGGGGACTGGAACTGGTGATTGTCTCCTTCATGCAAGTCTGCTTGGTTTATGCATTGTTATTCATCATAAGAGTCTTCAATAACTTGGCTGTGAATTGTTAATAGTTGACTGCAGAATGTGAAACCTAAGCACCTCTTGGGCCAGGAGTTTTGCCCATTGTAGCACTGTAATGTAATTCAATTTGAACTGTGGATTTGGGGGTTTAATGCAAAGACATATTATATAAAAGATGGATAACTGAATCTCCAGTCTTTGCACTTTAAATGGAAAATAAGATCTCTTTTTGTTGCAAGAATAGGTAAAAGCAATTATGCTAGTGACTTGCACCCTGAGTGGGTGGAGGCAGCCTAAATCCTGAAGAGCTGTGGCTAAGGTTCATCTCTGTGCTTTGGGTTTCTTTGAAACTTGACTGGCAAAGCTTTGTGCATATTTTGAGACATCTGTCTCAATCCAAGGTGCAGTAAATTCTGTCTTTGCTCATCAGACCTGTCTAGGTAACTCTGTAGTTCCAAGTAATTGATGTGAGGTGAAAAAGTGCAAGTTGATGAATCCATATACCAGTACTGAAAATATGAAAATATTTTGTGAAGATACATAGAGAAACAACTAGAGTTTGCATAGCCTTGTTTTTGTGTCTCTAATCTCTGTAGATCTCTCTGAAATCATTTTTCCAAACACTGACATTCCTTTCTATGGGAGGAGACGGCACTTTGGCTAAAATGGAAAAATACTGTTGTCAAGTTGGCTGGTTAGCTATTAAATTAATATAATCTTTAGCACTCAATGACATATATCAGAAGTTTGGTTGTCAAAACATCCTCTGAAAATTCCATGGATTTCAAGTGTTATCTAAGTGGCAGGTATAATCTCTTATTTTAGTGTCATACGAATATAGAATTTGAATACCTGTGGTCTGAAAGTTATGTAGAAAATAATTCCTACTTATTTGTGGAAAATGAGGGAAAAATGCACATATAGAAGCAAAATCTATAGAGGAAAAAGGGTATTTCTAATAGAATTTTTCCCAGGTATCATATAAAAATACATTATATAATAATACATTACATACATTATATAATAATATATAATACACATATCACATAATAAATGTAGACTATAATAAATTATTCTCTAATATTCATTATTTTATAGAATGTGACACTCTGCTGACTGTGTTTGCAGGAGTTACATGAAGTGCTGCAGCTTGAACTGGTATGTATATACATTCATATATACACATATAGAAATATATCCTTGTGTGTTTTGACCTGACTAAAGTAATGAGAATTTGCTTTCTGCAGAATTACTGAATTTCTTCAGTGTGTTATACATGAAAATCTTTCAGATTGTTAATATCATCACAGAAAGAGGTGTGGATCTGACTAAATGAGCCAAACCTTTCTTCATTGGGTGGGTTGTTCAAATGTGTTGCTGGAGAATTTTGTCGTAGTTGCTGACTCTGGTATATAGTGGGTAACTAAGCCACAAGTAAACATTACAGCTTTACCTAAAGGATAGGCATGAATAGCCATTAGTTTCACAGGAAGGGAGGAAATGACCCTTTTCCTGATTGTCAGGTAGTTAAATGTGGTCTTTCCAGAGTGGATTTTAGTCGATGAGGTATTCAGTGAGGACAAAGGAGCAGTGAAGAATTACTTTTCTAAAAAAAAGACTGAACTGCAAACAACAGTAAGTAGTTGCTTTCTTGTGTTCTTCAGCTTAAATTAGACCTGAGAAAAACTAAATATCTTTTGTTTGACCTAATTTGTAAATTCGAGGTTTGTACAATTTAACTGAGTTAGTGAACATTGATAGGGTGTTGATTAGTGCTGAGATTATCTGCACATACTAATAGGCAACTTGATAAGATCCAGTGGTCCCAGCAGTGGGTATAATTCTCTGAACTATCAGGCAGTTGTTGGCAATCCAGATAAATTAAGTTACTTCTGGTTTTTTATTGTTTTGTAATTTGTGCTTTGGTTAATACTGGTAAAGCATTTCTG
Organism: Entomyzon cyanotis; assembly: GCA_024500445.1. Lineage (NCBI taxonomy): Eukaryota > Metazoa > Chordata > Aves > Passeriformes > Meliphagidae > Entomyzon > Entomyzon cyanotis. The sequence continues at coordinate 15,076,728 of JAKEPQ010001027.1, read as the reverse complement.
AAAGTTTTTCCCCTGTATTTTTTCCCCCATACATCCTTTGCTTTTGTTTTGTTTTACAGGGTTAAAAAACCCCCAAAGAATCAGAAGTGCTTTTAAAATTAACTTGGTTTTCAATAGACCCAGTTTATTTGCTGCTGGATGACCCAATGTCTATTATCTGTATAATAGACATTATATTAAATCCTCTCCTTTGTTCTTTTTCCATCAGGTATAAAGCAGTATCTCCCTGCTTTCCAAGCTCCACGCGCACCGCGTGCTCAGGAATACATGGCCCTCTTCAGAGCTCTCTGGTGTATTGCCATACTTAATGTAGGGTAAAAATTCCAAGAATTTGATAACTTAGCCCGTTGAAAAAATACAAATAGCATGGCAAAATAAAATATAACTTCCAAATTGAGAAAGGAGAAGACATGAAATTAAACAAGGTATTTTTTTTATTCACTAATTTTCTTCCACATAGCATATAACTTTCACAAAGTTATCTGAAAAGATCACGCTCAAATGATGTCAGTGGTTAATGGGTTGCACAAAAGTGTATATTAAAAAGGCATGTAATTTGTGACTCACCATTCCAGTTTCACTGTGTCTGAGCATAGAAAGAACTAAAACAATGAAACATTTAGAACCTAAGCTTACATTCTTCAGGGATTTAAGATTTCCACTGTGGTTAATCAAAGCAATATACGACTAAAATGCTGTATTTAGATCTGAACAGAAAACAAGCAGAACTAAATTCTTTCAGAATGAATGCAATTTTGCTTGTAAAATTCTGTTCTCTCTTTTTTTCTCTCTTTTTTTTTTTTTTTTTCTCCCAGGTATGTTACTGTGCTGGTTATACTGTGCAAATTGGATAATTGCTCATCAAAGCAAAAGTCCTGTTCAATGGAAAAGGAGTAAATGTAGGTAGGACAGGGAGGGAGAAAAATTATTTTAAATGTAGTAATCTGCTATTCTTGGAAAAAAAAATCTGATTTCCTATGAAACTTTCCTCTGTGAAATGACTTCTGGGCCCTCAGCATTTGTTATTAAATATTTGATGCAGTAGTAGGGAAGGATGAGGAAAATTGCTAAGTGGGATTTAATCCTCCCTTGGTTTTGAAGGATGGAAGAGCTGAGGTATCAACACCAGTATATGTTAGAGTAGTCACAAACCTGTTTCATTTTATGGTGAAGGAAACAGCCCCTTAAGGACAATTCCTCACTAACCCAAACTGCAAGAATCCTTTGCACTTTTCAGAATGCTCCCTTCACTGAGATTGAGAAGAGCATTTGGCAAATTGTGACTGCTGGGGGTTTTATCTTTTCTTGTGGATCATGTCTGGGGGTTATCTACCCAGTAATTTCCTCTTTTGTCCTGCTGTAATAGTACTGAGCAAACGTTTGAATTAACTGCCTTACAATAACTAGATTTGGCAAAGAACCTAGGGAGGCACAGACTTGTGCCATTACAGGCAAAAAACCCTCGGCAGATCTGCTGTTAAATGCTGACTGAATTTACCCTTACAAAAAAAGATAACTACAATTAAAAGAGCTTTTATCAGTGAAGATTCACCAATCAGTTACCTAGAGGAAAGAGGAGATCTTTAAAATGCAAGAAATAAACAAGTGAGGTGCTTTCCTCAGGCAACCCCCTCTGTTTGTCTCCATATATTCACAGGAATCCTGCTCCCCTGTCCTTTCCTCATGGTCCAGGGGCTCTGTGCGTAGTCCCCATCCTCCTTTCATGGAATTAGAGGCTTTCCCACTCATGTACAAGCTTTCAGTGTTTAAAGTTTTATTGGCAGAACAAGAGGAACTGTCATGGAGGAAGAATAAAGAAGGCTAGTTTTCCTAGAAGGAGTTTTTGGTTCCTGTTAAGAGAATCTGTGGTCTGTGAATATAAAGAGAGTTGCCTAAGAAGTGATAGCTTTGCTAACCAGATGCTGAAATCCCAGTTTAGCTGATGTCACTAAGCACTTCATTCTTCTGTGGGGATTTTTTGTTGGTTGGTTGGTTGGTTGGCGTTTTTTCTTTCTAATTTTTGACTGGAATCAATAGATTTGAAATCTGGAAGATTTGCACTGACTAGATTCAATCAGTGTTGAACATGTTACATGTTTTGCATTAGCGACAGAGGAGTACCACTGTTAGATTATTGCTTCCATTGCAGGGTAGGCTGACAGATGCTTAGCTGATTTAAAATGGAATGATGAGTGTGGTACCATCAGCGTCAGGTAAGCTATGGTAGGTAGATACTAGTGGAATAACATTTCCATTTTATTGACTGAGAAATTGAGCGGCATGGAGGTCATGAGGTCTGGCCACAAAACTCATCAGGCTCTTTACAGAACTGGGAATCAGGCCCAATTATCTAAAATCCAGTTCAAATTCCTGACCAGAATACTATCTGACAGAGAGAGTCACTAATTAGTGTTTTGAGGAGCTTGCTTCTCTCTTACACACAGAAGGAGATTAATCTACTAATCCTAAATACCAAATGAATGTATCACACTGTACAGTTACAAAATGATGCTTTCAGTGTGACTTTTTAAACATCTTTCAGCTCATTCAACATTATTTTCTATAAACCAGTGTGCTTACAAAGAAATACTGTTCAACCTCTTCTCTGCATAACAAAAAGCAGCCCACAACTGTAAGGTCTCTTTCCATTCATCAGCCACCACATCTGTTGCTTGCTTGGACACTGACCAAAATGATTCATTCACATGTCTAACATTTATTTTTGGTGAAATACTGGGATTATACAGCATGGCAATATTTCAAAAATGGGTCTAGAAAACCAAGGGAAGTTGGAAACAACTTCCTCAGCTGAAAACAAACACGGCGTTATATCATTCTGCAGCTTTATTAGAAGGAAGGCAGTAGCCAAGCGAAGCAGCTGGAATCACACTGAAGTCGCTCTGAACTCTGCAGATCATTTCATTCTTCCTTCTGCTACAGAGCTCACATCTCTGATTTACAGTGCCTTTTGTTTCAAAGAACTAAGCAAGGTAGGTCAAACTCTCTTATATTTAAAACCTTTCTCTCCCTTTCCTTCTAAATAATGTGTCTCTACAGCTGCAACAACACTTGCAGGCAAATGCTGTAAGGTGGTGTAGCATGTACTGGCTAAAAGAGCTTCTTGGAAGAAAGAATGTGATACTCATTTACTTTGAAGATTACTTTGAATCACCCCAGCACCAAGAAAAGATATGAAAGTGTGCATGAATTTAATTTTCAATTGCTTTTGAATATGTTAATACACAGTTCAAGGAGTTTTATCCTGTCAGAGGATGGTAAGTGACCTTGACTTAAATGTGTCTCTCCCCTCTGTGTCCCCCAGTGTGTTTGGTTTAATTTTTTTATTTGCTATGGGATAGTGTGTCTTCTATAGCTGTAGCAATTTCCAGTATTATTAGAAAAAAATACATCAGTTCTGATCTGAACAGATTCTACAACAGAAACTGGAAATCATTTCAACTTAAATAGCAGATTAACAAAATAATTCTGAAGAATTACAGTTCTGCAGAAACAAATAAGGTTTCTGTGATCTAAGCTAGAAAGTGTGTATGTTTTCCTTAACCAGTGTAGAATAAGGTAGGATGTGGATCTAACTTTCATTAAGTGTATTGGAACATGTTTCCTCAAAGTGACAATAAGATTTGAAGCCTTGTGTACTACCACACAATGAGACAGGAACAGATTCCACCTCCTATTCACACTTAGTGATGAGTGTCTTTGTCACTTGTTGCCTTTCTAAATGTGGTCTTGCAAGCCAAACAACATCCCAGACCTGTTTTTGTGGACTTACAGAACGTGTATACATTGAACATTGTCCATGAATTAAAACATTTGCTTTCTAGCTGAATAAAATTGTATTACTGAATAATATAAAATGCTTACTAATTCATAGCTAAGGAGAAGAGAGTCAGTAAGGGTATGTCAGGGTAAAGGAGTTTGTCAGAGCAGATTTATAGAAGTGGATTTCAGAATTAACTTACCTATGATAGCTTACTTTCACTAGAATCATTTTATTGTTCTGCCTCAGCTGAACTAGGAAATGCAAATATTTTGATAACCCAATTTGCTTTGGTTTAATGTCACTGCAACTTCTGGCCAAATTTAAAACATTGTCAGTGGCTTGTGCCAGGCAGACAGGATAGAGGTCCTGTCAAATTGACTTCAATCCTAGGGATTTTATATGTGCCATGGGTGACATTGGAGTCCACCTCTACTGAACTGAGAATCTCCTTGAGTATGGCATAGTGGGAGTTATTTCACTCTGGAGAATGAATTTATGGTCTGGATTCTCTAATTGCCTTTGTGGAAAAGGATCATAAGTCAGGGAAGCTCTGTATAAGGATTCCTAGGCAGGATTTGATTACGGATTTTTTCTGCACTATTGAGGGCAGAGGAAAAGTGTCGATGGGAAGAATGCACTTCCTATGTACTGTACGTTGTACATTCTTTTTTTTCATTTTAAGAATTTCTTTTTCTGCTGACAACCATATGAACAACTTCTGAAATGCTTAGATTTGTGTTTATTTCTGATAGATTGATTCAAAAGGAAAATTTATATCTGTTTCCTAATAAAGCCAGTTGCCTTAAAGAATTTTCTTTTCCTTGTGTTTTTGTTTAACAGACACTTGAAGTCTGTGATTTTTTATTAGATAATAATTTTGTATTAATAACTCTACTATTCCAAGCATTAAGCAGCAGCTAGGTTTCCAGGGGATTGTAATCTATTGAATGCTCTTATTATCTGCTTGTTTATTTATTTAGTCTTATGGAATGTGCCAGCAGTTCAGCTGTCTCTCTTACTGTGGTGGCTGGTTGTCTGGCTAATTTGCACTCATTATTTCTGATAATGGTTTAATTTGTGTTCTTTCAGTCTAAAGCTAGCAGTTTCACAACAGTGCAGGGCTCTGTTGTGGCTGTCTTTGCAAAAGAGAGTTGACTGTGAGAATCAGTTTCTTGTTACCTCTTAGCAGAAGAAAGGGATTTCTGTGACAGGGGTAGGCAGTGTCCGAGTGACATTGGTTTTAGAAGGGAAGATGCCATCATGCAGAGATGAACTCTCACACATGCTTTTACTTTTACAGTGTTCTTGAGGCTTCTGAGACAAAACCAAAAAGTTATGTGTCCTAAAAGGTAGCATATAGTACTTCCAGGGGAGCTCAGCTACTTCTGCACGCTATGTATCTTTAGTATGTTCCAGAGGTTGAGGACCTTGAAACAGGAGGAAAAAGCTGCGTATTAGCCCATGGTTGCTTTTTCCAAAGGGAATTTCTGCTAGCTTGTTGCAGCTCTCTTATACTTGGGCCACCATTTTGCTGCAATTCTTTAGATGAGCTGAAAGGACCTGCTGCAGATAAAATAATTTTTCATTACTGGGCTCAGAAGGAAGCTAACAAAACCAATTGCTGCAAGTCAGGCTTGCTTGCAAGGGTTATCTGCAAAGGCCAGCGCTGTGGAAGTCTCCAGTCCTTGCCAGGGACAGTAGTTAGCAAAAAGTTTGTAGCATTCTCCTTCTTCTCTTCCCCTACCCAGGCTCTCTTGTCCCTTTTTGATACTACTTGAAGGATGTATTTCAAGAATCACAAGGCACAAATATGAAGAACCAGCATCTTTTCCCTCTATCCACAGGAAAGATATTTTCCTCTTTATTCTTTTGGCAAGTTATTCTGCTTCCAACTCTACCTTCAAATTTACTGTTTGGCTTTGGGCAAGGTATATCTCTTCCTTTCCCTACTCTTCTTGTGTCTGTTTATTCTTTTCAATTATAAACAAAGTAGGAATTGTCTTTCATTATGTGCATATAGTGCCTAGATCCAATGAGGCTTTGATCTCAAGGACTAGGGCCTTTGGGTACTTTCCCAACATAAAATAGTTGCTTCTTTCAGCAAGTGTGAGCCTGGCACACCAGTTTTTATTCCCTTCTGAGGCCTTCTAGAGGAGAGAAAGTGATGAGTAGTAAGTCCTATACAGTCAATGTAATGTCACTTTCTACACTCCCGTCTCTTCTTTCTAGTGATCCTCTTTGAATGACCTTCAGCTCCACATCATTTTAATGAGATATTTTGGAAATGTTAAGAACCATTGCCCATTTAAGAAACCTGAGTAATGTTAACTGAGGGTGTTTTACCATATCTGGCAGAGTCAAGTAAAAAGTGATTTGCAAAGGTAATATGGAAAGCCTGTAAAACCAGTATTTCCAAGCTCCTAATTTAATGTCTTAATCATAGGTGCCATCAATTCCTATCAGCACTGGGGAACGTTCCAAATACCATATAAGGGGGATAGATAAATCTCCAGTCCTCCTGAAATTGTGTTTAACAAGATGAATTTTTCAGTTTTGCAGGAATAAATGTGGTACTTATTATAGACTTGATCTTTAAGTTAAAAAATAGTTAGCTTTGTATGAGTAAGAATATTAGAATAACACTGATACAGAAGTAGACACCCTTAATCTGCTGTACATAGTGATCCTACTGCATTAACTGTGAGGACATAATAAAGTATGCTATCCAAAACATTCCAGCTGATAAGATATGTACTAGCAGTATTTTGGAATTGGATGTTCTGATAAACCCATGCAAGAGTGTGTCAAGAGGAATATAAGCATAGCAATATTACATTCATGCTAGAAGAAACTGCTGATGTATATTAATGAGTAGAATAAACCTAGGAAAACAGAGATCAATTTAGAGGGCAGTACACAGCCAAGCATACTGTAATAAGTGACTGGGAAATTAATCTGTGAAATTGAATAGGGTATAAGAAGGCATGTTAGAGGAATGAGTTGTGGTGCTAGTTTTCTCTAGGGTTATGTCTTAATTCTTTTTTTAAAAAGGACTGTAAAAAGAGCAAATTTTACTCTATTTTTAATCTGTTATTTGATACATATTTTGTATCTGGAGAGAGTGTTAATTTGGATTTTTTCTGTAATGACCTTTTGCTACCCTGCAATACCTTTAGAATAGCTGTTGTCTAACATATGTTTAATTAGTCTGCTGAGGCAACTGCTAAAAAACCATCTCTGCATTTATTCTTTATCCTCTCACTTTGCTACTTGTTGTTAGGAGGGAGTTGCGATTAAAGCATGTGTTTGTTGAAACAGTACAACCATTTAAAAAACATGCTCAGAGCTGCATGATCATATGATGATCCCATGAATGCTAGTCAAAATCTTCTTTCATCACAAATATATTAAACAGTTGCAAAGTAAAAATCCAAAGTAATTTTTGCATGAAAACCTCAAAAAGCCATAATGAATTAGAAATGCAAGCATTCATTATCTCATCAGTCCAGGCACTGCGAAGCTGAGGCACTTAAATTTTTTTAATCGGTTCTCTCTGTAACTCTAGGTATGTAGTTATTATGGTGGCTTATAGCCAAAGAAAGTACTTCTGGCATTTGAGGAGGAATAGAGAACACATGAAGCTTCCATGGAACAATGCTTCATTAGTGTGTTACCATACAGCCAGTAGGATACATGGTGCCCCTGCTGGGCTCTCATCTGAGAGCTGTGTTTAATGGCTGGGCTCTCATCTGAGAGCTGTGTTTAATGGCTCTGAGGTGTGTCCTGGGACTGCAGAGAAATGTATATGACAAGCAAATGGTGGAATTTCAGGTTCCTTTTCTCTTCAGTGCAGAGAAAACAGATCAGAACCCATAAGGGCTGCCCAGGTAAGTGCTGTCTTCCTCCACCTCAATGGACATGGTGGCACAGGAGAGAGCCTCCCTTCAGGAAGGGGAAGGAAGGTCTCCCAAAGGTGAAGCCGTGGTTTCTTCACTTCGTCATGAATGAAGGGACAGTGCTAAATTTAAGGAAGGAGGATAGGTCTGTGGTTGAACCACTAGACAGGTACTCTAGATTTAGCACTTGGTTTGATCAGAGACTTCCTGTAGGTCATTCTCAGCATTCTCATCTGTAAAGCAGACTGATGATACTTCTCCCTTGAACCTCGTTTCAGTAAGTTATGAATAATGAAGCATTATGACTGGTTATGTAAATACTTTGGCAGTGCTGACACATACAATACATAAGACAGTTTTAAAATCTCAAGTGGCACAGTTTAGCTAAATGTCTATTTTTTTTGTAAGAATATTAGAATTTTTTTCTCTAAAAATGGTGATACTTTTAAGTGTTTCACAGATATGACCAGTCATTTTCCTGACTCTGATGTACTATTTTTGTGGTTATGTGATTTGCAGTGGCCACAGCAACACCTTGCATTTCAAAGGAATATTTAAAAAGTTAATTTTACTTTTAGCTGCATTAACAGAAGGGAATAAGAGCAGAAACAAGTGCTAACTCTGGAGTTATCAAGTGTATCCCCTTTGCCAGTGCGTATCCTGGGGACATCTGTGTTTCTTTGTCACCTTTGGGAATGGAAGGTTTGGTGCTTCGTACCAGCATGAAAATAAATCCGTTTTGATGATACACAGTTGCTGGTTCCAGACATCCATCAGGTACCTGATTGTGGAAATGGTACACTGCTCAATTGCAGCCATTGTCTGGAAGATATTTTATATTCAGGCTAGAACTACTGTGGTACTTTTCCTACTACAGCAGCCTTATTTAGATATAAAATTGGATTTTCTGTTTCTTGTTTAACATTTCTGTGTTGGTAAAACTGCTGGTCTGAAATCATAGCTTTAGCAATATTAACTGAGTCTGTGCTATATGGGTTTGTTCATCCTGCTGTAACACTCACTTTGTATAAAATGCTATCAGGCTATTATCTGGTCAAATGACTTCAATACCACTGAGGAGGTGGTGTGTTATGACTAACAGGGTCATGTTTGGCCTTGCTCGAAGAAAGTTGTTTTTGGCCTAAGTTTTAGGAGATGTCTGGCTAGTACATTGCATATACATTTCCAACACTGCTTCACTGAGAGACATAATGGCGAATGATGGTTATTTGCATTCCTTTCTTATCTGCTAGAACAAATACATCTCTCTTGTGGCTCAAAAAAGTTTCCAGTCACATGTCATATCTGTTTTGACCTGTTCTAGTTATTGAATTCAGGATGACATGTGAAGTAATTAGGTTTCCGTGTATCTAATGACCATTAAAAGGATAGTCGAAAGACAGTACTGTGAAAGAGAAAATGTAGACACAAACCTTGATTCAGCTTTTGTGTATACTAGCTTGAAATGCTCATTGCCTAGTAGCTTTGTCTGCAGGGCCATCTTTGGGCTTAAACTGTAGCATAACTATGATTTAATTTTGTAGTGTAAGTGTATCAGGCACCTCCTGCTATAGGAATGTTTCTGTGTAGAGGCAACTGGTTATCTTGGCTTTGTCCTTTTGAGGGAGAAATATGAATCCATGACAGTCTGTAATTTCATCAGTATTCCTTGTGAGTTTTAGAGTCTATGCTATGTCTTTGTAAAACGCTTGCCAGAAATACATGTGTATCTCTAACAAATTTGCTCAGCCTTCTGAGTTTTGAACTTTACAGATAAACTACCATGTTTATGTTTTTGAAGCTAGATAAATTCAAAATTCGTCACCTCAAAAGTTAAAAAAAAAATTATGAGGGCTCTCAACTGAATTCAATACCTGGACAAACTTGCTGACACATAGTTTGACAAGCAGGCTTTAGGGGACCTTTTGTGAAACTAGTTGTCCTCCAGCTTTTGACTTTTGCAAATGGCAGAAGTTGAAGTGGTGCAATCAAATAAGCTTTCCTTTAGCCATAGATAATACACATGGAATGTGATGTGCTCACAATTGTTCAAAAAGACAATTTTGAAAGGAGGGTTTGTGTAATACTTTCCCTCTATGAACTGGACTGTTAAGACAGCCAACTCTCCAAACCATAATTTCCCTAGTAAGTCAGGAGCCACTACTGTGACCTCTGAAACCAATTTAGCTGGCCAGAGGCTCTAAACACCGTTTGTCGCACTGGGAAAATAGATTTTGGGGACTACCACTCAAATATTTGTGTTAATTTTTTACTAACATAGACAATGAATAAACTCTTCCCTTTGACCTTTCTGTAAAATTCAAAAGTAATTAGGACCAAATGTGAGAGAGAGAGGTTGTATGGGCTGAGCCCTATAGACTGCCAGTGTAATTCAGTTAGGTCCTAACTTGTGTGGTGTCCAGGGAACTTTGAACCCCCAGGAGGATTTTGCTTCAAGTGAAGTGGGTGGAAATTGCAACTTTCTTCTATTTTAGACTGAAAACCCAGTGTAATTCAATTCCAAAGCCATTCTGCTGACCTCAGGGCTGAGGTGTGGAGGGGTCAAACGACTTCCCCTGGTCAAACAGGATGCATGTGGCATAGCCATGAATAGATTCCAAAGTACTGGTCCCATGCCATAACTGTAAGGCCATTCTGAGTGTGAGAAGAGCTGTTCTATTTTAGGCAGATCCAATCATTTGTCCAAGTTGTCATTATGGCTCAACTATAATAGTGGCAGAGGACATGAACTCTAGGTACTTTTAGTAAAAAGCTATGAATATGTCAACTGAGATCCAAGTCTGTAATTCCCTGCTGAAATTCAGAGAAAGACAGTTCATGCAACACATGGTGAAGTCTTTTCCCAGCAGATCTGTGGCTTTGTGTTTTAGAAATATTTCCTAATGACCTGTATTTCTTGGTAATTCTGCTTTCTGTCCCAGGATCTAAAAGCACCAAGTGCCATCCTGCAATATTCCTGTGAAGTCATTGAGTAATTAACTTCTGTTTTACAGAAGAGGACAGGAAATGAAACCTCCTGGTCAAGTATTTTCATAATTAAGCAACTAAATCAAGGAGGCTCAGTTTTTAGAGCTGCTTGTGACCTCAGCAAACAGGAATGGACTCGTCAAGCAACTGCTGAGTGTACACTTTACACAGGGTGTTTGCTATTTAAAATAAAATTTTTGAAAAAGGACAGGATGAAGTCTAAACTTGGCTGTATTAATCCACATGCAATAGAACACTGTTCTGTAACCTGTGGCTGCTCCCAAGGCTTATTGGCAGGCCTCAAACCACACTTTCCTGTTTATTGAAAAACATTTTCCATGCACTGGCTCCCCAGACCAGCAGACACTGAACCAGTGAACTGCACCAAACCTCCCTTACCCTTTCTAGCAGTTGCCTTAAAGCCAAGCAGAAACTGCTGTCTAGAAGTATTGTTTTCTCTACTGAGCCTCAGTTTAAAGGCAGGTTCATGAGAATTTTTCCAGGTTGGAAAGTAAGCCATTTTTCAAAGATCATACAGGAAATTAGTGACAGAGTAAGGAACACAATTAGATTTCTTCATAAGACCTAGACTTGAACTGCAAGACAGTTCTGACTCTGGAAATTTATTAAGTTTAGAGTCATGTGTTAAGAGATATTCTATTTCAAGACCACAAAGAAACATCCCTGAAAAAGTACGGTTAGTGGAAAAAATCTGTGTCCTTATTGATGCGAACCAGTATAACTCCACTGACAATCACCTATTGTTTATCTTTTTCAGGACAGGGCTTAATACCATGAGTTCTGCTATTGAAGTGCATGTATGTCAATGTCAGAAGTAAAAGTTTCTGGGCTTTGCAAATGTAATTGGCAGTCTTTGCTGAGCCCTAGCCATAGAGTCTAATTTCAGCATCTGTGTACTGGGAGCAGTGGTAAGCAATGTTCCTTCTGCGTTTTTACTCCCACTGCTAAAGAGTCACTGCATTGAAGACTAGAGTTAGAGATAAGGAAAAGTATAAGCTTGGAAAAATAATTGCATTCTAAAGGTGTGCTCTTTCAATGGAGTTTTAAACTACAGGAGGCTTGGGAAATATTTGGCATTTATTTAGGTATGTGTTTTTTCTCCTGCTATACATCACCTTTAAAATGCTAAATATAAAATTAACATTGTTGGGCAGTAGGCAAGTGTTTATCACTGTCATTATAGTTGGATTTTTTTGTTTGTTTAGTTGCATAAATTTGATTTGAAGGTATAATTTTTTGTATAGGCAAACCCACTTTAAAATCCAGTTATTAACCTAACTGTCCTCTGAAACTGTCCAAATGTAACGTTCCAGATGTTAGTGGTACTGCTCCATGTTTATACTCTTCTCTCAGCAGCTGTTAAGCTGTTTGAAAAAATTACTCAGATGGGTGGTAGTGGTATTTGATGCAGTATCCCCCCCCCAAGGGGCATGTAATTACATAAATGCAGCCCAATAAGTATCATTTTATCAGGACAGCAAACCAAATAACATTCCTTCAGCCTGATGTAAATTACAAAGGCTATCGTAGCCTCTTGACAGAACAGGCTGTGCTGACTCTTACTACATATTTTTTTAATCAAGCGATATAAAATTACACAACCTTTTTTTCCTTCCTTGTCTATCCATCTACAAATGAGAAGTCTAATCCTGCTAATGCGTGTGCACATGCGTAGCTTCACTAGTGTGACTAATCCCTTCAAACTGAGTGAACTACTTTGTGGAGGAAAGGTGAGTACATGAATACGAGTTTGCAGATGTGGTTCTGCAGGCAGTGTGCTCTGGAGACCCCTCTCCTGTTGTCCTTAGCTATAATTCATGGAATTGCAGGAATGCAGGGCTGAGTTCCAAAAGCGCGGGCTGAATTTTGGGTTCGGAATGGAGGTAGCACTCAGAAATGTAGCGGTAGGATAATTCACAGTACAGCTAATGGACTGGTTGTATTCTGCTCTCAGGCACAGGTTTTCAGTGCAGCTGAGTCCAGCCAAACAATTCAGCTTTAAATGATGACAGAGTTTAGCAGAATAATTGTTTTGATCATTGCAGATACTTTTGTCTGACTGTGGCCACCTGTAATGTGCTGCAGCTTTGTCTACACTGTGAAATAATACTGTGAAATAACTTCTGACTGCTTTTCTTTTTGGTGTTCAAACTCTCTTTCCGGTCTGTTTTCTCATTAATTTTTTTTCCCACAGTTTTGGTTTATATTTCACTTTCCCCTCCCCCTCACCTTCCCTCCCATCCACAGAAAAAATTTCAGTGTGAAAAATCATGTTGTAATTTTAACTTCCAGAAGCATTTGCAGGAGAAGAAAACAGAAAATTCTACAAATTCTGTCTTTAAAAAATTAAAAAAAGAAAAAAGGATACACAAATAGTTTCATTTATAGCTCTTACAGTGTGTTTTATGTTCATGGAAAGCTTTATTTTGTTTCATCTGTTACCTGTTTCTCAGCTCTCTAGTGGAAGAGTACCTAAGTTGTTTGTATTATCACTGCAATATGTTCTGTATATTTCCTTCTCTACATCCTTTGCTGTGTTAAGGAAATCCAATACTTTAAATGTGCCTGAAAATCATAATTTCTTGATACAAAGACAGATATATGAAAGAGATTAATAAACCCATGAACTTTTAGTTGCTTGAGAAATTGCTGTCTGTCATTTTGTTAACTATAGGCAGGGGTGGTGGGTATAATTTTATAAAAGATGGCTTCCTGGCATTTTAAGTGAACTTTTTTGCATATATAGATGTCTGATGCTCCTCTGATTTTAGACAGATATAATCCATAGAACTTGCTTCACAAAGGACAGAGCAATAAAATATGAAACCTGACCAGAAAGGAATAGCAAAATCATACTTCAGTAAAACTTTGCATCTGGTCTCCTACAAATTTATTGGTGATACTATGGTCAGTGCTGACATTTAAGAAAACAATGTAAGGAAAACAGTTCTTGAAGATTTCAAGTGCTGTTTTGATTTGAACATTTCTTGAAATGCTTGTGACCAAAATTCTTCATGAACTTTGTGCTAGCACCTGACAGATAAAAAGTGATAGATACGTGAAGCTAAGACAATGGTTTTGGTTTATGACCAAGAACTTGAAAGAATTGCTGTTTACTATTTACAGTGCAGTAAAACATTTCTCCTTTGACCAATTAATTTCTTTTCTTCCCCAGAAAGCAACTCTGCAGCATGACATTTGAAGACTTTGACAACTACTCTTATTTCTATGATCTGTCTGAGGAAGATGAGTCACCCCAGTCCTCCCTCAGCACTGCCCATATTATTTCCCTTTTCTTTTACAGTGTGGCATTTCTGCTGGGAGTGCCAGGAAATGCCATTGTCATCTGGTTTATGGGCTTTAAGTGGGATAAATCTGTTTCCACACTCTGGTTCCTGAATCTGGCCATTGCAGATTTCATTTTTGTTCTCTTCCTTCCCCTCTACATTACATACGTGGCAATGGGTTTCCACTGGCCTTTTGGGAAGTGGCTGTGCAAAATGAACTCATTCATTGCACTACTTAACATGTTTGCCAGTGTTTTCTTCCTGACATTCATCAGCCTTGACCGCTACATCCGCCTCGTCCACCCAGTCTTTTCCTACAAATACAGGACTGTAAGGAACACCCTCGTTCTGAGCGGAATCATTTGGATGTCAGCTGCAATTATTGGTGGCCCTGCCTTATACTTTCGAGACACAGCTACAGTTCTCAACAATGTCACCATTTGCTACAACAACTTCCATGTGCATGACAGAGAACTTATTTTGCTGACACATCACATTCTCATTTGGGTGAGGCTTGCATTTGGTTACCTATTTCCTTTAATGACCATGGTTATTTGCTACTCACTGCTGATTGTCAAAGTGAAGAGGAGAACTGTATTGACTTCTAGCAGGCTTTTCTGGACCATCATTGCTGTAGTTGTAGCTTTTTTTGTCTGCTGGACACCATATCATATATTCAGCATTGTGGAGCTGTCTGCTCACCATGATGAAAACTTGCACGACTTGCTACAGGATGGTATTCCCCTCTCCACTGGCCTTGGCTTCATCAACAGTTGCCTCAATCCAATCCTCTACGTTCTGATAAGCAAAAAGTTCCAGGCCCAGGTGAAGACCACAGTGTCTGAGGTGCTAAAGCTGGCCCTGTGGGAGGTGAGCCGCTCAGGAACGGTCAGTGAGCAGCTGTGGAGCTCAGACAATGCGCCTGTGCACTACTGTGAAACTGCCCAGTGACTGCTCTTCTCACCAGCCCTCTCCAAAAGAGCTGCCAGGAGATTTGGAGGCGTTCTTGACTTCACATCTGCCAGTCAGATGTGCATCTTTGCATATACAGTTTTCTGTAAACAGCTGGCTTAATTGCACTTGCTGCTTTAATTGAAAGATTTTAAGCGACACATGATTTGGATGTGTGCCCTTGCAATGCACATACAGCCTGAACTGAAAGTTATCAGCATAAGTGGAATTTCTCTAACTGGGCTTTTGATGACGAATGTTGTAATCATGTAGTTTTGCTGTGGTTCCATACCTCATTGATATCAAAGGAGCACATAGTAAAAATATTCCTCCTTGCCATTGCTGATGCCACTCTTAATTGAGGCATTTTTATCCAAGGCCGTGCATCAGAGGGTCATGAGTCTCCTGATTGCCTACTTCTGCCTCAAGGAGGAATCCCCTGGCTACATCCCACCTACATGAAGGTATTAGTGGCTCCACTCTGCAGCTGGAGAAGAATCCCGAGAGAGAGAACACTGAATTACCTCCTTCTATTGTCAAAAAAGAAGAATATGGAAATAAAATGTGTCTTCTCCCAGAGCTCTTATAGTCAAAACAAAGACACATCACCTATTCTTGTGTTTTTAGCACCTGCTGGGTGCAAAATACTGAGCACATGTTTCATATAGGCTCATTTGAAATGTGCAAAGAATTAGTGAAAATATTTCTTACAGCTTCTGTGCCACACTTCTTTTTCTGTTTAAAATTTTAGTCCTACAGAGGTTTACAACTATTATTATATATAACATTTTGTTTGCCTTGATGTCAAGGTTAAAAAAATGGGTGGGGTGAACTCATCAGTATTCTGTTACAAGTCTGTAGCCAAATTCAGACTTCTTTTCCAAGTAAAGAGGCAATCCAGGAAATGCAGTCCACTCCCATAAGAAAGATGAAGTAGTCCCAGTTATGCTGTATTCTGTTCCAACCTGTTGCTTGCTGCAGAATCACACATGCACCAATGCAAATATATATATACATGCTATGTGGAGCAAACCAATTTCTCATGCAATACCACTTAATTAAAAAGTTGAATGTGGAACAAAACTCCAATAAAAGTAAAAGCATAGAGCTTTTAAATTTGAATTATTTTTTCCTAGTTTTTGGCCCAGGCATGTAGAATAAAACTGCCTTTCATATAATCTACTTAGTTTATATGGCCTGCCAACACACATTAGTAGCATTTATACTGTAATTGAAGCCTTATATGTAAATAGACTTGCTTTTGTATAAAATATATATCTGTATACATGAGCACATCGAATATTGGTAGCTGCATAAAAAGAAACAGTCTATGGTCTGTAACTATTTCTTCAGGCTCTGGTTTCAGTCAGAGAGTCAGGCAGGATCAGTGGAATTTCAGTGTATTTCCCTTTGGGCTGGAAAGCTAGTAAGCAGCATTCTTCCTTTGAGTCATTTGCTGCCTGGTACATAGTTACTCATAATAATATTTTGGCACTGTGTTCCTGAAAGTGCCTAAATCAAACATTTTGCCGTTTTTCTTTACATGTTCCCTGACATCTTTCTAAGAATGATGTACTCTCCTGACTGTAGTCCAAGTGAAGTAATAAAATTTTGTTGTTTCCAAAGAGCATGTTCATTTGCTTTTCTTAGCAGCAATATCTGGTGACTGTCTTTTCTTACAACAGCTCCTTCCTAAAGATTTTGGAAGGTGAAATCAATCCCTGGCCCTTTCTGCTATGGGAATTAAGGTTCACATCAGCTTTCTTCTTGCACATCAGCTGTGTGCACACACACATTCCTATTTCCAGCACAGAGACTGATTTTCAAATGGGGGAGCATATATGTCCCATCATATATGACTGCACAACTGAACAGAAAGTGTGGCCTGAAGCAGACAGGAGAGAGAATAGAATTAAGGCCAAAATCAGCCTTGATCTATGGAATTAAGTGGATTAACAATTGTGCAATGTAACTACGACTGTTCACACCAAGATCAGTTACAGAATTATCTGTAAATCTTTTCTTTGAGAGTAACGAAAGATACCTAAACAAAACAGATAATGATCTAAGCTTCTGTTCCCAAAGAGTCTGCAAAACAATACCAACAATTCTATGCTGCTTGGTCTGAGGAACACTCATTCAACTCACCGCAATGGAAAAAAAGGGCCAGAAAAAGGAATTTGTGTTATCATGCAAAGAGATACTATAGAAATAGTTATTGACACATCTCATAATAGACAGGCTCTATTTACTTTTATCTCCTTCCTGGACAGCTTGTATATCTGAAGGTTTTTATGTAGATAAGTTTTTGTTAAAACTGTTTTCCCAGTATTCTTATATCACCTATTGCAGTTACAGAATTTTCTACTGATCTTTCTGTTATTGGGTGCACTTGGGATACTTGCCTCATTTAATACAGGGTGCTGATTTTTCACAGGCACAATGACACAGCAATATACCAGCACATACCCAAATGCTACACAAAAACACCTAACATAAATACATGTGGATTGAGTGGAATTCTCCTGCCCACATGCCTACCTATTTTCTCGCTGGGAAGACTGAGCTCTCTGGGGTTTTTTTTAGTTTGTATTGTCCCTGTGCAGCAACTTTCCTTTTAACAACAGGGGAAAAAAATTCCAAAACCCAAGACACAAAAGAAATCTCAACAACCAAAGAGTCTGTACATGCATGCTTAGCATAAAAGTAATATACACACACAAATCCAGTCTGGCAGGTCTCATGGATGACTCAGCGCTGTATTTTGCTTTAATTTCAAGGCCAAGAGTATAAAGGTAAGCAGCACATTGAATGGGAGGTCAGAAACAGTGATGGCCAAAGGTAGTAAAACCTGTATTTTTGAGGCAGAAGTTTTAATAGTTTGTTTTTTTGATATGGCATTTTCCAATTTCTTGCTTTTAACAGCACCATGACAGAATTGGTAAAACTAAGCTACCTGATTTAGCAGAAGCAACAGCTCAAGAATTGCCACAGAAAGGGTACTGTGCATTAGCTACACACAGGATGAAGTTGGTCCTTTAGCAGTTAGGTTTATAGAAGGTGGCAAGTGAGCCTGTAATTATACTCACTTTCAAATCTTTGACCGTGCTTTAAACCTCTAGGAGGCATTTTTTTTTCTGAGATAAATTATAAACAAAGCTCTTACATAATCTGAAGTTGGCAGACCTTTAAACAAGGAGAAAGAGGACCTGCTGTGCCAGATAACCACACATGCTCTGAAAAAAAGAACAAAAAGTTACTTAAGCGGCTGCTGTCAGGCTTTGACACTGAGCATCTTCATCTCAGAGTGACCAATGTGGCACATAAAAGGCTTCCATTTTAGTCACAATAAATCCTGTCAGTCCAGTGCAAGGCCTAGAAATGTGAATTAGACTGGAAGATTCACAACTTCTACAGCGTTTACATTTGTACCATTTCTATGGATAGTTTTTGGGAAACAATTCATTCCTTTTAGGTTTTCAATCATTAAAAAAAGTCAAAATCAGTCTAGAAACCAATCTAGAGCTGAGTAAACAGCTCAAACTGATGTTAATTTCACTACTTTTTATATCCTTGATGTATTTGCATTTTCAGTAGGTTTTTTAATTGCTGTTTTAAAGTCAGGAGCACATGCCAAGTTCCTTATGTAACCCGGGGCTGACTCCCAGCGCCAGCCCTGCTCCTTGCGGCAGGTGCCAAACCCTGGGCAGCGCTGGGCTCGCTGCGCCCCCCACAGGCACCGCCCATGCCACGCATGACAGCTGCTCCTCAAAGGAAGAATAAAAAATACTCGACGTTATTCCATTGCAGAGGTTTCCAAACCTCAGAATGAAAAATAAAACTCCAAGTCATACAAGAGGTGAGAAGGTACCAGTGTTGTCTCACTCAGGCCTCATCTCTAGAGCACTGCAGTCATTTGGAACTTAGCTTCATCTCACTCTCACTGGAGTTTTACCTTCCAACAAAAGCCATGGTGCACTTGGTAAGTCACCACCCTTACTAAACAAAATGAATTTATACTACAGCTTACCCACTAAAACATTACTTGCCTTTTGACTGAGCTCTTTTCCCTTAAAGCCATCCAGAGGAATTACAGACATTTCCAAAGATGCAATTTCCTCCACAAATGGAACAAAGAGCATTTCAGTATTTTAAAGGTATGTTAATGGTAACTGTGAAGTGATGGCAAATGTAAATTTTCTATTTTCTCTGCTTATGCTCTTAGGTACTACAGTGAGGTGTCAGAGCAACCTTGAAATTTAGTTTTGGCTTCTGTTTTACCCATTAAGAAAATCTTATATTCGTGAGCTGGATTACTCCAAGATTTTGAATTACGCACAGAACGCATTTTTTGCAACAACATTTATTCTAGATATATCAAGACTTAATTAAATCTTATTGAAAGCAGCTACATCCATTGATTGTACATAATCTTCAAAAGCTGTTATTCTCTCTTCCAGCATATCTGTTCCAACTTTATCATCTTCAACAACGCACTGGATCTGAAGCTTTTTGATACCATAGCCAACAGGTACGAGCTTGGCTGCAAAGTAAAAAAGGCATTTAGTACTCCTTAATTGATGAATCTCTTAAAAACACAGATGTAAGACTGAACTGACCAAAGCAATTTGCAGGAATACATGAACGCAGCCTTTGTTCCACATTGTGGACCATCTAATTAACAACCCAGCATTCATTACATATGATTGCAAAACGGTTTCTTTCTGTGGACCTCCACCCCTTCCCCAAACCAGTGATGTAGGTGATAAGGGTGTTTGGTTGCTGCATCAGGAATTGTACAGTGAGATGCAGGATAGCAGATCTGAAGCTTTTAAAACCTGTGTTTGAATCTTAGCAGACTGCTGCACTGATACACTTTTTCTGCCCATGTAAAGACACTGAAGTACTATAGTATTGCAGTTCGCCTGTTTTGCTACCTCCATTTCAGAGCAGCAAACAGTGACCACAGGTCCAACTACTCATACATTATGCCAAGGGACTGCACTCTCTCTCTTGCCCTGCTCTGAATTTTTCCCGTACTTACAAGATCCCCAGACCAAGCCATCTGCTTGAATGCTTCGAACACACTCCTCTAGTTTGGCCATGTCTGTCTCATCATCCCAAGGTTTCACATCAAGCAAGATTGATGACTTGGCAACAACAGCTGGTTCTGGAGGAGGAAAATCACCATGAAAAGGAAGGAATTTTTCAAAAACTCATGCATTACAAACGAGTTTTATGAGAACAACTTTTTTAATTTCATGAACAAGAACCTGCTCACACTGCTGTGACAGGCCTCTGATAACAATGTGCATTTCTGAAGTACTGCAGCTATGCATATCCCAACGTTCCATATGCAGATACATTATATTCTTGAGAAACAGTCCCACAAGAGAATACAGGCTTAAGCGGCTGACACTGTTTGTTACATAGGAAGTCCTTTTCAGAACATCTGAGAAGGAGCTTAAAGCTGTGTAACAGTTTATTTTCCACAGAGGGAATACTGCAACTGCTACAGTTCTGAACAGTTCCAGACCAGTAGCTGTGGAGTAACTTGCATATTGCAGCCGTTTCTTTAAACTTTCAAGGAAAATCCTCGCGTTATCTCCACTTATATAGGAAGCTGAGTCTACGTAAAGAACAAGCAGGAGGAGTGCATCAAGCAGAACAAAAAGCATGTTAACACTCCCATTTGCTGTGGGAAGGCTGAGCTCACAAGCAATTCAAGTGAAGCCAATTACTCCTGTCTCATTCCAGTCAAGCTGATCTATTATTACAGTTAATTAGTGTTTCTAGCCATCCTGTTCAAATGCATGAAAATTAACTCAAGCATAAAAGATTAGGAAGTTCTTGGCATACATACTTTTGGACTTCTTTGATTCATACTGGGCCAGACGCTCTTCCCTCAGTTTCTTTGCTTCTTCACTTTCCTGAAAGAGAAATTTGCAATTACACAAAAGCACCAAACCCCCACATCTCCAAAGCACCACCAAACTGACTGGCATCTATTCAGATAAAAACAAATCATCACAACTGTCAGCCGAAAGATGGTGATTTTTTGTTTTATTCATCATGTAACCAGTCGAAGTTGGACAGTTCACCTCATTCCAAAACTCTATTTTCTCACTTTTGAGGTTTTACCTTCCAAGCTTTCTATTCTGCAGAGATAGCTACACTTGAGAATTCCAAGCAGGATCTGTTATTAAGGTTACAAATATAAGTAACTTAAACTAGGTCAAGGTGAAAATCTGCATACCAGGGTAATTTTTAAAAAGCAGTAAAAGTAATACAAAAAGGTCACAAGTACCTCCTCATCATCAGATCCAAAAAGGTCAATGTCATCATCATCTTTGCTATCTGTGGCTGCACCTGTTGTATCCTCAACATCAGCAGGACCATATTTTCCTAAAGCCTTCTTTACTCCTGGCAAGCTGAAAAAAAAAATGCAGATATTAGGAACCTACTTAAATGTCAATACAATCACTGTCAGCTCATCAGTGCACCTATAAATGCATTTGTAATGAAAACCTTGTGTTCAAAGGAGTAGAAAAGCAATTCTACTACCTGAAAACAAAACCCCATAAAAGACAGCCCCCAGCTCCTGACGTTCCAGTTGAGTAATCTGTGAATATGGGATTTGCTGTAGTTCATCAGTATAGGTACGATGCTGCCCAACACTGCTGCTCCAACTAAGCACGTCCACAGAAAAACTTTTTTACTGTAATCGTTTATCTGCAACTTATTCTGTCTAGGACGAATTACCAACTTCATGTTCATGCTTTCCCAAAAATACCTTCACTTGTTTAAAAACCAGTAAGTGACTGAAAATACATTACTGCAAGGTAACTGTTACTTTTTTAAGTTTTAGTGAGCACTTTACCCAAAACCCTCACTCTCAACAGGACAAGGGACAAAACCCCCTGCGTTTACCTTCTCCCGTGACTTATACAGTCTGGTTCCCTTAGAATAAGCTCATAGTTTAACTGCTAATGTAAACTGCTGTTACTGGAGGCACAAAACTGGCTTTTGTTTTCAGGAATTTTAAGTGGTTTCCAGAGTGGACTTTGTGAAACAACTTTAGAAAGCAGTGTAGCAATACTGACCCCACCTGTGCTATATCTTTTTAGGAAGGCCTGCAGTCTCCATGGATGTCAATACAGCACATCTCATGAACACTTAAAAACCACTGAAGGAACAAAAGGTAGCATTTCCTTCCAAATATCGCCTTCTTTACATGTCCTTCTGTATCGCAAATCACTGTTTTTATCTTCCATAGTGACAGAAGAGGTCTGCCCTGCTTCTGGAGCTGCTTGTGTTCCAACGACAACACAAACTGCAACGTGGTGCTCCTGGAAGCCAGTTTTGTTTAAACTCCAAGAAACAAATGCAACAATTTGTAGGCCAGCTCGCAGAGATATTGCAACTTCGCAGTTGAACCATACCTTGCCTTTTGCTTTTCATACGACTTAATGTGATTGTACCACCGGAGAGCATGGAACAAGTCTGCAGGCGGCGGGGCAGCGATCGCTTCGAACACTGCTATGTCAGCCTGCGAAGGGACGTACCTGCAGGAACAAGCCGAATTAACCCCTTGCTCGGGGAACGCACAAACACGTGGAGCAGCAGCGGCCGCCGAGCAGCGCCGCCCGTGCAGCTGCCGGGGTGACTCAGGGCCCTTCCGCGTCCCCACCGCCTGTCTCCGCCAGGCCCAACTCACCTTCCCCGCACCCCGGTACCCCCCCCGCCGCCTCTCACCCCTCGATGTAGCTCTTGTCGGCCAGGAAGTCGTTGAGGACGCGGAGGCCCGCGGCGGACTTCAGGTCCCCGAAGCCCATGGCGGCGGCGCGACACACACGCTGCGCCCGCCCCGACCGCCACCGCCGCGGGAAAGGGCCACGCCGCGCCTGCGCCGCGCTTATAAAGCTTTCATATCCCTCCGCGGCACTGCACGCAACTGTATTCCTCCGCGCGAGCGAGCCGCGAGGTAGCTCCTCACGGGTCGCCTGCTCTAGACTACGGAACTCCGGAGGTGTGGGGAAGCATCGGAGTAATAACAGTGAGGCCGACTACAAATACTAGAAAGATTTGCGGCGTTACAGGTGTTTTGTAACATTATACTGTCGCCACACCCCGCCCCGCTGGCACAGCGGAAATTGCCGTAGTTGGACGAAGAAAGAGGCGGAAAGGGACGGAAATTGCCGAGGGAAGGGCAGTGCGTATGACGGTGGCCGAAAAGGCTGCGGGCTAGCGACGGAAATTGCCCAGTGTCAGCGTCCGCCGAGAGCTTGCCGGAAATCCCCGAAGCGGTTCGCTCCGGAGGTTGCCGAGCGCGGACAGACCGCTCCGGAGATTGCCGAAGAAGGCTCCGGAGAGCGCCGAAGGAGGCTGAGGGCAGTGGCGGAAAGGCCCGAGGCCGCCGCCATAGAGGCCGAGGCGCAGCGCAGCCGTCCCGCGGCGCCGCCGCCCGTCCCGCGCCAGGTAACGGAGCTGCCGCTGCAGCGCGGGCTCTGGGGGCGCGGGCAACGCTGCTCCGGGCGCCTCCGCCCGCCGCCGCTCCCGGTGTCCTTGACGGGCCGGGCGGCGGGCCGGGGGTTGCCCGGCGGGCGGCGGCGCCTCCAAGGTGACCCCCGTGGCGGGTCGCGCTGTCGCCGGCCGTGCCCTCGGCCCCGGGGACGGCCACACGGGGCCCGCCGCCGCCGAGCTGCTCCGTCCGGTCCGTGGGGGAGCGGGGCCGGGGCCGGCGCTCCGCTGCAGGTGGAGAGGCCGCTCGGTGACATTCCTGTGCGTGTGTAGATTGCTAGAGAGTCGTATCTTGCGTTTGAAGGAGGTAACTCGCTCTCCCATAACTGCACATATAGGTGTGCATACGTGCACCTTTGCACCTGGTGTAGAAGTTTTGACTCTGCCTGTTTAAAACTTGCCAGCAAACATTTGAACTGGTAACAACAGTGCCGTTTTCTCTCTTACCAAAGCACCATGCTTCGACTGCTTGCTGTCCCCAGGACGTTAGCTGGGGTCACCCAGTCCTCCAGAGTATGTGGTAAGTGTCTGTAGTTTATACACAATGCCTGTGGTAATAAATGTACGTGCTTAAATGTATGTGCAGTTCATTTATTGAAGGGCGCATATGCATACTTGGTTTGCAGGCTAAGGGACTGTGTGTTGCTCTGTTTGTAGAGCTGGGATTCTATCAGCCCGGTATAACTGAAATCAGGAGTGTGGGTGTCTGATGGTTTGCATCTAGCAGTAAGTGAAAGTTGTTTTTGTTTTCTTTTTCCATGCCCTTCAGGGCGTACAACTGCAACAGCAGCCAGCAACCAAATAGAGGTGTTTGTGGATGGCCATCCTGTATTGGTGAACCCCGGAACCACAGTACTTCAGGTGCGAGGAATGGCATTCTGAATTTTCTGGGACTTCCTATCTCACTTCTTGGCAGCGTGTTCTATCCTAGACAGCAAAAAAACACCCACCTTTACATTGTTTCTTGCAGTTCTGTAGGGGTGTTTTGACTGTGATGCAATTTCACGTGACAGAAATCCTTGGGGGAATTCAGTGTTTGAAAAAGAAAAATATGCCATGGTTGCCTGAAAGAAGATGCATGCAGCATCAATCCCAGCTGCAAAACATTATGCAATGCAATAACAGACTTTGATAAATTCTGGTTGAACTTCTGTCTCTGAACACTGTGACCTTGTAGTCTTTCAGAACCTGTACATTTTGTGTCTTGTTACAGTGTGTCTTGGGTAAATGAGGGATTGTCTCCTTTTAGTTATTAGTTGTTATGATTCAGAGTACTCATCCTTAGCTGCTTCTATTATTCTTGGTGTGGGAAGAAAGGGAACATGGATCTCCCAGCCTGTACTGAGCATTGTTACTTTTCAGGCTAAAATTTCAAGTAAAGTTTCCTTTTAGAAGCCATTAAATGGGTGTATGTATATTAAAGTACACAGTTTATTTCAAGATATTGCTCTTGTTCTTTGGATACCAGTTCCTAATTTATTTAGGCATTAGAATGCCCCTAGCAGGAGCCTAATGTAAATTTTTCTTAAATGCTATTTTTTTAAATTAATTTTTCAGTTTTGCTAATGTGGTTCTTTTTGCTCCTGGTACAAATTGTCAGAAAAATTACATCTTCTTAGAGTTTTTTTATTAAATTCATTGTTATTTCTTCTGGCAGGAATAGCTATAATGCTAGAGCACAGAGCCCATTAACTGTGGGGGTTTTATGCAGGAAAGGGTTTTTTAATCTGTTTTCTGGAAATCTGTTGGCTCTCTCCTCCTGTCTCTTCTTCTGTCACGTTGTCTTTGAATTTGGGGTCTGCTGAAGTTGAAGCTAGACTGTGCTCAAGTACCTTTATATAGAGTATCTGTGTTGTTGAATTATCAGAAATCATTATGCCCCTTGTTGCTCTCTTTATGTTTTTCAATTTTTGCTTTAATGCACTTTTCTTTAAAGAGTGTATGTGTTCTTAAAAAAGTTATTTGTATTGCTAGTGTCCTGTTACAGAGAATTCTCCCTATTATTGGAGGAAAGAATGAAAGAGAGGTCAGTTCTCATTTCCTCAATCAGTTACAAAGGTTAGAAAAAATATATTTGTAATTGATATCCTGACATTTTTTTGCTACGTCACAATTTTTTATTTATGGTCACTTCTTAAGATGAAAGGTCAAATGCACTTGAGCACTGACAGTGTTATTCTTTGAAAAGCTGGATAATGTTTTCTGAGGTGGAACTGAAAAGTCTAACTAAGATTTAATTTTCTTTTGTTTCTTATTTTTTATAGGCCTGTGAAAAGGCTGGAGTTCAGATACCCCGTTTTTGTTACCATGATCGTCTCTCTGTTGCTGGAAACTGTAGGATGTGTCTTGTGGAAATAGAGAAAGCTCCAAAGGTATTGTTTGTGTTTCATAGGAATTGCAATATGGAATATGAGATAATCGACTTCAACAGGAATTTTATGCTGTGCTTAGGGCCCACTTTAAATCTTGTAAATAATTGTTGTCATTCAGCTGCTCAAAGCACTTTTTTCTCATCTCCCCACTGGAATGCAGTGATTGCCTATGGGTCAAAGTCAGTTCTCAGGTTATTATGGATTATCTTGCTCCTGGACATGAGCATTCGCTAGCTGTGTGTTTGCAGACAGATGCATTTTATACTTTGTAATTCAAGCTTTAGCCACACGTTTTCAGCTGATACTACATAAATAGTAAATACTTTAGATACTGTATGAATTCAGCTGTAGGATTCGTATCTGCAGGTTCATTCTAAGTAAAGATTGCAGTTAGTTTTTATTTTAATGCACTGAAATCTGTTGGGATATAGTATTTGATGTCAGGACTGAACGCTGTCTTCAGCAGTACTGAGAAATCTGTGCACTTTCTTTTGGCGTTCAGTCTTGAATTACACGTTTGTACTCACACATAAAATTTTTTAGCTCACCCCAGCTTCAATTCCATAGTTTGAGCTTCCTGTGTGTGGAAATGTTGAGTTATCGCTAAAGGTGGAAGTCGTGATTGAGCAGTAAGAGGGATTTGTTTACTGAGCAGGAGGTTTGTTAATTTTGCAGTAATCTTGAGAAGAATTTTATTCCGAGACATTATGGAGGCTTTGTGCAAATAAATGTTTTATAAATGATTCATAATCTGAACTTCAGTTCTAGAGGTTTTCCAGATGTCTGCTGAAACTCTTTGATTTGCCTTGTATCTATTACAATTGGCGTTCTTAATGCTGTAACTGCTTGAATTGGGATTAGAAATTGTAGCATTTTTAACTTAAAATAAATCATAACTAATTTAACTAATAATAGCAGATTATTAATAAATATGGCTTCTAGTGGCTTTACCAGTTAGACTCTTTTTTCCTTGCAGACCTTTTTATTTCTGCTTATAACAGATATCTGTGTTAGAATTGGGAGGGTGGAGTTGGGGGTTTGTGCCCGTTCTCAAAAGAAATATGTTGTGTTCATGCTTGCTTTGTATGATGATTGCAGCCGGTTGCTGCCTGTGCCATGCCAGTTATGAAGGGCTGGAACATACTGACAAACTCTGAGAAGTCCAGGAAAGCAAGGTACCTTTCTTTTAGCCTCTTTTAGCTGATTAGTTGTACTATCTGCTAAATGATGGAAAGGTGACATTAACTTCATTCTCTGAACCTAACAGAGAGGGTGTAATGGAGTTTCTGCTGGCAAATCACCCATTGGACTGTCCTATCTGTGATCAGGGTGGAGAATGTGATCTACAGGTACAACATCCAATTAAATTGTGTAAACTTACATATAATATTCCTGTCTCAGGTGAAACTGTGCTTTCCAGCAGCCTGGATATGTTTTCTGTTGTCTGTTCTAGGACCAGTCGATGATGTTTGGCAGCGACAGGAGCAGATTCAGAGAGAGCAAACGTGCTGTGGAGGACAAGAACATTGGCCCGTTAGTCAAAACCATCATGACTCGGTGTATACAGTGCACTCGATGCATCAGGTAATGTCCTTTCCTTTTCACTCAGGAGAGTACTGAGCCAGGCATATTTGTGTCAGTTTATTCTAGTGAAAGAAGCCCCATGAGGGGTAATTGGTTTTTAAAAAAATTCTTTTCTGATTGTGCTTAAGAATTTTATTTCTGATAGTGACTGATAGCTTGTTTCCTGGAGCTACCAGACAGGAAATAGAGAGAGATGACCAATGCATGAAAGTGAAATCAGAATTCTGCAGGGCAGAACTGGTCCCATGGTGTTGGTGCCAGAATGGATATATGACTTTCTCAGCCACAGTTGTTAAGATTTATTTATTCTTGATAGCCTCTGTAGCTATATTTATGCTGTTCTGTAGTCCTGAGATGCAGTACCAGCCAACATGAGCCAGATAGAAAAGAATACAATGTCCCCAACTAGTTCTAGAAAGATCTTTTTAGTTAGGGCTTACCTTGGACTCAGTTTGTGAAATACAGTGAGTACTGAACTGCTCTGGTTTTTGAGATGACTCCCCCTAGTTTTTGTGACCCTTTCTGAATGAAATTCTGCAAATGGTACTGCACGTGGTGGTGCTGACTAATGCGTTTAAACAATTGTTTTCTTTTTTCAGGTGTAGGAACTAAGGCTAATGTTTTGTCTTAAGAAAATGAGATGAGGGCTGAAAAATGTTCTGTGTTGCAGTTGTACATTCCAGATCTGTTTCTCCTTCTTTGTGCATCTACCAGGTTTGCTAGTGAGATTGCAGGGGTAGATGATTTGGGAACTACCGGAAGAGGAAATGATATGCAAGTTGGTACTTACGTTGAAAAAATGTTTATGTCTGAGTTATCAGGAAATATTATTGACATCTGCCCAGTTGGTGCTCTTACTTCCAAGCCATATGCCTTTACTGCACGCCCATGGGAGACAAGGTAGGTGTCTTAACTCATATTGAAGACAGAGCTTTCTCTGTTTGTCATGTAGTTTATCTTAGGATATGTCCATCCCTGATACCAAGGGTTTTCTCTGATTTTTATTTTCTGCCTTTTTGTTGTAGATTTTTCCATAGACTGAATCTAACACAAATTCTGTTACTTACAGCTTATTTAAGAAAAGGAAGAATGTTATAACTTTTAGACTGTTCTTCCCTTAATTTTACCCTAAAATATTTTGGACTTGTAGGTTGTGCTGACTGCTTAGTAAAAGATGTGTGTAAAGGAAAATATGAATTCATTAACTCAGTAATTGTTGAGGACATTATTTAAAATATCTTGTGAAACTAATCTGTCCAGCCTCAGAGCAGGTCTCTGTGTGTTATTCTTGCGTAGTTGTTTAAACCCTAAACAAGACCAGAAATGCATTTAGGAGACAGAAGCATAGAATGTTAAGGGTCGGAATGGACGTTGAAGATCATCTAGTCCCAAAGTGCTGTGGGGAGGGACACCTCTCACTAGACCACACTGCTCAAGACTTTATCCAGCCTGGCGTTGAGCATAGTAGCATGCTGTTTTGACCATGCCGAGGCCATTCAAAATCCTCAAGAGCTATTGTAATTAGTCTGGAGGAGCAGGGGAAGGCAGAGGAAGGAAGGTGTCTCCCCACAGATGGGCTCCGCGAAGGTGAAGGGTGTAATTACCAACTGTGTCCGCTGGAGGGCTCTCGAAGCACGGGGCCGGCAGCACCGCTGAGTGCAAGCGCCACATCAGTCTCTCGAGCACCAGTTTTGTCGCATCATAAACTAGTGTAGCACACCGTGACAGAATGACATCCTTAACCCACCTTCGAGAGATGATAAACAGCAAACAGGGAGCATCTCCAGCCAGCAAGGTGTTACATTACACAGCTCTGAGAATGCGTGTATCTCCAAGACCAGCGACTGTTAAACTATTACAATGAATGCTTATAACAAATCTGTTTTAACACACTCTGGTCAGATCTGTTGTTATCTCAACTCTTCATGCCCCACACTTGATGCTTAAAAGGACTGCTGTGGTTTAACTCAGCAGGCAGCTAAATACCACATAGCCACTTGCTCACTTCAGCCCCTCATGGGGGATGGGAGAGAAAACTGGGAGGGAAAAAAGTAAAATTTGTGGGCTGAAACAAAGACAGTTCAATAGGACAGAAAAAAAAATCATAATAATGATAAAAGAATTAGAATATACAAAGCAAGTGATGCACAGTGCAATTGCTCACCACCTGCCAACCAAAGCCCAGGCAGTCCCTGAGCAGCAGCCCCCAGCCACTTTTCCCTCATTCATGTGCTGAGCTTGATGCTGTGTGGTACAGAACATCCCTTTGGCCAGCTGAGGTCAGCTGTTCTGCCTGTGTCCCCCTGACCTCCTTTCTGGTGGGATGGGGTGAGAAGCTGAAAAATCCTTGATGTGGTGTAAATGTTGCTTAGCAACATCTAGAACATCTCTGAGTTATCAATACTCTCCTCACCCTAAATCCAAAATACAGCACTATACCAGTTATTAGGAAGACAATTAACTGTATTCAGGTCAAAAATAAGACATTGTTGCTGCTTGTCTATGAAAGACTGCAAGTGGTTTATTTGTTCTTCTAAACAGGAAGGTAGAGTCAATTGATGTTCTTGATGCAGTTGGAAGCAACATTGTAGTGAGCACGAGAACTGGAGAAGTGATGAGAATTTTGCCAAGGCTCCATGAAGATATCAATGAGGAGTGGATATCTGACAAAACAAGGTGTGTGGGATGTGCTTGTACCCACATGTGTTTATGCATTAAAGGCACATTTTGCAGAACCAGAAGTGTGTACAGTAGCACTGATTTCTGGATTTAACTGTTAGTATTGTAAAGCTACAGTGAAGAAGGAGAATTGGTAAAATATGTTTTTTAATTCTATAATTGAAGTTGCTGAGTTTTCTAATGTTCTGTTTTTTGCAACTTCTTTCATAGTAACTTTTATTTGTATTACTGATTGTTTTGTGTGTTATTGAGAAGGAAAATGTTAATTTTTCAGGGGAAATATTTCTTGTTTTTCTCTTTTCTAGAAGCTTGCAATTAGAAAACTCAGTCACAGAATTAAACACAATTATCTTTGTCTTTGCTCTTTTATAATACTCATGATGTTCACTTAGGTTTGCTTATGATGGTCTGAAGCGTCAGAGACTGACTCAGCCAATGATCAAAAATGAGAAAGGAGTATTTGTTTATGCCTCATGGGAGGATGTACTAGCTCGTGTTGCTGGTGTGGTAAGAGCAATTTTCACTATACGTATTCTAAAATTAATTTCTAAAGCTGGATGTATTACAATTATTAATATCAAATCAGTTATATTAAAAAGGCTTTTTTCTTTAAGGTTAGAGGGGAACATTTGACTTCTAATCCATTGTGTCTTCACTTAAATTTCTTATATTGACTAATAGTTTCTGCTTCGTGGATTGGACCTTTTAAAGAACTTTTTCTGATCGTGATTTCATTTGGAGCATTGGCAGAGAAATTGCTTTTATTTAAATAGGAAAGTAAACTGTTCCTTCAGAAATTTAGGAGGAAGCAATCTTCCCGAATACTCTGATCTATCTGAAGACATCTTTAAATTTATTTAAACTCTGCTATCACCACTTTTGCCATCAAAGACATTAAATCTGTATTACTTATATCTGAATTGTGCTTTCCTCAGTGCTTTCTCTGTGTGGTGGTTGATTCTGCAGCTCAAATGAAGTGCTGCATGACTGCTCTGGATTTTGATTAAAAATTTTATGTGGGTGAAGTAGAATTGAATAACTGTAATTGAACTTTCCTCAAGGATGTTTTTGCCCATGGTACAGTAGCAGGGTTTGTTACAAAAGCTATTGCTTTTCTGATAATACCTTTGAGTTAAGTTTACCACTGGAGCTTGTGTTACGGGAGTTTGTATTCCGTCTGCACTGTGGCTTTGTTAAAATAAAAGCATTCACCAATCTTCCTCTCTCAACACACCAAATGAGAATTAGCTACATCTGAGCGATAACTCAAGTGGGAGAGACCTGCATAGAATACAGAGAGCTCTTCTTTGCTTATTACGAGTTCTGAAGGAGCTGGATTTGCTGCCTGGCAGGAATCAGACACCACTGAGCTGTTTGTGCTACTCCAGGCCAGCGGTTGCACCACTGGCTTTGGCATGCCCTGAAATAACAAATACTTACCTGGTCTAAAAGAGAATTTATTTCAGCAGTTTCTTTTGTTTACATTTATACTTCCTTTCTCTCCAGCTACATGCAGTCGAAGGTAAGGAAGTAGCAGCAATTGTAGGAGGGCTGGTGGATGCAGAAGCACTAATAGCTCTGAAAGACTTGCTGAATAGAGTGAATTGTGATACGCTCTGCACTGAAGAGATCTTTCCTACTGCTGGAGCTGGGTAAGAGGACAGGCAATGTCTGTCTGTAATTAGTATGTTAATACATTTTCCAGTCTGCAGATCATCTCATGGCAATATTCTGAAATTACCAGGCATAACAACTGCTGATGCATTAGCAGGATTTATTTGAATTTACAATACTCACTCATAGAGAGTATTTATGGATTGTGAGTTGATACATAGTCTCTACTTCATCGAGGGTTGCACACTTTACCTCATGTTGTACTCTGTGCATGGCTGCTGCAGTTTAACAGTCAGTTACTGAAATCCAGTTACACTCTGTTGTAAGCTGGGTAAGTTAGTTTATTTCTATTTGTGTAGTAAAACTGTAGTACAATTATGATTAGTAATTTGGATTGAGAAATTTCTTCTTTCTCTTTCTTCTCCTGAGATGAAAAAGTATTTTGAGCATCCTCCATCTTTACCATAGCATTCCTTCCCTCTACTGAATTCTCTTCCTCTTTCTTACCTGTTTTTGTTACAGCACAGATTTACGCTCTAACTACCTGCTTAACACCAAGATTGCTGGGGTGGAGGAGGCAGATGTCCTCCTTCTGGTTGGCACCAATCCACGCTTTGAGGCACCGCTTTTTAATGCTAGAATTCGAAAGAGGTTTGTATTCCTTGGTGGCAAATAAGCATGTGAATCCATCTGGATTTGATACAGTTCTTGGTTGGAGCTGCAGGCAGTAACTTGAGAGCATTCATTCAGATGGGATCATTGGATTTAGTTCACCTTTTAGTAAAGGGAATGGTGATTTATGTGTGGAAAAAGGGTAGTACCCTGCAGTGTAGAGCTGGTTCATTCCCACTTTGACATTTTACATTAAATTCATCTACTCAGACATTTATTCCTTTGTTACATTACACAGACACCTCAGATTTTCTCTTTTATATAAGTTTGTTATGGCTTATTCCTTAAAGATTTATTTTCAGCATCAGTTTACTGCTTTTTGTATTCTTGTAACAAATCAGATGTGCTGAGTTTAGAAGCAGTCATTCAAGTTAACATTTTCTTTGCCAAGTAGTGTGGCTTTCTCAAACTCTTAAATGTAGCTAATCCAATTTTAATAAGATATGTCAGTTTGAGGCAAATGAGGTCTATAAAAGCCGTGTTCTTCTTAATGATGGGATCTTTGAAAATATGTAATTTTAAACAGTAATGGCCTTGAAATTTTGAGGGGAGAAGGTGCAGTGGTATTTCTGAATGTATACATTTCATACATTTTATAAGTCTATGCCATGAGAAGCTGCAAAAAAAAATTCTAACCAGCTAAGTTTTTTGTATTTATTTAAGAAATAAGTGGATTTCTGAAACTGAATTTTGAGGGGAGGAGGGAATTGAGTTATGAACTTGCCATGTAAGGTGTGTTGCTTTACTGTTTCTGGAATATATACAGAGAAATAATCCTTTTAAAAAACCTTTAGGCTTGCTTAACAGTCAGAATAATGCTAAACTACGTGTTACCAAAACAATACCATTTAAATTCCTTTGAAATCCTATTTCAAGTTAGTGCTGATGTTATAATTATTGGCTTTGGTTGGGTAAAACTCTATATTTCTTTGATTTTTATAAAATATTTTCTGTTTTTCCAGCTGGCTTCACAATGACTTGCAAGTGGCCCTTGTTGGTTCTCCTGTGAATTTGACCTACCGATATGAACATCTTGGAGAATCCCCACAGATACTTCAGGACATTGCTTCTGGCAAACATGCCTTCTGCAAGGTACACAGAACTTCAGATTGTGACTGTTAAATGCCACAGGTATTGAGCAATAACCTGAACTCCCCAGAGACAGATTTGAAGAAAAGTACCATATTGTAGAGAGGGTTATTTGCTTTTAATCAAATGCAGATATGAGGTAATGATTAGTGTGCACCGATGTGTGTGTGTGTGTATATATATATATATATAAACATATATATATGTATAAAAACTGCGTAATATATTCAGGTGTGTAAAACTGCAGTGCAGGAAACTTCTGGAATATGTCTTGACATAAAACAGGCTGTTTCAGGCACTGCTGTTTCCACTTAAATGTGTGGTTATTGAGTGTAAGAGTTTTGTATTGACAAGGTAGTTTACTGCTATCAGCAGTTTGTCTTGGCTTTATCTCTAAATGAAACAATGACCTTTTTTGAACTGTAGGTTTGCATTGAAGACTTAGAGAGAAATCTGGGGATTTATTACATTATCTGTACCAAGAATTGTCTTCGTAGGTGTGGAATGAATTTCTTGATTCTTGACTTGCACAGGTCCTGGACCAAGCCAAAAAGCCAGTGGTGGTGGTAGGAAGTGCAGCCCTGCAGCGCAGTGATGGAGCTGCCATCCATGCTGCCGTTTCCACCATTTCACAGAATGCCAGGGCCAAGAGTGGTGCTGGTCCTGATTGGAAAGTCCTGAACATCCTACACAGGTTTGATTTAAAACTTTCTTTGGGAGCATCTTGCTTTGACATTGGGCTACACAGGTTACCACACTGTATGTGTACAGATTGCTTCGTAAACACACAAGCAGCTTTCTGGGTTAAAATGTGTAGGAAATATAAAAGCCAGAAGTACAAGCTAGCAAAAGCTTCTTATTAAAAATAGGTTCCTTGGTGTGGCAAACTTTTCAGGCTCTCTGTGAAATTTTATTAATTTATTATATTCAAACGTGGAATTTAAGGTTTCAATCTAGATGTATGGAATACAAGAGAGCTTAATAACATCTACTACAGTGCTCACTAGGATGCACAGCAGACCAGTGTCACTTGCTAAATGACTGCATTTTATCTAGAGGGAGAAAAAATGGCAAGAGTATTTGAATAATAGTTTCTTTTTGTTGGTTTTTTTTTTTTTTAATATTCCTTTTATTGTGCAGCTTCTCAACTAAATAGAGAATAGAAAAGCCTCAAAGATTTTCATTTGAGGGCTTTTGATTTTAGATGTTCAGTTTATTGGGATAGTAGTCTTTTTAATAGTCCAAGCTTCTCTTGGACAGTCCTTCATCACTCTCTTTCTAAAATTCTGACTGTCAAATTGGCCACCTTTGTAAAGGAAAAATTATTTCAGCAAATGTAATGGTACTCAGTTCCAGAGACTCAACAAATTTCTTCTGCCAAAAGTAGTTTCATTGATGTAAAACTAGTATAGTTAGAGCAGGGCTTGGTCCTCTGAAGGAAACTTGAATATAACATTCTGCTGCTAAAACTGAAATATTTAGTACCAAAACACTGATGAGTTAAAGAACATTCATGATACCATTTTGAAGTGTGGTTTGGCAGTCTTTCATATTGACTTCCATACTTACGGTGCACCATCCGTTCTACCTTAAGTGTAAAAAGCAATTTAACTTACTGAAACTTCTATGTCTGACTGTGTCAGACAAAATGAGTTACATTGGAAGATCTGTACTCTAGAGAGAATCTTTTTTCTTTTAAATAAGTCTGGCACCTGATTATGGAGGATTATGCAAAACTGTTTCTTTGGAAAAGGAAGACTGCCAGAAAATGATTATTTCATCCTTTTAAAAGTATTTTTATGTGTGAATACATGAATAGTGATGAAATAGTG
This sequence comes from Entomyzon cyanotis, assembly GCA_024500445.1. Lineage (NCBI taxonomy): Eukaryota > Metazoa > Chordata > Aves > Passeriformes > Meliphagidae > Entomyzon > Entomyzon cyanotis. The sequence goes on along the minus strand of JAKEPQ010001027.1, from coordinate 15,041,442 downwards.
GTCTTAAGTCTTTGATGATTTTACGTAGCTTATGGCCCAAGAGTTGGTCTTTCATCTTCCACGTGAGTGCCCTAAATTACAGGCCTGATGAGTTCCATTCATAGCTGAAATGTCATCTGGAGCATCAGCTTTGCCAATGAGCTGCCTGCCACCAGGCCCTGACTTTCAATGTCTGCCTTTATTTTTGCTATCCCATCTTAAATAAGTGAGATTCCCTGTAAAAACTTCAAATGGTGTCAGGTTGTCAAAATGCAAAACTAACTTGATACTCTGTCAAATACGCTGTTAAAAATTTCAGCTGCCTTTGAGCTTCGTGTTTGTCTTGTTACTATTAGGGACCTCTTACATCCCTTCAAGATACTTAGTCAGAAAAAGAAGTGAGGTCTGTTCAGATGGGAGAGGGAGAATTCTGAAATAACTTAAAATCATGATGTGTTTGTTCTTACAGGGTTGCAAGCCAAGTAGCTGCTTTGGACCTGGGTTTCAAGGCAGGAGTGGAAGCAATTAGAAAAAGTCCTCCCAAAGTATTGTATCTCTTGGGAGCAGATTCAGGTTGTATAACACGTCAAGACCTGCCAAAGGACTGTTTTATCATCTATCAAGGTAATTAGTAGATGTAAATTAAGAAATGTTGCTCTCTTAATAGCTGGAGAAAAAGTGCAAACAGTGGCATAAAACCCTTTGAGGAATTCTAGCCTTTATTTTCTGCCAAGAAATGGAACTTCTAACACATAACTGAGATGCTAGTTACCTACTTCTTAGGTAAAGACGGCAAACTGTTGATGAGTAATGAGGCAATATTAACCTAAATGGGTTTTCTGGAACATAGCTTCAGACCTGGTAGACAAAACAGCATTTGTTTCCAGCTGTTCTATCATACCAAAACATGACCTTATCCTAATCTAAGAATCATTGTTCCAAGAACACCCCAAATCTGTATGACTATAGACACTGCAGTACCATTTACTCCTGCTTGTAGTCCATTCATTCTCCCCAAAGTACTAGGCAAGTAAGACCTCAGAGCAGTCAGCCTAATAGGCCTCATGCCAAGCAAAACTTAGAAACTCTTTCTTCTGGGAACACAGAAATTCTGTATTGTGTTAGTAAAGCATTGACTTACTTATGTCTCTTATGTTGTATTCTGTGTCCTCTTTCCATGTATTTAGGGCATCATGGGGATGTGGGAGCTCCCATGGCAGATGTTATTCTCCCGGGAGCAGCATATACAGAGAAGGCAGCCACATATGTGAATACTGAAGGTAGGGCCCAGCAGACAAGAGTAGCAGTAACACCTCCTGGGATGGCAAGGGAAGACTGGAAAATTATTAGAGCTGTCTCTGAGGTACTGTTGCTGTTACAAGTTGTTTCTAATAAAGTGTACGGAGAGTTTAAGTTCCTTTGTGTAAACACTTGCTAGTGTAAAAAGAGGTTCATATTCAGGGAAACACATGACTATTTTTAAGAAGTAATGTTTCATACTGAATCTCTTGTTTATTCTGTGAGTTACATCATACTGTTTCCCATTTGAGGATAGCTCCAATCTTGTAGCTGCTGTATGCTGTTGGAATACATATGGGAGAAGCGTTGCAAATTTTACAGGTTTTCATGAAGTGCTTCAGAGGAAACTCATGGGAGCTTGCAGTTTCTTGCTTTTTAGAAAGAAAACAGCACAGACTCTGAGGCCAGGATCAAGTATAATTAGATGAGGTCAAAATATGTGCTTACTACTCACAGGGAACAAGATGCATTGATAATTGCATCAACTTCTATCTCACTCGGTGGTAAGCTAAGGAAAATACAAGTGACATCTGTATGGGAGGACAAAAGTACTTATTTTCTTTTTTTCCTTTGTATAGCAAACAGGAGAGCCTGTTTGGGCAAGTGTCAACTATGTAGGCATCAGAAGTCCAACAGAACCCTTGGTACATTCTAACTGCCTGTGTTTTCAGGAGTGTAGATTTTTCCTCATTTTACTTTAGCTATGTTAATGAAATGGTAATCTAAACCATTAGGAATTAAATCCCTAGACTTGATGGCATTTCTTTCTATGAATCTCTTAGTTGGCTGGTTTGACCTTGCCTTATGAGACCCTCGATCAAATACGGAAGCGTTTAGAAGAAGTATCACCTAATCTGGTTCGATATGATGATGTGGAAGAAGCTAACTACTTTGTCCAGGCAAATGAATTGGCGAAGGTAAGCAAAACTGAAGCATCTTGGAATGATTTAGTGCTTTTATATAGCAGAATGCTTTTTTAAAAAATGGGCCTTCTTCAGACGTAGTACAAGAAACTTTTTTTGACCTACACTGAATACAGAATTCACTAAACAAATGCTTTGGTATCAAGTTCCTATCATAAAGGTGACTTTCTTTATTTTCCTTTCTTACCACAGTTAGCGAAGGAACAGCTTCTTGCTGATCCTCTTGTTCCACCTCAGCTCACAATAAAAGACTTTTATATGACAGGTATGTATAGTGTGGTCTTTCCATTCTGAAATCAGCAGAACATTTTACTTAGCTTTACAGTAAGATTCGTATGAGTAATTTAAAGCTTTCCACTAAGATACATAGGATCTGAGTATTTTGAAGAAACAAAATTTTTCAGTAAAATTCCTTGGAATTTACATAAAGCACCAACTGTATTTTCAACTAAGTGGTTTTATTTATCCTTTTTCTATCCAGTCTTGTACTAAATTTCTTCTGTATTATGTCTGTGCACTGACATGCTTGGTTTTGGTTTTTTTTAACAGATTCCATCAGCAGAGCATCCCAGACAATGGCCAAGTGTGTGAAAGCTGTTGTTGAAGGTGCTCATGCAGTAGAAGAGCCATCCATCTGCTAGAGAGTAATCAGACTGCCACCACCTCTAAGTTTTTGTTGCAGTTAACTGCTATGACTGATAGATTTTTTTCCAAATCTATTTGACAGGCCGTTGTATTTTTTTTCTTCTTCCTTCATTCACATTTTCGTCACTTCAGATAGTCCCATCATACTATAGGACTGTTGTGTCTGAGGGAACATGCAGCACTCAACTTACTGTACCCAGAGGGCAGGGTACATGATGATTGTATACAAATAAATTATAATACCAAACCATGTAATTCATGTAGCTCATGCTTCTTCCATGGCAAGAATTCAGTAAGCAACTCAGACTCAGCAAATCTTGATTTTCTAGGAAGGAATTTACACGGCAAAAATACTAGATTATAACTTTTGTCCAAAGTATCCAGGTATCTTCATTTTAAGCCCTGGTCAAAACGTGAGCATGCTATTTTTGTAATGCACTTTTAAAGCAAGTTGTCCCTCACACATGGTTTTATGCCAGTGTTCAGACCTATCACTGCTCTGGATATTTGTATGTTTCTCCATTCAGTTTCAGTTGAGACTACTGTTGGAGGAAATACAAATAATTTTGATGCTGTGGGAAAAAAAAAGCAGTCTTCACACAGCTTCCTCATACTGAACTGCTTTAAAAATTAGCAAAAAGACAAAAGGCCTTTATACCAGTTCAAATATGGAAAAAAAATCTCAGAATAGTTTCTCTGTGCACTGATCTTTTTATAGTAAAGTGGGGGAAGGGGTTGTGTGGTATTTTTTGGTTGAGTGGTTGGGGTTCTTTTATGCTTTAGAATAACTTCAGTGACTCTCTCCTCTCTATGGTGCTGGTTATTGTAAATTTGGAAGAAGAATAACTTCAACTGGCTACTAAAGTTCAGTGTAATTTTTCCAGGAATCTTGAAAATGGGAACAGTACCATAAAGCCATCACTTCCAACTTTACTATTAAAAAAAAGAAAAGGTGTGGTGGTTTTGATTGGCCCAAAACATCAGTGAAGTGTTTTTAACATCTAGGAGAAATTTGGACCCCTCAGAAGCTGCTGTAGTAGGCCTGGGGAGGTGTCTGAGGGGTGGGGTGTGGCACAAAGATGGCTCCTGTGTGTCCTGAGTGCAAGTTCTGGAAGTTTTTACATCAAGTCCAGCAGAGCCAATCTCTGATGGCTCTGAAGGTGATGGACATGCTGCCGGCCAAGTTTGGGCCAATTGGAGGTGCTGGTTACGCCTCTGTGAAAACATATTTAAGAAAAATTCAAAACAAAGCACGCACGCACTTCTTTCACTTCTTTGTAGTTGGAGGAGGAGGAGGTGGAGGTGAAAATATGTGAGGGAGAACAGCATGGAGACGCCAAGGTCAGTGAAGAAGGTGGGGGAGGAGGGGCTCCCAGTGCTGGAGCTGAAAACCCTCTGCTAGCCACAGTGAAGGCCATGGCGGGGCAGGAGGTCCCCCTGCAGCCCATGGAGTCCACAGGAGTGCAGAAAATCACCCACAGCCCACGCCAGAAGAGCAGGTGGATGCCTGGAAAAGACTGTGAACCAGTGGGAGTCTCATCTAAGAGTTAAAACTGCAAAGGCCTTGCAAGGGAGAGAAAGGCCTTGCTCCTGGCATGGAAGCAGCCTGGCCTCGGCTTGAGAGAGTCTGCACAGCACCCTATGGACAAAAAGACTCATGTTGCAGCAGAATTTTGGGCGGGATGTTGCTCGTGAGATTGGACCCACGCCAAAGAAGTTCTCAAAGGACTGTCTCTTGTGGGAAGGACCCCTGGCTAAGTAGAGAACCTCTTTTCCTGATTGGACTGACCAGAGAACCCCCCAACCTGCCCCCTGTCTGTGTTGTTGGTTTGGAAAGAGGGAAGGGGGGGGTGAGTGCCGAGACTGCTTCTTAAGAGGGTGGGGGTGAGAGCAGACAGAAAAACTGTCTGGAGAGAGAGAGAAACAACTAGAGATAAAGAGTATTTGTAGTAGAAGAATTGTGGTGATGAGTAAATTTGAGAATCTGCTCTGTGGACTGAAAAGAGACCCCACACCCTGCCCCCCCACCACCCGGCTTGTTGACTGTAAAGGAGGAAAGGGGGTGAATACTATAGGTTCGTAAGAGGGAGGGGGGAGTGAACAAAAACTGTATGAAAAGTTTATTTTTGCCTGCATTTATCCTCCAACTCTGTTAGGTAATTAAAACACTTTTTGCAACTTTAAGCTTGGAGCCTGGTTGCCCTCTTTTCGTGCGTCCTCCTGGCAATGTCCAGCCTCAAACCCTTGACAAAAGGTGTTAATTTCGCATGAGGAAAAGCTACACTTCTCAGTGTAGAATAATACTGAGTGCAGGGGAGTGCTGCTGTAGAAGTCTTAGTTTTATAAAATTCCTTTTTTGTTCCATGTTTAAAATTTTTCAGTAAAAAGTAACTTTTTAAAAAATTGTTTTCTTTCTGCCCAGGAAGAAAACTCTTCCTGGTTATCCTGGTATATCACAGTGTCCTTACACAAGCTAACTAAGTCTTAAATGCTGGATGTTGTTTTACTCAGCCTGCCATCTCCAGTTACCAACAGGGACAGGGTCAGTTCTCTTGGTGGTACAAAAAAAGGCAACTGTACACTTCTTACTACTCTAAGTCTTTCAGTTAGTATATAAAGTATATTCTTGTTTCTATTCAAAAACTGTCCAGCCTTTACTGTGAAAAGCAAGAGGATAAGAAGTACATGGGGTGCCCCCTGTCCTCTTGCTACCCTATTTCCTACCTAACTAGTCACCAAGTACAGAATTTTTCAGCCAAACTTGGTAATAGCAAAGAGGCTCTCTATAAATGTGACTGTTGGAAACTAGATAGTAAAGAGAAATCTAAACTAGCATTCTTACCCACTGATTTAGAGTGTAAACCTTCCCTTATCTCTTCTGTTTGCTCTGGTGGCTGGAGAGTCGGTGCACATGTGGACTTTTACCCTGCTAGTGACAAAAGGATAACAGGGATCTGCAAAGGCAGGGAAGTGACAGAGGCTGGGCAAAATATTGGAACAAAAATTACAGAAACAGGGTTATTCATGCAACTTACCTCTGTTTATTTAAGAAATAAAAGTTTACAGTTAGTGCTACTACTTGCTGGTCCTGAAGCTGCAACCTGAGATTAGAGAATTATGAAGAAGTGGCAATGAAGAGCTGGGATGGTGGGACATAAACCTGCACTGAATATTGTTCTTGATGGTTAAGGTAAGGGCTGATTAGCCAGGTGACAACACTGCCTGAGCCGTCAGTGTGCGGATGCAGCTCACTCCGCATGCAAGGCTGGTGGGTGCCTTTACCCCGACTCTGCTGGGGTGGCCAGGGGCTTTGTTCCACTTCGTTTTGGAGCTGAGCCCAGCCCCGGCGGAGATGCAAGAACCCGAGAGCAGCGCTGGTTCCACCTGGTGGCCAACTGGCAGAATTTCTCACCGGGTGCACCGCCAGTCACTTGAGGTGCAGTAACCTTCATCTCGCTTGCTCCTGTGCGCTCCTGCCTGTACAGCCTGCCAAGCAACAGGACTCTGTCTGGGCAGAGATGGATGGGGTTAGTCATTAAGTATCCTCCTCTGAACACAGCCCTGTGTAAATACAGCTCGTGTGTGCAAACTATTAACCCCGAACATGACTTAGATAAAATCTTGCCCTTTTGTAGTCTTGTCTTCAGCAGGTGGTTGTGGGGAGTAGAGAAGGCAAAGGGTGTGTTAATTCAAGGTAAAACCATACAAAGCAGTTATACTTTCAAGCAAGTTTAGGCCAGGTGCAGTCAGATTAAAGGGAAACTATAACTGCAGGCAGATTTAAGCATCAAAGCCTAAAGCAGTGATTTAAAACCGAACAAAATTTTAAAAAAGCCCAACCCCTGTTCGATAGCCACCTTACTGAAAGCACCAGCATCCCATGCATGCATCCCCATAGTTCCAAAGGGAGAGTGCTTAAAACCCTGGGCAGTGTAGTGAGCTTCTTCACTAAGAGCAAACCTAACAGAGTTCAAGTCAAGCAGCAAGACTCTGAAATGTCCAACAAAATTAGCCCATTCATAAAAATAGTTGTAACTGACTTTAAATGTATTTTGAAGCATAGCTCAAGGCAGAAAACAAAGTGTCTGTAGCATTTCCCCAGGAAGTTAAAGATTTGGGATCAGCACCTCTTCTGAGGCTGGTAAGATTCTTGCAAGACTGTCTGCTATATGCTGGATTGGGGGATGTGCTGTATTTTAATGTTGAAACCAACAGAAAAGCAGCTCAGGGTCACAGCTCTAAAGGAAAAGCAGAGTGGAAGACTGGCATCAGCCTTAATCCAAAGGGAAAATATAACTTCTGTTATATTTTCCTGTTCTCACACCCCTGCTCCTCATAAAATACTCCAAACAATGACTAAGTCAAAACATCCTCTCCCAAAGCAAGACAGTCTCCTAATAATGATTTATTGTGTTGTCCTTTGAATATGCAATTAGATGAAATCACCTTTAGTGATGAAGGGCTGAAAGGTGCTACAAAGCAAACAGAGAGAAGAGGACTTCATGGTGACTACCAACATGAAAAAAAAGTAGTAAGTAAATGGAGAAATCTGGAGAGCAGCTAAAGGCTAAGGATGTCACTGACAATTGCAGTAAGCTTTTTATAAGGAGTGCAAGAACCCCCCAAAATGTCAAAATGTGTAATTTCTCTCAGAATTACATGAGAAGTTGCACTGCTCAAGACGCAGTTTTTAAATTCCTGTTTAAAAACAACAAAAAAACCAAAGCCAAACAAAACACACAATTATTATTTTATTAATAGATGTTATAACAATAATGATGATGAAATGCCAAATGGGCACAAGTACCTTTGCAAACAAAACACTTAAGTTTACAGAGTCACAAGGAAAACTTTGTTCAGAAATGAACACCGAATCCTTCACTGTGTGTGTGGGCTTATGCAAGTCATGGTCCTTTCTGTTGTGTAAGGTTTTATCCAAAAGAAAATTTACAGTAACACATATTAGTTGATGGAATGATGTCAGCAAAGTGTCCCAAAGTACCCAGGTTACTCCAACTCTCTATAGCTCAACACCACAGAAAAACAGCACAGGAAGAACCTTGTGATTCAAACAAAATGAGTGATTCCATAATCAGCAAAACTTGCTATGCTAAACACTGTTAATAATTACTATGTTTTCTTACAGCTACATGTAAGCATCTATTCACAGTGCCTAATGCTGAGAAACCTACAGAAATTTGGAGGCAGAAGAGATAGTAGAGACATCTCACTCAGCTAATACTGAGTTTTGAATATACTTAATATTTTAAAGAAATAGTTTTATTTCTTCTTGTCACCTTCTGTACACCTGTGTTTATGTTTGAAATGGATCAGAGATGAGAACCACCTATCAAAAAGAAACACACTAAGAGCAAGAAGCTTCATTTGTAACAACTTTCAAAATCCACTGGAATCCCATGACCTTAGACACTAATTAAGCCTTATGCTTTGATGTTAGCTCAGCTTTAACTATTTTTGAAAAGTCCTGTCCTACATGTTTCTTATTTCTCAATTATCTTTCACATGCTATTTGTTGGAAGCTACTTTCAGAAGACTTAAGACTGTTGATTTGGTCCACAGTGGGAATTCTCATCTTTCCAACTTGAAGTGGTGACCAAGACCCTCTGCAACCCAAATGTAGGTGAATAACTGGACTAAGAGCAGAGAGGAGGACTGGTGATAAACTGTGGAGCTTCTTAACCACTACAATTACAGTTAATGAAATATCAATAGACAGAAGCAGATAGTAAAAATATAATAGTATAATTTGAATTAACAGAGGGCTTCCCAGCAAAATGGAATGGTATTAGAGCATTCTGCTGGGACAGCTTATTCCATTCATTTGTCCTCAGTTTAAAGAGGTCTCCACAGATGCCCACTGTACTCTGGACAACCTTCCCACAATTAACAGTCTTACTGTTTGGTCTTTGCTGAGCTTTAGGAAGACGATACCATTTATTTAATGCAGATTAAAATACACATTGATAATGAAGAACAGATTAGTGAAGTCTTAGTTAATTACTATTTTCAGTACAGTTCACTATCAATTAATTATATTATCATGTAATAGCTAGCATACATCTGCTCCCAATTGGTTAAATACTTCTGCAGCTATACTCCTACTGAAACCCACAGCAAAATTCCCATTGCTCAAAAAAGCTTTAATGAAGCCCCTAAGACTCAAAAAAACAAGGGTAGCCACCTGTACTTAGTATTGCTTTGCTAGCATTTAGGACTTTAAATGAAGTAAAGTTACTCTGTTGTACATACGGCTTTTCCTATACTTTCAGCTGTGCTATCTGCCACACAGGAGTGCACTGAAGCATGGGTCAGAAGGAGTTCAGCAGCTGAATTAAGAAGCTCAATTTATGCCATAACTTAGGTATACTTCCTTGACAAAAATCCTCAGACCGTAGATAGTGTTTCTAACATAAGGACTCTGCTGTTTGGAAAACTGGCAAAAAGCATGCTGGTTATCAAATACATACAACTTCAGCAGACGAAGTAACTGAAACCCAGATATACAAGAGACAATCATTGCTATAAAATGTCCACGTTAAAGAATTACTGAAAAATAAGAATAAGCATTTTTCCATAATACTAATATGCTGGGATTGAATGGTTATCTTTACCCCAGAACTTGCCACAATTAAATAAACTAATACCACATAACAGCTGCTCAAGACATTGCTTAGAAGAATGTATCATAACATCGGGTTTTATTTAATGTCTCACCCTTTTCAGTCTTTAAATTCCTAAAGACAAGAACTTCTACACAAATGTGGCTCTCTGGATATAAAAATCTCAAACATCTATACACTTAAGAGTTCCTCTTCCCCTTCACAACATTCGCCTGCATTTTAAAGAAAGTGACAATCCTTTTCACAAGCATTTGAAGACACTGAAACTGTTCCCTCAGTATGTGTCTTTCAAGAAATAACACCAAGATGCCGACAGTATAACACTATTTGTGGAGAACCTGAAACTCTTCATCACATGCACAGAGTCTAAGTCATGCTCCAGAAATTCGTGAAGTCTGTATTCGGGGCGTGTACGACCTTGCAAGAGAGTCAAGGTTCATTTCTTGATGCAGCCTCCTCCAGTAACTGGTGTACAACCTAAAGCACCTATTTCATTGCTTTTATTAGACTCACAAAGCTCATTCACTGTGTCACTGCCCTCTGTCTCACAACTAATACAAGCGAGACACATCAGCACAGAATGCCTCATTAGCCAGAAACCTGTGATTTACAGAACATTAATGTTCTCTGACCACTCTGTGCTCAAGCGTACAGTAAGTTTACTGGATGGAGCAGTTGGTCCAGGGATGAGGCCGATTTAAAGGAAGGGAGACAGAGCTATTCTGTAGTGAAGAAATGGACATTCCAGAATACAATTCTGAATGTTGTACAAGGGACCTTTCGTGCTTTGGGTTTATATGCTGTCCTCGTACAGAAGTTTCAGAGCCCAATTTGTTCTCCAATGTAATTTCAGAGCTCTACCCATCAAAATAACGTATGTCCCAGTTTAGGAGTCTTGTCTGTAAAGATAAACAAATCTTTTTTTTTTAAATCTTTACATTCTACATTACTAAAGCTAGCAGATTGCTTCTTTAGGTTGCTACCATGTAACATTTTATTTTCAGTAAAACAATTAAAATAATACTTGTATCTTTTAGTAAGCTAGTGAAAAGCAAATTCCTCTCAGGTAAATAAAGTTTTGTTAAATAAATTTCTCTATCCATAAAGTACAAATTTTAATTTTTCTGTTGATGATTATACAATAGTCCACATAACTAAGATCTGGCAAAATTTTCATCTTTACTTTCTTCTCCTTAAAAAGATTTTTTTTTTTTTTTTTTGGTACAAGGTACTAAAGTATCCCATTTCAAGTTTTCCCATTCCAAACTAGATTCAAAATGTTTCTTCTTTTGCTTGGCATTAAGCTTCTGGCTTCACAATTAACACACATGAACTATATCTCAGGATGTCATCAAAATGTGTAATGCTACTATGATGTATGTTTAAATTTAGACATGCAAGTAATCTGATTAAAGTCACTATCTGCAAATCAAACACATAAGCCAAAGAAATGGTTTGTTTCTGTGCTCAGGTTCTCAAGTGCATTCACAGCCATTTCTCTAAAATGTTTTATCATCTGCATCCTATTAAAAAATACAATTCCACGATACTAAGTGTGCTGTACAGATATTCTCAAGAGTACCACAGAAAGATGCAGCATAGATTAGTTGTTCATGGTGTGCCTTTCTTCCTAAAATACAAAAAACATCTTACTAGCCCAATGAAGAGAACTTAAACTGTAATTGAATTATACTGAACTACTGAATTACAGTTGAAAGTAGCAATTCTCTTATTTAACACAACGGTAGATACAAGAAATCACTTTGTGCAGAAACTTGAATTTGGTACTCTAGCAAAATCCTACTGACTTGGTAAGAGTTTTCTGCAAGGAATTACAGAGTGATCCTTCAAACACTTCTGAATTAGTAATCAGGCCTGCAAGCTCTTGCAAAACTGGGGTCTGAGAATTTGGCCTTTTATCTATTTAGAATAAAAGGAAATACTTGTTTATGCTGCATTTGTTGAATTCTTAAATTGACTGAAATAATTTATTTGCAATATTTCAAAAGGTTTGCAGCTTTTCAATCATCCCATACCTGACCAACATTTGTAATCCCTGTCATTCCTGTAATTAATTTTAGGTATAGGATATAAAAATAAGTTTTGTTGAAATAGCTTACAAAAAGAATCATCATACTTCATGTTCCAAAGCATACAATAACGACTGGTAAAATTATGAAGGACCTAATTATTGCATTGCTTCTATACAAAATATTTTGAAATACAGTATAGGAGCACCATATTTGGGGGTTTTTTTTGTGTTTTCTAACATCTGCAGAATTATCCATTTAATAGATTAATAATTGTATACAGAAGAACACCTCCCGTGCAGTAACTCCATAGAACGCAACACTCTGGATTATTAAAATGTGCTAGGGTAGACTAACCATAATCTAAAAAAATTCTACTGAACAAAAAATAAATAGTTTGATACAAAGACCAGCTGACTTTTGATTATACTTTAATTAAAAATTATTTATCTAAATGAAAAACCCACTGTGAACACACAAACTACGCTCACCATGCAGGCTGGACAAACTCAAAGTACGTTTCGAATAGCGGACATCTCTAAATATATATATATTTTTTTAAGACTGCAAGAATTGAACTAAACCACCATATTTCAGATTTGGCAGAGGATAATATACTACATAATTCAGTACCATCATCCATATGACCTCAGTCTGACTGCAGTTCAATTAGTCTATACCACCTGAATAATTTTTACAATGGAAAAAACTTAATGTATAGCTCATTAGTCTCCTAATTATTTCCTCTTCCTTCGGGACAAATAAAAAGGCATCTTTGCAGTTCATCTCTGAATAGGGCTGTGCATAATACTACTTCAAGAAACACTATCACAGGTCTGCTGAATACAGAGATCATCAGAGTCTTCACCTATAGATATACCATAGCACCTCACATTGTTTTGACAGCATTTAACATATTTTTTACAATCTAAGAAAAATATCTGCAACAAAGAAAAGCACTATTAATATATATTACAAGACACTGTCGTATAAATTTATAGCACTTCTCAACTCTGTGAGTCAGGAATAATATTCTTAAATATCAAAAACAAAGTTCCCAAATCAAAACAGTAACTTAAAAAGAACCAAAACAGATTTTTAGAAGGCTGCAAAGCTCTTTGAAAACATTAAAACCAAAACTCAACTATTGCCCCCAAATTTCTTGCTATGAGTTCTGTTTTTTTCACATCCCATACTGAAGGGCAGACAATGCTAAATTTATGACAGCACAATTTCTCAGATATCTATCACGGGTTCCTCTCAATTGCATTAAATCCCCCACAGTTTCTCTACATAGCCTACTCTAGAAAGAAATAAAAAAGTAAAAGTAAATAATAATAATAAAGAAAAAGGTTTTTTTCCTACCTGTACACCCAATTTTATTTACAAAGCCTTGAGAGAGAGAAAGACGTTATGGTACAGTTACACCAAACTATCCGACATCAATCTCAGCTGTTTACTAATATTACGAGTACCAAAAAAAAAAAAAAAAAAGTTACAGGAACTTTCACAATTACACACTAATTTATAAAATCATCACACAATGACCAAAAAGTTATCAACTTCATAAATACAGAAAAAAATACACTGTCTTAAGAATAACAAAGTTACTAAAATTATATATTTTACCGTACCTCCTTTAATTTTTTTTCCAGAGAGTTGATCTTTACAGGTTATTAAAATTTTTTTTTCTTCAGCCACAAGCCTTTGTATTTTATTTTTATTTAAAATAAAAAGTCACAAAATAAAAAAGTATTTTCTTTTGGCCATTGGGCTCCCTCCTCCAAACTGACACTTTATAAAAACCTTCTGTACTTTTTTCCCCCTCCCTCTCTCCCTCTCTACTACCTCCAAGATGGTAGGAAAGTTGTTGTTTTGGAGGGCAGAGGAGCCGCTCTCTGATGTTATGTCCTCTCGGTGCCTGTAGTGGTGCTATAGGAGGCTGCTGGCTCTCTTCTTGAGCAGCCCCAGCAGCCCTGCCTTCTTTGCTGGAGAATATATTCAGGGATTCCCCTTAATAATCACCTACCCTCTGAGCACTTTGTAGTTTTAAAATAATAAAGAGCCCCCAAAGCTTCCTCCCCACAAAAAGCAGGATCTTCTCAGAGACAGGGGGGCAGCAGCTCCTCAGCACAGAGCCCGAGCACATTCCCAGTCCCTCTGCTGGGGAGGAAACTCTGATCTGTCAGCCCAACAGAGGGAAAGGGGGAGAGGAGAGAGAGGAGGGAAAAAAAAGCAGCTGGAAAGGTAAGCCAGGCCCGGCCTGCATCCCCGGGCTCGCGTAGCGCGGCAGGCGGTGCGGAGGGTGCAGGGCGGGTGGGGGAGGCGGGCTACGCGAGGCCGGGGATCGGCCGCGGCGGCGTAGGCCGCGGCAGGGGGTGCGGGGAACCAGGGCGGGTTTTGAAGCTTTCGGGCGCCGGGAGGAGAGCCGGAGGGGGGTGAGACGGCCGCCGGGGCCCAGCGGGAGGGTCGGGGCGCGGCGCCTTTGCCCGGGAGGTGAAGGGCGGCGGGGGAGAACGGGGGCGGGGGGGCGCTAGGCCTCGGCGCGGCGCGGCCCGGCCCGGCCGCTCCGCTCCCCGCCCCGCCGGGCCCCCCGCGCCGGGCCCCGGGCCCAGAGCGGGCCGAGCCCCGCCGCCGCTGGGGCCGGGCGCCCGGGGGGAGGCGGTGGGGGCACCGCGGCCGGGGCCGCTCCCCCCTCCGAACCCCCCCGCCCCCGCGCGGGGCGAAGGGGCCGCGGGACGGGGGGACGGGGGCGGCATTAATTTGCCGAAATGACTTTTAATGAGCGGCGGCGGGGTGGGGGGGCGCCCCCTCCCCCAGCCCGGTGCGGGCCCGCCGCGGCGGAGGCGGTGCCGGTCCCGCGGGGCTGCGCCGGCCGCGGCCTGGAAAGTTTCGCGGCGTTTTTGGGGTGCTTTCCCCCCGCCGCCGCCGCCGCCCACCCCCTGCCCGCGGCCGCGGGGCCGGTGCCGGCGGGGCGGGGGCAGCTCGGAATGCGGCCGCAGGTTCCCCCCGCCCGTCCCGTACCCCCTTTTCCCCCGGCGGTGACCCCCTTCGGCCGGGCCCGCGGCGGCTGGATTCGCCGCAAAACTTTTTAGGAGGGAGCGGGGGCTGGTTTTGGGGTGCGGGGAAGCCCTCGGCGTGCCCCCCGCCCCTGAGCTGCCGGCACGTGGGGCCCGGCCGGCCCGGAGCAGGGAACCAGGGCTAGGGGCGAGGGGCTGCCCTGGCCGCACCTTGGTGCTCCGGCACACGCCGGGCCGCTGGCCGCCTGAGCCTGCCGGGGCCGGGCTGGGGCTCCTCAGCCACCCCACTGTCCCGGGAGCCGTCAGTGGGACAGGGGCAGCAGCCCTCTGGCTGCTCAGCCAGGGGAGGGGATCGCCCGAGTAGCCCCTCTACTGCAGGGGCTGTGTCTAGCCCTCATGTCCCCCCTGGGCACCCTGACTGTGCCCAGCGCTGGGGTCCCGCTGGGTGGGGGGTCTCCGCGAGGTGCTGCTGCCCCCCGGGACTGAAAATGAAAGGAACCTTTTTTTCAGGGAAAAGAACGTCTGGTAGTTGTGAAGTGAGTGCACTGGAAGACCCACCAACGCGCTTCACCCCGCACAGGTGAAATAGCTCCGGTTTCTAATGCGAGAGGTGGCGCGTTTTGGTCAAATACTCCTTAATGTGTCTTTTAGGTCAAAATAGTAATGGCTTTGTGCAAGTAACCTCAAATGAATTTTGGAAGTGACAGTAATGCTCACCTTAAAGCCTTATATTGTACCATCTGATTAAAACAAAGTTAGTTCTAACTTTGTTACTCAACAACATGCAGTGAAGGTTTATTTTAAGGCCTTTCAGTTTTTGAGGATAGGGACACTTAAAAGTGACAAAATCAGGGCAATGCACCGTTTCCCTGCAGACAGGTGCCCTCCCCTGTGGGCTCACCTGCACTGGCAGTGTTTCATGCTAAGGCCATACCCCCCAGGTATCGCTGCTGATGGCTGAACCACAGCACTCCTGTTCTGTATGGAGCTGGCACAACCTGGTGACATTCAGCCTTTTGCCTGAGCTGTTTGTAATATATACAAAGATCACACAAGTTTTATTAATTGTAAAGTTAAATTAATATACAGAAAGCAACCCAAAATTTATGTACTGGAGGTTATTTGGATGTTCAGAATTTTTGTGATGAGTGAATGAATTTGTATGCGGGCCCTGGTTTTACAGAGCTGCATATACCATGCTCTTGTGGTATGGGAAATCATCAGGAGGTACAAATTTATTGTAAGACCACACGGAAACTCCAATAGCTTATGCCTGCTGAAAGGTTCCTCTGTGAGGAGCTCTATTGGTTAATTTATTGAATATTCCTACCGAAGCAAGAATGATATTGTGTTGTGTGAAAATAAGCTTATTTGTCTTTGTAGTATTGGGACTAAAAATAAGTCAAAGGTATTTTATTTAACCTCATATGGAAGGGCAGGTTATCTGCTATTTGAATAAATAAAAGACTTGGACTTTCTTTTCCCCCAAGTACAAATGTAAGGTGTGTTGTGGTATGTTTAATCTCTCCGGATCATGCTTTTGGTATTTTGAGATAATGTTTTTAAAGTACATTTCTGACATGTTGCAGTGTCCTGAAGGTTCCATTTGTTGCTGTATCTGAAGGCCACCTCTTTGCAGCCCTGCTCATCCTGGCAAAACCCAGGCCTGTTTATAACTACATTGAAATAAGCATGCCTGAGAATCTCCCTGTGAGGATGTGATTGCAGGAATGGGGCCTGGGACCTTCTGCTCAAATAGAGAAATCCTTGTTCAAAGCACTTTCAAGATACAGAGCCCATCTTGAACCTTAGGTCAGGAATAGCCATGTTTAGGAAATCACTTTTTTGGAAATCTTTAGGACTGTACTCTTGGCAATAGTTATGACTCTTCCTACCTAAGATCTTTTTGCTTTAGAAATCCTCTGAAGTTTCTAAAATTCTTAGAGTCTTAAATGTTTGTTGTTTTGTAGGCTTTGGTTTATCTTTCTCAGGTTTTCTCTAAGGTGCTGTGAGGTAGAGATGAGTGAATCAGCTGAAATGAAAATTCCTGCTTAAGTTCATTTGGTGTAGGAATGAACTCAGAACCTGTTCAGTTTGTGAACAAAGAGTTTTATTTTCCCTCCTCATAGTTATGTTTTCTGCTCTTGATTGTAACTAGGTATAAGTCTGTGAGTTTTCTAGCTGTTACTACCGTAAGAAATGATGCTTAAGTTTTATTCTGTATTTATTGTGTTATATTCTAAAACATAATCTGTTTTACCAGTGTTGCCTAAAATATTCTGCTGCTTTTCTGTTAATATATTGGACATTCTTATGCAATGTAAACTGCCGTTTTCCAGAGCTGAAGTAATAAGCTTTCTAAAAAGGCAGAATGAGGGCAATGCTGCTTCTTTCTTCCTGGGTAGACCTTAACATATGAAAAAAGCTAGTCCAAAATACGATTCCAGCTGGTAACTAAAAATATCTTGTAAGGTCTTAACATGTTGAATGGCTTGATCTGTCAGGGCACTTGCATGTGTGTTGCAGTACCTGCACTTCAGAGGCCTTCTTGAGTAAGGACTGTACTCTAGTTTATAAAAGTGTTCTGTACAGGAACTCTCGTAGTTGACTTCGGTTGCTTCCCAGTGTTCTCTGTCTCATTTGGAAGGCTTTTACTGACAAAAAGACTCTTATTTCCAATATTACACCAGTCTTGGTTTGGTAGCTGGGTATAGTAGAGAACTGAACTGTTAAAAGACTAGAGCTAAGCCAGACTTACGGTTAGATCACAGAATAAGGACAGAAGTTACAACTTCGTGGTGTTGATGTTGATCACAATTAGATGTGGTGCAGCTTCTCTTGATAGAACAAGACATTTTCAAGAGAGGTATTAGTTGCTATGAAATAGAAAAAATTATTTTTGCTTTCTTCTTAGAAGTGTACTTTTTACTGATAGAAAAGTTTTGCCATAAGGTAGCAAACTGCATGTCTTTTTGTCATGAATTTTATGGCTTCTGTTCATCTTGGACTGGATGAAATTCCATATTGCCAAACGCCTTGCACTCTGTGTGTTTGCTTAGTTTCAGGAAAGGGGTCTGACAGTGGCAGGTACTTGTTCTTTCTTGGTCAAGAGGAATTGAGAGAACTGCTATTTATGTTATTTGTGTTTGTGGAAAAGCTGAGATTCTTTTAGATCCATGTCCCACTTCTGGGCCCAAGCTGATGGTTTTGGAAACATGTGGAGATAATTTGTACCTTGTCTGTGAGATGTCATGAACACACCAAGCAATTTAACATGAAATTTGGGCTAGTATTAGCAAATGCAAAACAACACAGTAAAGATCTTTTAGTCGTGGGTTTTGTTTGGATGCAGTGTGTGAAGCTCTGAGCTCAGTCCTCTTAATTATACATCTTTTAACCACCAGCATATAATTGCCTTGCAATTTACAATGCATTTGGGGATTCCATTGCCTAAAAGGGTCTTACGTACATTGAATGTCAAGTTCTGAGCATATGTTTAAGAATGTATCAGCCCACATGATTTAAAATACTCTAATGTTTTCAGCACAGCATTTGCTCAAAATTACCTATCTGAGTCTTGAGACTGTAGTGCTTTCTATTAGTGAGTAAGCCATTAACTTCCCTGTCGACTACAGAAGATGTCAGGTACCAGATTTCTGTATGACATGATGCTGGTACTTGGGTATGGTTATAGTAAAGATTGTCCTCCAAATTTTGCTGCTACACTGTTTTCCAGCCTCTCTGAAGGACTGTTTACTCTTTTGGAAGAGGGTATGTGGAGTGCAGAGCTACAGCTTGGTTATCTTGGAGCTGATGTGCACTGCAAGGGAGCTGATTATGTACTAAAAAGCCAATACTAAAAGCAGCTGGGAGCTGGTTTCTTCCAGAGGGTGGTAGTAGGTATTGGCAGTTCTACCAGTGAGTATCTGTGTGTATTAGAATCTTTAATTTCTCTTTTTGCAGTTATTGTGCAAACCACCTTCAGGTGTCTTATAGACTACCAGTGGCTGCACTTAGCAGGACAAATAGCTCTGCTCTTAAATGCTGATGTCTCTGAATGTGGCTTTGCTCTGTGTCCTGCCTGTCCTTGCTATAAAGCCTTGCTGGGGTGCTAAGTTTGTTACTCTTCTTCACATGTCCAGATAGGACTTTGGTCAGAGGGAGAAGATTTTTTTCCAGTCAGCTGCTCAAGAATAAAAAATGGAACAAAGGGAGAAATTAATGAGTTATAAAGTTACAAATATTAGTGGTAACCTCATAAGATCCTGAAAAATACCCTGCTGGGTCCGATCAGATTGGATCCAACCAAATGTGCTGTCTTGGGCAGTAGGAATAAGTGATACTATTTAGGAAGAGCATGAAAGCCCAGCCACTTTTTTTGTGCTTCCTTTGCTTACTCCTCCACCATCCATATTTGTTAAATTGCTCATACTGGTGGGTACATCACTTATATCCCCATTGTCTATGAACTTCTCTATTGCCTTTTTGAACCCGATGATACTGTCTGCTTCCATAGTCTCATGTGACAGCAAGTTCCAACAGTTCACTACCTGTGAGTAGTAAAAATGAAGAAGTACTTCTTTAATATGTTTTGAGTCAATCTCTTACTAACTTCACCAGGGACCCCTAGTTCTAATATTGTGTGATATGGTGTATGACTGCTCTGTATTCACCTTATTCCCTACCATGATTTTTTAAACCTCAGTCATGCATTACATCATTTGGCAAGGGCACACATTTTTGGATTCCCTTCTGTTCTTTGCCTGGTTGCTTCTGAGTAGCTCAAGATCTTTTATTTAGAATCAGTTGTTTAAGGAAATCTAGGTTCCTCAAGAAGCAGCTTCTGGTTTCTCATTCACGGGTTGTGGCTAAAGTTAGTTTGAGCACATGCAGGCATAATTTTTTTTTCTGTTGAACCTTCCTACATCTTCCATGTGGAGTATAAATGCAAAATCCAAAACATCTTCCAGAAAGTTTTGTATTCTGATATTTTTATAGTGAAGTACAGTTGCTTAAGCATTTGCGTTTTCCAGGGGAAGTCCATGTTTCCGTCATCTCTTACTGAATCCTGTGGGACAAAAATAATTTCTCCCCCACCCACTATTTAGCTAAGCGTAGTTTCAGTTCCCAGTTAAGTGACATATGCCTATTCCATGCTTGTGCTACTTTTTATGTAGTGGCGAAGAGCTCTGTTAAGAACCCCTGTAAATTGTTAAAAATAAAACACTGCATCAGATGAAATCAGAATTAATAGATTTAAGTGTCTTTGTTATTTTTATATATTTATATATATATACACACATACACACTCTTATATGGTATGCTATGGAAGTAAAAAGAAAAAGCTCTTTTTAGATTAAGTACAACTTCAGTCTCTGATGCTGCCAGTGTATCCACATAGTGACATGTCTTTTGGGGAGTCTGTTTAAGAATCTACCAATAAAGATATAATTGCAAGTTTGAGAAAGTTGCTGTGTTGTTTTTTTTAATGTAACATTGGTTGGCTACTATGTTTAGTAGCTTTCTTGTTCCTTGATCTGTAGTTGCACTAATTGATTCCTGTCAGGATTTTTAAGATGGTTATATTTGCATGAGCTTCTCTTAGTGTATATATAGACCCAAAAATTCATGTTCATGCTCATTGGTTTCCCTGGGGATTATTGTCAGTATTTTTGTGTGACTGTTTCATACGGCGTTGTACGTGTGCCCTGTATCTTTCAGACAAGTGAGAAGTGGAATACTGTGCCTGCCTTGACACAGTCAAGTTAAATGCAAATATAAGACTTAATTATGAGTTAAATCAAAAAATAAGACTGTGGCCACAAGAAAAAATCTAGGATTATAGTAGCTGGAAACTGTGGAGCAGTTTCTTTACAGAAGCTTAACGGAGGCACACAAGGTATGCATTTCTCAATGTTTACTTTGGAACCATCCTGAGGAACTCTTTTACTTTGGTCTGTTGCTTGATAACTTTCAGAAAAGAAATATGGCTGGGTTGTACAAAAGAGGAGAAAGTTAGTGATCTGTCAGAAACTCTGCAAAGCATGATAGTAGTAGTTTAAAGAAGGTGATAAATAAACCAGAATAAAAAAGACAGCAACATGTGGGTCACCCCAGCTGCAAGATGCTCTTGGTCTTTAAATGTTACATCCAGTCCAGTATGCCACCAAATACAAGCTTTGATAAGCTACTGAGAGAAGCAAACTCCCCTGCAAAAGGCTTTCTGTCAGTGTTGTGTGTGTGAGATGCAAGTAGTTAAGACTCATTTGATTACTTTTGCTGCCATAGTTATAGAACAGTCCATCTCTCAAACATATGGGATACAAATGCTGACTACAACTCCTGTATGGGTCATGTTCCCATGGGATTTATGTCTTTTGTTCATGTTGTTGCTGAATAATACTGAAGTGTAGGTCAGTGTCTGCCTGAGCCAAGGTGACTGAAAGGATTTGGTCCTTAACATGCTAAAGAAGAGATTGTTCTCTCTTCCCATTCTGTATTTTTGAAGGGCGCAGTCAACAATGAACTTACTTGTTCTTAAGACTCGTGTGTTCTGGAAAGTCATACTCCAGTGATTGGTTTCAAATACATATAGAGTATGTGCTTCTGTGCATTGAGAAAAGTTGGGAAAAGTGATTGGAACTGGACTAGGTATCTGTGCTTATGTTGTGGCTATCTGGTGTAAGCAAAGTGCGAGGCCCCTGCCTCTGGGGGTGCCTGCTTGCGTGTGTGCAGGGAAAGGGAAAATGTGTATCAAGAGGAAATACAAAGTTATCATTATTATCAAATGATTGTTCAGGTCGCTTGCAGTAGTTACGTTCTGTAGCAGGTGTCTCCATTCAAGTGCTGTGTATGCTGTACATGTGCATGTACAGCTGTTCCAAGAATTCTAAGTGTGTTTTAAAATTTTTATTACTCTTCCGTCCTGCTTCTACAGCTAAATGTATGCTAATGAAGGCCAGATTTATGCCACTTACTCTGTGGGACAGGGTGTTTTGTTTTGCCCTGGTGACTTAAAATTGCTGTTCTAGATCCCCCAGTGCCATAGTGCTTGTCATTTTCTCATGGTACTTTTTTACGGCAGCAAGTGGAGGCTTGTACCTTTACAAGAGGAAAGTGCATCTTTCCTGCAAAGTCTGTATAGGCTTTCTCCTTGCAATTTTGTTATTGCCATTTTGGGCCTTGGGAACAAGTAACTTCATTGAGGTGGTAATCTGTACATTTGTCACATGCCTCTAATTTATTATGTATTTCCTGAATATCACCTCTGTGAACATTCCTTTCCTTGGTGTATAACACATAGGAAACTGAACTGAGTATTGAATGAATACACAGTGTTCAAAAGTATTCATTCCAGTGCTTTAGGATGACCTTTCTAAATCTACCTTTTGCAGGTTAAGCCTAATGTATGAGAGTAGCTGCAGAATATATGTATTGTTAATTTTATTCGAAACTACTTTGGGATGGTTTGGGGGTTTTGTTTGTTTTTTAAAAAAGATGATTGCCAAAGACTTTCATAATGTTGGGAACTGAAAAAGTACCTTATGGCTGCATGGATTTGCATTGTAGGAATCTACTTGAGGGGGAAAACCCTCCAGCCTCTTGCTGAATTCACATTTCAGCCCTCCTGGCATTGATGGGAGTACTGACTCATATTAATGCCTACATTTCCCTAAAATAAGTACAGTGAGGAATATAAATAAATATATTTATTTATAAATATATATTTTTATAAGTTATGTAAGTTATAATATATTATAAGAAAATAAGTAAAGTGGGAAGCTTTGAAGAACCATGATGACCTCAGGAAGTACTGTATATGAATGCTTACAGAAATTGTAAGCAGCTACAAGATCTGAAGACTGTTTATCAGGTGTAGTAAAGAGAGCTTTTCTTAAAAAAAGCCAACTTTGTTTCACTGACTGATGAAATAGTTTTGCAGAGCAAGGACAGTTGCTGGCAGTTTTGTTAGCAAAGATACGTGAAGCAAACCCTCTGCAATCAAATGGGATAATCATCTTTCAGCTTGATTTCTGAAAGCAAATGATCTGATCTGACACTTAACCTTTTTCAGCTTGTAGCTTCTAATCACTTTCTGGTAGATGAGTGAAGTTCTGTTTCAGGTGATTAAAGTGTGGTGGCAGCAGAATTTTCTTTCCTCAGTAATTTCTTTCATGTTTTCCAAAGATATGTGACTACTGATTGATAGCTGTTGTGCTATGGATTTGTTTTATTGGATGCTAGCTGAACCACAGGCTTGGTGACTACCTGTGCCTGTTTACTTACTGAGCACTAGTAATATCTGTTTTATTCTTACTGACATTGACCCTTTTGATATTTTTCTTAGACAATCTGCTTCATTGTGGTTCATCATCATTCCAGGATAGTGGTGTCCTTGGGGTCTCTCTTAACATTGATATGGTACAGAAGATTTAAAATCAGGTATTGTTTTGGGTCCTTCTTTCCTGCCAAAATGAAACACACAACCTAGAACTGAATGCATTTTTTCTTCTCTTTTGTGATTTGTCTCAATATTTTGGTTCTTTCAGCTGATGTTCACAAGGAATAGAGTCACGTGATGTATGAAGGCAAACACATACACTTCTCTGAGGTTGACAATAAGCCCTTGTGCTCATATAGCCCCAAACTGTGCAAGCAGAGGCGACTTAACGGCTACGCCTTCTGTATCAGACACGTTCTGGAGGACAAGACTGCCCCCTTCAAGCAATGTGAATATGTGGCCAAGTATAACAGCCAACGCTGCACCAACCCCATCCCTAAGTCTGAGGACCGTAGGTGAGTTGTGGTTTCCTATCTGCAAAGTGGGAAGTGCCTGGGACAGAGGCTTGAGTTTTATTTAAGTTGCTGCCTGGTTTCAGGATGAGGGAGGAACTGGCCTGAGTGAATTGTATTCCAGGATGTTCCTTTGAGGATTTTGTTTTAAGACCAGTAAACTTTATTTTATTTTCTGTGGGAGTCAAGTACTCAGAAAGAGGGCAGTAACTTAATCCCAAGGAAGTTTATTGGGAGAGTTCATTGCTTTCCTCAAGTTCACTATAAACTGTGGATCAAACCTGCTACACAGTATCAGCTGTTCTAACTCATTTGCTTTGTCACTCACAGTACATGCTCTTAAAAAGGCCTGCTTGTTTAGCCAGCAGTGCCAAAAGCACACTTCCATCTGCTTTTTCAGGACAACCAGTTGAAAATTCTTATCTTCTGGATGCAGGTAGCAGTGACACATAGGGACAAATCCAAAATTACAGTTCAGTGTTGGTGATTTGGTAGTGATCTGTAGTGTTGTTTTACTGGAATAAAATAAATATTACTTGATAACAGAGGAGCCAGCTGGGAAAATGCCATATACTCCCTTTCTTCTTTGCTTTCCTTATTTCTCTCCCCCTCTCTGCTCAAATGAAGATACCCAGAGTGCCCAGGTATTAAATTCCTTGCAAAGGAAATCCTTGAAGTTGTTGAGAATGGGAATTAAAAGCAGATTTCCTCAATTGCAGTTGCACAAGGGCATTCTTCCTTGCTCTTTAAGATTTCCTGAACGCCAGTCTCATTGATGCTGCTTGGGCTGAAATAGCAGAATTTGTCTAATCTTGTCTGCCATCTATATATGACTTTATTTTTCAGAGCTGTCATTGCAGGTTTTGCCAGTAACACAGTATTTAATTAATGTGTGTGTTAACTATCTGAGGCTTGTTCTGTTAGAAATTGTTTTTTAGACCTAAAATATGAACAAAATATGCCCCAAAAAATCAAACCACTATTCACTGACCTTTCACATTATTAGCTGCCATTCACTAACCTTTTGCATTATTAGCAATGTTCCCACTGTGCCCTACATATAAGTTCCTTCTCAGCTCACAGCTCCCTCTCTTGTCTGAAACAACAGTTGGACTGTGCTCTAAATTAACTTGCACTTCACCTGCCATTTCAGCTGAGGAGACTGATGATGTGAGAAAAAAACATGAGTGTTTGTCAAAAGCTGTAGGGCAAATGCTCAAATGGCACAAGATGAATAACTTTAAGCTGTAATTTGACAGTCGGTGAGTGTTTCTTTGCTACTGTACAATTGAGGCTCTTTGGAAATAAGCTTGCAGAAATGATCATGGAAATTGTTAGCACAAATAGTATGCTGTAATTTAACATGCAAACGCTGACTGAGCCAGAGTTCCTGTTTACCAGGGGTCATACTGAAAAACAATAGAAGTAATAGTACTTAATGACACTTCTTTAGGTCTCATATGTTCCCATGGAATTTGTGATTTTTCTTTACACCTTGAATTGAGTTCACACTTTGTTCTTTTTGATTTTTCTCAAGTTAAAGTGAAGTGTGGTCATGACATCTGGTGTATGTTATATTAGAATAATTCAATTGCATGTCGAGTGTCACATTACAGTACTTGAAGAGGACAGCAGGTGTCTGAAAGAGAAAATAAACTTTTAATTTCAAATGAGAGGATGTGATAGTTTGAAAGAATATTTTAAAAGACTGTTTCTCAGGGCAGAGTTTAATTTTAACAATAATGTTTAATGAATGCTAGTGATAAGACTGTGGCTGTTCTGAACTTCTTTTTTTTTGGCAGGCAAACCTGTATCTGTTTCTTAGGAGACTTTTTTCACACTCTCTTCAATATAAAGATGTTTGCAGTGTCTGAGTTCTTCACTCATTGCTTTTCATTTTCTGTGTACAGAATTACTGTCAGATGGTCATTTTGTCACAGTTTTAGGCATGTAACTGTGTATGATCAGAAGCAGGCTGTATGATGCTCTGGCAGCTATCTTCTTTTATACTTTTAGAGATCATAAAAAAATATATTTCAAGAAGATGCATGCATTACAAGCCAAAAGCTTCATAGTTAGTCTACAGATAATTAAAAAGAATTATCACTTGACCCCAGACAAATGGGATGCTACCAGCCACAAAGGTGGTTAATGTGGTGCCATATTATTAGATTTCCTATTAACCATTAACATTCTACAAATTAAATCTATTAATAGTGCGTGACTTCACTGCCTTATTTGAAGTTTGATATTTCTATTCACTGTCTTGTTTTTTTAAAGAATATATATGTGGGATAATACACACGTGGGTTTTAGATCTGTATTTTCTCTGAGTACATAGCCCAGTGCTTTCTTAGCCAAACACACACTTGATTTTTAAATATAGGTTTATTACAATTGAGTTGGGTTAGACACTATTTTGTCTCTAGTTCTCCTCGTTCAAGAGAGTCTTTAAATATTTTGGTAACATGCAAGCTGCTCCCCAGTTTATTTGGATCTTCTTTTAAGTAAGTGATGGAAATCAATACCACACTGGGGTGTACTAAGAAGCAGAATGCAGCTGTAGGTAGAAAACTTCACTGTCTGAATTCTTGCTTTCCCAGTGGATGTGGGAAACTGTCAGCTGAAGTCTTCAAAGCCCATGACATTTTGTGTGCTTCATGTTATGATAATTTTAATGGATATCAACCCACCATATGCGTGGACTTCATTTGACCTTACCTGCACAGGTTAAGTTCCTTTGGCACTGAATGAGGAAGGGAAAAAAAACCCTTTATTAGATACTTAATGTGATACTGCCAGCCAAGCATAAAACTCCCAGACACATTACAGAAGTGACAAACTGAACCTCTAAGACAGGCTCGTCAGAATTGGCTCTTGTAGGGCCTACTTGACCCTAATGGGTTTCATGCTCAGAGCTATATGAAAAGCACTGTGCTACTTGCAGGTTCTATTCCTGTCTTCCCAGTAATCTGACTTCCATGGAGCTTGAGCTACTAATGCAGACTCTGCAGCACCGTGTGAAGTCAGAGCTGGTTTAGGCCAGGGCCAGCTAAAACACCATCCTGGACTCTGCAGGATGAGGAAATGGGTGTGCATGGCCCCCCTGGCTCTGTGCGGGACTAGTGAGAGCCTGACAAGGTCAAGGCTGAGTTGGTGTTAATGACCTATTTGGTCTAGCCAAAACTGCATGTCTGTAGTCTTCTTTACCCAGAGAAGACTGAGCTGCCCTTCCTGGTTTCTTCTTGTACCTGTTAGTCCAAGGTGTAACAGCCTTGGTTATGCTGGAAGACTGGGAGTTGATAGAGCCTAAAGCACAGAGCCAGGTCAGTGTGTACTGGAGTCTGTATGTTGTAGTCTGGCACCTGTGGGTTTGTGTCCAGAGGAGCCAGTTGTCTCTCAGTGGTGCAGTATGGCTATTTGGGAGAGCCAAAGCTTTATTCTCTGCCATATAAAAATCATTCTGTTAGAGTTAAATGAACAAGCCAAACCCTTAACAGCCTAAAACTCAGAGAATCTTAGCAAGCTTATTACCTTTCCATAGATAATGAACCTTTTCTATTTCTTTTCTTACTGTTTTTGCAATGAAAACAGACTATCCAGTTCTACCTCCTCACATCAGCACAAGCACAGGATGACAATAATTTAGGTTCTAAACAATATACAGGAAGCGTTTGCATTGAGCAAAACACTCTTTATTTGCATAAGAGGGAAAAGAATTCCCTTGTGTTTGTTTTATCTTCTTAATGGTTTTGTTCTTCTGTCATACTAAAAGTGCTGTTGTAACTGTTCAAACAAAATATTTTAAAAGGGCTTAATTTTAAATATGGAATCAGTGCTTGTTGACTTTAAGGGAAGCTTTATTGAGCCCTCATTATGTAATTTTATTTTTAGAAGTCCATCTCTCAGTATGAATTTACAGTATTCCAGTGTGTTCTAATAAGGACTGCACAAGTTGTTGGCTTCTAGCTTGCCTCATTTAGGTTTATTTATTACTTACAACATAATGTAATGAAGAAATTATTTAGGCAATAATAAGCAGCAGTACTTTTCAGCCTTTTCGGATTTGTGAAACCTTAGGAGCATGGGTCCCTCAAGAAGCTACATATATGGAGACCATTAAATAGCATATATGAATTTGGTTTCTCTTTTTTCCCTTTTAAGGACCCTTAAGAGCTGTTCACATACTGTTTCTTTAGAAATGGGTTGACAAGTTGAAAGTGACTAAACTGAAGTGCTAAACCTTTTGGGGGGGCTGTTTTGGGCTTTTCTGCCTTTTTTTTCGCCATGAAGATCAGAAATAATATAATTTTAACCTATTTGTGCAATAAAACTTACTGTTCCCAGATTCATACTGATCAGATTTTAAAGAATACCCTCATGGGCATTTCATTACCTTGTCCATAAATACCTTGATGGACACTCTTTCCTTGTATCTTTGGTCATCTATAAGCTGGAAGTTATAGATGGGATTCTGCAGGGTTGATGGGTTCTGCAGAGGCAGGAGTGCCAGCCTGTGACATCCAGGAAAAGGATCAGATTGTGGTTCCTAAATTTCTATCACATGCTGGTTCCAGTCAGGCAAAAGTTAATTGCTTACTTTTTAAGTATGTTATCTGTGGCATAAATTATAATTATTTTAACTTTCATGACAAATTTTCAAAGACTGTTTTGCTTTCTTTTTTTTTTAATAGCATGACTTTGAAGGTTTCTCATATTACAAGAACTTAAAATCCATGTTTGTGGATTGTATGTATATGTATTCCTGGCATTGTGCAAATGCTTTCTAGCACCAGAGAGTTTGTTTTAAACTAGATTTTTATTTGAAGAACATTAGCCAGAGGCTAATCCTCTGGCTTCAAAATTCATCATGTTAAACTACTAAAACAGAATTTTAAGTATTTATGCTACTTGTTCATTAAGTGGAAATAGTGACCCTTCACAGCAGATATCCACTGAGATTGTCCTTATAAGAAACTGCTCCCTACTACAGTGGTACTCGTAATAATAATGGTGAAAATGATGAAAATGTTAACTACTTGCACTGCAAGGCAAATGAAAGAAAGTAGTCTTCAATGTACTTTTTCTTAGGAAGTTTTGAAATGATCACCACAGTTTTCTGTTGTATGAGAAGCAGTTGTGTACACTTATAAAATTTCTGGTGTTTCAAATTTATATTTGCTTGAGATGTGTGTGTGGGTTTCCCTTAAGCGATGTCTTGTCTTCAGATTTTACTTATGAAAGTTTAGTTAATAACTGACAGCTTTTACTTTTCAAAGGTACTGCAACAGCCACCTGCAGGTACTTGGCTTTATACCGAAAAAGGAGAGGAAGAAAAAGAATGATCCCATAGAGGAGGTAAAAGCCAGGCATCAGATGGATGCCATGGCCTTCAGTCTGACAGTGCCCAGCCTGGCCTTGAAGATGCCCAATGGACTGGATGGGATGTCCCTCTCCCCTCCAGGGGCAAGGCTTCCTCTCCACTACCTGGAGGCAGAATTAGAAGACCCCTTTGCTTTCAATGAGGAGGATGATGACCTAAAGAAAGGGGCAACAGTGAAGAAAAAGTTGCAGAGCAAGTTGGCTCAAAACCGGCAGCGCCAGAGAGAGACAGAGATTTTAAAAGTTCGCCAAGAGCACTTTAGCCCCATTCCTGCACCTTTGCAGCAGCAGCCTCTGCAGCAGCAGCACTCCCATCTGCCACCTTCATCAGCTTCGTTAAAGCCGACAGGGCTACCGCAGGGCATAGTCTGCAAGTCACCTCAACCTCTGAACACCAGCCTACCAATGCAGGGAGTGGCACCCACCACACACACTATAGCACAAGCGCGGCAGTTGTCTAACAAGAGACCTCTGCCTGTCCTGCCACCCGTCAGGGCTCCTGTCACAGACCCGCCAAGGACTGACCGGGTCCTCATGAAAGCCACAGCCTTCTCTCCGCACTCGTCCTGCATGAGCCGGCTACAGAGACTGGTGAAACTGTGCACTCGAAAACAGCAGCTGGACACTGATCTGTTTCCTCATTTAGGTGAGTCGCTAATAGGTGCACTGCAGCTGTATTTTTTAACCTGAAGCCAAAAGACTAAAGGGGAAAGGCTTCCTGGCCCTGTCCTGCATTCCTGTGTGGTCCTTACAAGATAACCCTGAGCTAGATAACCACTTGGCATTTTCTTTAGCCCAGTTCTCTACGAAGGGAATGCCTGAACCCATCAAAAATGATTTATAGCATTTTTGTTGCTTATTCTTCTTAATGTTCTATTAACCATTTGAGAAATCAAACTGAGGTGTAGAAAACATTGTTTGGATTATAAAGACCTCATATAGAAGGTTTGCAACTTGAGTAGTAAAGGTGACACTAGCTGTATCTACATGAGTGGACAAAGTTAGATTGAACATTAGATGTGTGACAAGTGCATGTGACAAAATGAATATATGTAAAAGTTTGGCCATTTGACCCATCAATCTCTGCAGATTCAAATTTGCAGTTGACCTGATTGGAAAATTGGAACACGTGAGAATTTTTCTTGACTGGTCCCTAGTTATGTATACAATTTGGATGAACACAAGGAAAAGACCGCTGCAGGAGACTACTGCTGTTACAGGAGGTGGCTGGAAGGGTGGAGTTTTGTCTGCATGCCAGTGCAGGAATAGTCTTCCCATTACATATTATCTAGAAATCATAACAATTAATAGCTGCTTGTGAAAATGTAAGCAGTAATAACCAAATTTGTGCTATGGTAGCCGTGCTCTGTAAGGCTTTGAAAAGGCAACTGACCTTGTGGCTTGTTTGTCTGATTGTGAATGTAGACCTAGGCACACTTTTCTGTCCTTTTTGTCTTCCTCACCCTCCAAAGTTACTTTTCTGCTTAGTTTTAGGTTGTCCTTTTCTAACAAGTAAAATACTGACAGGGAAAAGGAAATATGAGTTTGTATGATATAAGACTAAGAACGCCATTTTTGATTGTTTAAAGTAAGAAAAGACTTCAAATAAATCTGGACATTCTCCATATAATGTCTTACTTAATTGCAAACATCTGTAATTCTTGCTATTTCAATTAACCTTTTCTTAATTTGCTGTTAAGATCTGCCCATTGGCACTCTTGGGATAGTTTGACTATTTGTTCAGAAGATAATTAGCATCCCATAGAATGTCTCCAAAGGAAATTGTTCTTCAGAAAACAGCTTTGATGCTCCTATATATAGTGCAAGTCTTTAGAGGAATGGCAGCTCCAGAGGCATTTCTGGGTGTCACAGACCTCAATAGCTTAGAAAGTGACCTGTGTTTTGAAAGACTATAGAAAGATTTCTTTCTGTGCTTAATGTTTTGCATTATCATGTGGAGAAGAGAATAGGTCTTCCTAAAAAAGAGGCATAGTAAAAATGCTATCATAGTAAAAAAAAAACAGTTAGACCTATGCATGTACAGTTAGGTAGGTGCATAACTGTATGTGG
Organism: Entomyzon cyanotis; assembly: GCA_024500445.1. Taxonomy (NCBI): domain Eukaryota; kingdom Metazoa; phylum Chordata; class Aves; order Passeriformes; family Meliphagidae; genus Entomyzon; species Entomyzon cyanotis. Next base: position 15,010,660 of record JAKEPQ010001027.1, on the reverse strand, counting down.
ATGCATCAAGAACAGTTTATATCTTACAAAGTAAAGGAATTTACATATTAATTATGTGAGACTGGAAAATATATTTGTTATTTATTCATTATAAGCCTTGATATCAAAGACCAGTTATGCCAGTTCAGAGTATTTCAGGATTTCTTTTCTATGCTTGAGCAGCACTAGAGATGACTGCACAGAATCTTTTGAAAGCTTAAGCCAGTTTTGTGTGTACCAACATCAGAGCCATGCAATTGGATATTAATGTAACTGCAGTCTTCAGTGAAAATATAGCTGAATCTGGATTAGATTTTATTCCTTCATTTCTGCAGTGCCTAGTGGAAGCAAAACAACTCATCTTCTGATTTTGTTATTAAACTTTGGGTAAACAGTTTACTATGTGGTTGTCAATTGTGGACATCTTTATGGAATGATTAATTTGTTTTTTCATTTCTTTATGGAAGGGGCAAGAGGAAAAAGAAATATTTAAATTGAAAGTACAATTTTAACATTTAAAAAAAGTCTTAAGGTATCTTAATTTAGTTTAAATGTATATCTTAAAAACAAAATATATATTTTTTAGGATGCTGAAGTTCCTGAAAATTTGGCTTTCTAAAATTTGTGGCTCATGTTAAGGTGCTGGTTATATAATGAAGATTTACTTGATGACTGTATTCCAAGCATATATGTGTGTGTGTGTCTAACTCTGAAAATATGTGACCAAGTACTGATGCATTTCCCAAATTCAAAGCATCTGACTTTGGAATCATCTCACATATAGTTGTTTAGTTTAATTTTAGGAAAAATTAAATGCTCCTTAACTCTATCCATTTTCAAGGAGCACATAAGAAAATGAAAAAAGAAATAATGCTGGCTTGTAAATGCAGCAATGGAATTTTATCCTATCTGCTACAAGAAAGTGCCAAGAAGTTCACTGGATATGGGAAAGAGAGTAGGTAAAACTACCAAAGATGAAGTTCCAGATAAAATGTTCCACCTGAGAACTTACTGGCCTCTTTCTGGCTGTCCTGTTCAACAGCTGTGTGTAGATTGACTAACTGAGACTGCTGGAGTATACACTAAGTTGATCATACTGCATCATCATTAAAAGTGCTGCTTGGTGCAAGTGCAGGAGGGTGTCTCTCCCTGGTGCTCTCTCTTCGTGCTAATATGTGCATTTGGACTGAGCGGAGGAACATCCTGCCTAGCTGTGTATCTATCTCTGTCCATGCTGCTGTGTCTTATGGTTTTCATATTCTTCTATGTTTTGGCACAGAGAAGGGGTTGGAATATAAACAGAAATTAAACTGGCCTATTTAGATCATATAGTATTAAAGTTCACCAAGTAGTCAGTTCTTCATGACAGGGACTTCTCTCTTACCTCGTACTTGGTTATGAAAACTGTAGTATTTCTCTGTGGGTAAGAAAGCTGGTGATTTTTCTTCCACTGTTTATGGATAAAGAAGCCAGTAAGGATTTTAAAAAGAAAACTCAATTATGACAAAAATCAGTGCATGCTGTTTGCACACTATAGGAGATGTTACTATAGCTTTTCCTGTATAATTGAAAATACTGCACGATTTAATCAAATGTAATTATGCTTGCAACTATGCTATACAGTCATCTTTTGTGCCAGAGGTTGCTCAGAGGCATATATAAGGTAGATGGATGTTCTTTTCATCCAGCTTCCATGTTTTCAATTCCCTTAGGACTGGATTGGTCTGAAGACAGTGGAGAAGAGTTGGAGGATTCAGAGCAAACCTCCCCTTACCAGGTTGCGTGGTCTATCCGAGAAAGCCTCGGCTATGAGAGACCTGAGTGAGTATGATTCTTTGGTATTCATGCTGGCCTTGATGGAATAAATCATGTAAATGTGAGCTTCACTTCAAGTGGAGTCAGTGGAACCTAAGCACTTGTTCAAGTATTTTGCTGAAACAAAGGATTGTTTGAAGTCATTTGTTTGTAAGAGCTATGGAACAGCTTGTCGCCTTCTGTCCCAGTTTCCAGCTAACTTAGAGACCTTTGTGCAGTCTGCTATCAGAAGGATGCATCAGGAAAGGATTTAAGCTTGTTTGCCTAAATTTAATTGAGTTTAGTGGGATTTATCCATGAACTTGCGTGGCTTGAGGATTGGAGGTCCTGAATTAGAATCAAATGGAGTTGCTATTGGTTTCTTGTCTTTCCTACTGTTAGTGAATAACTTTGTTAGTAAACTCGTTACATTTTACTCATGAATTCTTATGATAGTTATGCCAGCTATTGTTTTAATGTGCTTTTGTAAAGGCCATGGTATTTCTGTTCGTAATTAAGTGTTGAATAAACCTCTGTTAGTACTTCTGAGCATTGAAAGGAAGTGATGTAACCAAAAAGATAAGTAGAGCAGGAATTAGCCCCTGGTGCAGAAAAGCTTATGATGTTCTCCATGAACTGCTATGTCACAAATCTAAACCTACAGCAGGATATGATAATATACGTCTATTAATGTAAATTTTAAGATGCACAGTTAAAACAAAGCATCCTAACTGTAGTATTGTAACAAAACTGTCATATATTGTTAACAAAGAAATTGGGGTCTCAATGAAATTTGAATATAGTTTCTGTAACATGACTCTCATTCACTATGCAACTGGACTTTTTGATACTACAACTTTCTCCTATTTTTTAAATTTTTAAATATCACACTTAGAATAATGGTGTTAATGAAACCTTATTTTGTTGTTACCTGGTAATTCTGAAACTTTCTAGAATTTCCTGCCATCTCTGAAGAGTGTCCTCAAGGTGAACAAACAAACAAAGCTGTATCTCTGTCATCAGGACACACACCAGGATGCTAAATACTGAGAACCCTCAGTGAATCAAAGCTATTAAGCAGTGTGTAGACTTCACTTTTTTAAAATAAAGGGGTTTTTTTGTTATGAATGACTGTTGTTTTTTAGGGCATCAGTAGTTACAGAGTGAGCTTTCACAAACATTACTTTTAGCTTAAAAGGCAACTTTTAAATAAAGTGTTTTGGGTAAACATGAACAGACTGTCAGACTATAAATCATACATAACTTTCCACAGCAGATATATCTATTAAATAACTTCCCTTCCACTCTTCTCTCTTTGACATTTGATTTTATTTTACCATAGATCCCTATTTTTTTGGTCAACTTATAAAGGTCATCTCTGTGTGTTTTGTCTTCTATTTGTCTTAACTTCCTTTGGATTCTTCCTACTCTTTCACACACTGAGAGAAAATAATACCCTGTCTTGACATTTTCTGTTCCATTCTAGCATTTTATGCACCTCAGTTAAATGCTGTCTTAACTATCCATAATGGATAAATTTTTGTATGCAACTGACTGCTTTTGTACTTCCATCAGCCTGCCCAATGTTTAGCTCTTCACAACTTTACTAGTTTTGATTTTGGATAAGCATTGACTTGATGTCAGCCTTCTAAAACCTTAGTTCCTATTCTGCAGACTTCTGTAGAGATTTTTATTACCTGAAATGTTTCACTTTGACAATTCTGCCATGTGGTCTGTCTGCTGCTGAAGATGAATTATTTCAGGCTGTTTCTGGGGAGATTTGATTTGTCAAAATGACTCTGTCTTGCTAACCTGGCAGTGCAGACTGGTGACTCCTAAAGTCAGCCAGTGACTTCTTACAACTCTGAAATTTGGGGACTTATTTTACCTGAAAACTAATGGAGATTATTTCCCAAAAACCTGTGGTTTTTGAAATCCCATAACTAAACTTATGGGATTTACTTGCTCATTTTCATAGCGAAATGAAAGCTCTTTTTTCTCTGTTAATTTGTGTCTTAGCTTGTGGTCCCTACCAGCTGACTCCGTTCTGTCCTGTTTCTTTTGACTCCATGGAATACAGTGGGAGGAATGCTTCTCAGAACAGACTATTGAAAGAAAGTGAACAGTTAATTTCTGCATTACTGGACAGCTGGTTCTCAGCATTTCTGCTTGTGTGATACTGGCAGAAATCTCTAACTTTCTGTTGAACTTCTTGTGGGATACTCTAGTTGCTCTTAAACTCTCAGAAATTCACCAGATTTGTTTAAAAATAATATCTTAACAGTGTCCTGGTTTTGGCTGGGGTAGTGCTCATTTTCTTCTTAGTAGCTGGCACAGTGCTGTGTTTTGGGTTCAATATGAGAACAGCATTGATAACGCTCTGATGGTTTGGTTGTTCTAAGTAGTGCTCAGCCTAAGCCAAAGACACTTCAGTTCCCTGTGCTCTGCCAGAGGGGCTGCACCAGAAGCCATGGGGAGCAGAGCTGGGACAGCTGACCTGACCTGGCCAAGGGGATTCTCCACAGCCTAGAGCATCATGGCCAGTGCATAAACTGGGGGCAGCTGCCTGGGAGGAGCCAATTGCTGCTCGAGGTGGGCTTAAAGTATCAGTCACTGGGTGGTGAGCAACTGTATAGGGCATCACTTGTTTTTCTTGGGGTTTATTTTTCTTTTTTTTTTTTTTTTTTTGTTACAATAAATAGTAGCAGTATATTTTACTTTGTTTCCATTAATAAGCTATTCTTAGCTCAACCCACAAGGCATTTCTTTTCTGATTCCACTCCCCGTCCCACTGCTGGGAGCAGGGAGAGGGAGCATGCAGTACTGCAGTACTTAATTGCTGGATGGGGTTAAACCATGACAACAGTAATACATTTTTTGGTTCACTTGCCTTCTGGCCTTTTAATCTGTAAAATTCATATTGTTGCAATCATCTGTGGAAACGCAGGCCAGATGTTTGCTTTTATTATTCTGTGCTTTAATTTTGAAAAATTGTGTTCCTATGCTCCCAGGATTTCAGGATGCAGTGCTTCGAGGCAGGCACAAATGTTTGAGTTCAAATAGCACAGGAGCTGGCAGTGGGCACAGTGCAGGCTGGATGCTGGCAGAGAAGGTTGCTGGGGTGGGAGGAATCCCTTGTTGGAGCAGCAATTTGGAGAGAAAGCAGGGGCTGTTCCCTGCTGCAGATTACTGAAGCTTTCCCGAGATAATTTGATTACTGAGTCTGGTATCTTAGAAAGTACTGGAAAACAAATGACTTTATAACAAAGTATTTTTCACTTCCTACGCTGAAATATAGATAAAGCAAACATTTCAAGTAGCAAGTTTGAAAAAGGAGTGTGAGTCCCTCCTCATACCACCTTGCTCAAAGCATCAAATATCAACACTGTGTTGTCAAAAGTTAGATTTAATAACTCCCAGTAACTAGAATAACTAGAAGAAAGATGGGAATGTTCTTCAAAACTCTGTGAGGAGGGATTTGAAATACAGTTGCTGGGGGGTTTAAGAATAGAGAGCATGTTCTCCTCGATCCCTGGTGGTGCATGGTTGCTCATGCTACCCTTTTGCTTTTCCTTTCTGCTGCTTCGTGCTGTCTTTGTTTTCTTCATGAACACTCAGCAATAATCCCCCTGATGTTTCCATAAGAAAGTCTGAAAGGGAACGGTTGGGAAGAAGCATTTTGGATTATCAAATGGCTCGTGTGCACTTTCAGAAATCTTTGTAAAAATGAAATGCCACACATTAAGTTGAACTTCAGAAGTTCTATATGCAGCTTAGGAGAATAAATAGAATTTGGCAAACTTGTTTATGAAAGAACAACAATAAAAGTATCTTTCATTTTCATTACTTGCCTACTGAAAAAAAAAAGAGGAGGTTTTATTTTGATATTTTTAGGTTTCTTTGAACATATAAATGTTTTGGCTAATCTTACTGGCCTGGGAACAAAGTTCTGAACAGGCTTTTAGAAACTGTTTGGCAAAAAATAAGCCCTTGCCTGCTGCAGACATGATTTCTTTCTATACCTTTGATATATGTCTTCAGCTACTTTTAAAAAATGATCTCATAAACTAAAGATCAAAAATATTTTAGGATACAATGACATTTTTTCTGACTCTTTCAATGTGAGAGAAGCAAAAAGTCTCAAATATAGAGAAATGTACATTAAAAAACACTCTTTCCACCCAAAAGAAACACTTCTTCCCCCTAAGGACTACTCTTTTCTTAAGGTTAATTTTTAATCATATTTAAAATTAAATCAATAACTTTGTTTAAAAGTCTTGGCCCAGAGCAGTAACAAAATATTTAAGATTTTATACTTACCTATAAATATATATACTGTCTATGTATTCCTGTTTTATAAAGACATTAGAAAAAGGGAAATCTATCTTAAATAGCCCACAGTTATTTTTTTCTAAACAGGTAGTTTTTCCCAGTAAGCATTCTTTCCTAAGAGATCTTAAAAGTGTATTTTCTTTTAATTTTCAATGTAAAAATATTCTAAACATTGCATATGTTAAATATTTTTAACAGGTTATATTTGCTGCTAAGCATGTAATTGCAGAGGTTAATTACTTGTAATTTATGCTTCTAAAAAATAAGCTCTAATCTGTTTTAATAGACAAAATGCATAGTATGGTTGACTTTACATAAAACTTCATAAAAGTGTGCATTTGTGTCAAAGGCAGCATTTGCTGCTGTGGAGTTTTCATGGAAAGCCTTAGTGGAAATGGTTGCAGTCTCTTCCATTTGGCCTGTGTGTAAATAGAGTCAGAGTTTCCAGAAAATAAAGTAGGTCTTCATCATACTGCCTTTCAGGGACAGATCTGCTGTCTGCATTTCTGGATTGTACTTTATTTAGTAAATACCATGGCTGGTATTTCACATCTCTTCCATCTCAGTTGTGGCCTCCTTTGCTGTGCGTGGGTTTGGGTGTCAGCTCATTCAGTCCCATGGGCTCTGAACATTGCAAGCTTTTGATTTGCTTCATTTGTTTGGATTTCTCTTCTTTCCCCTGTGCTTTCTGTGTGTTACAGATAGGAAAGTTAGCAAAAGGTTTCTCTGTTCTATAGGGGAAAACTTACAGGAAAAGCAAAGCAGACTCTGTTCAGTTTAGATTCAGCACATGTATTTTGTCACTCCATGAACAAAAAACTCATTCTGCAAACTAGTGCTTGTTATGGAGAACTTCTGGGTAGCTCATGGACCTTGTTTTAACAGGTTCCAGTGATGATTTTCTGTTTCATGACTTTTACTTCATTTAACTGAATGTGTTGACATGGCTTGATGGTCTTGTTGATATGTGCCTGGACATTGTGAGAGCCAAGATAGATGGAAAAGGGCTTTCTTAAGCAAACAAAGTGTTGGATTAGTCCTTCATTGAGTCGTTGCTTAGCCCTGGTCTGATCTTTCCCTCTGTGTATCTTTGGAGATATATGTGAATTTCTTCTCTACTATTGTACTGTAACTCAACTACAGCTCTGCACCAAGGGGAAATCAGTATCAGCTGTTAGCTGTGTTAATGTGTATTTTGGTTTAAAAAGGAATACACCAACTGGCAGAGTAAAAGGAATTGGAAAAAGTCAGCAGCTTTGGTTCTTGTTAGAATTTGACCATATTCTCCAGCATGATCTTTCCTCGATAAATTTCCACCACACAATTCCCCACCATTGTCCTCTCCATTAATTGCACTTTAAGTATTGGTCTCATTTGCTGAGACATTTACAGTAAATAAAGGTTAACAGTATAGATTTCTTTTTGAACAGCAGGCTCCAGACATTTAAATGTGTCAGACTTGATGATAAATTGATGTAATCTCTAATAATGACATACTAAGAAGGGCAAATGCTTTTAGAATTTAAAAGGGATCCTGCTTTTACTATTTCTCTGGCTTCCCTGTCTGATTTCAGCATTTGGATGTTTGTGTGCCTAGAAGATGGATGCCAGCTTAACAATTCTATTAAATTAGCTTCCGCGGGGGAAAAAAACCAGGTAGTAACTTTAAGCCTATTTGTTTTTATTTTCCCTTCCTCAGGTCCGACGATGACAATGCAGATGACAGGAGTTCCAGGGTGACCAGACTTTGCACTTACTTTCAGCAGAAATACAAGCACCTCTGCCGCCTGGAGCGGGCAGAATCTCGCCAGAAGAAATGCCGGCACACGCTCCGGAAAGCCTTGCTGCAGGCGGCCAGCAGAGAGCCGGAGCGCGCTGGGCAGCTCATACAGGAGCTCCGGAGAGCTACGTGTGCTTGTACCAGGTTAGACATGCCCTGGGACTGCAGGAGCCTGAGGGTGGGCCAGGGTGGAGATGGGCTGAGTGTCCAACAGCTGGAATGATGAACTCTGAAATTGGTAATCATGCACAAGGCAGAGAAACCATGATGCATAAATGCCTGTTAGTGGAGTAAAATAAACATGGCATACAGAGTTTTCCATGAAGACAGGCATTCTCCAGCTTTATGTTTTAAAATGTGCATGGTCTGTTCAGCAGTATCTGGGCCCCATTTCTTAATGTCGCAAAGGAAGTTAGTGGCCTGCTAAAATTTTTTCTTATTAATTAATCTATGTGTTTTAGTTTCCTTCAAATACCTGGTATTTTGCTATGCCAGGAGAAGGTGTGCAGTCTGGTCTGTAGTTCACTGATTCAGTTCAGATTCTATTTTTCAGACAGCTTTATTTGAGAAGTCTGTACCTCCTCTTAATTCTTCCCAGCAAACCAAATTTAAGCTCATGCTTTTTGTTAGATTTAACTCAATCTAACATTAAATGAAAATTGGCAACAAAATACATAGCTTCTAACAACTTTGAAGGTTACTTTCTGTGGGAATTCTTTCTAGATAATGTCAACATCCCTCCAGCTCTCAGCATATGGAGAGTTGGTTGATTCATATTCGTGCAGGAACTGTCTAAGTCTGAACCCTGGTGTTATGTTTGGGGTATCAGAAGCATCTTTTTGCTTTTGTGGTTTTGCATTACAGGATGTGTGACTGTGGGGTGTAGTGGATAGTATGAGATGCAGGTTGGAGCAAGGTACTGAGAGTATATTCTGTTTAATGGGATGCTTTTGTTCCTGCACAGTGGGATGTGGTTTGTGACAGTTGGAGGGTTTATTGTTGGGGAGGTGGACTGATGCTGAAGAGCTGCTCTGAGGTGTAATGTAGAAGTCCATTACTAGTTTACAATGTGTAAATTTCTCCAAACTTTAACTACAGCAAAACTTCACCTGAACTGATAAGCTCTTGCTGTTTATTCCCTATTATTTTTGCCTTTTATTAAGCAAAAAAGGTTTACATTGTTTTGGGTAGACCAGCAAAGCCAGTTATGCCTGTCATCACTGTTCTGGTCAATTTAAGTAACCACAGAGTCTTTTCAGATACAAAATTTTTCACAGGAGTAATACTGCTAACTAAAGCTTTGCTCAGTCAAAGTGCAGTTGATGACAGAAATGGCTGAAGGAAAACAGTCAGGCTACAGACAGCTTTTTGTCAACCTAGAAAACAACGTGTACAGAGGTGCAAGTCAGCCCTGGAATCGCCAGCTTTACCTCCATGAAGGTGACACATGCCTGGAGAGCAGGCTAACCCCAAGCGAGCTGTGTAACGCTTGAATACTCGTCCACACTGCTGTCTGGTTGCCTGCTTGCAGCTCAGGCTCAAAGCATAGAGGCTGTGCTGAGGAAGTGCCCAGCTCCGGGCACTGCTGGTGGATTGGGCTGTAGCACGTTGATGAAGGAGAGCTTTTATCCATGTTGAGCACGCTCAGGCTCTGCCACTCCAGAGCTCAGTCTGAGTTTGTCTGAGCACATGCTTGCATGTAAGCTCTGGGGATGCTCGGCATGTTTTAATTTATGATCAGGCTTGGAAGTGCACTTGACTCCCATGTAGGCATACCCAATACATTGAATTCTAAAGACTGACCTCATTTTGAGGGTCACCTATGTTGACACTCACCTACTGCTGCCCTTGGCTCTGTTGCAAGGTGTTGTAATACTTACATGGTAGTAGCACATAGCACCTCTCATTACAATTAAGGCCCCGTGAAATAAGCAATAATCCTGTTACTATACTCACACATTCACCTGTCATTGACATCTATTCTCTGTCCCTGTGTAGAGTCTGGTAGTAGTGTGCACCCATCTGGATCATGACACACATACACACACACACGTGTGTTACAACTTTTCATCCTATTGTGCCACATTCAGTATAATAATTGTGTTAAGTAACCACCTGAGACTGGGGTATTGTCTCTAAACTCTCATGCTTTCTTTTCAGCACAAGCCAAGCAAGGCAGAGAGATGCAGAACCAACAACCTGCAGTGGGACTTCGAAGGGAGAGCAGTGCACTAACAAGGCCCTTCCATTCACCAGGCACTGTTTTCAGCGTATCCTCTTAACTCTGTTTGGGAGTTGCACTCAGGCATTTGTTGCACTCAGGAAGTTGCTCTGTTTTAGGGGAGGTGTGTTTGTTTGTTAGGTTTTGCATTGACAAATAAGTTTTCACGAAGAGGTGTGTCATCAACGACTTTGCTTTTAATTTTGCTGTGTGATTTGGGTCTGTAGACAGTGAAGATAAGTAGTTTGCTGCTGGTATCTCTAATAGGAACATCATTTTGCTTTGTAAGCTGTATTTAGTGTGTGCAAGAAACCTTTACAAAATGATCATCCTTCACAATGACTTGGTACAAACTATTTGGCTTTCAGCCTCTTGGCTTTCATACAGCTCTTGGTAGGTTCCAATAGACCACTTCCTGTGACAGTTTTATGGAAATAGGTTTTTATACATGATATATAAAGATGGCTTACACTGACTAGAAAGATGGAAATCATACTTTGTGTTGTTTAAAGAAGCTGAATAGAAGGAGTCACAGAACATCATAGTCTAGATGAGGAAGGATTCCCTGCGCTTGGAATTCCACGCAAAGCCCGAAAAGGATGTTAAAAGTCAATGCTTTAAGATTGCAGAAAGAAGAGAGCACATTAGATATGAGTTTTGGTTCTGAAGACTATAAAAAGGCAGACTTATAACCTGTAATACTTCAAAATTCTTCAGACTTTGTCTTTTTTGTTTTTAGCTGAAGAATTGTTGGTGCTTTTGTTGGAGTGACTCCTTTGTTGAAGCTTTTAGTTTTGGTATTAAAAGTGACTAGTGCTGGTATGTTCAGTTGCCATCAGACTGCAACGCCTTTTCAATCTTTTTGTTTTGCAGATGCCCTGTTTTTATTGGTTGATTTTTTTGCAGGCCCCTTAAAAGCAGTCTGGAAAGCAGTTCAAAACCTCTATGAGAGAGCACCATGGTGTGCAGCTGTGTTTGGGATTTGCCTCATGACTCTGATGGGATTTTTTTGTTTGGTACTGACCCATCCATCCAAGTCTGCTATCCGGATTGTTCTGCATGTTTTTCATTTTCTTCGTCCTTTTCTTTTGTTTTAACTTTTTACGAGCATACGTAGTGATGTTGAGGTCTGAGAACTGTTCAAGATGCAAGGAATGCTTCTAATGTTGTTTGAAAAAAGATGCAATGAAATATCTGTTTGATTTGCTGTAAGTCTGGAAACATTTTTACTCCTGCTAGGGATTTTTCTGAAGGAAATCTCAGCAAGCTTACGTTTGGATTTACTTGACCTTTCTGTCTGCTTGCACATCTTTTTTTCAGAGGAGCAGGAAGGATCTTGAAACTTCTTTGTCTGTCCTCTAAAGATAAATGCCAAGAATGTACCTTAAAAGATTGAATTAAGAAATACTCTTTCTTTAATGTTTCAGTATGGATTGTCATTAGTCTGTAAGGAAATAGTCCTGTTGACTACACTGTTCCAAGTGCTACTATTGATCTATTGATTAAGACTCCAGGAAAAGGCTTCTTTTTGCTAAGAACTCATTAGTGAAATGGCTGCTTTTATAAAACTATCTCAGTATATAATAAAATCATTAGAGATTCTGCATGAATGCAGTTTTTTCACTTTAAAAGTTGGGTTTGAGCCTTACCTAGCTTTGAACTTGAATAGCAAAGTTAAGATACTCATTAAAAATAGCATCTACGGACAGATAGAGCTGAAGGCTCTGATCTTTATCAGATTGATAAATCAAAGGGCGTTCCTCCACCATTGTCTTGTGTTATTCCTGATGCAAAAATGCACAGATATCTTATTGAATCGTTCTCAGCAGCTCTTCTCGAGTTGCACAGCCAAGTTTGCAGATGGTCAACAGTGCTCTGTGCCAGTTTTTGACATTACACATCAGACACCTCTGTGCGAAGAACATGCCAAAAAAATGGTAAGTACAAAGCCAAAATTGTACTTATTTGTGTATTGGGATAATCAGAAGTTTTAACCCAAATCTTTCTATGAACTTTTCCTTGACAGCTAGCAAGTTTATGAATTAAGAGCTTGTTTACTATTATTTTTCTTAAAAGGGTAAAACTTGCCAAACATTCCCAGTTAGTGTAAAGTATGTTAAAATCTTCTACATAGTTTTAAGGATATAGGAAAGTGTACATGAGAATATCCTTCACTGGAGGAAATTTGATTATTGTCTTGAATTGAAATACAGAAGATCATTTTGAAATATCCTGTGGCCATTTTATTTGGGCTCATTCCTGTTCCTTGGATGTGAATATAATATGAGTGTGGTATTAAGAGCACTGCATCTTAAGCAGCCTTGGTACATGGGGCCCAAAGTATTTTCTGAAGGAAATGTAGAAAGCAATTACAAGGATGCAAATAATGGTTTTGTACTTTATTTACCTTTTAGTAACTATTAGAATTTGTCTTTAACCTCCTTCAGGGATCCATGGATCCCAGAGAAAAAGCAGTGGCCTACCTCAAGTTGAGAGAATTGAGAAATGAAGTTGATGTCCTCTTCTCTCCTTTTATGCCTCCTATCTTCCAGAGCGAAACCTTTAGGATAATTCACAAGTCCACTTCTGTCCTGCCCCTTCTTCAAGGTTCCTTGTCCTAACACTTCAATTAGGTGTAAAACTGCCTTTTTTGTTTTGTTTTGTTTTGTTATTGAAAGTTTTTTGTTATTGTTTTTGTCCAGCCTCTCCAATAGTTATGAATTACGGAGTTTTTTGGATTACAGTGTGAGAATTTGTGTTACACAGATATGTATGTGGTTTACCCCTCTTCTAGGCAATATTCAGTATGTCTCTCAAGGTTTACCTCTGTTGCAAATACAATTCTCTGCCATTCCCAGTATGATGGCAACTGAAGACTGATGATGGTTTGATTTATTTTTTAATGGGTCAGAGATTGCTGTTCAGAAGCAATGAGGCCATAATTGTTTACCCCCATCCTTACCCTACTCCAGCAGTATTGATTCTGTCTCCTCAGTGCTGTCCCTCTGTTATGTCAGTGGGCACTTGAGGATTCTGGCTTCAGCTGCTGCACGTTATCCACATTAACACCACCTCGCAACAGTGTTTTGTCTTTAATACTTACAGGATTGCTGCTAAAGGTTACAGTTTTGCACTATTTAGTTAGGGTTTGCTATGATAATTTTTAAAGTGACACTGCACAATCTCCTGTTTACCATGCCTCATAATTTGATCTACGTTATTTCTGTCATTGGGGTAAATGAGGAAGGAAACAACTCAGTTTTTTAAATTGTGCCTGAGTGTAAGTTAACAGTCCCTCCTGTATTACATTCCACATATCTATGGAATGACCAGGGTGAAAAAAGCAAGGAAGGTAATATTTGTCCTTAATACGCTTTCATTGTTTTGCTCCCAAAGGATAATTTCTTGAGAGGGGACAGCTCCCGTAAAGTTCAGCACCAGCAGCAGAGGAAACCCAGGAAAAAAACGAAGCCACCTGCACTTACCAAAAAACACAAGAAGAAGAGAAGGCGAGGCCCCCGGCGGCCCCAGAAACCCATTCCTCCTGCAGTGCCCCAAGGGAACCTCACCATGCCTGCCAGTGTCTCACTGCCAGTAGAGATACCCCACATACGGTCAGTGCTGTTCCTGCCCAGCTTCCCAATGCTGGCTTGAGCATTGCACAAGGCTGTGACTTTGCTGTGCTGAGCAGCATCTGGAGCAGGGCTAGAAATTGTATCTCCATGTGACTGTTGAAAAAAACTTTTCGAGTGGGTCATTTTGGATTTGAGCAGTGATTGGGTTTGATGGGTAAAATATCTCACTCCTGTCATTGCCTCTTACGTAATTAATGAATAGCCTAAGTGTAAGCTTCCTAAAGAAACTTCCTAGAAGCATTCTTTTCCTAGATGATGGGGAAAAAATACGTGGGGAAGCATCCATTATAGATGGATATGCACTGAGAGTTGTCCTTTGGAGGAAGTAGAGTTGAGCACAAGGGACTAATGTTCCTTTCTGTTCAGGAGCCCCTCCACACCAGAGCTCAGTGCCGATGAGCTGCCTGATGATATCGCCAATGAAATCACAGACATTCCACATGACTTGGAATTGAATCAGGAGGACTTCTCTGATGTCCTGCCGCGGCTGCCCGATGACTTGCAAGATTTTGATTTCTTTGAAGGTACCATTTTATTTTATGCTAGCATGAGCGCAGTCAGTGAACTGAAGAAGTGAGTGTTTCTAAACTGCATTTTGAGGAGTTTATTACAGAGGTAATAAATTCTAGAGAAGGAACTGTGCATTTGCTCTATTGTTTGTGAGCTCTGAAGTAAAGCAGACTTTAAGAAGGCTGTGTATATAGTTCTCTGCTTGCTCATATAATTACTGCTCTGAAAATCATAATTGGTTTAGTATTTTAATAATTCATTTTACATTTTTACTGCCTGTCAGTGTTACAGTTTAATCAAGAGTATTCTCAGTAATGGCATCTTTCTGCCATCAAGTGGGGCTGGAATTACAGTCAATGTTGGTCTTTGATAAAAAGAGAAGACAGTGAGAATAAAATCCTTAAATACATTTTTGAAACTAGCTTTTGATCAGAAATGTGCCTGAATTTCTGCATCCTAAAGCTCAGTACCTATCACATATAACAAAGAAATTAGAACGGCCCGGAGTTAGGTACGTGATCTCTTTGGTCATTTTCTGATATAACATGACATCAGATTGTGTTTGAGTTGAAATTAACCTAAATTATACTGTCTGTGTAAATTTTAGGTCCAAGCTGTAATGTGGTAAGTAGAAAGAGGGGTTGTGGACTATGTGTGTTATTGCAGCATTGAAGAAAATCTTACTTAAGCATTTTTACTTTAGGTCTAGAAAATTTAAGAGGCATCTCCTATTGTAGTATGTGGAAGAGAAGGGGGAGAGGGGGATTTCCATTGAAGAGGAAGGTGTAATTTTACGGTTTTCTTACCTTTCTTAGCTAGTGAACACTGTTGAATGATACTTTCTGTGTACTGCAAGGCATGCTGGAAGGGCATCATACCCTGCAGTTCTGTAGTGAACTGTCTGCACATCTGCCTCCTTTGAGTGCCAGTGCCAGGCTCACCTGAGAGCAGCTCACTAACTGCTGGTGTCCCTGTTTCTGCAGGTAAAAATGGAGATCTTCTTCCGACCACAGAAGAGGCTGAAGAACTGGAACGGGCCCTACAGGCTGTAACTTCTCTTGAGTGCCTGAGTACCATTGGAGTACTTACACAGACAGATGGTGTGCCAGTTCAGGAGCTGTCAGATAGAGCGATAGGGGTGTTCTCTACAGGTGCTGGAGCTCCAGGAATGCAGTCCTTGAGTCGAGAGGTTAACACGGATCTGGGGGAGCTGTTGAATGGGCGTATAGTACATGATAATTTCTCCGGTCTGGAGCTGGATGAGAACTTGCTCCGTTCTGCTACCTTGTCCAACCCACCTACGCCCCTGGCAGGGCAGATCCAGGGGCAGTTCTCAGCCCCAGCCAACGTTGGCCTTACTTCTGCCACTCTGATAAGCCAGAGTGGCCTTGGGGAGAGAGCCTTCCCGGGACAGTTTCATGGACTTCATGATGGCAGCCATGCCTCCCAGAGGCCCCACCCTGCCCAGCTGCTGAGCAAGGCAGATGACCTGATCACCTCACGACAGCAATACAGCAGTGACCATTCACACTCCTCACCCCATGGAAGCCATTATGATAGCGAGCATGTGCCGTCTCCCTACAGTGACCATATCACATCCCCTCACACCACATCCTTTTCTGGTGATAACTTGGCAGCTACCTTCTCAGCAGAGATGCCCATGATGGCACAGCACTTGCTCCCAACTCAGCTGGATGTGCCACTTAGCGGGGTGGTCAACCCCAGAACTCACTGGGGAAATCTTCCTGTCAATCTTGGGGACCCCTCTCCGTTTAGCAACCTTCTTGGTGCAGATGGACACCTCCTGTCCACCTCCCTGTCCACACCACCTACCACCTCGCACTCAGAGACCACACAGCCTGCCTTCGCCACTGTGACCCCCAACAGCTCCAGTGTGCTTCCGGGGTTACCGCAGACCAGTTTCAGTGGCATGGGTCCCGCCTCCGCTGAACTCATGGGCTCCACCTCCCCTAAGCAACAGCTCCCTCAGTTCAGCGCAGCCTTTGGGCACCAGCTGAGCTCCCACAGTGGCATTCCCAAGGACCTGCAGCCCAGCCACAGCTCCATAGCTCCTCCCACGGGCTTCGCAGTGACCGGTGCCACCGCTACCAGTACCAATAACGCATCCGCGCCCTTCACCACCTCCAACTGAGCTTGTCTGCCTGGCTCCCTGCAGGTAGATGGGGGACCTGTGTTTTCTATCTTTCCTTTTTCCCTTTTTCTTTATTTTGTCTGTCTTCTCTTCCCTTTTTTTTAAGAGGGGGTTGAGAAGAAAACCCCTGCTTCAGTACTGACCAGGGTTAGCCCTCTGTGAACCTTGCTGTAGCATTCACATGTGCTTGTTACGCACCGGTGCTCATTTATTGCAGGCAGGTTCACTGTTCCCCAATAATTCCTTAAGGATACAGCACAGTTACTGGATGTAATTGATCTTAGCAGTAAGACCTAGAAATGGGAAGATACCTCAGATCACTGATGCGTGTTACTGTTCCCTAGGGTTTGGATCAGTGCTTGCCATCCCATTAGCATCTGGTGGAAAGTTTTCCAGTGGGCAGAAGTCTCTTGATTTTATTTTTTTTTAAATTTTTTAAAATTTACTTTATTTTCCAAAGGTAGCATCTGGCATGGACAACTTGGCTGCACGGATTGATTTGAGAATAGTGCACTGAAGTCCTAAATCAAGATCATGATTCAAGGATGAGTTTGGCAGTTTCTTGAAATAGTCTCTTGACCTCCTCTGTGTGCGTGTGTGTGGTTGGGGTGCAGGGAGCAGCGATTCCTTTTCTTCTTTTGGTGAAGAAGTGGGAGTTGTCCCCTTCCAGAACTGGTCACTGTTCTTACTGCATGCTGATTTTTGGTTTTTTTATGATTTGTAATTCATTGAGTAGCAAAGGGATCAGTTGTCTTGTTGCCCATAAATTTGAAGGCTGATATGAGGTTAGCCCAGGAAAAAAAAAAGATAAACAGAAGGATTGAAATACAGATCATGGATTAGTGAAGATTCCTGTGAGAAATTCCCTTCTTTGCTGAATTACTGTGGCCTTGTAGCATTGATGATTTGCCTTTTTAAGTGTGTCTTTGTCCAGAACTCTTTGCCTGACAGGCTGACAGGAATTTCCCATCTGAAACAGGAAGAATTAGGTTGGTATTCTGCCCATCCACACAAGTCTAGTTCAGACCCATTTTAAGTTTCAAATGGATGCATCTCTCACAATACGTCTAACTAGTGAGACTTCCTTTGATAGTTTTTAATCCCCTGAGAGCCATATAATTTTTTTGACACTTGTAGGGTTTGGTGCTCTGTTTGGGAAGCTGAATGTATGTAAGGAGCTAGCAGGTACCTATCAGCAGTCATAGCTAACTAAAAGAGAAATCACTAAAGCAAAATAGGTAAGAATTCTTTCTGTCTGCAGGACGGTTTTGTTTGTACTGATCACCTGCTAACAATAATACTCACTCTTTGGTAGTAATTCCAGTTCCTAAAGAAAGGGGTCAGCTAGGTTCTAGATTCTTTAAAATTATTATTATTTAATTTTATGTTTTTTAAACCAAGAGGTAATAGCAGCAGAAATTCTGAGGTGTTTACTTGCATCTCCTTATCAAGAAGGAATTTGCTTGTGACTCTATAGGGCTCAAACTTGCTACTGTACTCTGACTTTGACTGTAAAAGTAGCTCCTATTTAATACAATAAGTCTCTACTCTTCTTGGTTTGTTTCAGAGATGCAGATGAGAGAAAATAGAAAATTCTACACTTCAGTCTTGTACTGTAGACGATGAATTTTATTCTATCTTACAGTAAAAAGTCTTACCTGTGTGTATTCTAGTCTATTTCAGGAAGTTAAGAGAGCCAAGCACATGTAATAGGGAGGCCTAATAAACTTTTTGAGTGAAGGATCACTGAATAAAGTTTAGTTGCTATAGAAATTCATTTTGTTAGTAGTCAGGCACACACCAAAATATCTGACCCAAACCTCTCCTCGCATCTTCCTAAGGAACAGAGATTAAATGGGATAGGTCTTGTGTCTTCTTACTATTGTAGCAATCATACTATCCCTCTTTTCTTGAATGATCTGTCCTCTTTAAATATGAAAGAGTATGGATACTCATATGTCCTTTTCTGAAATTGCAAGTGTATGTGGGTGGAAGAAAAAAAAAATATTTTCATGCTTCTGTTGTTATGAAGTCATTATTTCATACTTGGTAAAATAGATCTTAATAATATAAGCAGAATATTTTAAGGTGGTGATTTAAATATGTTTGTAACACTTAAATGTTTTTAAATCACATAAAAAGTTTAATTGAAGCCTATGAAATCCTGCTTGTGATTGTCCTGCTGATTGAGGAATGCCCAGTGATATTGTGAATGAGGCAAATCTGACAAGGCTTTTATTTATTTTTGTATTATGTTACCCATACTTTGTTGAGGAGACAACTGTTTGATTTGCAGATGATTTTCATTGTGTTCATATACCTTCTTCAATGTGTTGGAATGTCTGACTGAAAAAGAGTGGAGAGCTAGTATACCAAATGGTTAATTCTTTAATCTGCATGTGTATTCATGTAATTTTAGAGGGTGTTAATTTCTATGTATTGGTTTCAGGACTTTGGTCTTGAAATGGTTCTTGTGCCCATCAAACTTCTAATGAAGCTGCAGCTAGTGCAGAGTATATTTGTCCCACATCACAGTTCTCTTTCTTAGCAAATGCTGGGGGGAAGAGAGGGTAGGAACTGAGAGCCAAGTTCTGCTTGGTTGTGTTGGTGTTAATTAAAGAGGAGCTTTCCAGTCTAAGGTCAAGGTGAGTTTGTACCGGTCTAACTCAGAACAGAACCCAGCTCCTAATCTGTGCATGGATGTAGACAGGGAATTTCAAAAGCTCTCAGAGCTATGCAGGTCCATGATTCCCATTTGAAATCAATGGCCTTTATGTACCTGTACTTCTTTAAAGTAGCTTAGGATATCAACTCTCTTCCCCCACTTAGATTTCAATTTTTGTATATTGCTTGATGACTCTTCCCTGAAAAGTGACTGCGTAACATTTTTCAGTGAGCAAACTAAGTTTGCAATAAAGGTGCACTTTCAAAAATAAACTTCAGTTTGTATACATTTGAAATAGGAATCCCTCTGTCCTGTCTGACACAGTGTTCTGAAACGGGCCACCACTCTTGCCTTTTCCTGGTTCACCACTCATTTTTTCACTGCCACCAATTTCATGGCTACATGGCTACCAAGCAGTTACGGGTCTTGATCTTAGCTTTACAAGGTGGATCATTCCAGGTGGGCTTCTACACCCACACAGCCTGTTGACTTCAGTGCATCAGCGTCTTGCTGTTGGATGCGAGAGATCCAATTGAGAGGTATGTGCAGTCAGAGATATTCCATACCTCTTCCTCTGGGAAATACTGCAGGCCAGGTTAAGGTAATCCTCGAGGCTGTTATTTATACAGTTCCCAAGTAGAATCCATGCTCCCTCACAAATGTTTTTGAGTATCAGCTCTTACAGCAATTAGCACTCTCGTCACCCCTTCACCAAAGAGCCAGTGTAGCAATTTCAGATGCTCGATACCTGTTGTGCCCTTTATGTGTTGACAAATGGAATAAGGCTAGTTGAAGCTAATAGTTAATTTCTTTCCATAAGATTGGAGTTTTAAGGAATGAAAAAAATTAGACATAGAATAGAATATAATTTACATTATTTTGGCAATAATGGGACCTCAGTTAGTCTCAGTATAAAAGTACTTAACACAAGATGAATTTTGACAGTGTACAGAGGCTTATCAGGAATAGCTTCACGCTCTCCAGGTGCGTAAGATGTTCTTTAAGACACACTTTGATGTTTCCTTTCACCTAGGAAGACTTTACACCAACTTTGAGGGGAACCATATGCACTTAGCTCAAAGTTGATTTGTTCTTTGGCTTCATAATTATTATGATACAAGAAAAGATCCATCATTTTGTCTCCTCCTGCCTTCCAGTTTCTCCAGGTTCCTGCTTAGATCCCTTCTCGTTAGTAGCATGCTTCTCCCTATGGTTGAGCATAAAAGGTTTAAATAGATAATGCTGAGAAGTAGCACAGTTGCAGGTCTGCCTCAGGCACTGTGGAGAAAATGGCAACAGCTAGATTTCCAACTGAAATGGGAATTTGCAGTTCTCATTTGGAAAGCATTGAAAGCCCTGAGAAGCTTATCGCCTGCTAGGCAAAAATCAGAGAAAAGAAATTGTCAAAGGAGAATTGTACCTAGTAGCAAAGAGAAGCCAAGGGGAAGGGTTTTTTTTTTGTTTTTTGGGTTTGTTTTGTTTTGTTTTTTTAAGGGAAGATGAATATTGAAAAATTAGGATCTTCTGTTGTGAGCTGCCGCTGGCTTTAGAAGCATGGCCAAGGCAAAAGACCTGGGATTGAACCTGCAAACCAGTAGCCAAATTCAGTTTGAAGCTTCATTTTGCAGTTACCACATTTAAATACAGTGTGGGATTGAATCTGCTTGCCAAGAAAGTCTTGCAAAGATGTACAATAAACAGTGGGCACATTTCTTCCCTGAGAAGCTTGCCCTGGTAGCTACCTAGGCTGCTTCTGAACTCAGCTCCTCCCTGAGCTCCTGCAGCCTCCTTGCTGCTGTGTTTCCCTGTAGGCATTGTCAGGCCTCCAAGGGTATTTCTCCCTGTCTTTGTGCTGCAGTGAGCTAAATCCACTCATGAATTCTCCAACAGTATGAGCCTTTGGGCAGAGAGAAGGGAAAAACTTTTAGAAGAGCCAGCTACTTGCAGTTAACCTTTCAAGACTTGAGGGGCACAGAATGGTGGCAGGAGTTGCTTTCAGCTGACAAACAATAGAAAAGTTACTTGCAGTGATCTTCTACAGTGAGACATTTGTGTGGATGTCTGGGCAGCTTCCCTGATGGAACTGGTGTAATTTTTCTTTTGTATTTTTACATGTGAAGGAGTCTTTTGTGCAGACCTGTTGCAAGGTCCACTGGTGGCAGAAATAGTAACTGAAGGAATAGTTTGGGGTTCATGCGCTGGCCAGATCTTTAGGTCTTTCTCATCTTCTGATCCACGAGGTCTTTCTGATCTTTTGGGTAACATTTAATGATGGGGATTTGTGGGCTACTTCTTGTACCTCCTTTGTTTCCTTCCACTCTGCATTCTTCATCATTCTTGCTTCTGTTTTCCCATTCTCAGACACTTCTCCAATGTAACTTATGCCGGCTGGTGAAGTCTTCCATGGTTCTGAGCAAATCTGACTATAAAATAAAAAGGAGGAGAGATTCCTGCAATTTATAACATACATTTTGAATGCTAGCCTGACAGTGCAATAGATCAAAGTATTTCTCAGAGCAGTGAGTCAGGAGATGTTTCACAGCATGCTAATATGTCAAGAACTAGATGCTGAGGGTGCAACATTGATCAAGTGGGTGCACACACTAGCAGTGAATATACAGGCATTTTTATCAAGAATTTACCTTCTCAGAAGTTCTTCTTTTTTTGAGGTGTGTATCAGTAGGAAGTCACAAATCAAAATTTAAATTGTTTTTTCTTAATACGCACAAGCCCAAATAAAAGTAAGGAGGGTTGGTCACAAGAATCTGTATTTGTATTCACTCAACTTAAACTTGGACTTTAAGAGAGGCCTGGTCATACGAGACCTTAGTTCTTACCAGATAAAGTTTCAGGCTTGTCTCTAAAACTAGACAAAAATGCTTTTATTGGGAAAGAAAAGTTTGGGGGAGGAGAAGGAGTTAGAAAAGATGCATCTTAGAGCAATTTTCTCACTTGTGTCTTTAGCCTCTTTTTAAAAAACTCAAACAGTAAGTGACTATTTTCCCTTTGCTGTTCTTATATTCACAGTTGTTGAGTTCTTCACTTTCCCCTGTTTTACTCTGCATTCATATGCTCCTTCTCTAGCTACTATGGAATGAGATAATGTAGTGGAAGCATGAAAGGACAAAGTGAGCATAGCTGTAAGTTGACAGCAGTAGCTGGAGAAGGCTTTCTTTATCTGTCTCCTTGAAGTAAGTGTTGGCATCTTTTCAGTCTACTCTAGGTCATAGAATTTGGTCTGGAAGTGAATAGGATGAATCTTGGGCTTTTGACCATAAAACTGTACGTAATGTAGAAAAATGCATTCTTCCTACTCTTCCTCTTGCTGGTCCCTCAAACACACACACACAGTGAGATGTCCAGAGTTACCCACGTGTTGACCACATAGGCATGTTGAACTTGGTCCAGTCATGCTAATGTTTAACCTCCTTTCTGTCGTTGTCAGCTGGTGCCCACAGAGATGAGATCTGGATAGGTAACGTTCCCAGGTATCCTCTGGAAAACTTTAACTTTGGTGCAGATTGCTCTGATGTAGCTAACTGCGATGGCATTGGCTTCTACCTTGGAGTGGACTGATTTACCCTGAAATGACTCTCTAACGTGCGTCTTAAACAGTGTAGTTGGTTCTGGTGCAAATAGATTCAGTCTGAAGTGATGGACATTTTGATTCTCATGCAAAATAGTTACATCCTACCAGAAGGGGTTGAACCAGTTTCTCTGAACAGTGATGACCTTCACTGTACAGTTTTGGGTATGTCTCAGGGATTCCTTGTGGAAATAAGGGCAGTTAACAAAAAAAAAAAAAAAAAGAAAAAAAAAGAAAAAAAAAGAAAAAGTAAATAGTTTTAAAAGTAAATAATAATTTAAGGTAGAGCGTCACCTAAGTGAGAGCGCAAGAAGGAGAAATCTTTGTTCAGTTTTATAGTCAATGGTGTCTGGCTTACGGACTCTATCTCTTCTCGGGGCTCTCATCTCAAGTTCAACATACAGAATCTTTTTCATCACGCTCAGCTTTAAACTTTTTATTTAAAGATACCCTTCCCCAATGAGCTTTCAGAATACTTATTGTAGATTTTAAGAGAAATGGTATATTAATTTATGCTATTAACATCACCTCATAAATTATAAGTTTTATACTAAAGCTGTATTGAGTGTAATGAATTATGTTGCATATGTGTTTTTAATAGCTATAAAATTATATACAAGCTTTTTTGGAAAAACAAACTAGTGAAGCACCTTTTTACACTGGATCTTTGCCGTGTCAAGGTGTACAGCTATTCTTTGCTACCTTGCAGATATCTATATCTATATATAGATATATATATATAAATAAAATGGTATCCTGTTATCAACAAGTATAGAACTCTTTTTAACCCTTATATTACTGTTCCTATAACTCTTTTTAAATTTTGAGTGTTACATTCTGCAATAATTTATCCGTGGTTTGTACCTATGATTAGAAATTTAGTTACAGGGTAAATAGATCAAATTTAAAAATCCAACTACTGTAGCTGGGAGTTGTGAACCAAGTTTGTAAGACCTTTTCTTTTTTTTTAATGTATTTATTTCCAGTTAGCTCTGTGAGTTGGAATTTGAAAAGTTGGAACATTAGGCATCTACAGTGTCTTATTCAGGAATTTTTCCCCTCCTTTCCTCACAAAGGAATTCCCACTGTGACTTATAAATAGAATTAGACTGCTTGTGTGCATGTATGTATTATATATACACACAAAAAATATGCATTGGGGGGGGATGTATGTGCGATACGAATGTGTATATTGTATGTAGGTCATAGTTTTGTAAAGAGAAAAGTAGTCAAGAGGTGATGGAATGTATTGTAGAAATGTGATTATTTAGTAGGGGGTTGTTATGTCCTCACTGTTGTGTAAATAACTGAAACTCTCTACTATATAATCTTATGTTATAAGGCTAACTCTGATATCATGTCAATTTTACTGTTTTTCAAATGAATTGCTTTGAGCCCTGTTTAAAATGCCATGAAAATACCAAGCTCCCAAGACAGCCTTTAAACAAAACAAATGGGGGAGGAGGAGTGATAGAAGAAATTAGCTTTTCAGGAGAAACTGAATGGGAAAGTTTGCATTCAATGGGATGGAGAGGCATGAGAATTGCTCTGTCTTTGCAAAGTAATACATTAATCTCCTATGGTCTGACTTGGAAAATGCTGTCAATCAGTGTACTTGTGTTTTCCAATTAGATTGTAAGGGGTACTGTTTGTGGAGTGAGGAGATCCATTCCATAAAAGGATCTTGTCTTCAAAGTAGATTTTTTTCTCTCCTGAGGATCTTTGTGTATATCAATTTTGCCCCAAAATTGCTGTTGTGGGATTGCAGAACAAAATATGCATTCAGTCAAGGGAGTTTCACTCAGGCTGTGAAATTCTGAATTTGATTGTGATCGCTTACCTTTTTCTCATAATTGGAGAAGGAAGGTTTCTTTATGGGAGCTCTCACTTGAAACTGTAAGAAGTCAGAAGCATTCTTACAGATTGGCTTACTCTTCATACTGTTCTATTTAGGCTGGAGAAAGTTACCTAATCGTTATTTATTCATACAGTATCACTTTTAAGTATGATAGTCTCGGTGACTTTAAAAACCTTTTTAGAAAAACAGAGCTTCCAGTATTAAATAGAAATTTGAAAATTTTTGCAAATTTTTGTTTTATATTCCCCTTCACACTCTTATGTTGATACCCTCCAGGCATTCCTCCCCCTTTCCCCTCAATTTGTTTCTGGCACATATGCATATAGGCAAAAGAATAGGGAGGTGGAAGTTGTCAGAGGCCTTTTCTGCTGCTTATTTGGTGGTAATGGGAATTAGGAGCATAAATCTTTATGCCTTTATGGAGGAGAATAGACCCATTTTTGGGTATACCTGTACAGAGAGATATATCTGTATATGAGATAATGGTAGCATTTTGCTGAATGTGGACTTGCCCTCATGATGTACAATAAATATGTATGAATGCAGTCAATCTAAATCTATATATACATGCATACAGATTTATAGATGGAATATACCTTGTATCACACACCTGTACATTAGCTGTAACATGAATAAGTGTGTGAGCTAAAGAGAGGGACTATCCACATAACCTATGTGCAACAGGTAAGCACTTGTGCCAGACAAGTTGTTTTAAATTCTTCTGAGGTGTCTGGATGACTCAGAGACTGATCTCAGCTTGGTCACCATTGGTTTGTGTTTCCTCAGCCCTCACAGTGGAGTTTCCTTGCTATGTCTCTGCTTTTGTTTTATATTAAGTCTCGTTGAGGCTGCTTGCAATGCCAACTTCTTCTGCTTCTCTGCTCCATTGCCTCCGTTCCAGCTCCTCCTTGTTCCCTGCATCTCTACAGTTTCTCTTGCTAGCAGCAATCTGCTTTAATGGCCCAATCCAGCTCTGCTTATGCATTAGGGAAATTCTCTTGGTAACTGGAGTAGTAGCTGAATTGGGCCCTGAGCACCTGCTTGAACTTATGCGAACTTCCCCAGCAATTCAATTGTGATTCAGTAGGACTGTGATTGATTTGCAGATGAATACAAACTTTTCATGGAACCTGATGCAAAGCTTCCTAGCTTATTAAAAGGTTAACCCAGCATCATATTTGAATGGTCAAAATGAGAAAACTGCATCCACCAAACACTACCTCCCAGTTTTCAACCTTAGGGAGAAAAAAGAAGTTTGGTTTGTGTTTCCCATAACACAGGCAGTAAGCAGAAGGCAGCCCTGTGCTCTGCTCTGAGCAATGGGGGTGTCATCAAACATATTAAAAGAAACACAGTTTGTTACACTTTACCATAAAACAGATTTTCAAATGGAGTGCAGAGTTGACCATTAACATGCTAGCACTTTGCATCTAATTGTGTATTGGGTGATCTTGCTTATGCAAGTAAATTGTGGGCTTAAGGGTTTTATTTTCTGTTTTCTGGCTAAATGGAGCTTCTATATCCTTTTAGCAGAAAGCAGCTGTCAGCAACCTGCTCAGTCACATTGAAGTGCTGTGTAACTTAGGCTTCAGTTTCAGTGGAGAATGCTGCTCCAGTTCTGTCATCGAGCCATACCGGATTCCATGTTTTCAATATGGCTATGACACAATTTTTCTTGGCCACAATTCAGCCATGGAATTTTGTCTTCCTTGCATTTCTGTTAGAAAAAGGTAACTGGTGTACCGTTCCATCTGAGCTTTCATGCAATCATACACGATTTCTATAATACATATGTTGGGGCGTGTGTATGGGTATGTCTGTGTACTGCGTGTGTATCATAGAGATTTATACGCACACGCCTATTATGCTATTTCAGTTTATGTATGTGGAGAATGTACCTGTTGGTTATCTCCTGATATATACTCATGCATACGTATATTAAATATGTATATAGAGTATAGATGTCTTGCATATACATATGTATATGTTATGAACCTTGGTTGGCAATTTTTTTCCACACATTTTTTGCAAATTGCTGTCCCTTATGACTTCTTTTCACTGAAGCTGCATTATATAGAAGAAATGGAGCAATGTGTTATCAAAGTTTTTATTTTAAAAAGGAGACTTTTAATTATCTAAAGCCATTTGTAATTGTCTTGAATTTTTACTAGAAGGGTTGTTATTTTAAAAAAGAAAAGAAAAAGAAAAAAAAAGGAAATGAAAAAACAAAAGCAAGCAGACAAGCCCTTACTCCCACCATTGTTTAGGTAAACATAAGAAAGAAATGGAAACACAAGTTTCTAAGTATTTATTTCTTTCAGGTGTTTCTGAGGCATACAGTAATTGCATTCTGCCCCATCCCCCTTTTGTCCAATTATAATTAATGATTCATGATTTCTTTTACACAGCTTTTTCCCTCATTACTTTTGTAAATCATTGTTCACCTCCTACATTCAATAGTACTGATATCACTAAGGAGATTTCATGTCCTTCTGTCCTTTTTAGGAGAAATACCAGTGCATCACTATTGTGTTTCATTTTAACATACTTTGTGGAGGATGGATGTTTTTATTGAAGATGTCTGTAACCCGTCTAACTTATTTAATGTGAGGAGCCTTCATTGGAATCTATCGTCTGTTTGTTTCCAACAAGTTCAAGTTTCTGCAACTGTTTTTCACCAACATGTTAAATAATTCCCTTCTTATTTTATGCCTGACGTTTTAAAATTTGAGTTTATTGTTGTGGGTTTGTTTTTTGGGTTTTTTTCCCTCCAATTCCCAAAAATGTTTATCTGCAAGTGGAGCAAAACAGATGCCAGAAGCTCAACCAATATCCTTTTTGCAGTTAAGGGTAAATATATTTATCCTAGACTTCATAGAAGAAGGTGGCAAATGGACAATCTTAAGTGCTTAGAGGGAATGCTCTCTCTTTTTAAGGCTGTCTCCGAGAAGTTTGTGTTTGGTGTCATTTTAAAGGTAGCTTGATCATGCTTTGATATCAGAAACAGCCTTGTAACAAAGAGCCTCATACAGTTGTTCGGTCACTAGAGTTTAAAATGTAAACAAGTTGCAGTGGGAAAGCAAAGGTGAGGCAGTGTATTTTGAACCAGTGAATTGTAGCTTGCAAACGTACCTGATTTTGAAGTAACTGCATGGTAGCAAGGATTAGCAGTCTCTTACACCCCTTCCTTCTCCCCTCTCATCCCTGACACATGTGTTCAGCATACCATACATTGGGAAAAATAAGCAATTTCCTCCAGCAACGCTAATCCACTTAATGACTGCTTAAAGGGAACATACAAACGGGCATTGCCGCGTCCCGTCTCACGCTATTAGCTGGAAGACTGGCTAATACGCACAAACAGCCCAGCCCAGGTTGCTTCTGTGGATGTGTCACTTTTGGAGAACGTGGGGCATGGAGGTGCCCGAGAAGAAGGGTCCTTTCCTTTGGGGTCCCTGGCAGCAATGGCAACTCGCACCACTGCTTCTAGTGCTGGAGGCTCACGGACAGCATTCCAGGGGCGGGGAGGAAAGCTTGTGTTTGTACTTTCCCTTTAAATAGGAAAGGTTGGCTCACATGTTCCTCATACTTCTCAATGAATGTACTGTATTACCATTTAAAAAAAAAAAATCAATTAAATGAGAATAGATTGGTCTCCTTTTGTTATCTGGTCCTTGTTTAATTTGTTTAAGGGTTTTTGTATACAAAAGTTTACATTTTTATGTATATTTTTCTTGTGTAAAAACTGATGTAATATGTGTATAAAACACTGTATGTATTATCTGTATATAGTGTGACAAAATGATTTTCTTTCTTTCTTTTGGATGTATTAATAAATCTTGCTGTGAAGTAGCTGTGTTTACTATGATGAAACCCTCTTCTCCAAGCCATTTTGCTAAGTCCAAGATGTATGGATATTGCCCAGGATGAAACCTACTCCATAAAGTGATTTTTTTTTTTTTTTTTCATTTAAAACATATCCTAAGTACAGTTACTCAACTGTCCTTTCCTTAGATTGCTGTAGAGTCTGATTTGGCTCTTGTTGATTCTCTGTTGTTTTCTAATGACATTAGCTAATTAGTTTTGCAAACAACCCGGGGTCTTCAGTCTCAGTCCTGATTCTAATTATAGTGCTTTCTAGCTCTGGCTCACTGGTCTGGAGATCAGATCTTCTTCATCCTGTTTTCTGGTTTGAGGAAGTATAATTTAAGGGGTATAGAATAGAATTTTCTCATGTATGTTGTTATGTTTTTTGAGATACAAAAATATACATACCTGCTTCATCAACAAAACTGGTTAAGTTGGGAGTTTGATAACTAGCATGTGGATGAGAAACGATGGTTGCTGAGGGGCTCTGGCCAGCTCTCGGGCAGGCTTGCCAGGCCAAGGTGTGGATATGACCTACGTTGGTCAGACACTGGCAATTGCCACTGCCTTGTTTTGGACACAGCTGCTGTTTGTGCCACCGTGCTGTGGCTGGTGCCAACAGGAGTGTCTTGGCTGGCACTGCCCTTCCAGGTTGAGCTCCCAGAGTGGCTTTTCCACAGTACCTTGAAGGATGTCCTCTCTTTGGACAGAACTACGCCTTGGACACTTCGCAGTAAGTAGATGGCTGCTGCATCTCCCTCTCACCATTTGTTTTGTGAAGTCTTTTGTCTCCGCTTTCTGACATGAGGGTTTGTACTTCCACTGGTGTTTGCTTTGCTTGTCTCCATCTCCAGTGTGTTTGAGGTTGTGACTTGAGAGGCAGCAGTTGTGTCCTTGGTGAGACCATCTCCCAGGTTCTGTTTTTCATTAGCAGTCTCAGTGCTGACCTGGTCATTGAAGTAACAACCAGCAGAGACTGATGAGAGAGAGATTCGATGTCGCTGTTGAGCGGCTAGCTGAGGACTGACCCAAGTTCTCAGACAAGGAAAGAGAGGAGAAAAGGAACTTTATTGTTTTGAATTCCATATATATAGAGTCTACAGAAGTGCCCCAGATTGGTCAGCCCGAGACCTCCCCCTAGGCACAATTGGCCAAGCCCGAACTCACTCAATCTGGAGAAACTGTTTGCAAAACATCCAAACTTTATCTTGTTTATGAAATATAGCAAAATGTTCCCACGGGAAGAACCTGTGCTAGCCACAATTCACTAATTTCACTTTTCTTTTAATGAACAGTCACCCAGCTATACTAGGCAGTGTAATTAGGGCAGCATTTCACAGTACCTGGTTGTAATTCAGGCCGTGGGGTAAGTAGTCAGTGAACAGGGTAGTCTTTTATGCCAACATGTGCTGCAAAGGTTTCATGTCAAAGATGAAACTGTGCTTTAATACCTTGTGTTCCTGGCAGGTGGGAGTACACTGAGAGTGTTGCATCCAGACCTTTGTCAAGACAGAGCGATGACAGAAAAGAACATATGCTTAAAGTCAACAAAGGGAGAGTGCAGCAGTGCAAGTTCAGTGCAATATGGCTCCAGAAAATCTACCCCAAGCTTGTCCTTTGTAGGGAATTCTCAAGGTTATGGGCCTGAGGCAATTAGACACTCTAGGGGTAATAGTGATGAGACAGTTCTGGGCTATTACTGATGCAGTTCTAGCTGTGTGTGTAGATACTACAAAGCTGATCCTTCAAAGTGCTCCATCTCAAGTAGCACTCAAAATGGCAAGAGGAGGAATTGATTCTTATGGAGAAAATAGTAATTTAAAATCTGCTTTTAACAAAACAGTAAAAGTAAGTTGCTGTCTGCTGTAAGATTTAAGGCTGTAATGAGGACTAAGAAGGTGGAAGTTAGGAAAATAGGGGCTCTTCCCTGAGGATGACTCCCTGGCAGAAGCAGAGGTGTCCACTCTGGTCCTGAGCTGGCCATTCCTCTGTGGTCTTGATGAGAGATGGATTGAGACTCCTCTTCTGACTAAGGCAGAGATTGACTGATTGACCTGTGGGGTTTTTTTCCCCTACTATTTTCATGAACAACAGAGAAATGCTGCTCTTAGAAAATGATTGCATGGCTCTCAGTCTGAAATTTTACAAAAGCAACTGGTCATTGTTCTAGTGCCACATTTCAAAACACAAATAGGTTTGTTTGAAGTATCAATTCAGGAAGAATGTGGTACATTTTTCTTTGTATTTTAATAGTCCTCTCAAGCTCCAACAGTAGCTTTTTAACAGTTGGCAATTATTTTCTCAGGAAAGCTCATTTAGTTTGTACTTGAAAAGCAAGTGACATTTTGTTACAGGAGCAAGTGTTGCTCTGGTATTTGGTGAAGCAATTGGAAGGAGAAACCTTCATTAAATTTGGGAGCTGGCTTCCTGCAGAGGTGAAGACAACCTCTCTCTTTCCCAGCATAGTTACAGGCAATTGTCCCATCTGCAGGAAATAATGGGGGCCATCTTCCACAGTTTCCCCTGAAGCCTATGCCCCAAGCATGGGGCTGGTGCTCAGCAGCTTTCAGGTCTGAACTAGCGATACAGGATGCTTGTTTTAAGGGGCTAAGAGGTGAGTGTCATGTTTGCTGGCTTGAGGTTCAGCCCAGGAATGCCTGCCTTGTTTTATTGTTACTGCTAATTTATAAATTGTGGAAGGTGCCAGTGAAGAGTCTTGATACCACTGAATCTAGGGGAAACATCGAAGTATTGTGCTAAAAACGTCCCTGAAATCAAAGTAGCTTTGATATTCAGGTGCATTCTTGTGCTTCCATAGGGGAACAATGGTTCAGAAGTTCTGTGTCTACATCCAGTACCTCCCTTGACAGATATCCTTAGGACCAAGAGACTCTTGTTCACCCCTCACATGTCATTTGTGATGGCCAGCACAGCCGCTAGTGTGGAGGAGAGTCCTGCAATGTAAACTCAGTCTGGCTCTGATTGTTTCTGCTTAGCTTGTGCACCAGCTTCAGGTTCCTGCCTGTTACAAGTGTTTACTTTCAAACTGTGTGACTCAGTGGAAAAACCTCCTTGTAATCAGCCAGCCCCAGGGCACTCCTGCAAATCTGATTTCTAGGGCCCTACTGCGATGCCTGCCAGGCAGCTGATGCTGGCTGGGCAGCTGATACAGCCCTAAATGCTGTCACATAGAACAGTGCTTTTTCACAGCTCCCTTGTGTTCAGCAAGCCCATGTTTCCTGGGAGGGTGTCATGGACTTCAAACACTTCCAGCTTCTCCATTGCAACTGTGCTGGATGTAGTGATGGTCCTTTACAGCAGAAGAGAAAGTGCTCTGGTGAGAGAGAAGGGAGAGGGTCTTCCCAGCTGCAGAGCAGTGCCATGAGCCCGTGCTGTGACCCCAGGGAGGACAAAGTCTTGTGTGGAGGACAGCTGACATCTGATGTGGCACCCTCCCCTGTCTGCCTAGTCTTTCATCAGAGGATCTACAGCACAACAGTGTATGGCTCATGCTAGAAAGAACTTCACAGATGAAAATAATCCTGGTTTTTGTAGGGTTTTAAGTGTGCTGAAACCTTTCTCCTCAAGCTGTGGCTTTCTTGCACCAAGGCTTTACGTGTGCTGATAGTGGCAGCACTCGGGGAGGAATGCATTGGGTCCAAACTCCAGCTGAAGGGGTAGCAACAACTCTTCCTCAGCCAGCTTGTGCCAAAGCATCAGCAAGAACAGAGAGGCTGATTTATGTCAGATCTGGGCCAGTACTCTGCCAAGGTTTGATTTCAAGCTGTGAGTCTCAGTTGTAATACTGCCACATTGGCAGAACTCGTCCACATTTGTGCCAGTGAAATTAGTGCAGAACCAAACCCTGGAATTGTTCACAGATATTTCCCAAAGTGACTGTTGTTGCCATTTCCACATAGGACATGTGGTACATGGTTGCACCTTCCCTGTATCTCTCCATGGTGGTGCAAATCCCTTTCAGTGTTAGGAGACCTGCCTGAGTTCCAGAGGCATTAAAATTCTTTCAACCAGTTTTGGGCAGGTCTTCAAACTAACCTTTGTTGGATTTCATTTTCCATTTGCTGGGGAAAAATGTTGTTTGCCATCACCCCATTAGGATGAACCCAGCTGGGATGGTTAGAGAGGTTCAAGGCATGATTCTTTAAGTGCGTGGAAGGATATGGATGGGTGAAATCCAAGACACTCATCTTCATGGGGTTCTTCTCTGCATGTTCCTGTTGCCTGTTGCTGCAGACATTTAAACTTGTTGCCTGAATCAAGAGACAAGTATTAGCATTAGCAGAGGATACCTCCTTAAATGTGTAGTCTTCTTGTGCTCTCAGCAATTTGCATACATTTGCTATGGTTGCTTTAGTAAAGAGCGTTTTTAGTCCGGTTGAGTGTTCAAGTCAGTAAAACCACTTGACTTATATCTGAGATCATGTGATTATTGGGTTTTTGTTGGGTTTGGTTTTTTGGTTTTTTTTTCCCAACCAGTTTAATGCCTTGTTTAATCCTGCAGAATTTAATTTTTCTGTTAACCAATGTTTGCTCAGTGGAGCCAACCAGTTTCTTCTGTTAATAATCTCATGTTTTTTCTGTTCTCCCTTGGCTCCTACTGTTTAATATAGGTTTTAGGGATTTTTTTCTCCTCCTTTTCTTCCCAGTATTTTGCTCATTCTATACAATGTTTTTGTCTTGTCCTCTTCATCTCCTTTCCCCTCAGACTGCAACTAAAATTGTTGCTGAAGAGATTCTGGTAAGCAAAATTAGATTCCTAGAACTCAGAATTGTTCCTTGTCAAACCTTATCCTCTTCACTTGTCTCTTTTATCTCTACCAGCTCTGCCCAGGTATGAGACCTTGCTTGGCAGAGCTATTCCTAGTATTCCTAATTATGAAATTAGAATCAGGCAAGGTCTCAGTCGGCCTTTTTAAAGATGATGGAGATGAGGATCTTGACAAACAATCCTAGAAAAATTCAGTAAAGCTTCTGTGATATTTTGCTTGTCCTGGTTAGCTGGCTGCCTGTAGCAAATTCTCTGTGATGACATGCCAAAAAGATGATGCCTTTATCAGACACCATTTCCCATTAAAAATGCTTTAAAAGCTACCAGTCCTGCTCATCCTGGTTTGCTGTGATGTTGGCTACTTTCACACAGCCCTGTGCTATGGGGAGCAAAGTGTTTCACAGAGATCATGCTGTGCCTCTTTGAGTACGTCTCTGGCTTTGGGCAGACTTTGCCCACAGGCAGCACTGACACCATCTGCCTCTGCCAGGTGACAGAAAACAGGGCTGCTGGGTGGCAGCTTAACTCTCAATTAATTGAATACTTGCAGCCACTCTTTTCCTTAATTTTTCCCCCAGTAACACAGGATATTTATCCACAAGCTTTCTATCTGTCTCTTCCTGCTTCTTGCTGGATTTTATGACTGGTGATCTTAACCAATGCCAGAATCCCCATCGGGCGGTCTAAGCTGAGTATGTAAGAGACAAACAATGCATGGATCTTCTAGTGGCTGTAAATATAATCTAAGCTGTACAGAAAATTACGGAGGATATAAGCAGAAAAGAGCCAGTGACTCAGTGTGACTCAATCTGTTCAGAATCAGTGAGTGACACAAAAAGACATTATCTTTCAGTTATCTTTCAGTTCTGGTGCCTGCATGTACTTTGCAAGTCCATCTCACAGGCTGTCCATTGTCATATGCACCCCACCATCCCTGTGACACCTGATAGCACGGGTCTATCTTCACCATCTTCACCATCACCTTGTACACTCTCTGCTACACATCTCCGTCCTTGTCTTTGTGCTGCTCAGTGACTGACTGTCTCTGGTGGACAACCTGCAGATTTTGCTTAGACCCCAACTTATTCCAGTGGATCCAACTCTTGCTCGCAATTCTCTCTTGTCCAAAGCTCCACTTTGCAGTCCATGCAGCTGTGACAGCCAGTAGTTTTAATTCTTTTGCTGCCTTATCAGCCCCCCCACCCACATTATTCACCCTGTCCTATATGGGTAGCCATCGTGGTGTGAGACTTCCTGTCTGGAAAACTGGTGGGTTTTAAGCATCATGTCCCATCCATTTTTACACTCTGGTCCTGTAATTGAAATGCAGCCTGTGATGCAAAATTCTTAAAATACATCAGAATTATAAAAGAAACTTCCTTTTTTACTTTGGTCATCTTTAATGCTGTAAGAACAAATCACCCATATACTTCACAATTCAGCCTTGTTTTCCTTATGCCTCTTGTTTTTCCATCAGCTGTTTGGGACTTATTCGCAGTGGAAGATGGTGTTCAATAGAAGGGATACACTGATGACAGCAAACAGCTTCAAGTTCTTGCACTTGGAGTATTAAGTTTTATGGCTTTCCCAGCACTGTAAAACCAACACAGGCTATTTTATTTTTCATTTTGGACATAATTTTGTGTTTATTTTTCTTGCAAGGTTTTATACCAAGATAAGCATTCTCAGAGGTTTTTGTTTACTCTGGGAAAATGGCTTGGCAAAGGAAAATATTACTGTGCAAGACCTGCATTGTGGAATTGCTTATTGGCTGTAATTTTTATGTGAAAGATGCCAGAGTGTTAGCAATCAAGGATTAAGTTTTGTCCTTCTGTTTTCAAACAGGTAATTTGCTAATTATTTACCTAGGGATTGTTCCTTGCTAATGGCCTATCTGAGTTCATGGCACGCTTCTAATAATCCTACTGTCATGATCTTGTGCAGGAGAGAAACACTGTTTCCCAGGGTGGAGGTGCAGAATGAAGGCAGTGGTGCTTTCCTCTGCAGTCACCCCAACAGCATGTGGTAGAGCAGAGCCCCAGTGTCTCAAAGGACATAATCTGATGTTAGCAGTGTTATCTGCAAAGGTGTGTTTGTCCCAGCTGCAGGGCAGGTCCCAGGGGAATGGGTGCCTTCTGAGTTGCTCTCCAGGAGGGAGCAGCCTGCTGGTGGCCACAAAAAACGTGCAGAGTGCTGTCACCACAGACTCAGGCACAGCTAAGGCAGGAAGGACTGTAGGATATTCTTGTTTGAAATTCAGGCTGAATGAGCCTTGCTGGCAGTGGCTCTCCTGCTTAGTCCTGCCATGCCAGAACTACACCCAGATGGAGCTGTGTCTTCCAGACCAGCACCTGTGCCAGTCTGACAGGGCTGTCTGAAGAGACCTCAGAAGTGTGGTCCCAGCAAGTGTGTGGGAAGTGCTGCACATGGTGTTGGGCCCTGGAAGGAGCAAATAGTGAGAACCCAGGTGGATGGCCACGGGCTCAACAAAGATGCTGCAGTTTGCCACAGAGGGGGACTTGACCTTGCTTGGTCCATCATCTTCAGTTTTGCATTCCTAGTTTCATTTCATTGCCCAAACTCTGCAAGGAGCAGCTGACCACTGTAAGAGGTTTTTGTAATATAAATATAGCCTGGGTTTTTAATAATCAACCCAAAGTAGTTCATGTGCTGTGCCAGGTTTATTCCAAAGTGGCCATGACTGAGCTGCCAGAGAGCACCTGGTGGCAATGACAGTGACAGTGTATGACCTGTAGAGCTGGGGCTGCTGACAAGCACAACAGGGCTCTCAGTTCCAATTGTTCTTTTCAAACTAAGAAATAGCATTCTGCAGTATGTGGTAGAGTCTGTGCAGAGGCTCACATGTGCAGAACCAGTGCTCCCCAAATGATGTGAGATAAGGGAGAGCATGGGGAAGTGGAATATCTTTATTACTTTTTTCAAGAGGAGATTCTTTTTCACTTTTCATTTCCTCTTGCATTTCCTTTCTGTATTTGAGCTTTAATATCAGGTTTGATTCTGTCTTTATAGCATTCAGGTGAAGGCTTATGTATTTCATTAGGATTGTCTCTCTTCAGCACTGGAAGTCCCAAACAATATGAAGCAGTCACAGCCCTTTACACATCTGGAGTCCTTTCATCTGCTCCAAAGACACATTTATTCCTATTCACTCTCATTACTTAATTTCCTAAAGAGGCTGCATCTCTTCAGTGCCTGAATGATGTATGTCAAAATGTCTCACTAGGCTCTTCCACTATGTGAAACAGTATATCCTGTTTCCAGAGCTGAGGAAATACATTTCCTTCACTTTCGCTCATTATTCTTTACAAAATTGTTTTTCTTCAATTATCCTGACAACCTGGATTTTGACAGCTCCAGACTCACTGGGCGAAGCTCCTGCATCTCTGCAAACATGTTTTTTCCCTTGAGACTTCTCTATCATGTATCATGTTCTTCCTAGGGAGGACCTTTTATTTGGGACTTTTCTTATGTCTGCCACTGGACGCTGGGTGTCAGCACACAGTTTACAACACTGATCTGGAGGTTTTAAAATACACCTGGTTACCTCTCTGAAAGATAACACGTGGGTTTGCAGGCTTGTGACAATCTCCACAGGTGAGCTTGTACTACCTGTCCTGTGCTAAAGTAAATTTTATGGCCAAGTTTTATAAAAAGAACATCACTTGCATTGTCTGGAAGAGGATCTTAAAGGAAGCATTAGCAAAGACAAATTAGCAGGAGCACTCCTCAGCACTTTCTAATCTGAGAGTCACTTTACTTATCCACAGGAGAAAAAGATTATTTTACAGAGAGCTGTTACGAGAGCTTTCACTTATGACCAAATACAGATGAGAAAAAACCTTCAGTGTCTGAACGCTGTTCTCCTTCCTCCTCTGTGCTATGACTGTGCATGTAGGAAGATGGGCTTCCCCTTTCCCACCCCTCATGGTCCCTAAGCCCCCTCCACATTAGCAGCTGGAGGAGCCAGCACAGCTCTCACTATGCTGGTTTGCTCAGAAACTTTTCCCCAGTGCTTTATGGTGTCCTCTGAGGCTGTCTTAGGAGGCTCGGGTCCAGAGGGAGGGGGGCCCCATGCTGAAACACCTGGTCATCTCATGACTATACCAGAAATGTCCTGTGCTCCTGCATGTGCTTCTTGATGCTGTAGGCTGCTAATTGCATCTTCCTACCTCTTGGGAATATCTTGAAGAGAAAGCATGTGGCTGTGAGGTGTTGCCATGCCATGTGAGGGAGGAGGCAGCATAGATGGAAATCCAGACCGGTTCATAAAAGGAAAACACTATACCAACACAAGGGACTATTTATACTTAATGAAAACCTTACATTTGAATCCTAGACCTGACTAAACCCATTTTTTTTTTCAAAAATGCTTCATTTCACCTGCACAAGAGTCATGACTGCCATCCATCCCACCTCTCTTAGGGGCTGTCCTGATGCAGCCAGTCATCTATATGCTGCGGAAATCCCACTTGCAAGCCGAGTGATCCTCCTTATTTTCAGTTTCCATCAGCTCTAAGTGAATGCCAGTCCGTGACTACCCCCAGCCTCCCTTGGGAAGTAAGAGACTCCTGGCTCTTTCTTTTCACCACACTCCACCAACAATTACATGTTTTATGGTAAAATTTCCCCTTCCTTAAGCCCTTTGCTGATGACACTTGGGAAGATGCATTTATTTGCAGGAGACCGGCTGACACGTGTTGATGTTACTCCTTTCCTAACTGCTGCTTTGAACATGTATCTCATTTTCAGGTGTAATGAACCTTTCTAAGCTTTTCCTTGTCTCATCTTCCACTCTGAACATTTTTTGGCAGTTACCTGTGACAGTCTGATGGAAAAGAAGCTTTACTAGAAGAGTGTATCACTTGCTGGTTTTTTTTTCCCACTTTTGTGATGAAAAAGCTCCTGTTGGGTATTTGTCACCTGGACTCTTCTTCAGAAGAGAGGACAGACTGGCTGGCAGCAGTTTCAGCATTAACAGGCTGTCAGGTCCTTTTAGGGACATGGCAACTGTGCCTGCCTGGCTTCACAGGTGACAACAGCTGCTCTGTCCTGCTGGGGTGGCTCTTTTGCATGCTTCACCAACTTGCCTTAGTTTGGTTCTGGGTTTTGTCACTGCTTTGTCACTGATTTTAAGGCAGCCTCACAACTGCAGGTGCACTCTCCTGTTGACAACTCTCTTGCCTCTAGTTTTCACCAGACACCAAACTGCGGGGAAAATTAATGGCACCTGCAAATTCTGTGCACTTAAATACTGAGATGCCTCATTTGCAAGTACAATGAGGTATTTTGGTGTCTGAAGCCTGTGCCTCATGTATCTGCATTTCTTAAGCATGTAAACAGCTGGGATTTATTCTGCAGACCTGCTCGGCTGGCAGGCAGGCAGGCTGGTGTGGCTGTGCACAGCATGGTAGGGATGGCTCCTCAGCATGTCCAGCGTTGTGCATGTGATGATCCCTGCCAAAACAGCAGCTCCTGCTCTCCCCCTATCCTCCAGTGGCTTTGGGAATAGCTCTCTATGGTTCTCTTCAGCACACCTGACTGTTGCTGAGGACTCAAGAGCACCTCGAACCTTGCTCCAGGGTACCCTAGCCCATTTGAGACCCTGTACCAGAGCTGTAAGGTGAGATTTAGGTCCAGGGGACCTGCCTGGCCCTCCCTGAGCCCAGAACAGCTTTGGTCACTTATGAAGAAGACCCTCGTGCCCTCAGCCAAGGGTACAATTTTCTGGAGCCCACCAGGGCTACATTGCCTGTGTGTTGCAGAAGGGTAGTGTGTGTGTGGTGTGTAAGCAGTTAAATCAAGCAGGGATGTGCTGTGCACTCCCTCTCTGTTGTTTCCCTCCAGCTAATCTCAAGTCATTTTGAAAGCTCATATTTTGATCTCACTGTATACAGAAAACGTAACAGCTCCAAACCCTCATCCCGACAGCACACAGGAAAGGCCATTGCTGTGCTCTCTGTCAGCACACATGGCTTTCTGTCGTGTCCTGGGGCTCGGGTCAGCAGGCAGAGCTCTCCTATAATGCTCCCAGGCTGGCAGGAGCTCAGGCAGCTCCAACACCTTCACAGCCCACCCAGAGGGATGTCACACTGGGGAATATGGGTGCAGTTTGCTCCCTGGACCCATGTGCCCTCCAGAGACAGGCAGTGACAACAGGAGCTTCAGCAGAGGGCCAGGGAAGGGGTGCATGGCTGGCCAAGGCAGCAGATTGTTACAGCCCTGCCCATGGCAGCCCTAAGCTATTACCCACGGGGCTGCCGGGGGTGGGGCCCAGGGGGCCTTCCTGGGCAAATAGAAACATTGTTCTTGGAATCAAAAATTATGTTTTAGGCACCTTATCTGCCAGGTTGCTTTGTGAGCGGGTGGCAAGTCACAGGCTCATGACACTGACTTGTCTCTTGGGCACTCTGCTGCCCAGCCAGGAGCCAGAAGCCCCAGGGACACAGAAAGCACAACACATAGCAAATCCTAATTTTAATTCTAACATTAAATTGCAGGAGGAGCTGCTTGACTCGCAAGCTTCTCTGCCCTCCATCCCATAGGGGTACAGCTGAAGAAGTGCTGCAGTTCCTCCTGCATCTGAGTCTGGCTGGCTCCTGAGTAGATTAGCCCTGTGCCTGGCCAGGGGATGCCAGCTGCCCTCCTCCGCCTGCCCTCATCTCTTCACCTCTCAGAAAGGGCTGAGGCTGCTGCCTCCTCTGTAGTCCAGCTGTGGGCAGTGCTGTGCAAGGCTGGCATTCACAGCTTCAGCTTGGCCCTTGCACTGGATAAGGAGGAAATGTGTTTCCAAAGCTGAATTGCTAAGGAAACATCAGGTTGAGCATGCAGGTGGGATAGGCAGAGCGAGCTGCCGTGGAGACGGTTGCTCTGCAGGACAGACGGACGATTTGAAGTCATTAGACAGGCGAGTGAGCTGTGATCAAATAAAGCAGAACTACCTGCAAATGCAAAAAAAATCAAGCGTGTCAGGGAAAGCAGGAATACAGAAGGGATAAAGAGCTCAGCATTAACCTCCTCTTGGGAAGAGTGTCAGGGCAATAATAACTTGCCAGGGCTTTGATTTCTGGTGAATGCCTGCAATGCAAGTGATTTGTTCACTGCTGGTGAAGATTTTGTTGGGGGTAAAGAGACCGGGGGAAGCAGCCCACGCTCATCAGCTCTCTCCAGATAAGGAACTGTTTGATAATATGGCATCTCTGCTTTTGGAGCAGGGAGAGCTAGTGGACTACTCTGCACAGGCAATTCAGTCCAGCTGGCAGCATGCAGGGGCCTTTATTACTGTTTCTTATGATTATTGTAATTTTTGTTATTATTATGATTACTGCTATTTGTTATTACAGACACCTGCCAAGACACACATGCCATTTTTTTGCCTTCCTAAACGCCAGTACCTAGTTTGTCAGCTGTGAATCTGTGGACACATATTTGAGCAAGCCATGGCCTCCCCTAACAGAATGCCGACGTGGGGGCCTTCACAGGGGACTTCTCAGCATGAACTGGGCCAGGTGTGTTGTGGGGTGTGTGTGTGCACATCCATAAGACAGACTGTCATTTTTTAACTGTCTTGCCCTTTCCTCCATAAGGCAATGTCCAGACCACATAAAATCAAGCTTCATACATGGAGAAAAGCATTTCTCCATACACTTTTACATGCCCAAGGCTTGGTGTCTCACAGGGCTGCAGGCTGTGTTTTTTTGAACCAAGTTCTTGATACATCCTGGGCAAGTCAGAGCTAAAAGCCTGTAAAGTGGTGATGTTTTCAGGTTCAGAAAACCTGACTAAGACCATTTGATATCCTCTGTATGGATTTCTGCCCTGGAGCATTGAATGCAATTTGGGAATCAGGTGTCCAACCTTATTCCTTGGGAGGGTCATTGTACATTTAATCCACACCCCAGATCACACAGCCAAGGGTAACTGGAGCTAGACTCACTTAAAAGCAAGACAAGACATTGCACTGACTTAACTGGCATGGGGTTGAGCCAGGAGAGATGTTTAGGTGGAGGGATTCATGATACAGCCTCCATAATACAAGGCCAGAGCCAACCCTGCTGCAACAGGTGGGCAGCTGGGGCACAAGCAGGAGCATGGTTGGTAAAGCTTTTGCAGACCCTGATTTACAATTTGTTCTGTCTTTTCTGGCAGAGGAGGTGGGTGATGTCCAGACTCATTCGATTCACCAGGTGGAAGCAGCCATCCATGGTGTTAGCTGTGCCTGAGGTCTGTGTGCCAGCATAGCACCCTGCTGGCTCAGCCATCAGCCCTTCCTGAACCTTTCCAGGGGCAGGTGGCACCAGCTCTGAAACACAGCAGGCACGATAGCAGGGGCACTGCAAGACCACGGGAAAGCCTGGGCCGTTGATGAGGCTGTTAGCGTTCTTTCAGTGCTTTAATGTACAAGTCCTTATGAGAAGACACTGGCTTAATCTCAGCTCAACTGGAAAAATGCCGATGACTGGAAATGTCATCAGCTGCCTGTGGGCCAGGCTGGCCCTGAGCTGATAAGGAGCAACGCAAAATAAAAATGTCAACACAAAACTGGAGAAACAGGCTGGTTGCAGCTCTTCTCCATCCTGCAGGAAGCAGGGCCCCGCTGCTACAAGTCCTTCCAGGAGCTGAACTTTCTCTAAAGCCTCAGTGACAAACTCTGCTCTTAGAAAGGGGAAAGGTGGCTGCTCTCAGTGCTGCAGAGGAAAAATGAAACTCTTGCCCCATTGCCTTAAATAAAGAGGGTAAGTAAAATTTTCTTTCTTTTAGGACAAATCTCATGATGTTCTGCGCTGCAACTTTGATTTTTTTAAGCACTGGTAGATGGTGGGGGAAGGAGACCCACCCAGAAGCGGGACTGATCCACCTCCCTCCCATCTGGAGTATGGGCTTGGAACACTTGGACACTGGGTTTGAGCAGCAGCTCCTCTCACCCCATGCCAAGAGTGCACTCAGGACTCCACAGGAACACCAAATACTGCGGCCTTTGGGCAAAAAGTAATGCCAGAAGTGACTATCTAACCTTCTTTCTTTGGTGGGAGGAACATGTTAATTCTCCACGGGGAATGGGGTGCAAAGCTCAAACCTTGTGACTTCTGCATCAGGTTTTCTGAAAATGTCACCTGGGCCTTGAATCTGTCTGCATCCCTTCTTCAAGTTTACAGAGAAAATACAATCCAAAAAGTCTAGGGAACTATACTTGAACAGCCAGCAGATAATAAGTAACTTACAAACTCATGAAAGCAACCTGTGAACTTTTCTGTGAGTGTTTTAGTGAGGAATCTTAGAAAGATAAGAGCCAGAGGGAAGCGAGGCAAAGAGTGATTTAGAAAGCCTGCAGCTGGTATCAGTGCTGGCTTTATGTCACTAAAGCAGTGGGGTTCAGAAAGGGGGGAAGACGCAAACATTCCTCACCTCACTGAATTCCTTGACCCTGGGACGTGCTTGCTGTGCGCCAGGTACGGCAGCCATGGGGGTTGATGTCGCTGGGAGGCAGCGGTGCCCCGGCAGGCAGTGTCCCCGGCAGCGCGGGGCTCTACAGACGGGCCCGGCCCGGCCCTGCCGGCCCCGCTAGATGGAGCTCGGGGCTCACGCACCGAGCGGGCTCCGCGCTGTGCCCGCTGTGCCCGGCGGTGCCAGCCCCGGAGCCTGAGGGGCCCGGAGGCTGAGGGAGCCCGGAGCCTGAATGGCCCCAGAGCCTGAGGAAGCCCGGAGGCTGAGGGACCCGGAGGCTGAGGGAGCCCGGAGGCTGAGGTGGCCCGGAGCCTGAATGGCACCAGAGCCTGAGGAAGCCCGGAGGCTGAGGGGCCCGGAGCCTGAATGGCCCGGAGGCTGAGGGAGCCCGGAGCCTGAGGAGTCCCCCCGCCCCCCGGCCCGGCCAGGATCGAAGCTGAAACCTATGCTCTCCTGCTGAAGCCGGACAGTCCCTGTGCGGAGGAGCTGGAAATGTCAGTGTGGGGCTCGGGATGTGGGCAGTCATGGAGGAGTGGGCAGAAGAGGGGTGTTGGGACAGCAGGGGGAACGATGCGGTGGTGAAGGTCAGCGTGACAAATGTCATCCTCGCTGTCAGGCACCGCCACGTGCCTTTGAAGCGCTGTGGCGGAGATGGGCTGTAAGGAGAGATGCGCCGGCGCAGGGAGAGGTGGCCTGGCAGGCACTGAGCTCCTGATGTGCGGATGGAGGAGAGAAGAAAAAAGCTTTGCTGAAACGCTTGCTTTTTGAATGGATAATTTAATCAGTGACATTAAGTCCTTCCAATTATTTCTTGCCATGGGTACTGCCTATTTATTAATTTACTTCATATAAATCCATCAAGCGGTTGCCACACAGCAAGTAAACAAAAGCACCCCAGAGTTTTGTTGGGAAGGCATAAAAGTAATCGAAGAGGTTAATTATCACTGTTAATTAATTGCTTAGCAGATTTGGCTGTGCACAGCATGTCCCGGTGCCCTTGGCGCTGGGAAAGGCAGGGCCATGGGGCTGGGGTGATGGCAGCAGCAGGGGCACCAGGCAGGGTGCCATTGGCAGGGAGGGATGATGGTCGGATATCAGCAAATCCAGGCTGGGACAAGGAAGTTTTGTGGAAGCCTCAGGACACCAGGGCTGTGACCAGCAGCATATTTCCTTACCTTCCAGAGTGATTTGCTTAAACAGCTTTGGCTTCCTGCTCAATTAAGCAGCTCCTTTGGTGGGGCAGTGGGGCCAGAGGGGCTGCCAGAGGCTGCCTTGGGAGAGAAGAAGGTTCAGAGGTTGGAAAACTTTCTCTGAAGGGAGCCATG
This sequence comes from Entomyzon cyanotis, assembly GCA_024500445.1. Taxonomy (NCBI): domain Eukaryota; kingdom Metazoa; phylum Chordata; class Aves; order Passeriformes; family Meliphagidae; genus Entomyzon; species Entomyzon cyanotis. The sequence continues at coordinate 14,966,705 of JAKEPQ010001027.1, read as the reverse complement.
AAGGAAGTTTAAACTAATTTAGCGTAACAAAGGAAAGGTTAAGAGGTGACTGGATCATCATCTCTAAGTACTTATTTAGAAATAAGGCTTCTGGAAGCAGAGGGTCGTTTAATTTGGAGGACAAAAGCATAACAATATACAATGCCTGAAAGATGAAGACAGGTAAAAGCACGGGGTGTCTCCCTTGTTAATGCTTAAGATTACCTACTAATGTATTTGGAAGGATGGTAGAGTTTCCATCCACCAGTATCTTCAAATACAGATTGAAGATCTCTCTAAGACACAAGCCTGGGGTCAGACAGAAATTATGGACTTTTGTTTCTGTGGCCTGTGTCTTGCAGGAGTTCATATGAAATTATTTTATCTGATCCTTTAGCCTTCAGATCTATTTATCTCCCTGCAATAACTAACAGCTGCCACAAATGTGCTAATTCCATCTGGTAGTTTGCAGATGACCATAATGTGATATATTTTGTGTCATCTTCGTCCCAAAATGTCGTTTCAATGTACACCCGGGACCTCTCTGCGATTGCCGACTGCAGAGCCCCCTTTCCCTCAAACGGATTTCAGTGATGCAGCATTTTCCTGAGCTGGTTTTCTGTCCAGGGATGGCTGAAAACTTGTTGCTGCACAATCTGGTTAAAGCATGTTTTGTGGTCCAGGCTCTGCTGTTTGCTGAGGACTACTGGGGTATGAAGTATCCATCATCTGCAGAGGCCATAGAACTTTATTTCTGCTGAGCTCTGTCTACTCTGAAAAGTGACTGTCACTGGAATAGTGGGAACAGATACCTGCATTTGCAGAAAACTTTACAGGTTGGGAGGAGTCCTCTTCACCAGAAAAGTTCAGGTTTCTGCTGTGTAAGTCCAAATTTGCCTGATGGGGACATGGAGCTAAAGCTTTCAGCTTCCAAATCCACCTAATTTAAGACCTTTGCATGGTTTGAATTTCTTCTCCTAGGAGTCCTTGAGTTGCTCAGCTGAGTGTTGTGTTAATGCTGGGCTTTGAATTTGCTATTCCTCCCTTGCATGGCTATGCTCTGTTGCCCAACCGTGTGGTAGTTCCTCAGCTGATGTAAATCAGTTTAGCTCCACTGCCTTTGCTCCTCTGTCACATTCCCTGGCTTACAGCATCTCCCACAGCCCAGTGCCCTGAGTCAGCCACCTCAGTAACCTCACTTGCCCCCAGGGACCCTGCTTAGGAAGGTGAGGTGTAGCTGGAGTTCCAATTCAAGCCCAGTTGGCTGAGGCAGAACTTTGGTGGGGCAGTGCTGTTGTACTCTTGGTCCCAGGCCCAGGCCTGGACTCTCACCTCTCCCACTCTTTGGAGCAGGCCGGTGAATTGTTGCTGTCTGTGAGCCCCCTCGGTGCTGGTGGTGTGGAGGATTCGACCTGGTGAACAAAACAAAGCAATACAAAGCAAGCAATACAAAGCGAGCAATACAAAGGAAGGCAGCGTCCCTGCACTAGATCCTTGCCTTTAGCAGGCTTCCTGGTGCATTCAGACTTCCAGCATGACTCAGGGTATTGCAGTGAATCTTTAAGATAACATCTTTTGCTTGCCAACATGTAGGCTGACTGCCAAAGGTGGGGGAGGAGATCTGTTATGAGTCTTTTGTATGTGCTCATAGTAAATAGATACATGCCAAATTGATTACACTTGCCTTTCTATTTCTCCACTAGGAATTGAAGGAAGGGAAGAAGTAGTCCCCTGTGGTCTGCCCTAAACTGTTGTCTCACATGCTTGGTTTCTCAGGTGCCTGTAGCTGCCCACTGCTGCTGCTGCAGCCAGCACACACCCGAGAAACAACGGCATTGGAATCCAGATTTTGCCGCATGGATTGAGGTCCCTGACCATTGGGCAGGATGCTCTCCCACGCAGTGTCTGAACATGCTGCTGGGTGCGAGAGGTGCTGATGTCCCTGGTGATAGGTGAAGGGAGCCAGGATGCAGCAAGGCAAAGTGACATGGGGTGCTGCTGGCTGAAGTCAGAGCTGCCCACGGCAGGGACACCCTGCCTGGCTCTGCCCTTACCCTGCAGAGCTGAGCAGCATGCTGGGCCAGCTCAGCCCCACCTCATGCCCTTGGTCCTTGCCTACTTTCAAAACCCCAGGACAGCATCAGTTTTTGATCTACTGTCTCATTGCCAAACCATTAATGTTTCCATTTTAAATGCTTAATACAATGGCCTTATTTTGAAGTCTGCCAGCTGAGCTGCCTCTGAGCTGCTTAGGACTATCATTTCCAACTGTTCTCTGGCAAGATGATTTCTCAAATGATTTAAAAAAATAATCAAAGTTCTAACCACATCTGTGGCTGCCTTTATCTCTGAGAGCAGGGAAAATTAGCTCGGAGGCTGTCAGGTGCTTTCTGAAATGGAAGTCTTCTCCTGCAGACGGCACAGCTCCTGGCAGTGGAAGGACCAGCCGCTAATATGGCTCTTGCTGAGATTTCTGGCACCAGTGTTCCGTGGCTGAGTGAAAAGAGCAGCCTAAAAACCATCTGATTTAGGCTGCTATCCTAAATCAGCTGTAGATTCCCTTCACACACACCATCCAGCTGTGCTGATGCATTGGCAGGCTGACCCGGTAAGGAGATCTATAGTGTTAGTGAATGGTTTTACTTAAATGCTTCTCTTTTCCTGTTACTTCTTCCTGGACTGCAGTATTGGTCCTCCACCCTTTCCTAGCACAGCTGGCAGAGAAGGCAGCAACACAAATTTTTGCTTTCATGGGAGAGACCGGCTAAGATACAGAGCACATTTGGAGCTTTCTCTGTGACATACCAATGAGGTTCCACTGGTGTACTGCAGCTGAAGCTCTGTTCCTGTCATCTCTAAGAAAAGTTGATTAGGTCCAGTGGATTTCTGACTTCTTTTATGAAGAAGCTGTAAAAAGTTCTTTTCTTCTGCTAGTGCTTTTCTCCAGGGAGTTGTTGGCAGGGAGAGGCGAGTGTCTCAGCAATAATACATTTCAAAGTTATTATGCCAGCAGAAAAGAAACACAAGGGTTTGAACTTGGTAATATATATTTTTTTATGACAGGACAGAACTCTAAAGGGGCCCTCCTGCTGTGCAGACCTCCCTGGGTTTGCAGGGCTCCTGGCTGACTACACTGTGGGATGACAGCGGCTGCAACTGGAATCCTGTTTCAGGCCTAATCCTTCGGGAGGTTCTGCCACTGAGCTGGCTTCCATGCTGGCTGGGGAAAATGGGGATTTGGATGGAACCTGGCTGCCCTTTGGGCATGTCCCTTCTTCTGACTGTGGACAGACAGGGGCCCTTCTCCCTCCACCTACCAGTCACGGTGACACATTCAGGTAGTGAGCAGTGCCACTGAGCCTGAACCTTTGTGCTGCTGTGCTAATGGTAGTGCTGTCACATAGGAAATGAGTGAATTGCTAGCTGAGACCTCTTCTTTTTGTAATGATTAACCTTCTGCTAATGATTTGATATAATATTGAGCGACATTGAGTGCTGTGATATTGATGTTTAATGTGTTCCAAAGCAAGGGCTCAGGAAGCAATAAAGATTTACTCCAGCTAATGTGTGAGGGCTGGGTTGTCCCTGGGCCCTGCACTCACTGATGGCATGATATGTTTGCCGTGGTGTGGCAGCATCGTCTAACAGAAGCTGAATTTCTGGCTAATAATTTAATGAAGGCTTTGCTGTATTTCCAATTACTGGAAAAAGCCACTATTCTATTGGGATATGTGTTATAAAATCAGCCCTTCATACTCCAAGGAGCCAGGGGAGACCACCTCATACCGCTCTTTTGGCTCTTGATCAGTCCTGCGACAAAGCCTGCCTGCCCCATGGCAACATGTTGGGCCATACAGAGGTGCTGCCCATGAGTCTGGGGTGTGGCTCCCAAATGGAGGAGAGTAGCAGAGGCAGAGCACCTAACTGGGGCACCCACACCACCCCAGGACCCTCTGTGCCCCACACATGGCTGAGGTACATGGAGCTGGTGCAGGCTGACACCACAAATAAGATGGCGTGGGAGGAAAACTTGGAAGGACAAATTACTGTGAGTATTGATTCCCCTGACTGCTTGCAGAGGGATTTCATTTAGCAACACTGCCAATGACATTATGTGCAGCATCTTGTCCATGGCTGGTTCAGTGGCATTAAGAGAATTACTTTGGCCTAATGAATAGGAATAAGAATATTTCAACCTCCTCCCTGGAAAGTAATGGTGGATCATCAAGTGTGCAGCCAAGTTCAGGTCTAGTCACTTGCCAAGTGAATGCAAATGACAGGTTGTTTCATTTAATGGATGCCATAGTGTGTTGGCCAAAACTGTTGTCTCTTTTCTTTGTGGATTGGTTCCCCCCACCCCCTCTTCTAAATCAGACTTTGTCTCTAATCCTGATTGGCTTTTTTTCAAGCAGAAGACATTTTTGCTGACTCTTGCACTGAAATCTGTCTTGTAGATTGCACCAAAACTCCTCTATCAGCTGTATTTTATGCTGTGCTATGGGAAGAGGCAGAAGCTGGTGTGCTGGTAGTGGTCACTGCCAGTCACTGCCAGCCTACTGTGGGGCCACGGCTCCCAGTCTCCTTCCAGCTTGGAGCCAGTGAGCTGCTCCATCGATGTCACTGCTGCCCCATCACTGAGACCACAGGGACATTGTGGAGTCCCACATGCTGGCCTGGGGCCATTTGCTGGCATGGTGGTCTGGGAGCATCTGGGCACCTGGGTTTGTACAGAGAGCTTGCAGTGCTCCAGCACCTCTGCTGTCAGCTGCCATTCAGCCAGCACTCCCCAACTGCTCCCCACCAAAGCCTCCCTCCTCCCGCACGGCTCATGGAAGTGCTGCTTGACTCGGCTGCTCTGGTTGGCAAGAGGTTTGCAGGGGTGAAAGTTCCTGTGAAGGGCCAGCCCCTCAGCTGCTGCACACCCAGCCAGCCCAAGTGTGAGGTGGGTGCTCTGAGCTGCAGGGTCCGGGTGGTGCTAAAGCACAGCTGCAGCCCCAGCCCAGCGCAAGGTCCAGCCAACCGAGGCCAGGGGCACTGACACTGGGGGCGTGGATGGAGGGCTGCACACACAGGGACTCCTCGAACACGGGCTGTGCCTCACCATGGTTCACCAATTAGATCAGCATGAGACAAAATACCATCATGAACTCACATTTTCAGGTGGGACGCGATGTTTTGCTTCATACAACAGTGAGGATTTGCAGTGGCCAAGGGCGGGCTTTTTCCCTGTTCTTTTGTAAAAATACAGAGAGTGTTTGCAAAGTAAACTCCAGTATTTCAGCTACAGACTAGTCACCTTTCAAACTAAATGCCTGTGACTGCTCACTGCCAGTTAATCCTTGCATGGAGGTTTTTGGTTAAAGAGCTGAAGGGAGGTGGGGTTTTACTTATTTGTTCAGAATCAGGGTTCTGTCCTAATTAATTTTTTAGTTGACAGGTTTCTGCTTTGTTTCTCCAAGTGTTTTGATGTATGAGCAGAAATGTCACACAGGATGTGTGTTTGCAAAAGAGGCTGATGGGAAAGATCAAAACTGATTTGTTATGTTTGCAGAGAGAGGGGCTCCATATCTGTGAAACAGAGCAGGGAGTGACTGAAGGCCCCAGACACCAGCATTTTGAAGCCGAAATTGTGGTTGTAAGCTGGCTACCAAAGCCCTGCTGACCTTGCAGAAGCCATGATTTCATGTCAGATGTCTGTCACATCCTGATGCTCCTTTCCCAAGTCCCAGCCTCTGACCTGCCCTGAACAAAGTAACTCAGCAGAGATCTGGGGATGAGCACAAGGGTTTCTCTGGCTTCAAGGCTGAGCACAGCAGGGTCTGCTGAGTGATTTAGGAATGAGCTGGGCTGGGAGAAATGCTAGACAGGTCTCTGACCATTTGCAAACAAGCTGCAAAATCATGCTCACAATAGGGCGGCAGAGCTGCCTTTTGACTGGAACCGTGCCTGGAAAATGTATTTCCCAAGTGGGGACTTCAGCCATTACAAATCCCTGACTGATGTGGTCGAGGAACATGGCAAACACATGACCCATTACCATGATCCGCCAGGCTGGATCCTGCTAATGTGCTTGTTTAACCCTCTCCAACACTACCCAGAAGCTTTTGTCTCTGAGTGTCTCCAGTGTTAGCCCTTCCTGATGCAAACCCCCCATCCCCACAGGCACAGGCAGATGGGAGCTCCCTGGAGGAGAGCTGGCCTGGCTGCTGGGAAAGCAGCAGTGGAGAGCATGGGAACAGGCAAGGAGCTGGCTGCACTGCTCCCACAGAGCCTGGGAGAGAGTGCTTGCTGTGAGGGCTCATTAGGGCAGTGGCTTCAGTGCTGCATGGGGTGGGACAGAAATTGTCACCTCTTTCCTGACACAGGACTTCTGAAAATCGTCAGTCCCCCTGGTTCTCTTTCTTCTGCCTGGTTTGCTTGCAGCTTTTGTTCTTCATGGCAAGCCGTTGCCACAGTGGATGGCGTGGTGTGGGGTCTATGATGGGATGGATGGAGATAGTATGGTAGTCCTGTCTGGGCTCCATAGCAAAACCCCTATGCTTTATGGACATGATATCATGGTTTTGCGGACATGGACACATGTGAGGAGCTCCCGGTCTCACCCTGCAGCTTGCTGAGGATGTTCACCTCCACAGGCAGACAGTGAGCTGCCATTGTCCTTCATAAGCTGTTCTAACTTGTCTCTAACAGGGCTCCAAGAGCACAGTCTGCCTGGAATGATTGTCATCCACAGCAGCACTGTGGCTGGGCCTGAAGTTGGTGCCAGCTGAGGCGCTTGGCTGAGATGCACAGTCGTGGAGCTGGGTGCTCTCAGCTCTCCAAAGAGCTGTGGTACTGTGTTCTGACATTGGCAGAGGCTGGCACTGTGCTTGGTGAATTCAGAGGATGCTTATACACAATTGTGGCTGGGAAGGATTGAAGAGGGTTTCTTCATCCTTTTAAACAATAGGTAACGGCAAAACCATCCCCTGCCTCTTTTAAAGACGGCTCCTTTTCCTGATGGGTAGATAGATATAATGAGATTCTCAAACTCGTAAATCTGCTGTGACTTTATTACCTGCATCTGTTGGAGATGATGTGAAGAGAACTTCATACAGAGAGGACTCTTGAAAGGTTACAAAGGGAACCAGCAGTCTTCAGAAAATCTTCATCTAGAGAAAACAGCCAAGAAAACCCACGTAGAAAAAAGCACTTGAGCTGGATGAGCAGGTGTCAGGGATGAATGCAGGCGACACAGGCAATGGGGCATCTTGTTGTGAAAGCAAGCTGAAGCCAGTTCCCCATGTGGGGCAGCTCTGGTGCAGGAGCCAGCTGGTGGCTGCTGTGCACAGCCCCCAGTCCAGCACCAGGCGTGCAAGGGGCTGGCCAGCACCCCTACCCTCGCACCCAGTATCTCTGTACTGATAAGGAGGGGCACAAACAGGGGCAGAGCTGAAATGTGCTGTGCCTTTCTTATTTGCCCTCTGGCGAATGTTGCCCTCATTTCAGCCTCTGCCCTGAGTCAGGGACATTGGTGAGACGCATCCCCGTAGCTGCTGAGTCTGCCACAGTGGACAGCCCCGTGGGTGGGGTGATGGCACATCGTGGCCTCACCACATCCCCATGCTGCTCCACCTTCCCCTCTGGGCTCTCACAAGGTCACCCTTGGGACCCGTGACATGGGAATGGAAAGGGGTACAGGAAACACCCACAGAAATTAACTGTGTGTTAAGCTGGCCAGTAGATCAGTGGGGATCTGTTCGGCACCCAGGTGAGCTGGTGGCAGCTCTGTATTTGTTGAGGAGCCGTGGTCCAAGGACTGGCAAAAACCCTGGAAAGATTCCAGTAGCTCCTGAGCAGACGGACTATTTCTCAGCTGGGACAGCCTGCTCAGTGTGGCCGTGGCCAAGAGAGTGGCAGGAAAATGAGATGTCGCAGCCTGTGCCTTGCCCCAGGATCGGTGGTCAGGGAGCTGTGATTGCCAGGTAGGGGACTGCAATTAGTGAAAATGGGCTGGAGGTGGTTACCAGAAGGTGCAGCCTGCTGCCAGAGCACAAGCTGGTGTGCAAAGTCATGTCTGTAGTTTGATGCAATGATGTCCTCATGATGCAATTTGATTTTAGGCAGCGATTTTAGTGGTGGAGAGCTAGACTTAAACCTGCTGCTTCCTGTTGCAAGGAGGAAGATGTGTTTGGTGGCTTTCCTGTCCCAGGTAGCCTCTGCTCTTGCTGACACCTCACCCTTGCTGATACAGGGAGGCAATCCAGAAAGCAGAGCTGCAAGTGGGGAGAGAGCAGATGATATCTTTAAGCTGTGATCATTGAAGAATATTAACTGCTCTTGGGCTTTCCGACTGCCAAAAAGTGATGCTTGAGCAATGTGGCGCCAGGAATCCTGAAGTCACTTTTGTAGCCTTGGAAAATGCAGCTGCTTTGGGATTTCAGCCCAAGACGGCTGTTATTATCCACTGTGCAGAATGAAGCTTCTGTTGGGAGCTTTTACAAAGGCCATCAGTCTTCCCAAATAGTGGTTGTTTTTATCACCTGGCAGTAATGATACTCTCTGGTCCCTTTAATATCCGAGTGTGTTCCCAAAGTGAGACTGGGAAACTCATTTAGGGCTCGCCCCCTCCAAGGGAAACAGCTTACAATTTTCTGCCAGGTAGCCCTACTGTTGTGAGAATGGGCATGGTTCACCTAATAAAAACCTTGCTGACAGACACGACCTCCTGGAGGTTTATCTGAGTCGTTTGTTGTGGAGCAGAGCAACATATATCAGGGCTGAAATAGGTGCCAAGCAGCAATCCTAATGCACGGCGTGTCTTCTGTAATTGATTCGCAGGCAGGACAAATACCCGGTGGAGAGCGCAAGGGGCCCTGCCTAGTCTCCCAGCTAAAATGTTATAACGCTGTGTGAAATTGTATTGCTGAAGCCCGTGGCTAAAATCCAGCTTGTGGGCTGGCTGGCTGTAAAGCTGCATCACTCAAAATATCCCCGTCCCTGCATGCACTGGCTGGGGCACTTGGGCTCCAGTTCAGAAGGAAACATATTAAAAAATGGATCAAAAGTTATGACTCTTGTCAATAATGTGTGTGCAGCATTGCATGTGCATTGGCTTCCATTATTTGGCCAATGCTGTTTTATTGTTCCTCCAGGTAAATGTTGAATGAAGAAAGGCTTTGTCCAGTTGCTTATTTTGGTCAGTAAATGCTGTGGGTGCCCTGGGGGGAAGCCCTGAGTGATGGCACCAAAGCCACCTAAAACCATGGGGAGTTGTGAATTTTACGGGTGGCTGAAGTTGATGGGGATGGCTTGGTGTGGCAGTGTTGTATAAAGTAGTTGGTGGCTCTAGGAACACCCCAAATTCCCTGCACTGGGGAACAGCCTTAAATTTTGTTGCTCATCTGGCATCTCATACATACACATATATGATATGGCATCTCATATATACACGTGGGGGCAGCTGTGGTACTGCCTCCCCATTGTTTAGTGACTGGGGAACTTGGTGGGGGGGGAGGTCCCTGGAGAGGTGTGAAGTGTCACTGGATGCCCCTAAGATGCCTCCCCAAAAGTACATGCTGGCTGGGGGAGCAGGTAGCAGAGAGAAGCTGCCATCTCCTGCGAGCTTCTTAATTTCATCAGCTGCACAGGGCTGCTTCACCACGCATCCCCCCCGGCATGGGATCAGGAGGAATTAGAGATTTGATCCTTGGGAAGGGCTGGGGGGAATGTCTTACAGTGTGAAACTGGAGGAGCTCAGCTTGTTTAGCTTATTAAAAAGAAGATCAAGAGGTGACTTAATTGTGCTGTGTGAGGTACCTTCATGGGGAGAGGAAGGCAGGTATTAAAAGGCTGTTTAATCTAGAGGAGAAAGGCATCACACGAGCCTGCGCCTGGAAGCTGAAGCCAGACAAATTCAAATTGTGAATCAAACAGACCTTTTAAAAAGTGAATGTTAATAAAGATTAAACTACCCAGGAGAGCAGTGCATTCCCTTGCCTTTGATATATTTAGACACAGACAGGATGCATTTCTGACCCATACACTTGAGCCAAGCAGGAATTACTGGGCTTGGTAAGGAGTAATTGAATGCCAGACCCAGCCCTGCATCAGGGAAGGTCAGGTGAGATGATCTAATGGTCTCTGCTGGCCATCAGTGCTGCCGTGCCTGGAGGCTGTGATTTGTGTGCCTGTGTCCAGGCAGCTGGCAGGGACATGGCTCTACCAAGAAAAATCAGTGGGGAAACACAAGGAACGTGGCACTGTGTCAGAAGGGACAAGAAGACAAGTGAAGACTGATGTGTGTGTGGAGTGTCAAAATACTAGAAAGGAAAGTCTTCTAGCCAGAAAAGGGCTTTTTATTAAAAAAAAACCTGATTAGCTCTGGACACTAGCAGACATGTACATTTTTTGTGCTTAGCTACCCCTAATTTTTCTCACAATTTATAAAAAATAAAACTACCCCTCAAGTTTTATGCTGACCAGGAAATAAAGATTCATTTGGGGAAAAACAGAGACAAGTCATATCCCAATTTCATATAAGTAGGTTACAGTGAAATGATACCTGAAAACCTCAGTGAGACCCAGGAGTGGCTCAGGAACCACTGCTCACTTGACAATGCTAGAGTATGTTGTTAACTTACTTTCGTCTTTATTTTTATGAGCCACTCCCCAGGGCTGGCAGTTGAGTATGGATGCAAAGAGGAGCTGCTGTGGGGTGTCCTTCATAATTTTTAATAATACTGTGATTCAGCAGAGCTCATCTGCTACTCAGGGCCCCGAGTCCCTGTCCCAGCCCTGGGGGATGGCCTGCATGGAGCAGGATTCTGAGATGCAGCACTGAAGTGTGGAGGGATGCACTGGGCCTCAGCTGCTCCCAGGCTGAGCGATGGGCTCCTGCAGCAAAGGATGGAGCCTGAGGGAGGGCTCTTGCTGAGAAGTTGTTCAAGGTGCTTTTCATAATATTTAAAAAATGTGTTTGCTTCCTCTTGCAAATGTTCAAACATCTTTAAAGTGTCTGTGGTGCCAAGCTGCTTGTCGCCCTGTTTTATGAGAAATAAGCTTTCTTTAAGGAAAATGAGCTACAAAAAGCGCAGCAAGCCCAAAGTTAACAGTGAGCAGACCGAAACTAAATTAACACCAGCAAGATTTCAGCTGCCCCTCCGAAATATTGTGTCTCACGGCAAAGGGTCTGAGAAAAGATGGGATAACAGATTGCTTTAGCGCATCTTCATGGTGTCTCTGCGGCACAGATGAAGCTCAGGCTGGGTGTCCTTCCCCTTGCCAAGCCTGCAGTGAGGACTCAGCCCCCAAAAGTGGACATTGGGAGGCGCTGGCTTGGCAGTGCCATGAACACCCCTGGGTCCAGCACCACAAGGAGATGCAACTCGGGACACTGTAGCCAGATGGTTTAGACAAGCATCACCTGCAAAACCAGAGCATGAGCCCAAAAAAAGAAACAGCGAAGAGGAAGCAAGGGACAGGGCAGGAGAGCCTGGCCTTTCTCCACTGCCATAAATTGGAGGCGAGAGAATGGGAGCGTTAGCCATTGGCCATGGTGTCACAGCTCCGTGTGGATTACGTTGGCCAGCTTCAGTGATGAAAATAGGCAGCCAACAGTGAGCTCCTCTTTGTAAAAGAAAATAGTCAAAACAGCTTGAAAACTATTCATAATGAGAGCTCTGAGAACAGCCGATGCTATACACACAGAGTGAATACTGTCATTAAGCACTCTTTGGATGACAGTCCCAGCAGTTCATTATCCCCCATCACTGCCTAGGGAGGGCGGTGGAGGAGAGAGAGAGGGGTAAGCTTTTTTAAAAATAATCCTTTTTTTTTTCACCTAAATTAATCTCCACTGTAAAGCAGAGCACCAAAGGAGCAGTATAAAGGCAGCATCCTGCCTTGCCAGTGACCTCTGAGGCTGGAGCGTGGGGCCCTTGCAAAAACCAATGCCACAAGAACACAATTTCAGCCTTCATTTTATTTAATTTGCTAATGGATTGTATTTATCCTTTCCTTCTTTTTTTTTTTTTTTTTTTTTTTTAAGATACAGTTTCTGGATGTATTTTCTTCCTCTGAAAGTGCAAACAAAATTTACTTTTAAGACCCTGGCTAACATTTCTGACTCATACCAGGCAGCATCTCCAGCAGATGTGAGCTTCAGCCTCACCACCCGTTCACCATGAATGATGCAGCAGCTGCTGGGAGCTTCCTTCTCCATGTGAGAATACTCATGTGCAGGTTGTGGCTTCCATGTGTGGAAGCAGGTGGGTGTCTCAGGCTGTACCCATGAAGCCCCTCCACGTGGGGACTGCAGGACAGGGGGAGAGCCAGGAGGAACAGGTCTCCCAGCTCTTGTCCCGAGGTGAAGAAAATTGTGTGGTTATCTGTGTAGGGAAGAGGTGCAGGATGCGAGCTGGGCATGGGCAAAGGGCTGGCAGCATTGTCCATGTTTGCAGACCAAGCCAAAGTGTATCCTGCCCAGGCTAAATGGGGACATCAGCTGGAGGCGTTTTATAATTAGTTCCTCATTTGAAGAAGAAGTGTTTGGTTTTGTCAGGGACAGTGTTACAGTGCAGATTGGGTCTCCTGACCAGAGGTTTTTAGAATGTGAATATCCCCGTATGCCCAGAGGAGCCTGGTACCCTATCACTGCGATCCAAATTCATCAGGGTATCCCTTGGCATCAGGAGGAACACTAGTTAAAACATGTGCAAATATTTCCCTAGCCAGCAAAGTCACCTGGGCAGCTGTGATGAGTCACTGTGGCTGTGTGTGGCTCCCTGCACTTCATCAGCATTATCTTTCCTTCATCTCCAGTATCTGAAGAAAACATCGTAACTTATTCCCAAGTCAGAATGCTGAATCCCTTCAATTCCAGCAAAATTGCTGTGTTCACAACTTTGTCATTATCCTGAAGCTGATAACCTCTGGCAGAGGTGTTAATTTTTTAAGTCATTGGGCAATGTCCTGTTTGTGACACTGGGTATACAGAAATACAAGATAAAGCGGCCCTTCCCATCCACCATTCCACCCAGCCTCACTGTCCTCCTCAGCCCTTGAAATAGATCCTGATTTAGAGCTGCTTGGCTGTAGGTCCCATTACAGCCTCCTCCTCATGTGCTGTGGTCTGGCATCTCTGCACAGCAGGGACTGTAGATCACAATTGGAATGGTTTTATCCCAAAGCAGTACAGTGCTTGTTCCCAAGTGTGGCACTGCTCTGTTTTAATGAGCTTTGGACATGGCATTGTCAGCAGAGCCCTGGCTGTTTGATGATGGTCAGTGGGGACAATTAACCCAGTGTGTGCCCAGAGCCTCGTCCCTGCCTGTGACCCTGGCTGGGGTAATGCCAACAGCATGGATGGGCTGTGGCTATGTGAAACTGCCTTAAAGGGACCTACTCTGACCCATCTCTTCCTCTTAAATTGATGCTAACATTGTTTCTAAGCTCAAAGTCCAACTTCTCCCTTTGGAAAAAAATAGAAAAAGACTATTTTTGAAACAGCTTCCAAGTGGGACTCTGTGACTTGCTCCATAATGTCACCAGGCCCAGATTCGGATGCTCCTTGCTGATACCTGTGTCTGTACCTGGCCTCCACAGAGCTGGTGGGGACAAGGCTGGGGCTTCTCATCCCAGGGAAATGGACTAATGTGCTTTGCACCATCCCCCTCCCTGAATCCCCAAGGCACACAGCCCTGTGGGGGTGCCTGGGAAGGGTTAATTGTGCTGCTGCCTTTGCCTTTGGCCACTTCAGCATGTGCCTTGGTGTTTGTCCCAGTCCTTTGGAGTGTGGTGCTGCTGCAACTGGAAGGAACTGCTTGAATGGCACCAAGTACTTGTGTATTTGTAGTTCAGAAAGGCAAGAGTTACTGAGATGGTTTTCCCTTTCCAGGAAGAAAGCCAGAGCCGGGACTGGTCTTTTCCTCCTCCTCCTTTCCTCTAAACCAAAACAAACAGAACTTTTTAGCTGCTTCAGCAGGTAATCACTGCCTGTGTGTCAGAAAGAGCCATGGAAAACTCTCTCCTCAGAGAGAGTGTGGCAGACACAATTGGCCTGCCACATGTTGGCAGGGAACTGGCACCTTCGGGGCATTGGGATTTTCTTGCAGTGGCAGCAATGGGCAGTGGTGATGGGACAGCCTGTGGCAGGAAGTGGTACAGCTTCTCTGCCTGTCCCCATCCTCATCCCTGTCCAGGCTGTGAGGGCTAGGGGGCCTCAGATGGTGCTTTTGCTTAGGCAGGGTCACCAGTACCTGGGAAAGCCCCCCCAGGAGGAGACCAGGCTCCCATCACCCCCTGTGTGGGTGCAAGAGAGGGATGTAGTGAGGACAGGGATGGGTGCACACAAACCATATCTCCCTGGCTGAAACGGCGTTTGTCACCCATAGGGAGTGCCAGGCCTGGTTTCCTATGTGTTTGCAGAAAGTCTCCTCATCCAACAAAATAAATAAATGGATAAATAAGAATTGCTGGGTGAGATGTGGTGGCAGGGTGCCAGTCCCAGCATAGCCAATTCATTTTCAGTTCTCATTAATTTGGACTGACCTTTGCTCACATTTCCACCATGAGCACGTTCAAAACAAGGCAGACATTTAACTCTGTTTTGGGCAACGTTACTCTAATGTGGCTTTTTTTTTGCATAGCTCTCTCTTTTATGGTAAGCAAATGTACTGCCAACTTTTCTCTTGCTATGTACACCAGCGAAGGGAACCAGATGCTTTGTGTTTTCCTCCGAAATGTATCTGAATGTTGTTTTTTGTTTAGTGTTTCGGAGGGAGGGCTGGCTTACAGACAGCATTTCATAAATCCAGTCCTCACTGCACGCTGTTTCCCAACTTACAGCGGGTCCCGGCTGTGGCTCCTGGCTGGATTTGCGGTCTCTCCTCACAGTGTGGCAGCAGCCCCTGAGGCGCTGAGGGGCTGATTCCCAGCTGTCCCACTCTCAGTGGGGCATGGTTGCCTCTGGGGCAGATCCCACTGGAGGGTGAAAGGTGTGGGGCAGGGCAGGCTCATCTCCAGACTTCTTGCACAATAGACCATCCACAGCCATTGCCTGTGGCTCTAGAGGAAGCTCTGGGATCAGCCTGGAGAGACATCCCTGAGGAAACAATCTCCAATTCAGGAATGGGTTTTGCTGCTTGTGGGGAGCAGGATGTGGGTACTTGCCTGGTTACTGCTGCTCTACCTCTGGAAATGGAGGGGTTTCACTCCCTTATGCTCGGTGACACTGGGGCCATATGGGGCTGCCTGTGCTCACCCCTCTTCGCCAGGGGCTCAGAGCTGGTGTTTTGCATGGTGGAGGCTGCTCCTCCTTCTGTCCATGCAGCTCTGAGCTGTTGAAGCCAACCCAAGAAGTTCTTGCTGTGCAAGAAAATCATGTAGTCTTGGGCAAGATTGTCAAAAATACCTGTGCCACCAGGGCACTTCTAGCCATTTAAAATAATTCCTGTCCTCTACCTCCATCTGTACTTCTGCTGCTATTTTTATAATCACTCTTCGGCTTTCAACTCCTTATCTTCTTTAGCTTTCCTTCTCCTTTTCACACTTCATGCCCTAAAATCTTTTCATCACCTTTTTTTTTCTTCTTTTTTTTGGGTGTGATTGGGCTTTATTTCTTCTCCTCCGTCAGATTTATGTGAGTTGTCAAGTCCAGCAGCCGTTTGTCTCTGCCTGATGACAGACTCGCGTCCCACCCCCTCCGAAATCAGATTCATGGCTGTTCTTTAAGGCCCTTTAATATTTTAATGCTCTGACTATAAATTCCATTTTCTCTAAGCTTCAATCCTTCTGTGGGCCTTCCCGCGGAGGGCCGGCGGCAGCCCCCCCGCTCTCCGCCGTGATTTGCGTTGTGTCACAGGCGGCGTTTGCCATGGCTTTGCTCCACGCACGGCAGAGGAGGGCAGGGGAGGGGAGCATAGCAGGAATTCGCTTTTCCTTAAGCTCAAACGATTCTTCAAACCTTGACAGGAATTGACTTTTTTTTTTTTTTTTTTTTGCTTTCAAGACATGATTTGTTGTGGGCTTGTTGTGCTTTTTATTAAAATGCTCTCGTGGAGTGCTTAGAAAGGTTGGCTTTGCACAGCCTCAGCTTCCTTCTTTAATAAATGCAGCCTCGGCTTACAGTTTTTCCCTCTGATGTGTCAGCTGGGGGACTCACTCTCCATCTCAAATACACCCAGACTGCTTAAATCATCCTTATTTCTCTCAGAGGGAAGAGAGACTTTTGCTCTCCAAAACTTTTCACACCCTAAGTTAATAAAACTTCTCTGCTGAAAGGGATGAATGTGACACTGTGCTGAGGATTTCACGGCCGAGCGCTGGATTATTGCTGTGGTGTAAAAGGCTCCCCAGCCTTGGTAAGCACATTGAATGTCTTCTTAAAATATGAGGTTGAAATGCATTTGGCAATGGCTGCGTTGCTCAACACAGCCCATCAAGGAGGTGTCCTGTGCCTCTGCTGAAGCCACTCTGCCTGGGAGTGTGCTTCCAGGGCTGCAGAGAGAGCTGGGCTGGGAGACAGGGCAGAGTTACTCTGTACAAACCCGAGAGACCAGCGGGGCAAAAACAGTGCTAGAAATTTTGACAGTTTTTGTAAAGAAGTCAAGTCTGTTATTAAGCATGAGATTGGCAGCTGATCCGAAGGGTGACAAAGCAGCCCTGCACAGCACCAGGAGGGACCTGATAAGAAATTATCAGCAACATCTGGGACAGCTATTTCCTCTAGGTTTGTAAACATTTAACCAAGGAAATGTTAGCAAAATCTATTGCAGCAAACAGTCCTGAGCCACCAGCATGAGCTGGCTCACCCTGCAGCCCTCCACCCACTGCAGCAGCACAAGGAAGCAGAGCTGTATTTCTTCCCTTGATTTTTGGCACCCAGGCCAAGGCGGGGGTAGAGCTGCTGAGTGTTTAATTCAGTGCTTTCCATTTCAGATATTAGTGGTGCAACTGAGTTATGACACAGGAGCCGAGAGAGGAGTCATTGCCTCTCAATACATTCAGGATTAGTTATTTTCCCATTAAACTGCTTTAGACATGGTGAGTTTGTTGCCTCAAATGGCTCACTGCATGTAACAGGAGTTGAGAGGAAAGCCTAGTCCTACCTGATCAGTGTGAGTGACAATAAGGACCTATTGAATTCAATGCAAATTTTGCTACAGATCTATACAGACCAAAACTCAGTGTCACCCTCTGTATTTACACCACAGGGCTCTACTGAGAAGCCACAGTAAGGCTGAAAGGACACAGCAGGGACACAGCAGTGGTGGCACTGGCTGCAGTCACATCCCTGGTGCTCAGCTCACCAGGAATCAGCACTTGGGGGTTCACCAACACCTCTCAAGGCCAGGTGGGTTTGTTCATTTGGGGTGTAAAGTGGGAAGGTGTGAACTACTTTGGTGCAGCTACAGTAAACAAAGCAATCCCGCTTTTATGGGAAGGGGCTATTGGGAGCTTCCCAATGGAGCAAAGGTGCCCTTATGGGTGCTCATCATCAAGGTCTAGGGAGCCTGGCAGTTACAGATGCAAAGGCCATGTGCTGCAATGGACAGGCTCCCTGTGCTCCCTTCAGGGAGGAGCTGGAGCACCAGCCTCCCTGCCTGCCAAAATCATTGTCCATGGCAAAGCTGACACCAGGTTTCGCTCAGTCTCGTTGGATGGCTGGCAATAGTGCCAGGCTCCGGGAGACAGGCGTTCTTCAGAGAGAGACAGGAGAGAGTGAGGCAATGGGAGGCTCTACTTGCACCTGCCTGCAATTAATTAATTAGGAATCCACTCATTAGCTCAGCCCCATGGCTCCCCTCACTGCCAAGCCCCCAGCTGTCCAGAGAGCAAGTCATTATTTGAAAAGATTTCCCATTAAAACCAAAAGCAAAAGAATATTTGAAAGAAAAAGGGGCAAGAGAAACAGCAAGGGTTTGCACACGATTGCAGTCAGCTCTAGAGATGTGCTGGAGTGGCTGGATCCCCATCTTGGAGCAGCCTGAGAATGGTGACATCGATTTCATTAGCCTGCTCAGCCCCTGACTACTTTTGTGCCACATGAAACACCCCCTGTGGCTCCCCACGGTCTGGCCTCTGTTGGCAGTGGGTACCCTTGTGGGCATGGCAAATGCACCAGGGCACCCCGGGTCCCACCCCATCCTGCCGGCTCCACAAGCAGCCCCACTCAAGTGCAATCCCAGCTTGTGCTGAAAAAACTGCCTGAAGATTTCAATTTCCTGAAGTGGGTGCCTGCCCCTCCTTGGTGCCCAGGCAGCAGCTTCAGTCCAGCTCACAGGCTTTTAGCCTCTGCCAGAGAGCACATCTGCTTTGCCTGCCGTGTTTCTATTACCTGCTCTCTGCTCCCTGCGTTAGCCGAGGCTCCCCCTTAAACCGCAGTGATTTACAGGCGGTGTTACGGCAGGACAGGTCTGACACTGATTGAGTCGCTTATCTGCTGTCTCCGTCCTGCTCTCTGACAGCCTCTCCCCCAGGTATCAATCTGCACATCAGTTCTTTATTCCTGGGTGAGAGGAGAGCTGTCAAGGTTGCAGCTACACTGTCATCTTCATCTAAGCTGCCAGCCACCCTTCATCGCTTAAAGACCCTCTTTACCACACAGATGCTTTGGGAGGGGGTCATCGTGTTGGAGATGGCAGCAAAATTTCATTTGCTCTCAAGGTGCCCAGGGCTTGATGGATTGGCTCTCATTTGTCA
The DNA here is from genome assembly GCA_024500445.1 of Entomyzon cyanotis. NCBI lineage: Eukaryota > Metazoa > Chordata > Aves > Passeriformes > Meliphagidae > Entomyzon > Entomyzon cyanotis. The sequence goes on along the minus strand of JAKEPQ010001027.1, from coordinate 14,948,045 downwards.
GGGTGCCCATAAATAAACAAGCGTTTCCAAGCCATAGGTTCAGCCCCACAGCTTCTCCCTTCTGCAGCCCCGCAGTGGCTTCTGGCTGCCTGCTGCAGGGTGCTGGGACCCCTGTGAGACACGAGGCTCCCCTGGGCCTAGGCTTCCCCCAGGGCAGTGGGACAGAGCCGAGGGAGGATGGAGAGGACGAGTATGTGGAGCCAGGCTTGGCATTGGGGTTTGCCAGGAGTCCACACTGTCTTCGTGTGACACCCAAGGATGGGGCTGAAACTGAACTGCAGACCAGCCCATCCCAGTCACTGCCCACTTTGGCAGGTTCCTAGAAACAGGACAGGGATACGCTGGGATACCAGCACCTGCACCTTTGTGAGGTGGACAAACTGAGACCAGCTGGTCCCCACCAGTGCACTTTAGTTATAAATGATGTTTTTCATAGCCTAAAACTGCACTCTTCACTGGGATCACTGGCAGCATTGGGCAGTGGCAGAGGGTGACAGGAAGGGATCTGCATCCACTCTGGGCTTTGGTCTCCGGTGCTGCTTTTGGGCCAGTGCAGCTTCCAGCTGTCCCCAGCTCTGATAGAAGAGGCTGTGTGTGTGCACTGGGTCTGCATTAAAACCCCATGTCACCTCAGTGTGCCAGGCAGCCTGGGGTAATCCAAAGGGACAGGCAGTGCACAGCAAAGGACATCAGTGGGCATGGCCCTCTGTGCTTCCAGTTGCACCTCATTTCCCTACTGCCCACAGCCTTCTTCCAGTTTGGCTTCCTTGTTGCTGCTCTTTCATGAATAAAAAAGCCACTGAAACATAATCTCTACCATAATGTTTATTAAATAGTAATTTTAAAAGGTTTTTATACAAATCATATAAACACAGTTTTATTTTTTGTTTTGTTTTGTTTGTTTGTTTGTTACACCAAAGAATCACAGTAAAAGCTCTTTAAGTCCTTAAGTCCTGGCTCAGCCAGTGAACGGTCAAATACCTTGAACTGCAAACCTTGGAGAATTTCCATTTCTGCATATAATTTCTTAATGGTTTAATTCCCATGCTCACCTCCTGCACCTTCCCACAAAATGAAGTCACCCAGCACTACAGCCCACCCATTAGCAACATGTCCTGCCATGGGAAGCGTGTGGAGGCAACTGCCCATTTAAGCAAAGGCATTAATGCCGATTTTTTTTTCTGAATTTCACAGAGGGAATTGCAATCAGCAAACCTAATCTATTTGCAGAGGAGGATGCAACGAATTGAATGCACTGATGACTTTTGTCCCGCTCCCTGTTGAAGTTACAATCAAACACAGTTTTCCGTAGAACAGTAAAGCACCTGGCAGAGGTAAGTGAGGTATTGGCTGTGCAGCATTATCGGCCTTCTCTCGCCTGGCAAGCACACACGTGGGCCCTGCCCCAGCTGCCAGGGGCGAGCAGGACACGCGGGCTGGGCGCTGCTGTGCTGGGCCTGTGCCACCTTAGTGCCAAGGTCAGCAGTACTCTCCTGCCCCAGATCAAGAGATACATTAACACGAGTCAGTCCCACGGAATAAGTCACATACACGATACATACAGAGAATTCACGTGCGTGTGCAAACACACTATTTCTGAATATATGTATATATGAACTCTTCTCTCTGTACGCCTACTAGACACCATAACATCACCTTTTTAATTATATATTTTTACCTATTGTTTGCCTAAGTTGTCTTTTCTACTGTATGGTCCTTTTCCATTCATCCTTCCCCTCTCCAGTGATTTGAAGGGGATAAAATCACAGAGCAGCAGCAATCCAGCTTTGAAATGGTCTGGTACATTTCCTCTCACTGCCTCTGTTTCTTTTGTACAGTAAAATAACACCCCTGTGGAATTTTTCTGTGAAAAACACCAAAAGAAATAAGGTGATTCGAAAGGAGAATCAGAAACACATTTACTGCTGTTTTGTCGGGTGCACAGTGTGAATTAAAAAAATGAAGGCCTTTGTGTGTGTGCGCATCTCTGCGTGTGTGTACGAACCATGGATGCTCTGATGACGTAGGTGCTGTATCTGCTCCCCCAGTACACGTGAGTCTTTCTTACAGCCAAGAAGGGTTCTTTTTTCCTAAAAACTTATTGTCTGAGGGAACTCTTCGTGAAACAACAGACAAATGTTCCTATTCCCACAGTACTGAGGAGCAGCTGTGACACTGCTCATGTGTCCATGCTCATCTCCTCTCCAGATGTTTCTTGTGTCCCCAAACACCTGGACTCCTGCACAATGTGTTTGTGGGGCTGGGCAAACTGAGCTTCACAACACATCACACCTTTGTCAGTCATAGTGAGGAAAATAATTCCATACCCAACCCAAACAATTTGCCAGGTAAAATGTAAAAATCAGGACATGCCAGGTATTACCAAAGAGCCCCTGGAAAAAAAAAACCCAATGTGACAGAAAGGTTTCTTATTTATGTATGTGCAAGCTGATAGAAGTGATCCATCTGTACTGAACTGGAAATGAAGGCATCGGTTTGGGGTTCAGCATTTGAAGTCTTTTTCTCCGTTCAGTTGTTTTCGTAACACTCCTCTCCCACAGCACAGTGGCAAGTTGAGAGGTATCAGCTGCCACACAATGTAGCCAGACCATTTGAAAGTAGAAGGACGAGATTTCTGCTGGACTCTACCCAGGGAGAATTCTGCTGGGCAGAGAGTGGTGAAGAAGAGCATTTTGTGGGGAAGGATGAAGGCTGCACTTGCTGTTTGATACAGCACTGATCATCAGCTGGAGGAAAAATACTTCTTCTAAGGCACTTGTTCAAAGTAAAAAAAAAACCAAAAACACAGCTCATAGATAGAACTTGGGGTTTTTGCTACTGTTCAGGAGCAACACAGCTTTGCTCTGAAGGGGATATGGCGGCAGCCATTTGGTCCAGCAGTGCTGATGGCACCAGCTCACACCCCCCAGCTCCTGGGAGAAGAGGAGCACCAGGAAGGTGAGGGGGTGCCAGTGGGCACCATGGCCAGGCTCCCCAGGGCTGTGGGCATGGCTCCACCCTCCTTCCCTGTTCATTTTCCCTCCCTGGCACTTTAGAGAGGCCTCGGCACTGTACCTCAAGTCAAACCCCAAGTGAAGCCCCCTTCCCAAAGCCATTGCGTAAATGGCAGCAACCTGACAGACTCTACCTTTTGTTTGCTGCAAATTTCTCATTATAGCAAAAAGAAAAATGGCAGGCTCAAGAGGGGTGGGAGATTCAAATAAAGGCCTTCCCAATGAAGGCCTCAGCTGTTGCAATCAAAGATCTGGATTTAATAAATGGCTCTTATTCACAAATCACTTTAAGGCTCTTCAGCTTCTCTCAAAGAGGTGCTTCTACCTCTTCTAGTGTTTCCCTTCTATTTTCTTTCTTAATGATTTCAGAAAGTGCTGTTGTTACTGTTGACACTAAAGCCAGTATCCCACCTTTCCCCTGCTACCAGGAGAAGTAAAGTTGAAGGTAACAACATGCTTCCATTTTCAGGACTGCAAACTGCAGCTTCCTGTTCTTAGCGTGAAGTGCACAAATCTCTACAACGATATCTAGACGGAGTCTAAAATGGACAGGGGCTCCGTGTGTGTGTGTGTTATTTCTAAAGAAATCCCTCAGCCTTCTCAGCAACTCACCAGAGAAAGGAGGTGGGAAATAACAACCAACATTTAGTTTCTCACATCCAAAAGGTAAACCAGGCTCCCTCACCACAACCCAGCCACTAGCATCAGCAGAAAATGAAGATGAACCAAGAAACAAAGGGCTCGGTCCCCCCTCGCCCAGCACAGTCTGGTTTGCAGGAAAGCCACTCGGTCCCAGTGGAGCGTGACCAGGCAGCAGGACCTGGTGGCAGGAGCAGTGCCTCCCCTCACTCCTCCTGCTCCCCTCATTCCCTGTTATGGCATTCAGTTCCCATAGAAAACAGCAAAAAATGTACTCCCCTGCCAGCCCACCTCACCGGGCACAAAGCCAAGGGTGATCCCCAGGCACCCATCAGGCCTCTGAGCAGCACTTCTGGTGGTTCATCTTGACCTTGTGCTTGATGCCGTCATACAGTTCAAAGTTGTAGTTCTCCAGCGTGGTGGAGCTCCGCGAGGACAGTCCAGCATACGAGCACGTGCAGTAGAGGAGCAGACCAGCACAGATGGCCCCAAGGAGGACACCGAGGGAGCTCATTGCTATAATGGTCACCAGGATGGGATCCAGGGTGTACAGCCAGCTTTTCTCTTTGTCCAGCTTCGGGGTTCCTGGAGAGTTAGTAGAGAACAGTGTGTCGTTCCTATCCGATCCAAAGTAATCTGCAGTGGAACGGGCACTTATTATCCAGGGATCACTTTTTATTCCCCCTCACCTTTATGTATTTCTTACTTGGAGTTGTGATGGCTTTGCAAGAGTTAAAGTATGTATATGGGAACATCTCAGCAGGATTCACTAATCCAGGTCTAGAAATAAGGTGAAGCACCAAACTACCAAGGAAGTTAGGCACCCTGATTCACTTTAACACATCAGACTATTGACACAGCATGCAAGTGTTTTGCACCCACTGAAACTCTGGCCCTTCCAGAGTTCTTCTGGAACCAGGCCCTTCTGGCCTCTGGGTTCAAAACTATGGAATCAATCTGTCACAGGTCTCAGACCCAATTTTCTTCATTTACAAGTCAAAATGCCATGCAAGCAGCAATTAATGCTTAAAAGATCAGTTTCACTTGTCCTAACACAAATACAATATATTGACTTTGCAAGGTTGCTGGCTGTTGAAAAAGGAAAACAGGAAAAGAAAATTAATGTCTTTGAACACTAAGCCACCACTTCAGTTTATGTTCTCAAGTGTGTTCTAGCTCCTAACTTCACTAAAGCTGAGGTTTGTGAGTATTCTTAGCATCTGACACTGAAACACAAGCTGCCACAGCTGAATTGTCCATGTGGCATTTGCGTACCAACCTGGATCATCATTGTCTTCAAAGTCTTGCTCAGAGCTTGGAAAGTCATCCTCCATTCTTGGGAAGTTCACTAGAACAACAAAATGGGAAGCACTGTTTGTTAAAAGAGGCCTTCCAGATGCATCATTGCCACTAGTCACTGGATTGTGAGACCAGCCAGAAGAAAGTAATAGTCAAACTTCTACAAGGCTCTTCCTCATGGAGGGAGGAGGAGCTCTTTATCTTCTTCCCTTAGCCAAAGTCAATGAAGACTCTTCCACACTTGAGAGAACAGAATCTTCACACTACATCACATTTCATAACCACCAAATGACCAGCTTTTAAGAAGAAAAGAGAGTGAGCGTAAAGCAAAGAAACTGGACAACTTGAATAGCACTAAAATATTGTCACTGGTGCCTCCATAATGGCCATAATTCACTATTAACATGCTCATGGGTATTACCCTTACACCTTTGAATAGGATCTTAGTGCCTGTCATTACTTGCCACTAATGCTGGATCCATTTAGCACACACTCTACTTTTCATCTTTTCCCGTACATCTTACTGGATATAGAGCTTCAATGACCCAGTTCCTCTTTGGGTTTCATGTAACTTCACAGTAATTTGAGGAATTCATGTATCATCATTATATGTTTTAATGTAAAAGCTGGTTGAGATGGAGAGAGAGGCAAATGGGTGTCCATATCTAGGTCCTCATGTTAACATTTCCTTGATCCAAATTCCTTTTAGTGGTGACATTTCTTTCTATTGTTCAGCACAGACCAAGGACTAGTAACCAAATGCACATATTATAATCTGAGCAGAAGTAAATTATTTTCCTGTGCAGTCTTCCTATCATTATCTCTGCGTACAGTTACCATGGCTCTTTTTCACTTTTCCAAAAGAAAATGTCTTTTCATTTCAATCTGCCAAGAGCTTTCAAAGCTGACTGTAACTTGGGGTCCTTAACTGAGAAGGTGTCTCAAAATGATCAGGAATGCAAAAATTCAGGGACTAGAAAGTGATAGAAGTCACACCTTGGAAATAGTTGTGGTTGGAACCAAGATTACTTTGTGTCTTGTGCCAAAATGGCAAGAAGACTTTAAAGAGGTTACTTATAAACAACCAAAACCAAAGAATGTAACTTGTGCCTAAAAAGCCATGTGCAAAGAAATTGTTCAAAACCTTATAAAAGAATATTTCTGCATATTTGCATGGGTATTTAAGACTTGAAAAGGCCTCCTGGATTGTCAAATACATTTTTTTGCTATCCCAGACAACTGTGTCAGGCAATCCATGGCAGCTACATTTCAAGGTTCTTTTCCAAAGCAGGGTCTCTGCTTGAAGTCATGCTGCCCCAGCACCACCTGACACCTGACTGCAGCAATCCTCTGCTGGTAGTAATGATACCTTCCCACTCCTCGGACAGAATTGTATCTGCACCCAAAGGTTTAAGGGATTTCTTTGAATTTTCAAGCGAGCCTGGCAACAGGAATGCACACATCCCAACATTTGCCCCTCCTGCTGATGAGTTCTGCATCTAGTGAGTCAGGTAGTTAAGGTGACTCAAGGCTGCTGGTACCTTGTTGAAGAAACAGAGGTGCACACTGCCTTCTGTAAATCCTCACTTCAGCAGCGAGTTCACATGATTTCTCAACAGTTCTCGAACTGACAGGCCCAGATGGCAACATCTTAGGGCTGGGAGAACTGCCTGAGGGCCTCTTGCAAACATTTAGAACCAAACATGTGGAAAAATAACTTGCAAAGCAGTTCACACGTGGAGACGTCTGCACTGCTAGTCACCCATTGGAAGACAAGCAGTGAGATTTGCCATCCGTGTCACCCAGAAACTGCATGTTGCTCAAAGACGAGCAGAGGTCAAAATTGGACAGTCTGCCCAAGGAGCCCATGTGTGGAGAAAGGCTGTTGGAAGTCATTTGACTTTCCATATTGTAGCTGCTCTAAATTTCGTGAGAGAACAAGCGAGCAATTTGATCCTTTTGTTATTTCCCAGGGTAACCTTGAGGGAAAAGCCAGAAATAAAAAAGTATTGGTTAATCAACACTTTCAAAAGAACACCAGTTCTTCCAGCCTGAAAGGAAGGAGCGCTGGGAAAACTTGAAAAGAGAGAACATTTATACAAAAAGCCCAGCCCAGAAACTATTTACTCTTCTAGTGATTTGCTCAATTCCCCATGCTAATACGACTCTTAAGTCCTGCTTAAATGATACTTTCCTACTTGCCCATTTTCTTTCCTCCTCAGGCCCTCATTCTTCTGTTCCCCACATGCTATTTCATTGCGATTTGATTGTATGTTATCATGCAGGGCTCTACACCCTCTGGAAAGCTTTAGAAAAATATAATTCAACGTTTCTTTTTCCATACTGGGGATTCTCGAGTCATTAACTGAATCAGCTCAGGCTGTGTGGGTGTCTGTGGGAATTGAAGCTGGTGGTCTCAGTTCAGTTCCTAGTGGAGATGATTTAGAATCTAGCCTGTCACAGAATTTAGCCTGCTGTTTGTCATCAATTAGGCTCCTTTGGTACAAGTCTCAGCAATACTGTCACAAGTGGAGCAGGCCACAGAAGGCAGCTCCCTTAGAAAGTGGTGCCCAGAAAAGACCTGCAAGCTGGTGGGCAGAACGGGAGAAACATGAATCACTCTGTGTTGTGGACAGCTGCTTCCTTAAAGGGTGGATTCCAGGCACAATTTACCTCGCATTTTAAAAGAGAAAAAAAATATACTAGAGAAAGGTAGTCAAGAAAGTTAGGGGGAAACTGCAATTAAATATGAGGAATGATTTCTCCTGAGTGAAAGGCTGTTTTTTAAAGCCTGTGTGCCAAATGATGGCTGTGAACACCTAGCCAGTCATGGCCAAAAGATGATATTAGCAAGATGATGTTGGAAACAGCCAGATGCTGAGAAAGGCTGTTATCTGTTGGATCTGAGAGCACTGCCAGCTCTAAAAGGCTAATTTATAGGACCTGAAAAGAGAAAGATGAAATTCTAATCAAAGACAAGGACAGATTTAAGTACCATGTTTATATGAACTCACATGGAGGGAAACCAGGAGAGAATTAGTATTTCCAGAGATTAAAGAGCTTCAGTGTTCATCTGTTTTAAAATATTAGCAGGGGTGGGAGGGATTGTGCCACAGCGGACAAGGGAGGTACAAGAGCAGACAAGGTTCTTTGGTGTCCCACCGCAGACATACTTGTGCCTCTGGCAGGGAAGCTCTCCAAACCTGCCCGAGGCAGCTCACCTCTCTGAAGCTGAGCTTGGCATGTCTTATGGCCTGGCAGGTACTTCCCACCACCACAGCTGCCCTCCTGCACGGCCTCACCAGCAGCACCACCACCTCGGGCAGAGACCTCTGCTCCAAGCCAGCAGCTATTGCTCTGGAGAGAACACCCAGCCCTGATTTCTGGAAACTGGACACATTCTCCCAAGGCAAATGACAACTGTCAGGAAAAAAAATTGCTGTTTCTTTCTAGCCTGACTTTGTCTGGTTTAAGTCCAGACACCAGGTGCTGCCTCCTGCCAGGTCCCTTCACCCTGGGCCAGAGCTCAATCACCCTGCATCTTTCTCTACACACAGGCAAATTATCTGTGGTGCCTCTTGGAGTCTGGGCAAACAAAATGAGCCTCTCAGCAGGAGGTGGCTTTCCCAAACAATATATCAAACTTGCAGCAATTTCCAGATATTATTGCCTGCCTAGAGCTGCTCTGGCACAGGATAGCCTGGCCAGGAGAGCACCCAGGATGCACTTCTAGCATCCCTGTGCTCCTGCTCCCCACTTTCTGCAGTGGTCCATGGGCTCTGGGGCTTAAAGTGATGCAGCAGGTGATTGTGGTTTGTGAGCTCTGCTACCTACAGTCTTTCATTTCCAGTAATATCTGTGGCTGTGCCTGCTGGGACAAAAAAGCAGAGCGTGTAGGAGGAAGAGAAACAAATTGCTGGTTTTGGGGAAATAAGCAGCACATGGTTGTTTCCCCACTGTGGAAAGGACTCGAGGGCAGCCAGCTACATGCTCACTCCTCTCTCCTGCTGCTACAACATCCCTCTTGGCCACTGCTATCCTGCCCACCAAGGGGAGCGTAGGAGGTACACCACTGCTCTGCTGCCAAACAGTGCCCACGAGGGTCTGAAATATTAAATGCAGCCAAAGCCAGGAAAATGGGGTCAGAAATTGCCATTTCCCAGCCTTGGCAGAGAGAAACAGAGCTCCAGCTCTGCTCTCATCCTTGCTTTTCTCTCTTTGCTCATTCCCAGTCCTTTTCTCTCCGCAGCAATAGTGTGACTCCAACACACATCATTTTGTTTTGACACAGCAAAGCAGCCGCCGTGGCCTCGCCTTGACACCGCTCTGCTTGGCGGCTGCGCAGCGCTGCTCCTCTGGCTGGGAGCCCCGGGGGCTGGGGGTGACACCTCCCACCCTCGGCAAATGGAGAAGCACTTCTCAAAGCAGCAGCACAGGCTCCAGGCAGAAACACTCCCTCTGAATCTCCCATTGCTCTATTTCCAGCTGAAAATCCACCTCACTTCTCTCTTTCCCACTCCCCCAGAAACACAGGACTACTTTAGTTTACAGAAGGGATAAATCCCTGCCAAATTTCAAATTAAAACAGTGCTTTGGCTACAGTTGAGCATTAAAGAAAGCAAACAAGCTGCCACTCCCCAGCTCGGCATCCCTCCGCAGTGCCGGAAGCCCTGGACCTTATTCTCTGATTGCCTTAGGGCTGCCCCGGTGGTGGCCGATGATGCACACCACAGACCACCACAGAACTATCGTCACACTGGGGGCACAGATGAGCCTCTTATATTCCTTGGGCTTCCCATATTTAGATAAGGTGGGAAAGTATGGCTGGGCAGGTGAAAATCCCCCACCAAAAGCACTAGGAGACATGGAGCCAGGCTGGGTGCTTGGTGTGGAGGTGGCCACGAGCAGGCAGGTATATTCCAGCCCCAGTGCTGCCCTCCAACACATGGCACCCGGCCCTGCTGCACGCATGGCAGATGGCCAGGGTGGCTGCCCCAAATGAGTACCCTGCCAAAGCCTCCCTGAAGCAGACACATCCCCTGTTGCATTCTGACTCCTTCTCCAGCGTGCCCTGCTTTTGCACCTCTCCTCAGCACCGGCACCAGGCCAGGGACACAGCGGTGGTGGCATGTGTGCGTACACCATGACAGCAGTATCACACAGCATGTGTTTCCTCTCCCTCTCTCTCAGTGCTGGACTACCCTGGAAAGGAGCTGACACGCAGGTTCGGTGCTCTGTGCCAGAGCTCACCTATCCCAAGCCAAGCAGCTCGTCGGCCCAAGGGTGGCACTGTCCCCTCCACTGCCACGAAAGGGCTCAGAGCTGGGGGAGAAGCCGGCAGTTCTGTGGCATCCTGGTATGTTTATCACCCTCCCCGTTGTTGCTGTTTGTTTTTGCAGTGCAATGGCTAACGACACGATTCCTCAAACTGGCAGTCACGCCTGCAGTCTCTGCTAAGAGCCGCCAAAGCCACTGATGGAGGAGCTGTGGCAGAAAGCCAGGCGGCTGTCCAAGCTCGCCTCAGGGCCTCGCCTGCTGTCTGCGTGCCTCACTGCTGCCCTGAGACGGGGTAAGTGGGGGCTGGCCCCGGTAAAGTCAGTAGGTTTTCACAGGGTTTCTAGAGGGGTAAAAATCCAAACATAGTTCCATGCACATCCTGGTTTCTACCTTGTTCCCTTGTGCTCGGCAGCAGAGGCATTTCAGCCAGGCCAGGAAAAGCCAACCTCATCCCCACAGCCCCAGAGGGAAAGCAGCTCCAGGGTCCCTGTGCCAAGTGTCATCCTGCAGGTGCCTGCTGCAGCAGGAGGCTGACCCAACTGTGTGGCCTGTCCCTCGGCTGGTGAATGAGCTTTGCAGCCTGCTCCTGACTGATCAGCCATCTCAGGCACACTGACATTGCCAAGGCACAGCACAGCCCTTCCCACGGCGCCCTTTGATTTGCCAGGTCAGCACTCCTTCTCTCACATCCCCATTAGGCACTGGCTTTGCCCCAGTGCTCTCAGAGTGCCCATGGACCCCCTTCTGCTCCTACAACACGACACCAACTGTAAAGACAAGATAAAAACATTGACACCATCAGGCCACATACCACTAGGGAGCCATGCCTGAAGCCTCCCTGTGACACACCGGACACATCAGGCTTATGTGCTCCCTAATGTTGCTCCCTGAAAAACAGAGCCCCTACTGCTCCCCTGAAAAGTTTTCCACTTTTTTTTTTTAAAGTAGACACTTAAATGCCTGAAGTTGCTGGCAGAAGAGTTTGCATCAAAATCAGACTACGCAGTATTTATTTCCTTAAACAAAGCATACTAATTTTAGCTGCTTTCTTCCCTAGGATGTGCTGCAGCCTGAGCAGCACCCAACTCTCTGGCCAATCTGTCTGTGGTGCATGTATGGAATAATTAATCCTGAACGATTCCTCCCTTTTCGTCTATTTACTTAACAGAATTTTTTTCTTCCTTGTTGGGAAGCCATCAGTCAGTTTCTCCCTCCCTGTTTTTCACATGTGCATATTTGTTTTGAATTTTGCTTGAACAGTCGCTGAAGTGTACAAAATGCAAATTACAAGTGTAATCTGCTTTGCTGTACAATTAGAGGGAAAAAAAACCCTCTTCCAAAAAAAGCAGCATGGGTCCTCAGCTTTGCTCGTGTTTGAATAGGCAATGTGAGGGATCACATTTGAATTATTTTTTTGTTGATGGCCTGAATTCTTAGCAAAGTCAGGAAGTTTCATTGCAAAGCTGAGCTTTATGCCAGGGTACAGAATATGATAGAAGGAAAATAAATGAAGGAGGGAAGGAAAAACCTCTCAAACTGGCAGCAAAATTTATTTCACATGAAATGTGATGCTGCTGACTCTGCTGAAGGGGTGAAAGGTCCACCTAGAGAAGATTGGAAGCAGAACTGCTGCAGCAGAGGTCCCTGTAACAAGTTGGGAGGACTCGGGGAGGGAAAGCAGGGGACATACACCTGTCCAAACACTCGGTGCTGTGGCACCCAGGCCACTCCCATGCGGGTTTCCTGAACAGTCTGACACACAGAGACGAGGATTGCGCAGAAGAAGAAGGCATTGCTGTTTTCATTATTAATTTTGGTAATGGCTTCCCCATTTTTTGCTGTGCTCAGGGACAGAGCATGCAGCTCAGCTGAGCTGGCAGCCGAGCCAGCCCCAGGGAAAGTAGGATGTCCTGTCTCCAGGGGCCCCAGCTGGAGAAATTCTGCATAATCACACTGAGCAATTTAGCACTTAGGCAACACTAGTGAAATCCCCAAACAATCCCAAGAGTCAGTCGAGCCTCCCAAAACTCCCACGAAGGACTGGTACAAATGTAATGGATCTAAAAGCTGCTATTAATGGCCCAGTCCTGAGTGCAACAAGGCAGGGTGCACACAGCAGCTGTGCTGCTGGGAGCTGGGTCTGCACACAGCAGGAGCAGGAGCTTCACTTGGCTAAAAGAAATAGCCCTGATGCTCCAAAGAGTTTTGAAACTCTGCTTTGCTTCAACCAACAGCATTTTTGTTAGCAAAGGAAGAAGAAGAAAGAAAAACCCCAGATATTTGTATAAAAATATCATCATTTTATTACATTCCACAATACATCTTCAAAGAATTTCAAATTTCCACAAGATATTTTTCACACACAGGCAACTGGGCAATGCTGGGGATGTCAGGGCTCAAGGAGCAGGGGAGAACTGGGAGTAAAAATCTTGAAGTGACCTTCTGTTTTGTCTTTGGTGATTTTGGTTTGAAAGACAGGGTGCCACATTCTCCTCTCTGACACACCAATGCACACTTGCTAAGTCTATGGGGGTGAACCTGGTCAAAGTGAGATCGTCTGAACTAGAAAGGCTGAACTGACTTCGGAAATGTGACAATATCATCTGCTGACATGGCTTGGGCTGACCTGAAAATGCAGTGAGCACATGCCAGTATTTCACATCTGTTTTAATTTGCAGCTGACTGAGAGGGATGGGATTCCACATCCCAAACCAGATGCACTGCAACAGCAGTGCTGTGTGACAAGGAGGCTCACGGTGAAAGCACCCTGGCCCTGGAGGTCCCTCTCCAGGGACCTTTCAATGGGACTGCCTTCCAGGTGGCAGGAGCTCCCCGAGTCCATTCTGGCCCTATGGGACAGGCATGTCCCTGCTGCTCTCAAAAACCTCGTGGGAGCCAGGCCCGGGTGCATTGGTGCCCCGAGCTCACATCACACCTCATGTGCTCACCATGGCACATCACCCTGGGCTTTTCTGCACTCCCTGCATGTTTTAGACACTTGCTGCTGCAGCTGAGAGGATCCCACTGAAATCTGTTGTGAAAACAGCATGGGGAGCTGAATTCAGGGCTGCATGAATTAAGGCAAGGAGGGGGATAGAGTGATACCCCCATTGACAGACATCCCCTGGGGATAGGGCTATGCTGCAACAGGGGCCAATACCACTTAAGCACAGTTTGTATTTCTACTGTTTCCCAGACCAAAAGGCAGCTCAAGGCTGCAGGGAGGTTAACAGAGCTGCTCATCTTGACTCATTTTATGCAATATTAATGGGCAAAGGAAGGGTGGGCACTAGCAAGTTTAGAAAGGGGGAGGGAATCTGATCACTCATCACAGATGGACACAAACAAGATGGAGAACCTTGCTCACTGGAGGTACTTTTTTTGCCTGCAAACAGATTAGAGTTAACAATTCAAACCACTTTTGCATGTCATCATTCAGTAATTTATATAAGGCATTTCCACTACAATACGCTGGGCCATTCAACAGTCGGAGGCATGTGGAGGCTCCTCCTCGCCTCCCCAGTTAAAGCAGCAGCAATAGCTGGGCCCCCCAGGCGCACTGGCTGGGCTTGGCTTGCTAGATGTTACTGGCGCTCGAAGAAGCAGAACATTAGCAAACGCAAAACTGACATTCTAGAAAGTCAACGGGCAATTTTTATGATTCAGCAGCTATGGATTGGGCAGAAGAAAAAAAAACCAAACCCAGAAAGGGGAACTGTACTTGTCCCTTGAACATTTCTAGCAGAAAGACAAGGAGGAGTCTTCTCCCCCTTCCCCATGTAAAAGCAAAACCATCAGCACCCAGAACGAGGATACTTATTAAATAAATAAACCTTCAATTCTCAAGAAACTACAGTATTTAGCATCCACTAAGACCTGCTGAAGTCTACGTGTTACCCTAAGGCTGGCTTTAACAGATACAAACAAAACATTCATTATGAGCTTCTCTGATATAAGGCAACTTTAAATAGATTCACTTGCGGGTGGGGGAAGAGGAGGGCTTCCCCTCCCTCTTCCAAACAATGGCTGTGTTATCATGTTGGCTGCAGAAGGAATAAAATGGAGAGATCTTACTTTTTGAATATCTATGGACCTCTCTGGATTCTTCTAGCCATCTGAGGTGGACATTTCTACTGTCCAGCCTGGCCTCTTCTCAATTTGCACCCAGGACATTAACACTATCAAACAAGAAACCCAGCCAAAGCTAGATAAGGCAACAAAAAAGCATTGCTCTCTTCCCCAAGTAAACAAATCAGGGCATTCACCATAAACACGTCCCAGACCTTCCAGAGAGGAAGTGGGAAGGGGGGAAATTAACAACAACAACAAAAATAAAGGCATTCCCTGTGCAAGTAGAAGCAACAACAAGCAAATTAAAAAGGGGCTGTTTCTAAATATACATTCAGTCAGTCAGACACACACACTCCCATGCACACTCGTACACGCAGATTTAGCACACACACACGCGAGCCTCACACACAAGCTTTCAGGCTCACCATCAGGTTCCCTTGCAGGTTGCCTACTGGGAGGACAAAAAAAAAAAAGAAGCCGACCAACAAAAAAACCCAACTCCCCAAACAAACACAACAAAACAAAATAACCCCCCACCTGACACCCCAAGAATCCTTGAAAAGTAATAGAAAGGGAGCGTTCACTTCTGAAGTGAAGGGGCGGTGTGTCTCTTCTGGCGATCCAAGATGCAGCATTAGTTTAGAGTTTGTAAAAGATTCAGGGAGGGCTGGGGGACGGAGAAGGGATGGAGATATCTAAGAGTTCACACATATGCTAGGTAAGGAAAAAAGTGCAAAACTGAGGCAACGTATTTGAAGTCTTAGTTTCTGTCTGTCTGTTTTGTGTTTTGTTTGCTTTCTCGTTCCTGTTCGGCTCTCAGCAGCGCAAGCTGGGGTCTTGCTCTAGTTTTATGGTTAGGGTGGGCTCCACGGCCACAGGGGCCCCGTTGGCATAGTGGGAGGTTTTGTAGGTGATGGAGTGATCACTCTTCTTGGCCGCATAGCGGAACCGGTGGTAGTGGAGCACAAGGGCCAGCGCGACGGAGACCAGCACCACAACAGCACCTCCGGCGGCAATAACGTAATACCAGTAGGCTGGGATGGGCTGCACTGACACCGTGTCCACTGTGGGCTCGGTCCCTGGCAGGAGGGTTGCCCCTGGGGAGGAGACACAGAACAGGGTTGCTAGGTGGGAGGCATGCAGACGCACAAAAAGAAACACACATGCTTTCAAGAGTACAGCACGGAGCAACACGAGGTCCCACAGCCGCCTCCAGATACGGGGCATGCTCCTAGGGGAGGGCACAGGCTGGCATTTGCTGAGCCCGCATATTCAAGGGCCTTGCTCTTCCCTTTTAATTAATCAGGCTGCCTGGATCGCAGTGCAAATTCCATATGTACACTATTATTACTGTTATTTCTGGCATCAACGAATGTTTTTTTCCCGTCTTTTTTTTGGCCATCTCCAGATCAGCCACCTGGTTTTGTCTCCACATGGCAGATGTTGCCAAGCAGTGACAAAACACATGACATTCCTAATTGGAAGAAAAGCGTAATCTCAGATGGCCGAGGAAGTTACCACAGGAGACTGGGGAAGAGATTACAGGGAGAATCATTTGTCGTTTTTATTGAAAAGACAGAGAAGAAGTTCTCTGTCTGAAGGTGCTCTGCATACAGGTCTAATCTCAGTAGGTGCCCCATTCACAGACTTACACAGATTTCCTTACTATTTCTTAAAGCAAGAAAGGATGGTTTTAATTATTTATACAGCATGGGCTACAAAATTCAACCCAATATTCAGATAAGAGACTCATGCTCTCTGCAGCTTAAGCACGCCAGGACTACGAATTCATGCTGATAAAGCAACACACCTTGGGAGGGCTGGAAAAGCACCTGCCTCCCTTGAACTCACGGGCAGGCAGACTCAGCCCAGCGGTGTTCAACCCTTCCTACTCTCGCAGCTGTCTAGCACGGCTGCTCGGCTGCTGTCCCTTGGCGGGTCACACCGGGACAGCCCCGCACACATCTGCTGCTCAGGCGCGGGGCCCGTGGAGCTGAGCGCACACACGGCTCCGGCAGCGCGGGGTCTGAGCCGCCCACGGCCGGGACCCGCTCAGCACTGCTGCGCCTGCACACGCCACTCTCGCCTCCCCCAGCAACACTCGTGGGGGCGAGCTGTAAATAACTAGGGAGGGATGTATTTTCGCACTGCTTTTATTTACTGGTTACTTCAAGCGGGCTGGAGTCCCCCGGGAAACTCTGCGGAGCGTTTGCTCTGCTTCTGGACACGTGGACCTCCCTGTGCTCACCCTCTTCTCCTGCCCCTGACTGTCTACTGGGGGCAGCCCCTGACTCGGTGCTGCCAAGCAGAACTTTGGGGGCTCCTGGGCTTGGTGTCAGCACGTTGTTGAGCTCTGTGCTAACCAAAGTGCGGCTTGATTTCCTGAGCAGGCTTGGAGGATGCCAAGGAGAAAATACAGAACAGTGCAGGATGCATTCAGCTTTACCAGCAGCAAGGGCATCTTGCAGCACAGCCTCTGCCCTCCCCTCCAAACACTGCCTAAGAGCAGAGTCACTGGCAGAAAATTTGGGATGGTGATGGCTTTGCTGCTAGTGGCACAGGAGATGAGGCAAAATGATGGTTCCTCTGCCACTCACAAGGCTTTTCTCTCCTCCCCATTCCCCAAAACCTGGGCACAGGGACTAAAACCAAGAACACACAATGCACCCAGATGCATAGCTACAACAAAAAAACACCTCAAAAGCTAGGAAAAAACCCACACAAGCAAAACAAATCCTGCTTTTACAGAGCAGGAGGCTGGGAACCACCCACATATTTGTCATTGTAGGCAAGAAATTTGGATGTCTCAGGAGAAGCCTAACTGGCAGATATGCTACTCTCAACCTGTCTCACCCCAGCTGCCCTTTGCCAACAGCAGTGGGGGTGGGCCTGTCCCTCCTGCCCCCCCAAAGGTGCCTGCAGAAGAGGGACACAGACTGGGCAATGTGTTGAGGATGGCAAAGACAGGGAGCAGGCAGCCCTCTGACCTCCTTCCCTACCTCCACTGGCCATGCTGGTGCAGGAGAATGAAAGCAGCACATCCCTGCACCTCCCCAAGCAGCTGCAGCCCCTCAACCATCTGCATGGGGGATGGCAATGTGGGACATCCCATGGGGGCTGCTGCCAGCTCCCTGTGAGGCTGAGGATGTTCAGTGCTGCCTTGAGCCTCACTGATAACCCCCCACCGTCTCGCTCCACAGATCCAGCTGGCCGAGCCAGCTCAGACCTGAACATGACCCAGCAGCATCCCCAATGGATCAGCAACACCTCTCCTGTGCCTGACAGCATGGGGGTGCAGGGCTGACCCCCAGAAAGATCATGGGGCTGCTCACTGTGTAGAGGCCACTTGTGTTTACACTTGGTGACAGTCTCTGCTTACATAGCACCTTGTTTCAGTGAGAGATTTACAGACAAACAGCCTCTCACACCCCTGATATGCACCAGGTCTCGTGGTGGAAATTGGTTGGGAGAGGAGCAGGTGTCAGGGGTGACAACAGCTCCTGAGTCTCAAGAGAGAGGGAGGAAGGCTCCCTCCTGATGGCTGTGCATTGCCCAGCAGAAGGCTGAGGATACAAAAGGTGAGTCTGGCCAGAGAGGAGCACATGCCATAGTGCCAGCCTGCAGCCCCTGCCCCTTCCTCGTGCATCTCTGCCCTCTGCCTGCCTGGGGACGGAGGGAAGCAGTATGTTGTACTGCAGACAATCCTGCTCGTGGGAAGGTTCCCTGGGGGAACTCAAGCTGGCTGCAGCTTCAGGACAGCCCTTGCTTGGCCCTGACCACTCCACATGTCCCAGCCAGGGCTGCAAGCATGAGGGGTGGTGCAGAGCCCTTCCTCAGCCCCTGTGTCCGCACTGCATGGCCCTGCTGGGGAAATACCAGAAGTCTGGAGAGTTCATTTAGCAACTGAAGTCATTAAGGAATCACACTCAGTTGTCTCTAAGCCCTAACAAAGCCAATTCCCAACATTAATGATTGTTCTTCCTTACACTGCCAGCCACTAAATATAGCTGCCCATCCACTCAGCACACAGCACTGATGTTATCTGCTCTGTTTTTACTGGCTCTGCTGCTCTCTGGAAGTTTTCTGTTATATCAATGGAAAAGTTCACTGCTCAGGGAGATGGAAAAAAAATCCATCTTCTTAACTTAATAATTTTTCCACTCTTCCTTGCCTTCTGCCACACACACACACACACTTGCCCTTCCTCATTTATTCACTAGTGCTCTTGTCTTAATAAAGAACTGCCTCCTGCTGTTGCTGTCAAGTTTGTGGCTGCTGTGTTTATGGCACAGCTTGGAACACCAGTCAGTGGAAACCCGATTTAATCCCTACAGGGCGGGCTTTTTATGTAGGTGTGTTGCTGGTGCTCACACCTCCAGCCTGGCCAGGTACTGCCCCATTCTCTTTTCAATAGGGAAGACTCTATAGGGGCTAGTTTTGGAGCTTTGCAGTGAGAATCAAAACCCAAAGAAGGAAAAGCAATAGTCATCTGGGAAAAAAAAAAAAAAAGAGAAAATCCTTTCCAGAAAGCTGCCTAGAGGGCTGCCTGCCTTGCTCTGCCACTGCCGTGTCACAGCTCGTATTCCTTCCCGAAATCACTGACATTAACTGCTGTGGACAAGCAACACAGCTGGGCTTTTCATAGATGACACAGATGAAAGCAAGTATTACACTCATCTAATGTGAATGCCACAAAACCAGTGTCAGTCTCAACCCCATAACTGCTACCTGTCATTTCTCCAGGGAGACATCTCTATCTTGATTTCAGGAGACCTGCTGGGAGAGAATCCACCAGTCCCAAAGGCAGATTCTCCCCATGTTTTTTCTCCATGTTCATTGCACTGTATCTCTTTTTAAGCAGGTATTTATCTAATTCCTTGCCTCCAGACACTTGTTATATCCTTTCTTTAGGGGTGAAATGCATCAACTCTCAAGTGCAGTACAGTTCAAGCACACTTTACTGGTCCTGAAAGATCCCAACCCACTATGTGAAACATATTCCGCCTACACAAATCTCTTATTATTTGCCTTGTGATCCTGGTGCCTGTAAGGTGTATATTTTCAGCTTCGCTCCCAAGCCAGGAGAGGAAGGATTTGCTATTATTTTTAATGTCATCTGACTTTTTCAGCTCATCATGTAATTGCAGGAGTGGGGGCAGTAGAATATCTCAGTAATTCCTGCATAGTTTTTTCTCTCCAGCTCAGTTTTTTTTTCTCCAGCCAGGGACTTCTTCCCCTCATTTTACCCTCTCCTTCTGCTGGGCATCTGTCTCTCCCTCGGTTTAGTCATTATCATGTAATTGCCTCCAGTCTTCACGTCTTCATCTTTTCCGTCTGCACTTTGCTCTTTCCCAGGTCATTCCATCCCTCTGTGCCATCTCTTCCTACCTGTCATCCAGGGAAACCTTTTGCTACAATTGCAATTGTTCCCCTGTTATGACCAATGCTAGGATGCCCTTGAGGGAGCCAGGAATGGGCAGGAGCCACTGGAACAAGCTGGCAAGTTCCAGTGTGAAGGGGAGGTGTGCCTGTAAGAGCATCTGCCTGTGGTGCTCAAGGACCTCACTGCTGCTGCCCAGCCCCAGCCAGTGTGCCCTGGGGGGATATGATAGGGAAGTGGAGGCACTTGGGCAGCAGGGAAGGGGGTGAAGGGGAAGACAAACAATATGAACTAGCAGGACTTTAGGACAGACCTTAGAATAAAAAGAGGACCCAGACAGAGGTGCAAACTGTTACAAATTCCAAAAGACAAGGATCGTGTTCACAAAATAGATACCAGACCAGGCCTAGGAGAATGTAGAGCAATGGTGGAAGTCATGAAGGGTTGTGAGGCTTTAACTGTCAGCTGAGAATATTGCAGCAGCTTTTCCGTAATGCCACAAGCCTGAATATCAGGTAAATAAGCAGCCAAAAAACAAGCAGAACTAAATTTCTAGTTGTAACAGTATGAGTATGACTGTAAAATACAGTGCTAGACCCTGCACTTGTCCCTGACGTTGGTAACACTCCAGAGCCTGAATCTCCAGGGACAGAATCGTGCGTGTGACATCAGTCTCGGTGTCTACTTTGCCTTTACTGCCACAGCTCCCAATGCACACACCCAGGAGAGACAGCTTTGCCCACACGCAGATGCAGCTGCTTCTAGGGTAGAGTCCAGCCATATCTTACAGTTCACCAGCACAGCAGGGGATGGAAAGAGTACAGACATCATGTCCCAGTGAAAGCAAAGGGCATGT
Organism: Entomyzon cyanotis; assembly: GCA_024500445.1. NCBI lineage: Eukaryota > Metazoa > Chordata > Aves > Passeriformes > Meliphagidae > Entomyzon > Entomyzon cyanotis. The sequence continues at coordinate 14,927,509 of JAKEPQ010001027.1, read as the reverse complement.
TGATTGAATTGACAAAACAACTTTCAAAATTAAGGGGAGCTCCAAGTTTGCTCTTCATCACAACACAACCCCCAGACACATTCCTGAAGAGGCAGGCGGGAAAACAAATTTCGAAATCAAAACACAGGTTAACCCCTCAGACTAAACTGATGTCTGCAAAAGTAGATAGTTTTTCCCACCCCAGAGCAAGACAAACAGCACCCCCACTAAAAAGAGAGAGGCAGTTTTCTGGAGTTCCTCCCCTTTTCTCCTACCCTGCAGGTCTGAACAGTGAAATGTTGGTTTCTATTCTCCAGGCTAGTATTAAGCTGTTAAATGCACCATTTTTACCTTGTTTTCCTTTTATTGACTGTCACCTTCAGAGCTCCTTATGACAGTTTGCTCTCCCACTTCTACCTCCCAACTCTCTTCCCCTTCCAAGCAGACTTGGCCCCACCCTCCTTTGCCAGCAGCTGAACACCCCCACTGCATCTACGAGCTAGAGAACCACCTTCCCTCACAATAATGTGAATTACTGCCACCAGATTTCACTTTTAATTGGCTACTGGTTTTTCCCATTTAAATCAATTGAAAACTACTCTTTATTCCTCAGCCTTCTTATTTTGGGCTTAGCTGCTCTTCAGGAGCTAAGTGCTTCTCATGATGGAAGGTTTCCTAACGCTATTCAGTCCCAAGAGAGGGGACTTGCCTGCTTGCCTGTTCCCTGTCACCTAGCAGAAGTCAGAGGATGCCATCTCCTGCTGCTGTGGTGGGGGAGGTTTAGTACACACTTGCCATTTCAGTGCTCAGAACATTTGCTGTTTGTACAAGCACACACATTGCCTTCCTTCTATGTAAAAGCCCATGCCAGCCAAACAAAACCACTGAGAAAAGTGCAGTTTTACCTGGAAAGTAGGAGTTCTCACCTGGGAAAGCTGTGATGGGTTCTGCAGAGGAAGAACAAAAACTTGTGTTAAAGAGGGGAGTATTACACACCAAGCCCCCAGTTTACACTCCTGTTGATTTTCAGTGGCCAAGGTGTGTCTGTGCCCCCCAGGAGCCACTTGCTGGGAACAGCACAGGGAGCCAGCCAACCTCAGCCAGGACTGGGAGAAACTCAGCCTCAGCTGGGACCAAACAGATGCAAAAAGCTTAGACTCAAACCCACTTCAGAGAAAAATATGCCCGAGGTTGAGGGTCATTTGGATTCAGCCAGGCTGGCCTGAGTCATCCAGTGACAAAGCCTCACCTGGCCCATTGATGAAACCCTGAAATCCCCTAAATTTCCAAAATTGGTTTGGTTTCTGGCTCAACTCTGGCACTGTTACTCACACAGGAACTGTGTTAATTCTGGGCAGTGATGCCCTGCTCCTCTCCATCTCACAGTGACAAGAAACAAAGGCAAGTGATATTTTTCCTTCTTTCAAGATACTTTGAAGAAGTAATCTATTACAAATTACTGGATCTGAAAAGCAATAATCGGTACTTACTACTGATTACTTTCTTGCAGAAGTAATAGACTTCTGATTATTTTTAGATTACTTCTGCATTATGCCTGTGAGTCACAGAAGCAGACTGGCTCTACTGAGTGCTATGAAATCATCACTCGGGTTCAAAATGCAAATGACGCATTTGTCAAGGAAAAAGTTATTGTGACTTATTAGCGTTCTTTCATGCTAAAAAGGAATCAGATTACTTCCAAGGATTATGTTTGAAAAAACAGTAGCCTGTGCTGGAGTCAGCTATTCTCATGGCTCTGAAAGAGAGAGAGCAGCACGGTATCTCTACCATTTCATTATTATTTTGGTGAAATCAGAAATGACCCCTAAGTTATGTTAAAGTTTGCAGTGGGAGCCCTTTGCTGGAAATGATCTGAAACAAATGCTCCTTACGGGTTTTAAGATCCACATTCAGCTTCCTAGATTGGGTAAAATAATTTTGTGTAGCAGTTTGGGGTTATTTTTTGCGGTGGAAATGCTTTTGGGCTTGAAACTTTGTAATTTATTAATGCTTCTGTTTTTGAAATATTAAGTTTTAGGTTCATGAGACCCAAGATACAATAACACTGGAGCTAGCTGAATTGCTGAGCTCAAAAGAATTTAGATAGGAAATACTATTAGTGTTAATCATCGGTCTTGCTTCTCTTTAATGCCATAGAAGGCAAGAGATTAAAACACCACTGTCAAGCCTTAAATAGTGGGAATTTGACATCTGAAGCATTAGCTCCTTTGGCAGATGGGAGACCAGCAGAGTTCAAAGCATCAAAGAAATGGGGATTGACGGTGCTTAAGAGCATCTCTGGGGCAGTTCTAGTCCTCAGTTTTATTATCAGCGCTGGTTCCGGCACCATCTTCAGCATCACCTGCCTGCATAGGTGGGTAAGAAATGTAACCAGCCCTCCCCAAGCACTGTTTGTCCTGTGCTTCCTCCCCCGAGAAACACCCCTTGGAAGAGAGTGTTTGTCCTGCTGGGGTTAGCAGGCACTGGGATTCTCCCTTGGTGGGGGAAGGAGAGCAGCTTTACTGAATGGGGCCTTTCAAAGCCCGAAAGGGAGAGATACTCTTCTCTGCGTTTTCCATTGGCTTCAGGATGGGTCAGACACTTCCTAGTGAAACATGCCTCTCCCAGGTCATGCAGAAGAGCAGGCGTTCACTGCTCTGGGCAGCTCTCAGCCCAGATCCCACTAATTGAATACTGCTGGTCCCATGCTTGGCTGGGATACCTCTAAATCCACACCCAAGCTAGATGGCAACCAGAGCCATCAGTGTGACTGCATGGATAGCTAGAGAAGTGCAGTACAATGACTCCACCAGCAAACTTCTGAAATACACTTTTTTTTGCTCCTTTTTTTTTTCCAAGTTTTCTCTGTCTTTACCTGGCTTTTGGCCTGGTTTGGGAAATGGTGAATTCTAGGACAAAAATTTCTTTTGTTATCCTGTTAACATTGCTGTAAAACCTCTCTGCTGTTTTTTTTTCTTATTAGAGAAGACTCCTTTTGAACTCACTGGCCTCTCTAAGCGTGTAATACTGACTGACAGCTGGCTTCTTTTGTTCAGCACTTTCCTTTTAAATTTGGTGTATGTCCTTATCACATTGAATAGTCCTCAGTAACCCTCAGCTGCTCTTTCAGCATTGTGTGGCAGAGACATGTGCTTCCTTCTCCTCACACCAACGCAGGCAGAGCCCCCATTCCCCAGGGGCTGAGTCGCCCTCATTTCTTTCATGGGCAAGGAAAGTCCCAGCTGAGAGCCAGAAACTCCTGGTAACTCAGCCAGGGGAGAGGTGGCCCACTGACAGCTTGCAAGCAAAGCTCTCCAGCCTGAGCTGCCCCACTCCCTCCCTGCCCCCGTGGTGGGATGCAGCACGTACCCATGCAGTTCTCCAGTGGGATGTCAGTGCCGAGCCGGATGTCATCCAGGGCTAGCTCTCCCGAGTGGCCATTGCGGATAAATCCCTCAAACACAATCTGTGGGAAACCAGGACAGAAATGTCAGTGCTAAGCTGGGAGGAAGAGAGTGGCTGCTGCTCCCAAGGGAAAGGGTAAAGACTAGGTGAACCCCCCTGGCCCTTGCACAAATTGTGTAAGTGGCATAACACTGAGTTACTGCAGCAGCAGCTTTGGCCCATGGTATTAACTGAGCTATGATCAGAAAAATGAAGGGAAGGACACAAAATGCACAGCTACATTAACTGCAAATCAACATTACATAAGGAGTATTGAAAGGTTAGAGGAGAAGGGTCAGCTTATTCCTACTTAATCAGCGGCAAAATATATTTACAAAAATAAGTAGAGTCGTTAGCTCTAAGAACTGCTGAGTGGAGACACTTGCAATATTTACATAATGACGCCATTATTCAGCCAATGCTGGTATATTCACGTTTAACACACAAAATAGGCAGCCAGTGCCCATCATTCTTATCTGTAGGCATATTGTGTTTTCTGGTATTTTATTAAAAAGCCAAACCCGTACAAGCAAACTAGTCACGCAGCTGCTGTGCAAAGCTCTTGCTTTATATCCCCCTGCCTACTCTCAAGGCATTGGAATAGGCTGTCAAGGGAAGTGGTAGAACCACCATCCGTGGAAGTGTTCAAACGGCATGTGATGTGGCACTTGTGGATATGGTTTAGGGCTGCACATGGTGGTGCTGGGTTAATGATTGGACTTGATGATCCTGGTGGTCTTTTCCAACCTTAGTGATACTAGGATTCTAAAAGTCCAAGTAATTTCCTAGGGCTATGTATTTCACAAACCTCCTCTCCCATATTATGTGCCCCCTTTTATCTAGGGTGCCTGGGATCCATGCCTGCCTGCAAGGACACCTCCCTGAAGGGCTGACTGCACAGACGATGGACTGTCTGGGCTGTGGGTCCCAAGCCCAGGCTGTCAACCCATGTGGGAGGCAGGAGTTTGGAGGGGTCAGTGGCCTGACAGCAGCAGCTCCCTGGGTCAGGGTCAGGGCTGGGAGCTGGCTGGAGCAAGGCTCCTCACCAGGGTAGTCATTAAAGTGCTGCCTCAAGCCTGCAAGTACATGATTCCTTCTGCATTGGAGGGTGCTGGATGCTGTGCTGATGCTCATTAACAAGTGACAACAGTAGCTCTGTCTCCCTGGCTAATGGCACGCTGCCTGGAGGGGCTAACCATGCCAAAGACACTCCTGGAAGCAGCAGTCTCTCCATGGGGTGCTGGTACAGCTGTGCCAGAGGGGCTCAGGTGGCTGTGGCAAGCAGCACAGCTCCTTTCCTCCCTTCAGCTCATCCCGTCTCTTCCACTGATCTGACAGTGGGACAGGGCCTTGATCCCACAGCACTGTACTCAGCCCTCTGATCTAGCATAAGGTATCTGAGAAGAGGATTCACAAACAAGCTCGCATTCCCTCTTCCTATGTCAACACTTGCAGCTGAGGCTGGAGAATGGCTGTTTGCTGCCCACCCTTAAGAGCTGGCTGTGCTCCCTCCCACCTTCCCACTTCTCCTGGCTGCTGGGTTTGCTCCCTGTAGCTGCACATCTGCCTCTGGTCAGACTATCTGCTGACCTTCTATACGAGGGGGAAGAAATGCACAAAACAAAATGAAAAAAAAAAGAAGAAAAAAAAAAAAGAATATTTGCAAAATGGTAGATCTGAAGAATATGAAAGGCAACAGGCTGAACAAAGGCCCAAGTCTGTGTAGAAGACAGGCACTCTCAGAATAACAAACAGTGTAGTTTAGTTACTATGGTAACTTGAGAAACACAATGAAAACAGCCACATTCCCTAATGATGAATGGGCCTGGGCTCTGAAACACTGAAATCAAGAAGCTGGAGAAGTCTACTTGGTCCAGCACACCTTCTGCAAACATCTTAACCAATATTCCATGTCTTACCCGGTACTCCATGTCGTAGCTTGGCAAAATGATCCGGCCTTCCCTCCACTCCTCCCCTTGGTCCTCAGTGATGACCCACAGTGCCTTGTGCTCCTGGCTGGCTTCCCGCCAGACCCGCAGCATCACCCCACTGCTGCCCCATGCCTGGTACTGGAAAACCATGCAGACAGCACTCTGGGGCAGATAGATGGTGGGGCTGATGAGCCGGGCTCGCTGGCCTTCCCTCCTTCCGCTGCCTTGCAGCTGCAGGTAATTCTTGACATCTGTTCAGAGAGGAAAACACCATTCTATTATTTTCTGCAGCCACTGGTGACAAGTGTCTCACCTTCTGCCAAGTGGCTTTGGCTGTGCTGCATGGCAGTGCAGCCTCATGCCTGCAAAAGTGGGGTCTCACACTGGCACCCTTTGTGTGCTCACCCAGCTGTGCCACTGCTGCATAGAGTGGCACACTTCCCTCACCACCCACCAGCCTCTCCCTTGGTATGAGACCAACAACAAAACCAGAAAGTCATTAAGAAAAATACTGACATAATTAGAAGTTAAAAAGCTGGAGCAGGTTATTGTCAGAGGAAGTGATGCCACGATAATTGCATTGGCAGGGGGTATGTGTGTTTATTCTACTGGGAGCTTCCTCAGTGAACAAGCCTGAGGTGGGTTTTTCTAAATGCTAGTGCTGAAAACTCATCTTGTTTTGAGGATACACACAACAAAACGCAACTCTGGCTCTCAGTTTTTCCGTAATGCAGCAAAACAGCCTCTAAAGCACAGCACAGAGGAAGGACATGGACCCAAATGAATGAAGCATGCATAGGTGATAAGTGGGTGGTTGAAAACCTGAAGGTAGCTGAAATACAGACAACAGAGGATTCACTTGCTCTAATATTACATTTAAATTGTACCACATTTTTTGTCAGTCCTCAGGGAGGAGAGATTTGATACACTTGATATCCCAGGAGAAGTTCAAGGCTGAAAGTGGAACTGAAGATATTTGATCTGAATACCAATAGCAGCAAAAGCCTATGGATACAAATCCCTGCGCACACCTGGATTTTTCAGGAATCAGTGGCTTCCAGCCCTCTCTGATGAGAAGCCTCCTTAAGGAGCTTCCCATTTGCAGCTTGGATGTCTTTAGTCCCTTAGGACAGACTGAAAGCTAAGAGTGTAGCTGAAGTGATCCTTACCTGTGCCCCCATCATGACCAATGTCAGGATAGAGTCTCTTGGGTTGCTGCAACTGCAGAGCTGCAGTACAAGATGACACAGACAGGCCAATTACAGATATTGCTAGGTTTTGCATTTTGCTCAACAGAGGGATGGGCATACTTGGTGTTGATTGACAGTGGGCAAGTGCCACTGGTACTTTGTGCCAGCATGTGCCAGCTAAGGCACAGGAGGGTTTATCTCTGCCCCAGAACCACACTGAAGGGTTTGTCACTTCCTTCCCTCACTCTTAGCCTCCTGCACCTGATGGGCCAAACTCTGAGCAGCAGCTCTGCCTGTCCTGCTCCCGCTGCAGCTTCAGTGCCCACAGCAATGGCAAGAGCAGTGTCTGTACTCAGAATATTTGCAAAGTGCACTCAAAACACCTCCAAAACTTAAACCAGAGAGACCTGAACTTGGAATCCATGGAAAGATAGGTTCCGCCCAGAAACCAGCAGCTGATCTCACTGCTGCTCAGCAGTCAGGTGACATCGCAGCCCAAGGGAGATCTATCAATGGCGCTGGCCCAGCTGCAAGTTTGTCAGTGCCAGAGAGCAGAAACCAACCACTGTGAGCTACACGTCTTTCTAAAATAAATTTAGGACAAGATAACAGGGATATTTGCCATCATTCTACTCCTGGCATGCATGATCAAAGTATTTCAAAAGCATACCCACTCCTATGAACTTTCACTGATTTTGCTGTGTGAAGGACAAATCTGTTCCCGACTGGCCACATATAGAAAGAGCAACATTTTTAGCAATATTTTCCAGCACCTATGAAATGTCCCTGGGCCACTTGGCACTTTATGCCAACAAACAGCAGCAGAAAAAAAGATGAAAGTGTGTTTGCCCACTCCTGCTTGAGTGAATCACTTGAAAAAGTACCATGCCGTTTTCTAATGGAGGAGTGTTCTTGTGATTTACCTCAGAGTGGTAGTAGTGGAGGAGGAGATGTGGGAGATAAACAAGTGGGGGAATTAAAAAAAGAACAAGCTGTACTCCATGCCTAAGGAGTGATAAGGCATAATAAGTCATCAAGGTCTCCTGAATTAAAATCCTCTTTTTGTAATTCACTACAAGCCTCTTCAAATAGAAAAGCATCAACAAGAAGAGAACCGCAACAACAAACAAGGGAGCAAATCAGACTGCAGTCATACACTTATCTCACAGCTGAAATGGTCTCACAGGCAAATCTTTCATGAAAGCTCTAGCCATGGCTCAAGAATGATCAAATCCAGATCCTCAAAGTTCAAGACTAAATTGGGTGCCAGTATCTAAGCAGCCTGATTGAGTGCAGAGTTTTGAACCATCCTTGGATCCACCCAGAGCCCACAGTTGATCAGAGGGGACTGTTCTAGCTCTGCAGCTGGACACCTCCCATGATCCATACTCTGGGAGCCAGTGGTATCCAGTGTGGCTGCCTTGCCACTTCAGCAGAAGAGCCTGTGTGCGTCCGAGTCACATCCTTCTGCCAGGGTTGACACTGACCTTCTGTTTGTCCTAAACTGCAGCCAAAACTAATGCTCCCCTCAGCACCACAGGGTCTTTCAGAGCCTTGGGAGCCCTCCATCTCCTGTGGTCCCTGCCTAATTCTTGCTGGGGCCCACAGAGCTCCCCAGGACCTACTGGCAGTCCCAAGGGCTGCAAGGAGGCTCAGTCTTTGGGTGGTGAATCCAGTTGCTCCCCTGCAAGTAGCAGTGGGTTTGGGCACCCTGTGCTCTTGCTCCTGCTACCAGTACCAGTTTCTGGAGTGGAAAGCCGAGTGCAGGCAGGCATGACTTTCTATGCCATTTGAAGATGAAATGGCTGGATCACTCTAATGGCTAGTTGGACCTTTGGAAAAGCCCTACAAATTTGCTGAGACTGACTGAATAAGGGCACTGTGGAGCTAATTGTTGGAACAGCATGTGGAAGCCCAATGGCTCCAGTAGTCACTCTGTTTGATACAGTAAATGGAAGCCTTTGGCACAGAAAGCATCTGAAAGGCTGATTTCCCCTGTTAAAACACTTGAAGGGAGCTTTGTAACGATGAGCTGATCAATTCTTCCAGGATCAGAAATGCATTTTAATCTCTTTCCCAGAACTTTGCTTTGCAGTCTCTATTCCAGCTCACACGACAGCTACATCCCCCACAGAACTGGCACTGGTAGTTCAAAGCACCGGCTCAAAAAAGGCAGGACAAACCCACTCAGGCATTTTACCGCTGTTTTGCAACTGATGCTGCGGCATAAATCTCATGGAAGATTTATGGGATCATCTGGATATAAGGGAGCCAGTAGTGTGAACATGCAACCACCCCAGCCGGACGATGGCAGAGCCCCTCGTGTATGCATGGCAGCGAGTCCTGGATAAATCACCAGCTGGGCTCTGCAAACCAACCATCTGGGCAACACGCCTTCCTCTTGGCGCACCTGTCCCCTCCTGCTAGGAAGCCATCTGAGAGGACATTAGGGGCAGTGGGGGATGAAGCCTCACAGTTTGGGTCAGGCTGCAAGAACAAGCCACAGCAGCTGCCCCCTCTGCAAGGTCAGCCTGCCTGTGCTTGGGTCCTGCACGTCTCACCCCCTTTCTCAAGAAAAGTGCCTTCCCTCATGGATCTCAGCAGCACATCTGGAGGTGTTCCAGCAAAACATGTTGGGCAGCGTGTACACAAGCAATTATTGAGATTTGAGATTCCCTCTGCATTTCCCCCTCACTGGATATTGCTGCGTTACAGCTGCTGCTCCTATGGAGCAACCACGTGAATTGCCTTCACTTACATCCCTCCAAAGGTCGCTGCACTCTGCTTCGTTGCAGAGTTTGATCCACAGCGTGCTTTGGTTGGCAGCACTGCAGCCCAGCAGCAGCAGTGTGTCAAATCCCATAGGTGACTACACTGCTCTGGGCACTATCTGCTGCCTGCACAGCCCCAAATGCCACCCCAGCCACACTGTGTTACGGCCAAGGGGACATCCCAGTGGGGTATGATCCTGCTGTTCTTCTGGGGCATGTGAGGTGGAAGCCACATCAGCACTTGCCATTCCTGGGGAGCAGATCAGCTCAGATGCCCTCATGACTGCAGGGCAGTCTGGTAGAAAGGGAATGGTAGCTGCATGAATATGCAGATTGAAATTGGATGGTTATAATATCTTTAAATTTTTTGGCAAATCATGCAAATTCACCTCAAAAGGCTGCCGCTGTAATTTCGTGACAGGCCTCTCCTCAATGACAGACTTTCATTTACGATGGGAAGTCAATCCTCCATAAAACTAGTATTTATATTAACTAGATCACTACATCTGCTGGAAAATCCCCTCAATTTTGATTATGTGTTAATTAGCCTGCCAAGTCCTTGCCATTTCAGTCTCTAAATCAGTCCATCAAAAGGCATTAAAACCCCCCACTTACCCAGAACCAAGCTCTCAGCCTGCTCTCCGGAGCCTTTCTAAAGGATTGGCCATTACATCCTCTCAGTTAAGCTTCATGTCCTCAACAGCACGGTGTGACTGTGAGTCCTGCTACCTCCCCCCAGGAGTGCAGGGAGGGCACAGTGTCCCTGACAAATCAAATGCCAATTAGAGCCTGACATTTATGCTAAGTGAGCTGCCAGCCACCAAAACCTGTCCTCTGGCAGCGTGGCGGGCACCCTGCCTGCCCTACATGAAAGGTGTGCACAACCCCGTGCACAGTGTCTGTTCCTGCAGCACTGCAGGCTGAACAGGCTGCTCCTCCTCTGCCTCCAGCCCAGTCCAAGCAAGCAGGAGTTTTTCTGGAGCAGACCATGGCCCTCTTTCTCTCATGAAAGACAGTATGGGCACATGGACAGCCAGAGCCTGGCCCCAGCCTGCAGCCAGAGAACTCACACAGCCCAGCTGACGCTCAGCAAATCTCCTGTGATCAGGGTGCTGGAGTGTCCCAGCTGTGCCATGCTGTGGACAGCCAGGGCATGAAGGACTTCTTAGCATTTGCTGCCCTTGCTGCGCAAACGAGAGTCAGGAGAGACACGTACAGCTTTGCAGAGAGGCAATCTGCACCACACATGAGGGGAGCGAAGAGAGACAGAGCTGGATATGTGGTCTCCTTCCCACAGTGTGCAGCTGCTCACTCATTGCACAGAAATGCTTGCCTTTCATACCACCCCACATGTAAAACTCCTTCCTACTTCAAAGGACACAGGATTGACCCTTGAGGTCAAATTGTGTCCCCAAGGCATAAACCCTGAGACTCTCGTGAGAGTAAATGCAGACTCACTTCAGTCCAGCCCTGCTCTGTTAACACCATGAAAACCTTTCTGCTGGTTTGGACACAGTAGAATCAAGGCCTTTAGGCAGCAGTTCTCAAGGATTGCAGGAAAAATATGAAACTTTCCCTTTTAAAGATCCCATGGGAAAAATACAGGAATGGTAAGGGGTCACCATCAGCTTAAAAACAGCTTAACATTTGTTTCTCTTAAAAAATAAGCTCTTACGAAACTTCAGAGCACTATAAACACTCCTCTGCTGAAAACACTTTGAAACAAATAAACCTTTTCCTGCAGTGCCCGCAACCCAAATGAGCAGCATTCCTGACCCTCAAAGCCAGCAAGGCCATGGCCCACAAGAGAAGCTCTCAGTGGGTTTTTGCAGCCCAGCCCAAAAGCTGTGTGGTCAGGAGAGCTGCAAGGTTAAAAGTGCTTCCTTTTCTCTGTGCACATACAGCTGCCAACATCCGAACCACACGGGGTCCACGATGCTGCCAGGGCTCTGACCCTGACGCTGTGTTCACCCGAAGGAGACGCAATACATGGTAAAGCTGTAGATCCCACCGTGCTCTTCCAGGACCACAGCTTATTTACTTAAGTGCTTCAAGAAAAGGAAAGGGGAAAAATGGGCAAAACACAGAGATTCCAGCTTTTCAGTGCTGGCTTATTAGTGTAGCATCACTGAGAGCGATACAATTCCACCAACCAACCAAGGATACGACCCAAGATCTTTAGACCCTTCAGGATCAAAATCCCAGTGAAATTCAAAGATGGTGAAAAGTTGAGGTGCCCAAGTTATCAACCCAGATTTATTTTCAGGTCTTAAGACCTTTATCTTGACACCAAAGGCATGCTGCCATTGCATGCAGCAGGAGGGGGATGAAATCTCATTGAAACCTGAACTTGTTGCTCCTTGAAGCTTGCTAGGTGCAGCTAAGGGGAATCTTTCTACAGATGGGAAGCATCTGAAAGTCCATAGAGGGAAAAATCCTGGCAATCTCTTGTGGGGGTATGGAAAAGAGAGCCAATGGTATTTTCTGGGCTTGCAAAGGGCAGGTAGCAGTTGGAACCATGCTGGGCTTCTGCTGAGCTGGGCACTTTGGGTCCACTTTCACCAATGAGGTCCCCAGACGTGTAATGGGAGCCTGCAGGAGAGGACGTGGAGCTAATCCATGGTGCGAAGAGCCCAAGGAACACAGGGCTAAAAAAAGAAATGCAGAGATGCCTGAAAGAGTATCTTGGAAATAAAAATAGTGGAATGAGAGCAGTGGGTGTCTTGTCAGTCTTGAGAAGTTCTCCGTGCCAAAGACAAGGAGGAATTGCATGCAGCGCATAAAATGAAATTGGGAGATATCTGAGGAATTCAGGCCTGTGTCTCAGCAGACTTTTCTAATCAAGTGCCTCACAGAGGATATTTCACCATGGTCATTTCCTTCCCCCTCTCTCTTATGCAGACTGAGCCAGGGCTCCTCCTTTCATTATTATTTTTTCCTTTTTAATTTTAATTTTTGTTTTGCCGTTTTCAAAAGAAGTAGAAACACATTCCACATAGCTCTTAAAGGCACAGCACACTTCCTTGCTATGGTGGAGCAGCCATGGCCTCTAGCCTGGGCCAGCACCTTTAAATCAGGGTAAATAGGGCTCCAGCAGCATTGAGTTCCCCTTAGCTTTTGCCCTGCCTCTAACCAAGCACAGCTGCTCTCCTTCACCCAACTGCTCACCCCAGGGTGGGGAATTCACAAGCAAAGACCACCCCGAACAACGGCTTTTCATTCCTTGCTCCCTGGAGTCTGAGCGTGAATTTTCTAAGTAGAAACAAAGTGCTGGAGGGAGCACGAGGGAAGGGCAGGGGAAGAATGGGGGAGTGTGAACCAAACAATGCTTTGATTCTGTCCCCACCAAGGAGCTGGCATCGCCTCTTTTTCATGTTTCTCCAGTTGCCTTTAAAAGCTGTGCGGGGAGGAAAAAAGCAAATAGTTGCTTCCTTTTGTGTCACATCTTCTTAATTGCTAAGAGTAGGACCAAAGTGAGGCGTGGCAGTGATGCCTCTGTATTCTGACTCCTCTGCAGCCCTGTGCTGTGGGGGCAAGGCAGCAGATGCCCACAGATGCCAGGAGGGCACACCCTTACCTGCCCCAGCCAGGAGGCAGATCCATGGCAGTGCCAACAACGATCCCTCAGCCTGTGCTGCTGTGTGCTGCTGGCTTCCCCCACAGCTATGGGTGAGTCAGTCCAGCCCCCTGGAGCCACCACCTCCTCCTCTTCCCCAGCCCACACAGCCTGTGACTTGGGGGGCAGTGCTGGAGCGCCTGCCTGCACCCCATCAGTGCTTTGGTGCCTGACTCTGCACAGCACCCTAAGAGAGAACTCTCCACACCAGCACAGGAACAGACCTCTGAACTCAGTGGGACAACATTCCCCAGCCCCAGTGATGAGACTGTGCAATTCATAACTGAGAAAAGGAGAAAGAGAAGGGTAAAAACCAGGATTGCACACTGAGCTGTCTGAAGCAGCACCAGCTCCTCCTGGGCTACAACAAAGTCTTCTAAGAAACTATGGCCAACTAATTGTAGGGAGACTCAGGGGAGAGGAAATGAAATGAAAAATTGAGTCTGAGTTATAAAAATAAGTAATTTTTATCCTACTTGCAGGAGACTTATATTAATTAAACATTATTACAGTGAACGAGATGGGGAGGGTTATTAAGTCTGGGGCTGGCTGTAAGTGTTCTCTCCTGTTGCCTGAGGCTCCACTGAGCTCCAGATATTAATCTTCTAAAGCACTCAAATGCTGAAGAGATAAACACTTGAAATATGAAAATATTTTTCTCCACAGCAGACACTGTGTCCCTATGTCACGCCAAAGAATTTGTCAGATGTCCATATGGGCTGCACTTACAGCATTACCGTGTCTCTTAGAAAAAAGCCAAGCACCTCAGGAGCTGAAGAGAGAAATGATGTGTGCATTTGTGTGGGGGTGATTTGTGTGTGGAGATGTAGCAGATTCTCCTCTTCCCATATGTTTCTGGAATACATATTTTCCTCTTTAGCACTGCCTACCAGGTGTTGGCTGCATGGCTTTCCAACTGGCTGGCGGCACTGCCAATCTGGCCAGCGACTCTGCCAGGTGGCTAACAGGTTCGCCTGAATGTTTGCATTCCGAGACTCAACCTTACCAAGAGGGCGAGGAGGAGCCCACATCATGCACAGCTCCCTGGGGTGTGACACGCAGGCACTGCAATCACCAGGCAGCAGGGCAGAGCCCAGGACAGGTAAGATCTGCCAGCTCCCCTGCAGGAGCCTTGACTTTCACAAGCAATGACTGAGAGTGAAGCGATGCTACAGTGACACAGTCTGCTGTTAGGAAATTGGCAAATGTTCTTCATGCCAACCATGCCACAAAGTCAATGAGGGAGAAGGAAAGCACACTAGTCCTGGCATGAGTTCCAAGATGTGGAGCTGAAGAACTTGATCTATCAACCACATTGCCAGAGGCAGGCTCCCTTGCAACCCACGCCAGCACGTCTCAGTGAGGTCCTCCATAAATTAGGCTCTGTCACACTCATGCAAATCTCCTGCTTCCAAAGCAATGAGAGAAAAAGAGCAAAAGTCAAACAGCAAGAAGCTGGCATTTTCAGCATTCTTAGGGCTTAGCTCATCCTTCACTTGAGGAGACTGAAATCCAGCCTATGCAAGCCCAGAGTGCAGAGTAGCTGAAGACTCTAGGCAATCTGAGTAACATATGGGAGAGGAAGAAATGCATTCTGGGGAAAAAACAGAGGACATTTGGATGAGGATGTGGAACAAAGCCTGGGCTAACCTTCACGGTCCCATGGGATTCAAAGCCCAGTGTCTGATTCAAGGCTATCTCAAGAGGACAGCTAGTACAATTCAGTGCAAGCGGTCACGGTCCTATAAATAAGTCAAGAACCACATAGCAAAGCATCTGCAAGCTTCCATAAAAGAAGTTCAGTTCTGCACAGCCCTCACAACTCATGATAGCTGTGCAATAATCATTCATACTGTTCATGTGGAGAAAGTCCCATCAGCTCTCTCTTCCCTGCTTTGGTATTAATCATCTTACCAGGCACGACATCAGAACTTGGTTCGGAGTTGCCAATCCAGGTGCCTGTAGGCTGAAAAGACCACGTATAACCGGTTGCCAAGTCGTGTGACCAACCACAAAGGCCTTCAGGAAGATCAAAGTTGCAGTTGAAGTTCGCAGGGAGTTGGAAATCTTATAAAAAGAAATAGAAGCAAAATAAAGTTGGATTAAAAAATTACCTACTCATGAAGGGTTGCTGTAAAAAACCAACCCAAAACTAAAATAGCTGGCAATCTGTCAAAACTGAAAAAAGCATGAAATCTCACTCACACTGATGCTTTTAACCTATCTCACATTTCCTCATCTCCAAGGATCAGCCTTAAGTACTGCATCAGCAAACTGTTCACACCACGTCCTGTGGCTAATCCACCAAACTAAGCAAATATAAAAGCAAGAACCAAATGCATCCAGACTCTAATCAGCACCTTCTCTTCATCCCCTAGAGTGGTCAATATTAAATGCCTTTCTAAATGTCAGGGAAGAGTCCTTCCTGAGTGCCCCATGCTCAGCAGTTCCTGCTCTGGCTCCAAAAGGAGAATCTCAAGTGCTCCAGAAACCCAGCTCCTGAGTGACAGACCGAGCCACTTGCACCAGACGGGAGCTGTCTGTCATCCTGGAGAGCTGTCACTCACTGCTTCCTACCTTCTCGTGGAAGCACTACCAGGGAAAATGTGGGGCCACCATGAGCTCAAGCTTTTGGATTCTGAGTGAAAGGAGCCAGCCTCTATTTCTAGGTCTGCTATGGACTCACCGCATGGTCTTTGGGCAAGTCCCTTAACTTTTCATCTTGAAACAGGAGTGGAGTTAATTCCCCTATGACAACAGCTTTGAAAGCTCTGGAGAGCTTTCCTGCAGAGACAGGGCTGTGGGCAGGCAGGCACATGCCAGGGGCTGCATGTAGCAGTGAGGCAGCTGCTGGCTCCTTCGGCTGAGGGAATCAGTCACACGGCATGGAGGCTGCAGAAATGGTCTGAATCCATACCAAGCACTCAGCGGACACGCATGTCTGAGCCTAATTATAGGCCAGGATTTTCCTGAGCAAAGAGGAAGTTTTAAATCACAGTGCCCACAAAGTGAGCGATAGCCAGAAGGAGGTGAGTGACTCAAGTGATAGGCATCAGGGGAACTTCGCTGCGAGGGGCAGAGGGCTTTTTTTACATGCTCCCACTCCAAAATAAAACAATGCAGATCATGGATCCTTTTATTCCCTGGAGATACCCTGGAGAGCAGCATTGTTTCTGTTTGGCTGTCATAAATCTGATTGTCCAGAGAAACACACTCATTGTTTTATGGAGTATGAGAATTGAAAATTGTTGCTAAATCTGAGGGAAGCTGACAGGGAGGCTAGTTCCACGCTCTGGATACTCTGCTTGGTCTCTTGCCCTGGATTGCACCCAGGAATCGTGTTCTTGCAGACACTCTTACTGGCCTAAATTTCCTCTCAGCAGTTTCCCAAGTGCCTCAATGGTTGCAGGGCTGCACACGCTTATCACTAAGGCAAAGCAATGAGAATCAGGCCCTTTGAGCTATGCAGCTTACATTTCTAGAACTAAAGTGTTCTAAAGAAACAGCAGAATCCCAATGGGACATGTGAAAAAGTCAATTAATATTCTTTTTTAATTTATTTATTTTAAAACCCATTAATTTTTCTCTGGGATTGAAAGCTGAAGTGACAAAAGTCCTAGGAGCTATCTCAGAGGATAGCTTTTCCTTGTGAGTCTTGTTGAAGTCCTTCTGTCAATGCTCCAGGCTCTGCTGTTGTGCTCAGGGGAGTGCATTTCCTGAACACTGCACTGTACAACTAACCTTGCACAGCTCTGTCAAGCCCTCTCCTCTTCATCTGGACATTTCACAAGCTTTAGATGCTCACATCCCCTTTGCAAGAAGCAGAAGAATATGATGTCGGCTTTTACAGATAGGGATTTGAGGCAGAGGAGATTAGCCCTCCCCCAGCACTGGCTCTTAACAAGCACAGCATGTAGCCTAAACTGACATTCGGCTTCTTCCATAGTCAGAAGAAGTAGGCAAGTGCTACAGATACCAAACCATTTCATGTGCATCTGACAGCCATCTAAGGCTGGATGGGTGAAATCCTGCGTGGAGTCAGTGTTCCCCTCTCTCTGCTGCCTGCACAAGGAGCCCAGGCTGTCCTCCTAAATTATAAGCTGCTGATATTAGGGAAGATAATCCTTAAGCAGGTAAGTGTTCAGGACATCGGTCTTTGGTACATGTTGTGATTTACTCCCACAGTTGTGACTCCTGCAAAAGGAGCCCTACATTCCAGGCAGTCTGAATCACCTTCTGAGTTTATGACATCCAGGCAAGGGGGATCTGGAACGGAGGTGGTTCTAAACAGGGCACTAAATGAGTTTCTTCAGGTCATGTAAGGAAGCAGAGAAAACAGCTCTTCATGTCTTATACCCTAGGGACTGAATTAGTTGCTATCTCGTGCTCTTCCATCCTTCCTTGATATAACTTATCAGATTTTGGCAGATTTGTTTATGGGTTGGTTTTGGGTTTTTTTTTAAATCCTGGCCTATCACTAATAATATTACTCTAAGCTTTCCAGAAATCAGCCCCATGTATTGGAGCTAATGGGAAGATAAGAGTATTTTCCTAGCTCTTAACCCATCACTCATTGAGATAAAGATGTGCTGCTCTGATACGTACCCTCCTCTTCCCCACAGCTATCACCACAGTCAGTTGCTTCTGCATCAGTTGGGTATGGAGTGGTGGTCTCTTCACTCTTCAAAGTGGGCACCAGCGTCTCTGCAGTGGGCTTGACATCTGAAAAAAATGGAGTAGAGAAGCTGTTTGCAACAGACAGTACAAGAAGCCCAGGTAGGAGAAACAAGGCAAAAAATCTTTTTCTCATGTTCTTATAATGGCAGGAAGAGATAGAACAAGTATGCCATGAAATTTCCACGTGCTAAAAATGTCAGCATGGTTTGAACTTCAAGTGAACTGTCTTTCCATATGGGAGTTCTATGGATTTGGAGTTCCCACTGAACAAGACTCTTCTCTAGACATACACGCTACTTTTTCTCTTAATTTTTTAATCTACAATCTACACTGGTGTTAGTAATCCACTTAGCTGTCATTACTGGATAAGTGAGATCACAGGCAGGACATCTTTTTCTTTCATAAAGGCATATGACATATTAAAAAAACACACACAACATTCCCACCAATTGTGCCAATTTATAAAACAAGTCACTCAAACCCATGAATGATGTAACCACAAACGGACCCAGAGGATCCCCTAGTGAGCTCTGGCTCACTGCAGAAAGCATCTGGTTTCACACTCCAGGCTCCTGACTGCGCTTTCAAAGCGTCTCTGTCCAATTTCCCTTTCTCTAACGTGGCCCATGTGTAACAACCTCCAAGCAGGTGTCAGGGGAAATTTAAGCAAGAAAGGGAAGGATATTAAGATCAACAGTAAATGACATTAAGTTCCACCAAACTCTCCTTTTATGGATGTATTAAGTGGAATACAGCAGACTTGATTCTTTCCACTTTTTGAAAGTGGCAGCTTTGCTCAGTTATGTGTGATTGTGTTCCTTTGTCGGCACCCTTCAGGATATCATTTAATAAAGCCAGAAGCGGGAGGAAATGGCTAAATACATTGAATATTTTCCATAGGCTCCTTTATGCCCTTTTATTTTCCTGTTATTAAACATCTTGTACATAAACTCTCAGGGTTTTTTTTTTCCCAGTGGCTGTCTTTTGTTCAGGATAAAATACCAAATAACCTCAAAGTCTTTTAATTTGTAAGTTCAAATTTGTTACAACCCCATAAAACTCCAAAAGCAACCAAGAAGCAAATTGCAAGCAGCCAGGCACAGAAAAATGTCATAAAAAAGAAAAGAAAAAAAAAAAGCAGCAGGTGAAGGCAACATATCAAAAGCTGCAACTTATTTAGAGCTGGTACATTTTTTTTGGTTGTTGTTCCTGTGTATCAAGATTTATAGCTGAAATGTGACAATGGGGAAGGACCTTGAAAGCCAAGTCCCATATGGGACACAGATGCTGAGCGGATGTAAATCAACAGTGTTGCACTGCCCTGGACAAGCTGCAGAAATATATCTTGAAAAATCAGTTACCATGGCAGAGCTGCAACATGATGGTTACAAGAGATAATGAAAATAGCAGGCAGGAGACAGCATCATGTGTGAAATGGAAAGTGAAAAAGAGAGGTCTTGCCTGCTCACTTTCTCATTCCCTCCCTGGCCCTGCAAGTGTCTGTTCGACTTTTGCTAATCAAAATGCAAAGTCACTGAGCAATTGAAACCAGATGTTTGCAACTTCAAAGGAGAGAAACCCAGCTGCAAGTGAACATTCATCATTCTCCGCTCTTCAGAGGAAAAATTTTGGCAGGTCTTTGAAAGAAGCCAATTGCTGACTGCCTGCTTCCCAATTTTTGAGTTACTAGCCAGCTAGTTTGTGAGTCCAGTTGTGGCTGTTACCTGTTTAACTCAGTAATTAAGATGTTTGTTGCTGATAAGAAATAGGAACAGCTGGGTGGGGTGCACATGGGCTTAGACCCTTACTTGAAAATATTTTTAATCAGCTTGTTTTAATCCATTTCTTAATCTTGTTCCCAAGCAAGTGCAATTGCCTGGGTTTTTGCAGCCACTTTTGTAACATGCCTGGGTCCTCCCAGCAAAGGAGGGCTCTGTCTCAGCGTTGTCAAGGACTGCTGCATGTAGCCAGCCTGGATTATGCATGCAGATAATGCCATGGGCTATCTCTGCTGCCCAGGTTGCATCGGGGATATAAATGCTTTTTATAACATGGTGAATCCACAAGATTACAAGCCCTGCTCTGATTACAAAGCTGAATGCCTGTAGATTAATAAAGCTATGGATATTTATGACTTGGCAGTTGAGTTTTAAACATTACAATGTGCAAATTATTACCCAGACTGGGAAATGACCATAAAGCACCTCGCCTGGAAAAAACATGTGCTGTTGCTACTGATATTGAAAATGAGCATGGACACATATAAAAGAAAATCTGGGCCCAATATAGCACAAGAAGTTAAGGACAACAAACCCCTCTTATTCTCCAAGCTGCAGAAGTGCAGTGGAAGGGCTGACATGCACATGGTTGGAGGTCCTGTGTGAGTGCCTCCCTTTATGGCAGTGATGCAGTGCTGTGATGCACCATCCAGCCATGGTCTGCAGAGATCTGGCAACTGGAGGCTCCTGGGAGCTGCAGGAAACAGCAATGTGGGAGCTGCCTGACCACTTCTGCACAAAGCCTCAGCTCCTGCTTCTTGCACCTGCTTCTCCTACAACACCCTAAGATGCTGTAAGATTTAAATGAAGATCTAATCTGATTTAAAGTTTAGATAATTTACAATGGATTCCCAGTCTAGGGGGATATTTACTATTGACTTCAAAAGTGACAAATTATCAGTATTAATAGGGTGTACATGTGTTGTGTGATTTGCTCTTAAGTGTTTGCAATTCATCCTGCAGCATGTTACAGGAGGAAATGGTAGTAAAGACTGCACAAAAGGGTAAAAAAAAACCTCTGAATTTTTCAAGCTTCCTAGGATGGGAATTCTTAAAAGAAAATGCCTTCTACAGATGTGTTTATTAAATGGAAATCATACCTCTTTATCACTGACATCTGGACTCCAGATTCATATGTAAGCAGATTATTAAAAAATAAAATATTAAAAAAGAGGACAACTAGCCCCTGGCACTGAAAAGTTAGCATCAGACACCATGACCTGTTGGGTGCATTTTTTGCTTTTGGGGATGAAACTATGGAGCAATCAATCACCACTGAACCTCAGAGGGTCAGAGGCACAACCTCTACTGATCCCAGTGAGCGTGTTAAGTCAGTTTTTGTCTCTGTATTAAAAACAATGGTGGCTGAAAGGCATACCATGTGTGAAAAACAGGTGGGAAAAAGTGAACAAATGTCCTGGGTCTTAGGGATGTTGTAGAGATGTCACAGAGTTAACTCCCCAGCCTTGTCTGCAAAAAGGTTTCCACACTGGGTTCAGTGAGAGACGGACAGCTGTTTTTACAGCAAAGCCTTGTTGTGGCAGCTCAAGATATGAAGTATTAGTCACTGCACGCCTCTTCTGCACCTCTGCTTCTCCTCCTACTTTTTGTTTTATTATTTGGACTAAAAAGCCCAAATGTTGTCTAACATAAGAGACTGGGAAAGCCTGCACAACATCCAGATAAAAGATCTGAAAGGAGTGTGAAGGGAGTTGGGGACAAATTCTGCATGGGGTTCTGTGTAAAACCTTGGAGTCCAAACATTGCTGCTACATCCTGCATCAAGGCCAGTTCTTTCCAAGGTGGAAATAAAGAGGTGGGGCCAAGCCACCCTACAAGTCCTGCCTTCGTGGCTGCAGTCTCCCTGCCACAGTGTGGCCTGAGGTAGGACAGCAGGAAACAACCTTAAGTTTGCACCTTGCTGCTTTAGTGCCTGGCATGGCCCCAGTGCAGCCAGTGAGGCCTGGTGCTCCTACCTGTCCAGTCACAGCCCAGCACCTCCAGGCGCATTCCTATTCCTGCTGGGGACCACCTCTCGGGGTGCACTCGGATGTACTGGGCAGGAACAGGGTCAAACCTCCGGACCTCAGGGATGTCGTAGTGGATGTTGCCTTCAAAAAGCTACAGAGAGAAAGAGGGAGAGAGAAAAGGCAAGAGATGTGTGCATTTCACATGCTCTCAACCAGATTTGATATTTTGGGTCTGGCAGGATGTAGCCATGGGTTGAAATAGTTTAGCTGTCCGATTCCAGACCGTTGAGCCCAGCTGAGCAGAAATTGGGCTGTTCCTTCTCTGTTTCAAGAGGACCAGCCAGGCTATTTCTAAGAAACTTGCACAATCTCTCCTGGCCTCTGCTCAGAATCCAGGGGTTAGATTCTGATCCAAGCCATGCAGGGAAGCCTGGGGAATATCCACTAACTTCACATATAAATGAGATCAGATTTGTCCTTTGGTAAATAAAGAAGCTACTGCATGTTCTAGGATAGTGTAAACGCTTGGTTTTCCTCACAGTCCAAGTACTGCTGTTTTTCAGCTTACATGCACGAACTAAAGTCTGTGGGGAAAAAACAGAGGGCTATAGATAGCATCAGCCCTCATTTGTAGGATCAGGAAAAATTAAAACTTACCCAGATTTTAAGCAGAGGAGTATACGTAAAAACAGAACAGGCAGTAGCAGAGAATTTATTTATTCCTCAAGCCCCCTGCCACTCCCATATCACTAAGTAGAAAGATTATAGGGAGCTCCAATGATACGGAAAAAATATGGGGAATTTCACAGGGTCACACCAGTGTGTCAAAGGGACTTCACATAGCAAATTTCCCAAAGAGAAGTTGTAATTTATCTTCCTCTTTCAGAGGTGCACACCACAACAGCCACACCTTTCCCCATAAAATACGTAATTAGTTCGTGTAAAACATAATTGCACACACCATCTTTGGGACTCTGACCTGCAGGAGCTGGGAGAAGCAGCAGGTGATGTGCACATCCCCAGGTCAGGTCCACAACAGAAAATTAAGAGAAATTGCCATCCCTGGGGGAAGGTGGGACCTATGGCCTCTAGCAGAGATTTGGAGCAGCACCAGTGGAGTTCATGGTGACAACCCAAGCTCCCAAGGTCTCTGTGGGAGTGGAGAGCCAATTTTCTGAGACCCCATCAGGCAGACTGAAGCTAGCCAGAAACATATTCTGTTTTGCAGTTGCTCCAGGCAGTGCCTACCTTGGCTTGCATTGTATTGGGGTCCTGGATGAAGTCCCAGTCTTTTCCATTCATGCTGTAGGCCACCTTAAACTTCTTCACAAAGGAACGGGACTCAGTGGTAGTCACACTGTCCCCTCCACGAGCCCCCTGAATAATGACGCCTTTGATGTTCTTTGGGATGCCAAGGTCCACCTGCAGCCACTCCTCCCCAGGCTGGGCTTGGGGGACACGGGGAAACCAGCCCGAGCGGCTGCTCACCAGGCGGGCCATGCTGGGAGACCAGTCATAGCCTCTGATGGAAGAGGCAGAGATCTGTGAGTCAGGAATGAGGCCAGAAAGCATTCCCAGCAAGTTGGAGCAGGGTGAATCTGCAGAGAAGGAAAGGGCATGAACCGTCAGGGCTGTTGAAGGGAAGTTCTCTGGTTCTCCTCACAACTTTAAACTCTGAACACTAAACCAACACCTGCACTGGGCATTTCCCCCTCCCTCCAGCACCTGGAGTCCTGTCCCTCCAAGCGCATCCCTTGTGACGGATGTCTCCCTGTTGCTCACAGTGTCACCATTCCCACCCCAAGCAGCCATGACTGTGGCAAAGGGAGAGCACCCCAGGACAGGCTGTTGGAGGGACAGAGAGGAGCACTGAGGCCAGGGGGAGGAAGGGGACCCTCACCAGTGATGCGGCAGCCATACAGCTCCAGCCTCAGGGCGATGCCGTTGTGCCAGGTCTGCGGGCGGATGCGCACGAAGCGTGTGAGCACTGGGCTGTGGATCTTGTTGAGAACCACCTCTGTGGCATCCTCATTGGCCTGAAATGTCTGCAAGGGAAGGGAGGCACAAATGTACTTTTGCACATACTGGTACCTCCTCACCAGATAAGCAGTCAAAATAATCTCAGCAAGAAAAGCCAAGGAAAGGCTTTCTGGTCAGGGCCAGCCTCCAACCAAGGCAAGCACCAGGGGCCAGCAGGGAGATCTGAACTGCTGGCAGGACAGCATGGTGGATGGACTTACCTACCAAGAGCTTTCTGCCTGACTGCCTCTCACAGCACTTTGAGGCACCTCAGACTATCAGGTCTCAGCTGCTTCAAGCTTGCCCAAAACCTAGATCTGCTTCAGCACAAACGAGCAGATGCCCCCAAACAGGCTGACATCCTGACACATCCTTGCTCTGAGCTCCACTGGCAAACATCACGTGCAAGCAGTGGTGCAAGCAGGAAGGATGCAGCTCTGCCTGAGGTGACAAGCTGGTGCCTCAGCCAGCCTCTTGCCTTTGCCTCTCCCATGCACGTGCCACATGGAGACAGCTTTTCGGGAGTTTATGATCCCACATGGTATGAAAAGGCTGCTGCCTTACCAGATGGCCATAATCAATAACTACCAGATGGATGCTAGATCCACCTCTTCTGCCCATGTTTTTAATAGACCAGACAAGGACTGGATACATGTGTTTCTGTTTCAGGCTGCAAAGTCACAGAGGGAAAAAAAAAGGGAGGGAAAGAGGAAATTCCCAGCTGGAGGGTACTTTTCAACCCTTTCTCTGCCCCAGCAGAAAGCACAAGAGCTCACAAACCAAGGCTACAGGCATTGTCTGCTTTCCCTCCAAGCACACAGGCACTTCAGGACAGGGCAAGACTATCCTCCCATCTCAGCCAGGAACCACATCCACACTGAACTATTGGCTGGGTTCTTCTGCAGGCTCCTACCATACATATGCGTACTAGGCACAGGAGTTCCCACTAAGTTTATCTCAGAAAAGCAGGAGAGCGTAACCTCTGGCACCAGTCTCCTGTGGGAGGCAAGAGTCAAACAATTCAGGACAGAAGAAGGGGTGAGGCGGTATCCTGTCCCCTTGCCTTGAATAGCAGCTAGGAAGTATTTTACAAGCCTCCCATGGCTCTAGGCTTGCAGACAGCACGTTACTGCTCTTCTCCCAGGTTCCAGCACACCGGGGTGTGCTGAGAGTGTTCACAGGGCTGTTCACAGCAACCAGCCAGCTCTGGGCTGCCCCTGCACATTTCCATGAACTCCTTCAGGGCAGGGAGCAGCCACCTCACAGAGGGACTCAGTTGCAAATCTGGCTGGTAATTGCGATGTGGGGTTGATGTGAACTTGAGCAGAAATGCTAATCTGGAGAATATATCTCATGCTGCTACCGTTTAGCAACACAGCATGGTTTATGTGTTTTTAATATCCTATTTTATCCTGTCTGACCCCATTTCCCATCCTTTTCCTTGCTCAGCAGACACCAAATACCCTTTTCTCCCAGCAGGAGAGCTATAAGAAGAGTGGTTACTGTGAAACACTCTCCAGGCATTTGTGTGTGTGTATATGTCTTGTTATCCCATGGGGGCAAACACATACACACACACACACTCACACACACACAGAGTTTGAAAGGATATATTTCCACACCACAGCAAAGCATTCAGCTTTATGCCAACACAGAAGCTGACACACAACACCTTACCTCTGAACCTAACACCGGAGGACAGGAAATGTTTATAGAAATAGTTGCTGGTGCAACTATTTTAGCACAAGGAGCAGCTCGTCAGGTCAGCCCAAAAGTCCCTCTCTCCCAGAGGATGGCTCCCAATAGTGGCCACAGCAGATATTCAAGGGCAGCAAGTCCAGTGGAGTCTTCTCCTGGCAACCTCTGTTTGCTTCCCACCATCGGCAGTGTGAAGACTCCATGAGCCAAAGGTTGCATATGGACCAGCATGTTTAACAGTCACTGACGAGGTTTGCTGCTCTTTTTGGTTTAACATATTTCATGTTTTGTTCTTTTTTAGCTCACTTCACACATACGAGCATCAGGGGCCAGAATCCAAATTTACACCAGCATAATTTGTTGTTGACTTCTGCAGTCAAGCTTGACAGAAAGCAGAAGCAGGACTGAGCCCAAAAACTTTATCACTACTATAGGCATTGCTGAAAACATCTCTTATACAACCTTGGTCCCAACCACCTGCTTCCAAAAAGAACAATTTCAATTCTGCTTTTGATTTAGAAGTCAGCAACTTACTCAGGCTAGATCCCATTCAACAAGCTATGAACTCTGAATCTGGATCATGACACTCCAGATTGCCAGCTTGTGAGGGCAGAATAGGCACCTGATTTCCAGCTCTGGTATCAGCTGCACTGGCAGGATCTCTCCCACTGAACCTCGTTTCTGAACAACTCCAGGTGATCACAGCAAGTCGTCACTTCCCACCCCGTTCAGCGTAACAGAAAGCGGCCATTTTCAGAGGGCATGTGCTTAGTGCTGTTAGAGATCTGGGGTACTCTCACATGGCTACTCTTTTAGCCTTCTTCCCAAGTGGAAATGCACTGTGAGCCTGCAGGTCCCGATGCTGCTGACCAGGGTCTGACCCTGACCGTCTGGTTTCCCTGTCCTGGAAATGCTGACCCCAGAGCCCCAGCATGCTGTGGAGAGAGGCCCATTGACTTCAACAGGCTCTACATCCTGCCTCAAATTAGCACTCACAGCATAGGAAGAACTAGCAAGAAAATGTGTGAAATTGGGAGTGCCAAGAAAGCAAAGATTTCTTCCCTCTCTACCAAAATAGAACATTGCTATTCCTCCCGTCCTATCTGCTTCCCATCCCACTCAGCACATATTTTGAGCCAAGTCTTCGAATGGTGTAAATCAACATATCACCATCGAAGTATAAGAAGTCACAGTAATTTACACCAGCAGAAAAAAAAATACCTGGCTGTGATCTAGGGAGATAGATAGATAAATAGATATACACTCAGTGGAAAGCACACACGCGTATGCACATGAACACACACTGAAGGGTGATGAAGCCAGAAGACGAATGGGAAAACCATTAACAAATTAAAAGTACCTTCCAAGAAACAGTCAAGGGAACTCTCTTTCACTGCTGCGTCAAAAAGCTGCCCATATACTGTATGTTTACTTCCGTTTTAGTCCAGACAGCAGGTCTGCATGTACAATTAAATTGATAATCAATGAGAGCTGACCTGCTTAATTAATTTGCTGCAGAAAGCAAGTGGTAGGGGAGAGGCTGTAAAAGTACGGGAGATGATGTCTAGGATAGAGGAGGACTGTGAAAGTTTTCCATGTGCATACACATGCAAGCTCCACACCAGCACTTAAAAGTTGCATTTCTGACATGTTGGAACCATCAAAGGGTGATGGGGGGATTTCTGAAGCTACATTTGTTTCAGGGGAGATGGGAATTGTGCCACTGGCAGTTTGGAGTGAAGAAAATGAAGGACAGGGAGACAAAAAGTGCCATGAATTTGAAGAGGCAGTGAATCAGGGAGGGGCAGGAGGTAACCTCTCTCCTGCTGTATTTATTATGCTGCTTGGCCACTATGCAATTTCTTGGGGAGCCGAAGAAAGTGTCTGAGGAAGGAAGAGGAGAAGGCCAAGGATGGCAGCAGCCCTGCCTTCGTCCGAATGTGTGTGTCTCTTTGGACCCACTAGATTTACTGCGGGATTATGTTACTCCTGTGGAGACAGAGCCCTGGAACAGAGCATGCTAACAGGATTAAGGCTTCAGGATTTAGACAGAGAAGCATGAAGGAGAAAAGTAGGGGAGATTATTTTCCTTGTCTGATAGGGAAGGCATAAAATGGGGCATGTTTGATGGTGGGAGGATTCTGGCTCAAGTGGAGGGTGGATAGTTCTGGATTTATTAAATCCATGAACAAGGAGTTAAAAGAAAAATGATACTTGGCAACACTCAACAAAGCACGGCGTCTGGGCAAGGCAGAGTGTGCTGGGCTGGGCTTGCCAGCTCCGTGTCTTTGAGAGGCTCCACTCAGATTTGGGAATCATCAGGGACACGAGGAGCGGTACTATGTTAGCCTGCAAAGGAGATATCAGGCCCAGAAATACAAAGCTGCAGCCTTGCTAGGAAAGCCAGGGCTGTAATTCTCCCCAGGTACTGCACCAAGGGTGAATGCGCAAGGCTGCCTTTGGCAAAGCCTGATGTCTTTGTCCTGCCTGCAAAAGCAGCAGAAGCAGGCTGGGACCTGGATGTTTCTGGGCAAATCCTCTACACCGTGATGTCTCTGCACAGAAACACTTGTGGCCTTCTGGCTCACTGCGCAAGCTTTTCCTGAGTTTTCCAGATAAAAATGCCACAGGACTGAAAGCTTTTCTCTTTTTCCTCAGGTGAACGAATACAGGAGACATGATTAAGAACTGAAAAGACAGAGGAACACTCCTAAGGGAAAGCACAAGGGTCTCCAAAGAGTCATCCTCAATAGTCACTGCCAGTACCAAAAACCTCTGATGTCCCCAGTTCCAATGTATAGCTGAGATACTTTGCTTTTTGCAGCAATTCAACCTTTGTGTACCCACCACCTAAGGTGCCACCCAGGAAAGTTAGCTAATAACAAGTACAAAACCATCAAAATGAGTAGGAAATGATAAATGCACATCAGCTGGATCTTGCTGCCATTTCTCATCCATTGACTTCTACAGGTTCTGAAAACAAATGCTTTAGTTGCATTTTACACACAGAGCAATGGAGGCAGCAAGAGCAGCACTCATTGTGGTCCCAACCCACTCCAAATCCTGAAATCCATCCCATCCCAAGTCCCTCACCACACTAGATAATTCCCGTGAGCTCATCTCTGCCGTTACTAAGATGGAGTGGCTCAGACCACACAGGAGCTGGAACCTGAGATGTTACAAAGAAGGAAGCAGATCAAAATGGATGAGAACTTGTTTTTCCTATAAAATCCTCAGAGTTAAGTCTGTCCAAAATGAACAAAAATAAAAGGTCAAATCCTGCCAGGTGAAGAAAATGGCCAAAAACAAAAGGTCAAATCCTGCCAGGTGCTCTTTCCTTCCTTGGGTTCAAGAAGAGTTGTTGTTTTCTAAAGACATTTGCAAACCACTAGATAAGATCTCGGCATGCACGCTGCCTGGAAGGTAACCTCTGAGGCCATTGGCCTGGCCCCAGGTCACAGGTGGTGGACACAGCAGGGATGGCGAGAGCCGGACCAGCATTTTTGCGGCAGGGTTGGTTTGGCCTTGCCCCCTGAGGGGGCATGCTGGTGAGTAGTAAGGGACAAGTATGGGGTGGCACATGGTGGTGACCACTCTCTGTCCTGTCCCCTCTCTTGGGGACACACAGGAGGACAGCTTGGCACCTCTGGCCAGGTTGCTGGGTGAGCCTCTCCCCTAGTCCCATGCCTGAGGGAAGGACAGAGCACCACCCCCAGGACAGGGGGAAGTCTGGTGTGTGCTGGGCTTTCTCTCTGTGGAGAGTGGGCTGCCAGGAAGGGAAAGCCCGGCAGGGATGGGGTGGGAAGAGGAGGGTGTGAGTGCAGGGCTCCACTCCTGCCGGCTGCCTTCCCACTGCCTCCCCATCCCAGAAACATAGCAGTGCTCGGCACGGAAACAGCCCAGCCAGCCCTGTCTGCTGCGAGCACATATTAATCACATTTTCCGCTGCTCCATCCTGCCTTTCCCGTTTCCCTTGCTGCGAGTGCCAGCAGCTGGAGACTCAAAGGTGAGCCATCACATTTGGCAGGGAAACACCCTGGCCCCACTGTCATCTGAAACACTGGAGGGAGGGGAAGCAGGGGGCAAAAGAGAGGCGGTCAGAGCTCCCCATCCTCTGCATCATCCCCTCCCCATTCCTCCTGTACTTTCTGGTTTCCTCTGGCTTTAGCTCCCTGATGAAGATGGAAATGTTAGCTGACCCACCTATTCGTGGCAGAGCTTTGCTTTTGGCCCACAGAGCTGGCAGAAATTCAGAGCAGTATTTGGTACACCCCATATGCCTCTGTGTGTGTGTGCATATATATGTGTGTGTGGATGTAAGTGTGAGTATATATGTATGTGTCTATATATATATATATATATATGTATCTATCTGCATGTATATAGAGAGTCCCTGTCTGTCCACACCTTCCCCTCCCTCCCTGCTCCTCATGGCACCAAATCAAGCTGCGGCAGACTTGACGAATCTATTTGGCATGGCTGGCTCCAGAGCTGCAGCCGGGGCTGTGCGGAGCTCCGCATTGACGCAGGGAGGGAGCTTCACCTCCATTCAGCACAGACAGCTGGGAGCTCGCTCAGCACAGGAACCGCAGGGATTAATGTGGGCACAGAATGTGGGGCCAGAGCCCTCCGGCTCCAGGTCTGGGAGCAAGTGGCCTGGCCCTGCCCCTCTGCAGCTCAGCAGCTGGCAGCCAGTTGTTTGGTGGGGCAGGAAAGCAGTCACCCGGATGCAAGGGGTAGGCGAGCCACCAAAAAGCAATTATTTATCCTCCAGCCTTGGGAGGTGTCTGCTAAATTAAGGCCAGAACACGGGAATGAATAGAGACTGGAATAGAGGAGTAAAAAAGAAGAGGTTTGATTTTTCCACTTTTTTTAATGAAGACAAAATAGAGTAGAAAAAAGCTGACAGCAATCAAGGGCCAAATCCTGAAATAGTGGCAATTCAGGTGGCTGTGGGATCGTTTTGGATTGACACCAGCCAGGCTTTAGGGTCTTGCTGGAGCAATGTGAATTGGCTTAGCAGCACTGACATCAGTCATGCTGTCCTGCTCCACCCTGGCCGAGGAGCCAGTGTCCAATGCCCAGGACTGCAAGCAAGGACGTTTATCCTCCCCTGGAACTAAAACCACCCTCCAGACCAGATTCCTGCTCCAGTTAAGACTTGAAAAGGTAATTTTATTTCCAGTAGTTATTTGAAACACTGAGCTGTATATATAGCTCATCTCTCTGCCCAGGATGACATATAACTCCTGCCTGCCTCAGCTTACAGAAAAGGTCCCAATGAGACCCCAAACTCACCTGGGGTGAGGAGAGTTGGCCCTGGCTCACAGAAAGGTCTGCAGTGGCCAGTGGGTCCTGGGAGAGCACAGAGGCTCCACACCACTGCAGGGGCACTGTGTTAGGGCTGTACATGAGCTTTGCCATGAGCTACTGTCCTGAAGCCACCCCACCCGAGATCTGGAGGAGCCCAGCTGAGGACTCCCCAGTGTGGTGCTGGGCTGCCCTGTGCCTCCATTTCCCTGCTTCTAAAATAGGACTAACACTACCTCACTGGCACATGAGGAGCTTAAATACTCCAAATATTGCAGGTATGAGACTCTAGTAGGGACCTCCACACAGAGAAGACTCATTCTGGGAAGCAGAGGGAATTTGAACCTAAGACACACTTGTGGGGAAGGGGAAATCACACAGCCCGGAAGGGAAGGAAATGTCTGGATGATTCCTGGACAAGGCAGGCTACTGCATTTCATGCCAGCAGTGCCTGTGCCAGCAAATGGAAGGGACAGCTAATTTAATAGAAGTGCTGAGCAATCAAAAATTACTGGGA
This sequence comes from Entomyzon cyanotis, assembly GCA_024500445.1. NCBI lineage: Eukaryota > Metazoa > Chordata > Aves > Passeriformes > Meliphagidae > Entomyzon > Entomyzon cyanotis. Next base: position 14,896,609 of record JAKEPQ010001027.1, on the reverse strand, counting down.
TGTGTGTGGGGGGGAGGTGTGTGGGACCCCAGCCACAGAGTTCACACAGACACACTACGGCACATCAGCGGGGAGGAGCTGAACACAGCAGCACTGCTGCTGGGTGCCACAGAAGAGCAGGAAAGCGCTTTCTTGAGGCAGCCTTAACCAGGGAACAAGCCCATGACCAAAGCAATTGACAGAGAAAAACCAGCCCAGCACCACAGCTTCCTTAACCCTCCTCCCCATATACCAAACCTCCCACGCAGACCACTCCAAGTTTATCTTTCCTGGCCACACACCAGCACCCATAAGGTGTGAAAAGGGTGAACACCCATATTTACCCTCCCTCCTTCTTGCTCCCACCTCTGTGGGTGTCCCAGAAACACAGCAAGAGCATGCAGAGCTCCCAGGGCTCAATGCACCCTTGCTGACCATGCCTGCTAGTGCAGATCCAACACTCTGGCAGCCTGAATTGTTTGTCATTATTTATTGCTCGTTTTGTTCTCTGGGATGGTGCAATTGCCTCTTAGGATTTGTGCCCTTTCATTTCCAGGCCTCAGTAACTCCTGAACTACAGTTTCATGTGGTTTTGTGATTGTTAACCCAGCATGCAGACGGGTCCACGACCATAAAAGCTCAATGAATCTTGTATGGCAAAACACAGGCTGCGAAAACATTTTCTCCTTCATTTGCAGTCAAAGAACATACTCTCACCACCACGAAAGATGCAGCAGCAGCCAGGTTTTCCAAGGAATAGTGTTTCCTCATTGCTGTGCAGAGGAGAAAGGACTATTTCTGCTCAGAGCAACATCAGTGTTTTAGCCATCATCAGAAAAAGGGTCCCTCACAGATTAAACCCTCCGGGCCTCAAAATCTCTCCGTACTCTTCCCTCTTGCTGGTTGAAAGACTCACCAAGATGCAGGCAAAAGAGACAAAAAGGCCTTTACCTTGTGGTTTTTCCCGTGTCGGTACATCATCCAGTCCTCCCCATTGGTGCTGACCTCCAGCTTGTAGGTACGGACATAGTAGCCCTTCTGGGTTTCTCTCGAGATGGCACCCTGTGTGGCAATGGCTGTGAGCACAGTCAGGAACTGGAGGTCCACCTTTCCAGGGGAAAAAGGGACAAGAAATAGAGTGATGACCACCTGAGAGCCCAGAGCAGCTAGTTAGCTCCTCCCTCTGTCTCTGAAGAATGAAAAGGTGCAAATTCAGCCTGTCTCACTCTATCTGTGGATGCGCAGTTTAACAGGCACAACCTTCCCCAGGGCTGACTTCAGCAGGATAGGACCCTGGGACAAGAGTAGCTAAGAATCTTGACATCTGTTCATATGGGACCATCACAAAACCTTCTTCCTGCCTCAGACCAAGCAATAGGATCTGGACAGAAGCTCATGTCCATTAAAGCAGGACAGAGACCAGCTTTTTCCATGTGAAATAAAAGCATGATATCCAATTAGCAAGTGCTGCAGTTCTTGGTTTTCCCTTGCTGGCTTTTTTTTTTTTTTTTGTTTTATAACATGGGTTGAGAAAGGTCAGCAGAGCTAGCTTAGTAGCCCTGCCATGAATGAAGAATGAGACATCTGCTGGAGGCAATGACATTCACCACCTCCTGCTCGTAGTGCCCTTTAGCAAGAAGTGTCTCCTGGCGATGTGACACAGCCAGAAGCTGTGTGTGGACACACTGTGGCTCTAACCAGCTCCCAGGGAAAGCCTTTGCTCTGTCAGGCCCCCACCTGACATCAGCCCGCTCAACGCTCCCTGCATCCCTGATGAGATAAATATTATTCTAGTTGTTTTTCTATGCACCCCCTGGAGACTTTGGTCCTCAGGCCAGTGGCGGAGTCAGTGGCCCTTGTAAGTGGCAGAGGTCTCTCAGTCTCTGTCAGTCTGCTGGAAAGTCCATCAAGGTTTTGTGCAGGAAGGGGGGATGGGAGAGAGACAGGATGGAGTCAGTCCTTGTGCGAGCAAGCTAATGGGAGAGCCAGCCCGTTGCCTTTCACGGAGGCACTGCAGCTCCCCTGCTGCTTGCTCCCCATGGGCCAAAGAGGCAATAAAAAATTCAACAAGCCTTATGGTCAAGGGTCAGTTAACAGCGTGACACTCCATTTGGTGGGGGAAGAGGCGAGGGAGCTGGAAAGGTACCTGGAGGTACTCTTTGTTGCTGTCTACATTGGGGGTCCAGCCGTTGTCATCACTGTTGAGCCGGCTCTGCTGAGGGGTCCATCGCCCGTCTGAGTAGGTGGAGGAGGCACTGATCTGCATGTTGGAGATCCTGCCAGACTCCATCCCCAGAGGCACATTGCACTGAAAGTCTAGAGCAGACACAGACATACACAGAGATCGATTTGCAGTCTCAGTACTTCACCCCCAAGTGAAAGGTAGCCCTGAACGAATCTCTCCAGCTAGCCCTGAGCAAAGCTGCCTGTCTGGAAGGATGAACAGATCTACACCATCTTGCAGGCTGTGTGTGTTCACAGATGGCCCTGAAAAATTATAGATAGGGCAGCTTTCTGTTTGCATGGCCCTCTGAACACTAATACAGTCCGGGTCTTCCTCCCTTTCTCTATCTTCACCTTTGCTGAGTTTTGACACAATTCTGTCCCTTCCCTCCCTGCACCTCCACCAAGATGTTCCAAGCACCCTTGTCACAAAGTTCCCATCTTCTTGAAGGCTGTAGATGAAATGTGAGCACTGACAAGGCAAGGAGTACAGACAGACACATTAGGAGGGTGCTTACAGTTGTGCTGCCAGCAGGAACATCAAGGACAGGAATGGGCAGCTATATAGGTTTTGTGTGCATGTGAGAGTAGGGATACATGTGTATATGTGTCCTGTATATATGTATGCACTATATGTGGTATCAGACCCATAGGAATTAACCAGACAAGATTATGAAAGACTCTGCTATGCTTTCATTTGGATGTCCTCACTTCTAAGGTTTTAAAAATCACAATTAGCTCAATTTTGTGGCACACCTAATCTATTTTATGGCAGCTGTCCTGTAAAAACAATAGCAAAGAAAACAGTGATAGAAAATAGTGCATTGGTCCAAGCGTGCTGCTGCTGCAAACCAATGGGGCTCCACCAAACTGCCTGTGTTTTTAATGTGGCCAGGTCAACCTTGGGTGGAAATGACAGGCCAAGTTAGGATGTCAGTGCTATTATTAAAGTTTTAATTTACACCACCATAAATGAAAACAGGCCTGGCCCTTTAACAGTGGCTCTTGTGCTTGATTTCTCAGGCTTTGTGTTTAACATCTTATTTCCAAATCCTTTTAAAGAACAGAATAGAAAAGGGATTAAAGAACAGATCAGCTGAGTGTGGCAATAGGTAATGGTGAAGAGCTTGTCTGTGACTCTCACAGCCTCAGCAGAACATTCCTTACTCAATCACCAAGTAAGAGGTTGTAACCCTGCTGCCCTGGTTCTGCACACCCCCTGCTCTACCCTGTTCGCTGTCATGGGCTTTCAGTGGCAGGTCAGGGACTTCCTCTCTTTCTCTGGGACTGAGGGGTGTCCTGAAGGCTTCTGCTGCTGTATCAGAGCTTCACTGCAAACAGAGGTCAAGAACAGTATCTCTGATGCAAAAATACCATGGGAAAACAAATGGAACCTTTCCTTGCCTGCAAGTGTTACACAAAGAATCAAAATGCTCTTCATTTTCAAAACACACAACTTACTTCCTCACTCCACATCAATTTACCTCCCTTATTAAGGGTTATAAAACAAAATGTGGCTTGAAATTCTTTGAGCTTTAAGCAGTCTTTAATTAGACAACTAAGAAATTCCAGTTTGTGGTTTAGGCCTGTGAATTTCTTGAAAACTAGAGAGAGAGAGAGAGAGAGCATATTTTCCCCCATGCTTGAATGAATCTGCTGCACATACTGGGCTGAAGCCTTCCCCTAAATCCTTTGGGTTGAGCACATATATGAAGGATTCTAACCCAAAAGGTATTGAGAAGACTTCACAAGCAAGTGAAAAGTCAACAAAAGGTCAGAAAGTGAAATTCTTACTGAAATCTCCCTTCTATCAGAAACAGACAACAGACCTGTTCTCTGTGAAACTGCTGTCTGCACTTCTTGTGGGGAGCCAGTCCCTGGACACATTTCATACTCTTGTATGAGCCAAATGAAAGATAGGAAACACAGGGGACACAACTAAGTCATACACACACATTTCCAACTTACTTTCTGGGACTTCCTGGTGGATCAAGTAGTACTGAGCAGAGAAACCATCCTTAGCTACTGCCAGGTCGGTGTGGAAGGTGAGAGAGAGGACGCCGGTGGTTGAGCGGATGTCTGATGGCATCTTAGTGCCACAATACCTGCCTATCAAGGGGCCGACTGCAAAAGAAAGAGCAGAAAAGGTAATGCCTACTTTTCCACCAGCCTCCTGGGTCACCAGCACATTGGCATCACTCAGCAGGGAGGCCTTAGCAGGACCGATTGGGATAAAAGATAGGCATCAGGGATGGGCTGTTTTTTATATCCACTGGCCTGGTGCCATGCAGTGCAGAAATATCCACTGCAGCAGGCATTGCTCTGCAATTGCTGGGAAATGCTCCAGAATGCTCTGTTTCTCAGTTTTGCTATAAGGTAGGGATCCTCCCATCATTGCATGAACCCACTGCCCTTCCCCAACGGAGAACTGCTGGTGTTTGGAGAGTCCCATGGGGCTTTTCAGATCAGTGGTTACAACAGAGCAGTACTTTGTGGTTTAATGAATGCAGCCTTCTGCAAGCACACTGTCCCTAAGCTGGCCATGCAGTGCCCCAATGGCAGGTTGCATGCTGCAGCCACCTTTGAGGTTTACCACCCTCGGTGTTCAGACACAGACTGCACAGTTCTGGAGCTTTGTGACACACCAGGAAGGGCCAAGGACAGCAGTGCAGCACCCCATGGCTTACCCTGAGGGATGCCATCCCAGATGTCTAGCCAGTCGTACTTGCAGTCTCCTTCCCCCGCCTGCAGTGGGTCGTGCTCAAGGTCGAAAAGCACAAAGTGGAGGAGGATTTCTGTCTTTGGCTTGGCTATGATGGTAAAGATGCAGTCCAGGTTGTGTGGATACTTGTCAGGGAAACCTGGAGACTCAATAGTGCCGTTGGAGGCAGTGAAGTTTCTGGAGCAGTCCTCAGAGCCTGTAGCAGCAGGAAAAACCCACAGCCTTAGCAACAATGAGGATTAATGCCAACAGCTTGACATTGTGGAAACCCCATTTTGAGGTTAGCAGGGTTATGTATTCACTTCTGGAAATGTCCTGCAGCATAAGAAAGAGCTGTGTGAATTACTGCAAGAACTGAGGTGACTTTCAAAGCTTTCCACAGGCAGAGAGACAAGGTCCATGAGGTCAGTGTAGTGGACAATATGGTTCTAAATTGGAGGGAGCTGTGGCTGCCTGGGATTGGGCAGAGAGGAGTAATGGGGTGTATTCCTTTTGGAAAGGCTGTCCCCATGGGCCAGTCTCCTGCAAACTCCACCCTTCCAGCACACACAGCCGTGCCTCAGTTTCCTCTTGAGAAAATCTGGAAGCACAAATATTTACACAGTGAAAGGGCCTGTGGGAGAGTGCCAGTGTCTGCACTGTTTGCTGCAAACCCTCGGGAAGTGCACAGTTAGCCTGCGGCTCACCCAGGACCCACACAAGGGACAGGGGCCAGCGCCAGCACAGGTCCCCACAACGAGGCCACGGCAAGAGTGGGGGTAACAGGGGCCATGGCAGGGGGGGGTCTCTGCTGAGAGCAGGAACAGAGCCCTCTTTTTCACAGAATGAGCCATCCACACCAGAAATGCAAGTTATTTCTATCCTTAAGGAAGACCTTCGCATGGTGAGGGGGGCAGACAATGTTGCCTCTTATTTGTTGCTGACCTCAGCACTGGCCTCGGCTGCAGCCCGGCCAGCTCGGTGCCCCCTCTCATACAGCCAAGGTGCCTCGGGGTGGCTGGGGAAAGGGGAACTTGTGTCATATTCATACCACAGTGACTTTGAAACCCTTGCCAGGACAATAGGCAACAGAAATCTGCAGCCTGGCGCTATCAGAAGGGACAGGGGATTTTAGAGAGGCTGCTAGCCACTGCTGCAACCCAGCACAAGCATTTGCAAAGGTTTCTGCTTCACTTCTACTGGGACGCTCTCCTTCTCCGCTACAAACCCTTTGCTCTGGCTCTTCAAGGCAGCACGAGTCTTCCCAGGACTAATGGGGGACGTGTTATTCAATTCAGCATTAACCTACCGGAGTCAGGCCAACAGCCCGCAGTAATAGCAGGATCTTGCACTGCATTATGCAGTGCCTGGCTGGAGAGCTACTCAGGAGAGCCTCTTAATTGATTACCTAATGAAGCAGCCAGCTTTTCTGGTGTGAACCTGTGGGGTAAAATGCAGAGGCAAAACACAAATCACAGCATAATGCCATGAACAGGGATAAGGGTGTGCTTCGTTCTAAACAACTTGAAAGACAAACAGGTAAACAGGGAAAATAGCACAAGCTTTGAGCTAGGGAGAAAATCAAAGACTAAACCCAGAGTCAGGGACTGTCCTCTAGAGACAGGAAAGAGATGTAACTATGTCACCACATTAGACGGCAGTTTCCTCACGTGGGGCTCTTATCGCATTTGGCATCTTTGTCTACATTTTGGCCAATGGCAGCAAACACCCTGACCAGCTTTTTATAAGGAAGCTGCAGATAATCAACGGGAGTCATGCTGGCTTCGGCAGCCCAGGCCAGCCTGAGAGGAGACTTTGATGCCCAGCGCTGGAGAGCTCAGACTGGCCCTGCCAAACTGACTCACAAAGGGAGCAGCAGGGAGGCTGGACCAGCCAGGGCAGGCAGCTCTTTTGTCAGCCCACAGACCGCTGACTGATACCCATCAGGGGATTCAAAGACTGGTATGCAGTTGTTTGTATGCAGATTGCTCCTCTCTCACACTGCGATAAGGGAAATTTAGCACAAGGTGGGGAAATAAATGCTCGATTGAAAAGAGTTGTTTTTTTAGGTCACCTTTAAGACAGAAGGAATCTGCAGCCACTGCTGCCTTTACTGATGTGGACAATGACAATCTGATGACCTTTAAAGCTGGTGACACCCTTGCTGGTTACCCTGACCGCTCAGACAGAAACTTGGCCCATTCCTGCCTGCCTGCCAAGAAAAGGCAGGGTTAGCTTGTACTGCAGTAGTCCCGCAGCCAGCACTGCCCACCTCCCTCTCTGGAGCCCTGGCAGGGACTGGGGCTGGGAGCACTCCTGGATCACAGGCTCATCCATGCTCCTGTGCCAAAACCTGCCTTGCCAGCCTTGATATCACAGGCTGTGGCTCTAAAAAAATTGTGTCTGTATCTGGAGAGCATGGCTGTTTGCAGGGGTGGGGGTGGCAAAAGAAACACCAACACCACTTCAGACCTGAGGGCAGTACTGCAGGGACTTACATCGAGGGACACAAACTCAGCTCCAGCCTCCATCCAATACTTGTTCTCTTACAGATCAGCCCTTGATTCCTCTCCCTCCCTACCGGCAACAACTTCTCCCTTCCCCATGAATTTGGTCCCTTACTGGCTCCCACACAGATCGGCAAGGTTCCTGCCTGCCATCCCTTCCCACAGCATGACCTGGCCACCTCAGCCAGCTGGCCCACCCCACACTGCCTCACGCCCTGAGTCGGGGCATGGACCCAAAGTGAGGTCAGACACAACCCAGCACAGTCTGCTGGGCTCACAGGAGGTATGTGCCAGGAGAGAGAGGCAAGGGGGGCTGAGGTGGGTCTTCCCCCCTGTACACAGGCATTCTTTGCCATCTGCTGTGATGGCAACTGGCCTTAGCAAACCCTAATATCTGGCTGAACCACTAAACCATTTCAGGACTAATCTGCATCCTAACCATCGACTAACCAGGCACTGGGCAGGCGCCTGTGTAAAACACGCTCTTGTTCCCTCAGCATGCAAGCACACCTCTCCCACATGCACACAGAGCAGGGGTTATTTTCTCAAGCCTCCTTCTTCCCAGACACAAAATTCTGGCAAATATTTAGACAGAAACACTATTAAAAGGGCTTTGAGAAGCTTTTTCTTTCCTCAATAATAGTTCAGTATTAAACAGAATTATAAACAATTCCTCATATCAGCCTGGAAAGGTGCTGCCTCAGACTTTGACAGCACTGCTGACAGCAATCACTTGAAAAGCAGAGTTCCCCAGTTACAAACCCCACATCCAGAGAGAGAAAACACAGCACCATTGATCAGCCCTGAATTGCAACTCCACAGGAGGGGGAGCTCCATGCACTTCTAACAGAGGGACAATCCCCTTTTAGCCCTAACAAGCTCCGCACATGCCGGGGAGAAAAGATGTATGTTTCTAGTCCTTGAATACAAGAGAACATTTAAGGAGGAACCCTGTTTTTATTGCCACCCTGTGATCCAAAAATGCACTGTCATGTGCCACTAACATCTTTACCTTCTTGGAAATGTGACACACAGACTTGTAAATTACAAAAAAAAAAGTTCTTTATCTCTGGAAAACATGCTAGAAATCACATTGTAAAGGTGGTCAAAGGCATCTCCTGGTGAAGATAATTGTGGCCAACAGTCTGGGAGGCAGGCACTGACTCAGACACTCACCTGTCTTGTAGATCTCATAGCGCAGAGAGAAGCCGGCGCCTTGCCGTGCGTAGTCTGAGGTGAACTTGATATAGAGAGAGGGGCCAGAGGAGATGATGGTAGGAGGTGCAATGTTCCCACAGTGCTTGCCCAGCAGGTCTGCCGCTTCACTGTCCCCATCACGGATCTCGATGTAGTCGTACCTGCGGAGGCAGGTGAAATGGCAGGGAAACCATCTGTCAGGGAGATGCTTCAGGATGCCAGAACAAACCAAACCCACTCTTGGCATCTGCATATTTCACAGAACGTCTTCCAGACAGGTACCTGGGACTCCCTTATTCACACCACACCACAGACCCCAAAACATTTTTTCTCTTTTGTCTGTTTATATTTAGATCCTTTCCTCTGTTGCCATTCACATCATTAATTTATTTCACATATATCCACTTCACCTTCAGAGCCAACATGCAGCATTTAGGACACACTTTACCTCCATTTCCACAAAACACCTTTGGCATGGGAGAAGCTCAGATACAACTCTCCTGGGGCTGCTCTCCTCCCCTGACCTCTGTTTCGAAATGCCATTGTGCTATTTGGCTGAGCTCACTTTATTCCAGTATCCATGTGGGACTTGGCCAAACACGCACCAAGCGTGAGACTGTCAATGTCCAACCCATGTGAACAGGTAGCTATTTTGTGCACTGACACCACATTGGTCCTTCAACAAGCATGGCAAGCACACACTTAGACATAAATATTAATCCTCTTCTATTAAGTGCTAACAAAGATTTTCTGTGGATAAGTGTACATCCTCTAACTGCAACCTGCCTTTGCTAAATCCTACTTGAAGATATTTCACCTGCCCACTGGCATGGCTCCTGGGTATCTGACTGGTCTGGGGAAGGAATGTGGAGGGTTAGAAGAATTGCTTCCTGGTGCAGAGACAAAAGCTTATTGCAAAGCCTGGCTGGAAGGTGAAACTCCCACAGATTCCTTCATACTTTCTAGGCCACAACTAGGCAAGGTAGTAGTATCAGGCTGTGCGTGCTGTGAAGAAACAAACAGCTTTTACATGTACATCTTGTTCTTCAGCTGCTTTCTAACACCCACGTTCTCCCGCCCCTCTCCTCTCAGGCCAGCACGCTGCTATTTACAGAAACTGACCATCTCTCTAGGACTGTTTATTTGCTTTGTATCAACCTGTTTGAACAACATGCTACAGGCTCTTCTCACGGGGCCAGGGGGGAAAAAGCATTTCCAGGCTGCCAGGAATCTGCCTTTCTTCTTTGTCACAAGATCTTCTGTTTGGGAATGGAGAGTTGAAAGGAGAAGTAGCTTGCTGGATACAGAATGATCCTCATGTGACTCATTCCCGTTCTACAAAGCACATATCGGCAAGCAGCAGCCTCAAAACAAACTTACAGGGACTCAGTGTGCTCCTCCACAAAGAAAGATGGCCCAGACAGCTTTGGTTTCACTCCTTTCTGGGACTAAATCAGGCTGAGAGCCAGAAGCAAAATGCCTGCAGATAAAATCCTGTCTACGCTGGACCAAGCACTCAACTAGCTGCAATCACCCAGCCTTTAACTTCATTACAGACTCAATTGGCTTGGCCAAGGTGAAATCCAAACGGTCTTGAGAAGTGGCACTTGAACAGGGAGAGCATTTGGCTTAGCTGGTGTGTGGACAGAGAGCAATGCAAATGAAGATCTGCTCCCTCTGCTCCCTCCTCAGCTCTGCCTAGCCCCCTGTCACCTTGTGACCCCTTATTACCCTGACACCAGTCAGCAGCACCCTGCGTGACCCCACTAATGTCCATCATGTGTGGTTTGATCCTACCTTCTCTCCAGGGAAGAGGAACATAGAAGGCAGTGTTAGTGCTTCTTCTAAGTAGAATTCTTTCCTCCTTGTTTGTCTATTTGTTTAAAGCAGTACTGAGCAAACAGCGGGGACATTTTGTTCTCTAAATAACTGCTTGCTTTCAGCGTGCTAGCAGCCCTTCCACATCTGAAGTGCACATCTGTGCTGCAGGGCTACTGGCTACTAGTGAAATTGTGAATATGTGGCAAAAAATTAATTTGGCAAAAACATGAATGTTGGCAAAACACAGTTAATGGAGTGGATTGTGAAAGCTGCCACTTTCATGCACCGGCAGAGGTGAGCTGCATCCCAGGGAATCACATCTGTTTGTGTCCTCGTGGGGCTGTAACTCGCCAACACAGTACATGGCTTCAGCTACTTGACTGCAATGATCACAGCTTCTGATGCAGACAGCACACCAAACATCCCAGTGCTGGCCACAGGGCTCCTCAAGCCACCCACTTCTGCAGGAGCCCTGCAATTTCAGAAGCAAGTTCTGGACTGAGAAATATTTGCTTATTGAATGGGTGACTGACTTACAATAATACATACAATTTGGGAATATTTCAATCTGCTCATGGGCAATCTGCAAATGGAAAATTAAAAGAATTAATCTAGTAAGTAAATCATCAGGAAACATTTGCTTCTTTGAATTAAACCCTATTTGGCTTCATTCAAGCATCCAACTGAGCTTTCTCATACTGGAGCTAATCCTTAATAAATCAAATGTTAAAAACAACTGAAAAAAAAGCCCTTAAGAGAAGGTCAGGGAATAATTTTTTTGCCAAATGTAAAATTAATATAAATGTGTAAGAGTTTTCTTCCCTAGTTAAAAAATCTTGGCCCAAGTTCTCTGCTCCACGTGAGGCAAAATGGTTTCTTTGGGTCATATAAACAGAGCATGAATCGGGGAAGTATTACACTTGGGAGATAGCTCCTGCCCAGATGAGTAGGAGCTCAACTTCCTCTCCATCACAGCAAATAAGCTTTAGGCTTTCAAAATAAAACACCAAAGACATCCAGTCAAAACTGTTAACCTTCCAAACTTCAGCAAGAATGCCAGCTAATCCCCGCCACAGATTCTTTTGGAGCCAAGTGCTTCAGTCATGTCCATGCCTTGGCCCTCAAACACACAAACTGGTAAACCCCATTCTCCTCATGCTGGGTCACTGGACATGTTGCAATCTAGTTTGGCCAAATTTTTGCTGCCATTAAGCTTAAGCAGGGTTTCCAGACTTTCTTTTTCCCTTGTGAAAAAGAAGAAGAACAATTGGAAGGAACAAAACCCAACCATGTTTTCTGCCCTAACTATTTCTTTTTCAGATAGTTACTGACTAGGGCACAGCTGGGTGGGACACCTAGGCATTGCTCCAGTGAGCCAAGCATAAATATGTGAGGGCAGGGTGCAACCTCTGTAACCCACAAGTATCATCAGTGGATTAACCAACTCTTCTTCTGCAGGAAAAGTAACCACATTTGACTGCTCCTCCAGTGGCAGGATATTCTCAACTTCTGCTTGAGTGGGAAGGCCAGTGAGTTGGTTTGAAACTGCCTCAAACAGCTTTCCACCAAGGACTGTCAAGGCAGGGAGGCAATGCTGAAGTGCTTTTAACTGCCCAGACAATGGAGGCTGAGAAAGAAGGGAAATACAAGGCTTAGATGCTCTTCTAGAAGCTGTTTAACAGAATTAAATGGAAAATGTACAATGCTTACAAATATTGCTGCGTTTTTATTACAGATTTTTCAGTAGAAAGTGCTTTGCTGATGTTAAGAGAGCTTTTATAAACTAATTATAAAGCACTTCTAATGCCTGTATTATTCATGGTTGTTTGCTTGCTTTTTCCTCCAGTCAACCTCTCTGCTTCCCAGTCTTTCCTTTCTATTTTCCCTAAGTCACTTTGCTGCTGCCTCTCCAAATGAGGTGCAACAAAGGCAAACAAGCCCCAGCTGTGGTGATTATGAGAAGACCTTCACCTTTTCAGTTCTCTTCTGTTACGAAATAGCTAATCTGCTCCATGACCATTGAGCTGTGCTCCACAATCCCCTGGGGCCAGGACAGACCTCCCAGGTGCCCACCCAGGCACTGCTGAGTTCCAGAAATGCTACAGCCCACCTGGGGAGCTGCACCAGAAAGCCTGTGACATTCCTCTGGGTGCTCCTCTCCAAAGGGACACTACACAAAGCAGTTCAGTGACCCATACTGCTGATCACAAAATCAACAACCCCATTGACCCTCATCCCGAGGTCCCAAGAGATGCTGAGTCCTTCCCCACTGAAACATGCTTCAAGGGCATTACAGGGACACTAGCTTAGGATGGGGAGAAACACGAGTAACAAATTATTTATATGTTCACAGCCATACCGTGAGTCTTCTGAATACATAAACTTGTGCAAGCTTTGCTTCAAAACCTAAGCAGGACTGCCTCCCCAGGCCAAGCTCTGACCGAGCTGGCAGCTTCCTCAGTCTCTCTCTAGAGTTATGATTTGAAGTAGGTGAGGACTTGCGCTCAGCAAAGCCCAGTTTTCAGTGCTTGCCAGGACTGGAGAGAGACACGGGGCTCTAACCTGAACTTCCCCAATGTTTAATTTGGAGCTATTATTTATAGGCGTTTCCATGGGGCTCATGACTGCAGCTGGCAAACAGTGAGGATGGGATTCTCACGAGACCCTGGGAGGTGGGAAGGCAGAGAGAAGCAGTGTCTGGCCCAAGGTCACACAGGAAGTTTGCAGCACAGCCAAGAATAGAAGCCAGTCTTAACTGGAGAGGTTATATTATATTGGAGAAATCTGGCCTAGATTGATAGAGAGAAAAATAGGTACAGACTGCATGCCAACAACCCTAAATTTGGGAATGCCCAGGGCTGACCCCTGATCTGCTTGAACCATATGTCACTGCATCTTGAATGCATCTGCTGAGGAGAAGAAGAGAAACTGCAATTCTAGTGAAATTCAGCAGATGTTAATACTCTGCAGGTAGCTGGGGAAGGCCCATACTTAGCCACAATGGCAGGTAGTAAGTACAATTGTTCCTTGTTTGAAAAAGGTGGTGGGAGGTTTATTTCTTAGAAATTTTTATAAGAAGCATAAGGTTTTTAAAACATCCTCTAAGAACAGGCAGTTTCTTAGGAATTAAATAGCAGTTCAGTATAGAGATAGTTAAGAAATGGTGAACCAGCATCTCTGTGCTTGTTGTGCAATCCAGAGGTGGCTAGAATTAATGTCCATTACATGCTAGCTGGCTTAGTTGATTTTTCTGTGTCACCACCCATCTTCATGCTCTTTTGTATGCCACCTTCCAACCAAATCCTTATTTCATGGGTGGTTACATTGCGAAAGACAAAAAAACTTTTCCAGAATGTTTACACAGTCTTGAGCAACTGCAGGATATACCCTTCAAAGGTTAAATTGTTCCAGAAGCTGAGGACTTTTAAATTATTTTTTTTTTACAGCCATAATAGCAGAGACAAGCACCTCTGCTGTCTGATGAAACAAGAGCAATGAAGTTTGATCTTAGCTGCCAGCCCTTAATCAGAGTAATTAATTATAAATACAGCAGATGAATTGGATTCTCCTTTGACTTGAACTGGTTTTACACATGTGTAACTCATCATTTTAAGGGTAATCACTCCTAATTTATCCTGGTGTGAGAAGAGAATCAGTCCTCATAGACACAGGCCCTGGTATAGATTTGTGCACAGAACTAAAAAGCCTGTACCACATCTAGGTTTAGCCAACTAAACATCCTCTGCTCTCAGTGGAAGCAGACTTCTCACACCCAGCTTGGGATGGATTAATTGTTCTTCTGCACTGACAACAGAGGTACTTTAAATCACTCTTATTGACTAGACTTGGGCTTTGGGTGTCTAAACATTGGAGAGATGAATCTGATCTCAGTCTGCACCTTTTGGGGCCGTTTTTGCCCATGCTGAGGCAAAAGATCCTCACAGAGCTTGCCCTTGTTTTGCCCTTATGGAAATAATTGTCCCTGGCAACAACAGGGAGAAACAGGCTATAATTGCTCTGAATCTGAAGGGATTTCGCTGGATTTCAGTGACTAAAATGACAAAAATCCAACGGCAGCAGAAAAGGCAGGCTGGGGTGGGGTGAGTGGGGGGCGATGGCAGTGGCATAACTGCTTAGGATTTCTCAGAAGTTTGTTTTGAATTTGTTGTATCCAATTACATCTTGTGTAATCACAGTATTGTGAGGGTTTGTAATCATTCTACTGTGCTTTGGATTATTTTCTTATCTCCTCAAAAAATCTGGCCAGAATTTCTGAGAAATGAAAAAAATCAAGTTATCCAGTTATAGGGAAAGAAAAAAAATTAAAAAGAGGAAAAAGGAAAAAAACAGAGGAGGAGAGAAAATAACACTATCGGATTGGACAACTTCTTCAAAAATGCCTTGAAGACAAAAACTGAAACTATAAAGAGCCTCTATTTATACTCTTTGGGCTGTTTTCACTCCCTTACAAACACCGTTGATGGGAAGAGGCTTTTAGCAGTTACTGCTAACTTATGGTGGGGGGGAAGTTAGTCAAAATACTTTGTGCAAAGGGAGGAATAAAACATAACTGCAAACTGCTCCTGAGGCAAGTTCTGGTTCAGGAGGGAATTTCAGCTCCTAGCATGCTGCTGCCCTCCCCTGAGACAGGAGAGCAAAGGCTCCCCCGTGCTTTGCGGTTCATCCCCGGGCTGCCTCCTTCAAGCTGCGCTGCCAGATCTCTGCAGAAAGGCGAGCTGGAGTAATGCTCTCATCTGGGGCATGTCTGGAAAACTGTCCGTTATATAAGAAAAAGAGATGTGCTAATGTGCACTTCGGGGGCTTTCTTCAGGCTGTTGTTCAGGAGTTGCACATGGTTGCTTAATTTTATTTCTGTCTCCTAAACCATCTCTATAAATTCCTCACTCTTCTATTTTTAGCTACAGGGGTCTTTTGTTGCGAGATGTCTTTGGTGTTCATTGAGGAGGGGAGAATTATGGTGAAATCAGGAATAAAATATATAAAGCATGTTCAGAATAAGCCCCTTTCCATGGCATTCTGCCTTCTGTTGCTGCTCTAAGGGAACTGAAGCAACTCACCACCCTTTCATACCCCAAAACGCAGGACACTTGAGAAAATGCATTTGCACTTTTCTCCTTCTGCTACAATCCATCTGTGGGAAAAATTAGACTTTGGTTTCTATGTCATTTTACTGTCACCACTCACAGGCACTTGATCACTAGCAGAAAGAAAAAAAAAAAATAAAAGATAACAACCACAAAAGGAAAATTTACTGCCGAAAATCAGCAGAGCAGGCAGAAGGCAAGGGCAAATGCTCACTTTGATCACTTTGCAGTGAGGGGACAGGTTTCCCTTTCCTGATGGCATCCAGTGCCTGACAGCCCAGGCAATAGATGGAGACAAGCTTAGGCCAGGCTGCCCAAGTTCTGGGGTGCTGATGAGGATTAGGGAACACTCACACATCCTGCTGTGCCAGCCCTGTTCCCAGAGGAGCGAGTGATGTCCCATCAGACCTCGCAGGTGCAGTATCAGTCATGGCCTTAGACACAACATGCAGTGAAGAGCAAAAAGAAAGAGTAAAAACTGGGATCAGATGGGAGCTTTGTAGCTGGGCTTTCCACTGTCACTCATTTGCACTGGCTTTTTTTCAGCACAAAACTGAAATAAACACCTCGTTAAGCACCAATTGTATAACAGAGGTTGTAAGAACAGAGCCCTGACCAGCCCACCCTCACCCTCCTGGCTGTCTACATACCTCATTAATGAGGGATGGTCACCCTGGCACTGGCCCACCACAGGACGACTTTCTGACCCCACATTTTCTCAGACACAGCCTGTTCACAGCCCAGCTCCTGCCTTAGCTGATGCACAAGTGAGTAAAGCTTTGCTGCCAAGACTGGCCTGCAGCCTCCACTATTTGGGCATTCCCACAATTTGGCTGTGCCAGCTTGTAGTAAGAGCTGTTTCTGGGGCAAACAGTGCACCAAACCTGCCTGATCCTTCCTTGCACACTGTACAGCTAGCACAGCATCTCCTGCCCCCTTCCCTCCTCTAAATCTGGGCACTTGCAGCTCAATAACCATCTGAACCAAACAGTGCCAAGTCTGAGCACAATCAATGCCTCAGCAAGAGTGGATGTTGTGCCATGCACATGGCACACCTTGTTGTGCATTGGCAGCAGCAGTGACCTCTGACACAGTTCTCTGAGGCAGCAGTAACTATCTGGGGGGGGTGGGAGGAATTAGCTACTGGCAGGGGCTGGTTGGTACCCCTGAGGAGAGCTCAGCCCAGCCCAGGACAGCAGGTCAGAGAGGCAGCCACACCAAGATAGAACAGGCAGACAGAGACAAGGGAATGGGATGCTGCATGAAGCTGGCTGGTACCTTTTCTCCTTAATGTGCTCTGGGAACAAGGGGATGGGATTGTCCCCGTTTCTCCCACAAACAAGTACCCTGCCACTGCTTTGTTCAGAAAGATTGTCTTTCAAGCAACCCTTTGTGTCACCCTCCCGTTCAGCCGTGGCAGTGTGTCTGCTTTGTCCTGCCAGCTCAGCCATGGAGTGTTTACAAGCCTCCCTCACCCTTCCAGGCTGTGGTTCAGCTCCATTGACACTGAAGGCAACAGACTCCTCTCTCGGCGTGTGATGAATCAATTACTTCCTCTGACACTCTATTACTATAGCCCTTACATCTCCAGATTGCAGATGAAAAGACAGGCTGAGAAGGGGGACAGGGAAGGGGAGAGGTCTCCTGAGGTCTCCTTCAATTGAGTTGTTGGACATCTGAAGAAATCCCCATCTGCCATATTTAAAGACAGAGAGATGTTTTGCTCCCGAACAGCAGAAAAATCAGAGGGTTTTCACAAAAGAAAACCTAACAAATCAAATGGGTCACAAAACTTCAACAAGATGCAGTGAACGTAGATCAATGGCGAGTCAGTCCCCTCTGCTGATGGAGATCCCAGACCTGGTTCCCGCCCATGATTAACAGCCAAACATCAGTATTACCAAAGAGACAGCCATTACACCTTCCTTTTCACTGTAAAATAACAACGTAAATGAAACCTCATAGCAACACTCACAAAAGAGGAAGGAAGCTGAGCACATGCCTCAAACTCTCGTGCTGCTGGTGGAGGCGGGGGTCACTTCTCCTTGTTTGACATCCATCAACAACCCCAGCTTTGAGGTTTCCCTGGAGGTTTCTAATACACTGAACACTTGCCATGCGAACACCCTGCATGCAGCATGGCCTTGGCAGGCACGGGGCTGAACACAGGGGCTCTCCCACCACCAGTGGGTGAGTGCTGCCTGTCTCAGGAAAGCAGAGCTCCACCGCAAAAAATTTCTCACAGAGACCACAGTGTCTTCTGTACAGCTGCTCAGGAAAGGGGAATTCCACCTCAAAAAAAGAAAAAGAGGTGCTTGCCTTTCCTGACACTGACCACAGTGACTTACGTACCGCTGCAAGAAGGTGGGGGCAGTCACGTAACACGAGCAGCCACCCTGCCAGTTTCCATGCCATTTGTAACAGGAAGAAGTCTTTAGCGGAGGATTTCTGCTGTCAGACCCCACTGCTTCAGGCTCTGCTTCTAGGAATTCATTAAACAATAATATCTCCATGTCTGACCCAGTGTTACTTTAAAACCACACCACACTACTGTACTGTTATTGCTCACCAAGGCTGTATGTAGATCTCAAGAATTCCTTGGGATTAGGAGTGGGGTGAGAAACCAACAGAAAAACCCTAGGTTATTCACCCTTTCTAATGATCTAATGATCTACTCACTAAGCCAGCATAAGGAAGGCTTTCTATGTATTTGAACTGATATATCAAAGACAGTTGCTTAAAACATCCTAGCTGTGATTAGTGGACCATGACTGCTATTAACTTTTAAGGAATTCCAGGATCACCAGACTGTGGTTTGCAACATATTATTACATTGCCATTCAACGGTGGTGTGCAGCCGCTTGATTTAAAGAAAACTGAGAACTAAAGAAAACTGCCTCAGAGTAAAACATAACCTCCCTCAATTCCTTCAAATATGTTCTATGCTGAATTCTGGGCAAAAGCAACCACAAATTTCTTCTGGTTTTCAGTTTGCTCTTTGCAGTCTGTTCTTTTTATTTTGCATTCATATTTAATTGCAGAATTCACGCCCAGCTGAGAATGAACTGGTTGTCGTCCGCAGTGCTCTGACCTGCTCCTGTGTGAAGCTGCTGCTCAGCAGCCTTTGGAGGGGAGTGTGCACTCTTGCTATCTAGACTGGGTTTTATGCCTGCAGATGCCCAGATTTTGTCCTCTTTACAAGGCAGGGAATTTTAGGTGATTCACCAAGGCAGGAACAGTAAATCAATAGCAGGGAAGGGGAAGAACCCAAATCTCAGAGTTGCCAGAACTGGTATTTTCTGGGGAGTCTGCCACTCCCCTGTTACAGCCGGACAATAGGGATCATATCCATTAAAAAGGCTGCATGTAGCTAAGTCAAACAGTTGCTCATTGAAAGGCTAAACTAGTACCTATGTAAATCAAGGTAAAACCTCATGTTGCTTTTACTGGGCTCTGTATCTACTCCTTAACAGAACATGGATAATTTTTTTAATACCATTCTGCCACTCTTCTTACGTTCACTAAACCTTCTAACTTCTGCATCCTGACAGCAAACACATGATGCTGAAGAGCACTGCAAAGTCCACTGTACAACACAAAAAATGTGACCAAGACTCATAGCCCCACAGAAATTAATTTAGGCTCCTGAGACCCGTTTGGGATGACCCTCTGTGAAGGGTGTTACCTGGTGTCACACAGTGGGCTGGAGCACTGTTGCAAAGATAGCCAAGGGCCTCAGGCTCTGCTGAAAGCACGAGCACCTCAACCCTGTGCTTATCAGGCATTCCAATGGGATTGCTTTACTCCTATCCTATGAGCAGGGTCTGCAAAGATGCAAAGGACTTAGAGCTGGAGTGTGGCTTACAGTGCTTGCTCAAAAAAAAGCACATGTTTCTGACAGTTTTGGCTGATTTCTGAGCCCACTTAGTGAGGAGTCAGCACAGCCAGCCCTGTGTTTTCTCCCTCTCCAGACACTGGGGATCCTGTTGCTTCCCTCGCTGGACAGAGAGGCTGACAAAGAAGTGAGTACAGCACCACCACTACCAGCTCCTCCTCAACAGCAGGAAGGAGGGGGAGAGGTCTCTATCTCTAATGCTATTGTTCCCAGTGTCACCAGCTGGCCCTCAATTTGTCATCATGCCAACAGGAAACAAGGTGCAAAATGAGATCTGACTCCTATGCACCGGATGTTAGTGAGCTGGTGGGACATAGGAGACCCCACGAGAGTGCATTTGGGGCCACCACCTTCTGTGGAGCCTGGACCGGGCCTGTCACTCCAGGGAAAGGCTCTGGGGCATAGAGAAGCACAGCCACAGAGCAAGCAGAGTTGGGAAGCAGAGAACAGGGAGGTGAACAACCTTGAGCTGTTAACTCCAGTGCCTGGTCTAACACTGTCACAGCCAGCCCATTCACTGATGTTCCGTTTTGGAAAATGATCCGGGCTTGATGGGAATTATGACCCATACAGAGGATGCTGGATGGAGCTAAAAAACAGTAAAAGCTCATTTGAAGACAAGTTGAGCTGCAGTGTCATGTTACCCAGACTGAATTATTTCCTGTACGTTAGAAACGTTGCTTCTGGCTACCCATGCCACAAATGTATGAGCAAGCAAATGCCTTCCTTAACATCTCATCTTTGACTTCCCCTCACTGCAAAGTTAAAGCTCTACTCCCCCAGTGCTTCAGGAGATGCAGTCACTTCCCCCTTGCATCCTAGAGAACAGCCCCTCCAAGCCCTGGCATTCTCTAGTGCTCCAAATGTATTTCTCTTTTCTAAGCATTTGCCAATCACAAGATGAACTACATTGTTTCTAAAATGTTTACTAATAAGCTAATTATGCATACTTTTCAAAGCATTTACTAATTAGCTGTCCATGATTGCTGCCTTGTCTACTCTTAACCTTCACTGATGGAAGGATGGCTTCTTGCAATGTTATGCTCTTGTTTGAAGGAGATGGCAAGAGAGGCAGGCTGAATGCTGCAGCCGCCAGCTGCCTGGCTGGCTGTGGCTAATGGGTCTGGATGCAGCTCTCTCTGCCACCTCAGCTCAAAGGAATTTGAGCCAGTGTCTCTGTGGCTCTCTAGGAAGAATGCAGAGCTGTTTTGTTCCAGTGCCCAGCTTTTTGGATGCTCAGGAGATGGCCATGCTGCTGTAAGAGGCCTTCACTGGCTGCCCAAGCTGCATGTACTGTGGCATGTGAACACCAGGATGTTACTGCCAGTATCCCCTGGCCAGCCATGTTCTGTGAGATGGGCACTAGGATCATTGTGACTGCCCTTGCCAAGTCTTGGTTCACTCTGCCCTTCAAGCTGGGAGCAGGCATGTCTCCTGCCATGCCTGCCCTGGATCCAGCACACATCAGGATGCTGCGCTTGGTTCAACTCTCCTGGCACCATTACAGCACTTACGAGGTAACAGTGACAACTGTATAAATTTCCGCATGACACTGACCCCACTTCCTGTTTCTGCAAACCTTCTGGGCTTGGCAGCGGGGCCTGAAGTCAGGAGGAAGAGCCTGACTGCACCTCCGTTTCCAATTTGCCATCTCCAGCCTGTTTCGGAGTCCCTGGCCCCTGTCTCCAGCAGCGTTTGCCAGCATTTGGCGTGTGCCACCAGAGGGGGCTGCTAGCCACGGCAGCGGTCCCCCAAGTTCTTCCCAGGCAGGGATCCCACCGACGGCAACCCAGTTGCAGCATGTGTTGGAAATGGCTGCAGAAAAATCCACTGGGCACGGTCTGACTATCAGTCAGGCTTTATTTAAAACAACAGCGTTCCTCTGGAGCAGATGTTATGACTCAGCTGGAAGGTCTTCTGCTTGCAGAGGAAGCACGAGCGTGTCCACTGCAGCCTGGAGGGAGTGTGCCTGTGCTGCCTGTGCGCCGCCCAGCCTAGTCCTCTGGTAGGGTCAGCTGAGGGTGGCTGGGGGCTACTGAGGCAGTAGCCAAACGCAGGAGGGAGCTTTTAGTGGTCCAAAGAGAAGACCAGCAGCTGGAGGGTGGCACAAATGGAAAAGGTGGTTGGTCATAAATGGAATGATTCACTCATAGCTGAGGTTTCGGACTTGGATTTTCTAAGCAAGCAGAGCAGACAGAACAGCAAACTGGCCACTAAGAAGGAGTGGACAGCTCAGCTACATGACTGGACAAGCTGGGGGATAGCCATCCCTGTTGCACACATATTGCCAATGGCTCAGGTCACCTCTAGGACCCCAAATAAACCCTGCCATGAAAAAGACTGCCCAGCAACCACCATGCCATAAGGAAGTGGAAATATTTCACCACAGCAGCACCCTGCTCTTTTCCACTGGATGCAACTTCCCTGTTCAGTGAACAGATACCAATGATGTGGGGTGCAGTACCTGAGCTACAGCTGCAATCACAGCACAGAGGGGAAGAAATAGTCAGGCGCTAGGATGATAATTTCTGAATAGTTTAGCAGATCTTTTATCAGAGCATCAAACTTCCCTTTTGGCTCTGTCATTACTGCTGTGGCCCCACAGCTGCAGGACAGCATGAACAATGGCCCGGGGCCCATACTCCCTGTCACAGCATGCCCACCCTCCCTGCCACAGGGATCCCTGCTGGTGCACAACAGCACAGCAGCAGGAGGAGTCCAATTTTCTTAACCTTAAAAGAAAAAGAAAAGGTGAGTGGCATGGCTACTGCTCAGGCTGTATGCTCCCAAAGAAAGACACTTCCTCTGAGTACAGACACAGCACAGAGAGAGAGATGTTCTGGGGCTTCGATTACACCAAATTACTCCTTTCATGATGGCGGTGGTAGAGTGCAGTTACTTCTTAGTGCAGATGGATACAGCTGAAAATAAAAGCCCAGATGTGCCTCCAGAAAACAATAGCAACGAGCAGCACAGAGCAGCCGCCCCTGGCTGCCACCTTGGGCATCCATCTGTGGTTGATGCTTCCACCCTCCAGGCTGCCGAAGCTGCTGTCTGCAGCCAGCTCTTGCTCTGGCATCTGGGCAGCACCAGGTTTGTAAGCCCCTTTCGGCCAGCTGCTGGCCGAGGGGAAATCACTGACCTTCCTGCAGAAGTCTCCAGGGTGCCAGGCACTGTAAAAAACACGGGAGGAAATGCCTCCTGTCCCAAAGGGAAATCTAAAGCAGATACAAGGAAGGCCAGAAGGGATACAGTAAAACTAAAAAGACTTTTGGAGATATTTTTGTGGACTTTCAAATGGGTTTTAGGAATGTAAATGTTATGCTTTATGAGGGAGAAACTTTAGCCTAATAAGGTAAAATGAAATGTTGAAAGAAGAAGCAACAGAGGAAGGGGTTATGGTGTTTACCTCTGGCAGCTGGAAGCACAGACTGGCCGCCCTGTTACTCCAATAGCTGCCAGGTAGCAACACCAGAGCAGGGCACCTTTTCTGCCCAGAGATCAAGTGCCTCAATGGAGTCCATCTGCCTGTCACCTGGATGTGAATGTGCTCTATATTAATGATGAGATGTCAAGAGGAGGGCTCTGCCCTGAGACTGTCTTTGATGCTGAACTCCTGCTCCTGTTAAGGTTCACACCTGCAGCTGCAATGGGGTCTTTGCTTCTCCATAAAAAACCTCTGACACTCAGATGAGATTTATTACTAGATGGTCACCTATTATTAATGTAATGTAAGTATTAATGCTCAAGCATTACACAATGTTCATATTTGCCTCCTTATGGACGGTCACTTAAAAAAATTTCACTTCTATCCATCTCTTTCAGGCCATGTTTATTTTGCACTGTTTTGATTTTTCAGTCATGTTTCCTATCAAGCACTGTCCATGAAGCTCTTTCAAACCCACTCTTATTCAGTGCTGGCCCAAGAGAGCAGGCACCCTAAGTCAGCTTGGCTCTCAGCTCACAGCTGTGGCCAGCAGAAGCTCAGGTGCACAGTGGATAAATCCCGTTTCTCTTTAATAAAGGCTCCCTTGTGCACATACACACAGAAAGGGAAATAGTGACACCACACAGCAGCCACTCAGAAGATTGCCACAGTAAAGCAGAAAGCAGCAAAGGGATAACCAACACCCCCAGTGCTCAGGCAGTCCTACTGCACACACCACCTGCAGCTTGGGACCAGACAATGTTCTCTCACAAGCAGCAAAACATGGCAAAAGTTGCACAAGATGCTCAGAGCTAAAACTGACATCTTCCTACTGGTGGAGGAAAAGCCTGGTGCTCGTGGGGATTTCCAGCTCTCTGACCAGCCTGGTTTTGCTTGCCTGAGACCTTGAAGAGGCAGAAGCTGGAGTCCCTCCTGCCCAGTTTAATCTCTGCCCTGCACACAACACTGTCCTGGACAATACGTGTGGTATACTCTTCAGACTGCAAATATGGGCCTATACAGCTTTTATTATTGTGAATTTGGGGCAACTGCATTAGCTGGCAGGAGGCTGTGCTGTTCAGCCCCTGCAAGTAATAATAAAATCTGATAGAAAGTATCATTCTCCCATCTACTGCAAGGCCCTGTTGTGTTCATCTGTGCCCACATGAAGCCTTTCTCCACCTTCTCCCTTCTTTATACACAGGCTTGATCCTGCGGAGCGCTAAACACCTTGCACACACAGTGACTTCATGGAGAGTTCATGGTGTTCAAAGCCTTATTAGCCCAGGCTCTAGCTGTGGGGGGTGACGAGATCCTCAATGACATCAATCAGCACACCTTCATTAGAGTTAAAGGAGCTATGCTGATTTATGGTAGCTGAGGATCCAGCTCTGCACTTCATAACCTTCAGTACATCATCAAACCCATGATGAATTCTTTGTTCTCCACAGGACTGATTCTGCAGCCCCATAAATGCTTCCCCTGTTCCTTTGTCCTTTTTTACAAACAGAATTTCCCTCTCCATATGCAACCCCCTTTTAATCAACAGGACCAGTGTATCTAGCAGGACTGCTATGTCATGCCTGCTTTAGGAGACCCCAAGCTCCTTCACCACTCAGGGATCCCTGTAGCTGGCTGCGGATTCCAGATTAAACTCACAGGTTTACATGTCTGCTGGGACCACGTTATTAACTCAGCCTTTTACAGTGCCCTTTGATGCCATTAATTATTCTTTACTAATTATTAATTGTTTTTCTCAGACGTCTAGTTTCTGAATCCTTTCTTATAAGAAAAAGGAAAAAAAAGCAAACAAAACCACCCCCCCAGTTTGCCAAACATAGCAGAAAAAGCTTATGGGAAGTCAGATCCAGCCCAAACAGCTCAGACCACCACGCCTCCAGCCTCAGATGGCCCAAATCTGTGTCTCCAGCCACAGGGCTCTCTGCCATACCTCTGGCCTAGTTACACACCAGGAAATTGCTCTGCTCTCCCAGCACAGTTTAAAAGAACAGCGAAGCCACTTTGACACAGAAAAACAAGCAGCTTTTTAACCAAAGTCAAGCTCAGATTGAAAGCCAGTTGGGTTTTGCTTTCAGGTGGTATCAGGCCAAATTAAAAACCACCAGTTAGTTGCAGACTAGGCTCATCCTGTGTGCCCAGAGCAGCATCTTACAACCTCACAGGCAACTCTTGCTCCTGAAAGGCAAGGCGATGCAGCACTGTGGGGGCTCAGGATGATGCTTGATTTCAAGTGCAAGGAAACATGAGACCCATGCCACTAGGCAAAACCAGGAAGAGGAGGTAACTATGTACTAGAGAGGAAGAGGAAGGCTCTTACTTGCAGTCATGTTTTTCGATTTCAAAGTGAGGGTTGAAGTTGAGGATGATCTTCTGGTTGGATTCAGGGGCGTAGATGACCCATTCACAGTTCTGGTGGGAGGGGTAGTCATTGGGGTACCCTGGGGAGGTGATGTACCCAGCGTCCTTGGAGTTCAGGCGACCCCCGCATGGCTGAGCTGCAGAGACACAGAAGGGAACAAAGCATTGAAACAGGTTCTGGGCATCAGGTGTGCACAGCAAGTCTCCCTGGGCCACTGATAGCAGTGGTCTGATACAGACCATTCTCCAGGCCATTGACATCCCTTTGATACTCTGATACTTGATATTAATCTCTGGGCAAGGAGAATTATTCTGCAGAACAAACACACTCCTTTCCCCTCCACCTCCTGCCACAATTACATACCACATTTCACACAGACCAGAAAAGAGAAATGAATGCTCTTGCCAAGGCAATTACAGAGCCATAAAGTAAGAGACAGATTGATATCAGATCATCTGGAGCTGCCTCATTTTATCCCTTCTTTTGCCTCCTTTGCAAGCTGCTTTGCGTCAGTCTCCCACAGCTGCCTCAGGAGACACCAGAATTTGGACACTACAAATTTAATCCAGCTGCAGGAGGGCCAAAAGCTTTGCTGTTTCCAGGGAAGGAAACTGAGGCACATCAGGGATGATGGTGAGCCCAGGCCCACCTGCACAGTGTGGCAGAGCTAAGGACAGCACCCATCCCTCCTGGCCCCAGAGTGCAGCCCCATGAAAGCTCCTCTCTGCTTGGTGTGCTCTCCCTCCCCAACCCGTCTGCCCCAATAAATCTGTCTCAGCAGACTTGCAAGCTAACCCAGCCACTGGAGCTGCAGACACAGATAATAAGCAGTGGTGGTTTTGTGGGACTAGCCCACAAATGGCTGGCAATGGCTGCATGGTAAGCAGAGGAAGCTCTCTCAGCTTTGGGCTAGAACAGGCCCTAGAGGGTGATTTCATAATCAAAAAAACATTTAATCTCATGAATGCTGCAAATCAAATTTATTATTGCATTACTTGCTGGGAGAAAAACCTGCATCATGGGGTCACTTGGTAATGCACTACAAATCCCAAAGCCCAGTTCTCCATGGGGCCCCCATTGTGTGTGCCCTGCTGCCCCTACTCCCCTGCCACCCCCTTGTACCAGCACCCAGGCTCACAGGCTGCAACAGCTTCCCCTAGGAGACAGCATTGCCTCTTCATACCCAGAAAACACACAAAACCCACAAAAATGGGCAAAACCCAACAAAACCCTAAGCCACTCCAAAGGGCAGGCTGGCAGGCATACAGGGTGACCCTGGTCCTGCATTGTGGAAAGTCCTTTCCCTCCCTGACAATGAGCAGTGGGGTACAATATGGGATGCAAACCCTCATGGGCTGTCCCCACTGTCATGTTATCCCCACAGCTCCCCCACAGCCCCAGAGGACCCTGGAGGTGCAGAAGGGTGTGAATGGGTTTTCCCAGGGCCCACGTGTGCACGCCCTGAGATGGGGCCTGCGGCACATCCCACACCCCAGGGGAGCCAAGGCGCAGAGGAGCATCACCCTTGATACAGGAGAGCAACCACACATCCCAGGAGCTCTGTGAGCCAAGGGTTTCCAGTGTTCCCCACTACCTTGGTCCTGAGGATGTTCCTGTCCCTGCACAGCAGCACTCACTGCAAAGCCCCAGGACCACCCAGGAGAAGCAAAGCAGTGCAGATTGTGTGGCCTCAGCCCCATGATGTGGGTCTGGCTCTGTTCCTCTGCCATGGGATCTGCCAGGTCCCAGGGGTGTCCCCTGCCAGGCTGTCACAAATCCACCCGCTCTCAGTAGGGACATCCCAGCCTGCATTCAAACTGCCCTCTTGCCAGAGCCAAGGCGAGCAGCAGGAGTCAGACAGGACCCCTCAGCAGTAATGCTTCCTGGAAAAAAGCACTTTGAATAAACAACCTGCTGCCTGCATGCTGCCTGCAGAAAATGCACGTGTCCTGTGAGAAAACAAGGCCAACAGGAGGGCCCTTCATGGGGCAGCGAGGCTTCCTTTGCCATGAAAAAACACGCCATTTCCCCCATGTTTTTCATGCCCTCTAACACATTCATTCTTCAAAATAACTTTCTTCTCACACACCCAAAGGCAGATCTGCAGCCTTCCCTTTTTCTTAAAATAATCCTGTAAGTATCCTGAAAAATACGAGGGGAAAAATCAACACTGCCACGAAGAGCTGAGAATACTAAAAAACATCTGGTTTTGTTCCACAGGAGAGCTTGCTCAACACACAAACATTTACAAACCTACATTCTTGCACAAATATCTTCTCTCAGGAAGGCATATTTGCCCACACATGTATTTATGTGGGTTTGGAGAGAGGGAGAGAAAGAGTCATTCACGTGGAAAGAAGAAATTCACCGACTTGTTGACATCAATGTACAAATAGACGTGTAATTCACACTTCACTCATGTACGCACTTTCACACCTTCTCATAAAAATTCACACCTCGTTTGCACACATGTCCACCCCCTCCAGCAAAGAAAAATATTCAAGCTGCAGATTATTTTTCTTGGAAAGGGCGAAGTCTCGAAACAATGAAAATACAGTCAATCCTTCCACACCTCGTCATCCCCTCCCTGTCTCTCCAGCTTTCACACACATGCTACCCGCTAGGCTGATACCACCAACATCACCCACCACTCAGAAGCTGCTAGCCCCTTACTCATGCTGGATGCCGTGAGCACCCTGTGAGCCCTTGCAATGCAACCAGTTGGAGGGGAACTGGCCTGTGAACAGAGGTGTCAGCCTCCAGCTTGCTCCAGCTCTTCCCCAACAAATGAACTCAGGAGCAGAAATACAGCTCTACCCTGACCCTGAAATTTGTCCCTTGCCCTGGAAGGCCATCGCAGCTCAGTGGGACTGAGCTAAGGAAAACCCTAGGCTTGATCCCAGTTTCAGGTGAGCTCGGTGTCCAAATTTAACTATTGGTGCTAGTGAGGACAGCCTGAACAAGAGGGCTGGAGTCCAGCTCTCTGCAACTGAGGTCTCTCCAGCAAAACAGGACAAGCAGGTGAAGCCCCTGAGTAAACAAGAGCACCAGCCACATCCCTCAGGTGTTCACATACAACCAGGAGAACGTCACCACCTTCCTGCAGCAGTGAAATTCTCCCACCTGCAGGAAAGCTTATCTGTGTCTCTCAGAGGAACATATTTTGCCCTCTCATTCACTCCTCTCCAAGAAGGTCCAGAGAAATGAAGGGGGCTAAGTCAGTACAGCACTGCCTTGCCCACATGGTGGGCAATAGCATACCAGGGGACTCGAGGCTTCTCAGTGTTATCTGAAGATACAAAATGACTTTAATACCTCTGTGTTCGTTCCGTTGGGCTTTTTCTCTTTTGACTCACTGGTATGTAGCAGGTGAACACCTGCAACAAGGACAAAAAAAATGTATCACCATGTCCACTGATGGGCAAAGGGTTTGACTCAGCAGTCATGCCAACCACTGTATTTCTGTATAAAATATGGCCTGTTTTGGACACAGTAGAGGCTCAAGCTTCTATGTAAATGGGTTCTTACAAACTGATGCATTGCACGCATGCAAAAGAAAAAAAAAACAAAGGTGAGTGGCATGGCTACTGCTCAGGCTGTGTGCTTTGGAAGCAAGAAGTGTACCATAGCTAATGGGCTTTGGCAGCTTCTGCCAGCTCTGAATTCACTTAATAAAATTAAAATTAAATTCTGAAGTACAAGCCAAGTCTGCCAGGTGCGTGGGACATCCCGTTGCTCAGTAAGCAAAATACAGGCGTTGAAAGCAAACTGCTGGGGCCCCTGCCAGTCCACATGGTAGAAGGGCCAGTGGAGTGCTGTGCCAACAACAAGGCCACAGGAGAGAAGCAGGGCTCCTCAAAGGAGGCTATGGAGGTCAATAGTCCTTGGCAGGTTGGAGCAGCTGATGGTCAGGTTGGGAAATCTGCAGATCTCCCTTTACACTGAGGCTCACCATAATATACATTATCCCTGCAACCCCCTCCATGCAGGACCACTCCAAAGGGAGAACTATACCAGAGGATGACAACCAAGCCACAGGGATGAGAAAAGAAGACGTGGAGAAGCTCACGAGGAGTGAACTCCTGCAAATGCTGTATTGTACAGTGCACAACTCCGAAGTTTCCTGTGGAGCTGGGTATCAGCAGCTGAGCTCCTCACCCTTTACAAGGGACAGACACCTCTTTCTCTGCCCTGACCTGCTGGAGACACCCAGGCTGATGAAGTCTCCTCCTGCCTCCCCCAGGCCACAACAAGCAAGCATCACTCAGGAGACCCAAAAATAACAGCCAGGCCCCAGGAACCTTCACCCACACTCGGGGTTTTTCAGCTCTGCAGCTCATCAGGCGCATGCTGAAACCTTAGGCCGGGAGCAGGGCATTCTCCTACTTGAATTTCCTGCCCATTAAACCCCTCTGGATTTCCCTCACCCCAGGAGAGCAGGGCTCACTGTTATTGTTGGACCTTCCACAGAGAAACTAAAGCCAACTCTGCCTGTAACAAAAATAATCATCACCAGAAGAGGCCCGTTTCACAACAAACATACATACTACAGCCTCTCAGTGTCCAGCACAAAACTACCACGTGTTTTGATCTGCTAGGTTCAGTTTACTTTTGGAATATAATTCAGGGCTGTGCACGAACTTTAAGGTGTTCTGGATGCCTTAGAAGCAGCAACAGCATTGCTGTCTGTGCTGCTTGAAAAGAGCAGCTTTTGAGGACAGCAAAGGAACAAGGGAGAGAGATGTGGGAGTTCCACAGCAGGCGGATGCATCGCCTACCCTTGTCACTTCTCCTCCTGGCATGAGGCCCTCCAGCCCAACTACACACTCTCATTCAACCACTGCAGAAGATTTCCACATCCCAGGATTCAGCACTGGGCAGAGATTTGTCCTGCCAATCCTCTGACAGCACAGCAAAATGCAGGTGCTGGCATACATGACCCACTTCTCTCAGAGCTGCTGAACTTGGCTGGAGCCCTTGTGCAGGAAACCCATGCTTCAGTTCTCCTAGTGACACAGCTCTTCAAAGGTCAGAGTTTTTCAAGGTCCATGCATGTCCAAGTACTTTGCCAAACCCTGATATAGAGGAGACAAACAGATCTCTCCTGCCAAGGATTCATTACCATGAACGCTCATCCTGCCTCATTCCCCAAGCTCTGACCCTAGCTGGGCACAGCTGACATGGCAGGGGCTCTCACCCCAAACCACACAGCACAACTTTCACACGAGGCAGGAACACAAGTATGAACTCTCAGATTTAAATCACGCAGTTTAGCCACTGGCCAAGGAGAGAGACATAGTGCAGAGGAAGCTAATAAGATTAGATATTTTATCCCCAGGAGCATAGATCATTTTAGCAGAAGTGTGTTTGCTTTGGATTGTGAGATAAAGCTTCAAAGGCTTCCTGAACAAATTAATGGACAAACACACCCAAACAACACAAGACTCTTACATGCACATTTCATTCCGGAGCACTACCCACACACACATCTTGAGATTTCACATAACCAGAGCAAGTCCCCATAACATTTCATTGAGGACCTTTGCCAGTTTAACTAAAATTTCATTTATAAGTAGAGACACAGCAAAGTAGAATTTAAAGTCTGCTTTTGTGATTTGATCTAGGATTTTGTTCAATTCAAAGTGTCTCAAGCCTGTCATGAGACAAGCTCATAAAACACTGTCTGGGCTTAAGCAAGAAAGGAACGCACCAATCCATCAGTTGAGGAATGCAGCCATTTGACTGCTTCCTAAGGCAACTGGGAAGGGATGCAATATATTCGTTTTATAGCACTGGACAGCAGTGAAAGGGGAACACCGGAAAGCTCAGCAAATGGAACATTTTAGCTGTGAGCCTTTGCAAAAAGAGATCATTTCAAATTATTTTTAAATAAGAAGGGAATGCTGGAGGGAGGAAGAGAGAGGAGGAGATTTGGAGACTTTGGATATCCTGCACTTTTTCCCCCCATGTTAATCCACAAAAGAATTAAGTAGAAACCTGAAATAGAGACCTTCTCAAGCTTCACCATGGAAAATGAGAGGGCCAAATCCTGCATGCAAATCCAGGTAATTAGCTTTGAAATCACTGGAGTTCAGCTGATTTCCACCCCTGGGGTTCTGGATAACTGCTTTCCAGGGGCTGACATCGCTTTGTACCGCTTCAGCCAGTGACAACCTTGACCTTTATATGTCCATCCTGTCCAACCCCTCTCTTATATTTTTGATGAGATTTTATATCCTGTTTGTCCACCTTCACCAACTTTATTATTTGTCACCTTATATCAGAAGCAAATGCAATTCCAATAGGGCAACCAAGTTAATAGTGTTAGTCTTTCTATATATACGTGTGCATACAATTCTCCCAGCTTGCCTGCGAATGTAATCAGTGGGTCTGGAATTACAACTTCTGGCTGCTCCAGTAATCATCCTGGAGAGCATGCAAGTGTGTACACATGCAAGGGAGGCGGATAATGCATTTTGAACTTGGAGAAATCATGCCTGCCTCTCCTGCCTCTGTGTTAGACTCCCCAGGGCTTGAAGTCTCATGGAAACACACTGCCATCTCCCAGGAATAGGTGGCAGCTTTAAGAGACTCTTAAGCTGCAGGTCAGGCAGTTTCTAAGTAAAACTCTGCAGTACTGCAGGCAGGGAAACAGATCTGGGGAAGCTTGAAGCATGGCAGCCTGCCACCCTACCTATAGGCTACATGAGGAAAAAATATGACAATGAAAATTTGCTGAGCCACCCCCACAAATGTTGTCAATAACAGACTGGTTCAAGGGCCACGGAGACAAGAGACACTTCTAGTAGTACACATGGAAAAAAGATTCCCTTAGGATTCCTCTCTAAAGATCTTCCAGCTTGATGAAAGGTGTTCAGTGCCTCTGAAATACTAATTAGTATTATTATTTTAAAAATTCCAAGAAGAAAAAAAGCTTATCTCATCTCTCATCTCCCCCCACACCCTCCCAGCTTCCTCACACCTTTTGAACTCATCTGTCAGGGTCCATTCTGAAACTGAATCCTGCTTTTCCCCATCAGGCAATGGCAGTTTACTCCTGCCTCTTCCCACAGCATCTGGCAGAGCCTCTCAATCTCACAACACCCCTGGCTTGGCCCTCCCTCCCAGGGGCCCTGTTGGAGCCTCAGAGCAGAATGTGGTGTGTTGGCTGCCGACATCCCCACGGATGGGACGGGAGGGAAGCAGCACCTCCTGAGCCACTCAGAGAGAGCCCCACCGCGGGTCCCCCCATGCACGCTGCTGAGCAGCAGAGGCTTCAGCCCTTGGCAGCTTGCTCAAATCCAGCTGCTGCTGAGCCTCACCACTAGACCAAAGTTACTGCACATTCTGGTGAGCGTTTTAAACACATTGTTACCTGCTGAGCCCACAGTCAGCAGTCAAACAGAAAGAGAGGAATGCAGCAGCGAGCTTGTGGGTGTGCATGAGGAAGAAAGTTGTCGAGGGGCTCTGAGTGTGTGAGGGACAGTGCAGGGAAGGGACAGATGGATACAGAAGTGTGTGTATGTGCCTGTGGCAGGCAGCAAGGCAGTCCCCCCTGACTGGAGAGGCTCTGTGCTTAAGAGGAAAGGTGGAGATCTGTGTGCCTCTGAAGAGAGGGGAGGAACCAGGGAGATTTTATGGTCGTGTGTGTCTACATGCATGAGGGGCTGGGGTTTTCCTCCCTCCTCTTTCCACACGCATCCTTTAAAAAGAGCAGTTCAAAAGAG
This sequence comes from Entomyzon cyanotis, assembly GCA_024500445.1. Lineage (NCBI taxonomy): Eukaryota > Metazoa > Chordata > Aves > Passeriformes > Meliphagidae > Entomyzon > Entomyzon cyanotis. The sequence continues at coordinate 14,863,647 of JAKEPQ010001027.1, read as the reverse complement.
CCTTTCAACGAAAAGTAAGCAGAGTAAAAGGACAGCATCCTTCTGGCTTCACCATCTTCCTAGAAGGGCCATAGAAAAAGGCAAGTGTTCAAGCCTGACACAGACGGCACTTCACAGCTAGGGGTGACCCACCAGAACAGCTGGGCAGATGTCTTTCCCTTGTCTCAAATGCACAGGGAGAAATGAGGGCAAGTTTCAAAGACCTGGGGCCCAGCACTTCATCTCTGGAGCCCATTTTCTTTGACTCATCAAGTATGAAGAGAAGGGAAGAAGCAGTCAGACGAGGTCCCTACAGCCATCCACTCCTGCAAGTAATACTTTGGGCTATTCTTCATGCCAGCTTGCTGCTTGTACCCCCTTTCCCAACCTGCTTGGGAAGAGGTCGCTTCACCAAGGCTGTAAGTGGAGCCCCAGCCTCCCAGCATTACTCTAGCTGTCCTCCCTGATTCACGGGCACCGCTTGCACACAGAGGGGGTTACAGATCCAAGTTGTGATTTCGAGTGTTTGGCTCTGTGCCTGCTGACCTCGTGCTGACAAACCTCTCCTCCGTGTCTGTGTTTGTGTCTTTTCACTGCACAGGCATCAAGCCTGGCCCAGGATCTGGCCTTCTGAGATTGCGCTTTGGCTCAGGCAGGGAGCAGGCTGACCCTTTGATTCTGAGAGTGATTAAACCCATGCTACTGTAGCGCTAAGCTGTGTGCAACACTGTTAGCAACAGCCCTGATTTATGTTGTTGCTAGTATTGCGGTTTCCACCAGGGTGTAGACAGGGATTTCGAAAATAGCCCAGCTACCTCTTTGTCTGTGTCTGTATTACAATTAGAAATGTGTCAAAGGGCTGTTACAGAGTGAGGATGGAGCTGGAAACGTTCACACCCCACTTGTGCCCCCACCCGCGAGCTGAAACCATCAGCCCCAGCTTGGGTGTGTGCAGGCACATCAGCTCTCCACACTTCCCGGATTAGACAACTGTATTCCCGAGACCCCATGGGGGTACGGTGGTGGTGACTTCACCACACAATGGAGAACAAGTTTAGCAGCTTCCAGGTTGCTCTCAGGCTGCTGCAATCTGCCCCCACCACCGTAGCTAAATGACAACTTTTTTTCTATTTCGATTTCAGATAGGATCACGGGTCTCAGATGTAGACAATTTATTTTCCTAGCACAGCTGGTCTGTCAGAGGTCATATAATTTGGCAGCAATCCCAGTGCTTAAAAATTAATTTTTCCTTATTAATACAACTGGGGGTCCCACAGGATAGGATCCCAGCCTTATCTGAACCTGACAGCTTCCTAAACCCCATGAAGGATGCTTTCTCCTCTCAAGCTATCTGCAGTACAAGGCCACCATATCCTGGTGCCTGGCGGCACTGGAGGTTTCTGCTAGGAAACCAACTCAGCCCCCTGCCCGGACCAGCTGCTGGGACGGGAAGTGCTGCCTTCTCCAGCCCAGCAAAGTGGAGTGCTTTCTCTTTTTAACCTTCCAGAGCCACGCACAAGGTACCAAACACAGAGTAGATGCTGAGAAGGAGGAAGTTGGGGGGGGGGTGGGGGGGGGTGGGCAGAAGGAGCAAGGCAGGGAGATGGGAAGTGCCTCCCTAGAGTCCTCTGGGACCAATATGTATGCCTGTCACTCCAGTCACCACACACACCATGGTTTTCTGTAGCAGTAAAATTAGGAAAACAAAATGCAGCATCCTAACCTGGGTCAGAGTCCCCCACTGAGCTTGTATGAGAGGTTTTCAGTGATGCTCCTGACAACTATCTGATTCCTAGTCTAAAAAAGCTTTTGTTTCTATGAAGAGCTGAGTTAACAGCACACATAAGGGCATAAGGCACTACACTCGGTGCTTGCGTGGGTGTGTGTGTGCATGTTTGTATGTGTGGCCGTGTGCTTGCTTGGCAGCAATTTGTTTTGGTCCCACTCCCCACCTTGCTACATCTCCTAAGTCATTACTAAAAATACTAGCTTTTAAGTAAACTATTTGGAAGGCTTTAGAGTGAGCTTTGCTCAGAGCTGCATAAACATCATCTGAATGGCTCAGTACTTGGGTCACTCAAATCTGTTACTTTCTTACTTCATTGCTTTTTACGGGAAAATGAAAAACACACAGCCATCCAACCTTCAGATTTATCTTCACAGGTCTCCCACCCACTCTCCTCCATGGTTATCTCAGGGTTTGCTTGGCTACATACAAATTGGCAGCTGCACTGTTTATCTCTTACTGTAGAAATATTGCATGAGGTTTTTTTCCATGTGGATTATCATATTATTGTCTATTAAAAACGTCTCCCCTCTCTACTAACCTCCCTTAGGGAACCTAAAGAGGGACTTTCATAATGGGGGAAGGCTTTCAGATACACCAGACTGAAACATAAATCCATCTACCTCTGGCATGTTTTCCTTACTAGGCTGGCTAATTTACTGGAGCTGAGTGTAGCCTGATCGAGGTTTGCATCCCATTACCCCGTACCTTTGCTCGCTGTGCTAGCAATAAAGTCATTTGACCGGGTTTGCAGCCACACATCATCATCTCGGCAAACCACCGCTGGTGTCGGCCACAGGGAGACAACTTCCTTGCTGGCTCCAACACCATGTGATGCTCTGCTTAGCCGGGAAAACCCCGCATTCAAATAAACACTGCTTACAGCGACTGAATGGCCTGAGACACGGTTTGCTCACAAACCTCTTCCTAGTTAACAGTGCTGATGCCGAACTCACTTCAGGAGAGAAGGAGGTGCACACATGGACACAGGCACACACTCGGGCTCAGCAGCCACAGGGATCACGATCAGGCTGGCCAGTGCACCCTCAGGAGCCAGCCTCAGGTTACAGCCCGATCTGCCACAGCACAGAACCTACTCCGGGAGATCGGAGACCGCTTCTGCAACAGGGATCATCTGAAAAGACTGTTGCACTCAGCCTCCCAGGGCCTCCCAGGACACTGCCCTTTCTCTTCATCCCATCAACTGCCTACTATTAGTTTTCCTACTGGAACAAAAGATGGGATTTTCTTTCCTTTCATTTATAACTGTAAGGAAGGAGATGATGCCAACCAGCAACTGAATGTATATCGGGAATATCTGTGCTTGGGTTTGCAAAAGAGAGGGATTTTCTCAAGCAGCAGATACTGTCTCACTTCCCCTTTTCAAGGGGAAGCTGGGTGGCCACACAGCACCGGGGCAGAAGGCGGAGAGGCAGGAGGAGGCAGAATGCACTCTGCCATCATCTAACAGTGCTCGGGTCAGACCGCAGCTCAGGGCCCTGAGCCATGTCCCGAGGCCCCGACTAACGGGAAGGCAAACCCACAGCTCAGCAGCTGCCGGCTTGGCGCTGCCGTCCTGCCAGGCAGCTCCTGAGGGCAGAAGGAGCCCCGAGAGGGCACTGGACGGCATATCCTTTTCCTCCAGGGACCATTCCAGATCGGGACCCTGTTGCCCCCATTAGCGAGACTCAAAGCCAGTGGCCGGGGAGCACAGGGCCCAGCCTGAGCCTGCCCCACTCCTGTCCCCATGCCGAAGCCACGCTAAGACGGCTTACATCCCAGCACCTCCTCGCAGTCCAGCCTAGCTCTTCAGCGAAGAACAGAAAAACACATTCGCGTCCCAATACCTGCCATGAGCCCGCCCTGTCCCGGGACAGTCCGACGTTTGCAAAGTAAGTGCGGGTCCCGTACGTACCGCGGGCAGCCTCTCCTGAGGGTGCCGCCGCCGCCGCTAAGCTTCGCCCGCTTCCAGCCCTTCACGGCTGCCTGCTCCCTGCCAGATGATTTTAATTTCTCACCTAAAGTTTCCCGAGGTTGCAACCGGCACGGGGCCGCGGGCATTCGGATGCGGGTGTCCGGCATGTAGCTGGTCTCTACCGCTTCCCCTCCCTTCCACGCGGCTCCCCAAAAACCAGCACGCAACTTTCCGATGCGGCTCGGTCCCCTCGCCCCCTCACGCCGGGCGTTGGGAGCCGCGCGGTTGGAACCGCTGCGCTCCTTGCCGGGGTTGCGCCATCCCCGCCCCGCCACACGCATGAGCCCCTCCGAAACCAGTGCTGCGAAAGCTGCGTGGCGCGGCCGATCCCTCATGTATTCCCTAAATTTATTCCCACGCTAAGCATCTCTGCGTGAGACCGGGACCGCGCCCGGGAACCCGAAAGTTGGGCGGACGGGGACATTCCTCGTCCCTGAGGGCGCCTTACCTGTCTCCGCCGTGCCTCCGGAGCCGAGCAAGCACAGCCCTAGAAATCCCCACGCGAGAAGAAACGTATCCATCCTCCAGAACAAATTATAAAAATAAAAAACCAAAAACCCACAACACGAGACCCGAGGCTGCGGGGCCGGGCTTCGCCTCCCTAACCCGGGAGCGCCGCGCCCCGCGTGGGCGCCCCACTCGCGACCAGCTCCGGCGGGGCTCGGCGAGGGGCGGCGGCGTTCCCCGCGCCGGGGCTGCGGGGCGGGCGGTGCCGGCAGAGCGCCTCTCCCCTAGGGCGACCCGCGGGGCCGGCGCCTCGGCATCCCCCGGGGCGCGGCGGCGGTGGTGCGGGCTAGGGGCGCCGTCTGCGCCTCCTCTCCCTCCCCGCCGGCGCCTCGCAGCCTTTTCAGGCAGGGCGGCATGTGGCTGTCAGCACCGAGCGCCGGCACCGCCCCCCGCGCCCCCCCGCCCGCCCGCGCACCGCACCGCCCCCCGCGCCCCGCCCGCCCGCCCCGCCCGCGGGCAGCGCGCCGGCCGAGCGGCGTGGGGACAGGGGCAGCGCGGGACGCCCAGTGGCCCCGCCGAGCCGGGCGCGTCCCGGCCGCGCTGCCGTGCCGCCGGTGCCGAGCGACCCCCGCCCCGGGCGCTGACGGACCCGCAGCGCGGGCAGGAACCAAACCCGGTGGAAATAACGGCAAAAGAGTCGGCTGCGCGAAGGGAGACACCCAGAAATTGTCGGATGGGGGAGCATCAGGACAAGGATTGTCCCTGCTCGTGGGCTTCTGCCGCTGCCGGCCGAGACCCAGAAGCGCCGAGCCGCAGCCAGAGCCGCCTGCCAGAGCGAGGAGCGGGAAGCACACGCTGCCTCGCTCCTGGCACCCACGTTGCGGTGCAAAGGCTGCTGCAAGGGACAGATGCAAAACCCCTCCGGGACTGCACCATAGTTGGCTTCCACGCTCCAAACCCGTTTTCCCCGAGATGCTCTTTAAAAATACAAACCGAGAGTAGCGTTCACGTAGTCAGCCTAGCAGTGCTCGGAAAGTTTGTTTGCATTTGCCCTGGGAGGGTGAGGGGTCTCTGCCCGAGCTGGAACTGCTGGGACCGTGCATTTACTTGTTGCTTATATTCACAGACCGCAACAGGCTTAAAAGCTGCTACCTGGCAAATCGGGGCTAACTCACACCTCCATCCTTTCTGAGAGGTGAAATTTCAAAGCAAGTGAAATGAGCCCTAAACCTCTGCACCAAAAAGCCATTTAAAAACAAATTCTTTATGTTGTTGACTCCCTAGCTTTTAGATTCCAACTTCCAAATAAACAGTAGACAAAACTATTAAAGCTATGTTATCTCATTTATTTAAAGTTGGTAATTAGTGAAGAGATACTGGCATGTGGCAGAAGTGAGATACATCATTGTGTGGGTGAGAGGGAAAGTAAGAACGTTTCACTGGTATTCATTTAGGGTGATGAGACTAATTATTTTGTACTCTGCTGTCTATCAGTTACGAGTAGCATTACCAGCTCACGTCAATGAAATCACGATGCCAACCTGTTTAAGCACTTTCACACAACACAAATGCTTAGAGTTCCTCTGAGGCCAGTGGAGGTTCATTGACAGCAACAGATTTGGCCTGACAGATAGATCTGATATTTCAGCCGTTACCCTGAGGGCTGTAGCATCCCTCTTCCTTCTGTGTGTTTTGATACCTGATTTTGCATCTTCTGTGGCTCAAATGTGCTCCAAAACCCGCTGAAGTCAATGCAAAGCCAGTGGCAACAGAATCTACTGCCTTGTTTATTGTATTTTGATGTGGAATTATGCAACTATTATTTACTACTTGCTTATAGTTAGACTACTATCGAGCTAGCGAAGTGTGATTTTTTGCGTGTATAAATAGCCCTTGCAAAACATAACACAGATATCAGAGTGTAATGTAAACCCACAGCATGAATCATTCCTCTCTTAAGACACGCATGGAAAAGGAAGAGGTTACCAAGCCCTAATCAGAGATGGCCCCATCTCACGTACCATATGGCACAGGGGCAATTTTTCTTCCATTATGTTCCGTTTTCCCCGGTTAAGGTCAATAGAAGAGTGCAAACACAACCTTGAACTGATAACGGCTCTGATCTGTTACTGAATGAAGAACAGATAACCCTAGGAAAGAGAATGGTGATGGGAAATGAAGTTACCTGCTGCTCCACAGAGGTTTCTCTCAGGTGCTTTTCAGCTGCTTTCCACAAATCCAGCCCTGTGTTTGGTGTCAGATGTCACGTCTCCTCTCCCCAGCACGTCACTATCAGGAAAGGAAAGGCACAACTAAAGAATCAGGCAGTGCTGCTGCAGTTTCTGCCACTGCAGGTGCTCAGGACAGGATGATAATAGAGCTGGTGACATCCCTTACTCCAGCTCAGGTATAGAAGTGTCAAAAATAATTCTTTTGGGAACATTTAAGATTCTGACCCTCTCTTGGGTTTGATGGTACTGAGCACAAGGTGATGCTATGTACCATGAACTTACCTCTGCCTGTTTCCAGGGGCAGCTGCTGCTGCTGTGGCTGTGGCTGCTGCTGCTGTGGGCATTGCTCCATGCCCCCAGGGAGGCTGGACCTCATCAGCTCTCCATGCCGGGAAGTCTTGCTTCTGCCAAAGGGCTCAGGGCTCTGCTCAGTCGTCCTGCGGGTATTTAAAACCCACAAGTGAGAACTCGCCAAACCCATTGGGAAATGCAGCATTTTTCCGTGTCTGTATGTCAGAAACATCCCCAAAACCTCACTGAAAATGAGACAATATGTAATTTAATGGTACTGTAATATTTAACGTACCATCTGCATTAAATTTGGTTGAAGGAATTTTGCAGCCCAAGCATTAGTCAGAGCTGTGATGCAGTGAAATTTCCCCTATCTCTCCTCCCCTCCGGCAGAAAGCCTCCTCAAACACTGCTTAGTTCCCTGCTGCTGACCCGAGGGCTTGTGTACCTAGGGTTTTCCCTGGCACTTTGCAGCTATGCTCTTCTCTTCCTGCTAATTGCAGCTCCTCTTAAACCTTGATCACACAGCCTCATTTATTTTCAATCACAGGTTCCTCTATCTAAATGAGTCCTTCTCTTCCCATGAACTGACCATCAGGAGGTGTCTGTAAAGAAGGAATTCCCCAAGTTTTTCTTTAGAGCCTTTCTCAATCCTGATTTAAAAGAAAATAAAATTAAAACCAAGGCATTATGTATCCCTGTAACCTTCTCCAGGCTCCAGAGTAGTTGGACAAACAGGGTGTCTCCCCCAGTTTCATGTCAAAACATACTATTTCCAATGCAGGTCTTGACAGCCTTCCAGAGAAAACAACACGGCGGGACTGAAACAGGGTTAGGAATGAGAGTGGGGAAAAATGATACCCGGCCTAGATAAAACCATAAGTATTGTCAGTCAGCAGGAGAGCAGGGACTCAAACATTTTTGGCAGGGTATCCAAGGAGCGGGAGCACAGGGCATGGGGGCAAACAGCGTGGGTTGTCTCCCAGTTCCTCACAGAAATGCAGACTTCTGGTTGCACTTTTCCTCCTCCAGACAGTGCTTTGAAATCCCCAGCTAAAAAGCTCTAAGTGCATCATAGAAAATGTTTTTATTAGTCTATCAGGTGCACGATTACGAGATCTCATTTTATAGCCACAAATAGCCAATAATTACCTTAGCATCCCATTAGCCCTAGTCTTCAACCAGACTACTTGCTGGGGAATTTTTCCATACTCAAAAAGCAGGCTACTACCCCAACTTGGACAAAGCAGTTTGGCACATTGCATTCAAATCCATAAACTTTCAGTCTAGAGGTGGCTTAATTAGCAAGCTACCCTGTTAATTTTTCATGGGCAGTACCACGTCTGCTAATCTGCTAAGCAGTGCCTGCAGAGCAAGCCCAGAGGCTGCCCCTTCAGCTCTGTGGGTGCTGCAGCAGGCAAGTGCTTGCCCACCCCATGACTGCCCACCCACCCCACTCCTGCCCACCTTTTTACTGCCCACATACCCTATTACTGATCACCTCCTTCTAACAATGTTGATCCCCCCCCCAATTTTTCCAGCTGCCACCCCATCTTCAGAGCGGCAGGGAGCTGCTTTCTCCCCCTGCCTTGCCTGCACACAGATATTTGATACAGGAGGAGCCCTGCTGGCTTGCAGAGGCTGCTCCAGTGCTCTGCCTGCCCAGCTGTGGTGTGGTCTGAAGCTCAGGCAGCCACACGGGTCCTGGGCCAGCACTGCCCTGCTGCGGTGCCAGCAGCTAGAGGCTGGCTGGAGGGAGAGGATGGGAACAGCACTGACTGCTGCAGGGGAAATGAGGGGAGTGCTGAGGCAGCCTGGAAAGGGGAAATGAAAAGAAGGAGGGAAAAATGCAGAGGTAAAAGAAGTGTGGAGGAGGGAGATGGTGAAAAAAACAAACATACAGATCAAGGGGATGGGGGAAAAATTAATAAATGGCAGAAAACAGAGAAGAATGCAGAGGAAGCAAACTGATGGAATTAAAATCCATCATGGGATTGGCAGAGAGAGGGAAAGCAATTCCTGTAGGCTCAGGAGGTGCTGAGCTGTGGGAGGGGTGCAGAGGTGCTGCTGGGGCCTGCTCCAAGCAGCAGACTGTGGGACAGAACAGTGGTGCTGACACTGGGGAGGAAAGACCCTGCATCTTCAGAGTTAATAAAAAAAGCTTTCAGACCTCAGCAAGCTGACTAAATTAGGCGGAATATAAAGGTGCTGTATTATTTCTCAATACAGCAGTGGTATGAAAGGAGGCAATGTGTTTCTTTTGAAGCAGCTGCTGTGTAATCCAGGGCTTTCAGGTGTACTTCAACCAAATGCTCTCCTGGTTTCAGCAGGTTAACTTCATTAAAGGCTCCATCTACCACTTTAATGTTCACTGAAATTCCACTGGGTGGGTACATTAGGCAGAAATAAGCCCCACAAGATGACTCCATGCTGTTGTTTGGCACAGTGAATGGACCTGGAGGGGAAATGGAGGAGGGGAGGGGGACACACAGTGAACCAGGCTGGAAGAACAGGTCCTGAATTGCTATAGAATGCCAGCAGGTCTGTCCCTTTGCTAAGGGCATCAGAAACCAGGCAGCAAAACCCCAAACCTGCAGGGAGGCATCCCTCCTGACCCCATCTCCACAAATAACCTGCTTGGTTCCTCTCCGCTTTGGCATGCTCCTTGTCCACCCACCAACTGGTCCCTCAGCTTGTGAGGAAGGTGGTGATTTCCCACAGCTTCTCCTCACATGCAAAAGGGAGACCATGGAGCTGTAAAGGCCATCTGTTCCTCCAACAGATCCTGGCAATTCTGTGGGCTTTGCTAAGAGCTTTGACTGGAGCTTGAGTCTTTCCCCACTGTAACTCTAGGGTGCAGTTAAGACTCTTGGAAAATCAAATAACCTCTTGTGTGAGGTGACCCAAGCTCTGCATGTTCACTTGCTAAAAGCACCCAAAATGGCCCACTGACTGTGGTTCCTACCCACAGAGCTGCACATGGTCAGCTTCATGCTGGAGAAGCTCCAGCTGGACCACACTCCAGTTAGGGTCAACAGCAAATTTTCCACTGACAGAACTGGAGGGACACATTTGTGGACCTCTACCCAGTTACATTTAAAGCTTCATTTAAAGTCTGCTGAAGCTGGTGGGAGTTCATCCATCAACTTCACTGATGGCTGGGTGTGACCCAAGTGGCTGAGCCCTGCAAAGCCAGCATGATTTCTTTAACTGTACATGATTTCTTTAGCTGTAAGTGCTGCCGTTGCCTTCCACTGGGCTGCCTTCCATGGAGTGTCAATATCTGCAGTCAGCACTCACAGAGCTGTGTGCTCAGTGTTAGAAAGGGCCATGCCACCAGTTTTACCAGAACACCTCCTTAAAAATACACAAATTCTTAAACCAGCAAGTCACTTAGGCCCCCCCTTTGCCTGAAACTTGGCAAACAAGTTCTTAGGACAGAAGCCATTTCTTTTTTCCTATAAACAAAATGCCATTACCATACTTTGGCACTTGGCTTGATAGAGTCTGGCAAGAAAATGCGTGTGTGTACTTTAAAGGGATTTCTCTTTTGCTTATCATGGTTTAGCTTCTGACCTCACCCTTCTTCCCCCTCCCTCCCCATCCCAGGCACATTCCGGCGTGACTTCCGTGGTGGTGGTACGTCACACAGCCCTCCCAGCAGCTGGGGTTAGCAGTTAGCTCTCTCCAGCAGATAGCACATTCTTCTGGAGCACTGTCATGGGGGAAAGCCTTAAGCTGTGAAAGGTTTTCTTTCCCTTTTAATCTTTTATTTTCTTTGATGTTCACTTTAAAATAAATTGTTTTGCCTTATATTTATTATGGTACCTGGCTGTGCAAGGACCGGGACCTCTCTTCTGTCCAAACACAGACTCAGAGACAGTTCTTGCCTCAAACAGTTTACAATCTGAAGAGACAAAGCAGACAAAAACCAAGAGCCAGATACAACATGGATGACAAGCCTGTGGATTACTTTTGCATTTAGTTAAGTTGTAAACTGTTGAGCGAGAGATTGCCATTTGACTATGTCTGTACAATATCAGAGGTAGGAACTTCTGATGCTGCTGAATTGTTGTTTGGAGATGGTTTTTAACACAGAACACTTAGGTGAGGATGTCCCAGAAAGTCAGTGATTCCTAAGGGAACCATTGCTTTTCACTTGACGTCACCTAGCGTATGTCAGTGACCTCAAAAAGCAATCTCATAACAGAAAAAGCCATGCATAATCTGCTCATAAAACCCAGACAGGAATAGATCTAGAGGATCCCAGCGGATAGCTGGAAGCCAGGCTGAGCTGTGTTTTCCTCATGGCCAAACACTCCCGTGTTTTGAGAACATTTCAAAGCACGTTTGGCACAGAACTTATGTACATGCTTACCTTCCTAAAAAGTTCTTAGTGGCACTATGATCTTGCTGGAGACAGCTCTGCTAGATGTATCAGGCTGGATTGCCTTCATAATCCTCCTTTTGACATAAGCGCATCTCTCAAGTCAGACCGTGCATTTATGCCACTTCCTAGACAAGAAATCCACAGTCTTGGAGCAGACCTGCCTCCCCTCCCTTTCCATGAATGCTTGGAATCACAGTCACCCCCTGTCCTTCTAGGGGTGGGGCTGCTTCCTTATCATTGCAGAGTAGATCTTTTTTCCCAAGAAGTGTTACCTCTTTCCTCAGGATCCTGCACACAGACCTCATTGACTCTTTAGTGTAACTTCTTATAGAAATCAATGGTGCTAAGGCTGCTTCACAATCAACAGGGTGGCCATGAAGCCCATGCCTCAAACAACTGCACCAGATGGTCCTCCAGGGAACTGGGACTGCAAAACAACAGCCAGAAAGCAACTAATTTTTCTGGGCAGCTTCTACGGCAGGGCAGTGAAAACACTCTTGTGCTCAGCTGCCTTCACAGGACATTAGGAGCACGTGGCCCTCTGCAAATTCAGGCTGTGCTTCTCGGGCTTAGGGCTTAGCAGCAAGAATCTGCTGAAGTAAAAAGGTGCACTAGAACAACTATTGTCAGGCACTCTGAAATGAGGGGGTGGTTTTGAGGCCATGCAGCTTCAGATTCAGAGAATCAGTAGGATCTTTTGGTCATTCTTAGCCAGACAAGAGACCCAGGACCCACTTCAGTGCAACCCTGTGAGCAGTGCCTTTGCTTTGTTTCATTTCCATGTCAGCAAAACGGGACGGCTGATACCTTTTCCCTCTCACCCCTTGTCTGACTTCTCTGCTTGATGTTGCGCTCCTGACTGGTCTCTCCCCATGCACAGCTCAGTGAATCCAGTGGTTACTGTAATCCAAACAATCCTCAGTTGCTGGTTTTTCTTTTTCCTCTTCAGTGTGCTGCATTTATCAGCATCAACCATGAGCCCAGCACAGTCAGGCTTCCCCTTGCTCTCAGCACCTGAGAGCATTTGGGTTCACAAATCTTGCTATTAATAATACATTGTGCAAAGTTGGTACAGAGCTCAAAGTTTTCCATGTGTGTGCTGCAGTTTGATTGTAACTGTAGGTATCATTATCTTCAAAGAGACTGAGGAATGGCAGCTTTTAGTTAAACAAATGGAAAGCTGTATTTAGTCTCTTTTGCCACATTGTGATAGGAAAGAATAAAGGCTTTTAAATATATTTTACAGCTGCTGTTTCTTAGGTTTTTCTGTCTTACAATAGTCTCTGTGGTTCTGACTGGAAAGTTGTTGCAAAAGCTTTTTGTTTTTAAGGCTCCTATTGAAATAATACATATTATTATTTTCTCATCCCTGAGTTTTTTGTTGTGATGGGAATTTCAGATGGGGAGCGGGGGGGTGGGGTGGAGGGATGAGCTGTAAAGCATCAACAGCTGAGAGAGGATGTCCTGAGTGAGAAATGAGAGAGGGGGCCTAGATATCACGTTGCTAGCAAAGTGTGAAGGAGATGTCTCCCTGGAAAGTGAGAAGACAATTGGTAGAGGAGCCCAAGGGTTTTTGTAGGGAGCAGGCAGAGGCAGAGCTGGGAAGAGGGAGCTGAAAGTGTTCAGCAAGGAAGCCAGCTGAGAGCAGGGACAATGCTAGAAAAGAGCAGCATGAAAGTGTAGTCTTTGATGAGAAAAAAAGAGCTGGACTCATCATATTGTGGCCACCAGAAATGAATATCAATGAAGCAATTAGTTCTGTGAGCAATGGGACAAATGAATGCTGCTTTCCTAGAGGAGCTTAGCATGTGGTTGGATTCATGGATGTATAATAAAGGTTGAGCAGAGACTTTTCCTGATGTGATGGCACTAACATGGCCCCTCTGTCCTATCTCCCCAGCTGTTTTTGCAACTCTTGCAGGGGGTTTGTATTTCTGATGAAATTGCCCAATGGTTCAAAAGTTGCTGTGGCAGCAGCAGAGAAACACATGGTCATATACCATATATAAGCTCCTTCCTTACACACTTAAGCTAAAGGTATATATGTATATCCTAGTACCTGCGACACAGTGTTGTCCCAAAGGGCTACAGGTAGTTTAGGAAAGCCATAGTGATTGCAATCACCCCCATTTTACATGACACAACACAGAAATACTAGACCGATTCCAAGCAGAGCAGAGGCCCCTGTGCTCCTCACCACCACTCACCTCAATTCTGGGTGCTCTAAGAAACATTTTGACCTTTCACCTGCTGAAAAACATGAAAGCAGTGGCTTTCTCTTCCAAGTGCTCTAACACATTTGAACCACAGGTGCCCAGAGATGGCAATGTGAGCTCCCTCCTTCTCTCAGCTCAGTCCCACAGCACAGCCACAGGTGGCTGTCACCCAGCGGAGGCTGGTTACAGTGCTGATGCCAAACAGAAGGTGAGCAGCAAAGAAGCCCCATCTGTTAAACACATGAAAGGTGAATCGACATGAGTTCAAGCCAAGTACTGAAATGTAGCTGTGAATCTGAAAACTTTGTTCCAAAGAAACACAGTCCCACTTTAAAACCGGTCCAAAAAATCCCATCCTGCTTCCATTGAAGTCAATGGCAAAATTCCCACTGCTTTAACCAGGAACAGAATCAGGCCACTTCCAGACAGATTTACAGCCAACACATGCTGTAACGCTTGCATACTGCATGTGCTTACTTCTATTTCCAGCCATGTTAAAAAATTATAGCAAATGCCTATGGATTTGTGTGTATGAGTTATTGTGCTGCTAATGAGAGGAAGAATTACCCGAACATGGTTTAGATGGTCATCCGTTGCCAGCACAGATGAAATTGCTGGGTCATTCACTGGCCTCATATTGCTGTTCATCCCATTAGCATTTCCATTAGAATTATTGCAAAATGTAACTCAATTTCTTTTTTTTTTTTTGCGGATGTGGGGAGTGACACAGACTATGTTTGCAATTAGTGCTGCTAAGGAATTGGAACTGGAGCTGAAGGCACACTCCCATGCCACACTGCAGCCACTAACAGGACACTGCTCTGACAGGAGCACTTCTGCTTAACTGGAGCAGTAGGAAAGGTTCTAAGTATAGGAAAAGAAAGTTTTCTTCCAGCTGAAGGCCTTTACACATAATGCATGCATGCTTGTGCACTAGAAAGCTTTGCCTAATTCATTCCCACATGCTCCTTGCTTTGGGCAACTGAATCCATCCCTCATAAATGTTAAGAAGTTTGGAAAAACAAGATCTGTGTGAGGTTTGGACTGAAAAGTGCTGCCTGCAACCAGTGGATTTCAGAAGATGTGGTTTGCCAGCCTTTTCGGTAACTAGGCCCCATGTTCTTTGAAGCTATCATTACAAAAAAAAAAAAAGAAAATCATCTCATGGCTGAAGCCTCCCTCCCCTCACTCCTCCCACTTGGAAAAAAACACCATCTATTGTTTACCAGTAATTGATCAAGCATAAACATTCAGCTACACAGTTTTACGACTAATCACTCTACTTCTAAGACACGTGTTCACAGCTATGCAAGGCACCAGCTGCTGTCATTCCAATGGATATTAATTTATATTGTCTCCCACTCCCGTCCTCCCTGTGAGGATGCACAAAGGGAGTGGGGTGGTGGCGGGGGCTTTAGATGAAGACATCTGCTTGAAAGGCAGACAGTAGCCGTGCTGCCGAGATTGCACCTGGACTTTCACTGGAAAATCAGACACACTAGTTGCTTCCTAGCACTCCAGGCTTAGGTACTCACACAGGGTTTTGACTGCAGTTATTTACTTATTTACCTGTCTCCAAGGGAAATGAAATGTCTGGACAGAGGGAGTGAGGCAGATTTCAGGAGCAAAACAAAGCTGATTGAAATAAAATATCACAGACGTGTGGTGCAGCAGCGGGAGGGTGTGGGGGTTGAGGAGGGGGAAGAGGAAAGCTGGAGCCTCCAGTTTTGACCCCCAAAAAGATTCTTTCATGCTAGTTGGCTATGCTGAGCTCCTCTGTGAAGAGGCTAGCAAGTGTCTGGGCTTGTGTGCAGGATGAACCTGCCATCTGCAGCCTTGGGAGGAGGAGGTGGAGGAAAAGAGGACTTGTAGGTTTTCCTTCTGTTAGACCCCACAGAGACAGACAGAGCTCAACACCAGTGGCTTGAGCTGGTGACCCTGCAGCAGCATACAAATTCTGTGTCTCCCTCACCTGCCAGTCACCTCCCAATAATCGAACTAAAAAGCATAGCACACAAATTCACAAGCTCTCCCTCTCTGCAGTGTGATGGCCTCAGCCCTGCACACAGCAGGCACTTGGAAGGCTCACAAGCCACCAGAGTCCCGCACAGACCTCCTCTGGGACTGCTGCAAGCTGCTTCTCCTTCATCTGGCCCCCCCAGGGAAAGTCCTGTGCACAGGGACACACGGAGGGTAATTTGCTCTCATAGAGCAGCCTGTTCTACTGAAGCATTCAGATGCCATCTCCCAGATAAAACAGAGCTGAGGGCTTGACTGTAGGGGATATGAAAGATTTCTTTCTCCTAAGAGCAGGGCTGTTTCCCAATCGTGTTCGCTAATCAAATACCAATGTGACTGGGGTCACATTACACTATGGCTGTCAGCTCTAAGTGCATTCTGTATTTTTCATGTCCCATCCTGGTCTGCTGTGTTGTGTTGCTGTTTCACCCCAAGAGGCAGCACTAGAAGACTTTTCCTTACTATTTGCTTTGTGATTTTGCTTGGAAGCCCTGACTGAGGCTTGGATCTGGTGCTGTCACATCCCATGCAAATGAATAAGGAAATGTTTACTAAGCAAAGAAGTTGGTCAGGCAGTTGCTCTGTGGCATTTAATGGCACCAGTAAATAGCTGAGAAACAGTAATCTGCTGTTCAGATGTGAGGTGCTGTTTGCCCATGTTTTCTGCAGCAATTTTTCAAAATAGAGAACTTGTCTCAAACTGGAGACATATTTCACTCTTTTTAAGAAAGTTTTACTTCTGTCTTGTGTTCACAGAGATATGAAAGTTTGGCATTCTTTTTTTAAAATGTCTGAGCTAGCAGGGTTTCTGAGACAAATCTAAAAATCCTTTCTTGTTATTACATTACATGCCTGAATTCCCACTGCTATATACCACAAGAAGTCATTTACCCTCTGTGAGTTGGTATAAAATACTACTTCTGGTGCAGAATTCATATCTAGGCATGTGGGGGTTTTTTTGCCCAAGGTAAATGAGAATGTGGGTGCAGGTTGGAAAGGACAGCTTTGTTTGCCTTTTTTTCCATTAGTTTAAGCCTAATCTAGTGATTCTTCTGGCAATCATCTGAGAGCCTGTAGTTATGGGAGGTTATACAGGCATCTCTTTGCTTTGCAAAATTTACTTTGTTCCCTGAGGTCATGGTTTCCTTCCTCTACTCTCCCTGCAGGTCTCCAGAGATCTCTGCTTCCCCAGAGATGTGCTGGTCACAGGGCACCAGCCATGTGAAATATTAGTGCTCCCTTTACATATACACCCTCAAATAAGTCAAGATATTTTGGGACAGAAAAGTTATTTTTAGCATCCCTGTTCCTTTGCTACAGCCACTGCAAGGAAGAAGCTGAGGAGCACTGACCCCTGTGCCATTAGATAGTTTTGATTGACTAGTCCCACTAAAAGCTATGACTCCTCAAGATGATGCCAGGAAGTTATACATTTTAACAGACGCTCACCACCCCCTTCTTTTCTATAAACAGAGAAGACATCTCGAAGGGGCAGGCTGCAGATGGGATTGTTTGTCTCTTAGTGATACTCATACCCGAGGTTGAAGTTTCATGGGTAATCCTACCCAGGCCACTGGTAAGTCAATATCTCTGATGTGGCATCCATTTAAGGGGGTGCTTTCCAGCTGTACTCTTAGGCAGAGACCTAAGGTCTCGCAGCAGATAGGGGAAGGCTCATATGTTGTGGTCTCATGTTCCCCAAAACTCTTCTGCTGGATTTCCCAGCCCATTACCCACACTTTCTGTCAAGGTTGTCCAGATCTCTAAGACCTCTTTGCCAGATGATATTAGGATGATTTACTGAGGGTGTGAGATGACAAACTGACCGGCAAACATTTCCTTGTGGCCTTGGCCACTCAGACAGCTTGAAACGAGCTTGGGGAGTGAGAGAGGCTATGAAGCATGCACAGCACAAACTTCCACTGCTCCAGCCTATTCCATCCATGTCTGCACAGAAATCCTCAGAGAGCACACATACATTGAAGCAAGAAGCAGATTTTTTTTTTAACATTAAATAAACTCTTAGATGTAACCTGGGATCAGAATCTCAAGAGCTTGCCCACACATGATCTATATACTGCTTCTATGCGATACAACTCTGTGTAGAAACCTGTTGAAGGTTTTGAAACAACAGTTTCTTTTTTTTCTTTTTGCTTACCCTGCTGTTTGGAGTGCCAGTGATTTTTGTTTTCAGCCAGCTCTCCCCGCAACGCAGCAGATAAGCAAGGGTCTCTCTCACTTGAAAGGATTGTGTTGTGTTTGTAACGATCTTGCAGAACTCCAGTCTCCAAGTGCCAAATCATTTATTTGGAAGTGGTCTCACTTCCAAGCACTGCAATTCTGTTTGCCAAATACAAGTTACTTCTACACATAATGTCCAAGGAAGAGTAAAAGTGCAGCTCAGATCTTCAAGCCCTTTTCCGTACATACAGGGTGCCTTCCTGCTCTTCTGAGCCATAGGGCTTTTCTGCAGGAGGGACCCATGTGGGTCAAGATATTGGGGCACCAAGGCTTTGAGGCCACCTGTCTTATGAAGCCACAGAACAGCTGTAAAAAGCTACACTGAACACTTTATCCAGCTTCCATCCAGGACCATCAGTTAATCACAGGATCAGCAGTTGCTGGCACCACTGAGAACCATGCCTTGAAATGCAAAGTCCCCAGGGTCATTTATGGCAGAGTGAAGGGCCATAGAAGACAGCTTGACCTTCCAGGAGGCAGGAAAATCCCCAAGTGCCCATGGCTATACCCAGCCTATCCAAGTGCCCAGGAGCAATGGAACTGGAAGATTACCCTCTCTGCCCTTCCATCACTCTCCTGTCTTCCCACTGCTGCGTCTTGGCATAACTCTCCACTTGCACAATGGCAAGAGGGGTGACATGAGACCAAGAAGCCTCTTTCACTGGCTTATCCCAGGAGCAGCAGATGAGTAAGTGGCAGCAGTAGAGGGATGTGCTGTGATGCCTGGCACTGCGGGGCTTGGAGTGGACATGGCCTTGCTGGAGCCAGGAGAGGTCAGGAGGCAGGATCTGCCTGGGAAGGCTCCCACATTGCATCCTAGCCAGGGGGTGAAGGACTGCAGGAAAGACGAGTGGAGGGCTGGGAGAGGGCCAGGCATGATCCTGCAGCGGGAACCTCTTCCTAGTCAGACTCCAGCCGTGTTAGCAGCTTGCACGCTTGACCCTGGCTGATCAAAGCCTCAACAGGACATTGCCCTCATCTTCCTGCCCTGTCACTGCCAACGGGGGCATGAGTTATTTGTCTTTTGTGTGTGAGGCCCTCCTCCTGGGGACCTCATCTTCCCTCTAATCAAATAATCAGATGTGTTTATTGTTGTGGAAATCATGCCCTCCCCCCGAAATGCCTGACCAGCACCAGCTTCCTGGCTTTGACTGCAGGTCTGCTGCCTGGATCCCACCTCTCTCCTGGTGTGGCCTGGGGGGCTGCGTGGGGTCAGCCTGCCGCTCGCTCAGCCAGTCCTGTGTGTGCTGTGTCTCTGGGACAGGGGATCTCTGAGGGGACCCCAACAGAAAAGTAAAAATGCACCCACACCAGGGTTATGCTCTCCATGACCAACCTCTATTGGGAAAAATCAGCTGCATCCCGAGAGGAGGTTTGCATTTGGAGCAGATACTATGTCACTGGGACATATGAGTAACGGGAGAGGATGTTCACCACCATGGAGCTTCCCCTGCCTGTATGGAAGCTGGCTGAGGAGTCTGGAGGCTCTCCTTGCCAGGTCACAGTGGCTGTGGAGCATGACATGCCAGTCCATCCCACCTGAGTGTGAGGGAGGTGGCCAGGAGCTGTGCTTGCTCCGGGCCATCTCACCCACCGTGCTGGGGCTGCCCATGAGGCCAGCTGGCCCTGTGCCTGCAGGGCAGCAGCTCTGCCTGGGGCCATCACCCCACAGTGGCCGTGCTGCCCTCGCTGTCCCTTCGCTGTCCCTTCGCTGCCGGGGACCCAGCAGGTGTGGAGCCAGGATGGGCCCTGACTTCAGCCCTGCTGTGCTGCCTCCTTGGCCACCTGCAGCCGCGGCTTGGGGATCTGCAGGGACCTGCTGCTAAACTGGCTCATCTCACAGGCTCTCCCGCTCAGCCAACAATGTGCTTCATTTATCTACTCAGCCCCTTGCCCCCCAACACACATTTCATAATGTGTATTTTTAAACTCTGATCCCATATCCTGTCAGGAAAAGAAATGTCCTGACTGCACAGCATCAGCCTGAATTTTTTGGGTGTTTTTTTCAGTCGAGTTCTTTTCCTGTGTTTACACTCTTACATAGCAGAATTTATTAATTTGAGGATAAGGACAACTTAAAACATCTCGGCTTATGAGGGCTGACAGCAGGGGTAAAAGTAAACTGAGCCCATGCCCTGCTTAATAATCTGCCAGTGCTGGCACAAAGTGCCAGGGCAGCTCCCTGGGGTCCTGGACCCCAGCACACAGCCCCTGGCAACCCCACCATCCTCCCCTGCACACAGACTGTGGCAGGAGTCTGCATGTTTGTCCGTCTGCAGCTGAATCACTGTCTCTGGAGCCTGCCTGCCTTGTGCAGGCACCCACTCAATGTGCCTGTCTGCGCTTGGCAGCTGTTGGGCCTATTTTATATTTGCACCCTGACTGGTGCTCTGGCTTGCGAGCTGAGGCTCCTGATCTAGGATGTATGGGAGAAGGGCAAAAAAGGAGCAGAGTGAACTAATTGGAAATGTGGGGTTTTTAAATAAATAAAGGATTTCTTAAAAATAAAAAGGCTTAGCAAATTAAAGCAGACAACCAGGTTACTTGGCAGCTAGAGGATAAACCTGAACATCCTGGGCACACAAAGCATCAAAGCATTCCCCAGTGCAGAGAGCCCCCACAGCTGCCCTCTGGGCTCAGTACCCAGACCCACTCCAGTGAGACCGTTTGCAAATTGTGTTTTTATTCCTGCTCCTGAGAGCACATGGACAGCACAGTGTGCCCAGGCCAGTGCTGTCCCTGGGCTCTCTCAGGATGGGGCTGCTGATGGGGGTATTGTTGGCTCTCTACACCTAAAACACAAATCCAGCTGGACTCAACCTCATTGAAGTTGGTGAGAAAACAAATGCCTTTTGTACAGCAGAAACATCCAAGAGGAGACATGTAACCAAACAGCCAAAACAAAAGCTACACTCCTTGAAACACTGCCCCGAACAACTACCCGTGTGGGCCAAGGGCTCCTATTGTTCTCCCAGAGTTTTCAGGGCCAGGGAGGACCTGAAATTCAGCTGGCAGACACGCTCCTCTCTCATCTCTGAGGCTTGGGGAGCATCAGCCAAATGTCACTGCTATGGGCCAAACCCATGACTGATACAAACCATGTTACAGGGTGACTTGAATCATTTGCTGGCATCCCTGAGCCAGTCCCTGCCAGCAGGACAAAAAAGCCCTACAGAAAACCCACTGTGATAGAGTTGGGGCTGTGACAGTGAGCATCCCAGTGAGCATTTGGGACCTGCTGGTTACACCCTTGCTGTCCCCTGTCCCCCTCTCACAGGAATCCTTGGGAGAAGCCGTCCTGAGATGAAGAAGCCTGAGAAGGTGGGAACCTCAGCGTGCCCTGCATAACTGAGCCCATGACTGCACTGCTTCCCTGGCACCCCTATCCCAGACCATCGAAGTGATTGATGTGTGTGTTACTTCTGATCTGCAAGGGGAAGAGAGGGGTCCCAGGGGCTCCCTGCTGCCTCCATGGGTAAGTAATCCCAGGAAAGGGAAAACCCACAACCTATGTGAAGCATCAATATTTCCCATCTTTTCCTAATGCTAAACACAGAAGAAAATCCACAGGCGAGAGCCTAAAGAATTCAAACTTGGTGAATGCTGCCTCTGCTCTCAGGAAACTTGGCCAGAAGTAAACGTGCAGAGGAATGTAACTGCTACAGAAGACAGTGCTTGACTTTTCAAATCCAAGCCCCAAATACACTGTGCTTTGGCTGTGATTTAGCATTCCTCTTTTCCTTTTCTGTTTTGTAGCAATGGCAGTCAAACCACTCTCCAACCCATCCTCACCCCCAGCCTTGTTCCCCTCACCGCTCCATCTACTCTGTTGTGCCATCAAAGCAATTTGAGTAACCGCATTGGGAAATGAACCATGTAAAAAACAGCCCAGCAAAGAAAAAACAAATCAGTCTTTTTTTCAATAGCAGCTCAGTTACCATTGTCCTTTCACAGCAATGAAAATCCCTACAACTGAGGAAGGAGAAAGGACATGGGGATGGGGTGGGACCAAGTGTTAGGAGGGAGAGATGGGGCAGGAGGGGGAGCCTGGCAACACGGCTGCATTAAATGCACATTGGACCGAGGCCTTACTGTCCTCTTGCTATCTATAAAGAAAAATGACTGGCCTGGGGGGCTTATTTTCAACACTGGGGAGAGAGGAAAAAGAAGGAGGGAAAAAAGGAAGGACATTCTCCACCGTGAGGAGGATGTGTGCATGTGCCTCTGTGAAAAGATGAGAAACACCCTTCTTGAACCTAACACTCCACTTACTGAATTAGTTGTGATTAATTTGGCGAAATGCGAATACAGAGCTGGAAACTGAGCATGCTCAGAGTGCCTTTGATTTCCTCTGCTTGCTGAAATAACCTGTAGGCTGTCAGGCAGCTTCAGTCTTAAGAGCAGCCTCATGACTGCTGTAACTCATGCTCTGGTTTCAATCTCCCTAGAGGTGCCAGCCACCCTCCTGATCCTGGCCGGGCCAGCGAGTGCTGCTGCAACAGTGCCTGCCCAGGAGCCCTCACCCCCTGCAGCAGCCTTGCAAATCCTTTCCACAGCTGGGGCAGGAGCTGCCCTGCAAACTCAGCTCACCTCTGCAAATGGTCACTTATAGGGATGCAGGCACTGGAGCAATATGCAGCATGGGGAAACACTGCTCTGTCTGAGAGCTGCCTCCTTGTTTTGCTTGTGTGGCTCAGTGGTTCTGCACATCCATCCACTCATGAACCAGGTTGTCACCATTTATGCTGCTTTCCTCACATGCATTTACATTGCTGTAAATACTGACTCCAGGGAGAGGGAATGGCTAGAAATAAGCTGGAAAAGTAAACTCTATTTTTAAACCAAAAGCAGCAATACATAAGTATGTATGTATATATACACATATCTATGCATACCTAGGAGGAAGGGAGGGCTGGTTTATTTATTTATATTTACTTATAAACTAGTTTCTTCATATTTGCTCCATCTTTTTCTTCTCTTTTCATTCCTAGAAAAATTATGGCAAATGAAACTTCTTAACATTGTAGCTTGCTGGTTTGAAAATCTAGGCTGCAATTTTTTAGGGTTTCTTTTTCCTTTGTACTCCGGATTGAAGGATGTGATGTATGGAAACTCCAGTTAAACAGAGCCTAGAGACTAAATCAGATTGTGTAGGTAAGGTTTTGGCAGAGAAGCAGACATTTCTTCCTAATCAGCACCAAGAATTCAGAGAAGAATGGGGTAGGTTTTAATGTAAGTTTACTTTTCTTGCTATGAATTTTAATGACAGTTTTCACGACTGCTTCTGTGATTCATAAGAGAAAATTAAAAACCTACACCTTGAAACTTATACGACAAAACTGCTAACATCTCACAGCTTCTGGCATTATCTTGGAGAACCCTTCAGTCCTGTTTCTATGCCACATTGTTTTCCACACAAATGTATTTTAAATATAAAACATTGAATGTTCATTGCTTCTTTATATCATTTTTATTCATTATCTGCTGGAGGCAAAGGGCACAGTTTTATATAGAAGCCTCATTGAATGTCTTATTTTGCTATTTTACTCTACTGTACATATTTCCCAATAAATTACTTTCTTTCAAATGCAGATATTGTAGAAAAGCTGGGCTGTTTCCTCTGCACAAAGGTTTCCTTTTACCATGAGAACAGCCAACTCATCTGGCTTGGGTTAGTTTGTCAGGAATGTTTTGGGAACAGTTTGAGAATTAATTCTGTTTTGAAGACTATAATCACCTTTTTGGCCCTTGAAACTGGTTAGGGATTTTTGTACAAGGCCAGCAATGAAACAGCTTTTGCACATGTCAAAGATTTACTCTAGACAAGCAAACAGGCAGTGGAGATGAAACCTGTCTTTCTTGCAACCTATACCCACAAAGCACTGATTCAGAGATGACTTGTCCCTGTCTATAATGATGGCACAGCCCCACCCCACATGGACACTGGCCCTGGGGAACACATAATTTAACTCTGTATCATGTTCAGGTGCCAGCAAAGTTATTGGTGTTGGTTACCTATGCTCACAGATGGCATGGAAGGCTTCTCAGCGGTGAAGGCAAATGTTGTGTTGAAGGTTGACGTGGCTTTGGGCACATCAGAGATCAGGGGGAACCCCTGGAGGAAAAGGCAGTTAGAAAAGGAGACTTTATGTTGTTGGTGGTACCCCAGGAGGTGAAGGAAGGTGTGTGTGGAACAGGCTGTGAGATCTGCATTCCAACATGTGGTCTAGCGAGGGTGCAGTGATGTGAGGGGTGTCTCTCTCCCCATATGGTTGATGGGTTTCCTTGCAATTCCTACTTGCCCTTCTGCTTTCTCCCTCAGGCATAGGTAGCTTTGTGCTGCTTTGTCACTGGTCATGATTTTGGACACATACTGGGACGCAAAACGGAAATTGGGGAGCATTAGATAACATTATCATAAAGTTCCACCTTGTTTGTTTGTGAACTTTGCATACTGGGGACAATCTCAACTTCTTCCCACTTATTTCCTGTTCAGGTCTGACACCCTCCAACCCCCTTTCCAACCTATATTAATTTCTCATCCCTTTTCTTTTGCTCCAGTTGCCTCTCCTAGTCATTTCCCACTCTCCATCCCCTTGCCTCTCCTTACCCATTCCCAGAGCAATCCTGTCTCTTGTTTGTGTCAGACCATTCCCATCCAGCCCACGAAGAAAACCATCAGCCAAGACGTCTTCCCTGGAGCAGATCCCACACTTGAGAATTAGGATCCCTTCTCAGTCTTACTTGTTTCCACCCTTTCCCAAGGCACGTCTCAGTGCCTCCATACCTTCTCTGCAGAGATGAGCACACCAAGCAAAGGGAGTCTGAGCAATCTCCTCAGGAGACCTCCAGAGCCTTTGAGCAAGAACCCTGCGGGAATTCCTAGAAGCCCTAAATGCCTTCTGGGAGGCTGCTGGAGCAGCTTAGCTCCATTCCATTCTTGGTAATGGTGTTTTGCTTCCTGAGAGCCTCCCAAGCAGCACAGCTGGCCCGCTCCTCATGCCTGAGAGGCTGCGGTGCTCTGGGCTGGGCAGAACACATTGCAGCAGGTCACTGCACTCCTGCTGGGGGAACCCAGCTCCGAGACCCTCCGTGCGGAAAGGCACCACATCCCACTCTGCTTACAGCGGGATACAGGTCTCATGAGGGTGCAGTCTTGTTCATTAAAATTAATTAACAGTCAAATGGCTCCACATACTTTACGCAGATAGAGCAGTGACTGCAAAATAGATTTCAACTTGAGCCCAGGTCCCAGGGAAGTGAGTGCTGTCATGGGGAAACCACAGGAGATCACTGTCAAGGCAGAAGGACCACTATCTGAAACTGTGGTCATTGAGTTTCCAGCTCTTAATACACTCCTACTTTGTCTTTTGCTACTCTTTGTATAGCTCCAGCAGGAGAAATGCAGGTATCATTTTTATTTGTACAGTTTTTAGCTGTGAGTGCAGATTATTACCTGATTGGTTCTACAATTGGTGTCTATGTGGATTATAATTTAATACATGCTAAAATTGACTGACAGTTGTCCATGAACTTTCTTGCCCATAGATACCAAGACCTGCATTCAAAATGTTTTGGAGTGCAGTACACATGTATTTTTGTTGACCCATTACTGCCATTTCTGTTACACCTTGTGTTGTAAACCTGCACATTTCTGTCTATTTTGTTCTTTTACTCTTTCCTTTTTATTTATAGTAACCCAAAATTTCCATCTTAGAAAGGTTTCATTATTCCTTCTTCCTGTACTAATGACTTCTCATTTAAGTATCCATTTTGAAAATTACTCCATCTAACATAACACCCTTGCCTGAATCTCACTGCGACCCATAGCTCTGATCCTACAAAGATCTATGCTTGTTCATAATGTGTGAAAAGTAGAGTGACCAGCTTCAATAAAATGACCGACGTACCTCATGCGAAATGCCTGTGCAGAACTTCCAAGGAGTCCTAAATCTGTGGCAAGAGTCTCCAGCCCTGTGAGCTGGTTGGACCTGGCAGCTGCTACAGGCTGTGGAACACCTCTGCTGGTACCAACAAGAGAAGAGCTCCATGTTGAGGTGAAACTCCCTGGGCAACTTCAGCAATTAACACGCAGCTGCCTAAGTTGAAATTCTCTGCACTGGCAAGGGACTTCTCTCCTACTTCTCCTTTCAATCCCAGGGTATGGAATCAGGATTCAGGCGACACAACTGAAGACAATGCAGATTTGAGAGGGAATCAAGTTAAGCCCTGTGATGCTTTCTTTTTCTGAAAGCAGCACATGGCTGTTGCGTTTTTGTTTTTTTGTTAAAAAAGTCACCTTACCAATTCTGATCCAGCTTGATCATGTATCATCTTCTAATATCAAATCATATCCATTGCTGAGGATGACTTTGTAGACACAAAGAAGGGAAAGACTCTACATACAAATACATAATCATATATAGTCTTAAAGCCTTTATTTTAATGCAAAATAAAACAGGTAAAATTTATATAGCCATATATAACAAAAGATCAAAGTCTTTGACGTGGTACTAGAAAAAACCTCTCAAATTATGTGTTGAATTTCTCCCCCAAAACAATCACACATGATTTTTAAATCAGTTTCACTTAAACACACAGGTATTGTCAGGATCACAAGTACCTCTCTCTACCTCACAGTAACAGAATAGTGTCTTACAAAGCTTTCTCTCCTATGCAGAGATAGTGAATAGCACTTCTGATTTTGCACGTAAGGCTTAAGGACCCTGCAGAACAACTGTGATGGGGAGCACAGGTGTGGGGCCTGTTGAAAGTGCAAAGCAGCCCCTGCTCAGAACAGAGTGTCAGGATGTGGCCCTGGCAGAGCAGTCAGTAGGATTCACTCACAGCACTAACTCTCTGATAAACAAATCTGTGAGGCTGGGAGGAAGAGGTAGCACAATTCATCTGTAAAAAAATTAGGCAGCATGTGAAGCTATTTCTAGATCAGGAAGCTGGAGTGAATTGGAATTCAGGGCTGTATGCACTTTTTCAAGGCAAGAGCCTTTTTTTTTTCTTTTCTATGCTTAGTTTCCCCTTTTCTTTCCCCGTGAAGGGCAATTGATATTTCTTTATGCATTCGAGGGATGCCTAGAGACTTCTGCATTATAATATATCACAGTGGTAACGTCGGCTTGCCGGCCAAGATCATGGCTCACTAGTGGGTGGTCACTCAGAAAATCCACAGGCTCTTGTTCTATCTCTTAATCTTTCAACTGCTGGGCCTGGCTGGCCCTGTGCCAGAGCCAGAAATGCAGACTGCACGCCACCAGCTCAGGAAATCAAAGCTTCAGCTTCATGTGAGCACAGGCCCCTCTCCCCTGGTCCTGATGCCTGCTCACATGCACGCTCAGGGCTGCTCCCGTGGCAAACCCAACTCTCCCTTCACACCCACTACGTCAGTAACTCTGCTGCTGGACTGGCACATTTTGGATGAGGGAGTGTGAGGCAATTACGTGTCAAGAGCATTTCAGACTCATAATTTTTCCAAACATATGGACATATGGGAAAAGAACAACTTGTTACTTAACGGCTCTTTTGGATTTTGCAAGTGTGTATTTTCAACTGTCAGTTGTAGCACCTCGTGAATTCTGCACGGTACATATTTTTCCACAATATGGTGCTAAAATCATACATTTTACACTGCAGAAAAGCTGACTATATATACTGTAGTTACACATTATACTTTTGAAA
The DNA here is from genome assembly GCA_024500445.1 of Entomyzon cyanotis. NCBI lineage: Eukaryota > Metazoa > Chordata > Aves > Passeriformes > Meliphagidae > Entomyzon > Entomyzon cyanotis. The sequence continues at coordinate 14,836,379 of JAKEPQ010001027.1, read as the reverse complement.
ATACCGTACCTCTACCAGATATTAAACCAGCAAATGGCAATTTTCTCCCAGAACAATGGCACCAGAGATTGATGAGATGCTCTGTAATACTTTTTGGTCATGTTTCCCTAGCTAGGTCACACTGTTCTTCCTCCTTAGCTCCTTACCTGTAGGATGCATCCATATATATACTTATAGCACTTTTTTTTTTTTTCTTTTTTTGAGTGGAAGAAGCTCTCTACTGATTTCTGCTTACTGAGCAGAAGCATCATTTAATAACCTGCAGGGTAAGGTAAGATTAACAGCTCAGAAGGTGTTAGTTTGATCTGTCTGCCTCAACTAAGTGGAGCCGATACAGTCAAGGGGAGCTCCTAAGGAAAGATTCAGGTTACGGGGAGATGTTGGGCAGGTCTTTCCAAGGCTATAAATAACCCAGGAGCTGTTTCCATCCAGATTTTATTTGGCTCTGGCTCATGAAATACTGTAAATAAGTTCTGTTCACTGTGCTGTGATGCCATTTGAAGGGTTAGTTGAGAGTGATTTACAAAGGCAGTAGCTTATATTCAGAGCTGTTCTTAATTGTGGCCTGGCTTGATAAAGCCACTGTCGCAAACATTAGTTTCTTTACAGCTGGATCAAATGTATCAGGGGTCATATTTCAAGGAGGGAAAGGAAAGTATTTTAATTTGTTTTTGCTTCACTTTCAACATGCCTTTATAACACCAGCAGCTATCCTGTGGCTGCCAAGTCCTGGCTGAGTATCCTACAGCATCCAAAGCTTTCTGAGAGGAGTACAAGGCTGAGTAGAGCACGTACATGACAGGCACGGCTTCCTTGGGGAATGCGCCTTATTTATGGAGCGTACTGAGAGCTTTACATCCAAAACTCCCTCCAGAAGTTATCCCCTCCAACTTTACTAGGGAAGAGGGCAGAAAGAAATGAAACAAGGACCAAACATCCTTGCTTCATTATCAGTTGCATTCCCCTTCTTCTCTCCCTCCCACCAATGCTTCCTCCTGACTGGATTTAGAGCTGTGCCTGCCCCTGCCCCAGGGAGTCCAGCCCTCTATCTGAATCATGGCAGTGCTCCCCCACCATGGAAAGCTGTCTCCTCTCCCCTGCTTCCCAGCCCTGCTGGTGGGTGGAGGCTGGTGGGAATGCAAACACTAGAGCCTGCCGGCCACTCAGGCAGCTGCAAGTGCTCCCTGTGCCTCAGGGTTACACCGGGCTCTCACCAGCATCATCGGCAAAGAAGAAACAGAGGCTGCCATTGAATGCTGCTTCTCATCAGGGCCATTACCTGCTGGCAGGACACACTCCTAGCAGGACAAACCTTCCTGGTGGCATTTAACACCTGGGAAGTGATTTATAGGATTTAATCTATTGCATACCAAAGGTGTCAAAAAGACATCAAAGAAATCCTTATGCTTAATCCTTGGCCAGGTCACAGTCTTTTCCTGATGAGGAGAGGAGGCCTAATGGTTTAGTGACACTCCCAAAAGGCAGAAGTCGAGGAATTAAGGACACTTGGAAATAACATATTTCTAGGTCAAAATACTGCATGGTTTCCCTGTGACAAAATCCTTGAGACAGATCTTTAAGCACTCAGAGCCCTCTTAGGTCAGGCCACACAGGTCCCTGTGGCTGGATTTCTGTGGATGCATTTCTGTCTGCAGAGCAAACTCAGGCTGTGTGGGGCAAAGAGCTGGGCATGTACCCCACCACCCTGTCCCCCGTGCCGTGGCTCTGCTGTGCTGCTGACACGCCCTCCCCACCCACACCTTCTCTCTTCCTATGCACTGCTGCCAAAAACTTGCTACGAACAGCTATTCTCACCTCTTTCTCCTGGGCCCCAGGGTCCTGAAGCCCTTCCTGTTGCTTTCCTTGTCTTTTCCCTCACCCCTTGCTGTGAAAAGCCCCTTTCCCCACTGACCTGATGGCCTCTGGCTGCAGGAACTCGAGCAGTTTGGCACTTGGCACGGCGGGGCCGAGGCTGAGCTTCTCTCGTGGAGCGAGGATGGCCCCTCATGAACAGGTGCCTTGTGGCGGCACTGGGCTGCACAGGGCACAGCACGCTGCTGGCAGGCACTTCCCTCCAACACCGCCTGCAGCAGACGGGAATGGGCTGCCCTGATGGAGCCAAGGCAGCACCTGACACAGGAACTTCAAATGAATTATGGAGTCCATGCCCGTGCTCACCTCCCTGGCCACTTCTTATAGCCTGGCTCCGCTGAAACCCCTAGAGCGACACTTCCTGACAGCCGCTGAGGATCTGGTCTCCACGGTTTACATTTAAAGGCTGCACACTATATAACTAACAAATACTCACAAGCACACACCCTCCCCCCTACAGACACAGTTCTCAGGTGGCTGCCTGTCCTCTGTGTGCCTGCCCAGCCATAGAGGAAAAGGCTTTTTGCCTACTCCAACTGCAGCAAGTACAGTAACACAAGAGTCTTGATACACAAACTGCAAAAAATGAAGGTTGCAAGATAAATGCTGCCACCATCAAAAAGAAAGAGGAAGACAGAGGCCAGATCACAAATCTGGAACTGCAGCATCCTCAAAGCAGAGCTGTTGGTCTGGACGTGCCTGGAATGTGGCCACTACCTCTCTGGCAGTCCCTTTTCATGATCACACACTGGATACACAAGATCCCCAGCTCTGCAAGAAGTCTGTACTGCATGTTGTGTTCTCACTTAAAAGGCTCTACAACAGCACTCTGAAGTAAACTCTGGTGACTCCGCTGCCCTTACACAGACAGCTATGTACTGTAAAGGTGTAACTGGATTCAGTAAATAGCCCTGAGGTGTATTAAGTGTTGTGTTTCATTTCCAGCAGCCACTTTCTATTTTTAAAAGGAATTAAAAAACACTCAACTGTCTGGTACCTCACATACTCAAAACACATCGTACCTTACGTGGCTTTAGTTTGCCTGTTAGAAAGCACCTGCGCTGAGCCCAGCTCAGTAAGAACAACTCCAGGTCTTGTGTGCCATTCTTACAGGCAGCTATGCTTGGGAACAACTCTACAAGGATGATGTCCAAAGGGGCTCCTGCCGCCCCAAGTCCCGTGCGTGGCTATACAGCTGCAGTCAGGGGGTTCTTCTGCCTGGGATCCTGTTGCCTGTACTGGTACTGGTCTGGACTGGTCCCACGGTGTCGGACTATTTCATGGTACGCTGGTGCTCGGTGGGACTGAGGAGGGGAGGGTGGCACGTCCTGCCGGAGAGGTCCTTTATGCTGGTTTGTGACAGGCTGGGCTGCATAATACTGAGGGTACCTCAATTCTGCCACTCTTGTGTCTGGCACACGGATGTAGTTCCCCTTGGATGGGTGGATAACAGCCTGTCCTCCATGGTAGTAGGGAAGATCTCTCTCTTTGTACGTTACTCGTGGCCCTGTTAAATATTCTAGTGGCTCTGCAGGTCCACGCCTGAGGAGGAAAAAACATAATAAAGCACATAAAAAGGCAGTCTACTAGCCCAGTGATACATTATTGTACATACCATCTATGTTTACTTTGGGAGAGGAAATGCCACCTCAAGCATGACAAGTCCTGATGAATGAAAAGAACTTCTGAAGGATAACAAGCTTCCCACCTGCATGCTACAAAAGTCTGTAACATCCAGGACACTGGAGGAAGGGTCCAGCGCACATCACAGCCCTTTTACAATGGGGGAGCACTGGAGCCCTTCACCTCTCAAAGTCAGTCTCCTGTGATCCATTTGCCATAATGGAAACAAAGCTCCTTTAAACAATGCATGTTTGACTGAATCTTATCTAGCCTGAGGATAAACAGATGAGTTGGGTCTGCAAGTCTGCAAATCCCATAAGCTTTACATGCACAAATATTCACGCTTTCCAGGCCATTTCCCACTATTCTCTCCTAATATGTCAGTCTGTAAAACTTTCCAAACACCATAGCTGGAAAAACTGGAACTCCTGGAAGAAACACTAGGGATGTCAGGCTACAATACCTGTGTTTAATGGGCAAGTTGCCAATGAGGTTTTAAAAAACCTGTGATCTAGAAGGCCTGCTATTACAACAGTCCTGTAACTTGTCTGCATCAGTATGGATCTCACAAGCCCTAGTTCACGTGAAAAGCAACATGTGAATGTGTCATCCCCAAGGATGTGCCATGGAGCCCCCTCTGTAGCCTTCTGCATCTTAATTTCATGATTTGCACTAATGAAGCATTGATATTTTTTCCTAGTACAACTTAACTTGTGATACTTTTGAAATGGCAAAAATAATTGTTCTCACAGACATGTCACCAGAGCAACCCCAAAAGTTCAACTCAATTAGGAGTTTTTGACAGTCTGACTGCAAATGTCCTTGCACTTTGGACAAAACCTCTCATTGACTGCACAGGAAGTTTCTCTCCAAATGAGAGCTGAGGGAAGAAGACAGAGTTTTGACCCAAAGCAGGGGCTGGAAGTATAAATCAATTACACTTGCTCTGTGGCTTTGGGACTGAACTCATCAACTGTTTAAATATTCTTTGCATAGATTATGAAAAAGGTCTTCATTCTGGTACAGCAGATCAGGTGTTCAAAATTTGTCAATGACTCTCTTGTTCACACAGAGCTTTTACAAGCATGCTCCTTCTTTCTTAACCTGGGCTCCCAGACTCCGCTGGAACTTGTTTAGCATGTAGTAAAACAAAACATGTGGTTTTCTGCTGCAGTCGTTTAAGCCCATGGGGTAAATCATGGACACAGGCAATGAACAAACATTATCTGCCTTGAAATGAACCTACAATTCTCCTCCTGGAATAACTTAGTGCAAATGTTTCCTGTTTAAAATGGAAAGAGCAAAAGGAAGCATTCCAGGCCTTGGACTTTTAGGACCCTATGCTCCCCAGAGACCTTCTGCTTTAAAAACAGAACATTATAAAAGACAGGCACTCCCAGATTCCCCCACCACCTCCTGGTGAGACAGTCCAGACAAAGTGCTGAAGGGCCTGAAGCCACCCTCTGAGATACCAAAGCACTCTTAACCGTATGTACTGAGACAATTGCTGTCGCTGCTCACACACCTACGCCTTGCAACAAAGCCTAATTTCCACAGCAGGCCAAAGAGCTGCTCCACATATTTCTGCATGAAGGCTTGTCCACTAGTCAGTCCCATCACACTCAGCTTTAATGCCTCTGTGCACAAAAATGTACTTCCAATCGTAAAAGGCTCTGCAATGGTAGGAACTGCTTCGTGTCAAGCAGCACACCAACAGGAACACATGTCAAACCTGCATCCATCACCTTTTAATATAAGGATCATGCTCAAAAGCCTGTACATTAGGTTTTATGAGGTGTTCTCATCGGCAGCTATAATCAACAAAATTCTTGTGGATCACATTAAAAGAGGACTGAGCTTGAAACTTGATCCAGAATTCACTGAAAAGTCAGGTAGCTTTTGGACAGAGTTCTAACTGCAAATTAAATTACGCTAAAAAAACAAATTCAAGATTAATTGGTACCAAAATGATCGCTGAGAACAGAACTGAGCCACCACTGTGATGTACCAAGATTTCAGTAACACAACTCACACCTCAACTGACACCAGAGGTCTGCAAGGAGCAGGAAAAAAGAGGGGTGGGCTTTGCCATCCAGCCAAAAGAGTTGTTTCCAGGAAAGCTCAGCCAGTCCAGTTTTAGGAATCAGTGTTACACTGCTGCCACAGAAGCTGTGACTGTGGAGAGGGTTGTGCACTCAGGCTGCTCTGACCAAGGACTGTGCAGTGAAGATGAGCCTGGGCAAGCAAAGCATGCCAGACCTGAGAAATGGCCCCAAGCTGCCTGAGCTAATACCATCAGATCTCCATTGCTGATACTCCTCCTACTGAACTAAACCCACCATCAGTTCACTTACAGCTAACACCATCTGTGGTTGTGTAGACAAACTGCAGAACATGTGGGAAGAGAAAAATCTTTCTTTAAAAATAAAACCCCAAGTTGGTCACTGTCAGCACCAGTTTCCTTTCTCTGAGGGCGAAACACCCCTACATGGTGTAATTCTTGAGTGTCTTCCTCAGAGTCACAACTTAGCACCTGGGAGGAGAGGTTGTACATAGAGACCTGACTGGAATCCACTTCACATGAACCCTTTAGGAAAGCCCCAAGAAGACAGAAGGTATGTGAGTTATTTTAACAGCCTTGGGGATAATACAAGGCATGATCTAACCAATGATAAGAAGAACTTTTGCCTGAGTAAAACCTTGGGAAACACAGTCCAAAAGTCTGACTCTGGGCAGCATAACTGAGGGAAATTTCACAAAAGATATCCTCATGGCTGCTCCACACTGTGCAGCTCACTTCCCCTAGTGGCCCCAGTGGGTGTTATGCTTGCAGATACACAAGCTACAATGACAACACTTCTTTTCTGTTTTATGACCAGGACAGCATGTTGGAGCCAAATTATCTCCTGATGATTCATTCTTCCCCATCTACCACCCATGCCTGGTGAAGTCCATTCTTAGGGGGCTGCTCACAGTGCAACCAACCAGCCTACAGAGTCTCCATGAACCTTTATCTGACCAGTCTTAAAATACAGGAAAAAACTGCCCTTTCCTCCTCAAGTGTGACAAATTAACCATCAGAAAGTCAATCTTTTTAAGGCAGAAGAAACAACTGCAAATACCAGGCTCTGGCTGCAGAAATGCTGTAACCATTAGCAGTAAGTGTGGGACACTGGGGGCAGTTCCAAGCAGGAAGAGGAGAGCTCCTCTGAACCAACACCCTTCTCACTTGATAGCCCATGGTGTAAAAGCAGATGCTGTTGTTTATCCTTAAAGAAATTGCCAAAACAAACCAAACAAACACTTTCTACTTGGAAGTCCCTTGTAGATGCTGTGCTTGTTTCTGCAAGAAGGAAAACAACTCCTACATTTTCCCTCGGCAGACACTGCCACCTCTGAGGAGGTCCTAATGAAATTCTTCTTCCCTCTCTCACTGTTTTTGTTGGCTTCTGATGAGTTCAGAGTTCACAGGGCCATATCACACCTCCCAAGTGACCCACGGTGTGGGGGTCAAACCAATAACCTCAAGTGGAAAATCAGTGACCCAGGGGAGTGATCAAAAATCCACAAATTGGGTCAAGCAGGTCCAGCCACTCAAAAGGACCAGGCCAGGAGCGTGCCCTCTGAGAGGACATGCTGAGCAGGAGCTGCTCTGACCGTCAGCTGTTTTCCAGATTTTTGGTCAGTTGTTTGACCTGGGGATACAGTGCAATTAATGGCAGGCAGAAGGTAGGGAAGCTGACACAACATCCTGGGAGGGAACTGATCTCAGAGCTCAAAACCTGGTTTTGCTGATAGTTCAGCTCTGCTGGGTCCCACTGGAAAGTGCATTATGGATGTGGGTCTAGCTAAAAGCAGAGGCTGCTGCTGCAGGAAGTGATTGAATGGAGAAAGAAGCACTAAGTTCCACAAAAGAGTGAAACTGGTGGGGCAGTGCGAAAACACTCCTCAAAAATGTCATGAGCAAGGTGGCCCTTAAAATGTCTGTTTTATTTTAAGGAAGCAAAATCTCATCTTCCCCTGCAGAGAAATTACAGATCACACCCAGCCATGCAAATGTGTTTCACTTCATATCCTGGTTAGCAGCTCTACCAGTTTATCTTTTAAAATGATTCACCAGTTAACAACTGTGATCCATTCTGAGCATTACGAGCACAAAGTAGCCTTATCCAAGTAAAGCAGGTAACTTGTGCCTGATGTTCAATTAACATATTGTTATTTTCTCTATGACAAGTAAACCCTAAAGCAGGTTTGTTTTTCTATCTCTGCTTTATTTATCTTCCAAGCACAAAAAATGCAGTATTTTCTGGCTTCACTGCAGAATTTTTAAGACCTTCTGGGTTTATTTAAAACTGAAACACTGGATTTGGAATACTTAGGAAAGATTTCTTATACCCAAAATGTTGTTTAGTCACAGGTATCAGAAGGCTTCAAAAGCCCTAACTAAACACTTCTTGCTTTCTGCAGTTCCTATTTTTTTTTAAACCTCGTCTTAGTAATTCTTCAACTGTGGAAAATCTTACAGAGTAGACTGGCCTAAATACCTGATGCTTCCAAAAACAATCAGAAAAAAAGTAATTACATTTTAGGTTTACTGCATTTCATTGATAACCTCCATTTGCAGGTCACCTTTAACATCAGCCAGGAGACACATGCTTGGACTATCTGAAAGGAAAGAAAAGCAAAATGACAGTCTAACTGTTCATGCTGTGGCCCATCACGTTGGGAGTTTGGATTTCTTCGTGACAAAGGGTTTTTCTTCCCTCTGTTCTACAGGGAGAGTCACAGGGGTCACCCTCTTAATACCTGGTAAAAAGCAAGGAAGGGAATGCTCTCTTCTTACATCACTGTCTCCTCCTTGCTGCTGAGGGAATATTTTGCAAGGGATATAATCTCACATGAAAACCTGCCTTCTTACTTTGTTAGAGTACTTCTTGAAATCAACTTCAAAGACAGCCACAGACTAAGTAGCAAATAGAAAGCCCACATTTGGCTGCAGTCTCTTTCATGTCTAAGCAAGACATACAGAGACTCTGGGTGATGGCATCAGACAGCCCAGGGTGGGATTAAAGAACAGGAGAAAGCAACAAGGTCCTGTGTCCAAATTCTCATTGAAGAGCTCCATTGTATGCAGTGTGATTATGTGCTGTTTGCTCTCAGCCAGGAGGATCTACTTTTAAAGAATAGAAGCTGATGTAAGAATTAAATTATGCAAACAAACAATCTTTCAGTATCAAGTAAAATACACTGTGCCTTTATAAAGCTCTTCTCAACAAACACTAAAAACAGCTAACTGAAAAGACCTTGTAGTCCCTATCTCCCCATATTCAGTATTAAAGATACTGCAGTGCTGTTTGTAGTCAGTGGCACTAAGAACTTCTATTACTTAATATTCAACATGCATAGAACATAAAATAAACAAATTAAAATCATTTAAAAACACTGCAGATTTCAAAAAAATCACTGAAAGTCACTGAGATGCATTAAGGTTGGTCTCTGTATCTTAATAGGTGAGATACTCCTATAAAAAATATTCTTTGCCCTTTCAGATCAATACTTCCCAAAGCCAAAGAAGAGGTTTGCATTTAAAATCCACTGGGAATCAAATTTGGTATCTAAGCACTGGGAAGAATCTGCAGCACAAGGAAGTGCTCTGTGGCTGCTGCCTGTGAGAGAGGCTTGTACCTCTCAGAAGAAGGCAGATGTCTAGCAATGTCATACTAACCTCAAACATACCATCCACACTTTATTTATGGGCTGAGCTGGTGGAGGTGCTTCCTTCTCCTGTTCTTTTATCAACAATACAAGGCTGAAAAATCAGATAACGTAAACGAATACAATCCCTGGCTCTCATGTAGCACATGCCATGCAGAGAGAGCTGTTTTTAGTTTGAGGACTGTGTTTGGAATTCCTTTAGTGTCAGGTTTCCAGTTACCAGACCCTCTTCCCTGGGCCAGGCACGACTGCGGTTGGACTGGATTAGCAGAACACTCTGCAATGTATATTACTCAGTTTTGACTTCTATAGGATTTGCAGACACATAAAAATAATGATTATTTAATGACCAGCATTTTGGGGGGGGCAGGGTGTGAATGGTGGAAGAGTGGAAAGATCTCTCTACCCTTTTTAAAGAATTCCTATTTGGTTTGGAAAAGGAGGGGTCCATATAAGTTTGTTTGAGATTCAAGCAATACGTTTCACATGCAGTGCAGGCAGGCCTGATTCTCTTCCCTTGCATACAGTTTTGTGAAAACTACAAGTGATGCTAACTGGCCTGAACATAAGAGTTTATATGCACAATTTCTCTTTCTCACCAATATTACATCTTGAAATATTTAGAAACAAACATCTTAAAGCACCATAATCCCAGCAGGCAAGTGCAGAGACATGTTTATATGAAGTCCAGCCTTAAAGCAGCTGGAGAGCCAAGTCCTTTGTTGTTAGCAGAGGGCCACATTTTGAGGTCCTCAGCTGCTCCCTGGGCTGTTCTTAGCAATTGAAGACACTTAGGTGTCACACTAGCTTTTACATCTAAGACCAAGTATACAGTTTAGCCACATACCAGCCTTCCATGAAGGGAAGCAGACTGCAGAAACAACTGTAAGACAGGCAAACAGTGTCTGACAGGTTTAAAACTTTACTGTAAGATTATCTAAGACTTCTTATGACAGCACGAACAACTTATTTTGTCTGCAAGAAAATAGGTTGTTCTCAATCCCTAACTATGTCACAGATGGGTTAACATCAGAATTTAGAGTGCCATTTAATTAAACTCCCTCCCATCAGCAACCAAACCATAAAACAGTGTTGCTGCTTTGCTCTAGCATTAGTTTATTTTCCACAGCAAATCTCAGACCAGCTTCTGATAATCCCATCCTGCAGGCAAAGCTCCCCTTTCTTTCCTTCCCTAAATCCAACCTACAAATATAGGAACTGTGACAACCAGGATTAAAACCCTCGAATCAACAAAAACAAAACCCAAAATATGCTAGCTGATGCTCTATAAATGCCCAATAAGCATTCAAAACAACTAGTGCAATAATCCTTCCTACTCAATTCCTCACTTGTTTTGTTCATATGCTCTCAGGCATGGTACATCTCTTCTACCAGGAGGCATAAAATAAAGTAGCACCTATTGAATAAGACATGGCTATTCTGTGATCTCTTCAAGCTTAAAGGGATCTTAAGTAGATTGGTACTCTAAGTAGCGAGTCATTACAACATGTGCCATTTCAGATGTTACTCATTATTCAACACAACATAATGCCATGTGAGTCATTAACCTCTTGGCACTGGTAACCTACTCTCAATGCTAAGCAGTCATGCTTGTTGCTCAGGAACCCCCATGCTCCGCTGGGGAGAGACCTGGCTGAGATTTTAAGGTCCCTTTGGTCTTTTGTTTTGCATATCAGTGGGGACCAAAAGCTCTTCCTATAGACTAAAAGAGCTCTTGGCCTTTGGTCTTCTGAGTCACATTTCTGAGAAGATGCTGACCAAGTTACATTGGAGGGGAGAAAACTTCTTTTTAAAGGACATATGCCTCTTAAGCCAGCAAGAGAAGCAAATGTTTAGGCTTCTGAGTAGACTTTTGCATTTCAATGCGAACTCGAACTAATACAAAAAAAGTACTGAACACGTGCGGAACTGCCAGCACTGGGGCGAGATGCTGAATTGAAAACTGCACCATAGTAATACCTGCACTGTCTTTCTGTGTAGCAACTCCCAAAAGACAGGGGGACCCCACTGCCCCTGCCTTGAGAGAAGCCAATTAATTCACTCAAGAGCAGGCAATCAGTGAGAAGGGACTGAGGTGCAGAAGCAAGACCCCAACATGGGCCTCAGGGCAGCAAAAGCAAAAAAAATGCACAAAAGCCAGAAATACTATCTGGGTCCCTTTGCCTCATCCTAACCCCTTCTGGAGGTCTCTGCTTTTTTTGAGGCTATCAAAGTAGAAATTCAAGAGTCTGCGGTGGTTCAGGAGTTTTAAATCTGATTTAAAAGAAATTCTGTTGCCATAGTCAAGATTGCTGTTCAGAAGGAATCAGCCACACTCCAGAAGAGCTCCTCCCGAGCAGGGCAGCCTCCACCCTTTGCCTATCCATTCACAGCACGACTGCTATCCACACTGCTTTCGTGAAGTGCTCTCAGAAATACATAAACCCAAATTCTACCCTGTTCTCCTTTTTCATGCAAAATGAATTTAAAGCATGGTGACCATTCAGCTGTACTATTCAAATGATTTCCCACAAAAAACAGAAATCATTAAAAGAATCTTCCTAAGTAATAATAACCTGGGCCCAAGGTCATTACTGTTCAGCCACTGGGACCTTAACATGCTGTCTGATCTTTAGTGGGCTAGTAAAAACCTGTAAGAAGTGGTTATTAATGTTAAGACCAAGCTTGTAGGCTTTTTTTTTTTTCTTAGAGCATTTCTCGTTTAAATTAAAGCTTTCCTTGCAGCATTTTCTCCCACTGCCATGATGAAGCATGGCTGTTGATTCTGCCTCCAATGGCACAGACTGGGTAGTAAAACCATGCTTCAGTAAAAAGCAATATGTAGCTGGTTATTTTTTCCTTCGTTTTGTTTTTTCTAGTCCAGACGTTCTGTTAAACTCACTGTGACTTATCATTCCTTTTTCTTCCCCTTTGCAACAAAGGCAAAGCTCAAGATCCAGAGGAGAAGGATGGCTGTTGGGGGGGGGGTGCGGGGGTGTGAGAGGGACCTTAACAACAAGCAGCTCTTATTTCTTTCTTCAGGCAGTATTTCAGTCCCCATTGTTTCTCTACTGCTCATGTACTGATTTGCTCCTAAATAGCACAAACAGCCTCTAAGTACATCCTCCCCCCTAATATTTTCTTTTGTTAGAACCTTTCATTTCTATACAGGCATTAGATTATACATTTCCTGGCTTGCCGCACTCCATTAACACTCTGGTAACCACCCATTTTCCAACCAGCCATTAAACACCACCTTTCATAATTGAGATTTAAAGGCTCAGGGCATGATAAACAGCTGAAGTTGTAACTTTACGGCTGCCTCTATAGAAGTGTGTAAACCTCCAGATTTGGATAGGCAAATCAGTTAATTAGACTTCCATTAAGTCACAAACTTTGCGGGTGCTCTGACAGCAGATATCCTGAAGTTGTGCTTTAAATAACAAGGGTCAAACCCTCAATCTCTCTGGGCTGGTAGAGACGGAAGTGTCCCACCCGGTGCCCAGGGAGCAGTAGCACCGAGCGCAGCTGCTGTGACTCGCAGCCGGCCGCCAGCGCCCATTCCAGCTGTGTTTTTGCTGCTCCTTCCTGCAGAGCTCCTTCAGTTACACCAACATCAGCGCGGCCGCGGGAGCTCAGCGATTCCCGAGTGGACATGCTCTACCTGCTGCCTCTGGTGGAGACAACTCTGGGGTGACCACCCCGCATTTTCTGCCTGCCAGCACACAGGTTGCTCTCAAAGCAGGACCCACAAGTTTTGGGTCTGAGCACAGTTTTCCTCTGCCCCTACCCGTGGCTGAGGACACTTTATGTGCATGACCCCGAGTCCCTGCTGGCCACTAAAGTTCAGAACTGGTGACATTCGGAGCTGCAGCCACCAATCTCTTTAGGCACATGGGCAGTAAGAGGTTAACCCTCGCTCATGAGGCCCAAGGGCCTGTGCTCCACCTCTGCACGAGTTATCTCCCTGTTGCTGCATTTAAAAATACTGTATGTAATTAACTGTTATCAGGTTGTTAAGCAGTGTGCTGAAGTGTGAACTTATCATTCAATTGTTTCCTTTATTTACAAAGTCCCTGCCATTCTCTTAGGCAGCAGCCTGGGACAGGCTGTTGACTTGCTCAGATGAGGAGGGTTTAGCACACCAGATCCTGGGAGCAGAAGCAGATTTTGGAGAAGTGAGACACAGATGTGAATCTGCAAACATCCCCTCAAGATGCCCTGTAGAATAGCTGTGCTTGAATGAGACAAACACACGTGCCACCACTTCCAACCACCACTGCAATAACCACTGTAAGGTTGCTGTGACACTTGAAGCACTGAGAATGGAGGAAACACACAAATACAGCTCCCAACTGCTTTATGGGCACACGTGGAGTTTCTACTCATATATAAGGTACTAGGTTAAATGCCTATAGATATACACAAATATGTTCCATTCACAGACGAAAACAACGTAACTACTGACTTTCATACACCTCTGAGTTCAGTTCTTCCCCATTTAATTTGCTGGACTTTGTTTCCGTAAGCAAATCTGGAAGTCAGAGGTCATCATGTTAGATCACAAGATGGAAATGGGTGGACAGAACAACAGCACAAGATGGCACATCCCCTGCTGTGCTGTCTCCTTGAGCAAGGCCTAGGCTTGGATTCCTGGAGCACATCATACATAATGATTTTACCACTACCCCCTCCTGGCCTGTTTACTGTTCTCTTCTTTGCTTTCTTTGCCAGCAGCACCAACCTTGGCAGTGCCAGCAACGTGTCCCAGATGACATAAGACATCATCAGATCGATGTGATTTTCTTCCATGCATTCCTGGCTCAGGGCAGCACCATGCATCCACAGCATGGTCCCAGGGCATGCAGCATCCTTTGCCCTTTGGGAACTGGTACAATCACCAATGTGCCCAATCTACATGCATCCCCCCTAACACTTGTAATAAATGAGATTTGTAGCTTCTAAACAAACTTCTTCCGTGCCATCTGCACACTGTGCTGCATGACAGATGACAAGATAAAATTTGCAATAGCAAAGACCTTAGAGGAAAACAACGTCTTAGAGAGAGCAAGTACAGGCTGTTGTAACAGTTCTATCAGCTTGGTCAGGTATCTAGAACAGAAGATACCAGGATCCTGAAGCTGAAAGAGGAGCACACAGCTGAAGACAGAAAAGAATGCTTTAAAGACACCAAAACACTGCATCCTTGGCAAAGCAATGCCAACAGCTGGGAATTAGTGATACCTTACAGAGGTGACAGCACAGTACTTGGAACATAGGACAGGGGCAAGCCAGCATTGAGACAGAGAGAGACTTTGGACAGCACTACCTGGTATGGGCTTTAATTTCTTTTGAAAGCATACATACATCATGCGTCAAAGATGTGCAACAAAGTCTTGCATGCAAGACATGGCACTGTCAGCAGCTTCAGCTGACATTACAATGAACAGCAACACAATCAAAGAGGCATCCCTGCTCCACCCAGGAAGGCTACTATGTGCCATCAGTGAGAAAAAGAGAAGCAATAGTGCCTCCTGATATGAACCTGGCAAAGATTCCAGACAGCATGTCTCAATTTGGCTGGGGAAAAAAAAATTGAATAAAAACACCCTCCAACTTGAAACAATCTTTTACATAATGAATCAATCAATTATCTTTGCTCTAGTATGTTCAAATCAAGGGAATCATCATTGAAAATAACAACCAATTTATATAGCTCATTTAAAGCCACAGTAAGCTAGGCTGCTGATTCACTAATGAACAATAAAGGTCACTACTATAATATCACTCTAAGTATTTTCAGATTGTGCAGTGTGATAGACTTGAAGTGGCAAGTTCATAAAAAAAACATCAAGATACTTTGCAGGGGGAAGTAAAGATGGAAAAACATCTGTGCTTTGCCTAGATACCAGACTGAGAAGAGGGAATAGTGTTGATGTGATGAAGAACTTTGTGCCCCAGACTCATCCAGCCCTAGCCAAAGCCTCTGGATGTCAATGGAAGCATTTCAAAGGTCTTTGGATTAGGCTCTTGTATATAAGAATGGTATTTGAAAGGGGAGGAGAGGGCAGGGAGAGAATGAAACATCTGTATCCTGGAATGAAATCAGGAAGTTAAGGCCTGACAGCCTTAGACAGCAAATAAATACCTTGGGTACTAAATGTAGGTTGCTAAAATGCCTCACTTCAAGTGGAAACATTCCTTTTCAGTTGTGTCTTTCAGGTATTCAGAGAAAAAGACTGACCACAATGCTGCTAATTTATGCTTTACTTTTTGAGGGCCCATGATCTGGGAAACAGTACATACATGCAATTACAAAGAAACGACATTCTGCCAAGATGAACAGCACACCTCTGCTCTGTGGATGTTACATCTATGATTACTAACAGTGTGGCAACTGAGGCAATGTAGCACAGTGTGCCCTAATCTGCAGCATCACGTTTGGGACTATTACCACAACCAGATGTTTCAGAGGAAGCTGCAATTAGTGCACAATTAATAGTTTGCCTAGGTCTTACAGCATAAAAGAACTTCTCCTTTCCTTCTCATATGCTAACTTAAACAAAAGCAACTATTGGTCTAAGTCTGGGTTTGCAAAAAGGTGCAGGCTTCAGAAACACAAAACACTTGATGACATTTCTGTACTTGCAGATGTTGATACAAAACCCCCAAATGATAATATTTAACCTTGACAGACTTGAAACCCATAGGACAATAGCGCAACATAGTAGCGAGAGCCTGTGGTGAGTCGAGAAAGATGTCTTTTCCAAATTTCAATGGTCAATCTTTAATGCTGACTTGGGTTCCTCTCTAAAAAAAAAAAAAGTGGAATTCTGCGGCCAGTAAAATTGGATTTTCTTTAAAGGACTTTGCAACATTTCAAAGGCCCCTCTTTTTAATGATCAAAAAGTAAAAGAGAGAAACATCCTATTATATCAAGCAGCTACAATATAACCCATTACTCAAGAATATCATTACAGCTTCTAAATCAGAAAAGCACGAAGTAGCAATACCATTTTGAGGATGCAAAATTGTCTCCGTATACTAAAATCCCTTAAAAAACTTATAAAACTTGTGGTATAAACTAGTACAACTGAAAATGAAATATCTAAGGAGGAAAAGACCAGGGTTAAGGGTTCTGTATTGATTTTTTTCCTTCACATTGGGATTAAAGTGATTTCAGCTGGGACCCAGAATTACAGATGTAATTATAATTTCCATTTATATTTTTAGACTGTGTACAAAGAAGTGTAATAATGGACAGCTGAGCATTTTCCATTGTCCATTAAAAATGAAATGTTTCTGATGAAATCTCTGTAAGACCAACTACCACTGCAGTAATCTCTCAATAACAGAACTTCCTTCAGATGTTTGGTGACGAGAGAGAAGGGAGAGTTGCTACCCCTTCATACAAAGAAATAAAACCAAAATGGCATTAAGGTTGTTATTCCCCTCAATAATACTAAAGCGATTTCAGGTGAAGATTAGTAACAAGTCTTTTCAAAGAAAAAGTCAAATTATCATTAAATAACCTTTCTTGACATTATTTACAGGGTATGTAACACAAAGCATTGCATTAAGGAGGCATTATTTAAACCACATAAGGTCTAGGGAGTGAAAATGTGAAATTTCTCCAAGTACTACTGCCTGTCTGCCATCCTTTCTCCATCCTTTACAATGTCCATTTAAGCCCAGGTTTCCTGGAGGTCTCTGATAGCTAGGCAAATGACTGCTATTGAAAAGCAAAATGTATTCAAGGTAAAGCAGGTGCTTAAGTGCTCTGATGGATCTGGGCCTAAAAATTCAAGTTGTAAGCCCCAACTCAATTTCAAATGACTAATTGAATTTGCCTTTTTCTTTTTTTTTTTTTTTAATTCCCTTTCGTTTTAAACTGATCTGCTCTGTGCTTTCTGCCACAAAGCGTGGTGCAGTCAGTGCTGCAGCAAAGCCCATTCCACCGCGCTGCTCCCGCTTGCCGTTCCAGAGGGGCAAAGAGATCCATACAGGAATGCTCAAAAATGCTCAAACCCAGCACTGGTATATTCAGGCAGCCTAAATTCAGCCTAATTCCCGAGTCAGTGAGAAACCCAGATGCCTTCAGAGACCCCTACAAAGCTAATTAGAAGACTGCCAGAAGTCTACACACAGTGAAGTCACATGGGTGTTCTGAGCACGGCTACTGGGATCCTCAAAGCTTTTAACTGATTCTGGAAATCTTTAATCGCTGAATGTGTGTTTGCTGTTTGAGCATCTTTGGAGAAAGGACTGTTAGCATCCTTTTTTCTACATGCTTTGTCCTAGCTATTGTGTTGGCTGGTTGAGTTCAGTTCAAGAGCGGATCACTATTATCTCCTTAAAAAAGCAAAACAAAGGGAAAAGCTGTGGCAATACCATGCTTCTAAAAATACATTCTTTCTATACTGAAGACAACTCAGTTCTCAGTAAACAAACATGCCTTTTCTTTAAAGCATAGTATCTCAGATTGAACCCAAACTCATAGCAGAAATGCTAAATGAGGGACCAAAACCTGGTGACACATGGGTATATATACAACAGTACACTAGCACCTAGATTCAAGCAAAAAGCCAGTCACATGGATTTTCACTGTGAAATCATGCTGAGATTGGTTTTTCTTGCCAGATTTTGCCATGATCTACAACAGACTGCTCTGAAAGCATCTCCTTTCACCTGTAAAACAAGGGCTATTTTTCTTCTTTAAATGAAGAAAAGTGCCAGCTATTCAATATCCAAGGACTCCTGTTGGCTTGGGGTTTTGCTTGATAACCTGGGCTGGGTTTTGTTCACACATTTCCTGCCCTCTGGATGGAACTCTGACTGCCAATTTCCAAGGCACTGTCTCAGACTATCTAGCGCACAGATCCAATCTCCTTGCTGAATTACGTCTGGGGTGGAACAAAAATGGCAGATAATTCACTTTCTATTAAAGTTAACACTCTCCTCCACTTGCTTCCCACGTATGTTATACAGTGGACGTGTTTGCATGTTCTGCTCTATTTTTTCAGCTGTTGCAAGCACATAAGCTATCAATTACACTCTATGCAGAGAGAAGATGGTGATTTGAGGAACAGCTTCCAGTTTACATAACTCCTCACCTCATCACTGCTCCAACATTTAAATGAAAGCTTTTGGGCAACAGGCCTGAAACATAGGGACTTCTTAGATGTTCTCTTCCCTGCCATTTCCCCCCTCATTGAATGGTTAATCAGAAGAGCATAATTCTTTAAAACTAATATTTATTCAAACAGCTGTAGGATCCCATCTGCTCACACAGAACAGAGGACAGAACAGTGGAGGCCACAGCAACACCAGGCAGAAGCCAGCAGAAGGATGAGTTTCGTCAACAGCCAACCTAAGTTATGTTTGTCAGACAAAGGTTTTGAGTACAGTAAAGACACAACCATTAACGTAAAGATGTGGTTAAATTTTTAGCATATGCATTATGGTATTACATATATTTTCAAAACAAAGCTTGCAGAAAGTCTGACTAGTGGTCTATATGCTATTTAAGCCTAACCACATGCCTACAAAGCTTTGCTGCCCTGTTTCTGGATATCCACAACATCTTTACCTGTGGTAAAGATGCTGAATAGCTTATGCAGATTTTCCCAAATAAGCATCCACTAAAGAACAGTATCACTGTGCATCTTATGCTTTGTTTATAGCATATTTGAAAGAACTGTTCTAGTAGAAAATTTTGCACAGGTGCTAAATGACAAAATTAGTACTAATTTACATAACTATTAAATGCTAGAACAATGTGATCTTTTCCAAGCCTCGAGATGAGGGTAAAGATTTTTAAGAAAGAGGAATTAATCTTCTCTAACAGGCTACAGCAGGAGTTTTAGTTCTATGCTTGCTCTTAACAAAGTTACTGGTCCATAACCACTAGTGATCTGAGCGTTTGCAATTCTTCAACAACCTTGAATTACATTCATTTTTAGTGACTATTTTTATTTCACTTATATCTGTGATAAGATTGGATGGGCTTAAGAATATATAGAGCAGGAAAAGATATATTCTGTTTACTAGGATCTCCAAAATCTGGAGAGAAACTGCTAACACTGATGGGCAGAATTCTTGGGGAAAACAACAAGTAACCTAATCAGAGTTTATCAAATTACTACCAGACTGACCCAGACAGCAAAGAAATCAAAGAATATGCTCCAACAGTGGTTGCCTTTCAGTCTAAACTGACTGCAATCATTAGGAACACATCTATGAATTGCAGTAGTTCTGGACCAGGCTGGTACCAGCTTCTAACAGTACATTTCTAGCTGTTCTCTAGCTGGATCAACATATCCAAAGCATGACTTTCTAAAGCATCATATTTGAAGAGCAACATAAAAGCCTTTGGTGGATATATGAGCAAAGAAATTTGGACAAAACCCTTTAAAATTAAGACTCTTCTCCTGATACGTTTAAGACTTCTGTGCAGAGAAATTAAATATGTCACCTACTTATGAAATGGAAGCAGTTTGGCTGCCAATTGTCTGAGCTGTGTTGAAACAGCTGCTCTAGCAACTGTTTTTACTATTAAATTCTTCAGTGATTCTCTTAATCCCAAATTAGATACCTCTTTCCTTTAATCACCAGTTTATATAAAAGCTCTTTCCTCACAAGGCAGGGTTTCACCAAGGATAACAAACAACGGCAGGTCTGCTCAACACGCTGCCCTTGTGCTTCTCTGTTCCTCACATCTCCCCCACTCTGCTTCTCATTGCTCGGTGGGTGGCACATGGAGTGCTCAC
Organism: Entomyzon cyanotis; assembly: GCA_024500445.1. NCBI lineage: Eukaryota > Metazoa > Chordata > Aves > Passeriformes > Meliphagidae > Entomyzon > Entomyzon cyanotis. The sequence continues at coordinate 14,816,400 of JAKEPQ010001027.1, read as the reverse complement.
GACTCTGTCCCCTACATGTCTGTAAAAGAACACAGAACTATATTTGAGGTCTTCAGATTTCACAGCCTGTCATTACCTTGCAGCATGCAATTAAGACTGTCCACATGCAATTCACTTCCCTACTTCATCATCACAGTCTTTCCTCTTTCCTAAACACGTACATAAGAATACCTATAACTGACTCTCTTTAAATGGCTTGCTATTAGAAGCTTGAAACTTGCCATTGTTTTGGTTTTTGGTTAGTTTTTTTTCTGAGCATGCTTTGCAAAGATTGCATGAAGACAAAAGAATTGGCTGAGATCTGATACAGAAAACTAACTGCAGTCTGCTTCTGAGCAAAGGGTGCTACTGCAAAGCTGCTGTTTGCCCACAGGAACATAGCTGAGCAATGACACAACATACAGGAGGTTCACGCACAACACTGAGAGCTGCAGGAAGCTTGCTGATCCAACATCCTCAAAAATAATACATATTTACAGCTGATACTGTTGGCTTCCTACATTTTTCCTTTGTTAGCTGTTTTTAAAGCACGTGTGCTCACAGCTGTCTTTCAGCCGCACCTCCAGACGTATTTATCAAGGGAAAGATAAAGCCAAGAACTGCAGCAGAGTTGTCTTATTTTACAATGCTCTTTTTCTCACCTTTGCAGCCTAGAGCCCACAGTGTTTGATCAGTTCTGAATTACAACGCAGCATAAGCAGCAACATTTTTATTCCAAATATCCATACCTACAAAGCAGCCAGCTGAGCTTCCCAGTCTGATGGTCTCCTGAGCCATTTCAATATCCATCTTAACAATGCAATGGATGTATTTGCATTTTGGAGCACACATCTTATTCCCCAGGTTTCACCCAGCACATCACTCTGTTGATGCATTCTATGGCATATATGCTTTTGATTTTTAATTTAATCTTCTTTTTAATTTGCATTCACTTATCTTTTTTCCACAGATCCTTCATCTCAACCTAACCATTTTGTACTGACACTTTTTTCTTTCATTAATATTTTGTTCCCTAACAGTTGTTTTGTTCTTTTACTCACTGGAGGCATAGTTAATACAGCTTTCTTTTCTGAGGCAATGTCTCCATGACTTCATTAAATTTTATAATGTTAATTCAAGCCCTTTTGTTCAAATGCAGTATTTTCCTCCATCTCCCATATTTTTAAGCTGAATTTGGTGCCCTTAGTTTGAGTGGGAGGTCCTTATGCCTGATTATATACTAAAATTCATACCAGATCCATGTTTTCTGTAAATGTGACACTTGAAAGTATTTTTATTTACTCCGGATAATATCTCCTTGCAAAAAGGCTGGCTGTTTAGTTTCAAAATATTAATTGACTTTTAAACTATTCCATATTGCATTAACTGGCTTTTTGCTATGAGGAGTTGACTGACTTATTAGGAAAATTGACAATCCCCATCCCCGTCTGCCTCCTTCTACACTTCCAAAGTATTCTTCTGGGACATCTGGCTTTTAGTGTTTTTTTTTTTTTTTTAAGCTATGTCCCAGTTGTTACAGACATTTTCTTTGGTCAATTTTTCTTTAGTTACTCCCATGGAAATTATAGAGGTGGCCTGCCAGCTGCAATCCATGATTTGATGTCACAAACCTTGACCTTTCTGACTTTCCAAAGTATACCTTTTCATTATTTAGGCTTAATTTGGCTTGGATGGAGGCATCATGTTCATTTCCAGTGATATTTCTATTTTATTAGAAAGCTGGAGGTATGTTTTACAACTAAATCTCCTTCCTTTTCTATTCACCACCGAGATTTCTGAAACTGTGATCCTGTTTACAAATTTCTTTCCTCCTTTCAATCAAGTCTTAGAGACACAAGACCATTTTTTGAAAGGTCTGTAGTACATTGACCCCTTTCCTACCTGCTCTGCTTTTAATGACTGAGACTCTCCCTGTAGAAGGTATATGCAGGTTATTTATGAACTCTGCACATTTTTGGACAAATGTGTTTGGACATCATATCCGAAGAAAAGTCTTCAGACCTCACATATGGCACTGAGGTGATATTAGGTACCATGGCATACCTGAGCAGAGTGATTGAAACTGAAGTGGAACTGAAATGTTGCAACAGAGCACTTCCAGCTTTCTGCTGCATGTATGTGTCACAAATCTGGTGTCTTGCTATGGATTTGGGCTCTGTCCTTGAAATACAATGATTTCCCTGACATCTCTTAGACACTGGATAGTTTCCACAGCAAGCAGTTTCATTATCTTCCAGAGTTAAGAGAAGTTAGTTCGCCAGATCTTAAAACTGTTTGAAATTGGATTTAAGCTAATCTTTTAATGAGCACATCAGCTTGGTTCCCAAGCTTGGGGTCTAGCGTGTAAGAATGATCTTTTTTCTATGCCTGTATTTCATCTTGGCTGGTTTATTGCAACGTATCTTGGAGGTCCTTGAGTAGGACCAGTATTTCCATTAAAACTGATTCTAAATTCACCTGCCAGCGCTTAAAATCCAACTAAAACCATGCACATATTTCATTTATAATGAGATCACCACATTGGAAGATACAGACAGACAAGATTTTGCTGCATTTTCAATAAAAGCACAGCTGTCAAGATAAAAATCATATTAAAAAAATTCCCCGAATTACTGATATTACTTTAGATGATTAAAACAGAAGAGAAAGCTAATAATCAAGTATACTGGAGAATATACTGTTTGAGTATTACCTATATTTCACATGACTAGTGTGATGAAGTTAGTTGGGCCATTCATTTTTGCACCCTATTTAGTTCTAATCCTATTTAAGACACCAAATTATCAAGTCTACTTACTTTTGAAGCTATGCCAGGGGAATATTAAAAAAACATGATTTATGTAAAAAATTAAAAAAGACCATTTACAACTGGTTATTAAACATTCCTCTTGACCATCTTCTCTTATTTTAATCAGTATGAGAAATGAGGGAGATACAGACTTAGCCACCTGGAACTACACAGTATTTTCCCACCAAACTACTCTTCTCTGGTTTCTACCCCTTTGGAGGGAAAATCCTGGGTATTACTAAAAATATTGGGTATTATATTATGCACCAAAAGTTAACAGGCTCACCTTGTAGCTGTGTAACATATGTCCAATAACATGCTTTCACTGACAGACTAAGATGTGGGTGATTCTGGACAGGGTTGATAAACTATTTCACTGCCATTAATGTTTTGGCACCCTTCTTTCTCTTTATGAGAAAGTATCTGCAGATGCTCTTTTTAACCAGGTGAACAATGCTCCAATTTAAACAGTATTTCAAGGCAGCAATGGCTTTCCCTGCATCAGCATTGTCACCCTCTGCCTGCCATAAGGCACCATTTTGGGCAAATAAAAACCAGAGAAAATTGCAGTTTCAGTAGAGCCATGTAACGAAGTCAGCTGCTGAGAGGAACAGTGAAAACCAGAGGCAGGCTGTTACTAAGGAGTGTCTGAGCACCAAGAAGGTGTCTGGAGGACAACTTGGCAGACCAGCAGCTGTATGATGGGACAGAGCAACACTGTCACTGAGAACCACTGTGCCACCGCATGGCACTCATCACCACCAACACCAAGCAGGATGTGACACCCCTCAGCTGATGGCTGCAACCATGACTGCACTGCTGGGTCAATGCCACGCAACAAACTGTTGGATGCCAAGGAGGCATGGAGATGAAGGATACTAAATAAGAAAGAGGACAGATTTTTTTCCAACACGTGATGGAATATGTTAACTCAAAGTGATTAAAAGCGCAAAAAAAAAAAAAAAAAAAAAAAAAAAATTGTGATTTAAACCAGCATGCAGGGAATTTTGATTTAAATAATTCATTTTAAACCTTGCTTTTTCATCTGTGGTCCTTGGCTAGTCAATTCCCAGAGGCTGGGAATGCTCTGACAAGTTGATTTACAGCTAATTATAGTCTGCACTAAAACTGTGATTTCTTTTTTGTTAACCAAGAGAATACACTATATACATATTTAAGTAATGTCAGTATATTAATTTCAGATTCTGCTAGACAATGGTGAATGATGAGTCTTATTTAATAGACAATTAACTTTTTCTCGTGATTTGTGTCAAGTCACTTTCTGATGATGTTTTCGGGATTCAATTAAATTACAGAAATCTTGCATTTTGAAGTAAACTCAGTAAAATAAAGGCAAGAACATACTAGTGCAAGAAGAAGCTAATGAAACATGTGAAGTAATCCATTCTTTCTGTTGGAGGAAACTTATCTGTTTATGACACAGTTATTACCAAAACTTTGCTTTTGATCTGAAGGGCTGGAAATGTTTTCAACTCAGCTCTAGAGGCTACTTCCTAAATTGACTGCATTGGTACTCTGGCCCCTTGAGTCAATGCTGTTTTCATGCTCTACAGTGTAAGACTGAAGTGCTCAATCTAATTTATTGAAAGGGAGGTGAAAGCATAACATAAATGATCTCTGCATAGAAATACTCAAGTGAAGACATTTTGCAGGCTTGGTTCCTAAAATCTAGCAGAAAAAATATTTGCCATAGTATCTAGGAGCTGAAATTGGGTAATGTCAGATTTTGAGGGGAAAAAAGTGCATAATTTCTTTAAGTAGTAAAATACTTAACCTCTGAAGAACATAATGAATTCTCCACAATGGGACATTCTAATTCCAGGTTAGATGCTCTTGCAAATACATTTACAGAAGTAATGGGATGGATCAAAATGGAAATTTAGTTTGATGCAGAAATGTAGAAAGTCTTGGAGGGCTCAGGCAAGGTGATCAAAATTGTCCCTTCCAGCATCATACCTAGAAATGGAGAGCATTCTGCTTTTAGCTACTGCCTTAGGAAGTCCAAGTTGCGTGGTCAGTCTGAGAAGCTTCCAGCATGGCGAGACTCCCTGTTGCCACTGTACAGCAGGGCTAGTTCCTTAATAGGTTTCCAAGTTTCCCAGTTTCAGGATGCATGTTCCATTTAAGACAGACATCCTTGTGAGCCAATTACCAGTTTGCCCAGCAGTCTCGTTCCAGCCACAGCAATACAGCTGAACCCATCTACACAGCCTGAACTCATTTTTCCATGCTAGCAGTTATTTTCTGATGCTCTTACAGCCTTTCTGGCCCTCCCCCTTTTCTTGACATAAATGTATTGTTCAATAATATGAGGATTCCAGAGAAAGTCTGAAGTACTAGTTTTCCATTGGAATCAGCATTTCCTATTGGAAAGATGGCTGAGCTTTCTAATCCACACTCATCATGTCAACCAGCATGCCGTCTCAGTGTCTGTCAGCCTGCTTTTGGTCACAGCCAGCTTTTCCACCACCACAGAGAAGAACGTGTCCTTGAACATGAGGCTTCTCCAAACAAGGCTGCCATTAGCAAGACTGTGATTTACATTAAGACAGACTTCCATAAAAGCAAGCTCAAAAATAGAACTATGAACAAACAGAGCAGCTTCAGCTTCATATCTGTTCCATAGCTCCATCAGGAAAATATTCTGAATTACACCAAGAAAACAGGCATTAAAAACAATTTAAAAGATACAAACGTTTTTCTGGCTCCCACAACCTTGCCCTGCTCTTCTCCCCCAAAGAAGAGACTAAGAGGTATAAGAATCAAGCCATTCTCCTTCTAAGCAGAAGGATTTAACATTGCTTAATACTACTACTCAGCACTACTTAGCCGTAGCCTTAGGGCAACACCTAAGTATCGAGTGCAAAGAACAGTATCTCTCTTGCAAAGCTTTCCATTCTGTCTCTCCCTCTTTGCTGCTTTTCTGCAGAAAGAGCAGCACAATGCAGTGAGAGATGAAGACCTGCCACTCTCCTGCCACAGCCACTTATCATTTAATTCAGATGTTTGCCTCTGTAGATTTCCAAAGCAAGCCTACAGGCTGGCATTATTTTACCTAGAAGCTTAACTATGTAGCACAGCTCGCCATTCCTTAGACCAGTCACACAGAAAGCCGTTCTCCAAAGGCTGCTGCCTCCTGTTTTCCCCTTTTAATTAAACATGTAACCTTACACAGGAACAGATCCTCCACTCAAAGGCAAAAAGGACATCACTGACTTCAGTGCGACCAGGACAGTGAATTTGCTGCTGCACTGACCAAAAAGACAAGAACACTTAACAGCTGAATTCCTCAAATATGGTTAATAGAGACTTGTATCACCTGAATTTGGCCCTTAATATCTAGACTTAAATTAACAGCTTCAGAGAAAAACAGAAAAAAAAAAAAAAAGGCAAAGCCACAACGATGTTTCAAAGCTTAGAATTTTACAAGCCAGCAGCAGGTATGTTCAGATCTGACTTCATGCAGGATGCATGCCTTTGCAAAGGAATGGGTCAGTTCTTAGGGGCATCAAACACTCATAAAGATATTTGGCAAGTGAACATTCCTCCTTCTTGCCCGGTGGGGAGGAAGACCAAAGCTCTCTTCCTTAATTTGTCCATGCCCCCACACACTGGCATGAGTCCTGCTGGCTTTCAGGTGAGCAGAACAGCTTCACTCTGTAGGTCCCAGCAACTCTTGACATAGCACAGATCCCTTCCTCCCTCCTCATCCTGTGAAACTGGCTGCAGTCCAAGCGCTCTCCTCTCCTTCCTTGTGTGTGCCACACCAGAGCAGCAGGCAAAGGTCATATCCTCCTGGACTCAACACAATATTGCAGTAAGAATTTGTTTCCCAGCATCTACAACCCTCATCTGAAGCCTCTGTAAGTATCTCTTATTAAACTGGGCTTAAATGGCTAAGTATGCAGACAGTTCCATATGGCATCTGTACCAAATGCGGCTCAGTGGTCTCACCACGGTGAGGACAGCACAAAGGAAGGGGAATAAACCCAAGGACAGGAAACTGTGAACTAATATGAAAATGCTGGAGAGAAGGAAGCTACTCTTTTGAGGAAATACTACCTCTTCATGTCTTTCTACATTCCTGTTTCTTTCTCTTAATTTTCTTCCTGGTTTTCTTTTCTTTTTCTTTTAAATAATGCTGCTCATTACAGCAGTTTTCATGGATTCTTCACCGAGAATAGGCTGGCAAATGGGTGGTTTTTACCTGGATTCCTCTATACTCCTGGGCAGTCAGCCATGAGAACAAAAGAAATCACTCATTTCCATTAGTGGCTGGCAATGAGACTGCATCCCCTTCCTCTGGATTTAGACTTCACTGTACAATCTAGTCATTTGTGACTGCCAGGGCTTAATTACTGCAGTAACATGAAACTGCAAAACTTACAAAACTGAAGTATAAAAAGCAGCAGCTGATCGCTGAACTGTAGGCACACCCAAGGGTGTGATATCTCAAAGCTCTGCTCCTGCCAGGGTGGAAACCCTCTGGAGACACAGCTTGGCTTGAGTGCAGCAGGCATGAGTGTTTGGGTGGGGAAGCACAAACAGCCTTGCTGAAGTGCAGGTCTTCTCACTCTCCAGCATAAACTCCTCAGGCATGGAGAGACAGGATACTTTCACAGTCATCTTCAAAACTTTAAGGAATATCTGCATGACTTTCTAAATGGAGAGTTCCAGCCAGTTAACTACTCCAACCTGTCATAATAGATGGAGAGTTGTGTCTCCAGCAAGTTAAATGGAGGTTTGGGGAAGAACACTGCAGAGTTCATGATCTGATCGACATAAATCTACTTAAAAAAAAAAAAAAAAAAAAACCGAAACCAAAAACCAAGCAAACAAACCCCACAAAAACACAGGTTGTAGAGATGAGTACTATACACACCTAGGGAACATGCTGAGGATGCAGCAGTTTGGAAAGGAGCAGGACAGAAGGGATACAGAGAACACTTACTACATAAAGCAAGGGAATGTCTACCCTTCAGTGCTCACTTCTGGTCGTTCTCCCTTGAAAGGAATACTGGTGAAATCAAAACAATTCTGGGTGACAGAAGTTACTTCACTGGGAAATTTTCAGTTTAAAATACTTGAAAAAATACTGTTCATTTTCTTAAAGGGCAAACGAATAAAAGAAGACATGATACACAAATACATAAGTGGTTGTAGAGAGTTACACTGGGCACCAATTCTGAATTTACTCTTGTAATCCACAAGGAAGTACTCAACAAAATGGAAGTTCAAAATAAATAAAAAAGGAGTGTGCATAATCAAAGTACACCTAACTACAATGCAAAAACCACTGCTAAAAACATGACAGGGAAACATGAGTGCTGGAGAACTGGGAAAAAAGATGTCTATTTACCCAGAAGAATAAGAATATCCACAGTCAGCCAGGAAATACATACAAGACATGCTGTTGGAAAGCCATTCACTGCCCAGGATGAATCTCCAAGAAAAAATGGCTGATGAATGTCATTTGAAGGCAGTAAGTAAACTGCAGACACATCCTTTGGTTTAGAAACCACATATATTAAAAATGCCTACAGACATGCAACAATGGCTTGTGAGACAGCCTTTATATTGTGGTTTCCAACAGTAAGATATTCTTTGTATTTTCATCTGAAAGTGGACACAGCATTACATATTTATCAATCAATCTTTCAGTGACACCTTTGAATGTAAATAGCTGAGTGGAAAAAGAAAAAGCAGCAAAAAGAAACAACCCACTGATTTCCTAAATGCCAGCACTACTTCACAACAAAAAATCTCTTATTGTTTATACATACCTATTTTTGCTTTGCTTTTACAGATTAGCCTGCTTGTAGGTCCAAGAAGTGGATTGGACCACCCCTCTGAGGCCTTGCCCAGGCCTCTAATTCTACAGGGGGAATATTTTTCTATTTTTGTTTTCCTCTCACTGCTTCCCACTATCTCTTTTAGCATCCTCTCACTCCCCTTTCTGGCTTGATTTATGTTACACTCTGCTATTAGAACTCCCATAGAAACAGGGCTGAAATCTCTGAAATGCTTCCTTTTTGTTATGCCCCACTGGTTTCAGACTGGAATTACTCTTTATTGAGTTGATAAGGATTAAAAATTAAAAAAAGCCCTCAGAGAATTCAATCGTGTTTCCAGAGCATTCAGTTAAAGCACAGAGATGCTCTGCTGGAATAGGACTGCAGTCAGACAGCCCTTGCAGCAACACTGGGACTTCAGTAGCTGTGGCTGCGGTAGTGGAAGCTTTCCACGGCAACATTCTGTCAATGCCAGCTGGGATTATATCACTACAAACTCAGTCATTTATGCCCTGCTACGACCTGTTATAACTCTTGCAGAGCCAGCTCCCTCAATGCCATGTTCTCTACCTATGGATCATGACTCTTGCTGACATGTTCAATGAGAGACCTGTTTTTATAAATTCAAAAGTCCAAGTTAATGGTATGGTTATAAAATGGCAGTACATCAGCAGCAAAAGGTGACAAGACAAAAGTACAGAATAATCCCTCATGTTAGAGTCGGACATCAGCTGTTGGCTGCTTCCCCAACCCGCTGGAAGGAGGGTGAGCCAGAGTGTGTGCATGAGGCTTGGTGCTGTACCTGGGTAAGGATGCATACTGCCTTTCCACCCCCTCGAAGTGAAGACTGTATGAGCTCCCATCTGGACCTTTTCCAGGCACCTGTGGAGAAGAGAATAATTAGAGATGAAGATCAATTATGCAGCCCAGCTACTAACAATGCATCTCGAAACGATAAGCAGAGAACACATGATGCTGCAACATGCCAAAATCAACAAAAGAAAGGCAGGGACTCAAAGAAGCTCTAAATCCCATACATAATCTTATCACTGCTAACAAGAAAGGCTTCTGTATCAAAGAAGTGCTTAAAGCAGGTACAATCTTCAGAGCCTTTCTCTCGTCTGCCTACTACCTGGGATACTCTCTCTCCTTCCCTGGCTGGACCTCCTCCTGGAATTCAGTAACATGGGGACATCATCTGCCTAAGCACACCGTTCTGATTACAGTGGCATACCTACCTGAATCAAAGCTAATATTTTAATACCACGTCTGCTTTTTCCCCCTCCATTAGCATGTTTTGCTTAAGTATAAAATATGATACAAACAGGTTTTCTTTCATTCTTAACACGAATCCAGAAACTTCCCCTAACGCCACTGCAAAGCTAAGCATCCAGCTGGGAGTTAAGTGCATTTATGACGCTCTGGTGCCATTTCAAAAGTGCAGCATTAGTGCACTCAGTCAAAATGCCAGCACTACTTGGTTTGTGTTCAAGATGGCAACCGGTGTTGGCTGGGAAGCACAATTCTATCAGGAAGGCTCCAACCGGGTACCAAACGGTGAACTTCAATGCTTTTAGCACACAGGAGCTCTCCCAATTTCACTCACTCAATGCCTGCTGATGGCCCAAAGTGTTAAGAGCCTTGTTAAAATGGAGCTATTAGTCTTTTCTTCCATAAATGGAGGAGGCTCTGACTGCCTTCAGTGTTTCCTACATTAGTATGTATTCCTATTCCGGTGCTGCTAGAATCAGCAGTTTTATAAAGCAATATACTAAGAGGCCATTTAAAATCCCCTTCCCCTTTTACAGATTAATAGCAGAAAGGAAGATTTAATGCCTTTTCAAACATTTTTAACAATTCATTAAAAAGAAAGTAATAAATCACACCGAGCTTTCAGCAAATGCCCGATTAGAAAAAAGAGAAAACAAAAATTAACATGTTTTTTGCATTCTACAGGTTAAAGTACACTTCTGTCAGTCCTGTAATTTACGCACAATATACCATTTTCACTGAAGAGATGCATAAGCCCCTGCAATGAGAAAAGTTGTGCATTCAGGTGTGTCAAGTGTTATCTACCTTAACAAAGCATTTCTGTGTACATTACATAAGCCCAGTCCAACTCACAGAGAGGCAGTATCATTTGGAGCCACTAGACACGCTTAGGAATTATTCCAGACAAATTTTGTTATGCACCTTGGCATTCATCAAACATCCAAGATATTTGTAAGTTGAAAAAATTATTTAGTACAGGCCTCTTGCAAGCTTTCCTTTACCTGACTCAAAACAAAAAGGAGTCCTCACAGAACTGTTGGCCACAAGAAATAACCGCCTCTGATTTGAAATGACCCATGCTTTAGCAGTGCCTGACTTTCGATGAGAAAAAAATAACAATAATTGCCCTACATTTCAAAAAGAGGGCAGTAGGCTAAAGGGATCAGTCATTCATTTTTTTCCACCAGAAAAAGAAACATGCACAGAGACTTTATAGAGTCACTTAGGTGAAGAGTCACAGCCACTTTGGCTGGTCTTACACTACTAATTTCATCAGGTTCATAATTTCCCTTAAGTTCCCAGGTACACTGGTGAGAGAAGACCCTCCAGATTCCTCCTGTTATGTGAAGAAGCATGAGAGGGAAAAGACACAAACGTATAATCTGGTCTCTCACCATAAAAAACACATAGTACATGGTCTACCTGTGCAGCTGTAAATATATTATTAATTACGTGCACGTGCCTGGTAATGGTGCAGTCCCAGCCCCGTGTGAGTTTCCTGCACTCTCACACCTAAAGGGAGCAACAGCAGCCAGGCGACGTGAAAAAACACTAACACTCAGAATTGTGCCACCATCAAGCAGTGATCCCCAAACTTATACCAACCACCAAAAGTAAAAAATATTTACATCACAAGACTGGTTTTCAGCCTGAAAACACCCCTTTTTTGATGGTTTCCTACAGACCAAATAGAAGGCAATACCCCCTGCCAGGTCTGTTTGTATATATGATTTGAGAGACAGTTACCATAGAAACACCCTGGTGGCGGATACACAATTTTGCTAATTTGGATCCATCGAGCGGCTGAGTCTCCACACCCTATATAAAACCCCCAATGCACTGGAAAAGCAGGCTCTGGCTCTGCACAGCTAATTAAAGGCTCAGCCATTTCTTCTGATTTCCCTTCTCCATCTGTCCATGCGACAGTAAAAGCGTATCATCACTCAGCCTGGAGTGCCAAAATGGTGCCTGGAATAAAATACTATCCCGATGAAAAGAGAAATTGTGAAAATAGAAACACCTCCTTAGTAGAAGTTATTTATGTTTCAGAAAGAGTCAAAGCAAAGGGTTCCTTTGCTGCCTTCTACAACAAACTAAGCTAAAAATCAGTGTGAAATATACTAATTAGTAAGATCAAAATATTCCAGCTTCTCCTCCTTTCCTGAAACAGGACATATGCAGCTGGCCCTCAGACCAGGTGTGGAAGATTTAACCACACAGTTAATAATCACAACATATTTAGGCAAACAAACGCTAATCTTAATTAAAAAAAAAAAAAAAATTAAAACCTGGAAGTCCTATTAAAGCCAGATAGGATGTGACCATGAGGTGACCAGCAAGGTGGGAGCTGACAGAAGGTGCAGTGCTGAGTCCCTACAGATGCAGCTGGAAGAGCTTATGAGACCAACATCCCAATAAATAAAGAGAGAACACAACAGCAGGTGAAATATACACTTCACAAATGTATGGTAACACACAACAGAAAGAATGATCCAAAACACGCTCCTGTATTTTTAGGGTTTAAATTAACAACATCAACTTAAATAAGTGCCATCATTACAAACAGTTCATATCTCAAGAGCGGCCTCAACTAACAAGCAAAACATGAATATGCAAAAGTAACGGGCAGAGATAAACACAGAAACAGCCATCATCCTATCAGTGCAATTAAAAGAGCAGCACGCTTAAATTGAGGAAAGGAAATACTATCTTTATCAAAAAACAACAACAAACATTTCATGAAATATAACTGTTGCAAAGTATCCGTATGGCCAAGGGCGTTGTAGAATGTAGAACTAATAAACTGGATACAAATCGGAATCAAACCCACTAGCAGAAGACAGCAAAGTCTTTGACCGGTTGAAGAGAGGCATTGCCTCAGAGAACTGAATGGGAGAGCAGAACCTCTGTACCAGCAGGTTATTCTACTAATTGCCCCTTTGGGAATCCCAGTGAATTCTCTGAAGCTCACAGCAGTGGCCACACTTGGAGACAAGGCACGAGACAAACTGGCAAGACACTGCCTCCATATAACTCAATGCCTTTATGGTCAGGATTTTCTGACAGAGCGGTGTTTTTTCAACATGGCTAGAAAATGTTCTTGTTAAGTCTCTTTTTCTAAAAATGGCAATTTCCACTAGCAAACAAAATTTCTGTGATAGAAAGGTATCACTTCAGAAAATATCTCATGACACCTCTGCATCCTTAATTAAACCCCTGCTGGTTCCCAGCAGCAGAACCAGGCTGGTGGAAGTGCAGACTGAAGGACAGCGTGGGCACTATGTGCTGCTCTCCTCTGTCCAAGTCCACAGCCTTCAGCAGGGGACCAACCTGAGAGGCCAAAAGGCAGAGAAGAATGAGTGAATGCTGGGGCTTCCTACATTTCCCTAGGCAAACAGAATTTGTATTTTTATCAAAATAGAAAAATGAAGGAAGATTTACAGTTTCACATTTCACATGCAGATGCAAAACAGAAAGGGAAAACAACTGTAAAGAAAAAGATGAAACAAAATCAGTGCAAGCGTCAGTGCAAGCAATGTCCCTGGCAAACATGGTAACTGCAGGGCACTTTGAGGAGTTTTCTAACACATGGAAGTGATAAGCTAGCAGCGAGTATCTCTAGCCTGCTAACTTTCCCTAGGGAAAGGTCCCAGGAAAATAAGAAAAAGAGGTGATATGAACCTCCACTTGTAGATCAAGCCAGAAACAAGTATCTTAGAGCATTCAAATATCTGCAAATAAATTTTAATGCATAAATAGAGTATACCTGCAAGTAGGTGTCTTGAGTAATTCTGGAATTTGCCTACAGGAAAATTCTGGGGTTGCAGAATAACAATTCTTTATGGGAAGAGAAAGGATTTATTTAATCCTGAAGCTACTGATTATCTTGAAAACAGTGCAGAAAAGTGCATGAGACTGTGTTTTTTCCCCAGGAGATCCTGCATTTCATTCCCCCTCATCTGTCTTATACTGCCTTCCTCTTGGAGCATTTGTTAAAGGCTACATTTCTAGCTGCTAGCAGGGAAGCCTCCCTTGCTCCTTCCTTATAGATCAAGGTGTTACAGGTTGGACAAATGTTGTGGTACGAAAAATAACAACCATAGCGATCTTTTTTGAAGTTTAAGGTTCATGAAACCAGAACTGACTTTTTCTTGTGCATCCACACACAGCTCAAGGTGAGCTACCACATTGCAAATAGAAATGAGCAACAACTCCTTGCCCCTGCCAGCAGGATTCAGCAGGACAGTGTGTTTTTGCCCGGGGCTCTACTTCTTCTCACAAATTCCCACCTGACTCCCTGCTCAAGGTCCATCCTGAGTGGAGTCAGCACACTGAAAACCCAAGACCATGGATACTGGTTATATGGAAAATAAATTATGCAGAGCCATTTTCAGGTTGTCTATCTCATAAAGCTGCAGTTACTGTTCCCTCTCCTGCAGGTATTTAGAGCTGCACACAGAAAACTTAATCATCATTGCAGGGATCGGTATGTTAAAAAAATTGTTTCAAAGCTTCCTAACCAGCTATAGAAAAACCACTCCTCCGAGTCAGAAGTTTCCCACTGTTGAAAAATAATAATATACAGTGGGTGTTGCATTCAGGATTATTAATTCCTCACTTACATGCTAAGCATCTCGGCCCTTTTACTCTTGCCTTTTAACCTTTTGTTTTCCTGACTTCTGAACAATAAGTTTCCTCCAAATATTTCAATTACCATGAAGATTAGAAAGAAAATTTGGACCATGTGCTGCCCACTAAGTAAGTAGCAATAGCATAACTTCCTCAAGGCTGATGTGATTTTAGCTACACTTTTGTGATCCAGGGCAAAACACTGCTGACTCCATTTGAGCCACACCTGACTTATTTAAAATTATGGGAGATCAGGAAAAGCTTATGAAGATAGGAGTCCTGGGACTCCTAACTTTTTCATTTATTCACTGTGTATGCTCAGGAAAGTCACTTGAGCTTGTGCACTGTGGTTTTCTACCCATAAAAAGTGGCAGGATACTACCATTGTATTTTATATGACTGACATGCACTAAAAGACAGGAGCCACCCCAGGAAGGCTGCAGAGTGAAGCTTCTGCTCTGCCATCAATCCAAGTACTTTGAAAATGCCACCCAGTTCTGCTTTTTGCCTGAAAGTCTGTGTATAAACATGACACACAGAACTGCTGCATTGCTTAGTACATTTTTCAATAGTCTTGTGATCATCTGTTAAAGGACTTGATTCAGATGCTGCTTTGACCTCTGTTCTCAAAGCTCTTCTTTTGTCTGTGAGCGTTTCTAATCACATGGGTTGAGATTCAGCATGCCAAAAAGAGCTGTGGTATAACGGAATTTGCCCTTTAACCTTCAGGTCTCCCCTCTGCTGAGACACAGTTGGTTTTTGTTTTCAATTAAGTGAAAACTGAAGAAAAACGGAGAGGTAAAATTGGATTTGTTCCCCACCCTGGTCTCAATGTTTCATATACAGGTGAAGCATCAAAATTCACCCATTTATGTTTTGCATTTCAACTCAGCCTGGTTCTGGGAAATGCAAGTGAAACTTAAGAATGCAATTTGACTTGCTAACACTTCCTTTAGCTGCTAAAACAGAGGCAGGTGATATAAGGCAGGGAACTGGATGTTCCATGTGAAATGGAGGAAGTTGATCGATGGGGTCTTCTTAATTCCTTACTGCTGTGATATCCTCATTATCCCACCCTCGAAGACCTCCAGCATTTCCACAGAAAGCATGTTTTCTTCCATCCAGTTTTTTTATGTTTAGCGGCAAAAGGTAAAGATTAAAAATTCTACCAGTGTCCACAATTCAAAAGAATTTTCCTGATGTTTTCCTTACATTCACAAAGAGGGATATATTTTGCTTTCCTGGTTTTGCAATGGAAGTTGAAACAGTGATTTTGCGTTATTATAACACTCATCATTTCTCCCTCTAATTTGGATGGTTTTTAATAAAGCTCCATTGATTCCTCTGAAAGAAATCCCTCCTGGCAAAAGCAGAACACACACGCTGATTGCTAAATATGCAGCAATTATCATATTCAGCAGTGCACTTTAATATCTTATTTATAGATGTATCTATCTATAATTTGCTTTAATTAAGTTGCATTGATTTTAATGGCAGAAGTAGTCCTCAAAGAAGAGCCTAATTTTATATGAGCCCATCGGTACTGCTTTACCATTGTTTGGATATAAGACAGCACCTTTAATATTTCTTTTTGAAATTCTTAGTCGTGCTTTTCTTCACTAAGTGGCTGCAATGGCAAACCAAGATGATCCACAGCAACTCTCAAAACCACCTCCATCACTGAAGAGAGAGAGCACTTTCAACTTTCCTGTTACAAACTTGCCTGTAGGACAGCTTCCGAGACTACTGAAGGAAGCAGTATCTTCCCAGCATATCCTGAGACAGCTTGTTTTTCTGTTCCTGCTCCGTTTTACAGATACCTCAGGATTATAATTGTTAGAGGTTCCCAAATCATGGTCCAACGTTTTCAAGTTTGTTTTGGGTAGTGCGGCAAATAACTAAAACCTTTTTATGCTCATGTCTACAGAAAATACAGGTTTAATAATTTGGGAAGGTGAATCAACAGATGGCTATAGGTGCCTGCTCACGACCCAATCACCATGTCATCCCTTGCAAAATTCTCCTAAAGTTCTGTTTTCTGGGCTCAGTTCCATGGGAATGTTGTACTTTCCTTTTGCTAAGTACACACTCACTTTAAGCATTTTATTCTAATCTGGTTTTGAGATAATTCCAAAGAACACTTGATGCTATTAGAACCGTGACTGAGTTTGTCAAAAAAACATCTTGAAGAACAAAAGCAAGGTATGGCTCACTAGAAGAATCTCACAGCCTTGGTTTCTGCTGAGTGCCACCACATACTCTGGCCCTGATTCAGGAAAGCATGCTAAATACTGATGAGGGGGGTTTTGTTTTAATTTCAATAGCATCTGATTCCTCTTGGAGGCATTCCCAAAGCTAACATACACCTGCATCTCTCGGTGCCTCTATCTCCTTTCTGAGTGAAAATACACAGGAAAAACATTTCTATCTCTGTATCCTGAACATGTCTACATGGATTTGAACACAGCACTCCAGTGATGATGATTTTGGCATCTTCAACTCTTAAGTAAATCCATAAGATATTACTGGTTCATATCAACTGAGACTCTATCTCAGAGACTACAGAGATAGCTTTACAACATTACTTATGCAGATCTTAATGTATCATGCACTGTTAGTATTTTTTTTAAAGTGAAAAATAAGTACTGGCTTTTTAAATCACTGCCTTTTGGAATATATCAGCACTAATTTTATAAGAATTGTTCATGTTAAAATGCAAGGGCATGATCTCAAAGGAATAGCACTAAAGTAGCTATGCAAGTACATTTTCAGTTTCTGGTCATCATTTTTCATTCACTGATTATTGCTTAAGTGTTGATTAATCGTTATGTTCATGCTGCTAGAATGCATTTTCTCTTGGATGAGAAAAACATCCTTGTCCAAAGGAAAAAAGAGACAGTAATCAAACCATCCTTCCTCTTCCCCATAAGAAACACAGACACACACTCCAGAGTCACTGATGATCTTGGTTTTGCTATTGAATAGGTTTGAAAATTTTCACTTAGAAAATCAGCTGTATGCAATCAGAACACTACTTGGTTGGTCAGATTGCAAGGCAATTAAACGCTCCCCTTCTGACTGTCTCTCTATACAGATATAGACATACACAAGCTCACACACTAATGTACATACTCAGAATCACTGGTCCCTTCTCCCTATGCAATGAACACCAGGAACACTGAAAACAGCAGTGTTCCATGGTGGAATTAAGCAGAGCTGATTATCTCAGGATTTACTTTTCCTCCTTGGTAATGCCCTACCTCTTGTTCAAGGAGGTGAAACTAATGGTTTAGACTTAGAGGGAGCAGAAAATTCTCTATAAAGGCAATAGACTGAGGGAAATACAAACACAGATGGGAACTTTAAAAGGGAAACAGGCTGTTCCCATAACAGTTTAAAAACATGGCAATTGCCTTAGTTTTGTAGAAAACAAGCTCTCAGCATTTGCTGCATCTTGCAATGCTAAGGAGAGAGAAAACAGCAAAGATGGAGGTGAAGCCAGAACTGAAAAGTGTTTTTGTACACACCCCCCACTCTGCTTTTTGAACCCTCACTCCACGGATCCTCCGATCCCTTGTGCTGAAGGACTATGGTTTCTTTTGACCAAGCAAAATGAGATCATTTCCTGGCCTGTGTCTCTCTCTGTGGGTGGCTTCCTTTTCCATTAGTTGTATAATATGTTTTGGTTAATTCTATCTCTTAATTGTCTTTAATGAGCCCCAGATTTGCAACACCCTCACTTGCAAACCTACTCTCAAAGTAGAGGCGAACAGAAGCCCTTGAGTTGAGAGAAAATCTTAAAAGTAGCAAAACAAAAAACCAAAAAAATCCACAGCACCCATCAGCATCGATTCTTTCCTACTACAAGGAGGCATTTCAATTGCTCTTCCCCTGAACCAGGCCAATGTAATTAATCTCTTCCCAGCCACTAAAGAGAATAACTTAACCTGTCACAGAGATACACTTGTGATGCAATATACAGCATACTAATCCTTGTGTGGATACATTTCTAAAGCAGGTCTCCTTTAGCTGTTCTACAATATTGTGTGCAATTCCTCTCCCCCCACAAAACCAGTCCTCTGCTTTAGCCTGTTTCAAACTAAGCTGCTTCTTGTTCCTCCCAGTCTTGCATTCTTTGCTTCTCTTCTCACTGTAATTAGTTTACAAGACTACTTATCCAGATGATTACTGCTTTTAAATGACAGTCGTCTTTTCTTTTACTCCAGTTCATTGTTGTGTATCATTTTGTCTTGCTATGTGAATACCCAGTTCTCTAAAGCATTTTCTCATTATGTTATCTCCTGATATAAGGCATTTTGAAATACTTCATGAGAGACATTGTATGAAGGGAATTGAATTGAATTTTCTCTCAAAGTCAGGGGCTTTCAGCATCTTTCTCTAGCTAAGTCAGCAGAGTTCTTGGCACCAATGCCAGGGTGTAATGGCCATGCTTTGCAGCTCAGCTATGAGTTTGTGTTCTTTTTAGGGAAAATGAAATGACAGTGTCAGTACCTGGAAAGCAAACAGAGGACAGATCAATATTTCCATTTATGATGAGGATGGCAAAATGAAAATGTTTGGTGTATTTTTGAGGGTTTTAACACACACATTGAGATAATGCTATTTTGCTGTGTCCACCTACATCTGGTGTTGGTGCTGAATGTGCATGCAGGGGGGATATGCATGTGTATGTCAGGGAAGAAAAGAGAGAGGGAAGGGGGAAATAGCAGGGTATGGAACTAAATTGCAGAGCAAGTAGTGGAAATAGACAGTGAAAAGCTTCCTGCAGGCAGGCAGCTTCACAGGGGAGAGCAAGCCTTTCATTGTCTATAAAATCACGCCTTGCTGGAGGTCCTCAAGAGTAGAAGGGGTAGCACCTAGAGGCACTAAATCTCTCACTGTTGTATTATTGCACTTTTATGCATTTAGCTACTGTACAAACCAGCACACTGCTTCAAGAAAAGAAAAGGAGGAAGAAGGGGGAAAACGACCAAAGGGAAGAATAGGAAGATGGCAATAAAACTGGAAAACAACCCCCTGCCACAGCTCTCCCCAAGAATACTTCACATCAAAGAAACACTGCAGAGTAAATCGTCACGGAGTTAAAAGTTAACCTCAACTCCTTCCATTGTGATTTGATACCACCATGGAACACTACCCCTAGAATTTGAATGGTTATTCTCTAGCACAGGGTATTAAATCCACCTTAATCCTGTTAAACATAGATGCCAATAAAGAGAGGCGCTCTCTCAATGGCATCGTGACAAAAGCTCTCCACACTGCAAAATCAATATGGTTAACAAAAAAAAAACAAACCCAACCCGCACCACCCCCCCCAAACCTGGATTAATACTGAAAAAACAACATCAGCATAAGCAGGCTTAGAGACAGGAATTGCTTTCCATATGCTATGGCATCAGGTTCCTCCGGATCTTCAGATACCAGCCTGTAAATGTTACAGACATTGTTTCTCCTGCGTGCAACTGCTGTTGGGTGGTGACCTTCTTTGCTTGCTGATACCAATTTAGCAGTTGGTACAGTTTTTCTGTGATTTGGTACTGTCTGTTGTTTGCTGGTACCAGATGGATACCAGATGGGTAACTGTGGGCAATGGTTCCTCTGTGTTCCAGGCCCAAAAATCACTGCCTATAGGGTCAGTCTTGTCATTAGACTCCTAAGTGGCACTTCAAAGCAGCATTCTGAAAAACCTCAACATCTGTTCCTTACTCCTAATGACCTTAAAAAAATGTTGCAGACATACTTTCCTTTAGCCAGGAGTTACTGTGCATCTGCAGGAAAAATACAACCTTACAGATGCTCACAGCCATCAAACTCACTCTCACTAATGGCAGCTCCAGGAGCCACCACCTCAACTCCAAAAGTCAGCACTGAATGTGAAGTATAATCAATACATTCTTTTCTGTGGTAGCTCCAAAATATAGGAGATATTTCAAGGCATTTTTCAAAAAAGTACTTTCAGCAGTGAAGTGGAAGAACAAGAAAAACCAAAGTGGCTTTGAAAGGCAGCAGGGATACCTGAGAGCTAAGTTTAAAGCATGGAGGGAAAGCAAGGAAAGATAAAGTGATGGAAGAGATCTGTTAACTATTAATTTCTGATTGGTCTTTTAAAATGTTGACCTAGTTGTCAAACTACATACAACTGAGAGGTTGTCTATAGTTTGAGCTGAAAGGTCAGTTAATGGAGCTGAATACTGCCTACTGCAGTTATCTCCTATGTTATTCCATATGACTGCTTTTGTTTCTAAGAAGGAGAAAAAAAGTTGATTTAGGACAGTACATGAGCATTTTGGTAAATTCTCTATATGTGCTAGAGCAAAACACTGTCTACAGAAAAATATAGCTGACATCAAAGCATGTTCCCCACCCCCTGTCTTGCTTCATGGAGAAGTTATGATAAACAGGTTATGTGTTCCCTAAGGTTACCATGGAAACTCATTCTTTTCAGGCCATCATTTGCAAAGGTAAAATTTGCATTAAAATGTGATGGAATTTGATTTTGTGCATATGTGTGTGAAACTCAAGTGGGGTCATGCTACCATGCAGTATAGCTATTACTTCAAACCCAGGAGCACGCGCCTAAGAGAGAGATCTATTAATCCATGTAAACACCTCAGTGACCAAATTACAGTTTAATTGCTAACTTGACAGGTATCTTCCTAGCAAATTAAGAGAAATACATTAAAAACTAGCTTCAAACGCATATGTAAATGTTCATACTGATGCACTGGTGGGTGTCACTAGATAGTATTTTGCTAAATTCCCCATAATCATTTCACAGGAAAGATTGAACTTAGATTGTCAGAATGACTTTGTTTTGATGATGGCAGACCAGGGATGGAAGGCATAGGCATGTAATTCAAATTATACATTTTTATCTTATCTTGAAGGAGTTATCATCACATTATGACCTATAGAATATGATTTAATATAACCATGCTTACTGCATTACAAGAAACTCTTGAATCCAAGTGACTCACTTTGTTTTGAGTCACACAGTAACTTCAAAGTCAAAATTTCACTCTAGGTATCTGCCAATCTGACTTTTCTTGGAATAGCTGATGGTGTAATGTATACACCTGATCCAGGCTTCCCCAGGGTCGAGGTTCCTTCAGAGCTACTGCCATTGTTTGCTGTCACATGCAGCTCTGGCATTCCTAACATAGAAGTGCATTATATTGTAATAGTAATTTTGACGATCATTATTCCAGTGTAGCAAGAAAACAGATGAACAGACTGAATCTAGAAAAATCTTACAATTAGTGACCAGACTACATTTTAGAGGAGATACCAGTATTTGCCCTCCTGCTCAGTTGTACGCATTCACAACTTACATGCTAGATTTGATATACTACTTTATGAAATCTATGCTACTCTGGGACACCGTATTATTCACATATCATCTGTCCTGCACAGCAAGACACTCTTGGAGGCAGCAGGGTCAGAACTCATATTTCTGCTTGCAAGGCAGACATTCCAATATCACCTGGATTGCAGAAGACTCAATATCTCCTATCATACAGGACTTATGACATACAGTTCAGGTGGAATGACTCTACTTAATATTGGGCAACATGACACTTAACACAGCAGTCAGGCCATTTGATGAGGACAAAGCACCAAAAACACAGGCAGCAGTAGGTGTTGCTCTTGATTTCTTGGTGTTTAGTGTCAAAACCACTTGTTTAATATAAAAAAATCTTAATAGTGTCTAAAAAAAACCAGAAAAAACCCCCCTAAAAATCAAACCAAAATCAATCCTTCAGATTTGGTTGCATGATGCCATTCTGCATTGGGAAATTTCTGCTTACAAATTCAATTTACTAAACCAAGCAAAAACACTAAAGAATTTTTTAAAAAACAAAGGCAAACAAAGATTAAATTGATTACTAACTTTTGCAGAACTTCTCACAACTCAGCACATTTGATAGAAGGAACGTGTTCCAGTCAGATTCTGTATGGAGCAAGAAGGAAGATGCTAGTGCTTCCTTTTCTAGTGTTTTTTAAGAGCCAGACTTAGGGCTGACCACTGAAGAGAGCTGGCCTTGAGCAGAACAGTCAAAGTTATGTACAGCACCAGCCTTACAGGGTAAATGCAGTTCTTTTTCCATATTTTGTACTTTATTTTAATGCAGTCTTGATATTAGATTTGCATCTGCACTACAGACCTTAGACTAGGAACTAATAAAGTTATCCACCCAATCTCTCAATGCCTGAGTCACTGACGTTCTTTTTCATTTTAAATAATTATAACAATGTCGCCTGTTTGTTGAGAAAAATAAGGCCTTTATATATTCACAGATAATTGCAGATACCCAGCACCCAGTGATACATTCTAATTATTTTTCACACCTTGGCTGTGAAGAAATCTTGAACTTTTTAGTTTTCAACTGCAAGTAAACAATGTAGCCAGAGCACTGACACCCTGACTGCTGAAACTGTGCCTAGGCTGAAATTTACCAAGCAGTTCTGCCAATGCATTTTGCAGTGAGGAACTTCAGCAAAACTCAAGAAGACCCAAGGCCTCTACCTCAGATCTTGCAGTGCAGTAATGAGAAGTGCTGCACAGTTATACAACAGAAGAACTCAATCCAGAAATCAAAAGTAATAAAAAGTCCATTTTTTCAGTTGGCTTCTGTCACATACTTAACTATAACAAATACAAGATCTGTGTTCTCTAACGGCCTCAATGACATAGTTGTATTACTTGACCCAGCTTCTTTCAAGCTCAACCCTTGACCTCCAAGTTCTGCACACATTGGGCAATCACTGCTGTTTGCCTCACTGAGGTCATTCTGCTTTCCGTGATGTTAAATGGACAAATTTTGCAGTCCTTTGTCCAAACCACTCTGTTTTAGTGGGATGTTATCCCTAGCAGGCAGAGCTGGACAGTGACCAGCATTTTTAGGAAAGGGAGTGCTGTCTGGGACAACAGTAGCCAGGCAACTCTTTGGATCATGGGTATGTTTAAGGGAAGAGATTTCTTTTTAATCAGCAACACACTGAACATGAACATGACCCAGGGAGATTAAGTTGTGAGAACTGAAAAAGAAGTCAACCATGTCAGCATCTATTTGACAAATGCACCGGATACCTGGTAGTAAAGGCCAAAGCTTGTGCCTGAAAAGGGGTCAGGTTTGAGGCCTGATTTCAGGCCTGATCCAATAAATACCTAAGTGCATGCTTAGCCTCAGACATGAATTTCAGTGGCATTACAGACTTGTCTTGTGATTAAAAAATGAGTGTTGTAACTGGGGCCCCCTTCCAGAAGTTGAAGCAGGCCTCTTACAAATGGCCAGAGGAAGAGGAGGTCAATTTTAAAAGGAAGTCTACTTTCCCCCTTCCCTTGTAGTCAGAGCCATGAGCAGCTGCATTTGATTCTATTGGTGTGTGAGGCACCAAGCTGCTGGGGTCGGGACAAAGCTGTCACGGAGAAGTATCACTGGGGTAAGTAAGGGAAAGCCCAGGGTACAAAGTGCTGGCTTTGGCAGCCCCATGTGCAAGGGCTTGGTGTTAAAATCTCAGCCCTCTGCCAGCTTCTCCATGTGATGCTGGCTGGAGATTTGGCAGAGTGTGCACATGTGCTCAGGGAAAATGGACACACAGTCCCCTGTCTACAAAGTGACCAAAAAGCAGTCAGAAACTTGTTAAAGCCTATGCTGGCAGAAGCTTGCCAAACCCGGAGCAAATTGCAAAGACCCAGCTACTACTGAGAACTGCACTCATGCCAGATTACAGCCTAGCTCCAAAAAGGCTATTATTGCCCATTTTCTGTGCCCCACAGAATAAAAAGTCCACAGATAAAAGCTGTAGAGCTGTAGGTTCTGTGTTCAAGCACAGTAACAGTTCAGCATACTAAACAGCATGGATTACCTGCTCACGAACTCCCCATATCAATATAATTAGCAGTTAGAGATTTGTTTCTTGCCTCCCTTAACATATTGGCAAATTAGTCAAAATGTATACAATGGAAAACCTCTAGGGCCCTTCATACCATATCAAGATGATTCACAGCAGCTGTCATGATCTCTGCAATGCCCCACTCACATCCTCCATTTGGGCAATATCAGAAGAACCTGTCCTAACTGCAAGGGACATGATTGCTGGCACATGTGTAAATTTGGAATCTCTCAGTACTGTGAGCCTGCAAGGATGGCCACAGCCTGGCAGCACTGCATGTTTTTTGTCTGATTTCTTTCAACAACTTGTATGAAATAAGAGAGGTGCTTAGAGTTTGTCCTCCTCAGAAGCACCCCCCTGCACTGAAAAACTACAAAACCCAGCTGTATGCTGAGGCACCTTGTGGAATAGATGGCATGATGTATTTCTGGAATTCACATAATATTATAGGGTATAAACCATACCAATGTGCTTTGATAAGACGACATATGGCACCAGAACTGTCTCCCCTGGTAAATGAGAGCATTTACAAAGTGTATGCATGAAGCCATGAGCACTTCAGACTCCCCCCTGGTTCAGATAATCTGTGCCAAATCTAACCTTTGTGTAAGTAGGAATCATTCCAAACAAGTTATAGAAGTCACTCTTTATTACTAGTATTAATGGAATTGGATTTGGCTCTCCTTGCATATGCCATTTGGAATAGTTTATTTTTCACATGAGGTTTGGCAGAGATTTCTCCCAAATAACTTCCCCCCCAAACTACCCTCAAAAGCCGGCCTGTAAATTTTAAAATTGCTGTGCTTAGAACAGCTCTGTAAAATACATCCCAATCTGAAACCTTCATTATGCAGATAAGTTGGAACCATAAAAAGTTCTCACTCGGTAAGTTAATCATACATACCAGCAAAATGTTTTGTGTAGTCTCTTAATTAATATGCTTACAACAAATACTTCCGATCTGTATTTTTTAAAGCAGCTTTACTTCAAATATGTTATTGTATTTTTCTTTTTTTTTTTTTTTCCTTTTTATTTAATATTTTATACAAATAGCCTGTGGACTCAAGAAGTCTGGAATTTGTATCAGTTTCTGCTATATGGATTCACATAAAATTGTCAGCTTCTCCCATTGCGCTAGAAGACAGGAATGTTACTATTCTAGAAGCTGGAATTCTGGTTTCTAACCATAGTCCAACACAAACGTTTGTGTGTTTTAGGAACCTAACCTATTTGAAATGCAACATCCTGAACCTGGAATTAATTGATCATGAAAAGTACAAACAGCTCCTTATTCATCCTGAAGGAAGCGCAGAACCCTTTGACACATTATGGAAAAATAATGCAGTTATTAATGCTCCTTTCTTTGTTCTCGTTGATTTTTAGGCTTGGAATCCTGCCAGGCACACAATAAAGTACATGGCCTTTAACACACACAGGCATGATTTTTCTTTTCTAGTCTCAACTGACAAAACTCAGTATATTACAGGTCTGTTTCAATTGAAATGTTCATAGCTAGTATCCAGAGACAGGTTTTCTTGTATCTTTAGGTTATTTACAAGCTTGCAAATCTGATCTGCAAATAAGGAAATGGCTTTTAGAATCAGTTAACCCAAGGCTCTGTATGGTGAAGCTGATGTGGTCACTAACAGGTGAAGAACTATTTGCAATGTGGCCAGTGTTACGTGCAGCCCTTGAATGTACATTAAAAAGAGAAACTTTCAAGGATTTACTGCCATCCTGAAGGAAAGAATTAATGTTTTAAGTAACTGGATTTGTACAAAGTCTGTAAGACAATCCAAGTAAATCCTCAAATAGATGATTAATTCCTCATTATTTAAATGCCCTTAAATACAAGTGCAGATGCTAACTGCATGGCTTTGTCTTGACAGCTCCTTAGCTATTTCTCATGATCTTCTGTTAGGCTGTGACTCTAAAGCCCTGAAAAAGACTGCTTGTGAAAAAGCCTTCCAGCTCCTAGAGAGACTAAGTTCTTGCAGCTTATTCTTACATAGCTCTTTCACAGTCTGACTGATACTGCAGCTATGATAATAGCACATAAACATCTGCCTCATTTGGAGACTCAGATTAGGTTTTTATTGAATATGTTCACGAGTGCTTTGAATGTCTGATGTCCCACTAAGACACGAGCATGCCTAAGACACGAGCACATACCTAAACCCTTTTTGGAGCAGATACATCCCCATATTCCTTAGCTGTCAGAAAATTTTAGGGTAATCTTATTTTACGCTGACAACAATAGGTATTCATTTTCTTAGACAATATTTATACTTATTATCAGCCTGTCCTTTGGCTAACTAGCTAGGTTTACTTGAAGCCTTGTGATCCACCATACAGAATTTGGATATAATTTATCCTACTTACAAACCTGAAAAGAGGAGGTGGGGGTGGGGGGTTGTGGAGAAAGTCCAAAGGATGCAGAACTCGACAACAAACCGAAGCACAATGGAACTGGAAAATAATTTTAAAGGGTCTGGCTCTACAGCAGAGACAGTGCTATATACATTTGTCTGTTTATGGAGACACACTAAACTGAATTATTCAGCTTCTTACAAAAAGAAAAGTAACAGACTGTGGGGAAGAGAAAGCAGAATGAAGGCGCAAGAGAGCAAAAAAATCATCCAGCACCAGATGAGAAGAACAGAGGAGAATTGGAAAATGGATGCAGGGGGGAAGAATGGATGATGAGAGAATAGCAGGCCTATTTAAAATGAATTTTTGACCTTATTTTTAAAACATTTATGGATCCCAATTGCCTGTCATGAGATCATTTTCCCTTACAATGCTAGCTTTTCAGCCGGCTCTGCACTTTAACTTGATTTATCCCACTTAAAAAAAGTAGATTGTAAGAAATACCCCTTCTATTAGAAATTCTGTCCCATTACAGTGTCAGCTAAGGGCCACTTGTCAATGTCAGCTTTATCAGATAGAAATTTGCTTCATGAGTTCTCAGATACTATTTTGGGGGACAAGATCCAGGGTCCATTTTTGAGGCTGCTGATTTGCAATGGGATAGTGTCTTCTCAAATTATCCTCTGCTTTTCCCAACTTATCTACATGTTTCATGAGATGGTGGGAAGTGATTACAGCAGCTGCTGTACATTAGAAAGACATCTTATAGGAAAGTTGGCTTAGGTAAAACAGTTGACTGAGAAAAGTAGAGAAAGGACTAACTGAGTGTTAAAAATACAGAGACCCAGTATTTATTTTCCAGCTGCAGCTTCCCTGGTGCCATAACCTCCTGTGGGAAGAAAGAAAACTTCTACCAGAAGTTTTTCCTCCTCCTCAGCTGCCTGTTGTGTCTTTAAAGAAAGACTTGACATCCTGAAGATTAGAGTAAGTTTTTATTTATTCACAATTATGCAATTAGTCATCAGCATGTCTCTTCACTGGTGATAAAGGTGGAAAAAAATCAGCTGTTGTTCAATCTGAGTTACCACAGTACTGCTGAGGGTCAGCTGCCCGAGGTGGGAATGATGACATTGCTTAAAAAATAACTTGAGGACTCTCCTGGCAAGACACTTTGAGACATTTGTTTTCCTTTTAATTTTTTGATTCTATTTTTGTTCCTTCTTTTCTGTCCCTGTAGATAGTAACAGGTATTTTAAGGATTAAACTACATGCAGGAGTAGAACTTTCAGCCATGAATCAAAATAGAGCAAGCTCTGGCGGCAGTATTTTCCAGACTAAAAGACAGTGCCTATGAAAGCAAGGCTGGATGGATCAATGGATGATATTGTTGCAGTGAAGAGACCAGAAGTCTTTGAAATTTATAAACCACTTCAATAAGAAGAACTGTTGCAGCAACAAACTTCAGAGTACTAAAGCCCTCAAGGTAAACTGAGTTTTGAGCAGGCTGCCATTCCTCACAACAAAACTATTTATAAATATTCTGCATTGGAAGAACAAAAAGCAGCAATTCTGGTGCCACTATTATGAATCATTTCAAGACTGAGATACTTTAGGCAGCCTTTCAGGTACTTTGATTAAGGACAACATGCCTCACAGGAAAAGCAAAGCTTTGGAAATCAGTAATCACTGGGCATTATACCTAACAGGAAGGGCTTAGAGAGGATTACCTAGAAGAAACCTTTGTGAATCTTGTGAACCTACACTGGATCATAAATCTCAACCTCCTCTGAGCATTAATAAAGCTTTATCAGTTTCAGATAAGAAGTAGAAATCCTTAGGCTGCTGAAGAGGTGGCAATGACCAAGTCAGATGCCCGTCAGGACACTTATCACAACATGGAATTTCAACAGAAAGACACATTTGATGCATATTCTTATTTTAGTTTACAAAAGCAATTCAGAAGAAGAATGGCAGGTACATTGACTCACAAATTTGGGTCACAAAATTTAAGGCAGTGGATTAAAGTTAACCGCTCTAAGGAAAGAATTATTTCGCTGAAGATGACACTTTTGGTAATTGAATCAGAATAATATATACAACAACAGTTTTGGAGTTAATGAACAAATATATATGATAATTTATGTAAAAAACCCCTTTTTAACGCTGTATCTCTCTGTGCTTGCAATAAAGTCTTGTCTTGTATAGGATTTTTTGTACTACAGCCCCAGTCATTGCAGATTTCACTTCAGCATTCACAGATAGTTTGGAGACATTAAAACCAGTGTTAGTTCAAACTTCAGATGCATATGGATGCTTAAGATTTCAACACAATTCTGTCTCTTTTTAAACTAAAATTTCAAAGTTAGCGTAAGTTGCACTTTATCAAAGTTACATTTCTGAATGCTGGTTGTTTATAATTACTTCTAAAGAGACAGAGTCCAAAACTTGCTCAGTCAGAGCTCTTGCGTACCCATAGACTATGGCTGTTGCATTTATTTAACACATTCAAAAATCTGGTAGTGTTGATTTAATCTCTGGTTCTTCTGTAAGTTATAGGTTACTCTTCAGTAGTGGGGTAGATAATATGTTTCTGTGAGTCCTAGATGTAAAACAGGGAATACACCATGCCTGCAACAGTTCCATAGTGTTGGTAGAATATTTTAAGATCTTTTGATGGCAGAGGAGCAAATCATTACATTTTTCACTTTATGTAAGTTACAAAGGCTGTAACGTGGTCAGACTGCTACTGTCCAGTGTGCAGACGGAAGGGAAGGGCAGATATGCCTCTATTTCCTCTCTCACTCTGCAGCTAAGAGTAGTGAGAGTAGGCTATTTTAATGTTCTTGTTAACCCTTAGAATCACTGGATGAACTGCCAGAGTACCATAAATCCATCTTAAAAGCCTTGATGCTACCACATATGATGAAATTTGGCAGTGACTCTCTATCTTGGACTTAAAGAGAGGAAACTTGGGACTAAATCAAACACAGTGAACAGTCAATTTTAGCCAAGTTAGTATTAACATTTTCTTCGGTAGGCTGGCATTAAGTATTTCTCCATTTCTATGAACTCCCTAAATCCATGTAAAACTGATACAGGATTTCTGGAAAACACAAACAAATCAGCACCTTCTGCTAACTCTGATTGTTGCAAAAGTACTTTGTAGCCCATTGTGGACCTACCCAACGCTGGTCGTAGTCGGACAGCTGAGTTCTTCCCTCATCATCCTCATAGAAAGGCAAACCTTCCCTCCTGGCCTGGTGGTACTCCTTCCGTAACCTCTGGATACGGTCAGCATTCCCACTACCTGTGCAGCCACTGAGGGAAAAAAAAAAAAAAAAAGTTAAATAAAACTCCTATGAACACACATCTCTAACACCAGGTACGCACACAGAATTGCCAGACCTGAAACAAATGGACTCTGTCTGATTTTCCTGATTTGCATAGTTCCCACTGGCTCATATCAGCCTTATTTTTGCTTTCTTGTTATAGCAAAGCTGCTAATTGTGAACTTGATTCCTGTATTTAAGAAAGGCTGTCCCTGTCCAAAGAACTTAACAATTCCAGTACAAGACAAGAGACAACAGATGGATGTAGACAGATGGGGGAGCACAAGAAAACTTTTAACATTCCTGTGAGCAGCTATAAATGACTATCATATTTTAATAATAATGATGATGATGATAAGCTGACAAAAAATGTTTCCTTTTCCTCCCATGCTAAATGTGGAATTTCCCTAAAATTGCATATGTTCTAGGTAGAGAATAAACTATTATTCATGAAGAAGCACAGAAAAGTTTTGTCTCATTAAAAAAACAAGCTTCTGCTGAATTATACAAAGAACTCAAACATTAGCCATGAAAATTCAGGGAGGCAACAGAGATGGGAAAGCACACTATTAAATCCTGACACCATCTTTTTAAAGTGGTAATTAAACAGTAATTCACTTGGTAATCCACAAAGACTCACTTGTTGCTGAACTGCATACATTGCAAATTGCTCTGGTAAATCCAGTGGAGTTGCTTAGTTTATCAAGTTAAACATATGCCTTCTTGGTTTTGACCCTAGTGAGCCTTCTAAAACCTTACAGCTTGACTTGTACAACTGTGGAAGCTCAAGCTGTAACCAGCAAGTATTAAATAAAATCCTGAAAATGGCTAAGAATTAAAAAAACTTCGGACAAATTTAAAATGAATAAATTAAATGTTTCCTGCAGCTATTTCCAGCCCTGCTGTAGTCAGCACTGGGGTGAGTACTGACTGCATGGCTAAGTGGCATTTACTGGCATTCACAGGGAATTATTAATTATACAATTAATTTGTGGCTGCTCCTAAACTCAAACCATTGTTATTGCAGCACATCACCATATATTCTCCTAATCTATAGCCTTAACTCTGCCTCGCCAACAGTGGACTACAGAGACAGAGATTTATTCACATGAGCAGACTCAGTAGAGCATCTTGCTACACTGCACTCCACTATGACTGTGCCAGAATCTAGGGAAGCCTTTACAGAATTTGCACAGCAAACTGAATGTGGGCAGCACATACAAAATATTGGACATAAACCCATCAGTTCAACAACAGTTAGTTTCTAGTAGCTATTAGCAATCTAGACTGGTTAGAAGTTTACTACCAACAAAGGGAAATTCAATGTAGGCATCAAATGCAACTGAAATGCAGTCAGGATTGGTAATGTTTACTTGTGGCATCAGTATGTTTCCATCAAAAATCTAATTACTTCCTTTCCTGGAACCTATGTTATCCATCCACTCTACAAAGTCCCAGAGGTTTCAAGCTTCCCTGGCTGACTGACCCAAATCTTCCATAGCATAAGAAATTTTTCTCATGAGCTGCCAAGTCAGTGCAGAAATCTTGCACAAACTCTGTGGACTACTGAGGAAAAAAAGTATATTCCCTCTTCACCTTTATTCCTTCCACAGATAGGAATGTTTCTTGCATGAATTCTTGTCAAAGAGTGGAGAACCATTTCCAGTTTGCAAAATACTGAGACTGAGGCCTAGCTAATGGGGACTATCACTTGGAACAGTGAAGCTTGGTCCATAGCTCATGAGCAGTACAATACCTGTGAAATCCCCTGACATTACTTTTGAGTACAGATAAAGTGTTTAATGAGGGCTGTTAACATACAGATAAGGCCCCAAGTATTGTCCCTGTTGCTTTGCCAACACCACTGCCCAAAGCAGCGCAAGCTAAGAGGGAAACACAGAAATACAGGCAATAGGTCTAGTTTGACTCCAGCCAATCTGGCTCCCTGCACCTCTCTGCAAACTGTATAGCACCTGTCACCAGTGGTCTAATGACCACACATCCGCTTTCTACCTCCAGGATCTTTGGCTGAAGAGGCAATCTGAAAATACCACACAGGCTGGATTTTCTCCCCACTTTCTAAATTAAATCTGAGATTGATATATTGCAAGAGACAGTAACAGGAGCCTGTGCTCCACTGACTGCAGATCTCGTGTAGGTGAATGTCCTTCTGCTCAAACCCTTTGAGCCAGCAAGTGGAGGTGGTGCTGCAGAGCTCAAGCTGATGATATATGTTACAAGACAGTGCCTGACAGATTTTGCTTTGGCAAACCTCTGCCACGCCGTATTAAACTACAAACCCTAACCAAGAGAATGAGTAGGAACATTTGAATGAAAGATAGCAGCACATGGAAAGTTATCCATCTGGATTAGTGTGAAAACACAAGCATAATCTCTGTGGAAACAAGCAGCTCCGTGAAGTCTGATTTCCTGTGCTTCTCTCCTGTGGGTTCTCTCGTGTCTGATAACGGTTCACACTGCAGTGTTTCTCTCCAGCAAGAGCATTCATCTGGGCCTCTCTAGCAGGCTGCTTATTTTCACAAGACTTAGTGTTCCAGTATCTCTTGAACATTAAGTCACCAGTCAAGTCTGGTCAAAAATGGCCAGCAGGTTCAGAATTTGTTAGAAAAGTCAAGAGAAGAGGTAGGAAGAAGGTTGGTCAGTACATCCGCTTCATATTCTCAGGATACAGCTAAAGAGCCAAAATTTTTTTTCTTTTCTCTGCCACAGTTTATAGGCTTAAATGTAAAAGACATTGACTTTTGAAAGAGCTGCATTCTAGCTTACCATGGAAGTTTTACCCATTCCTGAGTAAAGTGAGATAAATATGATGCCCTGTGCAATGCTCATGAAACAGTTCTGAATTTCAAGTTGGCTCCTGACAATTATGTGAATATATGAACCACATTCAAACTCACCAGATGAATTCAATCAGCACTGTGCAAATATCGCATACATAATCTATTAGTTTACCCCAAAGAAACTGAAGCATTGAATTCAAACAGAATGAAGTCATCAGTAATAAAAAAAAGAAACTGATAAGGCAATATTAAAAAAAACCAAACACAATATTCCAAGATTTGCAGAGAAGATCATACATTGACTGTAAACTATTCTCCCATCTGCCTATAAATACATAATTAAAAAATATTGGTTTGATCAGATAGCAGTTCTCAGACAGGGAAACAGCAGATGAATACCAGTTCAAATGTTTCAGATGCATGACTATTTATACTGAAAAGGAACCTGAACTTACAGAGGAAATATAAAAACAATACTCCAATCAAAGTCAGCTTCTATTAAGGACACTTACTGAAGCTTTTCAGCAAGCCTAGTAAGTACAGCAGACAGAT
Source organism: Entomyzon cyanotis (assembly GCA_024500445.1). NCBI lineage: Eukaryota > Metazoa > Chordata > Aves > Passeriformes > Meliphagidae > Entomyzon > Entomyzon cyanotis. Next base: position 14,782,928 of record JAKEPQ010001027.1, on the reverse strand, counting down.
TTCTTTTACAGTAGCTTTACATTTAATGCAGTGCTCTCTCCTTGAGGAGATACAAGTATTACAGTCCACATCATATCTACAATTTGGTGCACACTTGCTTCCCTGACATGGCTCTGGAGCTGCACTACATGTTTTTCAGAGAACCACGCAAGCACACATTTACCATTCCCTCCACAATCACATATTCCCAGGATCCAACATTTAATCTACGCACAGACTTCTCTGTGTCACAAGACTCTTAGAGAACTGTCCACTCTGCATTCTCCGATTGATTTCAGAATGATTTCTTAAAATTGTGCTACATGTAAGAAGACTGATTCAGAAGCAGCTGACACTGGGAAGTTTTAAAATAATGTCTACGTGTAGGAATAAATCTCTGAGAAACTTCAAAAAGAGTTATGAAGACTCAGGTGCTGATTTCAAACAATGGTAACAAAACACGTCCAAAATCCCAAGCCATAAACAATCTTAAGAGTTCAACAGCTCTTCCAATAAGCTGCGCACACTGCAAGGGATTTTTTTTTAATGGAAACGAAAAAGAAAACTTCCATGAACATTCAAAAGAGGAAAAAGCACATTCCTGTCAGTCATTCTGTAGTTTGTTAAATACAGTCCAGAAAAACCAAAGCTTTCTTCTGGCTTGGGAGAAGGATAAAAACAATTCTGTGCTATTGTTCTAACCCACACGATCGTTCTAACCCAGCTGCTGGGGCTGTACCACCAACTGGATAAACAATGGCCAGAAATCTCCCCCCTGTGCCTGCAGCTGTCAGAAGCACCATGCAGGGCACACCTTGCCCACTGTGAGCACAAAGGGACCTGCTTTGAAAGAGCCTCTCAACCAATACAGCTGTAACAGACGTGCCAAGACAAAAATGGAACCATAACATGGCAGAGATTGCGCTTCAAGTTCTCCAACATCATGTAAAATATGACTGTGAAATTTCACCCCATCATCTCTGAAGAGAGAGATGAACTAGCACCATAGCAATAATACTTTATATCCAATATGACAGACTAGCTTTTTTTTTCAAAGAATCCAAACACCATAATCAGCATTTAACATGTATAGCTCAGGTTTTGCACGATAAAAATCTCCTCTGTGTTCTTCCTCTGAGTTGCTAATCTGGATTTCCATCATTCAAGTTAAAATGACGTTTTTTAAATTAGTGACTACTTACTGCAGCTTTGTTGATAATACAGAATTAAAAACAAGTGTTGCACATACAAAGTAAGATGGACCACTTAAAGCTATATATAAACATACATTTAAAGAGGCAATAAACATTTTGTTTCCAGTGGTTTTCCTAAACACATTAATATTGCACAGGGCTTTTTTGCCAGCCACTTCTTTCAAACACTGATTTCACCCAGCTGACTGTCAGCCCCCTAAGCAAACAACTGGTGCTTCCAAGTTAAAATAAAGCAAAACAAGCAAACAAAAAAGAAGAAAAAGAAAAATTATTATTTTAGAGAACTTTCCATTAATAAACAAATCCAAGACAAGACGTGATTCACAGACTCTAGAGAATGGACAATCTTCCATTCACAATCTCCTAAAAAACAAAACTAATTTTACATACTGACAGGAACACAGTGGTCTACAAAGATATACAGTATAAGGGTGTCCAACAGAGCATGTAAGAGTATCTTCCACTTAGGATAAAAAACTTCCATTTTGAAGTTATAACAAATAAATATTTGAGTAAGTTACTCTTTCAGTTCCGGCCCTTGCAGTTCTACCCTGAAGAATTACATTGCTTATGAAGATATTTCTGCAACCTCAATAGTTAGAAGGAATAAAAACGAATGGTGGGAAGCGATAAAAAGATAATCAATGGTAAGAACATAATTCTACAATATTTCAGCTTCCATCTTTTTCACCACCAAGAGAAAGAGATTTTAGAAAGAAACGAACATTTGTTGTTTTCATATGCACTTGAGTAAGGAAATGGTATTGCAAGGAAAAACTTGTCAGAAATACCTTGCTGACATGACCGATATTGCATTGCTGACCTCACTGACATTGCCTTGCAGGTTCAGGAATCACTTTCGATGTTCAGCCAAACAACCCAGCCAAACAAACCCAGCCTGGGTTTTGGCTACACACACGCCATACTGAGGACCCAATCAAAGAATCACATCTTTCTAGGAACTGGAACCATACATATAGCTTTACTGGTCTCCACACCACCGGCTTTCTTGCTCCAGGCAGGAATATACTCTATGTATACACAATTCCTGTCTTTCTCAATGGAGAGGGGCTCCACAAGGACACTTGATTTGGACACCTGTGCAAAGTGACTGGAAGGCAGACTTTGAGCCTTGTTCCATTTAGGCAGGACTGTCTGAGAAGGTCTGCATAGATGGACTGACATGAGAACCATTAGATGGATGTGTTTCTATGTACATAAATACATATAAAGAATCATAAACAAACTGTGGAAAACCAAATTACACTGAAGAAGCTATTTCTATTAATTTGAACCTTTTCTTTTAAGTCAGAATTTATTAAAGCCTGAATCTTCATCTGCTTTACAATATTTTAAAAAATCATGACTGGGCTTCAGTGGAACATACGCTGTCACCTTTCAATTCTTTAGGCTAACATGAAAGCAGTACAACCACTTTTGTCCAAAAGGTCAAAGCCTCCTAGGGCAGCACATGACTACCATTTGTCTGGACGTAAATTGAGTCCTATTGACCCTGTAACATCACTACTGACCTCCTGACATTAGGAGCTTAGTGGAAAGAGAGAAGATGATATTCTCAGGTTCCTACAGACTCATTAGGAAGAAAGAAGGAAAGAGAACCTTGCATGATATGAATTAGCAATGTCATTAACCTTTTCTTTCCCCAAATAGCTCACAATATGTTTACAGAAGCCTCAAAAGAACCATTTGAAGATTGAGACCAACAGATTTGTATCACTTTCAATTTTTCCAAACTGTTTATAAAATATCTCTCAGTGGCTTGACACAAAGCAACCTTTTATGTTTCCCTCCCTTCACATGACATACAACACCTTTTCCTGTTTGTCATGGCAGACAGCCTAGATATTTGAATGAGCATCATCTTCTCAAACCAGCCACTTCTCATCTCCATTACTCTCCTTCATAACTCATAGTTGTATAACTCATAGCTGGCCAGAAATAATGGGAGGTATAGCGTAATTTGTTGTTTTATGGAAATAAAATTGGCATGCTGAAGTTTAACTTCACTGTAAGCAGATATGGTATGTGCTACTCTAACAGAAACACATTATTTGCAATCAAGTAGAAAGGAAATAGAAAAAGGCAGATATTTTCTTGTTTGTAGCCAGATTGTCATCCTCATTTCAAAGAAAAGAGATTTTTTTCCTTTTCTCTGCTCAATGTATTGTGCCTCATCAAAGAAGGCAATCACCAGATCTTAACTAATAATAAAAAAAGGATGCCTTTCCAGTTCAGGCTGGTTAATGGCAATGTCTGTTTCTGGCATGGGACCAGTTTACTGCTGTCTTGTTGATGTGAGATGTGCACTTGTCTCCGAAGGGCTCGGAAAGCAGGGAGATTAGGGACTCGGCTGCTGACAACAACCAAACTCTCTATAAACAATACACAATGAAAATAATGAAAAGCAGATTTTCCTGGTATTTTCAGTAGCCTCTAGACAATGCAACAGTTTCTGGTTTCCTCACTAAAGATGATATCAATTATGCCTTTTATCCATCATGCAGAAGTCACGTGTGAGGCATAATTGAAGGCCTTCTCTCCAAGGTAATTTCATCTGGATTTACGCGGCAAAGTACTTAAATTGCCTTTTTTGGCACTTTGTATTACAACACAGCTTGGGAGGGGGTATTTTACTTTGCTGATGTAAAGCAGCTGGCATATTTACAATAGATAGGTCACATCAACACAGCGCAGATTTTCAGCCCTCCAAATGCCATTTACAGCAGCTTTAACAATTCAACAAAGCAAACGCTGAATGCTAAACTCTAGTGTAGAAATGTAAGTCTATTTCTTAAAAGGCAATTACACCTGCCTGCAACTGGCAGCTAGGTTTTTTCACTTACAGGCTATTGCTTTTCACACTGCCATTTATTAAACTTATCACTAAAGCTGAAATAATAACTACTTTACAAACTTCCAATGAATTAGCCATTCAAGAGTCCCTCAGGAATTCTCTTTACCCCACACAAAGCAAAAGCAGGAGGGAGAGAAGGTGACAATTCAGTGCAGTCTTCATTTCTGCACTCCCTTGTGAGAGAAGAATTGAGGATCTAAGAATTCCCTCACAGTAGATGCTGCTGCCCCTGTTCTGAAACATATTTTGATGAAAACTACAAAGCCCAGAGTAACTATCCATTTTCTCTCAGAAATTACTTCTCCAAGTTTCATACTAGAGACTATGTCATCTGCTCTTCGTTACATACATGCCAATCCATGCCACTGGCAGAGTGGCAGCAACTAATCCTCTGTGTGGTTTGCTTTTTTAATACCTGGCCTAGCTAGAAAGGAGGTAGAGATCTCAACCTCAACTGAAAAAAAAGGTCTCTCTGTCTGTAATTCCATTACAGATATAGCTTACATTTTAAAAATAAAAAATTTACATCATGTGCAAAGCATCAGGGAAAAGTACAGATCTCAGAGCCAAAACACATCCTTACCATAAAGTTGGCTTTTTAGGGGTGTTTTTAATGAATGGTCACTACAAAGAGAACATTAATCCAGTATTAGGACTTTTACAGGAAAAAAATACAAATGTAATTTATCTTTTTTAACTGTCAGCTGCATTTCTAAAGCTTTAAAGTCTGTAGCTTCCAGCGGCCTTTTGTCTTTCTGCCATGGCAGGAATATCTTGGACAGCTGTAAGAGCTTTGTAAGCTATCTTTCTCAAAATCCATTAGCTAATTCAAGGAACCTAATTAGAGCTGCCATTTTGATGGAGCATATTGAATGCTCTGTATAAACTAGTAACACCATCAATGTTTATTAAAAATTGCAAGAACCAAAGCCCTCAGTTCCATATAAATATTAATGGACAGATACACAATACTTATTGAAATATAGACGGCATTATGACCACAGAAATACACCCAGGTATACTTACAACCCCATGTGATGCATTTATTCACAAAGGCTGAAGTACAGAAGCAAAACCTAGGGACAATTTTACACAAACTGTTGAAAATTGACCAGCTTCCATTTACACTATCCTTATGTGCATTAAGGGAAGTGAAGCACACTAAAGATGATTTGTTTCTTGTGTTTTTTCTGAGTAGTGTGCTGACAATTTGGAGTGCATTTTGAGCTTACCTCAAGAATGCACTCCAGCTGGAACCATTTTATAGCTCCTCTTAAACCAGCCACTCCAATCACTGTACTTTGTAGACATTTACACATACTCCAGTACTATACTGTTTAAGGGTATCCAAAGATTCAAAGGGAATTTGCTCTGTAGAGTTAAAACTCAAATTTTGCTGTAGACAGCAACAAAGTCGGTGAAAGGAGCCAGACATCTGGAGCAGTGCTTTCCTACTTTCTGCTGCGTAAAATCCAACCATAATGAAAAAACAGCTCGCAGACAACGATACAACACATGAAATACTGACCATTCTAAGAACATATCAGAAACCTAATTAGGTTAGGCTGTACAAGCATATGCCTTTGGCTGCAGAAATAAAAAGTTTTCTGGCTACTTCACAGCTTTGTTTTTAACTTGATACTTTATAAATGGGACTGCAGAAAACCTCATATGTTACCATTTCAATCTGACGTACACTTTCATATGCATCTAACAGTGCCTGGATTCTATTTATATGTACAACTAAATATACGTGCATAGAAAAATCATCAGATTTGCTACAGAAAGACAGCAGATGCTCTTATTAAGCCACTGGCACATGCAAGGTGAAGTGTGTAAGCCTTACATAGAAAGCATTTAATGCTTCAACTACAAGCTAAAGAAAAGGAAAGACAACAAATGAAATTATTTCTAACACATTCTGCTGGCTGTGAGTGAAATGCACAGCAAAGAGAAAGCACTGCTGGGTGTGCTCGAATGACTCTAATAACATGTGGGGCTTCTTGCAGAGGGCTATAATCCATACACACTCCTCAGAACATCCTAACTCCAGTATCATGATCTAAAGTTCACTTATTCAGAATATATACTAAAAGGACGCATGAAACATATAACAGATGTGCAAGAGAAACAGGCCTAATTATATTTTTCTACACTGTAATAGTTCAAGGGGCTAAAAATTTTATGACAGTCTTACCATGGGGACAACCCTGAAGGTAAATTCCTTTTGGTTCTCTGATAGGGCAGTATTTCCAAGTTACAACTGAGATTTGAGCAGTTTCACAGGAATGCACTCAAAAATCAAAACATCAGTTACCACTGGCTTCTCTCAGGAATTATATATGGCAAATTTAGCTAGTGATTATTGCTCAACAAAAAGCATGACAGATGCTGAAGTGGTAGATGGATTTTTGCAAAGTTCTGCTGCTGCCTATCTACCCTTCCAGCAGGCTCCCTTCTTGGGCACTTCCCCCGGTGCAGCTGGATCCTGGGACCACCGTTGTTTAGTTTGCATTCACAGACTGGGGAGTCAACATTCCTTCAACCAACTTTCACCACCAGCTCTGCATCAACAGAATTAAACTCTTTATTTTAAGCCAAACTGCATTTTGGAGAAGTATTTCTGAACCTGGAGGCCTCAAGTTAGCAGTGTAACTTAATTACTTTGCATTATGCAGGCAATGGAAGCTCCTGGACTTCCAGACATGTTGTTTTTCTAGCTCCTCCTTACAGCTGCAACTCCACTGCACTTCTGATAGGAAGTTACTCCCACTTTTCCACTTGGAGAACAGAGGTATTTAAGACTGAAGGTAAGCACTACTCCTGTTTAGTAATTGCTTTGAAAAATGTTAAATTAAAATGGAAAAAATGAAGTAATAGAATCTTCAAACATCACAGAACCATTTCTTGGCATACCTTGCTTGGGAAAGGAAGATCAAGCCTATCTTCCTGCGTTTGGCTGGGAGTCCCAGAAATGCTAGAGCAAGTGTTCTTGTTCAGGCTCACCTCTGACTCTACAGAATGATTCTCACACGCTTTCAACTGCTATGTTTAGAGACACACCTCACAAATCCTTTCCCATCTGTTTTTGTCTTGCTGCCTCAATTCCCTGTTCTCATCCTGGTGTTTAGTAGTCTTTCCCTTCCTATCTTTCAGCCAAGGATGCCAATTTCCTCTACCCATTATTGGCCTCCCATACAAGCAAATCTCTGTCCCCCAGGCAGCTGCAGTGCAGAAACACCTCCCTGATGCACCTAGGTCAGAATGTCTCCTTCCAGCCCTCCTTGGGACCCATCTCCCAGGAGCACTTCACAAAGCAGCTGCCAGTGAGGATGGGGCTGCAGGTGGCATGGGACACCCATCAGCACTTCCTCCTTTCAGCACTGGTTCAAATGAGGTGCTCATGTTGGTCACACTAACAGAGCATCAAACCTGCAGCACTGGTAAATTTCTCTTTTCTTTGAAGCATCCACATATTGTCCTTAACTATGGCCTGGCCCAGCACTCTCCTTTATTCTCCCCATCCTGTAGGTGCTCCAGCCTTTCCTCTGTTCCTATTCTTGTCCTGCCCCTGGCAGTTTTTAGGGCATGCAAATCAGCTCACCCTTTTCTTCCCTGGAAGGTGGGGTGTTAGGGCCTGGGAACACTGATCATGCCCTGTTCAGCTCATTCTTCATTCCTGCAACAGGAGTCTCTCTGGTCCCTGCAGCCAGAACCTGCTACTGGAAAAACATGTACAGGCTCTGGCAGTTCAGGACGAGCATTTTTGCTGAAGTTAGCAGCCAAGTTTCTATCATGTGTGTGGGAAGTACTCTAAATCTTATAACTTAGTCAAATTGTCACCATTCAAGGGGTGGCAAAAGCCACAGTCTGGTATAAGACTAGGCTGTGTTCCCTTCCAAAATATAAAGACCCCATTCCAGCATATGGAAAGACTACAGATTCTTGTTGAAAGAATATATGCTCCTTCTTTTTACTTTTTGCACAGACAAAACAACTCCTTGTCTTCTTCTCCTTCAAGCTACACCCCCCTGCCCCACCTCCAAAAACCCCCAACCCAGCTGTTACTTCATTCCATAAAAATTCAGCTTCAGCACACCTCCTGCATAGGCACTTTCAACCCAAATGGTTGAAGGTTGGTTATGAACATGTGGAAATACAGTTTCCCAATGGAAGTCAGGCCAGCAGCTCCCCAGGCACAACTGGCACAGTTTGTTTCTATGGCTGTCCCCCTCCCTGCCCTATAGGACTGCATCCTCCCTGGTCCAGCAGGTAGCTCCATGTCCCTGAAGGCAGCACAAAGCTGGCTTGCTCCTGGCACCTGTGGGATGAGTGCTCCTTAACAATAACCACAACACCTTTGGGGGTACAGCCTGGTATGCACACATTACTCCTGCATGTGCTCCAGATTAAGCTGTAGTCAGCTTAATGAGAGACTTAATTGATGAGCGCTACTTCCTTCACTTGTCCATTAAGATAAGTACAGCACATGGACATTTCAACCCATCAAAGAAGAGAAAACGCATTAATTTTGGTTTTCTTAGAGCTGTTAATAAATCTGACACTGTCTGGCAGTTTTCTTCATTTCCTAGCATTTGACAGATACTGTGATCACAAGTTACAGAAGATGTTTTTCCTCCGAAATTATCACTCTGGTAATACAAGCCAGAAGGAAACTTTATCAAGATACCAAGAAGCTGGGTATTGGTTTTATTTTTAACTTTGTGTGGCTGGTTTGTGAATATATCAATGTGATAAAAAAATAAATTCCATCCGGTACTATTAAAAACCATACACACACAGAGACACATTACAAATGACTGTATTACAGCAAATAATCACACCATGTATTTATCAGTAAAAGCCAGTATTCCTCTCATATAATCACCCTGGCTCTACTTAGACCCCTTTACTGTAAGAGCTCCTGCAACTGTTTGCTTCCTCTTTCTCTCTCACAAATTGACATTTGTATGGAATCAAGAAAAATCTTCCTTAATAATTTTTCATTACTAATGGCTTTTTTTGGTATGTGTATTTGAGAGGAGGGAAGGCAAAGGGCAGGAAAAAGGAGCTTTAAGTGCTCTGCAAATTATCCTCCTGAATCTGGGCCTCATAAATCCTATCAAATGTTATATTTCATCAATAGGCTGGAAAAGCTTTTTTCTCTGCAATGATGAAGCCTGGGTTTAAAATTTATGGTTTCATTTTAGAAATGGACTATAAAAAGAGTCTGACTTGGCTGTCCATCAACTGTAGCTGACATTAGCAAGTTAGGTGTGGACTTTCAAAGTGTGATATGTATTTTTTATTTATTATACAGGTATGTATATACATACATATATGAGCACATGTATATCACTGTGGATTTGTGCATGCATAAATACACAGCTGGATTTTAAAAAATTTTGTCTTAAAAACACATTTTCTTTCAATGCAAGAGGATCTGAGATATTCAGCAGATTAGATTGAAAAGTGATAAAAGTGTCCAGAGCAGAGTTGGCTCAAAGACCAGCAGCAAAACAAGCAAATTGCATTTTGCTGCACAAATGATGGAGATAAAGTAGTTTAATTTGTTTTCATTCGTGGGGTGGCAAAATGCAATTCAGCAATGGCAGAGTAAAGTTCACTGGGAGGCAGGGAAGATTCCAACAGGCTGTGTGGAGAAAAGGGGAGGAGGGCAGACATGGACCAAAAGGTTTTAGGCAGAGGAAGACAATTAGCAAAGGACTGCTAGATTGGGGAAGAGTGGGTGCAGAGCTTTTACACCTCTCATGTATGGAAAAGGCAGGAAGGAGACAGCCTCCCTCGTCTCCAAGCAATTCTTTACCTTTACTCCCTTTCTCCTCTTCTTCCAAGCCCTGGAAACAATTCTGACACCCCAAAGACCGGCTCCTATTTGCTTTCCTGTAGTGCCTGTGGTAGGAGAGCTCTGAGATTACAGCTCTTATTCCTGTTGCTGCCACCACTGACAGGAGCCATGTGGGTGCCACAGCTGTCCTCTACAAGCCCAAAAGCTTCCTCTGGCAGCCACAACAGCAGCTTCCTCAGATGGAGGAGGAGGAGGCAATCTGTGCATGCTGCCGAAACACCCACTCCTCTCTTCCCTTGCCATCAGAGCTGGAGGTCTGCAGCCAGTGATTACCACTCAGTTCCATCTATGCTGAAAGGCAGCCTTAAAGACAGCACTTCTAATAGAAGCATTACTGCTCCCCAAAATCCTCATACTTGTAAAAGGAAACCACACTTAAAATAAAAATCAGATAAATTTTTATCAGATAAAGTGACATAACTGCAGTCAGAGAAAGTGAAGTTCCCTTCTGAATGTAGGGGAGCCTGTTTGCCTCCATCTGCTACTAAAAAATGTCATTTTGTAACTCAAAGAATTAATGATGGATTATGTGAAAACAGCAAATCAGATCATGCTGTTGAGGCATTATATGAACTAAACAGAAAAGCAGTTAATCTAAATCGCATGTGAGATGGTTATTATTGTGTGCTCCCATCATTGCCGCTGAGTCTGGCTGTAATATTGGTTTTGGTGGCAACACATGGAAAAACCTGTATGTCCTGTTTCTCATTATAAAATGAGGAGAAATCTCACTCTGGGGAACATGGTCAAAGCTGACAAGTGAGCACTGCAGAAAAGGCTGGGCAGGGGCAGCGGTTAATGGCAAAGGCACTCTGAGTCAAGACCACGAAAACAAATACCTTCTTCCATCACCTCTATATTGTAATATGAACAGGACAAATAAACAAAAGACCCCATCACCCATGCTCAGCACACTTGTATACTGTGGTTTCAGATCACTCCAGAAATTCCCTGTTGGGAGGATGTTTGGCAAGGCTCCCCCCAGCAGCCCATCCAGGGCCGGCGGATGGAGGCACTGCAGGGCACAGCCCCGGCTCAGCTCCCGCTGCAGGGGCTGCTGGCTGTGCAGGGACCTGCCTCTGCTCACCTTGGTCAGCGATGGCACAAGCAAGGAATATTCACTGACTTGGTGTTATCCAGCAGGGAAGCAGGGAGGGGAAGTATCATCCATCCACATTTGCAAATCAGAATGTGTGCTGCTTCTAGCACTGAGTTTCCATTGTAATTATCTAAAATACATTGTGCTTTCACCAATTTATGAAAATTACTAACTATCAAACCTTGATGGCCTGTCTCTGGAATTGTACATTTTTTTCCTTAAAGGTGGTATATAGTAGCATCACATCACATGAGCAGAAGTTACTTGCAAACAAGAAAATCATGAATTCTTTCAGATTCATACAAGTTAACCCCACTTAGCAATGAAATTCAGGACACTAAACCAGTTTTGTTTATGCTCACCTTGGTCAGTATTTGGTAGCATTTTCAAGCAAATGCACTTATCCCATAGCAGATCAAGAACAGTTCTAGCAGCATATTTTTTCCATAGTTTCCCTGCATGTTTCTCCTTGAAGGTTTCTAAATAATCAAGAAATGCAACTTTTCCTGAAACTCTTGGAATTTTTCAAACAGAAGAGAATTAACTCTTCTACACACATCTTTCTGCCAGTTTGCGAAGAGAAGGTTCTGTCACTGTTCAAATCCTTAATTTTTTCTCTTCTAAAATATTGTAATCTGCTTTTCCCCTCCCCCCAAAGGATGCTTTGTTTAGTTTCGTTACTCCTTCTTTCCTTGTCTCCTTATTTCCTCATCTCTTTTTTTTTTTTTTTCTTTTTTTTTCCCTTGACCTCTTACGAAACCCTGACCAGTTTACAGAGAGCAACTCTCAGAGCTTAAGGGCTAATGTTTTACCCCTTGCTCACCATTCTGTATCTGGCTGCAGTCATCAGTAACTAGAATTCATCATCATCAATGGATTTTCAGTGACATGCACGGTATTTGCTCAGATAATGGCCCCATATATTGCCTTTGAAATGAGGGTGTGACCACTACTTAGGGCTATTCTCAAGAGTCAGTAAATGGCACTGCTTCAAGACATGTTCCTTCACGTTTTGAAGGCAGACCTGCTGAAAAGCAAGCTTTGAAGATTTGGGGTGCTTTTGACAGCACTGTGCTCTCAGGACATACCAATATTAACTGACACACATCACCCTTGGACTGGAGCAGGCCACTTGCCAGCTGGTTTGGACCACAAGGGAAGAACCCGCAGATGCTGCCTTTGAAACTCTCCTTGCAATAGGCTCTGAAGAGATCTGTACTAAATAGACAGTCCTGTTCCCATACACAGCAGAGCAATGGAAACAGTAAAAGCAGGTAGGGGAGCACAAGATAATATGGAAACACCACTGGTCCACAGGATGCCTGACAATGATATTTGATGTTTTAGGACGAAGGCAAATCTAACATGCCCATGCAGGCTGCAAAGACAAATTCAGAATTTGTGAGCCTCAATGCTGTTTAAAGCCACTGTGGACAGAATACACATTTTTTTATTAAAAAGAACTAACAACCTGACAGAGCTACTGGACAAATAGGACTGAGCTCCTTTGGTGTCAGGTAACTGTAAAGAGTATGCACAGAATACCCATGAGAACGCAGCCTGCAAAATTACTATTTCCAATGTAAGAGAAACATCCCTTCACTTCTCTAGTCCTCAACTTTAAAAGCCTGCTAACCATCAGAAATGTGGACCACAGCTTCCATTCCTGGAGCAGCAGATAGCTGGGCATGCTGAATGCAGTCCAGGGTTGTACACTTGTCCCACCAAGACAGAGGAAAGCAAGCTGACCCAATGAGATTTGGGAGAAAGAAAGAGCGCTTCCATCTGCTGCATTTTTTCTGCAATGATCCAACCTTAAAACCCCATGGATGTACCCTATTACTAACTTAAGCACATTGACCATAAGATTTTTCCTTCCCTCATTTTCCTGCATTCAAGTATATTCTCCACTAATGCATAAAACTACCCTTTCCCCCCATCTAATTCACTGCTCCCCATGGGATAGCCACTAAATTTGATTAATGAATACAGTACATTTACAGGCAAAAGTGGGAACAGAGAAACCCCCTCCCCATCACACCACTCTCCAGGAGGGAGTTTGAGACACAAAAACTGAACAAAGAAGCCTCAAATCTTCTGGCATACAGCTTAGAAATCAGAATGTGATTTCCATTCTGTATCTCTTGCTTCATTGCAGAAGATATGGTCCTTAAAACAGGCAATTTGCTTTGACCAGTAATATTTAAGGTGCTAGCTTTTAGTTTCGTTTTTCTGTAGATTCCACACTGCAACAGGCAGCTTCCCTCCCTCCAGTCCTGGCCCCCAGCCCCAGCTGCAGAGTGAAGATACCTAAAGGATTCAGGCAGCTGGAGAAAATGCAAGACTCTGGCTCTTGGGCCTCATCTGTGTTTAACTCCTTTCACATCCATCTGGATTTGACAAAGTCATGCTTATCAGTTAGATCAGCAGATAGTCTCCTATCTGTGCTGTGGCGCAGAATTAGGTCAGAAGAGCATTCTGCCAGCTTGTGTTTTGCTGTTTAATCCTGCATAAGTGGTTGTGGAGACAGCAATAAAGGACAACTCATCACACTAACCAAATTCTTCACCCCCTAATCCCGGTCAATTTTCCAACTTTGTGAGGAAAATGAAATAAAAATCACACATTACTACTGTTTAACTGCCTATTCCAAAAGCATAAATTTTTGAGAATACAAGTGAGGCCAGGAGGCAAGTTTATTTTATGAAAATATATCACGTTCGAAGGCAAATGGAATGTTATGAAAATAATGTCTGAAGAATAGTAGTTCTCAAGTTTTAAACGGTCTTCTTCTGTGATGCCATAGTTGGGTCTTCCAGCCGGCCTCACCAGATGGCCACATTGGCCACCATCAGAATAGCAGTCTGGAAACAAGTGCCCTACAGCCTTGCCTAAGCATCTTGGCTGGAATACACTCTGAGGCAGCAGTTCTGTACTCACAACTCAGAGATATTCCCAGTGCACTTGCTTAAGAATTCTTGAAATTTGTGAAGAGATTAAAGCCAAACTTCTGGTCCAACAGAGGTCAGGGAAAATAACAGAATGTTGGTTACTAGCTTTTAAATGTTAATTGTCACTATTCACATGAAAACCCCATTCCATTAAAAACAATCCCTCCCCACATCAGAACACAGTATGAAAACCTGCTCAAATATAGTAATCATAGAGAAAAAAAAAAGGAATATTCTCTTATACAGTAGGTAAGTTCAGCTGCAGAGTATTTCAGCAGCTACGTACAATTTTTTGTTTCATGGAAGCTGTACAACCATTCCTCCTCTTACATACAACTGTGCAAATCAGTGTGTTAGTGATGCTTTTGCAAAGAGGGTTTGACAACAATAGAGAGTCCCCAGCCTGCTAAATAAGAAGTGACAACTCCATTTGAAAGCTGTCTCTGGATGTGTTTTATGTGCAGAAATTATCTGTGACAGTTCAGATCAAAATAGAGTTTTCATTTCATGTGGGAGGTAAATGGACGATAGAATAGGTTACTTTAAATGCTGCAGTCTAGTCCAATTAATGTTGCAGACTTTTCTGTATTCTCTGCTCTAAACTTTGTGGTAAAAAAAAGTAAAAATCATTTTGTCAATAGCATGATGTAAAGAACAGGCCAAAAGGTAATAAATGCAGTTAACAAAAACAGCCATACAGAAGTATGGCAGAAAAGCTCAAGTTACAGTAACCTGGCTGTGAAACTAATAAGTATAAAACAGAAAAGAAAATATCACTTCATTCTTCCAGGGTGAACCAGGCAGGGGAATCAATTCCGATTTCCCATCTCAATCAACAGAGATTTTGCCACTTACTTTGATGGAAACAGGACTTGCGTATCAGTTTTCTTTCTGAGCAGCAGACACAAATCCACATGGTATCATTTGCTTTTCAGATTGTGCAACATAAATTTACAATTTCTGTCTTATGTAACTACACAAATGACATATTTTGTACTTTAAAAAAATGTCAAATCCAAAGTGTTCACATTTGTTATCTGTAAATCAATCAGTTGTTCTCTGACCCATTTTAAAGAAACATGTTTTCTTAATGGTTTGGACCTACTGCTGTGTTACTCAAGCACATCAGTGGTCATGGTGGTAACTGTGCTTATACAGTGCCTGTAGCTTTCTAACTATCCTTTTCAAAGTTGCTGGGGAAACAAGTAGTTCATGCATGGCCTTTTAGATGTAATCACAAAGTACTGTTAGTAGAAAAGGTATGGACCCAAAAGTGAGTGATCTCATCCCAGACAAGGGCCCACGATTCTTACATAAACTATTTTGTTTATGCCATGCTTTAAACAATGCATATTTTGATCTTTTCTGAGAAACAGCATTTTTCTTGGCACGATTTTCAATTTCCACCCACTTGGAAGAGCAGGTGTCTTTGTGTATCATTGCTCAACCCTGGGAATACAGAAAACATTTAAAAAACATGTTAAAATTGTTTTCCTTAAGTCAAGGGACATTAATTTAAGGTTGCATGGGCATTAAAGAAGAACAGACCCCTCACTATAAATGTACTGAGCTAGTAGAAATACTAACTGAGACAAAGCACTCAAAAGACATGAGACCTCAGTATCTACTGGCCAAAGACTGAACACTGGTAATCTTATTCCTCGGAGGCGAGTTTTACACAAAAGAGAAATTAACATCTATCTATGCACTAGAGTCTGGAAAAGAAAAACAACAGAACAATGAAGCTGCTCAGACATCTGGTATATTTGCCACAGCTAATAGTAATGAGATAGTGGGCAGAGTGCAGATTAAAGGCAAAAAGGTATGAAAGAACACTGTTATTTCAGATGCCACACAGACATGTAAAAAATACCAGTACTCAGACTAACAAGCCTAAATTTTGGGAGGGATTCTCGAGCCCTTATCATGTTTAGATTGATAACCTATTTGTAGCAGTGTCCAAAGAAAGAGAATGAGACTTCTGCCTATTCACTTTTGGAGCCAGAACATGTCACTGAGAGCAAGAGACTTTTCAAGCTGTGTAGTAAGGAGGTCAAAGCATCACCACTGATGCAGACAGTGGTATTTACAGAGAAAAGGAGGAAAAGATCAATCCCTTCCCCCCAGTCCCCTTTACTCTCCCTTTCTGAAGCAGCTGCTGCTTAAACATTGCTATTGTATACAGAGGCACAAAATAATTGCCTCTTGGTTTGTTTTTTGTGTTTTTTTGGTTTCTTTATTTTTTTTCAAATCAGTAACAGCAGAAGATGTTAAAGGAAGAAAACAACACCTTTTTCAGGTGGAGGACTACAGACTGCTTGTCATTTGAGTACTACCAATCAATAACAATTAGGAACAGGTTTATTGCTCTGATGCTGCTCCCCAGCCCTCCTGCGCAACCTCACACCCTTTTGCCACGTTATGGAAGTTTCTGCTGACATGCAAAGCAGGGACTGCAGCCAGAGGAGGCCTCCTCTGCCATTACCCAAGAGCAGAGCAGAAGCAGAAGCAGCCCAGGTCCCCTGGTTTGCAGCACGTTTCCAGCACAGTTAAAGGCAATCCTTTCAGAAAGTTACTGAGCATTATGGTGACTCAGGCATAGAAAACAGCTGCCCTCTCCCCACTTCTCCACAAGACCAACCATGTTTTAATGTGCATTCCACACTTCTGAAGGTGCCTTGCTGCTTACATTTCAATTGCCAGGCCATGCACAACACTTGCATTAGAAACATGTTTCATGCTTAAACTTAATGCCAGTCTCAAAATAATTGTTTTATATGCATTTATGTAAATACCATAATGATCACTTACAGTTTATTCCCATTTATAAGGTAATAACCATATGCAGGACTAAGTAGGCATCTCAGCCTAAGGGCAGAAGTGTTTATAACAGATAAACTCCACAGCTGAAGGACACGTTCCAGCTAATACTGGTTTGAGAAGAAATGCCCCTAAGATACTATTATGCTGAACAATTTTATATAAGATTAAAATTAAGTGATTGAAGGCATTAAACCATAAATATGGGTCAAAGACTGAATGATAAGATGTTGTTTGAAATTTTAAAACATTAGCTGTCTCTTTCTTGTTCCTCCTTACTGCTTCCAAGTCACTGAAGGGAGGGGGCTAACAACTCCCAGAGTGCACGTTGAACAGAGGACTGTGACACTGCAAAACTGTCACACTGACCTACTGGTACACAGGTAGGAAACTGGAGAGAAACAAGAAGGAGAAAAATAAATTAACAGAACATTTATTGCTCTGCAAGTATGTTACATTGATTTCAATTTTAGCACTTTCTGTATCTCACACTTACTCCTCTTGCACCTTTTTTATTGTGGGCTCTTTTTTTGTTTTTCTCCACTTCAGTTTGGTGGAAAGGAAAAATGAAGGCAGCTACCTGTTTGGCAGGTAACTGAAGAGTATAAAATCTTTCATGCAATCACCTTCACTGCTTTCTAAAAATGTCCTCCAGACATCAAGGACAAGTTAGTGATAAAAAGAGATAACCAGTGTGACTATCTGAAGCAACATCATTTTCTCATGCCCCTCTGTCCTAATGAAAGACCTCTCAGATGCAGACCACGATGTAGTTGAAGACAAGTAGTTTCTTTCATTTTCCATGAGAGTCTAACATCACTCTCCACAAAACAGTCACAATTCTCTCAGACCATCCCAAGATCAATACTGATACCTTGATCAATGTCAACAAATGCCCTGCTGCTGCATGACCTGCCAGAGAAACTGCTGCTTAGCCACAGTACACGTGGACTCCAGATGGTGCCAGGTCTCCTCGTGGGAATGTAAGGGCAGTCACAGAGGTTCAGAGTATATACCAACTTAACTACATCAGAAGACTTGAGCTGATGAAACAATAAACTATTTCTTGGCTTACTCTGACCCCTTGGATTACTGTCTGTGCCAGTGGATTTGTGATCATGGATTGAAAACCAGCACGTTTTAGAGTTTGTCATCGACTGTACACTCTGCACAGCTGTCAGACAATAATCACAATTATTGTCTTTTTATTCAGCATCCTGTTGCTTATTAAGCCATTTCCATCACATCTCATCATTCTTCCCAATATATTTGCTAGCAAAATATTGAGCGATTTTCAGCTTTTCAAACAACATCAGTTTTTACAGTTTTCTGCTAATCAAAAGATCTGGTTCATGCTTTTGCCTATACTTTCTGTCAACAATGCTGCCAACTAAGCGCTTGGGTAACTTATTGCCCCTGGCATCTTGACACAAACAGGGAACAAGGTCATGGATAATTTTTAGGAGCAGTCATTTTATCCTGCTGTTAGATGCCTGAAAGATGAGAATGTTTGAGATCCAAGAGAAGGTTCCCACTGACTCATTTTGAAGTCAGATCTGTGGCACCTTTAGACTTTTATATCTTATTATGCTGCAATTAGCAGTAAAATCTTAAAGATGTGCCAGTGTAAACTCCAGATAAACTGTGACTGCAGAAACATCAGTGTACAGTAAGAATTCCCTATATCTTATGAATGTGTAGCAATGACAACAATTTCCACTGTGAGGTTTCCACTACACAGTTAAGCTGTATGAATACCATACAGAGCTAAGCACCTTGCCTGGACATGAGCAGTCATACTGGAAAACCCTACTAGAGTTCCTGTATTGTTCCTGGTGGCAGCAGAACCTGGCAGTGCTGGTGGGTCTGAGGAGCACCCCATGGGTCCCTGTGCTGCAGCCCTCTCACCTGGTTTAAACAGTTTTGCTGGTGATCTAGGAAAACCTGAGTATTTATTTTGAGAATGTACAAGAAATTGTGGGATGCTGCTTGAAGACTCTCAGGGCTCTGTTATGCTCCTCACTGCTTAATGAGGAGCAGGGCTGAGAGTTGCCCTACCAGGGGAACCTGTCAGCACAGGCCTCATTGACCGTACATAACCTCAAAAAGAAGAGAAGACACTGAAAAAAAATCTCATGTCTCCAGTGAGTCCATGTCCATTTTCCCTGTCATATCTGAGTTACTTCTCCACCCCTGCTAGACAGGTATCACTACTCTCTTAACTGGAGCTACTCAGCATTTTGAACTGGTCCAGTGATAACCCTTTTTTCCCCCTCCTCCAAACGTAACTCTTTGTTCATATTTTCAGACTTTGGGGAAATGATTCTTTGTGTCCCACTATGCTCTGAATATTTTTTAAGAATAGTTTGATCACTAATTTATCTCAACGAAGTAGGAAGTCAGAAGAGAGCTTGCCATGAGCTTGTATCCATCACCTGGAGTGTGAACATCCAGGTACTAATGCACTTGAACTGGTCTGTGCTCCTCATGTCCAAACTCTTCCACCTCCAAAACAGACAGATTCATTCACAGACTTAAAAGCCTAGCACAACAAAACCCCATACTCTCACCTTCACTTTTACTAAACCAAGACTATCTCTACAATGAAAGAAAGAATGCCTTTCTCCCATTTAACTAGTAGCAGCAAGGAAAAAAACATTAGGAGAGAATTTTTTTGAAAGTCATGGTTATGGATAGTGTGAGGTCCCCGAGGTCAGCAACCTAGATTCATCTTACAGCAGGCTACACAGCAAAGATTGCACAAGGCCAAGTCACCAGGGTTTTCTCTGAACTACTTGCATATCCAGAAGCTAGGAGATCGTATGGCAAAATAAGTATGTCAAGAAGCTGGGGGAGAAAATGGGAGATGGTTAATAAAAAGATTGGGAACTGGGCTGAGAGAAAGGGAAAACAAAAGAACAACAAACAATTTCTTGGCAAAGGACTTGCTGGAAGGACAAGCCTCACAACTGTGAGCAGCATAATGACCTTCTGCTTGTTTCTCTTCAATCAGGGAAATGGGACTAGACTCACATTCATCATTTAACCAGAACTGCAGTATAGAACAAACCTAACTGAAACATACTTCTTTTTTTTTTTTTTTCCCCTTAGTTAGAGCAGCTCTGCAGGGCTAATGATGGGGCCAAAGAGACTCGTTCTGACAGAAGACAACCTGGAGCAATGAAAAGCTGAGTATTTTGAAAACCCTGAAGTGTATGAAATAGAACAGACTTCTGGAGAGTAGTGGGAAAACAGAGCCACATTAGACTTAATCATGTCCTCCACACTTTAATTAAAGTAAGATTTAACAATATTATTTAAGATTACCAAATTCGCAGAGGAAATGCATTTCTCTGTCTGTACTGCTACCAGACAACTGTTAACTTGGAAGAAGAAAACACAGTACACAATACTACATCCATCCATCCATCCATCCTGTGTATCCACTAAGGTAGACCTCTTTGTTAAAAAAAAAATCTCTAGTTACATTGCTTGTCTACTAAATGGAAACACCAAATGCTATTAGGGTTTGCACTTTAATACAGAAGTGACTGGACTATAAACAAGATTTTAACTGCATGTCTTTTAAACAACACAGTTTAATTAATCTTCAGCCATTAACCATTCATTTAAAATGCCACTTACAAAATGTTAATTTTGCACATTATCAGCTGGTTCACAAATAGCTATCTATGACCAGAAGTGTAATGATCCTTCTCTCTCTTTCTTGGAGCTTACCAACCTTATAGTCAATTCTGGCTTCTTAATTAACCACACACACATATTAGCATTTAAAATTAAATGGTGTTTTCTTAAAAAAAACAGTGCAGAGAAAAGTTAATACACACATCATTCTGCCGCTGGTTAAAGAAGCAAGTATGAGGTTTTGGTCAAATCACATCCTGCAGAAGACAGAATTTAGCATCTCTTGCTCACACTAGGAAATACACTATGGCAGGAACGCATGCAAGGCGATATGATTTCATTCCAGCTGCATGGACGATCTCATTTTGTCTTTATTTGTACATTTAAGAGGCTGACAACACCATCTGCATTTCACTCTATCCTCTCGGATGGTCTCATCTTCCCAGTAACAGACCTGGTTTTCTCTCCAGGGACCTATCTTTTGCATTTGCATCCAAACGGCTGAAAGAATGGGACATTACCAGTAAATATGCAGAATTAACGTAAAATAATTCCACACAATAATATATCACATAAGAAAAGACAGGGCTGGAGGGAAAAACCCAACCCAAACCTGAATGCTTAACACAGCTGCCAAAACTCAGGCTTCCCAGCATCTGCAGCAGGACAGTCACAGGGGAGTTGTGGGAGTGTAGTATATAAAATTTTACACATCTGTCAATAAGTGAGGTGATCCAAATGCAAACCCTAGCAAGCAGGATGCACGCAGGCAGATTTGTGACTATTCCTGACAGAATTTATTTCTGCTGAAGAATGCATGGCCTCAAACAAGCATGCACACATTACATGGCAGCAGCAGTAGTTTGACAACTTCCTTCTCCTTAGACATGCTCCAAAGTGCTCAGGATCACCTGAGTTCCATGAAAACTGGGTTTTCATGAGAAATAAGTGATAGGGCTTGGGTCCCAAAGTTGGAAGATCTGGATGAGAGGTTCCTGGGAAACAGCAGAGCAAACTCTAATAATAAAGTAACTTTGCTTGAATGCTACCAGGAATTTTTTTTTTTTCCCACATAGGTAGGAAATAAACCCCAGGCTTGTTTAAACATGTTTCCTCAGGCAGTCCAGTTACTCAATATTTTCCCAGCTTAGCACAGTGAGTAGGCAGCATCCACTCACCCTGAGGAGGACAACTGCCAGTAGTATTAGGAGCAAATTACACAGTACAAGTTTAACTCCAATGGCACAATCTACACTGGAACTGGAGGCCAAAGGGGTTTCTGGACTGCCCTTCCTCCATGAACAGGACAGTTCTACTGAGAGCCACCAGAAAGCAGGGAACCTCTGCTGTATTGTCAACACCAGTCTGAATTTAACTGTTGTCAGAAATCCATCAGCCAGGACAGACAGAAAGTTGCCCAAACACTAAGTTTTTGGTTTTAACATTATGGAAGCAGTGACCAGATGGGATGCAAAGGTCCAGAAGGCCCTATTGTATGTTTCAGAAAGAGTAAATTCCAGAGGAGTCAAAGGAGAGTCTTGGGATGTAGAGTAGTACAGGACAATGAAACAGCTCAGATGATTTTAGGACACCAAGCAGAAGAGGCTGTATGGTAAGAGAGAGTACATACCTTGCTTGTACTTGTCACACTTTGTGAATCAAAATATTCCAATGCGTGACCATATTTCTCTTTCCACAGTAATGCAAGGCAAAGGGCACATATTACATAGCCTCATTCAATTCCCACCTTGCCTCCATGATATCCATCTCAAAGAACAATCTTCCCTGAGTAAAGGACCATCCATTCCTAGAGCAGTGGATTGCTTTTAGTTAGTCAGTGATGAAGGGTGCTGTAAATGGATGCACAATGAGCAATGCCCGCAGTATGCTGAACTGAGAACAAGAAAACTTCAGCTTCTGGCATATGAGACACACAGGGCCAAGTGCCACACCTGGGCAACCCCAGCTTGCCCTTTTTCAACAAATACTTTTCTGAGCAGCTCTGGATTCCTATTGCCTTGGATTGAGCAGGATGCGAGGGACCCATACTGGCCCAAAAGATGAGCATTTAGCCTTTTAGTAAAAAATACTCCTTTTGCTAAATTTCAAAACTCCAGTCCCTTTTTACCCTCCTCTCAGGCTTACACATTGCTTACATTTGGCATTTAGTTCCTTAGGACATGCAGAGCAGTTTCTTTCTTTGATCCCTCAAGAAGGAGAAGCAGACAGCTCAGTGTCTCTCCTCGCTCTTGACTCAGGCCAGCTCTGAGAGTGAGATGTGAGGGACACAGTGTTGCACAGAGGTATGAGTTTAATTTTCCCATTTTCAGCTTTGAATGCTGCTAGACTGAGCATTCTGAAAGACTGCAAGTTGCCATAAGGAAGCTTTCACCCTGAAACAAGGAAGATCTATTTTTCAATTAAGTAATTAACATTATAGAAATTTACATCTTGCACAGTGGCTTCCCACATAACATCTCCAAAAGTAAAAAAAAAGAAAAAGCTGGATAAGACAGGGCTTTGGACTTTACTTCTATGTAATAAAACAGTGCTGGTTTTTTATTGGTATTTTTTTCAAACTGCAACAAGATACAGCTCTGAATCCATTCTTCCTAAACAAAGGAAAACTGTATTCGTTTTTGTCAGACCAGCACTTTGAAATTCCCCAAGATAAGCCACATAAATAAATGAAGAATTATACTTGGCAATGAGTTTGGCATCAGACTTCAAGCGTTTCATAGTTCTGGGCTGAGAAAATAAGTTGAGTAAAGTCTCTAGAACCTTTCCAGGGATGTACTTGGGGTGTTTGGATATACTTGACAGCACCATCTTCACGGGAGGAAAAAAAGAGGAAATTGTTTATTCGAAATGTGAGAAAGGGTTTCACCGTGTGACATGCCTGACATTTAAGTGATAATAGTGCTATGCATCTGCTCTTTTGGCTTTGGTCTGACACCTAGGCTCTGCCACGGTGCAACTTAGCACTGTCATGGCACAGCCTTGATGACTAAACTCAGAGATGTGACTTGCCACCCATTTCAGGAACATATGGGCCACAGATCACTCAGCCTCTGCCACAGGCTCAGAAATGCACAGCATCTCAGGCAAAGACCCTGTAAGTTCCCCAGCTGCACAAGGTGGCTGTGCAGGCTGCACCATCCTTAGGGATGCCATTTGCATTACAGAAAATTGTGGCTAATTAGAAATAAACAGAAAAATGCTTGATTTACAAAGAAATGTGTGATTTTGCCAGCTATTTTTTTTTTCCACTCTAACTTAACATTCATAGAATACACTGATCATGCTAATGCTTTCGCTATATTCATTAATAAGGACAATTTACATTTATATAGCACCTCTCTTAGTTAAGAATTCCAAAGCTTTCAACAAAATATACACAAAAAATTACTTCTATTTCACTGAATATAGTCATCGTTGGAATGAAAATCAACAATTGTGAAGCAGTGCAGAAGAACATTACACAACAGTTGTAAATAAGACACAAAGCAAACCCCCCAAAAACCCAAAGCAAAAAGCCCCTGAGATGCCAGATGCAAGAGGAGGTAAATGGGACATTAGTACACAAACAGCAATGTGGAGCAGGTCTGTGTGCCCTGAGGAGCAGTGCTGCAGGCAGCAAACATACTTCATAATGATTAAAGCAACAGACCCCATACATGTGCAGCCTATTGCTTTCCTGCACTCTGAGAGTATTCTCAGTTTAAACTGTGAATCTACGCGAAGAACGAACCAGGAATACTCGATGGATTCTGGTGATGAGAAAAGGGAAAGTAAGCGTATGCAAATTGTGAACTGCTCTTTTCTGACCACTAAGCTTCATACTTTACAAATGGCCTCCCATTTGAAAAAGGCATTAATTATGCTAATACATTATTCTGCAAAAACAACATAAAATAAAAATTAACTTCTTGTTTCAAACAATGAATTGTAATTCTCAATCATAATGATACATAACTGGAATTCTCAGACCAAAATGAAGTAATCTATTCTCTCAGTGTTCAAACCCTCCTTCTATTCCTAACCCCATTTACTTTAGTCACTGATCAAGTCTCTATGCACTATATTACAACTCGAGAGTCACGTGTGGGAGAAAAACTCATCCATCTAAAGTAAAATGAACAGCAAAACTTTGAGAGAAAGCATGCATATGCTAGTGAGAGCAAAGCGTAAGTGTTTACATGACCAATGTGTTGATAAATGTTCAGCCCCACAAACACAAAATAACTGTGGTTTGGCTTATAAGCATCCATTACAACCCTTTCCCATAATTTTGAGACGAGGTAGTTTTCATACTTGACCCCTGGAAGCAGATTGTTTTCTTAATTAACACGTTATCCAGGGATTTTTTCTTTCCTCATCTCTTTCTCCTTTCAATACTCTCCCTCTAGCACAGAAAGATTTCCTTGCCTGAAGTTGCCACTTTATTCAACAACTGCTGGCTGAGACCTCACGACCCACTGCATAAATTCACATAGAATTATTCATGTTTGGCACATTTCTGCTGGTGAATAACAACACCATTTTCTCTCTCAGACAAAGAAAAGAAAGATTTAAAAAAAGAACAAAGGCAGCCTAATAGGAATCTCACATTTCCTATTTTTTTCCTAATGTGGCTAAACAGCCTCTACAAGCCTGAGAAATTCAACAAAGCAAAGTTGTGGACTGTTGGTCTTTCAGTACAGATGGAACAGCCTCTCAGCATGACTTCTGATCATGGGCTCAGCTTCGAGGTAACTTTTCCTGCCCGCTTGATGTTTTGGTTGTGGTTTTTCACTGAGTTATGTTATCATGCAATTACAGCTAAATCCACACTGAAATCCAGGATCCCAATACCGAATCCAAACTTCAATCTTGTCCCCATAGCAAGTCAAGAGTTCATCCACTGTAGTCAAAACCACAAAACAATCAATCCACTAGAAGCAACAAAACTAAAGACTTGAGCATTTCTTTTTTTCTGCATGGAAAAACAATCTAAACACCCCACTTCAAAACTGATGACATATTTAAAATGTAAAGCTATAAAGTCCTGTTAAAACTGAAATTACAAAGCAACTTTTATAACAATGTCTTAGTCCAGCTGAGGTACATATGCGTATGTTCATATTTGGAAGATACACACACCTGAATTTAGACACCCTCCCCTGGGAATTCTCAGATCTTGGTTTATTAAGTTAGTATGAATTCAGTTTCTGATCCCTTTATTACATGCAGCTTTTGTGTGACTTCAGCGACAACTGCCTCAGGACTTTTCTAGAAAAGTGAAATCCAAGTGGAAGAAAGCTGGGATCACTACCTCTTATTTCATTCAGTAGGGGAAGAGTTAATAATATGGAAGAAAAAGAAAAGCACTGTCATTATGTTTGGAAAGAACTCTACCATACAGTATTTAGGTGAAAAACAGATACTTGGCCCGTTCCCCCTGCTAAGAACTTAGATTTATGTCAGAAGTGTTTTATTAGTATTTATAACAATGAGTCAGTAGATGCTTTTAAAGTACTATGATGCCACAGACTGGAAACACTCCTATATCTGTGCTGACATATTTCTCCAAAATTAACGAGTGTGGTATTACATAGCGCAGATTGAGGCTATGGGGAGACACTACAGATTGTAATATGAGCTCAAAGCATGGCAGTTCCTTAAGTCCCCCACGTCTGTCCTCTGTCAGTTCTTCTTTTCACATAGACTGGTATATCTTCCCCACATACTTGTACTTTGGTTTGAAAAAGCCAACATTAATAAACTAATGCCACAACAGTAATGAAGACTCATGTTCTTTTAGCCTCAAATTCCAGAAGCAACCAGTTTTAGAATCATTATAATTGCGGGTATATCATCAACTCAAAGGAATTTTTGTTTTCCCTTTAACCCAGGAAAAACTTGACCATCTTTCTTTAATGCTGGAAGGTTGACAGTAAGGATTAAAAATTGTTCTTTCCTTCCCACTTAGTTATTGGAAAGGCTGTGAAAGGCAATCAGTCTTGTGAAGCCACACTTCACAGTCTGCATAAAAATGCCATGATTCCCAGTCCTCTCCCCAAACTAATTGAAAGTGTGTAATATCACACAGATGGGAAAATCCAAACCATAAACATATACAATATATCATGCTATCATACAAAACCTGTTACTAATAGGCATTTGATGATCTGCAGGATCGAAAGGGATCTGAAAACTGGGATTGTTTTTGCTGCAGGGTAAGAACTTTTCCCGACTGAAAGAGGAAAAAAACACTCTCTCAGCAGTGCAGGAATTGGACTGCAGTCAGTTCATTCATTGTGTTTGTGAAATATGGACTTCTCTTTAATGATTTCTGTTTGACTGTTGTCTTGCTCAGATGCTCTGGGGTTACTGCTGCAGCAAATCTTGCTTTTGGGTCAGAGGAAATTCATGGCTTTCTAGTCAGTAAATACAGGGGTTTGGGGCATCTGAACAGTCCGTGTGTCTGACCCTCTGCCCAGGCCCAGGCTCCTTCCCCATCAAGCTATCATTTTTTGTAATACCAGGTGGCAATATTACCTGTCACCAGAAGTCTGTGGGTAGTGCTGCTTGTTTATTTTTGCATACAGTCCTTCCAAGTGCTCCCTCTCCATGGGTGCTGAAGAAGAATCCCGCAGATAAACAAAGGTTTCTCCTACTGCTGGTGATGCTGGTCTGTAGATGCTTGCTGGTGGATAAGCCTCTCTGAAGTGGTTCACTCTGGCATAATTTGGATCCACCTCATCATCATCAATGTCAGGTCCTCCAGGACCACTAGAATAATCACTCAGGCCTCTCAGTTGCTTTTGCCGTAACTCCTGATGCTTTGCACCAATCCTAACAATGAAAAATAAAGAACAAATATACAGTGAGATCTGCTTCAACAGCAACCATCACAGAAATTTGAAACACCAACCCTGAACCCAACCATTTAGAGCTTTCAGTACACTGTGAAACTGGTGCCAGATAAAACAGTATGGTGCATGCAGCAATTTTGTGCTTTATCTCTTGCAATCACTTTTGTAAGCAAGGTTGGTCACCATTCTGATGGAAAAAAAAATTAATGCTGAATATAGTGTGGCTTTTCACAAGTGTAGATGCATGAACACATACAGGTTTAATTCTGCACCTTCCACACTGCAGTTGAATATACCTAACCCAGTCCTGAAACTTTTTATCTACATTAGCCAGTAGAACTGTTACTGATCCTTGCTTACTTGACCCACCTAGATTCTCCTAAATACATTAACTTGTGAAAAGTGGATTATGTGAACGTAAATGGAGAGATGGCTTATTTGTATCATATCAAAGGACCACAATTAATTTGCTGAAGATCTAATTTTTAAAAATTTTTTTTGGCTACATAAATGTGAAAATCATGCCTTATTATATAGGAGATAGGGACAAAGTAAAACAGCAAAGAAATGAATAGAAATTTGACAGAAATGAATTGGTACATATAAGTGAATTAAAGACTGTTACTGGCAGTATTCCACTGTGATAAAGCCTTAAGTGGTATTACAAAATGCTGCTGCTAATCAGGGCCATTGTGTAATCTCTTTGGAATAGTAAAACATATTCAGGTAAATTTCAAGTTAAGATGATATTCCATGATTCAACATTCCTCCTGGAGAAAAAAAATGTATAGCAAGACTCTGAGCTCTTCTGTTAACTGCTCAGCTACTCTTCAACACAGCGTAATTAAGTGCAATGAGATGAATCTGGCAGAATGCTGACCACAGTATGTAATAAATAACATTTACAGAAAATAGAAAAGCATGGAGGAAGAAACAAGGAACAGAGGAAAGATACAGAGATGCAATGCCTGACAGAAGCCAACATTTGCTTTTGACTGTAACTAGAAGTACAACACTGGTGTGGAAAGAACAGAATCATTTGTACCATAGGAGAGTGTAAGTGAAAAGGGTCTAGCAGACTTAGTTATCCCAGCAAGGCTAATGGCTTCAGGACTCTGCATATTGAAAAATGAAGGTATTCTGGAGAAAGTCTTTAAAAGGCATGGAGAAAAAGGTTCCCTAAAGAAACAGATGAGCACACTGGGAGCTTCCATCTGACAGACAGGAACTATTAATTGTAGAATGGGATTCATATTGCTTTTATTGTTTCATTAGAATTAAATCATCAAAATAAATGCTAATACTTTAGAAATAATTTGTAGATAAAAAGGTTCGCAAATAATTCTAATGAGAACAACATGCCTTTCTGCACACATACTTGAATATATCAATGTATATCACTCATGCTTTCCAGTTCCACATCTCCATTAACTGTGCTAGGACTTACCTAGAGGTGATCCTGGTTTTTAACACTTAACATGTAATCATACTTTACAGCAGGATGAGCCTGCATAGATGAATCAATCACTGGGGGGGGGTGTGGGTGCCCACTATTCACTCTGCCTTCCCTCACTAAAGCAGATGAGCTCTCTCCTCTCTGGTACTCAGATCCTGTGTGCCCCACCTTGGGTACCAATGCAGCTTTGGGTGCCTCAATGCAAAAAGGACATCAAAGCATTGCAGTGTGTCCACAGGAGGGAAACCAAGAAGATGAAAGGCCTTGAGGGTGAGACTTAAGAGGGGCAGCTGAGGTCACTTTGTTTGTTTAACCTGGGAAACTGTGGAGTGCTTCACCCTCAATTAGGGACCAAAACACCCTAAACACAGAATTCAGTGCAGGAATATATGGAATGAGATACAAGTCCTACAGCATACATGGCTACATGTACACACAGTATGCAGGCAGAAAAATGGAGGACACTACATTTCAAGGAGGTCTCATGGTGATGAGACTACATGTTCTTATCACATGGCGGTACAGAACGCATGGCACAGAGCCGAGATGAGTGACAGTTTCCCAGAAAATGATGAACCTTCATGTTCTCTGGACCAGTACAACACTGGTCCCCCAGGTACTTGAGAGCACTTTGAAAGCAAGAGCAGTGCAGCACAGCAGCATCACGCTAATCTTGCTTTCATGTCTGCCAGAAAGAGTAATTTGTCCTGCTATCAATACTGCTATATTCTGCACAACAAAAGCTGGAATTAGGTCACCACAATTTTCTTTTGTTCATGTGAATAAGCCTAGCTTCTTCAACTTCTCCTTCTGAATGCAATCTTCAATTGCTGCCAGTATTGTAAGTCAAATCTTCTCAAAAACAATTATTTCCATTCTATATTATATGGACCAGTCAATACCAGGCTATGTGAAATTCTTTATGATCAATATTTCATCTTTTCAATACATCTATTATAATTGCATTAATATTTCTTATTTTCTTTTTACTCTTCCACACAAATCTATAAAATGTGCTTGGTGATCTCTTTTTCATTTCAATCCAAATGTTCAAATATAGGGAAACAAACTATCAGATGGCTGTTTTTTCTTTCTTTCTATTTACCTGTCCTTCCATGCCATTTCATACGTTTTTCACCTTTAAAATTTCTCGCATTTTTGTGAAGTTTTACATTTCCACCCTGTATTTTGGCATCATGTTTTCACACAGTTTTAAAGCAATCTTTTCCATAGCACGTAACAGTAGGTGCCCAGGAATCCTTTACTGAGAAAAAAAAAAAAAGAGCATGTGCTTGCCTCCACAACTTCTTCAATGATCTGCCAACTCTTACTAAGCAGGCTACTTCTCTATATCCCACTCAAGTCATTCACCATTTCTGCACCTCTCTCTGAAATTCTCCCAACCTCAAACAGCAGAATCTTTATTTACAAAAAAAACCCCAAAACCAACAACCAACCTAAAAAACTTCCAAATTAACACAACTGTAATTGCAAACAGCTCATTGAACACTTACTATGAGAGAGCCCTCAGCTTGCACCAACAGGTGGGTCTGGCTAAACAACTGGTGCAAATTTGTGAAGAAAGATAAAATGTCCCTCAGCACTATGATGCTGGCAATGAAACCAGAGCTGAGGAGAGGTACAGATCACCATCTGAACAATTTAGTGTGGCATTTAAGTTTCTACAAATTTCCTGATGAGGGAAAGGGAAAAGAAAAACTCACACAGAACAAAGGGAAGCTAGATATATTTCCTTTTGAGTATCATTTATCAATTCTGCTTGCTCTCTTCTGGCACCTGAACACTGTGATCTCCAGTTAAACCACTGCACAACTGCACCAACTTCCCTTAGCTGAGTTTCTGTAAAAAACAGAGCCTTGGCACAAAAGCAGCCAGGACAGGCAACAAAAGTGCCATATCAAGAAATGCCCTTTGTCGCTGTTGAGCCGCTAGCAGAGAAAGCAGACCCGGATTCTCAGCGTGGCATAAAAAAGAGAGCTTTTATGATTTGATTCTAACTTATATAGATTTTTCAGAGGTCACCCGGACTGGTCAGTTTGAAGCCTCCCCCTAGGCCTGATTGGCCAGGCCTGAACTGTCCACATCTGAGAAACTGTTTTTAATAACATCCAAACTTTATCTTTGTTTATAAAACACAGGAAGAAAAGAGAAAAGTTCCCATGAGAAAGGCCTGTGCTAGCCGCAGTCCTTTCTTTTTTTTCCTGAGACCCATCTTTTTCTCAACAGCATCCAAACATGTATCCCACTATAGCCTCTCTCTACAACAAATAATTTCAGAAAAAATATCGTTTGATAATATATATAACCTCAACAGAATTCCAGGCAACATTTAAAAAACATGCTGCATTTGTGGAAGTCAAATGAAGACAGGATCCATATAGCTACTGCTCTTCTGAAAGTGGAACACAGTATTTAGAAAACACTTCTGTACACCTCACATACAGCTCAGTAGCACACCCCCAGAGCTATAAATCAAGGAATGCTCTCATTTATCCTTCAAATAATCTTCCCATCTGACATATATGCACAAATCATACACGGTCACTTCTCGTCTAGTAACACACGAAAAGATGCACACACCCAGAGTGCAGCAGCCGTGACAGGGTTAACAGCCCAAAGAGCTCCTTCCAGCTGCAGCTCAGACACACGATTGAGTTACTGTGGCTTAACAAGTTATTGTGTTTCTGCTGAGCTACTGTCAATGACCACATATATATTCACCGCCTGTGACAAACACAATGTAAAACGCTTTAGCCTGACATCAGTGACAGAGACACTGACAGGCAAAAGCTGGATTAAAAGACTGCAGAATACACAGAGTGAAGCAGCTGCAGGAAGGGATGTGAACTACCTCAAGAAAACTCCAGAAGAGCTGAGCAGAAGTGACTTTTGGAGAAGACCCAGAAATGCTTTTGGGCATGAAATGTGAGGGCTAGGAAAAGCCATAAGAGATACTTCTCATCTCTTGCCCCAGCAGTTGGAAGTTGGGTGGGTGGGTGAGTTGTGATTGGGTATCAAGAAAATGCTGAAGCTCCTAAGACTCTGTAAAAATTAAAATACAGGACTTAATGTTGCCAGTTTAATAGCCCAAAGAAGGCCAGGACCATTAAAAGCTGTGGATCCCAAAGATGGCCATCAATGGGGAATGAACAGAAAGACACTGACTGCAGCCCAACCTGCCCTTCTGGGGGCCCAACAGCAGCCCCAGCTCAAAAGCAGCTTTGCACATCGAGGCAAAGTGTGCAAAGCAAAGTGTGCAAGTGACAGCTAATGAGTCATCACTCTGGATCAGGACAAGACTCGGAGACTCGTGTCCTCCTGGCTGTGCCACCCCCAGGCTGGAGACAGGGTGCCTGCTGCCCAACAGGAGACACGAGAAGCAACTCAGTGGCACTGGCAGCTACTAGGTCTGACCAGAGGGAAAATCCTGCATGTGGCAAGCTTGGCCCAGGAGACACCGTGGGCTCTCTTACTCAGAGAGCTGTAAGGCTGCATTTCACATCACAACAGCTGAATGTAGGGACAGCCAACCAAAACAGGCTACAACAAAAAAGCACCACATTTTCAGAGGTGTTTGAACTCCTCCTCCCTTGCACTCCCTGTGAGCTATGGGTTATCCTGTTTCTTCTGAATTTCCAGGGAAAGAGTAAAAGTGATATAACTTTTTTTTTTATTTACCATGCACTGACTACGTGCCTAGTACTGAGCAGAGCATGAAGAATGACATGCTTTGAGCCCCACAATGCCTGTGTAGTCAAACGCAGGACTGAAAAAGCAGTTGCTAACCAAAATAATGTATTTCACAGAGCTCTTGTTTATACTTCAGATGAATACAGCATTATTTCTTATATGGTGGTGTAAAAGTAACAGACTTTGTGGAACCACGACCAGGTAGATGAATGAGCAAGATGCCAGTGAAGTCCATGCAAGATGTTCCTCAGGGAGAAGAACAAATAAGCAGAGACCAAACATGTAACAGAAACTGGGCTGTAGGTCTTTTAGGAACATTTCTATTCCATTTGCAATAAGAGGTGCAGAATAAGAGTAGGGAATCAAGTGTGCATACCATCACTTTAAGGTATACCTAGACTTAAGAGAACCCGATCCTTAGGTTTTTTGAGACGATTGAGAGACTTAGCATTTTTCTGCTCAGCTGCTTCACTGCTTTTTTCCCCACTCATGTGACTTTCCCTGAGATCTACATACTGTAATGATTACTCAATTTACATCTGATTTAGTATCTGCTTTTGTGTCTCATTTACCTAATTCATACATATATTGAGTAACGGGTTGTCTAGAGGCAAGCAGCCTATTTCTGCAGGACGTCACTAAGATTTCCATGTGGTTAATGTTTTAATTCCTTTTTAGCTGCTAGCAAAATATATTTTGGTAACTAAAATCTTGTTTTTTCATTCATTTACATAATAGTGGAATGAATACAACGTTCCTTTAGACATTAATAAGCCATAATCACTGATGGGAATGGGTATATTTCAGTTGAGTATCTGAGGAGATAACTTCAGTACAGTGCTTTTAATTTTTTAAAATTTCATAATAATTTTTCAGACAGACATGGCCTATAGTGACATTAACAATCCTATGCAAACCTGCATCTCTTATTGGGAGAAGAGTAATTTTTATTTTTTCAAACATTATCACCTAACAAAACTCTAGAGGCAGGCAAGTCCCATAGCTTAAAAAAAAAAATCCACCTCTTGCCAGCAAATTGAGGACATCTGATATGGACTCACGAAGAATCAAACAATATCTAATTTAGAATTATCTTTCAGGGTATTCTACTGGAGGCATATTTGTCAGACACATCCTCCCCATAAGCAATGCAAGTGTTTCTTCATTCCAGCTCATTCTATTGTGCTGGATTTGAACATCTCCCCCATAATTAGTCTCTGTAATTGTAAACAAGAATAGAAACAGAAATTTTAAAAAAATAGTCTCAGAAACAAAAAAAGGCAAGCCACAAATTTAAGGGTGTTAGAGACTAACTCAGGGTAACAAAATATAGCTCTTGCAGCAGCATTAAATGCCCCAATGATAAAAATCCACCAAGCCATAAAATATTGCCTGCTCCAGATAACTACCCCATGCCTGTAAAATACTGAACTGACCAAAGAAGCTGCCTTTGGGGGGTTGTAAGTAAAGAAAGGGAGGACAGAAAAATCTAAGATGGAGATATAGCTATGCTGACCTTAAAATTTAAGATTATGAGAAACTGAAGATGAAACATAGCCCTTTCATAACACAAAATGAGGAATGTGAGCTTTGGACAGACAAGACTGAGGTCTTAATGTTCTTCCATTTATTTCTGAGGTGACAAGGAGTGATTACCCACTTATACAGGATCCTGCCCCCTAAAGAAAATCCTGGCTCTAATGAGGTCAGTGTGTTTTCTCCCATCCTGTGAACTTCAACAAGAACATGATTTTTACTCTTGCTGTTAAATCAGAGGAAGTTTTTCTGCCTGTCCACATTAGTTGTACACTGGGTGAAACACAGATTACAGAAAACCAAGTATATTATAGTCTATAGTTTACGGCATTATGTAATTTCCTTTATTCACAACTACCCTAGAGTTATCATCTTGAAGTGACAATATCAGTAAAACGTGGATTGTAAGGAGCCCTCTGAAGGTCATTCTGCTCAGTCTCTTGCTGAAAGCAAGAGAGACTGCACAGATCAGGATTCTCAGTCTCCTGTCAACAGGATGTTCCTTGTTTTGTGACAATGTGGATTAAGGAATGGAAACATTCTAGATTTGTCAAAATTACTTCGGCATCTTTCACCTGAGATGTTCTTACACCTTTAAGAGCTCCATCTGTAAAATGGCCTTGAGTCTGCAGAGACTTTGCAGCCCTTAGTTGGAGTTGCAAGGCCCAGCTCCCAGTGCTGATTTAAAGGAATTCTCAGGTTCCTGTCATTTCCACTTTTGTGTTAAAAAGATAAGGTGCTGTGCACATCATACCCAAGTCCATTTTGTGAACATTAACTCATTCTGGAACAAACAGTCACAAAAAGAGAATCAAAATAACAATCCTCTTGGAAAATAAGACTTAACTTTGCTTACACTTTAGACATGGGGTACTTAATGCCAGGAACGCACACAATACTAATTGCAGTCAATGCCACATAATCATCCCTCCAAGCTCTCCAACAGAGACATCAAACAGTTTCAGAGAAGTTCATCAGATAAACAGAAAACAAGCATAAAGTAACCACAGTACACCTGCAGAAAAGCTATGGGCAGACAGAGACATCCATCTATGAACTTATTCACTGCCAGTGACTAACTCAGCTCCAGCAATTGCTGTAGAAAGTATCAGTAAAAAACACTGAGGATTGGTAATATTATCTTAGGAAAAATACCAGAGATAACTGTATTGACCATGGAAGGCACAACATTGATCTGACACCTCATGAAAACCCAGCATTCACAAGCATGTGCATTAACACAGCTTGGGATAGACCCAGGAAGACTGGCAGCTGCTGAGTCCCTGGGCAACCTTCTTGAGTAAGGGGGTAT
Organism: Entomyzon cyanotis; assembly: GCA_024500445.1. Taxonomy (NCBI): domain Eukaryota; kingdom Metazoa; phylum Chordata; class Aves; order Passeriformes; family Meliphagidae; genus Entomyzon; species Entomyzon cyanotis. Next base: position 14,747,604 of record JAKEPQ010001027.1, on the reverse strand, counting down.
TCTTGGAACATCTCCTGAATAGATACTTGCAGCTCCACTTCCTGGTGACAACCCCATGAGTTCACACAATCATCTCTGCAACTGCATGAACATTATACCTTCATTTGGATGAAATCCTAGTAGTGCAGGGAACAAGCCTAGCTTCATGTGATATGGCACTCCATGCACATTTCCTTGTTCTACACATGACATTGAACCTGGAACCTATTGAACAGAATCTCTCTGTACAAGAACAGGAACAGCCTCCATCTGTTAGTCTGGGATTCACAGGTTGCTTCTAATTAACACTTGATTTGAAAGCAAAACTCAGCTTTGACTGAGCAGTCAAAGCTTTAAGACTTTCAGGTATTTTGGTTTAAGATCATTATGGAGATTTACACATGCAAACAGATTTCCTGCCTGTCTATCCCCATGAGTTGCATTCTCATTTTTATCCTGTAGTAAGGGAGCTAAAACCAGGGATTCTGTGCTGTGGCACTACTTCAAAGTGCATGCCAAAGATTTATGATAGATTGTCATAAATCACAAATGGAAGGGCAAGGAATGAAATGCTGCTTCCAAGTAATTCTTATGCCCTTATTGATTTCACAGTGGGCAAGAGCTGACCTACATTCAGTACTGCATCAAGAAAATCCCTAGGCCAGGATAGTCTGTCTCCTAGAAAGCCCTCCTTTAACCTGGGCCAGTTTTACTTTATTAGTTTGGCCTGTTTCTAGCAGCATTTCAGGTTTACAGAACCAAAATAACCATCAGACAATAAAACTCTGATATATACAGAACAGAACCACACACTGGCCCATTTAAGCAAGAAAGAGCCAGGCCATTGTCCCTGAGCTGCTCTGACCTCTTAGGTGGACAGGTGGCACAGCTTGTAAAAATGTGTCTCCAGAACAAACCAGTGCCTCAATGGTAAGCAAAACAAGGATGCTAAATGGCTTGGACAAGAATTACATGCTTAAATTTTGAGGGCATAGCTATGACACCTAGAAGTGCTGCTCCCATGACTCAGCAACACCTGGAATAGTGTTGTGATAGTTAAAGAAAAAGACAAATTCCAGGTGCCATTCTGTTATCATCGGTGTTGCAACGTGTGTCCTTCCCCTGATCCCTCCCCCTTGACCCTTCCGGACTGGCTGATGTGAGCCAGGACCGCCTCCTAACCCCACGGATAAAAGCCCAACAGGACCCGGAACCCAGCCTCTTTGATTCTGGGCTTCATGGAGCAACGGTCCTCCCCCGACTCTCCTTCCCCTCCCCCACTCCCCAGTTCCCTCCTTTATTATCCCAATAAACCACCTGAAGCCTGGAATGAACAGCTACCTTTCTAGACCTGCGGCGCTTCCACACAGACCCAGTCTGACCAGTCCCACCGCTCGTGGCCAAGAAGAAACCATCCTGCGTGTTCCGGCTCTGGGGCAGCTCTCCCCCCCGCAGCAGGGGAGAGCTACCTTTGGGTACTGCACTGCTGCACATCGGTTCTTAATATTCTTGACCTGGGACAATTGGGGATCAACTGTAGACCTAATGTTGTCTTAAAAATGTCCCCCAGCAGTGGAAAAGCCACACAAAGCAGCTCAAAAATTGCTATCTGGTTCTAAATGCTACAACCAAACCTGTAAAAGGTAGGTGAGACCCATCTACCTCAGCTACTCATAACCAAACATCAATCTCCCAGTGTTCTGTGGTAGGCTTTTATTACACATTCTGGTATGCAGAGCAGCAGCAGATCTAAAATGAGAATCATTCAGAATCAATGAGTTGGGATTAATCTGTCCTCCTGTCCAGTGCAAGTGCTGCCACAGTAATAAACAGAAATCTGATAACTTCATACTGTCAGCACAAAATGAAACTATGACCTTGACCTGTGCAACAGCATCCAGTAATTTTCTCATAACTTCAACATACCATACTACACGGCAATGATCTAATAAGAATCTAAAAGTAATTAACTGGAATTTTTGAAAACTGAAGCCTTAATCAAATATGTATTCTTATCAGGGTTGCAAGCCAGCAATAAATTGGGACATTTAAAAAACTGGGATCCAATCCAATCCGTGATCTGATCAGGGTTCAATGGTTATAATAAATTGGGAGTATTAAAACTGGGATCACATCCAACACTTTATTTTGTCTAAACCACAGGACCTAGCTGTGCTGCAAAGTCAGGAATACTCAATGAACAGATACACCATGTTGGATTAACCCTTAATAAATAATGATGCACAAGCTCAGGTGTCCCAAAAACATGTGGCTTAGCACAGGGCTTAATGGTGAGAATAACAATTACCAATGTTTTATCAGCGATCAATATGAACAATAAACAGCCATAATAATGCTTTTAGACTTGGCAAGTGGAGGAATACACAGGAACAAAAGCTACATGGGGTCAGTAACAATGTGCACGTGTATGAGCTATAAGATGCACTACGCATTAAAAAAATCATACTTTGATTTTTGCAACAGTCTGAATTTCAACTTTTGATTCAAAGCAATTTGGCTCTTCTACCATACTGCCATATATCCATCTATACTTGTTTTCATTTTGGTTTCCAGTAACATATAAATTGTTTGTAATTAAATATAACAAAACAAATGCTGACAGGGAATGAAATTTCCTTCCCAAGTACTCCCTCCTTTGTAAGTGGACTCTAAATGTTTTTATTTCTCTAAGATGCATTCCCTTCGTGCAGAGATCTTGCAGCTGCAAAATTAAACCTCTGTTTGCCAAATATCAAAAGCATATGTATTGATTTTTTAACTATGGGAACAGGCAACAAGCATGAGGGCTGATAAGACGAGAGAGATGCTCTGCAGTTGCAGCAAGGTTTCCGAAAAGTGAAGGAAATTTAGTCTCTAATATAAAAACGGAAACCATTTAGTTTTACCCAAATTTGAGATACAGTATAACTTAATCATTCAGTTCAGACGTTGAGAAAGCAGAGGCCAGATATTCCTTCTGCTTCTCTAACATTCTACTCAAGCCTTAATACTATTAAAAAAAATTTCCTCAATTAATTCCAATGACGGCTACAAAAACAAGACTGTTTTAACAAAACTCCTCCCAAAAAATGTGCAGAGGATTATTTTTACATAGAGTGCCTCCTTATTAACCAACACTCACGCTACTTTAAAAAATCATCCCATTTTCAACAAGGTGCTCCATTTTCTAAATTTTATTCTAATGCGAAGTGTTCAATTCTGTTGGAAAAGAGATTTAGGTCTCAGTAGAAAAATCCCAGTAAAATAATACTAAACAAACAGGGAAAGAAAATTTTTCTTTCAATTGATAGCTACTTTATTTGCATTTCAAAGGCAAAAAAATTATGTGTAAAACTCAAGCACCTAATATATTTATCCAGTTTGTTATAAAATTACTTTCAAATGTTAGAAAATTAAAAGACAACCCCAAATGAGTGAGGAAAGAAATGGAGGAAGGGATAAAGAGAAATCTTTTTTTAAGGGAAGGAAAAGACAAGGCCTCTTCCAGTATTTAATAATGTAGCAAACATCTTGTTGCTAAAATGATAAATTCTGAGTAATTTACACTGAACACACTAAAAATACAGATTTGAGTCAGCTTGATCAAAATAACCCTCAGTATAGCATTTGCTTTTTCCTTTTATGGGCAGATTCTCGACCTTTGGAGCACATGCTTTATTACAGCCAAACTCTTTGAAGCATGAACAAAATGATGAGTTTATTTAAAACAGGGCCTCAGTCCAATGAAGCATGTGACTTGTGTCAGGAACGACAAACCACCACCTCAAAGAACTGTACCACCAGTTAAGTCAATCCTCCTGAACTACCATGAACTCCTGTCTTTCTCCAGTCAAGTTTCACTGACATTGCAGCACCTTGACACAATGAAAACTAAAGGAGGTTGGGGGAGAAGAAAGTAATTTAAAGGAGGCACTGAATTCATATTCAATTGGACACAGATAAGGCTATTACTAAAGGAGGAATGCCTAACATCCAAAGTTCCTGTTCACTACTGGAAGCTTGCAGAAGTAGTAGTTGTGTAATAAAGTATTGGCTTTGAAAAGAAAGGAAGCCTGGGGCTGAGGTCTGGAATGAATTCTTAGCCTGACAGCGACTTTTTAGGAACCTGGACAAGCAGCTGCACTGCCTGCATGTCACATTCCCACCCAGAGGACACTTTTTTTTCCTCTCAGATTTTCTCTCTTCCACCTCAACTGTAAGTGCTTGGGGTCAGGCCCAAACTTCCCTAACAGCAATGAACACAACGAGACCTTGATCTTGGCGGGGATTGCTAGGGAAGACAAGCAGTAAAAAAACCAATGATGTCAGCATTTCAGTGCAGGATGTGGAGCTGCTTCAGAGAACTGCAGCTACAAGGCAGCACAGAGAGTTGTACTGAAGACTGAGACTGGGACAATGTGAAATGGAAATAGAAATTACTAGGCTAGCAAAATACTAAATTTGTTTTCACTTTCTGAGGTTCAAATCTGAAACTTGGCAGCCCATAAAAGGAGCTGCTAGGCAAATTTATGCTGAGGACCAGTGTGCAAGCAAATCCCATCCTTTTGGGAATCATCTGCACTACAGAGTGAGCTCTGACTACTCTGTCTGCATACGCCTACTAGCTCTAACACATTCTGGATGTGCCAGACTTGTTGCACATGCACTGTTCAACTCCTTCTCTGTACAAGCAGGAAATCCAACCTGTTCCAAGCATGATGGGCTTACACTCATGCAGCACACCTACGTAAGAGCTGATGTTTCCTGTCAGAGCCAGAGTCACTGAGCTTGTACTGCACAGCCAGCCCATAGTTGTGCAGTAAACACATTTGACGTTTTTGCACGTCTAAATCTTGTCAAAATTTCTGGAAGAAGGCTGCAGTCTTTACAAAAAGCCTGTATCCCTGGGATTTTGTGAAATATTGTTGTGCCTATCCAATACCAATCAAAAAACTGCTAACCTGTGAGAGACAGCCTACTCGTGTAAACTGAAAATGCACTTCCTACTGAAAAATATTTCTCAGCTGAGATCTTGGAACAGTGTTCTGCTTTTTGGAGAGCTGCCAAGCATATATTGCATGCAAAACCAATATCCAAAACCAGGCGAGTTCCACAGCTGCTAAGATGCTGAAAAGCACTTGATCATTAATCCTGTCACACCCAGCCCAAAAATCAACTACTCCAACCTCTTCTACCAGTGTCCGAAATGGACAACATGGCCTCTGTAAAAAAATGGTGAGATGAAAAATCACAGTATCAGAATGGTAGCCAGTCAGCACTTAAGAAAGCTGTTTATGCAAAAAATATGACTTTAGGATTGTAATAATTGGATTGAGGATCTGAACAAGAATTAGTTATCCAGCTAATCTCGGAAAAGTAAAATTAGGTGTGCATTTAAGTTACTTCTAGAAAGGCTAAATGTTAGAAAAGCAATTTTAGTTTGTTCAAGCTGTTAAACATAGGATTTGATCACAGGTATCAGGGGACAAAACTTGGTATGTTTCTGTAGTCTGTTCTGCTATTATGCTCCCAGTAGTTTTACCATACACTCATTTCACTCAACAAGAACAGATTTGAAAATATGAACGTGTTCGACTAAGCTTCAGTTTTATAAATATGAGACCAAGTATGCAGGATTGCAGCTAGTGAAGTCATAGGAGCAGATGATCTATGGTGTGAATGTGCCACAAGGTTTTCTTTGCCAATATGTGCATTAAAATCTTGGACTTGAATTACATTATAGAATTACTAAATCTTGGGACAGAGTTATAAAACTTGTCTTTACTGTCTTACTGAGCATCATCATTAGGTGAACAGTCAACAGCTAAGCAAAAAGGACTGATCTACCTTCAAGTCAGGTAATGTTTCCTTAGTCATTTTTATCAATTTGCCAAACAGTTTTTACCCACATAGGAGAAGTAGCTTCTTTATAACATTTTCCTCTAACAAAAATAAAGCCTCTTCTATTTTATGATCAGCTCAAGAAGGGCTCAATAGTCAGCCTGTAGGTAGTCTCATGTGGGCAAACATACACAGCCATGCTCTTACTTCATTCAGAAAGTTGAAGCAAATTGCTTGTTTTTACAGCAGGTGTTGCATTCCTTTGATGATAACATAAGAGAAAAATTCTTCACTATTTTTCTGATTTAATTTTTATTTTTTAATTTGGATCCCCAAAGATATAAGATGTACTACCTGATAGAAAAGGGTAATATTCCTATTCTTGTGCCTTACAGAAGAAGAATCAAATAAGTGAGTTAAAAATATCATCTTGGTTCATCCACTTCTCAACACACCTGCTGTTCTCCATTTCAGTCACAAACTCTTCCAGGTCAAAAAACTGAAATAATTTCTAGAGAAACCAGAATGATGGAGACATTGAGCTGCCAGTTTCTAATGCAGCCGTACCAAGTTACTGTCAATCAGTGACTGTAATTAAAAAAAAAAGCACACAACGCTAAAGAAATATTAAGAACAATTATCTTGTGTCCAATTGGAACGTTAGACCTCTAGACAGAAGGGTTCATTCCTTCCAGCCTGCCAACATTTTAGTAAATGACACTGGCCCTTTAACAGATGGAATACATGCTTCTTAGCTTGCCAGGATCCTAATAAAAGACACTGGCTTCTTTAAAATGAAGGACACATACCTCTCAAATTGCCAGTATCCAAATTGGGAGTCAGCAGTTTAATATAAAGGCACTCATCAATCTGGCAAAATCAAGGACACGGCACAGAAATTTTAAAACAAATGGTACAAAGTTTCTCCTGACACTACTTAACTTAGATGAACTAAATACTTGAGCACTGGCTAAGCATATCCAGTAGCAGCACTGCAGTAACTAGATACCTTGCTAGCTTTTAAAATAGTAAAAATTAGCAGCCGACTTCAAGTGTTTGGATTGACTTTTTTCCCCCATCAACCCCATTAGCTACCACTTATAGGGCTGACCACACACTGCATGACTCAAATGAAAGCAGGGTGTCTTCTCCCTAGGCACTGACATGTACTACAGAGTTGACCTGTGTGGGAACATTGTCTGCTCAAAAGGAACCATGTCTGCTTCCATTCCCTCTCCCCAGGAGCATGATGCTCCAGTGAAGAAGAGACACCTCTGAAAGTATTCTCCTTGCACTGACAACATGTGTCACTACAGCTTGTAGTAACTTTATCCACTTGCTCATCAACTGCGGACACTTCTTGAGTGCCAGGAACTACGGGCTCTTTAGCTTTTCTGATAGCAGCCATCAGAGGGAAACAAAGACCTTGTGTGAAGTACTTCTGGGTGAGTTGGGGAAAGGGAAAGTGGAGTTTTCTGAACCTTGTTGACACTGACAAACTGTTTCTGGTTTCTGAAGGGTAGACATGAGGGAAAGCAGAAAACTCTAAATTCTCTTCATTTGGAAAGATAAGGAATTTGCTAAGACTGGGCATAGGAAAGTGTATTTTATGAACAGGACAGACTCTAGGGCCTTACCTCAGAGATACAGCAGCTCCTAGCTGGCACACACCCAGCTTCTTGCCTTGCCCTTCTTGCCCACCCCACTGCTGGCAGATTCCTGCCTCTGCAGACTGATTTTAACCATCTGAACCTGCTTTCTTCCAGGTGTTTCCTTGGCATATTCAACATTTGTTGCATACGTATTTCTGCAACACGTGGCTTACCAGCAAACACTGTGCAGAAAAGAACATACCTAAGTACAAAAACTACCATTTCATGGCACAGCCAGCTGAAGCCAAAGAGATCCAAAGTGCTAGAAAACAATGGCAAAAGCAGTCAGGAGAGAAGGGAGGAGATTCTTGCTGTAGAGAAGTAGAGGAGAAAATTACTAAGTCAGCTGGCCTTGGGAATGGGCAGAGGTGAAACAGGTTTTGAAGGAACTGATCTTCACCAGCTAAAGCAGAAGTTGGGACTTGAATGCTACAGTGGAGTGCATGGAAACTGCAGGAGAACAAGCTCCTCTCACACAGCAGCTCTGACTTGGCCAGGACTGGCCTAATGCTCTGGGTTGCCTGGACCTGACTGCAGTGGGCATTGTCTGGGACAGGCTGGCTGGCTGTTCCTTCAGGAAACCCCTGGCTCTGAAGGTTTTCACTTGGTGAACAAAGATGCTGCTGCCATTTACTCACCTTTCACGTTCATCTTTCATTTTCTCCAGCTCCTCCTCTTTAAGCATGCCTTGCTTTGGAGCCCCCTTCTGATCTGCCTTCCCACTTTTATCTTCTTTCTTCTTTCCAAATCTGTTAAAGATAACAAGTAAGGAGTCATAAGGAAGTAATTACAGAAGAAAATACAGTACTTATCTATCATAAACCACAGAAATTTTAGGCAATCAAAACACTGAGGTCTTATCTTAAGTGACTCATAAATTTCCCACATTGCAAGGTAAGTTATCAGTATTACCTGGGCCATATGCAAGAGGAAGGACTGGTTACAAATTGATTTGGACCCTGTACTTTTGAAAGCTATTGCTTCAAACAGAGTTGAAAAGCCCCACCAACCTGAAATGCAGGACATTGCAGAGTTGGAATATTACCATGGCACATTTTAAAGTGGCTGAAGGTTCCTGTTGCCACACAACAGCTCTCTGAAAGTCATCTGCCAGTGGCTGTGGTGTCAGCACCCTGACTGGGCTGCTGTTCTGCACCTACCAGTAACTACTGTCTCTCATTCATGCCACCCAAATTTTAGGATTTGTTCTTTGCTTAAATGAGGATGCAATCAGAAGAATAAAATCTTGCTTTTTTCCAAGAGTACTAACAGTTCAGAAGAGCTCTTTTTTAAACTTCTGGGGTTTTCTTTCTGCCTAGTAATATACTACCATGTAATATTTATGCTGTGAAAGTCCTCCAGAGGCCCCAGTGGGTTTGGGGCTTCTACTATTGTTTTATACACTGTACAAATATGCATAACAAGGCTGTGCTATACAGACTATAAAAGGTGGCTGAACTGGGAGCTACATTTAATTTCTGGTGGAGTTAGACAGAATACTAGGGTCAAATATGCTCATGAATTATGGACCAAACAGTTGAAAAACCTCCCCTCCTCTTCACCAATTTGAAATTGTCAGTTCCACAAGTAAATGATCAACCTGTGTCTTCCCTTGCAAAATAATGTGTCCTCATATGCATGACAACAATGTAAAGAAAAGTAATTACTTTTTTCCACTAAATATACTATATTGCAAACTAATTACTCTGACTCAACACTGCAAACTCTTCTGTGAAAGTATGCAGCATCACCTTGGTGGTTTTTCTTTCATCCTTTTTATTTTTCATGTTAGCCCAAGCTGCCTCAAGTGGAACAGCTGAACTACTGTGCCTATACTTAAACTGTAAATCATTGACTTTATGTTTCTCCACTGACAAAATCAGAAATTTTGCAAATAGTCAGGCTCATAAGATGATGATCCAAATTTTTTGTGAATTTAATTAATAATTTTGAGTTTGTGGTCAAATGAAGTTACTGGGAACTCTGCAGCAAGTTTTCCAGACAGTAAGAACTTTGTTAGAAAGGGAATGATGGATGTGACAGACAGACACCTAGCATGTGGGACTAATAAAAAGGGTAAATACTACAGGTAGTAACATGAGATGCTTTATTGTGGCTCTGTCATGGACTGTGCTGGGGAGCAGAAAGAGTCCTATCAGCACATGGTTTTCTCTTTTTCCCTATGTGTCACAATAGCAACAGATGGTGTCTTACATTCTAAAGAATTTAAGGAATCCTTTGCTTAGAATATACATACACCTTGTCTACAACCAATCTTCAGCTCTTTTTTCATGGCACCTACTCTTTTCAGAGCCTCCAGAAATACAGTATATACTCTCTACACTTTTCCTGAGTGTAGAGCAGCACACTGAGTTCACTGCTACTTCCTGAGTTCCAGCAGTTCCAAGAGACTGGAGTCACACACCACATCAGAAGGTGGTGGTGGCAGTGAAGGCAGCAGCCAGGGAACACAAGAGAGAGACAGGTTGTACATACAGAGTGAGGAGAAAGAAAGTAAGATGGGTGCACAGGTATGAAATGACCCAGGTGGGAAAGAAAAGCCAGATGAAACTGCATATATTACTCTCTACAGAGATGCCAGGCAGCCAAACAAGAAATCACTTGGGTATGAGCACCAGCAGGCTGCTCCTGAAACATCCACCCCTGCTTTCTGACACTTGCTCACGCTGGGAAGGTCTCATGGCAGTTTTCTCAAGAGGCCATATTAGCACTTGCATCTTGGTCATAATCCAGCTCTGGTACTTTGTTTATATTCAGGCTGCCTGCATTTCTCCCACATTTTCAATTATAGGTTTGTGGAGTTTCATATTCAACTGTAGCATGTATTGATTTTGAAAACATTATTCTTGGGCATTTTGTATTGCTGCAGGGAGTTGAAGTTGGATATGTTGTATACTCGAGAGAAAAGTAAAAAAACTAGTCTTTAACATGCGTCCCTTTCAAGTCTAGATATTATTTCTTGCTTACTCGAGAAATACATTTTAAATAAAATAAAGTGACAATTTTGATTGCAATAACTGCCAACATGACAAACCTTAGTGAAAACAGTGCTGTTTGCTGGTAGAGCTGCTCTTGCCATAAATTTGGCAAGTTTCAGTGTAATTATAAACTGGGAATAATGAGTTGGTCTTGATGAAAACAACTTTTGTCGTGCTGCACTAAAGGCAGTATGGCCAGCAGGTTAAGGGAGATGATTTTGCCCCTGCACTCTGCACTCGTGGGAACCCATCTTGAGTGCTGCATCCAGTTTTGGGCTCCTCCAACACACAAAGGACATGGAGCTTTTGGAGTGAGTCCAGAGGAAGACACAAAGGCGGGCAGAGTGCTGGAGCACCTCTCCTATCAAGAAAGGCTGGGAGAGCTGGGGTTGTTCAGCCTGGAGAAGAGAAGGCTCCAGGGAGACCTTATAGCACCTTCCAGTGCCTAAAGGAGCCTACAAAAGAGATGGAAAGGGACTTTTTACAAGGGCAAGGAGTGATAGGACACAGGGGAATGGCTTTAAAGTGAAAGGGGGTAGGATTAGATTGGATATTAGGAAGAAATTCCTCACTGTGAGGGTGGTGAGGCACTGGCACAGGTTGCCCAGAGAAACCGTGGCTGCCCCATCGCTGGAGGTGTTCAAGGCTAGGTTGGATGGGCTTTGAGCAACCTGGGACAGTGGAAGGTGTCCTTGCTGATGGCAGGGGGTGGAACTGGGTGATCTTTAAGGTCCCATCCAACCCAAACCATTATATGATTCTATGACTGTTTTTTGCTTCAGACAGGTTTTGTGCAAGCTTGCACTGCAATTTTGACCTGTTACACTAAGTATGCAGCATATAGCTCAGGGCTAGGGAAATATTCAGATGCAAGGTTTTTTTGTTTGGCCTCTTCTGCACATTGCTATACCATAAAAATCCATTCTCTCATTATAATTGTTTTTCATTCGATTCTCTTATTATTATGTTTTTCAGCTCAACAAAAATCTTGCACAAATATTAGAAAATAAAAGCAGCAAAAAATTTAACATGGTTAAGAAAAGCAATATACACAGACAGCAGTAAACCACAAAGAACCCAGTATCATCTCTCCCTGAATTTATACACCCTGTCCTAAAAGTTATGGTTTGCTCACTGACGTGTTCTAATTGCCTTCGGCTTCTGATGATAAAATTAACTTCCAGCCATTGTAATTTTGCATGGGTTTGTGCACTATAGGCTTAATAGTCTCTACTGCTTATTGGAACAAAAAAAAAAAAGGGTAGTAAGAGCACCTGCTGCAGGATCAAAACAGGTTTGATCATCTTATCACTGGTATCAGTGTAAGGCCCTCTACTGATTTCAACAAAAACAGGATAAAATCGATTGTCAAATCATACTATGGAATTAATCAAATTCATATTAGAACTCTACGAAAACTGAACGGCTTTAGGATTTGAAAATGCCAATTCTCCTGGAAACGAATAATTGGAACTGTGGTAAAATCTGCCTTCCATATTAATACTATTGTCAGCAGAATAAAAACATTAATGAAAAATTGTATGGTACACAAATTTTTAAAATGTCTGTTTTGCTATACTGTGCACAGTCAAATTCTCTTCAACTTAATATCTAACGGATTTATTACTCTGAAAATCTTTTATAACAAATGGAGAAATATAACTAGAAGACCTGAAAACAAATGGATCAGCTGTATCTTCTCATTCTATAGCCATCTATAATCAATTTATGTCAAATGAAGCCACTGGCCATTGTAATGACAGTAAGAAAATAAATCCATGCTTTCCCAGGTTGAGTGAGTGCCCCAGTTCTTTGACTATCCACTGTAAATGCCTGGGAAGCATTGTTAAAGACGTTATAGCCCTATTAACCTTAGTATACTTTTCAGTTGGGAAAGTTAATATTCCAACTACTCAGAGCATAGTTCTGTAAATAAAAACATAAAGGGATTTTCTTTATGTGAACAGATCTTTGAGCACTTTGTGCCTTTGGGATAAGCCCACATGTGACTGTTGAAAATACACTGTGCAAGAGTGAGGCATTATCCTATTTCTATTAATTTCAAACGGTGCCCTGCAAACAACTGAAACTGTTCCCCATAGAAACATTAAGGGAATAAAGTCTCTGAATACCAAATGTATGTTGTCTTGCAGTATTTATTGCCATTCTATTGGCTATAGCATAAAAGCATATGTATGCTTCTTTCCAGGGATTCTAAGGGATAAAAATGAAAACAAACCTACTTCAGCCCTGCTCTGTTATTATTTGGGATAAATGTCTTGCATGCAAGACCTAAAGCTGTGGTCATGGCAACACTTTCCTTCCGTGTGGAGCCGTGGGCTTCCAGATCTCAAATGTGTTGATATTTGCTTCAAGGATTAAAAAGCAGGCAGGTCTATAAAGTCCCAGACTTCTAAGCAGCAGAAACATCTGGTGGGTGGAACCTCTAAGCAGCCTGCTGACTAAATTCAGCAATTTGGATTTCTTAGCTAATTCAGTTGCCCAAGACCAGGAGGTTCCACTGCTGCTTACAAGGTACATAATGAAAGTAAAAACATCTGTGGGAAAATAATTCAAGAGAGCCTATGACAGAGTCAAGCAAGATACAAAACCTAACACTGACAGAAAATCTTGACATCTCCAGAAATTATCTGCAAGAAACCAGATTGATCTGCAAAGTACATATAAGAAAAGCTCTGACTCTTAGTAATTTCACAGCAAAATGGGGAAAAATGCTGAGATTATTAAAGCAGGTCCCTTATGAAAGACTAGAAATAACTCTTAAAATTAAATTTAAATGTGAGTAAGAATGAATAAGTGAGAAAGAAAGATAAAGATACTAATAAGGTATGATTTTCAGGTCCACACAGGGACTATAAAAAGCTTATTAACTGCCACTACTGCCGTGTGTTTTAAGTTATTTTATCACTCAGCTTTTACGATAGAAGAAATACTCTAGAAGCAGAGCTGTGCTTTGATTAATTGCTTTCATACATACACTTTAACAGAGTATTAAACATTGCTGTAAAGATCCTTAGTGAGTCAGACTTGCTGGTGATTACAGGCCAGGCTCATTTTACATTCATGTTAATAGCAGCATTAATGAAATACATCTTTCACATTTTTAGTGGCTCTCTAAATACCTAAAAGGTTTGTTACTAAATGTTTACTTACTGGGCAGAAGTATACTATTGAATATTACACCAGTGGGATCAAGAGCTTTGCAACAGCTAAAAAAACTACAGGAAGAAAGGAACATGTTTTGGTAAAACATGCTTGACAATTTGAGAATGGAGCACACACAGCAAGGGCTGGGCAACAGTGCTCAAATCTTCACCAATATCCCAGAAGACGAAAGTATCTCCATGCACAAGTTAAACTTAGGGTAAAATAGCAGCTCTGTGCTGGGGGGCTGTGAGCCAGCAGGGGTTGAGCATCTCTCTTGTCCCTCTGCCAGCCTTTTGCTTCCAGAGAGTGGATTCCATTCTGTCTGTGGAGGATTTAGTCCTAGCAACATCAGGATGCCCTTCCCAGTGTATAAAATGCATGGCAGCAAAACCTCCTCATGACAAAGCCTTGCCCAGGAGCAGGCTTTGACCCAATCTCCCTGCTTTGGCAGGGTGAGAAGAAAGCCCCAAAAAGATGATAAACATGGGAGAGGGCCATTTCTACCCTTCCTGCTCCCTGCTCCTGGGTGGGTAGTGCCTCCAATTCTGGGCCGTGCTGTGTACAACACCAGTTCTGTTGGGTAAATTGGAAAGAGATTTGGAAAAGGAAACGGGAAAAAAAAAAAAAAAAAAAAGCACTTTTAGCTAGATTTGGTGAGGTTTGCTTGCAGGAAAGACTTGTGCAGCTAGGCTGCTGCCTCCCACTGCTGGGGCTCACTCTCAGGGCAGCAACAAGAGGAGGGCAGCAAAAGCAGCAGCTTTCCATGGCAAACAAAAGGGCAGCTTAGGCAACCAAAAATAGCTCCCCTGAAAAGGGAAATGACCTAACCTCTGATTTATTACATCAGTGGAAGCATGCAACAAATTGTTCAAGTGTGCTATTCTACAATTATTATTTCTATTTCACAAATGTAGCCAAAATTCATGAATGTGAGTATCCTCATATTTAGCCATCTTCAAATTATTTTGGGAGATAATCCACATTATTCTAATGCTGTGATCAGAGTTAAAATTATTATGATCAACACGAAAAGAAAAGGTTATGCAGAAGTTGCAAACATAAAGAAATCCACCTTATTATGCTCCTGTTCATCAAAATTAAACAAACAAATGCCATTTCTGTATTTTTGAATTTATTTTTTATTTACTGTATCAGACTGCTGTAGCTAGACTAAAATAACTGAACTTCCACAACCAGTCTAATGGGAGTAAAACTTATCTTTTTAAAACTCTGATTAAACACAACCTCCCCCCACCCATTTATTTCTTTGATGCCCAAATTAGCATCTTTTCTGCAGCATGCTGAATTAATTAGTACAGTGACAAAGAATTAGTCCAGATAAGATCAAAGCTGAAACCATATTTATCTGGAATTTGAAATTAAGAGCAGAGAGTATTAACCCTCAGCACTTCAAGGAGCTTTCCACATGGCACAATTAGTAAGCCTTCTGCGAGTTCATTCAAAATAAATCAACAGTGCAATATTTTTCCCCACTGAAGTTTTGCTAAAAGGAAAATAAATTTGCCATGAATTCTGCTACAATGTGAAACTGCCTTTAATGCAGACCCTGTACATGCTACTCATTATGTAACTTGTAGGCATCAGTAGAACAAAGCAAACAAAGCTGAGAAAAGATACTTAATCACATTTGTGTTAATGCTTGGATTGTCACATTATTCACAGATTTAAGGGCTACTGAAAGAATTCCCAGCACTGAATATGAGAAGCTGCCTGCTGTAACACCTCACAGGTAAATAATCTATAATCTTCAGTGGAGAGGGTCACACACAGAAACCAAATGTCAAACAGAAGCCTGAAATTACACAGTGAAGTTTGAAGTTTATTGAGAGCATCAACCATGTGGACAGCAATAAGGGAATATCTTCATTGCTGGTATCATTGCCTCGGATTTTATCAGTGTATATCCATATATATATTTCAGTACCAGATAAAAGACTGGAAGCCATTTCCCATGTGAAATGCAAGAGGCTGATCTTTTGCCTAGAAATTGCAGAATGGAGGCAATTTTTAAATAGTCACCGCAAAATCTTCTAACCCATCTTGCCAAAGCCTTTGAGCCTCCCAAAACCTTATTTTTTGAAATGCAGAACTTGCTCTTAATTTAGATAAAGGTGAGTTATGTAACTCGTTCTGGTAAGTAGGTACTAGGAAATCCTTACAGTAGAGCACTCCTGTTCATCTGTACCATATGCAAAATCTTACTTTTGTAGTATACAAAATGACCAAAGACAAAACTCAAGGAACGTGATGGCACCCTCAGACTTGGGCCACCTGAGCTGAAGTATAAACCCACAGAGTCCATCTGCTGAACCAATGGAATGGAAAACCTCTCATCAACTACTCTGTAAACATAGACAACGGAAGGCAGCTGTGAAGAGTCATCTTTTATACTTCAAGGAACTTATTTTTAGAAAACATGCTGAGGTAGTCTGAGTATTGGGGGCAGCATTTATGAAAAGGGGTTGCTACTACTATTATCTGACCAGAAAAATCATAATGTTCAATGGCAGCTATGCTCAATGGCAGTTTGCATGAAATGATGTTTTAATCATCCAGTGACCACATTCCAGTCAGCAGGACAAGAATCCTACATTACATATACCACAAAAGAAAAATATGCAGTAAACAAGGACAGCTGTGATTTACAGCTTGATCAGAAGGAGGAAAAAAAAATCAATTTATAGTCTGCCCAATGCAACAAGCTCTGCCTGTTTTTCCACCAGACTGTGGAATTATCCTCCACCAAAGAAAGAAATTATTCCCATATATTCTTATTTGTCCCTACTTCCATACAGCACCAGTCATTTCCCCCTCTTGGTTTCCCTTTACAAGCATGTAATTTCTTCTGAAGTGAATACTAATTTTGTTCCAAACTGTGTAGAGAAACATTGCTGTACCTACCCTGTATTGAGTCTGTAAACGGCAACCTGCCAACCCCAGGGGAACATGATAATCCCATCCATGTCTTGGGCATGGTAACTCCATATTCAAAGGAAAGGAAAGAACCAGCCCTTGATTCTGCTTTCCTAATTTCCATTTAATAGTCACGGGAAAGGGAAAGGGAAAAGAAGCAGGCAGTTAGGCTTGCTACTAATTTTTATGGAAATTTGTTATCCTCTGTCATGCAGCAAAAAATAAATGCTATTTTCTGACTGAACCTATTCCTCTAAGGTGCAGTCAGTAAGGCAAAGTAGGAGACAGAGACTGGCTGTGCAGTCTGCAGATGCTGCCAGAACTACTTGCTGACTGTGGTTTTCAAAATCCCGCAGTCAAGTGAGAGCCAGCACACCTCTATCCCAGCAGCACCTCCAGCCCTCTGCAGGTAACTGAGAGCCACTTGCAGGTGGGACAGTGAAAAGATCAACTGAAGGGAGCTAAAGGGTAGCTGTCTGGGTGCCAGATTTGACAAAAGCAGGCTGCTGAGTTATTTTTTTTGTTTCATGTTTTCTCCTGTGCTGTGTGTCTCTTTCCCCTATTACCAGCTACATGATACCAGAATTTGCTAAAGTATCAACTACATATATATGTACAGAATATGTATGTATTATGCATGTTTATCAGGGGAAGGACTTTCCATTTTTCTCAGATCATAATTCTCATGGTATTCAGTGCTTTTCTTAGCATTTTAGCTACTCATGCACTTTATGAGAATCTCCACTTGCACTACAAAACTTTTTGCTCAGCCCTCTTGGCTATGGAAAAACAACATAGAACTGTGACATTATCAGAACTGCAGCTACAAAACTCATGAGGCAAATTACGACATTTGCAAAACAAAACTGAAAACCTGCTACATTTGCACTTAGAGCCATGATATTTCGAGGTGTCAGATTTGCTAATCATCTCACCACTGCAGAGCTCACCTTCTCAACCAAATCACATGCCTTCCTCTCCTTACATGCCACAGTAGGGATTTGTTGGGGCTGCCTTCCTCTCCTTACATGCCACAGTGGGGATTTGTTGGGGCTTATCTGACTTTCATGAAGCAAACCTGCACATTGCAGGTCCCAACAAGATCTCCAAGGAAAAACACCCTTGAAAAATAGCAGGAATACAGAGGACTCTCCTCCCTGTTTCAATTGAAACAATATGGCAGTCTTCAAGAAGGCTCCATTCTGCAGAATATAGTGACTCTAATGAGTAGTTAGTGTTGAGCATATATCATCACCTCCATTCCAATATGAAGAAACTGAGTCACAAAAGGTAAAAATTACCCTATTCTCTTTCCCTACTGATAACCTCAGAGCTGTGATAACATTACCACTACATATCTACCTGCCTCACTTTCCAGCCAGTTTGCTATGGTGCTTTTCCCCCTTGACTATTTCCCCCTGTCTCCTTTCAGTTCTCTCCTCGTTCATTTCCTTCTTCCCCCAACACACTCGCTCTCCTCCTCCTTGCTCCACACTCCTTTCATATGCTCTGCTGCTGCTGCATTGCTACAGAAATACCTCTTGCTGGGGATTTCGGCTGGAGACTGCACAAAAGGAATGTGTCTTGGGCACCAGCAGTATTGCTTCTGAAATGCTGAGCAGCAATATGCAGTAAAGACATGCAGAGATCTCTACAGGGGCTGAGCTACCACTCTTTCTCAGCAGGATGCATTAGCCTTATTTGCGCTCAGGCTCAGAGCACTTGAGAAATTCTGAACTAAGAGAGCTCATGGTAAAGAGATGCTTTCGAAGGGAGACATAAGAGGCAGAGAGATGGCTCTCGAATAGGCAAGGGAGGTTGTAAAGGCAAAGAAAAAAACCTACAATGATTTGTTTTTAGGCTTCATAATGGACATCTAAAGTTAAAGCAACACAAATTGTCCCTCTGTGCCTTCACTATAGCTGGCATTTTTACAAAGCAGTAACATTCAAAACAATGCCAAAGTAAGAGAGGAGTTATGTATATACTGTATTTTGAAAGATGTGTTTTGGCATAACAAATAATAGATGTTTTTGCATTTTTAAACTGTCAAAATCAGTTATTCTGATAAATAATACCTTCCCTCCCTGGCCTTGGCTATTGTACATTACTAATTAGACATAGTAGTTTGTGGTTAATATCCTTTCCCACAGATTTATTATTAGCTTGTATATTCTTTTCAGTAGAATTGTGCTAATGGTAAGGTCTGCTGGAGGCCAACTGCATGAAGCCACTGGGAGGAGAAATCTGTTTGCCTGTCAAAACAGTGGCTATCAATTAGAACTGTAAATGTGATTCCTTTAAGTGTCTTGGATGGTAGCAGAGACTTCCAGTGATGGATTAGGGGGCTGAATCACTTTCATATTGTATTAAAGGAAGCTTTCAAGCAAACAGCTATCTTCGTGAAACAAATTCACCACTATTTTTAAGCAAGTCTAGAAGAACCTGTCTGACCTGCCAAAATTCCCCTCTGCTATTTTCCCAGAAATACAGCACTTAATGTGGCATACTGACAAAATTGAGACAAGATTATTCTGTGGTTTTCTTAGGAAAACTTGGCTTAGGATAGCTACAGCAATAGAAGAAAAAAACAATGAAGCTGCTGAAAAACACGATCCATAACAAAGAACCAGTGAGACAATGCAATTCCACTGTTCAGTGATTTGGGATGCAGTCCTGGCGCACAGATAGCAATTTCCCCTCTGATACGAGCACCCAGATCTCATTAGCATCACTAAGAGTTGTGTGGACATACTGATGGGAATATATTCCCCTGTATTTTGCAGGAAATTAACACCACTTGGGGACTGAAGGAGGCACTGTCTGTCACTCTCAGGCATACCCTCTGCCAGTTAATTAAGCAAAAACCTCTGCCACAACTCTCAAGAGGAAGCTCTTCCCTCTTTTCCTCGGTACAGCAAACCTGACATGAAGCAAAATGTCAGGAGCAGGACCTAGGAAATGGGGATGTTCAGGGAAGGTGAACTTCAGCCTGCATTTGCCAAGCTCTTCTGCCACTAGGTTTTGGTGGATTTTGCAAATAGTTATCAGGAATCAAATTGATTAGTTATAGGTGAGTTTAAGTTTTAAGAAAGTATCTTCAGCTCTCATACATGGTGGCTTTTAGTTACTGGTTATTTTCAGCAGAAGTAATCCTAGATGGCATGAATAAAAACCAGTCAGCCAGACTGCTAACCCTCCAGGACTCCACTGCTATTTTCATGCCAAGAGAGAGTGACTAACCAATACAGGAAAAAGCAAAGGACTTAAACACACTCACAAAACGTGGCTCTGGCAGCTGAAGGACAATGGCAGGATGGGGAAGGTTTCATCCAGTCATTAAACAACAGACTGTCTCATCAGGCTGATATACTAAACTGAACACATTATAATCCCTTGCTTGGTACCACTTTATAAATAAAAAATAAATATTAGAACTAAGTGACTGAAAGTTTTACTCAATTATATGAGCTACACAGCTCTGTCATATCTGTTTGCAATAGTATTGCTCATGAACTGTGAGCCAGAAGATTTCTTTGAAAGGTTTCAATGAAAACCTGTCAATCACTCCTGTTCCTTCAATCTTAAAATCTTAGCAATTACTTAAAAGAAGTAATTCTGGTGCAATCAGATAAAGAAACACATTTTACTGGACGAAGCCAGAGAAAATTGCAAGAATAGTGTTTGAAACAATGAAGTACATTTACTTTGCTGGCTATTACAACCACGTACCTTGAAATTGTACAAACACCATCAACAGCCCAGATTCCCTAAACTTTTTCCTTCTTGCATATTTCTTGCCTTTCACAGAGACTCCCAAACACAAGTGTTTATACACTATTTAAAAAAATAATTGCTATTCCTATTTATATTGCCAGACAGTTAATTTTTGTGTGACAGTGTAGGGGAAAAGCTCTACTTTCTTGTTCAGATACAGGAATGCTTTGTTCACCACACAAAGGCTATGACTTCTTTTCTCACGAATTCCACAGCTCTATGTCCTAAGGTTATATTCACTCATTCAACTATTTGCAATACCAAACCACTGGTGCTAATTTTACCTTGAGACCAAAATGAGAACAGATACCTTAAAAATTCTGCATGTTACCATCTTATAGCAAAGAAGTTGCCCTAAAAAAGATCTTCATTATGAGGGTGATAAAAAAAAAGCTAAATTCAAAGGCCATAGCAGCATAGAAGACTGAAGAACACAGAGGAAGTCTATCACTCATTTCATTAAAACTTATGCCACAGGAGCTGCCAGTATCACTGCATGAATAAAAACTAAATGGTGTTGATAAAAAACTACTCCAGGGTGTGTAGTCAGTCAATGAACCTAAGTCTCTTTTGTTTCCAAACTGTGCTTGATACAATCACAGTTTCTCCTGAATGCATTAGGCATAAGCCGTTGTCCATCAAACAGTTTGTAGGGGAAAACTCTGGCTTTCAAGTTACCCATGAATTACTGAACACAATCAGTATTCACTACCATGAACATTCTGCTTATTCATCATTAACTGTAACTGATCACATGTACTGTTTCTATTTCTTAACTTGATAAATCATTGTTTAAAAACTACCTTCACAAGCACGGGGGAGGAGAAGCCACTCTGCACTTCTTGAAAAACATGTTTTGGCTATGGGCCCGAAAATTTACTGCATTAAACCCCCCCGAACCATATGAACACAAATTGCACCACCCGAGTGCTCACAGTTGATGAATTACATTCAGCTGAAAGTATTTAATCTGTAAAACAAACTAGAGACCTGACTGTGAAACAACTTAAGCATCTGCATTTCCATTTCTTTGGCTGTATGCTTGGTCTCCTATCATAGGAAAGAGTGAAAAGAGTGTCTAATTTATCAACTATACCTACCACTCATCATTTGATCTCTCTATACCACTATTTATTTTGATTTATTAGGTACAACATTTAAACCAGATTTTTTTTTTGTCATGATAATTGAGTTGTCTTTGTAGTCTTATTGTTGTGTATATAGACAACTGCATCAAAGATATACAGAATTTTAGATGAAGTTGCATTATTGATTTAGAGTGCCATGATTTACGTTATTTTGTTGTGGTCTTATAACTAAAAAGCCCAGTTAACTGGCTCCAATCATGTGGGGACAATGAAATCCTTTTACCCCTCTCCCTGCAGTCATACATCTTCCTGCCACCTTTTGTCTCACTTGTACCACTGTCTCTTTTCCAGCTGCTGCTGGAAAGACAAGTATCACTACAAATATAGTCCAATGTAGTCCAAATATAGTTCAATGACTGAACAAAAAAAAAAAAGCTGTACACATGGAAAAAACATGCCCCCCAGTTCCACTCACAACAGCTGGAATTAACAACTACACCTTCTGTACTGTTAGTCATACTTCCTCTAGCAATTAGTAGGCATTTTTCTCTAAATAAGCAAAGTTGTAAAAGCCAGGTAATGCCCTAGTGCTTCTATTGGAAATCTTTAACAAAAATCACTAGTATTTAACAGACTGGTTGAAAACTGGTTCCAAATAAGACACTTTCCTGTTATGCAGAGGACAGTGAGAATTTCATCTTACCTAATGTGGCTAGTGCTGTTTGAAACAAAGGAAAAAGGAAAAGTAAAGAAATGAAGGTGCCTAAAGGTTCTCATCTTGCTCAAGACATATCCAGAAGCTGTAATGGAGAGTTTGAAAAACAAAAAGCTGTGCACTAAATATCTTGACCTGTGAGTTGACTTTACGTCTGCTATCAGCATTTTCAAAAAATGTTTAGTTGACACCACGTTCCAATTTGGCTTACTAGCACCAGTCAAAGCCAAATAGAGGCATGAACAGCTCCCCACCTGGGACATCCCTTCTCCTTTTTCCAGTAGCTGCTCCTTTGAATTTGAGCATGGCCTAGGAGATAAGCTCAAGATAAGCTTTCCATGTTATTGTGATTCCAATCACAGCCTATCCTAAGGAACATTCATTTTCCTGAAGCAAGGCCAAAAGAGAAAGGTCTATTTCATTCCAGCCCATCTTTTTAATTCCCCTAGTAGATGCAGTGTTTACCATTTTACAGAACAGCAGCTCAAAACAAAAGCAAACACCATGTTTCTCCTGTGGCATTCAAGTTCTCAAACCAGAGAAACTCCATGTCTTCTATTAGAAAAAGATGATATTTCTCAGATGCATTATTCTCCCAAATATCAAAAACAGCAAACTGGTTGAAAATATGAAAAAAATGGAATTTCAGCAGGACATAGAAAAGTTCTTCTAAAAGGAAAATCATTAAGATAAATCAGAAAAAGTCTCTCTTATCATCATTAAACAGGAACTTGAGCTCAGGATTAAACTTAGCCCGATCACTTATACTATTGATGACCTATTTTTTTAAATCAATCTGTATCATATCCCTTAATGTTCCACATATAAAGAAAACTCTTAGACCCCTTCCCTCCTGAGTCATCTAAGAAACTAGTGTGCTCCTCCTTTTCTGAACCTTATACCTAACCCAAATCAGGACCCAAAAATAACAGCAACCTGCATTCACAAGATGAAGACTCATCAGTCCTCCTTAAACTCCTTTTGTTACTGGCCTTCATCATTAGCCTCTGGGCCCTTCGACAGCCAGCAAAAAGCCCCATTCTTTGAGTTCTCTTTTCAGATCCAAACCACAGTCTGTTACTAAAATTGGCTCACTTTTGCCATGTCTAAGCCATGTCACTGCATAATCCTCTACCTGGGGACTGACTGGAACAATTTCTTTCTTGAGAACCAACATCTGTGAAACAGTGAACTTGGACAACTGTCAGGTCCAGACTTCAGTGATGTTCAGAGAAGAAAATTTTCTTCCAGTTTTTTATTTGTATTTTTGTGTATGTGATAGTGGACAGAGAAGGGACAGAAGAGGGAGTTAATGCAGATTGATACTACAGTCAGAAAGCATATGATAATGACTAGGAAGTGCTTCAAAGCTTTCTCAAGTTTTACAAGATGAACTATGTAACAAGGTAAGTGCTTGAAAACAACACTAGTTTGAAAAGCACAAGCTATCCTCTTATTTCCTGGAAAGTCATCCAACCCTAAGACAGAAAAGAAGGATGAACTCAGTGGGATAGCTCATTGTTAAATAAGAACTAATCTGGCTTCTCTCATGAATTTGCCATAATGTAAACCATGTGATCTTCCCACTCTGTCAACAAAACAGAAGTTTAATCCACGTGAATTAAGTTAATGTATCAATTTCTACAACTATCTAAAGCTCATGAAAGCCTGCAAAACTAGAAAACTGATATTTTTCAACTGGCTTTTGCCACTGTTGTGAAACATGCCTCTCCCTCCTCTCCTTAATTTTGCTTACATAGCATGATTTCCAGGGGCACAAAGTGTGGCCTCCTCCAAGCTGCAGAACCTGTCAATTCTATCCTCATACACACCCATACATATCCACACCCCTCACCTCACCTTGGCATTGACAGAAGTCAGCCAGTACTGGAACAAGTGGAACTCAAATCAGAATACACACGATTGTTTTGATCTGACATTAACAGTAGAGTAGAACTTGTTTTGTTCAATGAGAAAACCATGCACATCAAAGTTGAAAAAAAAAAAGTAAATATAGTAAATATAGTCAGAACTTCTTTGGTCCTACCTACTTTTACTTCAAGAACTCCTTCCAACCTCTCAGCTGAACTCCTAAACCACACCCCCCACTCATGCAAGACCATGTCCTGTACAACACCATATTGAAAAATGATGTTGCAAGGCTGCTGTTTAATTTTCTTTCTCAACATCCTTCTCCTAGACAGAATCTATTCTTAGAAGAAATGCCATCACTTCACATTTATTCAATGCCAGAGGTGTACCTATACCAACCTAGAAGTCCAGAATGCTCTGTTTGATAATACCTGAGGAGCAGGCAGACTTGACTATATTCCATCATCTACCCTAGCTAGTATTTTTTCCTGTTAGCAACTCATTGATAGTGTAGATTGAGCTGCAGAGAATCAGCTGCTGTTGGATGGAGGGGATCAGCACTAGCCACTGCCAGGGACCTCTCTCCCAAGGCTGCCCTAGAAACACATTCCTCCCAGCTACCTCAGATATCACTGTGCTTTCTCACTACTACAGTTGCAAAAAAACCCAAACAAACCCCATCAAATCTTTCCCATTCTTCCCTATCCATAATATTCTTCCCTATAATCCCTGTATCCCCTCCCTCTACATCTTGGATCTGCAGCCAGTAACTCTTACGAGTTCTGCTTATTATTATCATTGAAACTTGCATTAAGTACTTGACCTTCCCCTCAAAGGATTCTAACAGCCACCTGCCTGACACATCTCCCAAGCCATTCTGCACAGCTCCAGCCAATACATGGCTCAGCATTCCAGAAATGAGGGCTGGCACAGCAGCACTTGCATCAGCAAGCACCAGAGAGCAGGGCTGCAGCCAAGCACACAGTGGGCTATGGCCAGTGATCGGCACCATCGGCTCCAGCCAGCAGCAGGGCACACACAGGCACCTTGAACCCAGCTGTGCACACAGCCAACTGCAAATGTGTCCTTTCTCAACTCCCTTCTGAATTCAAAACAAACCAACTAGCCCAAAGCAGGCTCTGGGGAGAATACCTCTAGAAAGCTATCACTTCCAAGTGTCAGAAATAAGCAAAACATCTATCTTTCAAAACATCATTATTATGCCTTAGGTAGTTAGCCCTGCCTAATATCAGATACACAGGGAAGGATGGTAAAGTCTGGCTTAGAAATTTAGTTACTTCTATTTAAGAGACAATTAGTGGTCACTGAAATGATAATCTCTCCTGCCCCTCACAAATGCCTAAGTCAGGCAGGATGGGAAGTGAGCTGTGGTGTTCCCCTGCGGTGTTTGGGAGCTGCTTGCTGGCTGGAGGCACTGTAGGAAGCATCTCCACACCCAGGGCGCAGGGTCCTTGTGCAGGGATGATGGAAATATTTGCCTACTTAGTTATAAATATATTTAAATATGCACATAATCATATCCATATGTAAATACTCCACATTTTGCAGTACACACTAAATATGTACCTACTTAAATCATAGAAACCTAAGTAGGAATCGAACTTCCCTCTTTCTCTCATCACTGTGGGCCCAGCGCAATTCCTGATGAAACAAACAGCAATTTGTAAAGTGTCTTCACTGAACATTAGGCCTCAGAAGTCCACCACAGCTCTCTCCTGTACACACACTATCAAAATTCTTTAACAGCTTAGTATTTCCTGTGGCCACATATTACAGTGATCAGTTCAGACAAGGGAGGCCTTGTGAGAAGAGAGGTCTGGGAGCTTCAGGCTAGTGAGAGAGGAGAGATTTCCGCCTGTGCTCCTTTCAGCACGTACTTTTTCATCAGATAAATATAAATAAGTAGTACAGCAGTTGTTTAGTGAGCAGCTTAGGGACATATTGTTCCCAGTGTCCTAATTTTCCTGACACAATTGGTAAATTTAGACATCTAATTAACAGTCTGCGCCATTTATCAGGTTACTTGTTGCTGGGTTTTTTTTAAGGCCGTCAATTAAGCTTTCCATACCTTTGACATATTCTTCATTTTCAGACTGAGTCCTAGGTCTCTCGGAATGATTATGAATGCTTCTAACACATCCCCATTCTGTTTGTGTGGGCTTTACACAATCCCAGGGAGATGAACCAGGGTCATCTCCAAAGCTAGTTTTAAAGTAATACTGTAACACCTGCATGTGTGGGATGAAGCAGCCCAAGCAAGAGAAAAAAGGGAAAAATTTACAGTACATCTCTAAAAAGTTAGCTGGAGCACAAGTTCATTCAATAAGAGGCATTATGAAGCATCTGCATATTTGTTGACATTTTCAAAATTACATTTGCAACTCTCACATTTTAGGCCTTGCTGCTCTAGGTTTATAAATGCACATTTACCTTTGCTTTTTTACCCTCTTTTGTGTTAGTAGCTCTTGACTCTAGCATGTAAGATTTTCCATAGTGAAATATTTAACCCAAATGGTGACATTATGGGATGCCAAGTCCCTTTCATCACAGGAGGAGAAAAGGAAAGCAAGATAATTCGAATAAAAAAGAAGATCTATTACACATTCATTGCCACACACATACACAAAAGTAGCTTGCAATGCTATGACAGATACACGTTTTGTTTGCAAAGTAAAGAGTCTTTGACCAGACCAACACTGCAGACCTGCCTTAAGGTGAATCCTCTTTACAAACAGTGTGTTTATCAGCACTTCTTTACCAAAAAGTAACTAACATTCATGCAGCATACAAAGTACACCCCCTCACTTGCTTTCCCCACACAGTAAGGTAAAATGAGTCTTTAATTTTATGCTTAGCTAAAAAAATACAGCTAAATGTGTGTGGGCATCAAGCTTTTATAATGATATTCCAGTCTGAGAAAGGTGGATACAGTGTGAAAAAGAAGGCACGAGAGAAAATGAAGCTCTCTTCACCCCAGACATTTTGCTCCTGGACCATCCTGGTAATTGACAGAAAACCACTACCAGAAATAGGCACAGGAAGAAAAACCTCTGCAGAAGTATCCATTTGTTCCTGCTCAGATGAGGCACCTGTTGTTTTATTATGTCAGTAGTAACAACCCAATTAAAACCCCAAAGGTAAAACACCTTCAGGACAATGGACACCTTCATGTGTCCATTGACCACATGAACCCTGTTTACAGAAAAGCAAGATGCTAAAAATCAAAAATGCCTGTAATGAATGTTTAGTAGGAAAAGACGCTCCACAGCATTATGCAAAGCCAAGGAAAGCTTTGCTACACCTTCCTTTTCTTGCATGTGCTTTAAATGTTCAATTTTTAGGGTGGAGTCACTGTTTGCTTTGGCAGCTTCTATGAAGCCCCCCAGAACCCCCCACAGAACTGAAAGAAAAAAAATCTGACAAAGATTTGTAAGAGATTTAACACCTTGTAGTGACAAATCCTGTCTGACACCAATCTAACATCAAATAAAGAATGTGACTGTTAGTAGATCTCCTGACCTCCTGTACGTAAGTGTGACCTTACAGCCTGCAGCTCCAGGGCAGAGCAGCACCTCTGCTCTCCTGCATCCCTGACCCTTGGAAGGAGGCAGAGCAGCCCCTGAGTCATCTGCCGGGATGCTGCCCAAGGAGATGGGAGGAAACCCAACCACCCTGTCTCCCTCCACACCCCTGCTAGCAGCACTGCTGCTACCCTGTGGCAGCTGCAACCTGCTGGGAGAAGCCAGAGCTTCCAGGGGCCTTAACTCTGCAACAGATGACCAATTTTGAGTACTCTAGGCTCCTTAGAAAACAATCTCAGTGTGAAGGTTAGGTACTCAGGGAAACTAAACTGAGTTTTCAACAATATCACTAATGCTTTTCACTGCCTTCCTCATCCCTCCTTGAAATAACTGTAGCTGGGTTCAAATTTCTGTATTGTGCCTGGAAATGAGGGCTCTTGAACATAATTCAGTAATAATAAACTGCGCAGCATATGAGTTTTAAAGCTTCCTCTTTGATTCTTTTGGTAGGTCCTTTGTGCTGTGGACAGAGTTCTACAGGAAAAGCAGTAACTCAAGTTTGCTGGAATTGTGTTGCACACATGCTGGGAATACAGTCTGGCTGATAGAAAGAATTTTGTAGCATTTCCTATCAAGATATTCACATTGGAGATCATCACAGAATTCCAGAAATTCAGGACACAGGGAATTAATTTTTCTGAAAGGGATAAAAAATTAGGATTCAAAATAGAAAAAGCATCTTATAAATATAAGCACAAGGTTGTGACCAGTGGCTAGTGAAAATCTACACAATGTCTGTGAAGAGAATAATTATTACTGGTTGCCAAGGTGAAAGGTAGCACCTTTGACTGAAGAGTAACAACTAACCTGGGTTAGCAGAAACCCTTGATTAAAACCATTGTGTTTTACTCACTCTCTGTGGTTGATCATGCCTAGGGAGACTTCCTTCATTATATAAAGCGTGTAGGAGATAAATGGAACAAAAATCTCTAGGATAGTTAGGTCAGATGACATACACACAGTGACACATTTTCCTCTATGAAGCCAGAAATTTCCAGTCCTCAGACGTGACAGATGTGTCAAGTTTACTTTTCAAGGAGAGAAAAAAAAGGTGCTCTTGTAGTTCTGGCTAACCTTTGTAAAAAACCTTAATTCACAGAACAAGTGTGGAATCTTGTTTGGGAAAAGCTGATCTCCCGCTTCATGCCTTGCAGCTACTACATGCCTTACGTACCCTGACAAGATTTTGAACCAGACAATAAGGATGAAACAGAGGAATAATCTGTTGGGGCACTGAGAGGGAAGCAGGGTGGGGGGGGGGGGCAGGATGAGAACAGCAGATGGTAACATTTGTTACATTTCATTTTTACAGTCCAAATAAGTCTAAAACCCAAAGCAACTATGCTGCTCCAATGTAACTAAGCACTTCGCTAATGTGAAAAACCTTTCTTTATGACACACATCAGAGTACAGAAGAAAGTTGCCTCTGAATGGCCACTCCAAAAAAAACCCCATCCTAATCAAAGACATTTGCCAGCCTTACCAAATACAGATGCACAAAGTTAGGGGCTGGAGAACATCTCTGTTAGCAACAAAAATTGGCAGCAAGTCTTGGGTAGATTCAAGTACCTTAAAACAGAATTTAACTCTTCATCATACAAAATCCTAAATAGAATTGGAGGTTCTTCAGAAGAAAGACCAAACATACAGAATAATGTTGAACACATGTCTGTCCTCAGTGTACTTTTAACTCAAACTCAAGCATTTAATCCAGACTAGCACTCTCTAGTACATGAGAAATGAGTATGAAGTACTGAATTTAGTGGTGTGGAGGGAGAAATGCAAAAGTTACAGAGGATTCAGCTGTGTTCTCCCCACAAAGAAATGCCCAGCTTCCACAGCTGGCTGTTACAACCTCGAGAACATTGGTTTTGTAGAGTTACAAGCACATTCCAGAAACTTATGAGGCACTGCACTTACCTCCATAGAGAGAAACTGCTCTTTTCTTTGGAAAATAAAACAGTAAACTCAATTTTCTAAAACACATCACAGGGAAGACTTCATTCTATGTTATCTGTGAAGAATTAAGTACAGATACCCAGAGCACAAAATATAACTCAAAAGTAATGGGCTCTGTGATAAATTAAGACATTCCTTTCATAGATTATAGTGCATTCCTGTCACATTAAGGCGTTTTTGAGCTAAAAAGCCAACCTAGAGATTGATCGGATATTTTTTCAATAACTGAAGGGATTAAATGCCAACATTTATGTTCCAAATAGTTTTCCTTCAACTTAATTGAGGATATTTTTCTGAATGTTAAAATGAAATAAAATCAGATATATGATTAAGCACTGTGTTACCAAGTTAAACTTTGGAGCAATGCTACAAAGCATGAGGAACAGTGGGTGTAACTGACTCATATATTTGAAAAAAGTAGAAGTCCCACCACTATAAATGGTAATATTCAAAAACTCCTTAGAATCCCTCTACCTCCCAGCAGTGTTCATCAATATATAATTCATTTTATGTACCTATGCAGAAGTTGAAATAAATATCTGGTATTTATAAAGTGACATACAGATATTTTTTATTAAAACTATTACAACACTCCACCCAGAGCAGACTAGCTAAATCTTGGATGCAATTGAAAAAAACCCACCATAAGAAACTTACTAGATATCTGTTTGCTCTTCAGACCAGTTCCT
The DNA here is from genome assembly GCA_024500445.1 of Entomyzon cyanotis. Classification (NCBI taxonomy): domain Eukaryota; kingdom Metazoa; phylum Chordata; class Aves; order Passeriformes; family Meliphagidae; genus Entomyzon; species Entomyzon cyanotis. The sequence continues at coordinate 14,717,329 of JAKEPQ010001027.1, read as the reverse complement.
AATATCCACCAAGAAATTCAGCTGCCTGACCTATGCTGCCCAAGTTACCCAAATGAATACTTGGGAAAGGCAAATAAACAACATAAAACAGTAAAGCTAAAGAGATTACCAATTTCTCTCTTATTTCCTGCTGATCACTGCCAGACTATGTTTCTGCCCCAAAGTGCAGGCTTCATTATTAAAGATGGACAGAATACAAGCATATTCAGCAGAGGCCGGCTGTTCAGGAAATAGCTATAATTTGGTAAATAGCATAATAAACACTTGAGCATCCTTGATGCAATGGGTAATGAGCCAGTGCAGTCCTAAGTATGCACAAAACAATGTTAAGATTATGCTGTATTTCACATTATCTATCTACACACACACGTGCAGATGTCCATATAATATTTCAACTACTATGTTTCCCTTCTCACACACATTTATTACTTTTTCCTCTGCACTCAACCAGTCATTTGTAAAAGAAAGCAACATTTTACTTGCATTCTTTGCTCTTTCTCTTTCACTGCACTCCTAGTATACCTACACAAACCATCAGAAGCTTTTGTTCATCATGGCAACCGAATGCATTACACTCTGAAGCACCAGAGATTCTGGAACTAAATGTAATCTCACAGCAAGTCATCAGCATGTCTATAGCCCATGCGGTGGAAAGCGATTTAAATCCCCAGTCTGTTCTCCTTGCCACCATGGAGAATAATGACAAACCATAACATATCCCATTCATCTAACAGCCGAAAGGGTAATGAATTACAGAGATAGTTCAGCCACTCATTATTAAAAGATTACAACATTAAAAATGAAGTGGTGGGGTTTTTTTTAAAGGCAAATGATCATGTTTTCATATAATGCAAGTGAAACTATACAATATTATGGATTCCCAGCTACATTGTAAGAAGCTGTTTGTAACAAAGGCTTCAAATTGAATTAGATTTAAAGTTAGCACTTCTCTAGCCTGAAACTCAATCCCAATTCATACTATTTTACTCTTAATACTGAAAATGTCAGTATTTTCTAACTGGTGTCTCTAGAATTTCGTGCTATTTTTCTCTGACAGCATTACCCATTTTCAATGAAACTGCACATGCACATAACCAGTTTTGCTTAATACCATTCTTGGTCTGGATTTAAAAAAGAAAAAAAACAAGAAAAAATACCAAAAAACCAAAAACCCATCAAAAAACCCCCAAACCACCACCAACAAAAATAAAAGGAAAACCACCAAAACCACCTAATATCAACAACAAAAAATCCACCACAAAAAAACCCCAAACCAACAAACCCTGCCCCAAACCAGTCTACATTACATGGTGCAAACGATGAAATACGTAACTGGAACAAAGTCTCTACATGACATGCTGGGCTTTTAAGCTATGCAGCCTACGGTTCCAAGAGAAATACCAGTGGCTTCATTTTAGAACAAACCTGTTAAGTTTTAGTATCAAAAAAAGTTCTTTATCAAACAAGCATCAAGCGAGCCCTTATATCCAAGGGATCTGGTTACCCATAGACTTTTCAGGTTAATTCAGTGACAGATGAAATATGTACATAACTAAAACTGCTCAGAATGTACTTTGGGTAAATGCATGTTTCCACAGGAGACTACTCAATCATTTGATGCAGGACACAGCATCATCTAATATAAAGAGACTTTTTAATATAGAACATCTGCAACCTTTCCATCAGCTCCATCTAAATGTCTACCCAGGGTCAATTAAAAAATACCTCCAAAGTTTGATTCATAACTTTTTCATTTTCCCAAATACACTTCTGCTGTTAGCAGGGTAGGAATTGGGAGGTGGCGAGAGGTGGGAGGAGAGCAGAAGGTCTACAAGAAAAATTAGGTTGTCAGAAAATGTCAATAGTCACAGCAAATCTTCTGTAAATGATTTTTGAAAGTCTGTTTCACTTTATGTACAGCTGAACAATAACAAGCATAATGCCAGCTTTCATTTTGGAAACAAGCTGCAAAGGGCATCTGTATATGGACACAAACTGTAACCAGTTATGACATGAGAAAATCCTGCACTGGGACTTCTGTGGGGCAGTCTTTGAAGAAAGTATTTCCTTGGCTGGCAGAGGCAGGGGAAAGCCTGGAAAGCTCCTGCTACAGGGCTCAAAGGAAGGGAGTGAAAAGTGATTGTTTTATCCCTAACTGTATTTCCCCTGTTCATTCATTCACATTATACGGAAGGTTTCCTTGCAGTGACTGGGAAGAGCTACTGGAGGGTGGATGCACTGCTCTTGCTGTCCCTTATCCAGCAGGACAGGGCACTGTTGTCCCTGTGAACACAGGGTGGGTGGGGCTCGGGGGATCCAGAGAGGAGAGCGCTGCTGAGGAAGCCCTTAAATCAGTATTATTCTTCTCTTTAAAGAAGACACACAGTGTGAGCCTCACTTTTAACAAATAAGAGGCATAAAGGAGGCCAACTACATGCCTCGATTTTCACATTTAGTATTCCCTCTCCACTCCTGGAGAGCTGCCATCATTCTTTAATTCTCATTTTCATCTTATAACCTTTCAGCTGAATCTGCTGAGTGGCCTTCCTGTGAGCACGGCTATTAGCCCATGATGTTCAGTTTTACTTTGAGCAAGTTTCTTACTTTCCTCAGAGCACTCTGAATGCCACAGTAAATCCTAGCAGATCCTCACGGGCTGCAGCAGGGCCTGGATGGCCATTGCCATCTGTTCCTCACAGCCATGAGGCAGTGCCTTATCAGAACCTCATTATTACTACTATAGACGTTTTTGGAATCGTGAGTTGATTTCACAGGAAAAGTCCTTTTTAGCTCTGCTCAATGTTCTAGAAGCGTCACAGGCCAGATTTTTAGAATTAAGAGCAGCAATGACTACACAAAAGAAGTTATATTTTTCAGTCCCATCACGCGTACTTTTTATGATGTTTAACCTTGGGTATGACAGTCACTACAGGCCTTTTCCCGAAGTACTATAAAATACCATTTCTCTTTCCTAGGATGGTACACTTTACTAAGCAAGCAGACTGTGGAGGTTACTGGGTGTGTTTGTTTGGTTAGCAATTTTTCTATGTTATTCAGTCATGTCACAAATGGATTTTTTAAATTGTCAAGTTTTCTTGTATTCTCACAGAAAGTATTTTCACAATAGGTAGGGGATTTTAAACAAAGTGGCTCTTCACATCAATATCCATCTCAGTTCTTATTAAAAGGGTCTAAAAATTAAAAGTGAGGATAAAAATGCATATTTTTAACTGACCCAACCCTTTTCTTTTTCATAATTAACCCAATAGGAACATTTGAGTTTTGAAACTTTTGTCTGAACACAGGTAAAATATTGTATGAAAATCTAAAAATTCACAGGGCAAAAAGGCCTGTTTCATCTCCTACCCAACCCAGAGTGTTACACAGCAGAAATAGGACTTTCACAGATCTGCTGCTTCTGGGAATTCTGCCATATATTAAGTAAATAAAATTAGTTTCTCCCATTTTTCACTCATTTTAACCCTAAACCCTAGCACAGATAATAGACAAAAACCTGCCTTTTTTCTTTTTTACGAATTACCAAGGCTAAATTCCATCCATAATTATTCTTCTGAAACACAAGCAGAAAGAATGGCATTGTAGAGACGCAGCTACAAGATTAATTTGGTCTCAGACATCTTTGTATACAAGCAGGAATAAATGAGTAGCAGAAATATCTCTAAGTTTACACTGCAGTTTTCAGGGCTATCAGTTAAAATTTATTTCTGAAGAAAAAGAAACCTGATATTGAGTTATTGAAAGAAACAGAGAACTTCAATATATTGGTTTTAGGTTCCCTATTCAAGGAAGAAGTGGACCTTACAAATTCTCAGTGTCTCAAGCTAGGATTTCCCCAGAAAGTCTGAGAAAATATTCATCACTCTAAAGTCCACACAGAACTGGGACTAGAGTTAATTCTCCTACACTCCTACAACCCAGAGGAAAAAAAAGCATTAATCACAACTTCATGTTGGTTTGCTACAATACCACACTTGTTTGCATCCAGGAACAACACTCTGTGGGTCTCATCCACTACAAGACTTCCATGAAGTTCAGCAAGCTTTGACTGGAAAATTTTGCCACAAAGCCACTACATGTTTGTATTTCTGCGGCTTAAGACCAATCCATATCTCTTTGAAACATCTGCTGTTATTTATTTCAGGAAGACTTTCAGGTTCCAGGATGTTCTCCACTATTTTGAAATGACTGTTGCTTATCTAGGCTCTCCAAACCCTTCCTTCTGATCGCTCTGCTCTGTTCCACTTGGTGTTACTACTGCATTTTCTGCCACCAGGTCTGATTACTTCTGCAGCTGATCCTGATTCCTTCTGCATTTGCCATGAAACAATAAACACTTTAAATCTTACTGTTGACCATGCAAAATTCAGTCTGATCACCTGGAATTTTTGTGTTGTCATTTAAATGCACAAATGGCACCTGTGCTAAAGTAAGAGGTTATAAAACCTGCTTGCTGCAGTACTTTATCAGCTTTCTTTGTTCTGTGTTTGAGAACTGCTACTATATATTGACTTTAATAAAGTTTTGTTTTTTCAAGAGACCAACACAATTATTACAAGTCCAAGTTCCAAAATGAACAGATACTGAACTGAAACTGCTGTATTAAAGGTCTGTAACGATCTTTCTTTGCTCAGCCAAATGGATTGTCATCTGTGTTGATTCAATGCAACTCCTCTGTGCCATTCAATACAATTGATCACAAGATGCTTTTATAGAGCATTTGGTTATCCTCGAAATTTGGCACCCAGGGGTCCTGGAAAATGCCCACAGCTTGAGCTGTTTTTCAGTGAACACCTTTCTCTACAGCAGATAGTAAAATTGTACTTTTTCTTATCTTGCTCCTAAAATTCCCCATACGCATCCAGAGAAATTCTGTTTAAGTCTCACTGTCTCATTCTTGATAGCAACATCCACTTGGTAATTTTAATTAAATCTCATGGCTTCAATTATCTGTATACAGACACTGTATCAATTTAAGTTGCTTTTCAGCTTGGCTTTTTTTCCCCTCCTCCCTGATGTTTTATTTTGGTCTCACTCTTCTGTTTGGTCAGCCTTTGAAACTGGGTCCTTGAGAAAGCTACCGACCACAATTTAAAATTTTTAATTGTTTTTTAAAGCTCATTTTAAGTCAATATTTACAAACAGAGTGAAAACCTCATACTTCAGTGCTTAATTTGCAATCTTTTCCTTTTTGCTTATAAATTAGAGCAACGTTTATGCAACTAATTTAATTTCATATTTTTTCTCCTTGTCTGATCAATGCTAAATATGACATTTCCTCTGATTTATATTACAGATTTCCATATCAACCTTTATACTGCACACTTGGTTTAGGGCTGCAGCTGCTCTGCATGGTGGATATTAAACAGAAACCTAGATGTACAACATAATTTTCCATTTACTTATGTGGAAACTTAGGGATAGAGCTGGTCTATACATAGCTGGACAACATAAAACATTAGTCCCTGTAGAGAAGAATTTCTCTCTACAGAAGTCGTGCTCGCAGTTTCAATCTGACTTGCATTTCCTAAATACAACACATAAGATCCCTCACAAAGAAATCCACTGAAGTAATGAGAGCCCAAATTCACCAAGGAATTTGCTGCTGTCTACCTGGAATGCTAGGACTTTCAATTGAGCTTTAATGATTGTGCAAAGTCATTACAATATTGCTGCAGTAAATATGGTATCAAAGCCAACAGACACCAATGCTATCGCAGGCAAACAGCCTCGTGAGAGTGACTTAACCTTTGACCAGCAAATTTGATCTCTTATAGGCAATTTGTGTCCCAAGGTACACAGCGAAAGGCTGACATACACAAAATAAACAAAGACTGAGAAAGACAATAAACTGACAGCCAAGATCAACAAATGGTCTTGCTGTCCCATGAAGCCATTAATACAATACTCTGTCAAACATGCTTTTTGCCAGGCGTGGGCTGTTCCAATGTCTTTGAGTGCCTGTGTGACCTTGAGAAGATGAAGCAGATGTAGTGATGTGACAAGACCATTCTACTGGAAAGAAGCTCCTTTTAGCTTACAAAGCTTCTAAGCACCTCCTGGTTCCCCTCCCCTAGAGGAACCATTTATAGTATATTATAGTATGCAAATGTAAATTCATCACCTCCTCTCCTAATCTTTTGCTGTTCTTATAATAGAGACAAAAATAGTTTGTCAAAAAGAGAGACCCAGCCTTTTACTTGATATTCTGGAAAGTAATATACAATACTTTCAAAGATTTATGTGCTAATACATGAGTTCTATAAATATACAAGTATAAGGTAACAGGTTAAAATAGCAAAGGTAGAAAATTTTGAGTTTCTACATGTGATGAATGAATTGTACTCACACACACAATCTTTACCGACAACAAACACATTTCCTGAAAAAGTTACCTATATATTTTCATTTTAGCTCCACTGTTGCCTTTTACTATGGTGTGAATGCATTGTTTTAATAAAGACGTAGAAGAAGACAGAAGCACATACAATATAGCTGTAGTCTGTTGCTTTGTTCTGCTGGATTGAGGCCTTAACATTCAGGTAAATCTTAACTACTCAGTTATTCTGAACTCCAATCCTCACTTCCTCCCCCCCCCCCCCCCACTACTCTAGAGGAGCTGGTTACTTTTTTTTCCTTTTTAATCTTCTCTAGTGAAAGATCATTTTGTCAGTGCTTCACTTTCATTTCCATACAAGTGCACGGACAGCAGTTTATGGTATAATATAAGTTTTCTGCAGCAGATCTAGGGCCAGCAGTGATCCTTCTTCCCACTATGACAGGAACATAATCTTTCAATTTCTTTAAACTCTAGCCTAAAACCAAAAAAGATTAAACTCATTCTCTCCAATCTGAATATCCCCACAAGACAGAAGAAGCTGGTATTTAAACCAGAATAAATGTTAAGGATGAACTAAATAAATATACTGTTATTGGAATAATTTTGTTAGCATATTTTAGACTGCCTAGAACTTGGTGCGTTTCTAATTAGACAACTAGAACACCTACTTTGAGTGTGGCTTCCTTCCTCCACTCGAAGCATGCCAGAAACATGTAAGTCCTTGTAAAATACTGAAGTATCTCTAAGACACAGATTTTTAATAGTATTTTCCATGCAGGAGATGCAATAACCCAAAATTTGCTTCATTTCAGCACTGGGGACTAAAGCCAGTTATCCACTCAGAATTAGTAAGATCACATCGCCAAATCAGTTTTCCCTACTCACAGGGTGCAACAGACTTCACAGGCAAGCCAACAAATGGTGTAGTTTAGAGAGGACCAGCACCACAGTATTTAGAGGTTCTCACAGTGGCCTTACAGAACAGTGTCAGCATTCACACCACACACACGTAAATACAACTTGCACTGTGCAATTACTGAAATTAGCAAACATCTGACCTGTAAGAACAGAGCAGCTGACACCACTGCTATAGGCAGAGAGGATTCAAAGCAAATCTACACCTAGAAATTTCTCTTCTTATCTTCCCAAGCCAATTCAGCCCAGAACTCCTGGAGCTCTGCCTGATCCTGCCTACAGCACCCTCCACTGCTGCAGATGATTGATGGTTTGGGAAGCAACAAATGACAACCAAGCTAAAATAGCCTAAATAGGAATTAATTATAAAAGAGATGAGGCGGAGGTCTTCAGAGATGAAGAGGTACATTAACCTATTGCAGCACTTACAATCATAACAATCTGCCATTTTAAAGGAAAGAAATATTTGCTAATTTCTTTCTGAGTATCTAAAATTATGTCACTCTCTGGTGTATCTATACACAGATATAGTCATTTAAATTAATCTGCAGCTGTATTGGGGAAATTTTTTCTCAAAAGCAGTGCAGTTTGGTTTTGTGAAATCTTCATTTTGACAAAGATTTTTATAAAAAACATTTACATTGCAGCCTGTATCAAACCAAACAGACAAAAAAAATCAATAATTTAAAAACATGTAATGATATGAAGACTAAATGAGTAAAAATTAGCTTCCTTGAGAGTCCTTCCTCGCTGTCTGTTCTGGAGGCTGAACAATCCAAGAGCATGTGAATGAAAACAAACGCTTCCAAACACTGAAGAGGATATGGAAAGCATATTTGCAGGGGGGTGGGGGTAGACACAAAAAGGAAAGCTAACTTCTTTGAATTGGTTATTTCCTCAATCAAATTTTAATTAAAAACAGAACATTAGGATGTCTGTTACACTGAGCTACTGTAATACAGATTTCCACATCAGAGGATGAAAAGCTAAAGACAAAGATGACAGAGGTAGAAGAAACAGTGCCTGACTCATTACTCACTAGGCTTCCTTGGCTAGAAGGAAAACAGCAAACAACAATGGTGGCCTTCTGTCACCAGAAAATAGCTTTACAATTCTATTTACACATTACTACCAAACAATCTTATGATAATCTGGGGTTAGTGTGGGGCCAGGTACTCACTATCAAGTAAGGGACAACAAACGGCACAGGCATACAGTTCATTCCTTCAAACCCAATACTGAAGTTAAATGCTAAAGATATATAGCAGATACTTAGAGGCTTATGTATCTTGTACTAAATATACACACAGACAGAATTTTTAACACACAGAGGGGGACAGTTTTTTTCATGTCAGCATTTGGCTAACATTTTATATTTGTCCTGGTTACTTTTTATTCATTCTTTACTATTTCTTCTCCACAACTACAACAAAATAAAGCAAAAGTGGGAAGCTGCAAGAACAGAAAGGGAAAAAGGGGACGACCTCTTCATTTGCACCCCTGAGAATTATTCTGAGACCTCTAAAGAGCCAGATCAAATTCTCTCACAATCACCAGGGCTAAGCCAAGACCCTAGAGATGTCATTTTCATGAATAAAGGAAGCAAGTAGGGGAAGATTCTCTGAATGTAAATATTTTTGTGAGGGGAGCACTCAATAGCATAATTAACTTCTATGGAAGATGCCCAACAGCACTGTGACCACTGAGAAATCAGAGCAGTTGCTGCTCTGACAAGGTGCAGAGTAGAAGCAACTCAGAGGGCAGAGCCCAAACTAAGGAACTGTGCTGAGCTTATTACTCAAGGCTCTACATAAGCTGGGTGACAACTAGGACAAGAGAGAGCCCAGGGTGCAGAACAGGGTAGAGAGAGGAGGAAAAAATAACAGAAACAGAAACCTGGTGACAAACAGGCATTGTCCAGGATGAAGGGCTGGAGATGATAGAACACCGGTTACCTGCTAAGTTAACAGGTGAATGATCAGTATCAATGGGGGAAAAGTAAGTCATCCTCTGAGAGAGTGGAAAGAATCCTAGAGACTGAGGAAAATTAGTTTGAGAAAATCATATGAAAGCTTACTACTTCTTCATTTTAAGAATAAAACTATTTGCCTGCTATACTGTTACAGGAGTAACCAGACTAGTTTTCAAATGTATTTAATTTTTAACAGGTTTAGCTGAACAATGATAATATGAAGCAGGGAAATGTTATTTTCATTTGTACAAGCACAGAGGATAACTTTTGTGTAAAAACTGGGGCTCAGAGCAGCTGAGTTAACCAGTGATTCCCAAGAAATCAGCAGCAGAGCAGGCATTTGAAACAAAGCCTCTCTCTCATAGGATCTCCTAAACCTTTTCTTATCTAACCCCAAACCTAAAACTTCTCCTATCTCCTAAACCATCTCTTCTTCATTTTCTTTCAAAAATCCTGTGTGGAAAAAAAGAGGGAAGAAAGAGACAGAGTAGTTCAAGGGGTCAGGTTTCTTCTGAAGCTAGCATACTTCATATGCTCTGAAATTGTGACTACCCCAAAAGGAGCTTTGTTCCTTTCATATGTCAGAAAAACAAAAGGTCAGCCCATTGAAATATTGGTCAGGTCTGACTTTCTTCTATTAATAACAAGTAGAGACACATTTTTTAAAGTAATAGTTAAATAAATGACCACATGTCTGCAACCATTTCAACTTAAAATGTCAACTGGATTTGAGATGCCATGTGCATTTAATCAATGACTCTGCACTATAATATAAATATTACTTTGGTTTGACTGCGTTGTGTGGCATAAATCATAATTCAGTGAGATGAGTACATTTAATTTTCTCTACAGATGGCTGTTAATGGCAATACCTATTAAACCAGCACCACCAGCACTCTGTAGTTAAGGAATCTGTCAGGAGTCCCCTTCTGTATAATTTCTCTGTTAATTGTTGTCTCTTCCCCTAGCCCCAGCCATTTACCAAGTTCATGTTACAGGAATTACTGAATCAAAATCAGCAAAAATGTGTAGTTTTTTTTGGTCTCAAGGTAGAACTTATACTCTGCACTGTATTCCTGAGCAAAACATGTATTTATTGGTTAAGATGCAGCTCAGGAAGCCTTAATTCAAATTCTTGTGGGCATGAATTTAAACCCTCTAGGACATTTAACCATAATGCATCTGTACTACCTACAGAAATATCCAATGTACCACATTTTATATAGAAAACATGGAATTCAAGTTTTATCCTCAGCTACATTTTAGAGGAATTTTAGAGCAAGTAACAGCCAACTCCAGTAAATGATGGATGAACACAGTGCTGTGGTGTTCAGTATTCCTCAAGAATACACTCTGCTTTCTAGGACTCTTCTGGCAGAACACATTTCTTGGGAGATTAGAGACAGACACTTAGAGGAAATATGCTACCTCCTGAAAATACCTGGAGTTTATTTTTAGCAGTGTGGCATGCACAGAGGTCAGTATTAAACAGGCGAGTATCCATTTAAGTAGAATTTAGTGCACAAAGTTAATCCTTACAGACAAAGCACTCTGCAGGATTTTGTGGGGTTTTTTTTGTTTGGTTGGTTTTTTTTTGTTGGTTTTTTTTTTTTTTGCTTAGTAATGACTTGAATAATGATATTTCAACTTGAAGTGAACATGCAAGTATTTCACAAAAAGCATGCTCCTTGCAAACAGTTTGTAATTTCAAGTCCTTTTAAATAGTCAGAGGGAACTTTCTGCTCTGATCTGTTAAGTAAATATAAATCTTGTTATCCAAGTTCAGTAATGAGAGTGAGGGGTCTATTCTTCACTGCACTTGCATACATCTAACGTTAATGAGATTTCTGCATGCATATTAAGGGAAGAACAGATGCTTAATTAAACAAATCAGCCTTTAGTAGGCAGTCCACATGATCATTTTTAGTACAAAACCCCCTTATTTTCTCTGCTTTAGTCTGACTATGAATGCAGCCAAGTAGGAATTAATACGGTGGAGGAAAAGAAAAGCCATACATGTAAAATGAATGTTTGGTTTTTTTAAAGTACTTGACAAATTCGAGGTACATTAAATTGAGTAGATATATCCTCTCTCTAATGGTCTTATGCTCTTTAAAGGAAAGTGGAGTTTTATTTACTAATTTACCTAAATGAAAAGTGGGAATTTTATTACGCAAAAGGAAATCAAGGCCTCTAAATAACTCATCTGCCTCATTAACTGATGCTGTCTTTCAAATACACATGATCCATCTCATATCATTTTGCAACTGAGGACAAAAAGATCTAAAATAACTTTAGCCTAATTAAAACATAATTTAATCTAGTCATCATTTTTGTTTAATCTATCCATGTCCGTATTGATTTCCAGCATCATACACACATAAATACATTAAAAAGTTATATATGCTGCCTCTCTCCAACAAGTCACATCTTTATTATTTGCTCCTTCCTTCTTCATATATTGCTACCTTTTCTTCTATAACACTCAACTTCTAAGGGCAACGGAGTAGGAAAAAAAAATCTCTCCATAAGTTATCATAGTGCCATAGTTAATGGAAGTCAATATCTGTATATTATGCTATCTACTCTGCAATACCATTACAGGCTCAACAGTGCTGGTTGTAAAAAGTATCATTCTGAGCACAAGGCCTATAATAGTAGTAATGAAAAAAGGGTCATTTCTGTCTTCCAACTAGAATGAAAAATTAAAATCACTAAGGCACTTAGCTCAAAGGAAAATTGGCAAATTAAAGGGACAAAAAATAAAATATTCATGGCTCATATTGTGAAATGGAAGGTAAATAATTTAGGATGAACTATTATGTGGGAAATTGCATCTTTCTGAAGAGCAAAAAGCAAATCTAACTAATATACACATATATATTCCTGCTTCCTAGGCTTGCAGCTCTATGTATACGTGCACAAATATGCAAGTCATGGTTGATGGGCAATACTGGTGGGGGATAGACATTTTCTCACCTATAGAGATTTTTAAAATACTTTCTAGTGAAACAGTCATGATGACAAGCACTGCTTTATATGAAGAAGGTTGGTTGTTTTTTCTTCCTGAGTCCAGCCTAAAAATGAAGATGGAAGAGTGCTCTCCCACTGCACTCCAGTTCAGCACAACTCTTCAACCTGAGTCACCAATTACATACTTGCTCTTAGATTTTTATACCACAAAAAAAAAAGAGAAAAATTATGACTTCAGCCTCCTGGTCTCTGCCTGGGGGAGCTACCTATTAAAATGCCATTGGTGTGGCTGCAGTCCATTAGCTATCTTACCTTCATATCCATAAAACTGAAAGGGCTGCCCAGAATTTTTACAATCACTATCTGGAAAAGGTAGAGAGAGCCACAGACTTATGTTTATTATACTCCAGCACTGTAACAACTGCTATGGGATTAGGATACAGAACTGCACTGCACGGCACAGGTCACATTTCCCCAGTGATTTAAAGGTTCAGTCTTCTGCCAACTCAATTTAGAGACAAAGCCACCTTTGTTAAAAGAGAGTATTTTAATAGTATTTCAAAGCATGACAATTCATTAACTAAGGATCACAAATTTAAAATCTGGAGCTCATCACCTAGCAAACTGAGGAACATATTTTTTTTTATTTTATTGACCTCTTGGTTAGATCAGCTTTGCATTCCCAGCCCTGTGATAATACATTTTGCATCAGCGTTCGGCATCAGGGATTTCTAACACCTTGCACCAATGGGTTAATTAACCCTTCCAAACAGCCTACAGAGCCCTCCTCACAAAGCTTCTGACAGTTCTAAACCAATGACACTACACACTATCATTATTCAAAGGCACAGATAGCTATTTCACTAGTGTTTTTCCTGAAAATAGGAAACACCTTCAAGGGAAGCTCATTTGAGGTCCAGCAGTCTTCTAAGACTCATGGGGCCCTGAAAGAATCAATCAGCTCAATGTGAGAAGAGGGATGAGCCAAGAATCAAACGTGGCATTGTGAAATCTTGCTGCTTTTATGTATCTGCACAGAGCATTTCTGTTCTGAAAAAGATTCAGTATAGACGCTAGACACCAGCTTTTTCCCGAGACTGAAGTATGCATTTAGTCACAGCTCCAGTAATGAAAGTATTTAATGCAGCTGTTTTCTTGATACACAATAACAATTCATTGTTCTGTCTGTTGTCTAGTGCTGGGTTATTAGTGAATAACGACAGCATAATGTGCCAGAAAACATCAAAAAGTAAAATCTAATGCTCCTTGGCCAACGTTATGCAAAAACAGTTAAAAGAGTCAACTGTGTTGTTCTTTGCACAGCACACACACACACACCTTCAGAACTAAGGCAGACAATATATGCATCAGAACCAACCAACCAACCAAGGAAACAAAACACTGTGCAGTGAGCACCACAGCAAAATAGTACTTTGGATTATAGAGATGTTAACCAGCATCATCTGCATTTCAAATCTCCAGTACATTAAGCTACTTTGCCCAAAAGCCACAGTCGTTAACATGCTGCAGCCAAGAGTTTCAGTTAATACTGGGTGAAAAACAGGACTTTAAAAAAAACAATGATTACAAAAATAAAAGCATGATTTCTTGATGGTCTCCCTGAATCACAGTCACCTAAATAAAGCTTCAATCAAGGAAAAGCTTAGCAGGAAAGCAATCATTCTTCTTTTTGTATGTGTAAAAAAAGACCAGGAACTACAAGTAAATAGCAGCTGAGCAACAGATGAGGTACTAAGTGAAATCTGTTAGCAACTGCTAACAGCTTTGCTATTTTCTGTTGTTAAATTAAAAAAAAAAGGCAAAAAACCAATGCAGTAGCAATTCCAATATGTTCAAAAATCTCAGATGCAAAAGACTAAAGCTCAACAATTCTTGTACTACAGCTGAATACTTGGATTTGGTTTTAAATCTTGAAATGCTTTGTTATTGATTGTAAAGCAGAAAACCAGCCAATTCACATGGCCACTATCAAGGTAAAACTTGTTACAGCTGTATGTGTGACCCAGCAAGTAAAGCACAAAAATCCCACCGCAGAAAAGTGGGACTTTTCCAGCAGCTGTTTTAGCCTCAAATTCTACTTTCTTTCATCCTTTACACCTGACCCCACGTCATTCACCAGAAAGTACATGTGTCTTAATTAGCACTGAGCTTTCTGGCAAGATCTCTCTTTTTCATTGTCCTTCTGGTCCTGGAGCTTTCACCACAGATGCTCAATTCCTACTTATCTCAAGCCAATTTTGACATGGGTTCAGCAAGTCTGTTTTTCTGTTTGGATGCATCTCACAGCACAGCAGAACCATGCAGGCACAGCTCAAATAGCTCTGAACAAAGCTGCCCATGAACTACAAACAATATGAATATAACCAGAGTTGGGGTTCCAGCTCCAGCAGGATTGGTCACATGGCTGCAGTCACCAGAGCAGTTGAACAAATTCATGACATTGCCTGGTCCCAAGAATATTATTTCCTTTTCCCACTCCTGCCACTTGTTTTCATAACTTTTTTTCCCTTGGCTTAATCTCTCCTGCCAGTCTAACAAGGGCTCTGTTCCTTGCTCCTCCTTTTGGTGGCCTCACACGTGGGGGATCACAGCATAGCCACCACCATACCTACAAAAGGCACACTGTAGATTTCCTTTTCCATCAAGCTTTCTGCTCCACTACAGTGTTTACATTTCGAATGCCCCCTATGTGGCAGCCTCCCTTTCCAATTTAAATTCATCATGTCAAAAACCAGGCTCATCCCAGTTTCTAAATACTTCTCTCTACTTCTTTCTCTTAAGCTACCAAGAATTAGTAGCTACCTGGCCTACTGCAGAAGCTCACAACTTTTGTCATCCTAAACTTCTCTAATTCCTTCCACAGATGTTCTACCAATA
The DNA here is from genome assembly GCA_024500445.1 of Entomyzon cyanotis. Classification (NCBI taxonomy): domain Eukaryota; kingdom Metazoa; phylum Chordata; class Aves; order Passeriformes; family Meliphagidae; genus Entomyzon; species Entomyzon cyanotis. Next base: position 14,702,213 of record JAKEPQ010001027.1, on the reverse strand, counting down.
AAACATGCCAGTTTCATTCCCACAACGTCATTAAAAAATCTGGATGTTTCTTTCCATCCGTGTTGCTAAAATACTTATAATTCAAACATCCTTACTGCATTCTCCTCCTCCCCATCCGTCCTGACACTCCCTGTGTCAGTGCCAGACTCCAGTGTGAAAAAGTACCTCTTGAATCGAATATTTAGTTGGTATTTGACCTGTTTAAATTCCACTGTTAGTTCCCTATTATTTCTTTCAAAAACAGTGAGATCAATTGGTTTTGTTTTTCCTGTCATATGCAGCAGTTTCTGTCTGAAAAAATACCAGCCTGGATTTTCTCATCTTGCCCAGGACATATTGTCCCCAATTCTTTTGTAAACTCACACTGGTCGCTCTTGTTCAATTTTTATTTTACAGATCTGCACCCTTCTTTCACTTCTATCATGGTGAGGATTCCCTAGGACTCTCACCTTCTCAGGAAGGAATTTCTTTTCAAGTTTCATAAGTTCTGGAAAGAAACACTGACAACAACGCAGAACCTCTAAAAACCTCCCAGGTGAACTGCTAGCTCTTACCTACACCTCGTTCTCTGTTTATTATGTGTTGCTTCCATCTTTGTCATTTTGTAGATTTTCAGTGGTGTGGGATAGAAATTCCCGTTCTGTTCTGCCACACTGATAAATATTATTAACAATTACTGTCAGCTGGGAAGATTAGCAATCTAAACCATAGACAAGTTTATGGAAGGAGCAGATGTATAAACCTTGTGTGCTACCAAAATGTGGAATATATTCTGAAAGAGGGAATCACTACAAATGGTAACCTGTTGTTCCCAGCTTTGCATATTGATCATTAGCAGAGTTTCTGTCAACTACAATAACTTGTTTTGGATTCTGATGTCACTCCATGTTCTTTCTGGCTCAGCTATCATACCCCTGGTAAGACTTTGCAATTCAAACTTTGAATCTGCTGTGTATCTTTGATACATGAAACAATACTTAACCTTTTGTCAAACCTCTATGCCACTCCCCTTCTCTTTCCTACTCTTGCCAAAGAGCTAAAAAGAAGAATGAAAATAGATATAAAGCTCAAGACACACAAGCGTTTTTGAAGTCACCCTCTTAATTAATCAGGGTTTTGACTACTGTTCTATGTTAAGTCTTATTTCTTTAAACACTCTGAACACGAATGTATGTGCAATGCACAGGTGTGTGTACATGCCTCCTCTGTTCCTGAAGAGCACATTTGAAAGCACACTGCTACAGCCAGGCACCTTCATCTTATGAATGCTAACTGTTGAAATCATGCAAATCTGGCACATAGGCATGCCTGTGTATTTTTGACAGTATCTCCACATTGTTCAAAAGTTCATAGGACAATTGCTGATAAATGGAAGAAAGTCAGCTAAAACCTTCCATGTTAATATAACACAAGTAATTTTACTCTAGAGAACACAGCAACAGCAAGTTGTTATGCAAGTTCATACATTGTATGTCCTAATAAAGACCATTATTAGCAAATGATCTTGCAGCTGCATTTCTGAGATTACTAGTTAAATGTATCCTTGCCTAAGCAATGATTGTGCCATTCGTATATGTGCGGCTTGTCTACAATAAAGCATGACAAGAAACACCAATAGCCTCCCAAAGCTAAAGTGCCACGAGTAACCACATGGTCCTTCAGTTTAGCCTCCTCCAGGTGACTCAAAAATTCCATCACATACCCTGTATCAAATGCAAAGAGCTACTTAAACAGAAACACTTAAATCCTCAATAGAGTCAACAGGTACCAGAGGGAAGGGTGATAGCAACCAGAGTGCCTACAGCACCAAAGGTGCCAGCAACGGCAGAGAAACAGCTTGAAGAGCTCTGATGATTCCAGAGTATACAGAGCCACAGAACAAATAGCCACAGCAGAAATCCAAACACTTGCAAGCTGGGCAGGGAGGACAGTGAGCTTTTGGTCACTGCAGGCAATGGCTGAAGCCACGAAGCAAAGATTTTATCATAGGTAGTGGTTTTCAGCAACTGCAAATGTTAGTAGACCTTTTACAGTTACACAAGAATTCTCCTCTCCCTGCAGCTTGTGAAGGAAGCAGACAAGCAAGGGAAGAGAAGGCAAAGGCCTGTGTGTGGGAGCAGGTCTTGCATTACTCAGAAATACTCCCCACAAATCCTTCCCCACTGATACATGCTTGTTTTAAGCCTGAAACCTTGAATCTTTTCTGACATATGGGAATGCATTTCAAAGGCACAAAAAGATATTTTGTCTGCCAAATGTCTTCTGCCACAGTTACAAGTTTGGTGTAAAAGTATAAACTGCTTTCTTTTTCAATAACATAAACATTATTTGAGTCCAAGTGAAATAATTTTTCCACTACTTTATGAGAGCATCGGTTGTTTCTTATCTTATAAGGAGAAGGGGAGGCTGTTTTGCTCTGTAAAATGCCGTACCTCAACATGACACCAAAGCCTTTCTTCTTTTTCTTTTCTGGATCTTCATTTTCTTCCTTCCTTTTCTTCTCTTTGATTTTAGATTTGCCCTTTTTCTTCTCTTTCTCCCTATTTTTTTTGTCTTTTTTTGCTTTGGTTTCTGCATCTTCTATTTCAGGGTTCCCTGGAGGACCAGATTCCACATTTTGAGCTTCTTGACCCCCATGAGAGCTCTTATCAGAGCCACCATCTGCACAGAATGAAAAAGAAGCAGTGAGGATGGCTACGGGCCACTGAAATGCAAACATGTGAAATACAGCATGAGTGTCTGCAAAGTGCTCAAATGACTCACAATACTTACTCATTCAATTGAATAATTTAAAAAGCAGACTAAACAGATCTAGTGGATTCAAACAGATTTGTATTGTAAATTAAACACAGAGTTATTTTAGTTAATTGTTTTGTAGTTATTATTCCTGATATAAAAATCCTGACACAGTGAAGCACTATTCTGTTTGAAATCTAGCTTGTTAACCTCCATCAGCTCATGAAAACCATGTGCTGGGATTCAAATGCTGAGAGCTTCAACAAGAGATTCTGGTGACTAACCAACTTATGGAACAAAACTACTTCATTCACTCCCTGGAATCTTTCTATTTTAGTGGCTGAACAAGAAATAGATAAAATGTTCTGTCTGGCTGGGAAAGAGCTGTGCTCTTTCTATTTGGGGGGCTCAGGATCCAAGCACAGTTTTACGCTCCATACTAAAGGAGATATATTTCCAGACTGGGGTCTATAAAACCCATGGTGACAGAATGAGCAGCAGGGTGCTATCAATACACTCTGCCTTATCTACAACATGAAACAAATTTCCTGGCTGGAAAAGGGGGAATTGTAAAACAAGAGAGATAATTTTTAATGTAATCTGAAGAAAGCAGCTGCTTCTTGAAGTTGAAAAATGTAATTATTTAAGGATTGAGTTCTAAATCCTCCAACCACCCCTGCCCCAAAGGAGATCAGTGAAAGACTTTACACTAAACCCAGTCAAGGTTGGATGGGGTACTGCAAAGACAGCTCTATTCAGTGGAAGATGTGAGCAGCTTTTAAATGTGATCAGCTTCAATTGGACTAAATGACTTGCTCATGGTACTCTGTCAAGCTGGCCCTCAGCACTGCCAAGTGAAGGTGGCTCTGTCAACCAGTGCCATTAGCAACATACCCTCTTCTCCATCCTCAGGTCCATCATACGACTTGTCAATGGCAGCTCGGAAACTCTCATTACATCCCCGACCACGCACCACGTGAGGCCTGGGTCTGTGAAAGGGGAGTTCATTCTTCCTTACTTCAGCCACAGCAGTCTGAAGACTCTCAAGAGAACTGGACTTCTTTAATCCCAGAGTAGGACCAAAATCTTTGCCAGAAGAGTCTGGAAAACAAGCAGTTACGTTTTTATACCAAAAACCACACAGAGAAATTAAACTAGTCAGATACATTTAATTGTGTACTTTATTACTTGGGGCCTTTGAAATAGTATGCAATCAATGTAATTTGTTCTAAAAATAACATCAGGTTAAACCTGGTTCAGCAGATATCCCCATTCAGACTTGGAGAGAATGGCACATAATTTACAGACCTGACAAAGTGATGGGTGATAGCTGGCTCACTCTGGGCCACTGTAAAGCCCACAGCAGTGATGACAATGGGGCTGCTTCTTACCCCTTTGCCAGCGATGTCCAGCTGGACACTGCTAACAGTCTCAAGGAGAGCATTATCTTTAGACTCACAAAAACAAACACTGCTACACAACAGGTTTTGCTTTTTAGAAGGAGACAGGTTGTATGAATGGTTGATATTTCCAAACACATTTCTTCTGTGAGAAGATGTATTATTAGTTCTCCCAAAGTTTTATCCAGCCTTTTACTTCAAGCTGAAAGTGGTGCTGTGATAGCAACATGCACAGCAGGTTTTTCATGAAACAAGCAAAGTACAAGTTAATATAAATGATGTTGCTGTTGCTGCCCCATTCCCTGACTACAGGCATAAGAAAGCATTTCATAGAAAAACAGAGGAAATACTGAGTCTGCCAAACCCTCCCTCTTTTTGAATGCTTGTCTATATGACCTTAGAAAGGCTTTATTTTGTGGCAGCATTTGTGTTAATTAGTATTAATAAAATGATAGTGGAATAGGTAAAGAACAAAATTCAATGAATACATGCACTCCAATCAATGAGGAAATTCACAGCATAATTTAAAAGCCTTTGCAGCATCTACTTTGTTTTTATACGGCAGAACAGTAAATGTGTCATAAAAACACAAGGAAGAGACTTTGCCTTGCAATATGCCTTCTGCCTTTGAGAACTCAAGTGCTTTTGCTTTCAACTTTTAAGAAGTACTGACACAAGCAACAGGAGAACATAATAGAAGCCCTTCACCTACATGTCCATACCATCATGCCTGAAGAGATTCAAGGGTCACAGGAAAGACAGATATGTTAGTATGATATGCTATGATTTTAGCAATCCTAGAGCGCAAGTAATTCTGAACAGCATGTTCAGTGAATTCTCAAAAGCAAAAAACCTGAGAATTGGCACCAAATAGAGACTTGTCAATAATGACTACATAAAGCAATTTACACTTCCATTACTTGCAGACTGATACATAGCTGAAAACACGTGGGGGATTGGGGGTGTGTGTGGAGACAAACAGGTTTAAGGGAAGCCTGGCTGCTCCATCACACAGTGCAACCTTCTTCTGTTCACTAATTGCCATTCTGGAGACTACCATTACTGATAAATTAGCAAGTGCTAAAACAGAGTTAGAGCAATGACCTGCATACAACATAAAGGCGCTTAAAATCACTAAAAACTTGTGCATCAGTAAGAGGCACTTTGGTGGCTATCTCAGGCTGAGAAGGAGAAAAGCCAAGGGAAACATAACAGTGTAAAAAATGGTAAAGTGAAAGGCACTGATCAGCAGAGAAGCTCTCTCAAGTTTCAGTCAGCAGCCAGCCTTGGTGGGCTGTTTGGCAGGACACAGGGCACAGCAGCCCACAGGCACGGCCTGTTTTACATAAAGCTGAGCCAGTTACTAAGACTGGAAGGTGTGAAGGCCATTCCTAACAAAATCCAAACCAGCACCTGAAGTTTGGAGCAAGGCATCCCCATGTAACAGACAGCAAGCTGTGTGCTCAGCCTCCCCACACACACCATAACTCAAGTCCTTAGACACCTGGGCACACTGAGATGTTCTCCTTTATTAAAAAACTTACTGAGAACCCTTACTCACAGATTAGTATTGAGCATTCAACTGACCCATTCTAAGACTGTAATAATTTAGTATGAAATTTCACTAACAACAGTGAGAACTTCATATCTTTTTACAATTCATCTTTTATTCTTTTTTTTCCCCATTTCACTGCAGAGCTGCAGTAATCACGTACTAGAGCGCAGCTGAAGCTATAGGAGCTAAAAAGCTTCCCTAAGCAGCAAGACCTGTCCCCTTGCTTTCTGAGCCAGGATCAATTACTGGATGCTTTCCAAAGAAATGCACAAGACTCCGTAATGGACAAGGATTGCATCCCAAATTGGGAAATTTCCTTCCCCTGCCCACCCCAGCACCTTTTTCATTTCTGCAGACCTTGAGAACTGCTGTAAGCCTGAAAACATGATTTTTTATCTCATGAGTAAAAAAAAAAAAAACCAACCAAAAAACCAACAAACCCAAACCAACAAACAAACAACAAAAACCCTCCCTTACCTTTTACAAGCTATTAACAAGCATTTCTGGGGATACATAGCGTGTGTTTATATCTAGCCTTACCTGGATTTTTAATACAAAAACATAGTTTGGCAATGAGAAATTCAATTGTTCATTGTGTAAGACTGTTACTTTTTATGGATTTTAAATTCTTGAGCTCTCCTTCTACTGCTTCTTGTAGTACAATGATAAAAAGCCAACTGAAGCATCCACTTTATTGTTTTTATAAATGGTGAATTATTTTATACATCTCCACTGAATTTATAAGAGAAAACAGCAACTGACATCACTACCTGCCCAGACTGGCTAGAATCAAATTCTTAGATGTTATCTGCAACTGACCATCCTTTAACTGTAAGATTGTGTTACACATACCTCAATTTTCTGCGCAATGCCAACATGGCAAACACAGATTTTTTAATTCTTAATGTACCAATAAAAGTAAACCTGCTTGCTGTTCTTTTATTACTACTATTATTATTTTTTATATATTCTTTTATTATATACATTATATTATATATTAATTAATATATTATTAATTAATTAATATGTAATCAATATATAATTATATATTATATTAAATTATAATATAATATAATATATATAATATAATATATATTATATATTATATTATATATTTAATTATATATTAAATTAATATATAATTAATATATAATTAATTAATTAATATATTTTATATATATATATATTTTATATATTCTTTTATTACTACTATTATTTCCCCCATTGCACATTCTTTTTTTTATTTTATAGCCCAGCTGAGGGAAATATGCCAAAAGTGAGATGTCAGTCATGAAAATCAAAAAATCAAAGGGAAACAAATGACACAGCATTGTGGGCAATGCAGCCACCCCAAAGGCACCTGCAGAGGGAGTAAAAATGAAGAGAAGCCATGAATCACTGCCACTCTATGTGAAATACAACTCCCAAGACACCCTAAAGAGTAAACATTTTATATATTTATCATTAACTTTATTTTTAGATGTTTCTTCTTGAAAACCAAAACTACAGGAATATGCCTAAAGGAAAATATTTAGAGGAATGTATTTATGTGAGCTAGACTAACCTACTATTTACAATTTGAAAGACACAGTGAGGTACAAAAAAGCTATAAAGGAAAAAAGAAGGGAAAGCATCACTGAGATTAAGTAAACAGAATAAACACAGAGTTGTAACAAAGTATAAATAATTTGGCTCTGTTTTTACCAGTGCCCTAAATACACACATTCCTGGTTCATATTGCATTGCACATGGTGGAGGTTCATGTGGTACTAGGGAAAAGAAAATGGTTATAAAAACAATGAGTGTCCTACCCTGTGGATATTGGGATGCTGGAGGGAGCATGTGACTACTTTTAGCAGAGTGAAAGGCACTGAGTGAAAGGCAAACAACTGTTTGATCATGAAGCACCCATGGCAACTTCTTTAGTGGTAGGACTCAGAGTGAGACATGCCAACAGCTTCCAAGAAGCAGGTACAGCTCAGTGCCTGCTCTGCTCTGGACACACACCTTGAGAAACATTCATGGTGTCCAACCTGGGCTCACTGAACTCAGGCTACCCCAACCTAACTGATCCAACTGCTCACTCTACAAGATTGCAACATCATATGGTGATTTAAATTACTTCATGTTCCATTCTTTCTTAACTGTTTTGTTTAAGGTAGTTTCATTCATTTCTGGTAGGATTCACAGTATGCAGAACTACAAAGGATTTTTTCCTCTCACTTATATTTTTATATTCAGATACTTTTCAATCATCAACCAATTCAATGCAGAGAATGATTTAGGAAGGAGGAATCTGAAAGTCATTACATCTTTTAGCTTGTGATTTTCAAATGAAGAGCTTTAATATAACATTTCTGTAGAAAAGTCTTAGATCACACTGTAGCTTTTTTTTCAACACTAGTTTATACAGGTGGCATAGAAAAGATTATTAAGGGCTTGATAAAAAGCAGGAGAAGAATCACTATCTTGCACTTACATATTAAAGAGAAGATATATAGCTTTGGTCATTTTATACCTCAGTCCAAGCATTCCAAATAATAAGCAGAAATACTGAACACAGAACAATCTCACAATGGACAGAAAAAAAAATCTAATAAAGAGAAATCAAAGCATAGGAGAATTTAACATGTTCTCTGATTATAAGAGACAGCTACAGTCTTCAGATTTACAGATATTTCAATCTATTTTACTACATATAATGATTGCAATTTAGCCCACATTTGCACAAACTGCAATTTCAGCTCTGAATAATGACAGTTCACAATTTGGGGCCCAGAAGGTATGCTGAGCTTTAGCCAGCTGAAAAGGAAATGCTTGGAATAAGGTGGCCATTAGGCAAGAAGTGAAAATCCACTACTCTCATCTTAGAAACATATGCTGGTGTCACTGTTTTCTACAGTCTTATCACTAACAAACAACAACACTGCAATGAAACGTGCTAGTATTTCAAAAAGAATATGTATGACATTAAACATCTCAAAAATGCTAACAAGTTTCACAGTGCAACAATATTAAAGCTAAGAATTAGAAGCAAAGGCAGAGGTTCAAGCAAAAGTTTCAGCCAAGGGGCACGTGCACTTCCCAGGTTAGCGCTGAATGTCAAAGAAAATGCAGCCAAGCCTGTCTTTGCATATAAACCCTCTGATCTTATCTGCTGAAGTAATTCGTTTTCTTCATTTGGTTACAAAAGTCTAGCCTCTCACATAACCTTCCACTTCAGAGTCTGGCTGTGCATCCAGTGCAGGCGTCTGAATCCCTCCTCCACAGACTTGTGCTCTCCCTCCAGTTGGTACAAACTGAAGCGCTTGCCCTCCAACCAGGTCCCAGTATAAACCAAGCTACTTATCTTGTACAAAGCAGGAGCCTTCTCCTCAAGTATATCTATGTGCAAACTGACTTTAGATACAGCTGTCACAATCTGCTAGAGGAAAACTGCAATAGGAGATGTAATGCAGACAGGAAAAAGTCCAGTTTTTAGAAAATAGGATTCCCCAGTGGTTTCAGGCACCTTTTAAATTGATCAGTCTGGGACTCAGTAGCAGCAAAAAAAATACCAGTGCCCTGTGATTCCTTTATTTCTGCTTCCACACCCGCCCTCTGAAAAGGTCAAACATTTAAATCCAGCTTTAAAAGATTGGGAAATGTGACACTTTCTGAGACTAATTGATATAAATTATGCTTCTCAAACTAAACCAACATTTTTGTTCCCGGGCCAAAGTTTAACATGAAGCAAAGAGTCCCTGCACTAATATTTAAACAAAGTGACTTCTAACACTATGGGGCTAACATCTAGGGTGTTACCTTTGATCTGTGGGACAGATGGGGAAACTTCTTCAGTACCGGAACAGAAGAAAGCAAGCCAAAACTTACATTAAATTCATAGCTATGATCTATTTTGTTAAGCCTTAAGCCTACTTTGAAATGAGCTGCTAAATTATTACTCAATCTTAGTCATCAAATCTGAGATAATATTTTCATAAATTACTAATTTAAATCAGAAGTAACAAATTAGAAGGATGCAAGAAGTTCATATTAGGCTTAGTATTTACTTCACTAATTTAAAGCTTTACACATGAATGCAGAAAGAATTTCATAACAATCATTTTATTCATAATTCAAAGAGTGATATGTCATTTTTATGCATCAATTTTTGTCCTGGGCACATTTTTATAAATACTTATATAAGCTGCACATTAAAGATTGCTTTAAGCCTTGTTTGGTGATTAATTTAGGCTATTGAAACAAGGAAGATGATTATCGTAAAAAAAAGCCAAGGCAGCAAAGGAAAATACATTTCAATATCAGCAATTTAATTTGCAATTAAAAAATAGATCTTCCTTATCTGTGAACAGTAAGACTAAGAAAACAGACTTTTAACAAAATAACCAGGAAAGGGATACCTTTTGCTAATAATGGCATTGCTTTTGTACACCTGCCCACATTCTGAGCAGTGAATCCTACATGCTTGAGATATTTATGAGCTCTTTTTATTGCTAACCCCACCACCACTGAGCTGCCCAACAGCCGCTCTAATTTAAGATGCTCTAAATATTGTTGCCATGGGTGACACATGAACATGGAGTAAGGCAAAGCTCTGCTAATAAAAAGGCTTTCACAGCATTTCAGTCCTCGCTCATAAGTAAAGTTAAAATTTATGGCTTTTAAAATACTGGATCTGAGAGGGGTCAGGTTAAATGGCTGCTAGTAGTAAAAGGAATCAATATGCCACAGCATCTGAAGCAGCCAGCAAACTAAATAAACACTTCATCCAAATCCACTTGGCCCTGAATTAAAAGAACATAAAATACTGTATTTATTTTGTTTGCCCTCCACCAGTCTGTAGTTTGCATCACTACATCCGCTAGAATTCTACACAGAGCAAGCACCAAACATATGTTGGCCAAATAGCAATTAAACTGTGTGTCAAGGCTAGGAGCAATTAACTGGGCATTAACCTTATCAGGGAACCACTTCTGGATTAGCCAGCTACAAACAGGCAAACATCTCAGTCTGGGAAGATTCTGCAACGTGTATTTACAAAAGCTTCAGAGGACTCAGACTTTCTGTCTCAGGCACATACAGAGTAAATGAACCATTTCCAGTAATAACCCTTAACTCATAAACCCTTAACAAAACTAGAGTCACCTTTTCCAGTGAATAGTGTGTCCTATTAGCATAGGAATGCAAAACGATTTGTTCCTTGCAGCACTGTAAAACAAACCAAACCAAAAGAAGTAGCGAACTTGCATGCTTCACTCCTAACCTACATTTGGTTCAGTTTATATATTGACTTCCAGGAGAATTTATGAAAATCTATTTTCTTCTGTTTATCTAATTGTATTTCAAACGGAAAGTGCATAGATTAATTTTCAGTTTAAGAAATTGATGCACATTTTGCTTGAAGTTGCCAGCAGATAACCTATGAAGAAGGTAGACATACACCTCTAATCAGTCTATCTCTATTTACACACAAACACAAAGCCATGCTTTTTTTGCTTTGTTTATGAGTTTAATAATAGTTGTCTTGAAACAGCTTTGTTAAGTTCATTTCAAAAATCCAACTCTTAAATGGGAATATGCAGAATTATATCAAACCTGCTACTAACTACGAGAAAGAGTTATCTGGCAAGACTGAGACTCAAAATCCCTGCAGAATTTGAAAGGATTATGAAGGTTTTCAGGAAAAGTCCTCAGCAAAGGTTCCTTTTTATTTCCTAGTGAGATTTTTAAGATCATTTGAATGCTTATAAAGTTGATAGCAGTATTTTATTACAGATTCCTCAGAGCTGAATCCGTCATTGTAGTGATATTGGAACTTTAACCAAGCTTTATTTTACACGCTTCAACTTCTTTTCTCTTTTTTCCCCCTTAAACTATCCTCTGTACTGAAACTTCTTCAGTTTCTCTCATTCCAGAGATGAGGACTGTTTTCAGAAAAAACAAAAACCTCAAAGAATACACTTTCCTCTTGCCATATCTGAATAACTGAGGAGTGGGAAAAATTCTTCCAGCTGGGTAATAATTGTTTGCCTCTATTCACCAATAACTCAAAAGAGACTGAAAGGAAACCTTTCAAGCTTTGCGTGCAAGTAGGTTGTGAACCACATCCTTCACTGCAACTTTTAGGGAAAGCAAGCTCGATTTTCACATCTACATGCTATGTTCTTCTAACACTAGCTGGATCTTGGTAGACTTGTATTTTCAAGGCTTTCTTCCACAAAACTGAATCCTTAGGAAAAACACGTCCAATTCATGGACCTAATGGGAAGGAAGTTTCTGCCTAAACAGCTCCAGCAAAGGATTTTGCAAATTGTTTTGTAGTGTGCAAAGACACAGACTCACACCCAATAACATCTGGCTGTCCTCTGAGTTTTTAACAGAAGTGAGTCACAGCTCATGATTACACTATTACACTCCAGCCTTGCTTAAAAGGCAAGGGAAAAAGAAGGGAAAAAAAAAAAGACAAAATACTACTTCAGGTATACTGGTTAACTTTGAGACCTAGTCTACACAATTTACTGCATTACACTTGATTTATGTTTCGGCCTGTGTAGTACAACCCTCCCTTAAGAGGTTTGCAGCTCACTTGCTACGTATGTCATGATGTGTCATTTTAATGAAAAGGTTATATTAAAAAAAAAAAAAAAAAAATCACTGGCAAGGGTGAAAGATATCCAGTAAAACCCATTTCATAAATCTGTGGTTTTTGAAAACTCATTGCAATCTTAGTTGTTTAACAAATGTGCACCTAGCCTTTTATATCCCCCATGGAAAAGGGAACCTCCCCAGATCTCTAAGTTTAGTTTTTCCTGCAGCAATTTTCAGTATTCTCAAGATGGTATGCTATTAATTACCAAGTTATGTATTTAGGATCTTTTCAATATTCAGTTCTGCATTGGTACAATGTGTTTAAATAGCAAATTAGAAAAGCTAATAGAATTGCTGCATGGAACAACTTAGAATATGATTTAAACAGCAAAGGAATACCAACTTTTCTTATTAATTTTTCTCGCCTGTGTACAAATGGCATTCTTCTGTTCCCTTTCACTAGCCCAATAAATAGAGAGTACTACATGCTCACAAACATAACATGGTACCAGACTGCAGAAATGTGGTGTCAAAACAGAAGAAAGGGTCATGCCAATTTTTCTTGGTGACGTCCCTTATCAACCAATGGGGACATTTCTGGAGAAATTAGTCAAAATACTATCCTAAATTATGATCAAAAATTCCAAATGTCTTCAAGTTTAACAGGATGGTAGAAGCAGCAGCCACAGTGATACTGCAACCAGGACAGCTTGGTTAAGCACAGTCAAATGACATTTTAATACAGACAAATCCAAGATGGCATATCTTGGAAAAATTAAGGTTTCTTCTAAGCTGGGACTCCATATTACCAGAAAACACATAATTCTGCTCAGTGACCGAAACACTCTTGAAGCATGAACCAGAGTCTAGCTACAAGTAGATCAGGATAACCCAGTCTTTGGATAACCACACACTTAATCAACTGTGTCAGAAAACTGGTACAGTGCTATGGATCAGGTGCAAAACTCAGTGCCCAATTTCATCTACTTCAGCTACTTGGTGTGGAGCCTTCGATGAAATTTCAAAATCTGGTCTTACAAAGGCAACTCTTCCACAGAAACAGGCAGGTTTTTCAAACAGACAGCAATCCAATCAAAATACAACAGTACAATGGAATATCCCAAGTTAGCACTAAACTCTAATTTTTGTGTAGAACAGGGTCCTAAGCAGTCGATAGCAACTGCAATTTTCAAGAGTCTTAATCGACCATCAAGGCCTAACTGTGCTCAAGGTAACAGGCACTCCAGAAATAGAACAGGTAGGTTCATTTTCAGTCTGGTTCAAACCTAGTGACCAAATCCTCAGCTGGAGTAAATGAACACTTTTCCACTGTCTGCCAGCTTACAGCAGCTGTATCTGTCTTTGATCACTGTACTCTGCAAGCAGCACACTTTGGCATTACAGCCCTGCCCACAGAGAGGCAGGCAACAATAACTCATTCTACAGAAGTGACAGCACGAGTGTCAGATGTTGGTAAGTTCAGCCTGTAGTGGATTCAAAGTGGTGAACTGTAGATTAAAAAAAACTTTCTGTTATTTTAGCAATCCAGAAAGCCATCTTCAGCTATACCCTGGTCTTGCTAAAAGAGTAAGAAGAAACAAATGGGTTCATGTGCCTTTCAACAGGAACCTGTTTACTCTTTGAAAGCGCTGTTTTCACTTAGTTCAAGGAATCAAATGTCTGGAAAGAAGTAATAGCTTTAGAAGTACAAAGAGCACAAGGATGCATCATCATAGATTATCAGTAGTTTTGAAATATTACTTCATGCTTTAAACACATCATCATGTGAGCTTTCTGAGGCAAGAACATCCCTGCCAACTGCAGTTCATAAGGATAGTTTGTTGCAGTATTTTCCCTGGGTTATTTTTTATCTCGTGTGTCCATCTTGTGAGTGCAGTCCAGTAAAAAAAAACCCCAAAACCTTAAAAAAAATTGGAAGATGTTTATCCACGTTACAGTAAATTTTTACTGTGTTCTTTTTCTAGCTCTACAGCATTAAAAAAATGAAGAAATATTTACATATTAACAATGCCCAGGCTTTCCAAGCAATATGCTTTGATTTTTTCTTTTTCTTATTTTAAGTAATGGTTTCCACTTCTTTGCTGAAGTCTTTGCTGGGTCTTTGGTCAAGATTGATGGAATCCATCCAAAATATGCTGGATAATGCTAACTTCTGAAATACGAATCTGCAAATCCTTAATCACAGCTTTGGTTTTCCTTGAGACTGACAGTTAACTTTAGCAGGGCCTGACCTCTAGGCAAAGCAACTTTATGGAGTCAATGTAATAACATTCATGTCTGAAGCAAGAGTTACTGTTCATTATCCCCCAACCAGGAAATAAATCTGTGTTCAAAAAATGCTGTCAGATATACAGCACAAATAAATAGAAAGAACTGGTTTTTTTATTAACATTTTCCTGTTAGGGTTATTTGGGAGTTAGCTGGTAAAAAGTTTTCAAATTCTAATGTGATATTGCAGATGACATATCGCCATTTAATACTCTGAATCATTTGCAACAATATCTTCCTTTCTAGTAATCTCATTTTGTATTTTATATTTTGGTTTTCTAATACTAAAAGGATAGCATTAATCGCTCTTTGTCCTCAAAATGCAGATACTGTCTACAGGCACAGCTTACTTACAAATTAAGGCAAATATATTTGGCTATATAGAATCACACAACACAAAGCTACAAAACCTCCTTCTTTGCAAACACATCACTTCTCCACTCATGCTACGACCATACAAAAGCTAGAAACTACTACTTGTGTTATTAGCCCAGTAGCTTTTAAAACTAAATAACAAATATCACTTATATTCTTGAGATAATAAGCTTTTGCTCCAACTCCAATAAAAGTCAGTCTCATAAATATTATGAGCAAACATTTTGAACAATGTCACAGATATTAAGCAGATCTGCCGTATTTCTCTAGCAATATCAGAAAATCTTATTTTGCCTTTTTTATGGTGGCTAAAGCTGCAGTTAACTTGAAAAAGTTGACCAAGTGAGTACAAAAAGAACTCTCATGTTCAGTGATCCCCTTACGGAAAAAGCTATTATCATCTATACCATTATGCTATTTTTTTCTTGTGTATCAAGAGTGAACACTTGCATCTGTATTCTGTTTTTCATCATATAATTTCACCTTCTTTAGTCTTTTACTGTGGACTAGAATTTTCTCCACATGCAAAGGGAAAATTGGTTAAAGTGTGTTAGACATGCCACTCAATACTCTCAAAGAGATAATGCTAAACAAGCCATACTGTGGCTGAGGATAGACTTATGGCAATCAATTACTAAAGTATTAACACAATTCTTAAAACTTCACACATATTAGCACATGGTTAATCAGCGCTTCTTGACAGCTTCTTCTTCAGAGCTGCTTCTACAGCTTCACAGTATGTCAACCCTCATCCTGGATAGTGAAACATACTATGGAATTTACTTCAGAGCAAAAAGCTAAAATCAGATTTTGAAACACTGAGGCTAATGTTACTAGAATAAAAAATGTAATGGCTGTTCTACCATATGCTTAATTGGCCCCCCTGCGAAAAAGCAGTCCCCCAGGAAGGAGCTGAAAGCTACTACTTGGGTTCAGATCTTGCTGAAAGAGTCAAAGAAAGAAATGGGTAATCAGTCAATTTCTCTTTGCAGCAACAACCCTGATAAACATTTATGTGAGTAATTTTTTTTGTTGTTGTGGATACTAAGAGTTTACATATGCTAAAAGGGAAGTAAGAAAACTCAAGAGCAACAAGATCTGTTGAAGATTATCAGCTAAATGGAAGCTATTCTTGCCTTCAGTCTTTAAAGAGCTCTTGGAGAAAAGTAAGACAAACTTGCCGTATCTTTGTATTTCTCATTAGGCATTAGCATTTGATACTGTCAGAAAGAGGACACAGGCCATGCAGACTTTTTGTCTCATCTACTGTGATCACTGCTAACTTCCTGGGATGTGTTACAGATGAAAGGTGTCCAGACCAACAAACAAAATCCCCCCCAAAAACTGCTGTTTCCTGTTCCTATCAATTCCTCATTGCCTGCATTATGAAAACACACAGAACCATGGGCCAAAACCTCAGTGTGCTTGGTGTTATACCAACTCAAAATAGAATTAATATTCAGTACCTCTAATAATTTCTGATCAAGACTACCCATACTCCTGGCTCACTTATGCAATACTGGCTCACTTTTGAGTGGCAAGACTATAGCCCTCTCCACTGAATTCATTATGTTCTCTTAAACTATTTTTGGTATTTATTTCAACTCAGTTCTGAGAGAATGGCCCCTTCTTACACAGATGCTCTTCAGAGAACAGGTTAATTTTTTTTCAACATAGATTATTAAAAAATCCAACAACTCTCAAAGCTGTTTTAGTGCAGAAGCTCTCTGATTTGGAGCTGGTGTTTTGTGGCAGCTTTAACATAGTCTTATTTCTATGACACTCTTCAGTGTCTGTACTCTTAACCCTAGAGAAGACGTAGATGATATTCTTGCATGCTAAAGCATAATGCAAACATACTGCCTTCTAGCTCATTCAGTGTGATCTAAACCAGCTACTCTGAATAAGAACTAATATTGATATTGCCTGATACCACATGACTGTTCAATTTTAATCACTAGGTTCTTAGTCTGATTAAGCAATTAAATTACTTAACTGAGAACTACAAAGCTATTGATTTATATGAAGGTACTAAGAAATTCTCTTTGAAGTTTAAGAACCGTTCCTTACCAAAGGTTAAGCTCAAATTGCAAAAGTGCATTTCAGTATTAGTCATTCTAGTACTGTTGGCTTTCTCATTGTTAATTGTTGCTATTTACTCGAGCAGTTATTCCTGGCTTCCCTTGTCTAAGAATCACTACTAAAACACGCACTCTGTTCTGCTAATGCAAATTATAGTGCAAGTAAAGACTCTTCATGCGCTGTATATGTCACTCATCATTAAACCTGGAGAAGAACCGTTGTTTCTGCTTCTTTAGCTAGAAAAACTTCCTTAAAAATGTCTAAGTTTCCTTCTTTCAATTTGAATAATGTATTTGCTGTAACAGGATTGAAGATAGAAAGAAAGAGGTGGAGCTTTTAATGCCAAATCATATCGGTCTGCAAGTAGTTATTGCTGCAGACATGTGTTGTCACTGCAGCCTGAGGAACACTGAAATGAGTAGGACTACCCATGAGGTGAGAAACTTCTCAGAACAAAAAAGGGCAGAGTTCACTCTAGATTTTGATCATTTTACCCTTTTTCACTCTAGGTGAGAAGATTTCTCTATCTCCAGTTGACATGAAGTATTACACATACAGAATGTCAGAACTTCACCAAGACTCCCCTAAAAACCCCCCAAACTGCCATGAAAACAAGGTTGTGTTGATCTTCATAAATGGTGCTAGGAAGTTTTCTCCTATGGTGCTGAGGTTTTCCCTTCAAACAGGAGTTAAATGAACATATTATTTTGGCTTGAAGAAATCAAGTGTATACCCACATCTCTTAACAAAAGTAAAATTCACTACCTACATGTACTTTCTCTGTTGCTTTGCCATCTCACAGGGTGAAGGAGCAGTAAAAAGACAGGTATGCTAATCACTGATACAGCACTGTGCTGACTGGTGAGTGCTCAGGTCAGAATTTTAAAAGATTACTGTGAGCTCTGCCAGGAGGGGAAGAAGAGTAGGAAAGGCAAAACTAAGCAACCAGAGAGTCTATGGGATTTCATAAAATATTAAGTACTTGCTCTCAGAAAACGAATGTTTTAAGGTTTTCAGCTTCCATCTTGTGCCTCACAATTCATGACTCCCCCCCTTAATTTATAAGAGCTAAGATAATTAATATTTTTATACTATCACTCTGTATTGTTCCAAACCCAGAGGTTTGGTCCAGCACTAGCTACTTAAACTCAAAGTGATCCTTTATAGCCTATGTGGTTTATAGACTACAGCAGGATCTTTCAACATAGTGTTTGTTATATTAATAAACATTTTTATTTGTTTACACATACAGTAATACTGTATCTACTACATACTAAATAAAATGCATAATTTATTTGCATTTTCCCATCTGATTTTCTGTAAAGGCTCATAAAATGTTAATGAAAGTAGTTAAAGCAACAGACTATGTATTAAAATTATATACAAAAAAACGACCTTAAAAGTGTACTATTAAAATTGCAAAGTAAAGAGTTTAGGCTTGAAAAATGCCATAGCAGAGGTGTCCAACTCATCTCTCTCTCTATGTGCACATTCTAATAGACTTTCATTTTATGTCCCAAATATATCATGACAATTTTATTTACAAAACTCCAGTTTCTTTCTTTCAGGGTATATTTTCTTCCACATGTAGAAAACTTCTCCCTCCTCCCCCCCCCAACCCTTTGCACTGAGCACTGACTTTGATCCCTGACATCAGCAATAAACAGCCTTCCTGCTGCTTTCTCAAAGCCTTAGTGGCAAGGGTTTGTCAAGAGACACTAATGACGTCATTTTAAGAGAAATGTGTGCAACCTGTGTCTCAGTGACAAGGAATTGAAACAGGAGGGTGAAGATTCAGGTTCCCATTTTAAAATTCTCAAGGCTTGATTCGCCTGCCCTCCACGCCCTCTGCTAAGCACATCACATGAGCATGTCCTGGGCTCAGGGCACTATCACAACTGGCTCTGGCTGCAGCCTGAATGTACTCAGCACTTCTGCAAGGCAGCACACACCCAGGCCAGGTACCACGGTGAAGAACAACAATCTCACTGAGTGTGGTAAAGACACCTCCTGGCCTCCAGCAATTCTGGGGTACTGGCAGAGCTAGAAAATAATTTGAGCAACATTTAAAGGCTAGAAAACAGAAATTACAATTCTTTTTCCTTAAGAGCATCTACACCACTATCATCACCCCATCCCCAGCCAGAATAAACTGAAAACCACACACCTTTCCACTCCAACAACAAATGAGGTGAGGGCTGCCTCCTTTGCTCTGAAGCAAATCCCTTTTGTGCTGACAGTAAAGCCATGGGAAGTGTCAGGAGGGTTTCATTAAACACTCTCACAGCACCAGCACCCACAGAAAGGGTCTGAGTTGCCTTTACAGACATCCTTACAGCTAGAGCTGAGTCCTTCAAACACCTTAAGCCTTCAAACTTATATTCTTCTAATTAATAGAAGTTTTTTATAAAGTTTTCTACATGCAGAGGGTTGGTGGGGCTTTTTTGGTTGTCACTTTTTTTAGTTGTTTTGTTTTGTGGGGTTTTGTTTGTACTTAAAAAAGCAGTTTTCTCTACTGCACAGCTGGTTGCTGCCCTTTTTTCCCCACGCTGTTTGCAGATCTACTGTCCTAGATCAGCACAAGCTGGTCTCTCCCTCTCTCTCAGTTATGTCACCCTTTCCCACATTGGATCTTCTCCTTTACTGACATGCCCAATTTCCCTTTCCTCCCCATTCCCAGCATCCTTTTCTACTTCCCCCCCCTCCTCTACCAGCTTGCTATCTTCCCAACCTCTTGCCATAAATTCTTACTTTCTCCTCTCCTAAACAAAAACAAATATCAGAGTTATTTTAGGAGACAGTGGAAGAAAAATCTCGTCAAAAAAAAGCAAATAAAATCCACACTTCAGTTGACACTTGAATGCAAAGTTTTACTTCAAACGGCTCCAGTTTCATAGAATCTGTAATGGGATGTGTCACGCATGACACTGAACAGGTGATAACATAGTGACTACTGCACACTATGCCCATACTCTGTACACAAAAAGAGAAAAGAAAATCAAACCCAAGCAGAGGCAAGCAAAGGGATTTTTCTGAGACTTAATAAATTATCCATATTTCCTTCAGAGTGGCAGGAAAAGAATGACTGCAAGAAATCATCTTCTCCTGTATGTTTTTTCTTTAATGTGTTTGCTCCTTAAGTATAAACTCAGACTGAGAATTATTCTTTGTAGCTATTTTGTGATGTACATTTCAGTCATAAGCAGTCAGTTATTCTGTGCACTGCTGAAAAAATTTAGTGCTGCATGTAATGCTCTTTTTTTTGGTACCTTTAAAATTCAACTACAGCGCTAGTTTTTAAAAAGGAATTAAACTCCAGAAGCTTCGATCAAACACTTTTGTCATTTTATTTTCAGAATTAGGCATCTGAGAAGATTATAAAGCAATAAAATAGAAGCAACTGATTAACTACACTATATTGAATTTCTCTTTTATAACATCTCTGTTTGTCAACAGCAGCATTACAACTGGCAACCAAAAATACAACTCCTTGTTTTTGAACACAGGAATCTATGCCAACTTCAGACAGCAACAAAAATTGTAATTACATGAAAGACCCAAACAAATCAATGCCAGATCCTCTGGTCTGGTCCGTCTGCACAGAAACACTTGAAAACTGCCATAGCAAGGTAACAGAGGTTTTATTTGCAATCTTTGTAAGTGCACTTGCCCTTCAGCAATGGATGCAAACTTCTCATGCTGAGTTCTAGCTCTGTTCTGCTCATCCCTCTGTTTGCCAGGTCCTGACCCCAGCACTGGAAGGGACACAGTCCCTATTTAAACTGTCAGTGCAGCAGAGTCAGGGTCTCGCTGCTATTCTGGCTCTAAGGAAACTAGCCAGCATTTTGAAACTAGGCAAACTGTAGAACTAGTGTCTGCTTCTCTCCATGGAATTCCCTGCTTTGCCCTGAGTCCCCTGGTCATGCCAGACAGAAAGGTTCCTTCCAACTCCCTTCAGTCTGTGAACTGAGCAACTCTAGAACAGGAGAAGGTCTACTGAAACATGCTGTGCAGCAACAGTTCCTGCAACTTGATTATGCCCTGCATGCTCCCCTGGTCCTTGAGAGTCTGGAAGTGACCCTTTCAGGTCACAGATCTGCTCTCCTCACAGACAGGTATTCAGTCCACACAATCTGCTTTTAGATAAGAGAACCAAATTGAAGATGGGAGAAGGATTAAGGAAAGAACTTTCACAACCAAAGGTGAATAATCAAAAAGGGCATATAGTTCAGATATAGTTCAGCCTCAGCATAGATGTCACACTGCCTGGGGGGGGGAGAGGTGGGGAGGGAAGGCACTGGCATTTTCATTTCTTTAGAAAAAATCCAAGCGAACATAAATAAGCTTGATCTCATGTCAATATGGATCTTCTGTGCATTCACAGGGTTAAGGCATCAATTATTGTGTTTATTACATGTAGGCCACACCAGAACCATCAGAAACTAAATCACCCCATGCAAGACTGAATTAAAGCAAATGAAAAATTTCATCTATTGAGACATCAGGCAGCAAAACAGGTAAACACAAGAGGAGATATGTTTTGAAAGGGCAGCATGGTGACATTGCCTGAGGTAAAAGGAAAGTACCTGCTGATAGTTGATGGAAACTCAAGGAAGTGCTCTCTACTCTTCTACAAAATCCTTTCCATTTGGGCTGTCACTGCTATGTACAGAAAAAACAACTGCTCTGCTTTTAGGCTTAGTAGGACACTTAATTATGGATGATATTGTAGGTACTTTTGGAGTGCTATGTAGGTAAGTGCTAAGTAGCATTCATGTATTGAAAGATCCACTAAAAATGTTGCTGTTTTATGAGATATACAAATAGCAATGTAATTCTTTTCTTCTAAGTTAATTTCTGAACCATATTGCACTGCACAGCTTTTATTACACAGAAATGTATATTAATAAATAGTGCCAGCAACCCATTTTATATAATAAAAGCTTATTTCAAATGTTATAGGAAGCAAACATTGTACAAGATACTATTCCAGAAGTGAGCTGGACTAGAAATATCAATTACTTTCAAAATCCTTTTTATTGACATGGCAACATGATGGGATTTCAAAATAAAAAATGAAGGAGAAGAATCATTCAAAGTGGAGAATTAAAAATGCTTCCCTTCCTATACTCAAGCTTCAGAAGGTAATGCAACTGGCAAATACACAGCACCACAAAATTTTAAAAAATTCTGAACAACCAAACCAACCACAAAACCAAAACCCCAAACAAACCCACAACAGTTAAATCTTCTGTGGGGCTATGCAATTTTTAACTTTCAGTCAACTAGTTTAAAAAAAGAAAAGTGTACCCTTCCTGTCTTCAGCCAGGAGCTCATTTAGTTCAGTGCTCTTCTTTCTACATCTCATACTTCATGCTCCAAAATGTAAGTTAGAGGGCCAGATGTATTATCTGGGAAGTTTTCCAAATTCATTAACTCCTTGGCACCAGTGACTTCAAGATACCCACTGCCAGCACTGAATATTATGCCCAGCAAAAAACAGCTCCTGGAGGGAAAGGATTAATAAAATGAGGCATTCAGCAGTGGCTGTTGGTCTCTTTGGTCACAACAAGCAACTAAAAGAATCACAGTAGCTGCCAACACTGATCACAGCCAGCTTTCAGCACCTAGTACTCTGAAGGTCTTTCCTGAGTATCTGCAGATCATTCACTACAAATCTTGAAAACAGCACAGGTATTGGTGAAGGAACATGAAACCAACAGTCAGAGAAAAGATTGACAGGAAGGCTGTGACTCCAGTTCTGACTGCAGAGGGTGGTAAATGTTACACAGGGGTGTTAGAATCACATCATCACTTTCTCCTCTATTACAGAAGACACAGACTGAGAGGATTAATTTTGCTTTCTGAAATGGATGCAGTCAGGCTGTCAACAGCTAAAGGACTGATGACCAAAGAGGCTTACAGAGCCCTAAAAAGGCAGGAGACATGATGGATTCACTTGCTGTTCTCAGCTTTCTTCTTGGGGCCAAGGAAGGAGTTCCATGATGGGAACCAGCTTACTACCAGTCATGAGCCATCTGTTCAGGCACCATCACCAGAGAAGCTCTCTACTTTAAAGATCAACATACAGCAAGAGGCCCCTATGATTTTAAACATTAAATTTGCTTTGCTGGCTGCTATGCCTCACTTTGAATCTCCACAGTTTCAATAAAAAGCACTGATTTATTATCATTCCTCAAATTTCCAATACACTGTTTCTTAACCTTTGCTTAGGCCTAATGCCAGTTTTCTTGGGTTTTTGCCATCTCCAATCATTTAAAACTTAGTAACAATTCTTACTGCATGTGATATTCCAGGATCCAGAGATACCAAGATGTCATGTCCTAATGATCACTTCTGCAGAACTGCAGTATCTATTATCCTGTGTGAAATTCTGCACTAACACAGTTACACTGCTTTTTCTTTCAGAGAAAGCTTTATTTCTGCACTCCTCACATAGACACATCCACCATATTTACAAGCTCTCCTATGCTCATATGAGTCAGAAACAACCTGGAATACAAGGCAGTAAGAAGCTCCAACTCAAGACAGAAACTTTCAGCAAAGACACAAAATGTGGCAGACTCAGCACAGACAGTCACAGTGGCAAGTGTTGCCAGGTCTCAGCAGAGAATGCCTGCCCCAAACAGCCCACAGCTGGTAACTGCTGCCAGCACCACACTGTTTCCTAGAGAGAGAACTGCAGTGCACAACAGACACAGAGCTCTGCAGGCACACGGCTCCTCCAGCCCACTGCAGGCTGGCACACACAGTGGATTTACCACAGACAGATCACCACTTGCTTCAAACACTAGCAGGCCTTCCGTTAAGTGGATGCATTCATCACAACTATTAAAAGTCTCCACTTTATTTCATTTTATACTACTTAAACATTCTGAGGGTTTTAATGCACTCTTGACCTGCTTCACTGAATTCTGCACAGTGCAATATTCAGCAATACTGACCTAGGGGAGAATTGGCAACTATGGAGTGTGAACATCAAAACCCACCCCCAAGCCTCAGTTAATACAACAATATGCCCAGAATCACTTCGGGAAATTAAAGAGAAGGGAAAAAAAAAGTCAATTAGTATTAATGTATGGCTAGAAAAAATACCTGTGTGTTGGATTTATCTTCCTAATCACTTTTCCCACTTCTGTATCATAAAGAGCTGTAACACTGGGGAACTGCTCAGCTTGAAATTTCCCAAGTCACACTAAACAAAGTTTATGCAAAGAATACTCCCCAAGGAAAAAAGGCTGTTGGTTTGCAGTCCCTGGATGCCAATGACTTATACTGGGTAATGCATAATTCCCATATTACTGAGATGCGATCGAAAAGAAGCAAATCTTTCACCTCTACTGTTTATTTTAGAAAACTGTAGTTTGGATATCTGCCAGATTAGGCCTTCTCCTCTGGGAAAAGGCTGTCCTTTCTGTCATGCACTTGAAGTTTACCCACATTTAAAATTAAGGCATTCTTCACACACAGAATCACTTTTGGCATCTTGCTCTAATAAATTAATGTCATCACTTTAGCAGGCAGTTCCCTAGCTATGTACTCACAGGAGGACTCTCTAAAGTTCCTACCTGCAGGAACTTTTGAGTTGTATTTCCTGCTTGTCACATTGAAATATCTTACTTTGGTCCACTTTTAGGGCACAAGCTTCCTTCACAGAGAAGTCCACATTGTTAAAGACTTTCTTAGTAGATGAACTTTTGTTCTTAAAGTGCGAACATGAAAAGGGCTTTGCTGTTAAAGCCAGGGTTGGTTTACTACACTTTCATAGTACAGAAAATTACCACTTTCTTGGTGAGACAGAGTGAAACAAATGCTTCTGCTCAACTTAGGCTTTTACAAGGTCATTTGTTCTCAGGTTCAGCAGCTTTCTGTGATCAGCTGGATTGAAAGAAACCCTACCCAGTCCCTGTGGCTCTTAAGGAAAACTCCTTTCTGTCCAAGCTGCCTGTTCACTCCATCTGGCCCTTACGAAAGCGTCTCCCTGCTTGTCAGACTTGGCTGCTTTCAAGGACTGCTCAGTCTTCTCACTCCTTAGGACAGGACCAGACCCAGAGCATAGCAGCCTGCACACAACTAAGAGACAGTCATGGTACTTTAACAGCAAGGAACATCACACAGTCAAAAATACACAAAACCAACTTGCACTGGCCATTAAGCAAACCTCTCAGAAACTCACTTTCAGTTTAGTCTTCAGGACAATAAAAGAGACTCAAACTTGCTCCCCCACCTCCATTCTTTCAGCACAAAGACATCTCTGAAGATTTGGAAATCTTCTTTCATCCACACTTTCTCCCTCACATGTACCTGCCTACCCCCTCCACCCCAGTCAACTTCCTTCAGCTTACGCTGATCCCAGGATCAAAAAATGTCAGTTATAAAATCATTCTTCTCTTCTCCTGAACTTCCTTTTTCTTGCTCCCTTGACTAAACCAGAAGGATACTATTCTTTTTGGTAGAATTATTTTTCTGCTACGTTAGCTTCCCACAACAGCTTATCATGGAATTACAGGAATAATAATGTTGGCATAGAGAGAAAGGGGGCAGAAACCCATGGTTTAGCCTTTATGAATAAAAGGCTATCATGGGATAACAGGAAAATACTCAGTCAACATGCTATTTTATAAAAACTCAATTACAGACCCTTCAATTTGCACCTGCACTGCTGTTGGTCTAAATTCAGTTTTGCTCTAGATCCTAAATCCCACACAAGAACATGGAGGGAAACAGGTTTCTCCTGAAAGCTTGTTATTGTTCTCAGCAGATCAGATCTATTCACTTTAATAAGTGTAATTCAAAGAAAGATCAACGGGCACTGCTCTGCCATATCTTAATACAAAGCACACTAAGAGTCACAGAACACAAAGCATCCATAAAATCAAAGTGAATAAGTGGTTTAAGACAAGAGTCTTACAATCTAAGGATGAGACAGCAGGGATGCTCTTGTTCAGTTTGCAGAGGTTTACTGCCACTTTTTATTCCCTGGTCCTGCCACTGAGAAAGTGGTTTTATTCATGATAAGTAAAACAGTGTTAAAAAACCCAAAAAAAACAACAATGCAAGTTTGGCATTTGAATTTAACAAGGATATAGTTTGACATGGTAGACACGGTAATTTAGTAGACAGCTGCCTCACAGCTTTCACATCCATCCACTTGCTGAGCTTCCCTTCTACTGGCACACAAGCTTGTCTCTCAAATGAGTGGTTCAAGGAGATAATCTCAGGACTATTCATTTTGTCTCTCTTGTTTTAATTTTTGGCTGGTTTAGCTCCCTTAACCGTCTCACCAGCTAAGCTGTAGGACCAGAAAAAAGAAGTAATGGAAACCAGGCAGCTGCAGATAGGAGGCACAGTGACCAAGACTGCTTAACTCAGCAGCAGCAAGCTTTTAGATCAACATCATGGCATCAAACATCACCCTTAAGTGAGGGACTTTTATCTACAGATGACTTTCTCAGGACCTAACAAAAAAGGGGTCACAACAAATCATCATCACACAGCTAATAAAGTCTTAAAAAAAACCAATTAAAAAAAAAGGAAAAAAATGCTGTCAAAGGAATAGTTACAGCTGGTGAGTTACTGGGAGTATAAAATGATTCTTCTCAAGAGTAAAAATTAGTGTTTGTTTCCTTCCACAGAGGACCACCTAACTATGTTACCTGAGAGCTGTTTATCAGCTACATAGATCTGGCAGGCATGGGGGACTGTAAAGACCCTCAACCTGATGTTCAGAAGAGATTTTGACTTGCAAACTTCTTTTCACTATAGTTCAACAGTACAGAAAGTTCTGTTAATTTAGAATAATGGTTTGAAGCACAGAACTGGTAGGTGTCCAGCCTTCCTTTTCCTGAGTCAGTGAAAAAGCAAACTTCTCATGCACAAACATATACAATTTTTGTGCAACTAGAATACTAATCAAGCCTCCCCATTCCCTCCCAGCTCTAGCCAGTGGAGATGGTTACAACAATATATAATATAATATAATATCTAACACTATTATACATGTTAAAAAAAAATAAATAAAGCCCACTAAAAAAGGATAGCAAAGCCATATTGGCATCGAGTATCAAGGAAGTTAATGTATCATCCTAGGTTCACTAGACAAGTTGTGTTTGAAGAAAAGAAAAAAACACAGCAGCCAGTGATTCAACAAAAGCTGACCATTTTAGTTTTTGGACTAGAAATAATTTTAAACCCCAACACTATAATAGATTCAATGCAACATCCTTGACTTTATACTTTGCAAGACATAAATAAAGGAGAAAACATTCACTCCACAAGTGACCTGCAGGAAAAAGGGAACCTTATTTTTTGCTTCTCAGCTGCATGAATGGATACATATTCTCAGACGACAATTTATTTGGGACTGTAAGTTCAAAGGAACAGTTTGTTTGGAGAATCATAATCAAAGCTGATGATGATAATAATGTTGATAACAACAAGAACAACACCACCACCAAAAAAATATGGTCATTCAGGGAGAGATGCCCACGTGAATGCAATGGTAAAAGAGTGAAAAATCTTACAAAAATATTCTTCACAATAAAACATCAAACATAACCCACACCTTAATGATTCAAAGCTTACAGGGGCACTAGTTGTGGGTATTACAGTGAACTGAAGCACCACAGAAAGGTACTTACATTTATTTTTGTGCCTATCACACTGAAATGGCACCAAGCATCACACTGGCTGAACAAAGGGAAAAATCACAATGCACAGCTTCCAATGACACCACAGTTTGCTTATTACCAGAATCCAAGCCAAGACCCAGGTTAGGCTACACTAGTGTTGCTAAGGTATACTGCAAGACTGTGAAGTAGACAAGTCCTCTTCACACTTGCAAGAATATTGAAGCAGCCAAGTATTACACCCTTATTCTCAAAGAGAAACAAACCAAACTAAAATCAACCTTTTCTCTCCTCTCAGAAATGCAAAGGGAAGGGTTAGATTCCATATGCTGTATGCTTTCAGTTAGTGGCAAGGCCCTAGTTTGGACAGGTATTTCACTGCTTATGCCAGGCAGCTCAGCCATTTACATGAGTCTTTTCTACTGTGGACCTGGTTACTATATAAGTCCTTATGAACTCAGTGCTAAACCCAACACTCCCTTTGAAAAGCTAAGCTTTAATGACATCTACAGCAGCAAGAAGGCTTATTTAATAAAATTATCAGACGTGGCATAAAGAGAGGAGAACAGCACTTCCCTATCCACCTCTTTGACATAATTGTCTTACTCGCAAGTCAAACCTATTACAATGGCACCAGTCTCAAACAAGCCCAGCAGCACAGACTAAGCCTTCTGTAGTCTTTCCTAGATCCACTGCTAACTCCCACCAGAATCCTGGATTAAAAGGAAGCCTTTTATGCTACAAAACTATGCATAAACCACTGGATTTTTCTGGTGTTCTAATAGCTCAATATCTTGCATGATTCTTCTAGCTAAAACAAAAAATTCTCCAGTTTTGCCTGCTCTTCCATGTCTGGACTCCAGTTGCAGCAATAAGCTTAGCCTAGTATTCATACTTTTATCAGAACAAACTTTAACATGCTGGATTCTGCCTGCACCAGACTCTTCTTTGTCCCTGTGAAAAACTAAGCTGGAATCCTTAAAATCACAGGTTATGTTTATACTTGCAAAAATGGCAGTATGTGGGCACACCTGAGTTTATTAGAAGGCAATCGTCTACACTACAGAAGTCTTAACAGCCCTTCTGCTCACACAAACACTTCCTAGAAATGGTTCAAAAGTTGGGATATACCACACACAGCTTCCAGAGACAACCTAAAGCCATCTTACAACAGAAGCCCAGAGCACAGATGGGGATCATCCTGTGCCTCTCAAATGTAAATCCAAATGGGACGTTCAGCTTACACTTTCACAGATGCAACCTGAGCATCTCACAGACTTTTTTCACCTACCAATGCAACCATGGCTTTTGCAAGAGGCTGAAGAGCCTTTAGTGAACATAATGATGAAGTTAATGTGTTGCACTTTCCATACCCTATTCCAGTGGTCACATAAAATCTGCCAATAAACTTAACTTTTCAACCAATCCTGTGTCCTAAACCACAATCTTAATCCTCACGCTTAGCCTTAAGAAAACCTCAGTAAAATGTCCTTAAGGCAGAACACATCCTGGCATTAAAGGATGCAGAGATACACCAAGACCTTTAACCTAAATTATTCCAAACTATCTCCACTTTTCATCTGAATTGCAGTTTAACCACAGCTCAGTCACCCCCACACAAACAGTACAGATGTGAAAGCCTGCCCTTGCAGGAGTTAGCTGTACAGCTGCCTCTCCAGGCCTTCTTTCCCAGAACACTAACCCTTTCTACAGGCTAAGCAGCAATGTGGGAGCTGCACTGGCAGCAAAATTAACATTAAGGAGTAGACCTTGAGCAGAAGCATCCTTACAACTATCCCAATAGGCCTTTTCCTACTCAAGCCCTAACCCTACCTCTTGCCATATGTTGTGGTTTAACCACATAGCATTAATTCAAATTCAGCTTGGTAACAGAGCTACTCCCATCACTCAGCCTTGCTAGTACTAAGCCATAGCCCAGCCACATGTTTCTCACATAGCAGCCAGCAAGAAAATAAGATCTTACTCATCTTGTCTCAAAACTGTCTTGAAACACAGCCCCAGCCAAAAGCCTGGTCTAGTGACATTAAAATAAAAATAGGAAAGCTTTTTTGACCATTTTGCTAATTAATATGTCAGAGCTCATAAAGAAAGACTCATCAGCTTTTCTCCAGCACTGCATCATCTGAAAGAGCTGTGTCAGCAGAGACTTCAGCAGACAGTCAATACATACTAAAAAGTATTCCAAGTAGTAAATCAGAACACAAAAAAGAATTTTAGAAAAAAAAATAAAATAGCTGCAAAAAATTCAATACTCAGCTTCAGTATTTTATATAAATCAAGTTATATTTAATATGCAAGTCCTGCCCTTCCTTATAAAGGATATTCCCTTAACTTTCTTAGAACTGCCTTTATAAAAAGCTAGGAGTTTATGAAAAACTAAGCTAAAGCTTGCTAATTTTTCATCTTCATGAATTTTCAAGGATTTTCTCTGCCTTACAATACAGGCACCACTTCTCTACTTCTCATTCTCATCACTGGTATTAGCATACCATTGCTGAGAACACAGGGAGGTTTCAGAGGACAAATTCCTCCTTAGAGCATTCAGGGAAGTTTTCTTACACACAAGCACACTCTGAACTCTGTTTTTGTCCAGGAAAGGATGAGTAGGCTGCATCAATACAGCTCTCCAGTGCTTTTGCTGATGGCACAGTGGAAAACATTTTCAACACTAAGAATAGCTGTAAGCACAGCTGGGGTTTTCCATCCAGCAGGATGAAGGACAGGCCAGGTATGAGAACCCAAATTCACAGGTGGATTTCTATGAGGGTCATATACACGTGTGGAACAAAGCTTCAGCCATCTTCCCACAGAACATGCCTACAAGCTCAGGATGTGTACAGACAGACTTCTAAAAATCCAATCTACTTTTTAACGGGCGGTGGGTCGGGGGGAAGGAACTACTTAATGCGGGTGCAATATACAAAGAGACAGCGCTAGAGCTACAGATCCTTCTAATACCTCAGTCTTATGGAGAATTGTGATAACACTTTTTGAAATGAATGTATGCCTCTAACTCCTGCTGCTGCTGCTCAGTAACATGTAATAAGTGAGGGATAAAGTAGCTGTACCAAAAGCTGAGACTAAATGCTTGAAGAGCCACTGCCCCAGAAGAATTAGAAAGGATATTTCCCTGGAGAGAATTACTCAGCTGCGTATTTTATAGAACAAGTCATGTTGAAGGAGAGATAGGATAATTGCATTGATTGTTAGTAGGTGATAATTAATTCTGTAGAGAAATACATTTAGTTTTCTGAAGTCTAGAATAGGATGGAAACTCTTAATTTCATAATGAGAAAATAACTGTGTTTTGCTCACAGCACAAGAAGCTGCAATGTCTCCCTTTTAACATTCTTATGGTACCTATAGGAAGGCAGCACAATGAGTGATGTTAAAACAGGAGTTCTGTGGTGTGACTGAATGCCAGAAAATTGCACATATGACATATAATTCCAGAAAGCATCGAGTAAAAAGGGACCAGAGAAAAAGAACACCATGTTCTTGAACAGACCTTTAAAATAAATATTTGAACGGAAAAATGTGGAAACCAAAATTGCAGCTTGATTTCTCTTTATGAAGGGTTAGGAAATGAACATAGAGAGTGAGAGAAACATTTTTCAATGGTATTTGAACAGTATTTAAAGTGGATAGGACAGACAAAACAAATTTACACACCAACCCTCTCAGAAGTTAGCTAGATTTTTTTATTCTTAAAGGGGAAAAAAAAAAGAAACAACTTGAGGGATTTTTGTATCTATTCCCAGGGTGATCTGCTGGCCATTGATTTTAGTTTATGAGAAAAGATCTTAGGTATATGTAAGAGATCTCTGAAGAATAAGTAAAGCAAACAAGCCAAAGTTCAATAAACATGGGTCCACATGTTCATATAAAATTTGTAGGTGTCTTCAAACAGAAAACTTTTCGAAGTCAGTTTTCAAGAATCTGCAGAAGTGTGCAGAAGAAAGATCAAGTGCTACTAAAAATTGTATTATAAAGCTTAATGTACCTACAACAATTGATTGCCAAAGAGTTATAATCTTACCACTCCAATATTCTTTGATAGCAGTGAATTCCATTGATCTTTGGTAAACTGCATGATGTTGCAATGTTTGTAGTAATTTTTCTGAACAAGGAAAAGCCCAAGGGCAGCACCCCCAGCTTCTTCAGGTTGACAAGATCATTTCTTTGAAGCTTTCACATTCCCAAAAGAGAAAGTTGAAAGAAATATTTTCTTCCCAGGAGTGGTAATGTTACAAGACACATGAACTATTCCCTGATTCAGAAAGAGAATCCAAGAACTTCACAGACTTAGGAAAGATGCCAAAAAAATTTTAAAAGAATTTGTCTACTAAGTTCAGGAAAAGGTCTTCAGATAAGGAAAATCCACACCAGAGAACTAAAGAAGTTGTACAGAGAAGGAATACCATAAACAACCAGGAATCTCATAGCTGACCTTCCTTTACATGAATTAAGCTTTTTAGATCTATCAACGGAATGGAAAAAGGCAATGTACAATCATGCTACAAAGGGGCAGTCTGAAACTTCAGGATTTTCTACCATCAGAAGAGACTGCTGAATAACTAAAGTTTTCTAGGAATTTTAAGGTTTCTCATCTCAGCTCACCCACAGCTCATGAAAAATTACAATCTTACGTGACATTGCCTTGGAAGTTTTTTTTAATTGAACAGCTGCAAGTTGTAAGCTGTAACCATGGCATGGCTGGCAGAACTTATTTAGTAAGCAGTTATAGTAATTACATTACTGTGAACTAACGTTTTTTATTATTATGGCCTGAAAAATTTAAGAAAAATCCAATTATTTCTCCTGTACAAGCACAAAAAAAGGAAAAGCTGTGACACTTTTTTTCACTCTGTAGAATTTTTAGTGTTGTCTTCAATATTCCTGGTAATGGAAGCGTAACTCAGAGCCAGAAGAAAAAGCAAATACTTGTATTTCTGAAAGTGTGTATTGTTTAAGTCTCTACACTCCGTAAGACACATTGCACTTCCACTTATTTGAAAGTGCATTATCTTCAATTTACAACACTTGTACTGAAAAATAAAGTTCCAGCTCTTCCTGAGAACGACTTGGCTACATACACAATCTGGCTAAGAGCAACCCTTAACCCATCACCGTTCAGCTTGGAGTGAGTGCATACAAAGTAATGCCTCAAAATGCAAGTCTCTCAGCCACCACAGTTTCTGGAAGCTGATTTCATTTACTGCCCATACTACTTTCAAGTTGCTGACTTTTTCTCCAAAACAGGAGGACAGCTTACCCGATTTGTGTCCGGCCAACAAACCAACTTTGCTTTCATCTGCCACTGGAGAAATAAAAGAAAAGACACAAAGATCAGAATCTTATTTAAATTCACAAGCCTTTGAAACACTGTCAAATTATTTCAGACACAACATCCTGAATCTTTAAATTATAATAATCTGAAAAAAAGCCTTTCTTTACCTAATCCACATGGGGTGCTTCAAAGTCCAAATATCTGAGTCAAAGCCCTCTGAAACCAATAAAAGGACTACCAGCAGTCCTTGTGGGTTACAGATCAGGACCTCAGCACTTACACACTCAAAACTGAG
Organism: Entomyzon cyanotis; assembly: GCA_024500445.1. Lineage (NCBI taxonomy): Eukaryota > Metazoa > Chordata > Aves > Passeriformes > Meliphagidae > Entomyzon > Entomyzon cyanotis. The sequence continues at coordinate 14,668,930 of JAKEPQ010001027.1, read as the reverse complement.
TTGTCAGAAGAGCAATTGCACTTGTAAATAACTCATCTTGCCAGACAAATCACAGGGCATAGGAGAGTTGTAACATTTTCACATCAAAGACCTCAATTGTAAAAAGAATCCAGATGTGGAAACCTTCCCATCTGCAAGACATCTCACTGACTCATGGGACCCTCTGCAGATAATAAGGTCTCCCAAAGCCTGTTATTTTTGAAGGCTCATGCATATTTTGTATGTTATATTTTATTTTGTCTATAAATTGTAACGATGTAGTATTACACAACACCTTATAAAGAAAGATGTTTGCAGCAGCAACAGCTTGCAGACAGTAGTGGAAGAGCAATTTCTGAATGTAACAGGAATTCCAAGTTCTGTTCAGTAACTTTACTTCAGTTTATCATCATATATCTCAAGAAACTAATTAAAATACTCTCCTGGAGGGCTGAGGGGAAGAACCAATCACTATTTCTTAAAATGAGTTCTATGCAAAGATCAGTGGTAAATGTAATGTTAGGGATGATAAAACAAGAACAGGAAATGAATGTTAGGGCTGAAACCTTCTCCTTCAACTCCGTCTGCCCAAGCGCTCCCTTATAAGTCGCCTTAAAACATAATCTCTTTATATGACAAAATAAATTGTCAAGTCATACCAAAAATTCTATAAATGCAAACTTAAACAAGCTTTGTATAGTGGTCACTATAAAAAAATTTACATTATAATGTTTGCAATAATTTGTAATGTTTGCAATAATTTGCAATAATACAAGAACCTGCTATTTTCTACCCAGGAAAGAGCAGTACTGTAGTTACTGACATTTAGGAGTTACTACTGAAAAAATAATCACAGTTTATATTTTCTTATATTGCCTCCCCTCTTCACATTTAGGGAAGCTTTTACTCTCAAAAATCAACATCAGATTCAGAACTGGCATTCACAACTGGAGTAATGAATCCACAAATGACCACTGCATCTCTCCTCTACTTTTGTGATCTGATTGTCACCTAATTATCAGTAAATTGGGATAATGTAGGGTTTCTGTGGGACATAGGTGCTAATAAAGTAAGATTATATACTGTTTGCAGCATTATGTAGAGTTTCTGCTAAAGAGAATGGCAATGGGACTAGTCAAAATTAGAACTGCAACCAAAACTCGACGAAGTTCTGCACTCCTTGACCTTCAAAATTTTCTCTAGTCCCTGTCAATGATAACTATTTACCTCCTTGCTATGCAGTTTGATCCTATAATGCAAAATGACTGGACAAGGATTTACTATAAAGATAGTTCAAACTCCTTTTCCTCCTCCCTTCCCCCAAATTTATCTCTAAGCAAAACAACTGTGGAAAACTTTGGTCCCAAAGGTTAGCATTTTGACAAGTTATGATTGTGTGAAAACAAGGGATTATAATGGAAACTGATTCACAACCTTAATTATAGCAGTCACTAATGGCAATCAGCATAATGTATGATAATTACTCAAAGTAGGTAATGTTACAATACATAGGAACTTTAAAAAAAAAGACAAAACCCAAAGTTCACAGTATTTTTTTAAAACTATGCTGATGACTTGGTTTGCCTGAAACTAAGTTTTACATTATTAAAAGGGATAAATCCATTTAACTTAATCATACTTTACACACCAGCTTCACACAAAAATTAGATTTTAATACTGGAGGGAAAAAAGGAAGAATAAAATGATTAGAAAATGAAAAATAATCTTACTAAAATACAAGGTTAGCATTATGAGTTTAAGCACACACATGCACAAAAACTGGGAAATGCAAATATTAAAGTTCTATATCAAAGTTGGAACAAAATATGTGTGCACCTCCACAGGGTAATTTTCCTTTCATAGGTTATTACGCTTAGGCAGGGCCTTGTAGGCTGGCCATCTTTCATTACAGTGAACAGGAGTTGCACAGACAAGACACTGGATAAAAATCCCATTCCTTCCCCTGTTTTCCAGGGAAACAAGGAGAAGACAGCAGAAAAAGAAAAAAAAATTTAAAAAAGCTAACAGAAGGCAAACACTTTGTATGCCAATGTTGAAAACTTTGTAACTACACATTTCATTTTGGTAGTACGTAGGACAACCTGTTCCACAAAATACCACTGGAAAACACTTCTTTGCACAGTATTCAAAATTGATACAAACATTCAGTTATGACAAAAATAGTCTTTCTCTAATCCTTGGCCTTTGAAAAAAGGCAAGAACTAAGAGGAAATTTCTTTTCTATGAGTCTACTAGTGTTGGCCTGTCTTTGTAGAAAATCATCTGAAAGACTTGAAACAAGGAAAAATACCATCTATTCCTAAAACTCACGTAAAAAGAATTCTAATTATTTTTATATTGCAACATCAAAAAGTAATTACTTTGCAAATAACTGAAATATTTCAGCTCAAGAAGATCACACTTGGGAATGCACAAGGAACTATTTTTATGAAGATACTAGAATTATTGTATAATTTTGAGCTAGAATTATTAAATGCATGACATCTCAAAAAAATGAAACCACCTAATTTGGGAACTGTAAAGAAAAAACTCAAACAAAAATCTTGGAAGGATTCATAATAAATAGATTCACAAACAAGAAGACACTTCTCCTTAACTTGTGAATCAAACAAATATTTCACATTTTGAAATGTGCCTGGAACCCCAGGGATTGTTAGTTCATGAAGTTATTAATGTTTGCCTGTAGAAATCACGCCAGCTCTTTTAAAGTAACATCTATTATTTAGGAGCCACATTTTCACCACAGAAACCAGTTATGCATTCACTGTCAGTACTCAAAGTAATTGCTGAAATAAAAGATGAAAGAAGTTCTACAGCTACTTAATAAGAACATGGATATTTGGGGGACTAGCAAGACCACAGATTATGAAAGATGGAATATTAGTAAACCAAACAAATTTGCCCAGCTGATGGCAAACAACTGATACTTTTTTTTTTTCCAAACTATGCCAACAACCCCTAGAGATGGTAAGAAACCCCATCCCTTTATGCCATGAATAATCAGAGTTTTTCAGTATTTCCTACGATAATATTTTGGAGTGCTGTTTTTCTTCAAGAAAATAAGTAGCACTGTTTAGCAACATTAAAAGCACCCCATATGTCTTCATGTCCTTCCACAGAAATGTTCTGACTGCCATTTCTGTGCCCTGCTCAAGGTAGCCATTTCACATGAATTGCATGACTTCCAATGGTTTAGTATACAAAAACCTTCTGTACTTCTCAAGGTTTGCATCAAATATAGTTGAGGCTTACATAGAGGCCAACAACCTACTTCCAAGCTGTGTTTTAAGAAAAGCACAAATCAATCCTGCTGCCAATTGTGAAAACCAGTTTCCCTCCTTTTGCCCAGTTCTGCTGAACCATTGCATTATTTTTCCCCAAACCAAAGAGTTACTACCATTCACAAGATAGAGGATACTACTACTCAACTTAAGTGACTCTTTTGTGAAGGATCAGTTTTTCACATTGACCAAGAGCTACAAAAAAATCTTCTAAACACATGAAAGTCACGAGTGTTTCTGCTGGACAAACTGACACATACCTTTGAAGACCAGCTGCAGTGCTGCACTCAGAAAAGAAGCAAACAAGGATTAAAAGTACAGTTAATGAGAAATAATAATGTAAGATACTGAAACATGAAAGAATTTACTAGAAAACAAATTTCCTGATACCTTTATTAGTTAATAGGAAGCCAAATATAAAATTTCTTCCTGTACATGAATCAATTCACAAGGGCTATATTCCCACACTACATATATAAATGATGCTTCCATACTTTTCAGAATCCATCAGTTTCTATGCTATAAACACATGATAAGAAAGCAAAGCCTCAAATGGGTCACTGTTTCTTCCTGGTGAACTGTATCCTTACCCAGCCCTTTCATCATAATGAAGACAGTGCATCATCAATTAGTTCTAGTCAGTGATAGTGCCAAGGACATAATTCTCCTGCCAGTTTTATTTTCTGGGTGAAGCGTTTCCCCATCTAGGAGCAGCATAAATCACTCGGAGAAATGGTGTCAATTGTTGTCTCACAACCACCACTTAGAAAATGCTGCTTCCTGTTCTATGTCTGCCCTGAAGTACTACATACAAAACCCACAGGCTAAAATCTAAAGTAGCAATAAAATGTGTGCATCAAGAAGGGTCAACTTGCACTGTCTTAAAATATTTTTCTTCAATAATTCCCTCTCCTCATCTCTCCAGTGACAGTGAAACTTCACACAAGGGCATGTGTTCTGGGGTCACCTAGATATCCACCAGATACTCACTCTTGAAGGATTAGGAGTCCTTAACAGATTTCTGCTCACTGAAAAGCACTGAGACTACCAAAAAGCTTGCACAAGGGCTGAGGAAAAAATTATACTTATGCAGTAAAAAAATAAAAAGGTACGCTTTTTGCAAAATGGCATCTAACACAACATTTGGGATGCCCCATTCAGCACGTTCAAAGACAGGAATAAATCACATCTAAACTAAGATTCTGGATTCTTTTTCTCTCCTGTACAAGGTTTTCTCTAATTAGATTTTTCAGAACAATTTTGTTAGAACTGATTTAATACTTCAATTCAATTGTATTAAGAGAAGATCCCCAAGGGATACATCTTGTGTGTCAGCACAGGAGAACGAAAATGCCTAAGCTTGCATTCGCTATTACTACTACTTGTTGAAAAACCAGCAGTACAGTCAATGCTGTCCACTGGGCACATTTAGCTCTAACTGGAAGTTTTTCTCCTGGCAGAAAAAACCATTGTTTTACAATTTCCCAGCCAGCATGATACAAATTTCTTCACTTTCTTGTAGCGCCATAACTACTTGTTCTTGAAGGTTACACTGTTAATTGAGGCCATCACGGCTTCTTTTACACTTTTGTTGTCTTTTCTAATCCTCTCTCACCTCTGTTCCAGAGAAACCATACTAGGCTAAAACTCCCCCGCTGCACGTCTTCTGCATGTCATTAACACTTCTTCCAAATTCCTAGGGTTACACTACAAGTTCCTAATGTAATCTGTCATTTACTGATTGAAAACATTGATAGGGAACAGATATAAGACAAAGTTTAGACAACATATTTGTAACAGTGTTCTTAAAAGTTACTTTATTATCATCTTTACTTTCTTTCTTATAGTAGCTATACATTAACTTAATTGCTATTTTCTCCCCCAACACTTTAATAATCTAACTACATTAACAGATCCACTCTAAACTCACACTAAAGCAGCCTAAAAAAGTACCACCACCTCAAGCATGTGTTACCATGTTCTCAGCTGTGTCACCATCACAGCTTATACAATGCTCTCAGTCTGCTCCACAACAAGCTTCTTTGAGTCTTAGACAATTTCTACAAATCCAGTCCAAAAAGTTGATATTCTCTTTGCCCATTTCTGCCTTTATGCCACAATTCACCATCCCTTCAACTGCATCAACACAGATTTGGTGCAAAAATTGAGTAACAAAATCAGCCTTGTTAAAAGCCTCTCTTTTTTATACAGAATAAACCTAATTTCAGTCTCATTTCAATTCAGTTAACAGCGTCCCTATCACTTGAGAAATTATTTTGTTTAGTTCCTCCCTTATAGATCTTACAAACAGAAATTTAGAAGTAATTTAAACTATGAAAACTGCATCATGCTCATTTGTAAAAATTGATTCTGCAGAGTAGCCTCAGAAAATATACATCTAATCTGACAGTACTAGAAAGCTACTCATGACATAAATTAGAATAATGTTAAAATGTCTTGATCTTGACACTGAAGACAATTACAGCCGTAAGCAATATAGTTTTTCCTAAATCCATGACATTTCTGGTTTTGTTAAGTCTTTCTCTTCCAAAGATTATTTGTTAAATGACTGTGATAAGCCAGTAACATTTAAAAGACTCTTAGAATTCTGATCCATCTTCTCCGTTTCCTCATTAATGCTCTAACAAACCTAACTAGCTCCTAAATGCAGTTCTGAAATTGGTTTCAAGTAAAAGCAACCAGATAAATGTATTCCATACATACAACATGGTTAACAAAACAATGATTTTAAAATACCAAACTTCTTTTTGTCCCATTAATACCATAACTCTCACTAGGGACCTCCCAAATGTGTTCTTTTAATTGTATCTGAATCAAAACATTGCTTGAAAGAGCAATCTTCATTAGCTCTGTCTGGTCCTCATTTGTCTATGTTTTGAGATATTTATTTCCGTTTACAAAAATTACATTCAGAGAAACAATAATCTGCTTCAGAGCAAACCATGAAGCAGCTAATAGCATCTTGATTGCATTTTCCACACCCTTCTGGATATGGGACACGGGTTTCCCTTTGTTTTGAGGCGTTTCAGAAGTCTGAGCTGTAATTGAATGCATCCCTTCACTAACAAAGAAATTAGCATTTAGTTAAATACTGGCTTCCTTGCAGAATACTCCATACCTTATACCTTGCAAATTTGCTTACTAATTATTCCTAAACAAATAAGTTAGCTGGTATTTTAATAAATATGCCCCAAGGTTAAGGGACTCCAAGTATGTCTAATGATGTTTTAGCAAGCAATATTTCACTCACATTTAAAATGAAGTAAAGGACAGAGCCATTTCTTCAGGCTATAGAGTTTAATCAGTTAAAATTTATGGGGTTTTGCCTTTGATGGGGAAAAGAAGAGGGAATTAAGCATCACCTTGGGATAGTGGTCATGGGTTATTATACCAACATCCTCAAATATAAATCTACACAGTACTTCGCCTGAATTAATACACAAAAAATTGCTATATATTCATATGATTCAATTTCATATTGCTTCAGGTTAAAACAAGCCACACTTTCATGTGTTTGCATACAATTCCCATGGCTATAGTTTCTACAGTATATTTATGCACAGCCTAAATCACTCCTGTGCATAAAGATTTATGGAGAGTAAGGGTGCTGGAGATAGATATTAGGACACCTTCGTTCCTTTAGTTTTCATTGAGCACACACATTTACACCTTCCAATACAACATTAAAAAACAATTTCACATTAACATTACAAAAATTACCTTTTTAATATAGTTAAAAGAACAAACACTATTGAAAATGGATTTTGATGAAATATTTTATAGAAATTCTTCTCTAGAGAACTGTGGCAATGTAAGGCAAAATGTGTGTGTATAGAAGGTTGTTAAAAGAAAGGGAAAATCATCCTTCCAATGACTTATTTAGAAGCCATTGTTTTCTTAATTTTCAATCTGCTGTTAAGTTTCAAAGAAAGTGTTCCAGTTCAGTGGGAAGGGAAAACACAACACTTATTTCCACTGTTTTTTTACTTTGTTTTGCTTATGTTTAACACTATGATCTAAGCACAAGTTCAAGCGTGGCATGCAGTCCAACCCTGGTCAGTACAAAGTCAGACTTTGTTTGGGCCTGCAGAAATTCTTGAAGTCACAGTCATAAGAGCCATCTTTGCTTTGCTAACATATGGAGACTGTGGCTGAAGAACAAAAAAATATATGCAACTGAGGGGATGCGTCAGGTGCTAGGATCAGTAGAAGAAAACAGGGCTGTGCTCTTTTTATCACCGCCAGTTCAAAATAAAAGTAGGCAAGGCAAAGAAATATATACCATAAGACACAGGATATGAACTCTGCCAGTGATCCAGAAAGTGCTGTCATTATCTCAACACAGCAGCAGGGAAGAACATTAAGACTTATAGCTGACATGGAACTAATCTGTAGCCTATTACTCTGAATGAAGCTGTAAATTTTGAGAAGCATTTGATCACTGTGGAATGATGGATGCTAAAACAGGGAACCAGTCACCCTGCCCCCATAGACTCTGCACAAGGACATCTGTACATATGAGGCAAGTTCTGCTCATATCTGCAAAACCAAAAAAATTATCATTACCGCTAGATGTGCCTTTTTCTATTTTTTTTTTTTATTTCTGCAACAGTTACTCAATAACTCACACATGCCACTGATTTTTATTTTATCGTTTTAAAGTGGGTTCAAGCAAAAACTAACTCATCTGGAAATAAATTGAGTTCTTGAAATGCACCAACTTCAGGCAATGCTATTTCTGGACTCATTCTATCTGTAAATGTGGCAGTTAAGACTCATGTCAGTCCACAGGACTCGTGGCATGACAGCCTAAACAACCTAGTGGCAGTGGTTCATGCCCTCTGCTCCTGTCCAGCTGCCCAGCCAACAGCATAGACATGCACCAAGTGTCAATGAACTGAACTCCAGCTGCCCTACTGGCAAGTAACCTACAGCTGGATGTGCCAAGGTCCTTTCACTGCAGGGTCTGCTCTGGAGAGTGACAACAACAAATTGATGCAACATGTTAGCAGTAGTGAACACTTTTTCATCACCCATTCTTAATACCTCATATTATTCACTGAAGATATTAATTTATAGCAATTATTATTTTGTAAAAAGTATGACTGGAAAACAGATTAAGCACTCAAAGGTTTCTGGGCCTAAATATATATAAAACTGCAAAGACTGACATCAGTGTTAAATGGGTTTCCATTGTGAGCCTGTGTAATTATAGACTAGTCTTTACTTAACAAATTTGCCTCTTGTGTATACATCAGCCCTCATCAAAGCCAGGGAGACCCTTACTATACAATTTCACTAGCTCCCTAATTTAATTAATTTATTATTTTCATGTAAGGTTCACAATCCATAGTAATATCTGGATTTTTTTCTGTTTAAAATGTTCTGTTACCCACTTTGACAATCTTTTGGATGGCAATGTCATTAAGCAACCCTCGCCTTTGTAACCTTATAATTAGGCAGTGGATGCATTATACACATTTCAGGGTGAAGTAGAATGTTTCCTAAGTGAGTAGTAATATAGATTTCCCATTTATGCCTGTATTAGACCAATTGTGTTGTCTACTGAATTTGTGATGCCATTCGGGGTCTCTAGACCCAATCTCTAGGTGATTTCAGAGATCTGTGGTGACATACGATTCAGATACAACTTGGTTTAAGAAGAAAGAAAGAAGAAAGAAACTGCATCTAAATCATGTGCTCTAAGGTCTCAGAGCCCTCCTCCTGCACTCCAATTCTGTGGTTTTTTCTGTTCATCATGTCAGATCTTTTTTTGAAGGGACTGGCAGATGAAAAAAAGAAAAGTAGTAAGTGGACAGCATCCCAGGACTACTGGAAAAATAGGGCCTAACACTTTTCAGAGAGGGAACATCTCTCCTTTGTCACCAAATTTGCTGGAAGATGAAGACAGCACTTCTCTCTTTCATTTTTTTATTTTAGCAAACAGTGCACTATAATCAGTAATGAGTACACAGCTGCATGTTGAGATGAAAAATTACTATTGGTTATGACTGCACTTAAGTAAGAAGCAAGCGAAAAAAACCCCCTAATAAATAACTTTGCTTTCCCAAAAACCCATCCTGGAATATGTATTATATGAATGCTCTATTTGGAAACACATTTTTATATACCAAACTGTTGGGATTTTATTTGTATTAGAAGCCATTTATATTGCAGTTACTTGACTTGAGATTTTCATGTCTCTGTTCTGTTTCCTCTTCCAGACAGTAGCTTCTGATCACAATCTTTCAAAAGGTGGAAAGCCAAACATGGTACTTCACTGCTTGCTAGAGAATGACTTTAAAAGGTCCTAGTTTTCATCTTCCTCAGCTTCATTATTTGCCAAGCTATGTGCAAGGAATTTTACTTCATCTATTCTTTTTTATAAAACAATATGGTGCACAGCTTTCATAGTCCCTCCAGTCCCTTCCATGACTGTCTCAAGGAGTAGATTTACCTTCACAACTGTGACTTCAATCAGACTGGTTATTACCCCTTTTATTTTTTACTTTTATAACACAAGGGGCATTTTTAACAACTACCTTCTATAGGCAACAATTTTGAGCAATCTAAAAGATATATTTGTATCCAATTTTGATTTTATTTTTGCACCCAATTTTATTTTAGTTTTTAGCCACCATGATTTAGTGACTCATATATTATCAAAGGATTGCTTCTGGGTGTCAAGAGCAGATTGTGTCTAGAATTTGAAGTATGAGTTACCTGGCAGTTCTGAATATGCTCTCACTCACATTCCCATTGCCTAATTTTACACTGGTGCTCGTGAGTGTTCTTTCTTGTGACTTCCATGGCAGCTGGAAGTAAACCTTTCCAGAAGATGACTCACTAAAGTTGAACATTCATTTCTCTAGCAGACTACATACAATATATGTTTTGACTTGAGTCTGTAAACTCAATCATTTTTTGAGGAGCATTTTCATCCCTAAAAAGATATCTAATCCATTACTCTTCATCAAAACAGTAGAACAGAAGAGCAAAATGGCCTATTTCTGGCCTGGTCATGCAGTAGTGTTCTAATTCTGCCTTAAGACCTTTCTTAAATTAATGCATATCCATTCTTATCCTGCATTAATAACTGTCTGGCTTTCCTTACAAGCCATCAGAGGAGTACACACATTTAATGTTACATTAAAATAACCTGTTAGGATGACAATAAATATCAACAGTACAAAACCTAAGATCAGTCTGGAATGTTTCAGGGAAAAACAGCCTGCAAGGTAATAAAAAGCTGCCTTGAAACTATATATGAAATTAATAGTTTTTTCTCAATGGTGTACAAAAACTTATCCAACAAAGCACACAAACCTATTATTAAAGATATCCTAATATGAGGCCTCAACATTTCCCCATCAACACTGGAATTTCAAAAAAATACAATAGATAAAGATTGAGTTTGGCGAAAAAGAATTAAAAGGAAAAAGGAAACTTTTTTTTTGAGACTTAAGAACCTCACAGATTTTCTTGAACCCTCATTAAAACATGACTTGGTTTCAGCTGCAATAACCTTTTAATCTCCCACCTGCAAATGCTTTCCTGGTATTGAAAGAACCTTTTACTTTCCACTTCACCCCCCTGCAAGATTTCCTGCATAGTACTGATGGGTAGAGAACCATAACCTTACACTCTTCAAGCATTTATAAAGATCTACTGCAACACTTTGATTGCCTGTGTTTGTCATTGTCAATGAAGAAATAAACAAACTTGTGTTAGGAATGTTACCTTTGTCCAGTGTAGTTTTACAAACATTTATATTCTATAGAAAAAATTACTTTTATGATTGCTTGTTTTGCTTTATATTTTAGACATACAAAACTCGTACAGCAATTCTTTCGGCTCATTTTTCCATCATTCCCCCTTTTCCTCAGCTAAGATTTCAAATCAATGGGCCTTAAAAAAAAGAAAAACAAAACCAAAAAAACAACAAACTTGCTTCAGCTCCAATAAAAAGGGTGCTTGCAAAGAGCTGCCAGAGGAGGTTGACCATTGTCCCCAGCACTGCAGCTCCTCTGGAGAACTTTCTCCCTGATTTTAGTGTTAAAGAAACAAAAGCAAGAAACAGAGATGGTGCAGATGGGCTAAGGCTAAAAAGCTGACCTATATGTGACCCCACCCCTTCTTACCCAGATCCATGCTTTTTGAGGCTTTCAGATTAATTGATTCAGACTGCTTGGCTGGTGTCAAAGATCTGAAGTTGATGTGCTGATCTGTTAAATGCATTGCTGAATTTATGATAGGGCTGTAGGGAGAAAGAAAAAGTTATGTAAAATATTAAGGTACCAGTTCAAACCACAAGTGAACAAATTAAAGAAAGCCCAAATATATGTGTTTCTTCCTCCAATTGCTTACAGCATGCATTTTTAAAATCAGATATTGATCTTCAACTTCCTTTTCTGAGACTTAACCTTCAGTCACTTGGTTTTTCATCACAGATGGAAATATAAATGTAAACTATTAGCAATGATTTTCTTTTCATTTTGCTAGTTCTGTCTAACCACTGCATTTCCAAATATCATGCTACAGAATGTTGGAGAAATACTGACAATATACCTGGATCAATTCTACTTCATCTGCTAATATGTAATTATTTTATAGCCTTGCACCACTTACGCAGAGGCTGGAGATCTTATGAAGCATGCTATGACTTAAGAATTCCAGGGTATTGTGGTTTGGTCACTTTGGTTTTCATTTTGTTTTGGTCTTTTTATTCATTCTTTTACTTCAAGGCAAATTTCTAAACATTTCAAAATTGCACCTGAGTGAAACTCCAAGTCACTTTCAGCTGAAAGTGCAACACCTCAAAGCAATCTGAAATCTTATGCATTTCTTTTTGATTAGAACCAGAAATTATCATTTTAAGTGCTCCTGCTAAAAAAAAAAGCAGTTAGAAAAATGGAAATATTTATTTCCAAATTGTTCAATCAAAAGGTTTAGTTTTACAGTGTCAAAATACCTTCCTAAATGTTTTGTTGAAATGCAATTTCAGTGAAATCAGTGTGACTTGATATAGCAATTCAATTTCGAGAGAACTTAAATTCTAAATGGAAGAACAATACAATACTGGAAAAGTCAGGCTGGGAGAAAGGGCCTGTAAATTCATCATCATTCTAATACATCGTTAGCATTTAGGAGAATGTTTGTCTCCTAGCTTGCTGAAAAAATTAGGAACAGATTCTAACAAACAACTGCAGTTGAGAATATAATGCAGAATTGCATTTATCTGTGTATACTTGTTTATCATGACATACATATCTGCCTGGGAGACCAGAAATAACAAAATTATTCTAGTGTAATTACTCTGTGTTAGCAAAAACAAAATAGTTATGGAAGTCTTGAAGAATTCAAGGTATTCATAATTAAATTACATCTACTTTTTGATACTACATGCAACCAATCATTTAAGGGTAGTTTTTACTCACACCCATGCACAAAAGGACATGCACATGGCTAAATGTTTAGCTGAAATGCATACTTTCTGAATATCATTGCAATAGATGCATGAGTATCAAAACTGAATACACAGAAAATGAGGAAACAATGTTCAACACTGCATTTCAGCATCATCATCAGGATAGGTTGAAATTATGCCTTTAATTTGAATCGTGTGCTGCTTGAGATAGAGTATGAGCCATCATGAACTTCAATGTGTTTACACTTTTTTCTGCACTTCCAAACATCTGTATTACCTAAGGAAATTAAAGCTTATAGGTGCTATCAAGCACACCAGCCTTTGCAAAAGTATCTTTACCTTTTCAGCTGGTAAAGTGTTCAGTAATTTTTCTCCTACACATTTCAATGTTCAGACTTACTGAAAATTCATTTTGTAACCTCAAGATTATCTTTGGGTGACGTAAGAAGATTCAGTTTCTTATAAACTGTGTTTAGCTTGGACTTTTACAGATTTAAGACTTCATACTGCATTTACACACTGTACCCGTGGTACAGTTTAAAATTAACTTTTTTCTTTAATTGGGATTATGCTTTGGGATTCTTTTTGTTACACTGAATACATGATGGGCATCACAGATCCTGGATAGCAGGCATACTGCAACTTATGTACAACTGAAATGAGCAACACACTAAATGCTAAAATAACATTCACAGCTTATACTAAAATATCTTCCACATGACTCAAAAGAGTGGTACAAATTTTTAAGAAAATAGAAGGTGATTTTATAATCAATTAGAACTATTACCACAACCACTACTGAGCAATTAGTGTTGTAACTATTAAGAAGAGCTGAAGTCCAACCTGTGATTATAATCCTCATTCAGCAGATCCTCACTGGGATGTGGTGGGAGAGGAGGAGGGCTTTCGCTTTCACCACGGCCACGATCAGAAACTGGAAATTCTGAAATAAAATTTAGAAAGGGGTTAAATAACCTGCAGAAACAGCTACATTACACCAGTTCACTGACTGATGACTGGAAGGCCTCAAGCAATGCTGAAGTAAATTACAAATTATTCAAATCCCTAAACTAACTAAACTAGAATTAAAATCACACCAAGCAGAAAATACACCCCTTGGGATTTCCTGAAGAGCTGATTTTCAGATTTGCATATATATAATTAAAGGTAAATATAGGGAAACTTTGTACTTATAGTGAAGTTGAGTGCAAGGCAAAATTGCTTTACTCCATTTTAGTGGAGTGCTTTACTCCATTTTTAAGTTCTCCATAGCTGCATCTAAACTGATTGTAGGTTCATGCTTTAAGTCCCTTTGATGGGGAGCACTTATCACCTTTCATGTACAGAAGAGAACCACATTCTCAGCAAAGTGCTCAGAAGAAGAAAAATTTCTGTTATCCTATGGCAAGAGAACAAAGAAGCATTTCTTAATTACAGTCTTCACTTTCCTACCATTACAGTAACTCCTTCTTTACCTTTACAAGCAGCATTCAGCTAACGCTAGAAAATTACTTTTTACAAAGACAAACATGAGCTACTCAAACCATTCAGTGGCTTGCTAAGCACCAACGCTTAAATACCTGCAAATATTTAATGAGATTGCTGTGCTCACTGTAGGCCAGTTCATTACTATCCTGTAAATTCACTTCTCAACCCAAAGGTCTCATCTTAGAAAAAATCCCTGCATTTTTCAATGTAAAATACGTCTTCAACCCTCTAAGCGCTCCAACTAGAACCCAAGAGCTAATGGCGTGCCTCATTTTTTAACAGTGTCTAAGGTTTCACTCTTCCTATCTGAAAAATGATGTAAAATAATCCAGAAACATATTGAAAAGGTAGCAAGGATAGTTTGGCACAGGTAGAAACATTCCTACAAGGACCAGGGATTAGGATTCTTTACTTTAGAGAAAGAAGAAATAAAAGGGGATACAGGAGGAGTCTGTGAAATTGTAGAAGCTATGCTTAAGGTGAAAAGGAAGCTCTCACTGTCTCACAGTAACAAGAAGGCAACCAGTTTAACTAGCAAGTAGCACACCTAGGACAAACATGAAGTTGTGTTTTTCACAGAGCTCATTGCCATGAGGATGCTTTGGAAACAAAATTTTTAAAAAGTATTTTAAAATGTGTCAAAAGTTAGACATATATCAATGGCACAATGGCCCAGACAGAACCTCTGACTCAGTAAGTCCCTAAACCACTGACTAGCCGATGTGGGAAAGAGATGCCTGATGGAAAAAAATTAAAAAACTAAAAAAAAAAATCACACCACACTTACACTGTGGTTAGCCTTTTTGAGCAGACTCCTACAGCCACAGCAAGAGACTGAGCATATAAGGTACTAACTTAGATTCACAGTAATTGGTACATCATTCCACCAAGGCTGTTTGATCATGGGTTACCACAGGTATTTTACTTGCAGTAAAAAAATAGTACATGCAGAAAAACGTCAGACTTCCTTAGTGAACTGGAAATGATCACAAGGGACTACAGCTCCCAGCAAAATGGGAGCAGGAGCCAGAGAGTGAGAGAATTTAACCTAAGGGGCAATCACTGGATCCATGTTAAAGACCTCAGGAAATGACCTTAACAGATCCAGATAAATCTAAGCACTGAACAAAATGTATCAAATTTTCAGATATTAAACAGACTAAGAGAGTAAAAAAGATAAACTTAGTCAGACTAAAAATTAAGTCTGGCTATAAGACACATGTAGCATTTACAAGGAAAATCTAAATAATTGAAAGTTTCACTTCTTAATTTTCTATCTTGATGTTACCACAAATGTATGAAAACAGAAGTGCTAGTACAACCATGAGGACTCAGCAGTCTTTGGTAATAGAGAAAGTTTGATTATTTTACTACTTAACCAGAGAGATGACAGTATTTTCCCTATAACTGCTTATCATGTAGGCTTATAAGAAATATATCAGAACCTCTAATGAAACATATTCCAGTAATCTTTCAACACCAGAAATGTAAAGCTGCTGGCACTGAAGTATCAATTCTCAAAGAGGTTGCACTAAAAAAACACTGTGCAACAGCTTGGCAGCAAAAGAAGTGAGGACCTGAAGGCAGCAAGTATTATCCATGCAAAAATAGAACAAACAGTGGCATTTCAATATTGGATTGCTACCCTCCCCCCTTTATTTAAATATCCACAGGCAAGACAAAATTTCATGTTTTGGCTATAAGCATTTTCCCCAGACATTAGTTTTTCTTGCTCATGTATAATAAAAAAGACTCTTAAAACAGACAGGAATATTAGCAGACCAAGCTTCAGTGTATTTTTGCCGAGCTTTTATAAGAATTTTATTGGTAGGAGCAGTGAGTGGTAGTGGAAATAACTTATTAGAAAACATTAATTAAGAATGTGACATTTTATGAAACATAATATAGCTCCTGCATGAAATTCTTACATTAGATCCTGTATTATGCTAAAAATCTCTTCTGTGTTTTATTATTCTTTGCAAAAAAGTACCAACTGCACTTCTACATTCAAGATGTAGATAGCACACGGTGAACATCTATAAGGATCTGTTCCTGACACAAGAAGCTCATTAGGTCTGTGACTCATGGCCTTGAACAGACACACAAACCTACAGTTCATAACTGAGATAAAAGAGGGTTGTGCACAGGCAAAGCGTTTCACCATTACAGATGCCTTGAAAGACAAAGGACAAAACTTTGTGAGAAACAATGGAAAAAAGATTTGAACCAGTGATGGGAAGCAATAAGCGACAGGCTCACATGGAGAGCAGAATGAGCATTAGCTCAATAACAATACCATGATTTCAAAATAAGAGAAATATTTCTGCAACGTGCGAGACTAGTGTGAGCCCAAAGTGTCTTTCACTGAAACAATTTCTTATCAGAGCTGTCCCACAGCCTTCCTGCTGCCTCTGCAGTTCTCCATTAAGATCACTGAAATTTGACTCATCAAGTGCCAAATCTTCAACAGAAATCACAATACAATGATTCCTTGACTCAGTGGTAGCAACATCTTCACCATGGCTTGGCCACCGATATCCAATTCCAATCACTTCCCAGGCCGTGGCTGTGAAAACCCAGCCATGCCAAACCCTCCCTGCACCAGCAGCACTCCAAAGCTTCCTTTCCACATCCAACACATTTTCTTCTGAGGCCATCACATTTTTTTTGCCACAATGCCTTCCTACCATGATTCTTTAATTAAAATGATGCCTAATTAAAATGATTTTATGACTGAACTGCAAACTAGTCATCCTGATGTTTGGCTCACAATTGTAGAATCCTCATCAGAAAGTACAGCTCTTCCACATACTTTGTTTTGAATTTAATTGACAAGTTAGCAGTTGCCATTCATCTCTACCAATGGCTCCAGAGCATTTGCTTTTAGGGTTTTTAAGGAAGCATTTAAAGGAAGCATTTTTAAGGAAGCATTATTTGCTGCTTTTTGATATTTCTTTGGTAATGACTAACTCTACAGAGCATGTTAGCTCTAAGGATGGACACTTTTGTCCTGAAACTACAGAATGAGCGTAAATTCCATACAAGAGAAACATCAGGCAGATCTAAACAAAAGGATGTGGTCTTTGAATATTTACAGTGCTTCAGACTATATCTAATTCCTTGCCTGGAGTCACACTGTCAAAATATTGAAGCCAACACAAATAATTTACCCCTAAATTCTATAGGAGTTTCTCTTGAGTTTTACAGATAAGGGCTCTTTGGTTTTGATTAAAAGTACCCCACACATTCATCACAGCAGCCTATGAAACTACTTTTTGCAGGCTCCCCTGATTCCACAGTTGTCTAGGAAAGTGGGAAAAACCATGCATAATTCAACTACATCAAAGAAAATCTTTTTTCCTACTGAAAGGTATTTAAGTATGTGCTTGGCTTGAAGAATGAGAGCACACTTAAAAGGATAGGGGTCAAGACCATCTCAAATATTTAAACTTTTCAAATAACTAGTACCTTGCTGAGTCAGGAGCAAATTGGACAGATAGTACAGTGTGCCATCAGAAATGAAAAAAGACAGGAAAAGAAGTGGCCTTAAATGCTCCTACTGGTATGCGTCCATATGCTCACACATGTAGGTTTTCTTTGCACAATTTACACAATTACGAAATTCTTTTTAATGAGTTCATTAATATAATTCCAATTTGTAAATTAAGGGAATGTTTCTAACCTTTGAACAAATTTTACCTTAAAGTCTAAAATAAGCAAGTGTACTTTTTGCACATCACGTTTTAGTATTAGTTAATTAAGCCTGTAATAACCTAGGACATAAAATTAAATGCAAAAATCATTGCACTCATTAAAGATATATAGAAAATAAACATTTTGACAACATATATTTTGCACTCATCATTTGTTTTTTATCCAGCCTTACGTGTTGGGGCAGCGAGCTAGAAACTGTTACTTAAACTGGAATTTGTGCCAGGAATCTCATTCACAACTTCTGAGTCAGCTCTCCCACCCTCGCTGGATCTTCAAGCCTCAAAGTAACATAGTGTGCACTTACTCTAATTAGCTGCTTCTCGTGGCTGTGGATTTCAGAAAACAAAACCTCAAAGCACTCTCAGCACAGAGAAGGATATCTAGAGACTGACTACCTTTTAATCCTTCCTGAGGACTGTATGTTACAAATTGCTGAAGAATGGTATCGTTACGTCGGGAAGCAGCTGCGAAGTTATGACTCCCATCAAAGGCTGATTTTTGAAAGACTCCCTGGTCTGAGCGTTCCTAAGGGAAAAACAGAACCACACATTGTAACACCAAATTTACATATTCAACAATGAGAAGAGCATCCATCACTGCAGACAGTGCAGGGACACAGTGGGATGATATAATATGTTCACTGTATATTGCCTCCTCTCAAATGAGAAACTGGAGAGATCTCTTCAAAATTGCTATCTGGTTTTGCTGACCATGAAATAAAAACAATATCCAAGCAATAACAACCATTAAGAATGATGCACAAAAATGAAGACTTTTTTTTTATGACCCACAACTGGCTTAATTCAAATCCTCCATCTGGGAGGGCAGCTTGTGACATTGTCAACACAAGAACACGGGCAATGCCAATGGTATTTTTCTGCCAGCCAGCTGGTTCCCTTCTCCCTGAGACTGAGTGCATATGTTCTGATGATCACACACGAGAACAGTTTTGCAAGTAAGGAGTTACACCAAACTCCCAAACGCAGGTCTTCTGGCTAGCAGCTAAACAAACTCCTGTCACACCTCTAGTCAGCTTTTCTTTTGAGACGTTTCCTACCCCCCCATACACGCCATAGCGCCTAATTTATTCTCCTGAGCAGTTGCTCAAAGGAAAAAAAAGTTAGGGAAAAAAAAAAATAAAAATCACAGTTTCTAAAACTGGGACAGACCCAGAAAGACATTTCTGCACTCATTATTCATGGAAAACCAAAAACCCACACAGGGGAATATTATGGCTAGTTTTCAAAGCAATCTTTATATTTTCGCTGATTTTATATCTTTTTTTTTGAAGCAGGCTCCAACTGGCTTCTATTTTTAAGCTGCCTGTTCATTATGTCAGCAAATGTTACACTAAATATATATTTTTAAATTTCATAGTCACATCTACAGAAGAAAGGCATGTATTTAGCTCATGTAATTTATTTTTAAAATGATGCAAGAGATTTGATGTATTGGCAAGTGATTGCCTGCAAACCAAGACATAAGGAAGGACAGCATGTTACATCACCTTGCAACTTGTCTTTCAAGCTTAATAATAAAAACAAAATAACATAACTTAATAGAAATGAAATTGTTATATAATAATGATAGAATAAAACCAATGAAAATAAACATAATAAAATGGAAAAAAATGCACCTCAGAACACCAATCAATGCAGGGATGCTCATGGTGGCAATATGGCTACAAATGTAGGCTTAGAGGCCAGGCTACACATCCAATATTCTCTTTTTCTCAGTGTAGCATCAGTCATTTGAAAAGGCTACTTTCAACCTCCATACAGAAACACACACACCTCACAGCCACTGACAATTGTGTTTCCTCTTGTAACTGGAATCTTTAGTTTACATAAGCTTCCTTAGGTTGTAAAGTCCACGTTTACTACTTTTTCAAACTATCCATTGGAGACACAGTGGGAGAAGGAGCCTTAAATTAACAGCAACAACAAATCTGCTTTTCCAGCTCTTTGATAAATGACACAATCAATATCCCAACAACTGATCAGTAACCAACCTAATTCAAGTATTCAGCTTATAAAACATAGCTGTCATGGAAGACCTCCATTAGTGTCCTGCCCAATAAAAACAATAATGCATTTCTAAACATATTCTCCTCCTGCCAAGCTGAGATGCAGTGCTTGTGTAGCTGTTTTGGGGAAAGGAAAGAATGGGCAATGACCCATTTCTGCTACGGTCTCCAGACTCAAATGGAATTACAATTGAACGCAAAGACTACCCTATAAAAATTAATTCCTGTCTAAAATGAATTTGATTCAATCAAGACCTCATTATGCATTCTTCATAGGGCATGAGTCAAGACTATTTACCTCCTTCATACATCTGGATAATATTCAAAACTATACACAACTATAAAAAACAGCCTCATACTTTTACTAGGTCAATCTGATGTTTGATTGGAAGCTTTTTTAAAAGAAGTGGCTTTATTTAAATAAAGAAAACTCACAGGAGTGAACTTTCTTTGAAGGTGAACTATCTTTCTTATATTCCAAAAGCGCCCAATAAATATAACATATACTTCATAATTCTTCCTTACAGCAGGATGCTGTCACATATAAAAGGAAAGAAAAAATGTGTTTTCCTTTAACATATTCCAGAATTTCTAATGGATACTTTTCATACTTTCCTGGCACAATTGACACCATGAGGCTTTTCCAAAGTGTCCTCCCAAGGAAGTTAGAGCATAATGTTTGGGAAGTAATATATTTCTAAATCCATTTCTCAACCAATAAATGATGGTACTAAACTAAATAGAAAATTATCAGAAAAATATTTAAGAGTTAATTAAATTAGAAGACACCTGCATCCTCTTCCTCCCTCTGGTATTTTATGCAAATATACCCACAAATGTGACTGTTTGTAACATTTAAAAATGTTCCAGTGATGCTTATTAAATAAGAAGCTTGAAATACTATCTTGGAATTCCATAATGAGATTTATTACAACCTTTTACACCCCAAATGCACTTGTATGTACTTTTATTTTAAAGAGCTCTACAGATATTTAAAACCTTCTAAAAGATTTACTCAAGGGTTAAAATTAAAACTGGGGTGAGTAGAAAAGGCAGCCAGTATACACGCATATTATCTATCTAAAGATGAGAAAAGAGTGTGCATATGTGTGTGCATGCATGGATGATAGAGGGAGCAAGGGAGATCATAAAACCGGTATTTTTGAAAATAAGAGGTGACTGGCAACTATCAATTTATATGATGTCCAGAAAACATAATAGTTAAAAATGTATTTCTTTTCTTATTTTTTTACCTTACTTAAGTAAATTTTATGTTAATCAACTCAGAAACTCATCCTGAAGGGATCTTCATCTGACCAGGAAAAGTAAATATAATACTTCCTTGAAGGTCAGGGGAAAAAAAAAAAAAAAAAAGGCAAGACAGGTCCAGAAAAACACACTAAAAAAAATTAAGTACTAATGAAACAGAAAAACAAGAGTGAAGTAAAATTCAAATCACACTAAGATACTAAGGTCTCTGATTATAACAACAAATGAAATCAGAATAATTTAAATTGCCTGTATCCCAGCATTTGCCTTGAGGAAGTAGGAGACAGTCAAAACTACACCAATATATTAATCCTAAATTAACTCTTTTTGGAATCACATTTACTTTTGTTTTAATACTTGTCAAATCAAAATAAAAGAGAATTTTTAGCCTAGTCTCAACAAGAACAGTGTGACCAGGAGATATCAACTAGAAACATTGTGTGAATCCTCTTTCCAGGGGCAGCTCTCTGTGACCAAGACTTTGGCCATCATCTCTTCCATGCAAAACCACTGGGACTGGACAGCCATTGATCTCATAAATGCATGTAGTGCTTCACCTCTGTCTGCACCTCCAGCCTGCGCAGAACGACCAGCTGGATCCTTCCCCGAATGTTCCCCTCCATGGACATGGAGCGCCTGAGTGTTTCCATGGCCTCGTGGTTGGACTTGCCCAGAAGAGATTCCCCATTCACTGCAATCAGCTGATCATTCACTCGCAAACGACCGTCCTGCAAGCAAAAAAGGAAGACAACTTAAAAAAAAAAAATCAAGAATTATTACACAGAGGTGCTACATATGGGAAAGCAAGATGCAGACGATCAGACATTGCTCTTATAACTCAATAAATAAGAGACTAAACAGTGCCAGAAATAACTTTGTGTCCAGTAATTGACAATTTTTTCCACCTATTTACCACATTTTGGAAAGAGTTATTAGTCCACATACAAACACAGAAGTGCATGAGGAGACTGCTGTTTTTCTTGCATTTGCAGTTTAATTTACATCAATTAAAAAATCCCAAACCCAAACATGCAAAACCAAAATAATACAAATGACAAAAAAACTCCAAACCCACCCTTCCCTCCCTCCCCACACCCAAAAAGGGAAAATAAGCTTTTTGCTGTTTAAAAGGGCCCAAACCATAACTATTAGTATGCACACTGCAACCACAAAGGAGTACTACAACCTGTTTTCCATGCATTATTATCTTTTATTAAGATCTGGTAAGAAAGAACTCCAAAAATTTTGTCTTAACAATAGTAGTAGTGTCTGTCTTGCCCCAGTTCCCGTGCCATCACATGGGCCAGTGTCCTCAGTACAGAACGGTCACTACAACTTAAGCACCCTTACTAATTAATGCTGTCCCTATATTACAACATCCAAAACTGCTGCCAATAACAAAATTAGGGTTGAGCCTTATCAAGTAACCTAAGCTTTGAAGAAGTAATTCAGCTTCATTTGCCAAGGTTAACTGACATTTGTGGGTGTAATAAAATTGTGGACACTGCTATTTTGTGATTTAGGAGTCCTATTGCTGTTGTCATTGTGATCTGTGATTTATTTCTTTTCGTGAAAGAATGTGCCATGGACTCTTCTCTCTTTAACAAGAAAATAAGGCCTGTTTAATGGAGACACAGGAATTTCTTTTAAAGCTTGTCAAGTTCACAATTATCAGGCTGGCATCAGACCTCAAACAAGGAGAAGAAAGAGTAAGAAACTGAAGACATCTGATATAAGGCAGTGAAGAAATAATGATAGGGAAAGATCTCACACAGAAATACAGTGCTTGGTTAAAATGAGTCTGATTCATTCACAGGCTCATCACAAACTCTTCATAAGGCACTCATCTGAACTGTTTATATATTTCATGCATCTGAGCAATACAAAATATATATACTATATGAATTCTATTGTTTTCTGTAACTAAGATGTTCAATTAACTATTTTGCTATTGCTGCCAAGTCTAAGTAATTTTTAGTTGAGTTACAGTAGCTGTGACACATCCAGCTTTATTAACTGTTATTTTTGTTGGAACTGGGTATCATCATTCCCATAGCAGAGTACAGATAACCACAAAGCTGAAGAAAAAACAGTATATACAAGAATCCAAAATAAACTGGGATGGATAAGAAGATGTAAAGAAATAATTAGGAGATGAGTCACTCAGTGAAGGAAAATGAAGAGAAATAAAACTTTTCTTGGGAGGGTGTGGGAATAGAAGATAGAAAACAGAGATGCCATTTGGAAGAGATACTGAAACCCCTCCCACTTCTCTGCTGAATATTTTATGCCAACTTAGATGTACATACACCCAAAGTCAGTAAAATAACCCCACCCTTTCTCTACATACAAATGATGCCATCACAAGTGCTAAAATTTAGGGAAACAAGATTTAACACTGCTGAACTGAAAATTTTATTATTTGCATGTGTTGTAATTCCTTTGTGTTCTATCAAAATTTGCTGAAATGAATGGAGCTATTCAGAGCAACAGGAGTTTGAGGGAAAAAGATTTTATTTTTTGTGAGTTTCTGTAAGACTTCGAAAATTTTACAAGTGCTCATGTTGTCCCTCTATGGTCCCACAGTTTCTTGGATTACTGTTTTTCCTGTCTGGAAAAAAACCACCATGTATAAATATCTGCTAAAGTCTCTTTCTAAAGTATATACAAATACAATGCCAAATGCATCTTGTCACGACTACATCTGTTTAAGTATGCAATTGTCCTGAACACAGCACACATTTTTAAATGAATCACTGAGCCTCAAGAAAGCTCTACATTGGCCTGATTTTTAATTTTCCTTTAATATTTTTGTATGAGACTTTATTTATATTTTAATAACATTAGTTCTCACAGGACTTCTTCTAACGCATCCTCTCTTCTTCCCACTCTGTTATGTGCAACACTTAAATGAAAAATCCAACTTGAATTTGACACTTTAATTGTGATTGAAAGAAAAAGATGTGCATCATTAAAAAATGTTGATCAACCACACTTGCTAAGTGACCTGCAAAAGACAGGCTGGAAGACAGCTGCATGCTTTTTTCACATGGCAGGTAGAAGTTACTTCACAGATAAACCTTTTGCCTTTTTAGAGACCAGGAAAAAAAAAATCCCAACGTCTAAACAGTTTCCAAACACAGATTTTCACATCCCTTGTGTTATGGCCTGGTTTGGAAGCCTGAACTGCAAGAAAATCTGCTTGGCTCAAAACAAGCTAAATGTTGTTTTAACACGTTTCTTCTTTCATCTCTGAGAGGTAGGTTTCTTTGTGGCTTTTGAAGAGAAAAACAACATTTGGCATTTCAGCAGAACAGTTTTCAAATGCCATCTCTGGAACTGCTACTGAGCTATTCTAATAGAGGGTGATGTTACTCTTCCTTCCCTTGCTTATTCAAAACATGCTGGATTTTTTATGGAGACTCACAGCAAGGGGCAGAATCTACCAGCACATGGCTGCCATATTCTTCACAGTCATTCACAAGACTCCCACATTTTACAGTAGAGCAGGAAGATATAATGCCATGATCTTCAAGGACTTATGTTTTTAATCAACACACAATAAGCTATTTCTCTTATCACACCAATGACATTTCTGTCAGAAATTCCCTGATGGCATTTATTGGAATTGTCCAATTGCCCCATCCATTACACACAATGAGCAATCTTTATTGCAACAGCACTCAGAAGGACCAAGGATTTCAAGCTACACCATGTTTGAGTTGGACAAATGCACACTTAGAAAATATTCCACTATCTCCTGTAATGACTCTGTTTCATTTCAGCTGCAGTGGACTGCAGGTACCTGATCCTCAGGAATGCATCATAAATGAAAAGCCAAGATGTCCTGAGGTGAACAAGGCTGAAATCCCCAAAATTATGGGAGAAAGACAATGTATTTAAACTCAGTCAAATGTTAGGGTTTTTTCACATGAAAGGCTCTGCATAATTACAAATATCAAGTATTCCAGTACCCTCTTTATCTTAGGGATAAAACATAGATACTTCAAAAACTGCAAACAAAGGTTAAGAAGG
Source organism: Entomyzon cyanotis (assembly GCA_024500445.1). Lineage (NCBI taxonomy): Eukaryota > Metazoa > Chordata > Aves > Passeriformes > Meliphagidae > Entomyzon > Entomyzon cyanotis. The sequence continues at coordinate 14,643,669 of JAKEPQ010001027.1, read as the reverse complement.
GACATAATGGTTCAATCAGCAAAAGCAACTGGTTTTATTCCTGTAGGATACAGTGTTTGAAAACAAACTTGGACCTTTTAAAGAATTTTTATTTTGATTTTATAGGTAGAGCAGTAAATAGGATTGCATCTTACTGTAGCATGTATGATGCTATATGCACTGACATTTTTTAAAACCTTTGGCTAGGACAAAAAAAAAATCATAAAAGATAAATTTAAGTCTTTAATTCTTCCATTATGTTTTTTTTAATATCTGTTACTGCACTTTGCAATGCCACTAATACATTAGAGCTAGATTAATGTGTTAATGTATCAAAAAACTTAAAAATGTTTGCTTTTCTTCAGACCTTGGTTTGAGCCAATAACAAGTAACAGTAACCAAGCAAGATGGTCTGCACCTCACAGTTTACTCTTCATTCTAAAAAAATACATGGGTAAAGGAAATTTAATGTATCAAAACCTTTACACAGCATTAGAAGGACTGAGCATTTTCTTTATCAGTGAAACAAATGTGTTGAAATTCTATGTATTACATGTCTTCTTCTGAGAACAAGCAGCGACTGTATAGACAAGGGGATAAAGTTCCCAATTATATTAGCATGAGACACCAAAATCAAAAAAAAATTTCAAATTCTAAATGTAGAAGTGAAAAATAGTGAGAGAATTCTCATGTCAGTGAGTATTACTATTTCCTCCTGTGACAGTTTCCCAAGAAAACACTGTACACTGAAAAGCAAATGCACATGTCTTAATCCATAATAATCCATTTCAGAGAGTAACAATGAATAGCATGGGAAAACACTCTGGACAACTACCAGCTGGAAAGAAAAGATTTTTATTTCAAAACTTGCTCCAAGAAGAGATTTAAAATAAGGACAATAGGACATCTTTAAATATTTATGCACAAATATGTGCACACTTTTAACTTGATACAAGAAATTTTATTAATTGTTAATACCCCCTGATTAGGTTGTGTTCTACATAAAGGTCATTAGACAGAAGAAAGACAGCTGTTCTCCATGCATTGCACAACAGTAGGCTGTGAGTCTTAAAACACTGCCAAAATGACTGCATTCTGTGAGCACTTGCACACAACACACAGGAAACAGTTCTGGTTGAAGCCAGAGCCTCAGCTACTGTCTCAATTGCTCTGGAGCCTCCACTCAGATCTATTACCACAACCCAGGTCTAATTGGTGAAAGGGTTACAATGAGGTAGAATAGAGAACGGGTCACAGGACCACAGGCTATCACAAGACAAAAAAAATCTTCCAGTCATCGTGACTAACTTTGCCTGTCTGCTCAGGAGTGAGCACAGAAGTCCTGCTCTAGTAGTCTGCAGACATCTCAAGCCAAAATGAACTGCTCTGGAGTGAGTCACCGTGGGGGAACAGAGTAGCAAACATACAGAGGTAGAAAAGGTGTTTGTGATGTGAGGAGACAGGCAGCCAGCACACTGATACTGACAGAATATGGCTCCACAGCTTGCTATTCAAAACAAGGAGTTTATCCGTGGCAATACGCTGTCACTGCAACTGGTGTGGACAATTACTCAGGGACACAGAGCTGGGAAAACAGAGGGCAGCCTCATTTCCACAGTAAAATGAGTAGTACTCTGCAGCAGACATGCACAAAAATTGAGTTTATCCAGCCCTAATTTGGCCAAACATGTGTGAACTCACTTCTGGTATACACCAAGCAGATGAAAAGCCAAGCTGTGGAATAACTGTGAGACTAGGACAGGCAAATAACAAAAGCAGGGTACAATTAAACATTCTCATGAAAGCTAAAACCTTGATTATTACTATTTACTAGCTGCTGTAAATAGATGATCATTAAAGTTTTAATGCTGTGAATTGTCTTACTCAGCAGGCTGGTGTCAGTAGAGCAATTTACATAACGCTGAATTAAAAGGTAATTTTACAGAAAAGAGAACTGCAAGGAGTTGCTGAGATAAAAGACAAGAATTACATTATGGTTCTACAAGTGTTAAACCTACTAGCCCTGGAAGATTAAGTAATTTGTTTCCAATTCAAAGAAGTCACCTTTTCCAAGTTCTATTTGGGGGGAAAAAAAGCAGTCAACAGATTTTCTAAAGATTAGAAAATAGTTCAAATCCTTTTTTATCATAAAATATACAACAGTCTTTGTACAGTGTTTAGAGGGAACAGAACAACTCAAAATACTGTCATTTACCAGTTTAATATTACCATTTCAATCCACCTCTGGAACAACTGATAACTTCTGCACAACTGATGTCAAGCTCAGCTAAGACACATTTTTAGTACAGTGATAAAAAATATTTTGAATAAAAAAGAAGAAAATTAGGAGAGTTTTTTATTTGCAGGAACAGTGTAGCTATCAGCTTCTTTGTCACTGAGCCTATCAAACTTTCCCTATCTGTAGGCTGCGGGGAAGCTGGAAGGCAGCCTCCATTCATATCTGCCCATCCTTATCCTTCTTCCCCTTCCCCATTTCCTGCAGTATCCAAATGTTCCCTAAGGTTTGCACCATTTCACTTTCATTTTGGCAAACCCTACCACAAACAACCCCAGAAACCATGGGACAAAATGTCAGATTTGTAGTTCACCCAAAGGAATGAGCAACAAAGGTATTCGTTCCTAGAACACTTCTCAAGTGAGATTCAGCACTCAGCAAGTGTTCTAACAGACAGAACTCTAACACAATCATCTCCTGATGTGCTTCTTCCATACCTTAAAAGCAGCACCTCCGTGAATAACTGATTTGATGAAAATCCCAAGATCAGCTCCTGTCTCCCGAGATTTGTTGCCTTTCAAGCTCACACCAAGTCCAGCAGAGCCAGAATCATTCAGAGGAATCTCAAAGGTCAGCTGCTCAGTGGTTTCTGGAGAAAAAATACTGCAGTTTGGCTCTCCTTTCTGTTGGAGAAAACAAGGATGAAAACAGGGGTGAAAAGTTGGCATCAGTTGTATCCACAGATTTGTATGACAAGAAATAGTCCTCTTTTCCAGAAAGTAGCTTGAAGAAACAGCCTTATAACCAACAGTGCATTTAGCTGACATTTTGTCACAAGATCTGGCTTAAAATGTTATTTTTAATGATATCTGGGAATATGCTTAAACAGAAAGTAAAATAGCTTAGTTCCACATGATATAAAAGTGATGTTGCAGCAGAATGTAGGAAAGACATTTATACACAGCTGCATTAAAAATGTAAGCCATAAAACTCTCAACATCTTTACATGCAGCTCACAAACTATAATGATAGTTGTACTGTTAAATCCCATTCCCCTTTGAAAATCGAGTTTCATCCTTAAAAAATTATCCTTCCCTTAAACCTGTCTGCAGAGGAAAGCTGGTGTAACAAAAGCGAAGGTGAGAATTGAAAGCAGAGTAACTTATTCTGCACTAACTCCATTTGTACATGCTTTTATTCCATAGAGGTTTGATTGTTCTTTTTTGCTTTCTGGTATAGGTTAATCCCAAGATTTTCTCTAGATTAGAGTGCTGTTTACAAGACTGCCAAGTCAAGCATCCACAGCTATGGAAAATCAGAAAGAACTTTCTTTTACTGTACATTTTATCTGCAGTGTTGTAGGGCTGTCTGTTGCTGGGCAGGGGGGAAGGCAGTGTAGTTGGTTGTCTTTTTTTCAAGCAGGTTAGAATCATAAAATTAAACAAAATCAAATTTTTGGTACACCTCAAAAATAAAATGAGGACAAGCAGACCTATTATGGAATAAAGTGTTCATGGAAGGTGTTAGTGGAAAATACTTTATGCAACACATTTGATTTTATTCCACTTTTCCTTCTCCATGTAATTAAAAGACAATTAATTAGCTTTTATTTTTTGTCGTTTGCACTTTTTCTATTCTTTGGAACAGTAATATTAAAAAATTAATAGGAAAAGAACTATGAAAAGGAAGCACAATTACAAGCTGAAAGATGACTGGCTGCTGTCCTCCAGGGTGTCAAAATCTTACATTAAATTATCAAGTAGAGGCCACATGCAAGGAGGAGTGTAGTAGCTGGGCCAACCCTCCTCTTACCTAATGAGGGATCAATTCAGGGCCTAAGCTGCAGTACATGCAGTATCAATGCAATTGTCAGCAAAGGTTCCAGCAGTACAGGTGTTTGCTCAGCAGCCAGAGCACACCTGTGCATTCAGGTATCATGCCGTCTGGTCAACAAAAGTATGACCCCAGAACTAAGTGCAGAAATTAATACCCTGAAGAAACAGTAGCCTTAAGTATACTTTCATTTATTTCAGGTGCCCTTTCACTGTTCAGAAGCAACCACTGGCTAGAGAGGAATCACAGCCGGGAAACTAGGACTATTAATCTCAATCCCAATATGCACCACGTTTAAATTTTTCCTGGAATGTAACTGCATGATATTAAAGTCAATACAATTTGCCTAACTGCCAAATATAAAAATGACATAGCACGAACTGACAGTTGTCTTGATAACAGCATTCATCTCCACTACCTGTGTTACTTGTTTCTGCTTCTGTTTTTGTTCACCAAAAGCACAGAATTCTCAGTTACACATCTGTCACTTGTACTTCTTAGCTTTGGATATAGACATCCTGAACATAACCCCCCCCAGAACCCATACATTTGTAAAAACTGTGAACAATACAGAATGATAGCTTGTAAACACTCCTCCTCTGACTTCAGAAGAACCAGTATAAGGAAAATAACCACACTACTACTGGCCTCTTAACATAACCATTTTGTGTTCAACTTTCTCAAGGTTTTAGAGGAAAGATTTTCTGACCAAACTTTTGGTTTTTCAATTTGCACATATTCTCATAAAATGATTCAGAACTCTTAGATCAGAACTCTACTCAATTGGCACATCCTGTCAAGCCCTGTCAAGATCTGGACAGAGAAATTCTTCTCAGGGTCCCAGATGTGATGACTCCTGCCTTTAGGACAGGACCTGGCATTACTTTCCTGGTCCCCTAGGTAAGCAGTTCCTGTGTGCTTCTGATATTCTTCCACTTTAATCCAATACATCTGTACCAGGCTTGCCCCTTCTCTATGTCAATACTGTGGTTTTGTCTTTCCCCACACGGTGAGAAAAGCAGTGAGGAAGCTGTTACCACAGACATAAAAGCTCCTGGTGCTCATGCCTGTCTTAACCAGAGCAGCCACCTCAGTACAAACTTGGACTTCACAGAAAGCTGAATCTGGGCACCCAACAGAGTTGCTCAATGTTCTATACTTCCCAGAACTTCCTTTAACATAATTATGCTGTGCATTAGCCCTTGTTAAGAGCCCTACCACACCACTCCATGCATGTCTGGATGTGTTCAGCAGAACCTCACACAAGTACAGAAAATTTTTGTCAGTATTTTACTCCCTATGTTTTCCTTAGTACCTAATTTGGAATCTGCAACATTGGTCTACATTTTCCCTACTACAATTCTCTAACAAACAGGTAACTTAATCAAATAAAAACTTCAGTAAATTTAATTTAAGCTGCTTTTACCTGTTCCTGGAGAATGCTAATATTTTTTAAAGTCCTTCAAAAGTTTCTTGTTCAACATAGTCCAATAGTCCTAAACTTCTCTTCTTTTAATTATTTATATTCAGCTTTATCCAAAGATCGAGCAAAAGCTGATTTAAAAATAACATTTAGCTTTGTCTAACAGTACTATCAAAAATTTGTTACCCATGAAGGAGGCTGAATGTCAATTCAAAGATTTCACAGGGATGGGTAAAAGGAAAGGAAATGCATATATACAGTTCAGTGATAAATTCACTGTAAGGCAAGCAAACTGTCCTTACTCCCTTAAAATTTTCCTCTGCTACTCATTGTATGGCATCTGATAGTAAATGCCTGGTAGTCAGTCTACAACCTCGAGACTATTTATTGCAAACGTAAGATTGAAAACTTTTTTATGGGAGGATGTGAGAAGCAAAAGAAAGGAGGAAAACCCGAGGAGAAAAAGGGATGAACAAAACCTAGAAGCTTGATTTCATCCTATACTTGCTGAATATTTTCAAATTATTATCCTGATGATAATGCTCTTCCCAAGCAACACCTTTTCACTGATGACACAAAAGAGCTCCAGCCACCCTTAAGTTAACAGCTCATCAATTAACTGCTTCATTTGGGCAACTAATTTAATGAATGATGTCCCCTGTTCCTAGAATATGCAGGTATGAATATTAAATGCTGACAGTGACTCACGGAGCTGGATTCCTACTGCTTCTATTTCCCTGACTTTGCTAAAACATTATCCCAAGACATCAATACTTTACAATAAAGCAACCACCATCAGCTGAATTATGGTCTGGTAAAGGAAACCCTCTCCAACACACTAAACCTTGAATTCTATTAGAGACACTTCTTACCTCAAGATCATCCTAGAATCTGAACTCACTCAAACACAGAATGAATGAAACGAGCTGCAACACAAATACGCTTCTAGCCTGGAAAAAACTTACAGCTTTATGTTATAAATTACCCAATCAACAACTACATCATGTATTTTCCATAATAAATGTATCATACCCCAGTAGGAATTAAATGATAGTGTATCACTGATGCTATTTCCTTCTGCAGATATAGGAAAGTAACTCAATTGTAGTAGGTTACAAGAAGTCTTCACCTAAATCAAAGCCCAGATAGCCAAGTGGCAATCCCTCGGGATGGTCAGAGCTTTGAGATGGCCTGGCCTGTACTTTTCATGCAGCCCCACAGTGGGTAAGGTTGGAAGGGAGCAGAGTGGGTGATTGGGCCCAATCCCCCTGCTCCACCAGGGTCATCTGGGAGCACATGGCACAGGATTGTGTCCAGGTGGTTCTTGAGTATCTCCAGTGAGGGAGATTCCACAGCCTTGAGCTCCCTCAGCCTTTCCTCATAATAGAGATGCTCCAGTTCCTTAATCATCTTTGTTGTCATCCTCTGGACTCACTCCAGAAGCTCCATGTCTCTCCTGTGCTGAGGAGTCCAGAACTGGACACAGAACCCCAGATGTGCCTCACCAGGGCTGAGCAGAGGGGTAGGATCACCTCCCTCGACCTGCTGGCTCCCCCTTCCTACTGCACCCCAGGATCCCATTGGCTCTCTGGGCCACAGGAGCACTGCTGGCTCAGAAACGGCTTATTGTCCACCAGGACCCCCAGCTCCTTCTCCACAGAGCTGCTCCAGCAGGTCAATTCCCACTCTGTGCTGGTGCATGGGGTCGTTCCTCCCCAGATGTGGGACCCTGCATTTGCCTCTGCTGAATTTCAAAAGGCTCCTCCCTGCCATGTCTCCAACCTATCAGGGTCCTTCTGAAGGGCTGCACAGCACTCAGAGGGATCAGCCACTCCTCCCAGCAAACCTGCTGGGGAGCCATCTGCCCCTTCATCCAAATCACTGATGAATAATGCTCATTGGTCCTCATTACCTTACTTTCATCCACGTGGACAGAGTTCCCTGAATCCTCCTTCTTGCTCTTTTTGAAAGCTGGGGTGACATTTTGCTTTCCTCCAGTCCTTGGGCGCCTCTCCTCACCATAACCTTTCAAAGATGACTGTGAATAGCCTCGACAGCTCTCTCAGCATTCATGGATGTATCCCATCAGGGCCTGTGGACTTGTGGATGTCAGATTTGCCCAGGTGTTCTCTAACCCTTGGTCTCTAATTGACCAAGGGAAATTCTTCTTTCCAACATTCCCTTACCTTTGTCTCCCAGGTCAGAGACTCCTGAGGGCTGGCCATGTCAGTGAAGCCCAGTGTAAAAAAAGTGTTTGGTAACTGCCTTCTCTGCATCCTCTGTTACCAGGCTCCCTGCTATGTTTAGTAAGGGCCCCACATTATCCTTGGTTTTCCTTTTGGTATGGATGTATTTGAAGAAGCCCTTCTTCTTGTCCTTGACATCCTTGGCCAGATTTCATTCCAGATGGGCCATGGCCTTCCTTATCTCGTTTTTACTTACTCTGACAACCACTCTATATTCATTCCAAGTGACCTGACCCTGCTTCCATCTCCTGTGTATTTCCTGCTTATGTTTGAGTAATGACAGGAGTTCTCTATTCATCCACACAGATCTCTTGCCCCCTTTGCCCAATTTCTTGCTCATTTCTTTCCTTTCAGATGCATACATTGAGACAGGAACACTCTCAAGTATTAATAAAACTTACTCAACAGAGACACAGGTTCAAAACAAAACAGAACAAACACCCCACATCCAAAAAACTCCAACACAAAACTGAAAAACAGCCCAACACTTCAAGAATCAGTCTCCACTGTTCACTTTGTCCTTGTTGGGCAGGTCCTTCCTTCAGCTTTGCTAAATCTTAGTCTGTCAGCTTTCAATTGCTTCTACAGCTGCAGCATGCCCTGGACAGTCCCCTCCTGATATGCACATCTCTGCAGCCTAGTGATGATTGTTTTCTAATATTTATAGCAGTTTGCCAGTCTCAGCTTCTGCTCCAAGCTCCCTCCTGGTTGCACCATCCAGCATTCTAGGTAGCTCCCAACCTCTCTCAATTGTTTGGGGAATACAAAGATCTCCTGTCTCTCTCCTGGACCAGAAGGTAGCAGACAGAAATTGTCTAAGAGGAAATCTTTTCACCTGCTGCCCAGACTCAGTGGTTAAACAGAACAGAGCAAAAAACCAAATAGGTACTATCCCTCACAAGGGAAATCAGGACAGGGATGTTTTAATCTACCAATACACCTGCATGCAACGTCAGTAAAATCAATTCTGACATTTACCAGATCACCTGAAACCAGACAGGAAAGTTCAACAGAGTTTATATGAAGGTGAGAGAAAATAGAGAGTTTGCTAGATATGAAAGCAGAAAGCCCTAATAACACAGTACTAAATAACATTCAACAATGCAGACTGAAAATCTATATCTAAGGGAGTCAGGATACATTTGATTAATCTTCTGCCAATGATTTTATTTTTTAGAATCACATCTATACATTAGACCTCTGATTTCTTAATTAAAAGATCATAATAAAGGATTATTAAAAATAATCTAAAATCTTACTGATCTCACCAATAAATTCTCAATATTTTAAAGATCACAGAAAAGCCTTCTCCTACTCTCACAACACACAAAAATGGCTCAGTCACCAGCGTAGTACAATCAGAACTACAACCTTTGAAAAAAGTACTGTGCATTTTATTCTTCCACTTTCTACTTAGTCCATAGTTATATCTACACAATATTGTGTCAATCCTCTGTCTACCATGGGACACCACTTTCAATTAGTCCTTTTATTTAATCTTACAATGCCTGTTCTCATTGATCATAGCACTTTTAATCTGTGGATTTATGATAATCTAATGCTAATCTCTCACTGGAAAGGTTGCCTTATATATCCTTATTGTGTTTTTTGCCAAAAGAGAAGCTTACAAAAAAATTAGCTCTCACTTAGGCAGGAAGGAAATAGCATTTGTTTAACACAACAAGAGACCTTTCAGTACCTGTCTGCTGCCCTTGACCAGCACACTATTATGGCCTCTCAATATGCTGACTGCCCCTTGCCTGGCTGCTCATTTCTGATAAGAGATGTCAACTCCCTGGGGTGCCATTCAGAGCAGACAGCAAAAGGGAAAAGACCCAGGAGGGTTATTTTCAAAGGTTTATGAAGGAAATAAGACATTTGCATGCTTTTGCAATTACTTTCTGATAAAAGTATTTAAATTGTGGCACCACATAACTATTATTGGCTGAAAAGCTTGAAAAGAAGATACCCCTTTATTTGCATCATGCTCAATGTTCTTTCCAAGCACTTAGGCACAATTAAGAAATACTTGGCTGACAGTTCAGTCATTCAGTCACTGTAAAATCTGCCCTGTATTTTGCAATAGACACGTTGTAACACACTGGACTGAAAGTAATACTCAAAGGTAATACACTGTTGCAGTGTTGTCACAATCTAGTAAATAATTGAAGTCATTGTTGCATGTATTCATCTTTAGCAGTTCTGACAGATACTTTGACATTGGCTTCTTTAAAATTATCTGTACTCCCTACTGCAATAAAAACTAAATGGTCACTAATGGCACACTCTGCTAAGACAAGAAAGCCAATAGCAAATCCATGGAGATACATTATACTGTACTTGGATAATTTTAACATTAACACAGTACACTACAAATCTATGTGATATTAGATAGAACATGTCTGGTTTGAATTATGTAGACTCTCTGGAATGACAGCTTTGAAAATTGACAAAACTAGATTCAGCTCTTCAACCAAGGCAGATACAATGCATTTCAGAAATAGAGATTCTCCAGTTTGCTTGACATGCCTATCCAAGAGCCCACCAAGTAAATGGTTGGCACTTGCAAAACTTTTGTATTTGTAATTTGGTCTGTACTGCTCTTCAACTTTTAAAAATGCAGTCTCACTTAACCTTTCAAGCTACATAACTAGGAAACACAAGGAGAAAAATCAACTAGTTCAGCCCTCAATCAAGGTCAGCCTCACTGTAAAAACACCCATTTTCAGCCCACGTATGGGGTAAGCCACATGCTTATGCACCCCACTGAGCTGGAGCCTTGTGCAGTTAATACACTTTGGCACCTAGAGCCTAAAATCTTATCACACATGAAGATAGAAGACTGCATGGTATTTTCAGGGTGAATTTAGGGTTGCTGCTATTGTATCATTTCCAAATACATTCTGGGCAAACAGGTCACAACACTATGATGTACAAATCCAACTCTTTACTCATTTTACTGGTTACTGTTTTAAAAGGATGGCAAACAAAGCAATAAGCAGGGTATAATTCTTTTATGTCTACTTCAAACACCACATGCATATGCTTTACATTAAATCAGCCTAGGAAAACTTTTTTTCATGTATTCTAAGACAGAAAGATTTTAGCAAAGTTCATTTGGTTTATGGAATTAAACTGGTGACCCTTGTAAATGGCAAGGCACTACATTTGTTAGTAGGATTTTAAAATTGCCCAAATGCTCTGGTTTTATTAAATGCAAATACTGTAGATCTGGGCAAATGCATCTAAAACATATGAAGACTCAATTTCTGTTAAGATCAAATTTTATATGCCTTTATTCTGATGTATACATACCTATGATTTCCTAAATTAAAGTGAGCTTCCAAACAATTCTGGGAAACCTCAGAGCTAAGACTGATATTATCAAATAAGCAGTTTTCACTTCCCGATGTTCCGAGGTAGGATTCCTAAACCAAAGAGTTTTGGGCAATAATTTTAAAATACATCCAATAAACACATTACCTTACAGTACAAGTAACATTACGCTTTTCTCTCCTTACTTGTATCCTTTTTAACTTTGTCTTTAGCAGCAGGTGTAGCACCATCAGAGGTTCTTGCAGGCAATGAATGCTATGACCAAGTCTTTCAGACCATCCTTTTAAGGTTCCTTATATTTACTGGAATATAAGAACAGTGGGATCTGAAAGGCAAATCATTGCTGGATCATAGCACTTTGATGGGCTTGATAGAGAAAGCAATAGCAGACCAGATGCAATAAGATCTCTGTGGCCTCAAAAAGGCTGACAATGCTATTGCATGGAAAATCACATTTGCTGTGCTGCTACCTTTTTGGGCACTTCACTGCATATGAGGGCTCAAGAAACAACCACTTTTTAAAGATACACAAATTACTAAGCAATTTATTCCCCTTTGGTAAATTAGGGAGTCCCACCCAAACCCTGAATAAAGAGATACTTTTCACTGTGACAGGAAAGATTGTCACATTCCTTCTTAACAGTGATCTCTCACTGACTTTTGTAAAGAGCACAGTAACAATTCAATAAACCTCAAAGCAGTTTCCAGAACTCAAAACCATAATGAACTAGTAACTATCTTCTGAAATACATAACAAAGCTGAAAACCTTTGAGGGGGTGCATTACACAGTGTTTTCTCTTGAAAAGATACATTTGTGTAGACAAAGCCTACACTCGCTTCTCAACTATACCAGATAAAGAGAATAGGTCCAAAAATAAAATTTCTTTTAAAACCTCCAGGATATTTAAAAATCCACATAGTCTATAAATGATGAAAGGTGCCACATGCATTCACAATCTCCTTGACTTCATTACACAGAACGATTCAAGAAATCCTTCTCGTGTATGCTATTAAACCTCAATATTTACTTTTTTTTTTTCCCTATCCAATTCATCTCCCTTGAAACAGAGGTAACACAACAGAGAAATGGTACTTGCTGGAATCACTTCTGACTGAAATTATTTGTCTGGATAATTGAGCACTAGAACCACGGTTTTGACCTACAAAAACAGGTGCAAAAATGGTTAAGTCTAGGCTGTAATTTCACCTATTATTTCCTGCACATAAAGAGGCAAGCAACAATTAGAAGGAAGTAATAGAAATTAAGCTTTGAATATTAAAAACAAATAGGCGAACTGGTTTTCCTTCAGGCATATAAGTTCAAGGCAGTGGAAGAAATTAACTAGGGGAAGACTAAAACATAAAAGTTAATCATATGGTAAGTAGAAAAAAAAGCTTAATTGAACTTGCCACTCATCCTGTTTCCTTCTATCCTGTATAATACACATGTTAAAAAAGACTTAAAGACCAAGACTACATTCAGTATGTTGTTGTTCATTTAGCTATTGTTATAAAAATGATGGTTTGTTTCCTTTCACCTCCCATTCTTCAGGGATCCGTTAATATGCCAAGAAACCACAGAAATAGCAATTACAGTTGCAACTGGTAAGTCAAAGAGATCTTAAAAAAAAAAATAAAGCGTATGCAAAAATTACAATGTATGTGCTCTAATTTACAGAAAAGTGCATGCAAATATTTTTGGTGCTATACTATTTCTGGCAATTGCAGAACAGTCATATTCTTTTGCTTATGTGCATCACACAAAATAAAAAATAGCACAGGATCATAGCACAAAATGGGTTATACCAGAGCTGTTCTCATTCAAGTAGTTTTTCTTTTTGTACCAATGCAGGGATAAAGAAAGAGAAGGGAAGTAAGTGATTTTTACATCATTATTGAAAGAAATGGCACTTTCAGATCACACATTTTCCCTAGAGAAAAAACATGATGCAACAGATAGATATGATCAAAACACAACAGAATGATAGCCACAGTTTGATGTGCATTCCATTTACTTTGAGAACTCTGTTCAGTTAAACCAGTTACCTTTTTGTAATATTCACCATCCTTTAGAAAAGAGTGTTACACACCTTAAAACCCAAATGCACCATAAAGAACACTCTAATCACTGGCCACTCTGTAGACTCTGGTAATTAAGTGAATCAAGATCTTCCCGTGGAGTTGGGGATGCAGCTCCTTACTTAGCTTCTACATTGTCAACAGCTGGCATGAATTACTGGGAACATTTGGTTAACTGGATAATAAGGAGGACAGCCTGTGGTTGGTCCAAATTCTACTTCACTGAACTCTTTCAATATATATTAAAAAAAAATCTCATTACAGCCTCCTTTTCTTTTTTTCTTTTTTTTTTTTTTTAAGAGAAACAACCCTACAAATATTGGGTTTTCAATTCTTTTCCTTCGTTATGTACAAACACTGTAACTATATAACTCTCAGATGTTGCCTGGGCCAGTGTAACCAAAGCCCCAGTTCCCTATAATTTAATAATGCCTGTTTGCAACACTGATTCATCCTCACCCATATCACATCTTGGCTGCTGCAGTAAAGGCTTCCTACTCTGAATATATTTTTCTACTTGCTAGCAATTCATAAGCACAGATCACAGTAAAAAAACACCCAAACTCTGCTCCCATCTATCCTACTGAAAAGAAAATATTCGTGAGACCAAGCTTTCTCCAACCGCAGCTTTATTACAAGGTAAAGTCAAATTATATTATTATGGACCCACTCAATCAAATGCCACCCAGTGTGACTTTATTACATTATTTGCTTTGTGCCCATGCACTTACCAAATTCTCTCCAGCAAATCCACTTAAAAACCCAGTTCTAGTGCAGCAACATGCTCAAAAGTGGTTTTGTGCATGAGTTTCTGGTGGGTCCAGCTTCCAGATGTATTTTTGTCACAGGAAGCTGTGGGGAATGGGCACTTTCACTAGCTGGCCCTTCTCCCTTTTGTTTCAACAGGTAACAGGGAATCTAAAGCAAACATCTCGGATTACAGTCCCTGGAGAACTGCTCAAAGCAAGAACAAGCCTGATATAAAGCAATTACTGTATTATTGCCAGGCATTAACAAAATCCCCAAGTATTCAGGTAAATTCTGCATGCATGTTACGCAGTCAGAGCACTCAGTTACAGCTGTCCTTGAAAAACATTGGATTACCCACTGCCTTTCCTTCCAAAAGCAAACATTCAAAGTGCTGGCATTTTTCTCCTCTTTGATCAAAACAGTACCGTAACTTTTGAGGTAGAAGAGGATTAGTCTGATGTAATATCATGGCTAAAGCTGAAACCAAACAAAAAAGCTAAACCAATTTTGATTTTTTTTTTTTAAATCTTTGTTGAGACTACTCTCAGACATCTCATGAATTCTAACAAGCATCGTGTTAGCATCAACATCTGGTAGCTTAGTGGTATGGTAACTCTCACTTTCGCTGTGAGTACCAGATGTTGCTGAAGGGCTTTTTAATTTAGATGGGCTGGTTCCACACATTTATCTAATGTATTTCAGTAATTCACATTTGTATTATGTTGTACTTGACTGAGATAACAAGAAACACAGAGCAGTGTTAGAATTCCCGTATCATCACTGTTACAGTGAGGGCCATCACTTGTGCATCATTCTTTCACAGAGAAAGCAATCTAAGTGAAGGTCAAGCCAGCAGGATAAATGTGGCTACTTCCTGGATTTCAATCATGCCAGTCATAAGTAAATCACCTTTTGAAAGGCAGTTAATCCTCGCTGTAGAGACTAGGATTTAATATCACACAATTGTGGCAGGTAAAAATTATAAATAGCTTTTAGATTCTTCCAGTCTTTTATACCCACACACTGCAACAGTGATTTCCAGTAGAATTTGTACTATGACAATACGTAATAATGTATAATGTTGGGGCAACAGGAGAGAGAAGAATGTACACTTTTTTTTAAAGTACATTTTCAAGGTAACAAGCTTTATAACTTAAAAAAACCACAAGAAAACACTGTTGGCGGGTAGCTTTTCCAAAAAATAAGCTGTTATTTTGGAAGAGCTGGTAGAGGAAAAGAAATTCTACATAGAATAGGTGATTTATTAGTTTAAGACCCAGAAATTTCCCTCTGATCCATACAGACACTGACTCTACAGCTCAGGGCTTACTCAGCAGAGCAATGCAATGACCAACTTTGATGCTTTGGGAATTGCTGACAACAAATGCCCAATTATAAGGCTGAAAACTGCCATTATACTCTTTTAAAATTATACAATAAAAGAGAAAAATGAAGACAAGAATAGTTTTGCTATGACACTTCATAGCTGCTCTACTACAAGAAAAAGTGGGGACCAGTGGCACTAGAGAAGACTCACATGAGAGAACCTGAATGCCCCTCCAGCTTCCTATCCTATCGTAGGCAACCCTGAGCTGAACCAGGTCCAGCTGGTAACAAGGAAACAAAAGGAAAATTGTCAGCAATGTTTTGTGAGGAAACATAATGGAGGATTTCTGTAGAAGGCCCTGACAACAGTCTAAAGGAAAAGCAAGAAGGCGGCATCTTAAGAAAAGGATGAAGGCGGTTTGTGTTCTTTGAAGGAGATAAAATGAGACAAAAGCAGGAAATGCTGTCCTTCCCTTATCCTGAGGACTTAATGAAAGGTCAAGTATAGCCATCAATCAAGATAAGGAAGAGGCAACCAAAGAGATGACCTTCTCTGAGGGGAAACAAGCATGTATCAGATAGTACTTTTACACTGGTGCATGCCTCTGCCTATGTGAGAGAAAAGAGAACACAGTTTCGTGCCAGTGTTAATAAAAAAAAAGTGAAAACTAAACACTTGAGATGGAACAAAGACAAGCAAAAGCCTATTAAGTCAAAGGCTAGCAGCCAAGCAAAAGCTTGCTTCCAAAATCTATGAGGAGTGCCCTGGAATTGTATTCCTCACCACTCCTGCAGCTGGGCACCTGGCTTACGGGACATCTCCTGGGGGCAGCCACCCTCACTAGTTTGTTACTGATAAGCTGCAAGCTCATTACATGGACTTTAAATTTCTGGTTTAAAGCTTGTTGCTTTTCTGAAAGAGAATAACCCATTTTTAGTTATGCTTGACCTCACACTCACAAAATTAATTTACAGTATTCTCCTGTGAGTTATGTTTATGCTGTCATTTTTGGGGATGAAAAATCAGATTGTGTGAAATTGCATCTAAAGTAGAAAAAAATCAAATATCCCTCAAAATCAAATGTAACCATAAATACTTTTCAGAAACAAGCCTGACATGACTACCTTCTGCTGGCCTCCTCAGCTGACAAGAGTTCATTTCTATTTCTTGGGCTAGTTTTAAAACATGGAATTGTTTCAAAACCACTCTTTGGAAAAGAATAACAAGTTTACCAGCTCTCGAGGTAGAAAGGCCTCCTCCTGACGAGCCACAATCAGACAGACAGTCTCCCCTTGCTTTGTGCTCCTCAGCATAGCTACAAGCTCTTCCTGGGTCCTGCCGGTGATGTCCCGTCCATTCACCTACCGGACACAAAGGAACAGTGGGTGTCATATCTCTGACTATGACTGCTTTCTATCAGGTTCATTAAGTTCCCCTCACCTAACACAGGTGTCATTCAGTGACTGAGAGCAAAGAAAAATTAGCAACAGCTCCCACACAGTCTCCCCCTCTGGCCCTGCACAAATTACTTAACCTTTTTCCTCCTCATTTTCACCATCTGTTAAAGCAGCTCTGTAGTACTTACCCACCTTGTGGGGGGTTTGTGAGACTTAATTAGTTTGTAAAGCACTTTGAAGATGAAAAGTGCAGAAACAAGACCTTAGTATTAAAACTGTTTACCTTAAGAGCTTTTTGAGGTAAGTAGAAATAACCCATTAGATAATAAGATTGTAAGTCACAAGATAACTGAAAATTTTAAACAGACCAATTTGAACAAAAGCACCTTAAAATGAGCACTTAACCAGCTTGATATTAACTGGAGATTTTTGGATGTGGCTGAAGAGGCAACACATGTTTTGCTCTTAAACCAATACATTTATCTGCTTTAAAAAACAAGACCTTATCAGGTTCTTCTTGTTCAAACACCTCATGGACCCTTGTGAAAAGAATCATTTTTCCACCTCATGGTGTAAAACACTTGTTGGCAAACCAGCGGCATAGAAGCTGTGAGAGTGACTTTTTTTTTGAAACCAAGGGCAAAGAATTCTAGTTCCATACATCAATAATATGTATGAGGAAATAAAAGATTAATGACAAAACTAGCAATCAATTTTCAGCAATGCAAATAAAATGAATGTTTATCCTAACCTCCAGGATTCTGTCTCCTGACTGCAAACGACCATCTTTTACTGCTGCACCTTTTGGTAAAATATTCTTCACAAAGATTGGACCAGGACCATGTACTGAAGAGTCCCTGGTAACCACCGTGAAACCGAGTCCTTCTGGACCTAGAGTGTCAGATGAAGAACTCACAACATAAATTTCAACATGTAAACAATGATCATTAAAAGTAAGCAAACAATGTCAGCAAGATATCCCAGAGATTCATTCAGGATAACTCTCAAAAAAAGAAAGCAAACAAAAAGCTGTAAACACAAGCAAATTTTCTGCATGGTCTAGAGAAGAAGCCTAGTGATGTCTAAACACATACCTAAATCCTCCTACAACAGCTACAGATGGAAATACTTTTGGTAAGCACACAATAATAAAAAGCAAGAACTCTCGTTTTAAAGCATTTATTTTTTCTTTAGGTCATTTCAATATTAGTCTTCATATTAATGCCAATAGTCTTTCAAAGAATCCAAGCATTGGAATTGTTTATTTATGAGCATAAATATAATTTAGCAGGTTTTACTCAACTTAGTAAACGGGGAAAATATCACATGACTTGAGTGCAAAGACTGATGTTCAGAAAGAATCAAGTGGTATTTCCAAGCTTCCATTAGTGAAGTTGTTTGCTGCTTGGAAATAAACAACCTCAAGGGTTAACAGATTTGTTATAACAAATAATTAGGGAGTACATTAAATATAGTAGGTATTGGTTATAAGCCACTAAAATCACCAGGAATAGTAGAGTCCATAGAAATCTTTTTATATTGAGTAGTATTACTACTCATGTGATAGTTTGCAAAGATATCATCATGTCAGTATTACATTGCTATAATTTCTAAAAATATAAGTGTTTCAAAATCAAAAGCATTAGATCTAGAATGGTGAAATTCTGAAGTAGATTTCGTTAACACAAAGCTGAAGAGTTCAAAAGTAAAAATGAGCGATTCAAATAGAGAAACAACGAAAATTAAGAAATGAGAGCTTGATTACATTGATAATGTGTTAAAAGAATAAAGTTACAGACAGTTTTCAAGAGGGCCACTTCTGAGATCAAATTTAACTCTGAGCCAAATCAGAGACAGAAATTAAATAGAAAATACAAATGCTAATTGGAATCTGCTTAGGCACATTTTACTACATGTGCCTAAACCTGTTATACCCTTCAAAGACAGACAGCTGCATGGAGCAGCAATTAAAGACATAAACACAAATTTGGTCTCCTGACAGCTGAATAAATATGATAGAAAAACAAAGATTTGCAAAAAAATAAAAAGGGAAAGACAGATAAATCTGTGGTCAAGCTCCTGGAAAACATGAAACAGAGCAGAGTATATTTTTAAACACATCTTTAAAAGAATGTCATAACAGTGTTGTGGTCAACTAGCAGATTAAATAAAATAATAAAGGTCACCAGCAAACAGTTCAAATTTAAGTCTATACTTGTAAAAAGACTGAAGTATCTCTTGAAATCACTTATTGCTAATGGAATTGCTTCCACAGTCAGTAACAGAGATGTCTTAAAAATCAGTGGCTCCAGATAACATATACCCAAAATTTATGAGAAAGCCCACGGTGGAAAACATTACCTTTAACATTCTTACACGTTTTGAAAGTTTTGCAACTTTTAAATGGTAAATAAGTTGCTTGCACTTTTAATGTCACTAGTTAAATTAAAAGTTAAGGTATCACTATAGAGAACATGATACAGAATTCATCATACTATGTCCAAAGACTTACCTTTTTTCAGGTCTATCTTTATTTTCTTTGCATTTTTCTTATTGCCAAAGCCCATAAGGGGAGACAGTGAGGGAGAAGATGGCTTTCTACCCAGACGTGGGAGGTTGGGGCTCTTAGCTTGTTGCAGTGTTCCCTGTACACCTGATTCCAAGCTTGCTCCAGAAAGATTAACTGTTTTCACAGCAGGTTTTGGATGAAGAGGAGGTGGAATTTTTGATTTTGTAACTCCTTCTTCATTATTCAGAATACAAAGAGGAGCAATAGCAGACTTCTCATATTGTTCTCGATTATATGGAGGAAGGACTTCCAAGACGACACTTTGAAATTTCATCGCCTGACGGAAAATGTCCTGAGCCCTTCAAAAAAAAAGGTATGAAAATTCACATAACAAACCAGAAAATTTGAGCAAAATTTGAAATAGCTTACAGAAAATAAGATGAAAATTTACCTTATCTTCACATCTACAGGGTCCCTTTTTAGAAAACTACACAAGAAATAAGACTTCAAAACTATAGCACTTCCCTACATTTCAAGTAGGAACAGCATATCTGTTGGAATTCCTAAGCTGCTATGAAAACATATCAGCCAGAATAAACTAATGTACACAATTCTTCACGTAGAGCACCAGGAAGGGAAGTTCTGATGGCAAAAGATCATCAAAAGACTGCTTAAGTTACAGCTTGCTATTTTTTTCAAGTGCTTGTCTGTTACTTATTTTCTTGTTGGTATAGAGGCACACTGAGCACTTATCACCAATTATTCTGGTGAATACGTCTACTCTAAGCAAGCTCAACTCTCCATTTTTTCCAAGTCCACTCTAATTTCTCCTCAGTTTCCTTTGTAATCCCTAATGCAACCGCTGGCTGATTCCACATCAATAAAATAGGATGAGGGTATGGGATACAAAGATATTAGAATAAAAACTGGTGATCAAAAGGCGCAACTGTTTCTACATAAACGGAAAAAAGGGTTGCTACCACCACAGACAAGAGGGGAAGTAATGGCTACATTACATTTAAAATAAATTATGGAGTCCTTCCAAGAACATTGTACTTATCTCCCATCTTTCTGTAGTGTGTTTGCCAGTCTAAGTATTTTGCTGAAGTCTTGGCTTTGGATTTACATTCAGTTATGTAACAGGAATCAATGTTGAAAGCACTTGTGAAATTTTTTTTACACTAACACAGGAAGGAAGCCACTGCAAATATAAATGTCTTGAAAGCACACCTACTGCTTTACTGTAGGTGGTGGAAAGGAGAGGCTGTTTTAAGAGGGTTTTCTGTAGCATGAAGACATTAAAGTCAGGGGTCAGTCCCAGTGGATACTGCTGTGGGAAAGAACCATCTTTGACACACTGAGTATACAAGCATCAAGAGTCAGAATAGCAACATTCATTCATAGGAGATGCTGCCAGAGAGAAACCTCAAACTTGGAGAAGAAAGTTAGCAGGGAGAATGTTGCATGAAGACATTCTTTCAGCATCACCCTCAAGGGTTTGGGGCTTCAGAGCTCTAACAGAGTGTGCCCCAATGTGCCTGCAGAGTTTATAGGTTATCTGTTCACCTATAGCCTGTCAAAAGTTCTCAAGGACAGACCTTACCCTGATAGAAAGCATGGCATACTTCCAGCATAAGGATGTCAAATATTAACTGGGTTTCTTTCACACCCCATCTTCATCGTTTCAAGCAGTCACTTGGTCATATGTTATAAGGTAATTTAATAACTCAGTTTCAAAAGATTAATATTTAAAATATATGCAAGAGAAAACATAAGATCTCCTTCAAACAAAAATTAGTGGAAATAACTCAAGACATCCTATGGGAAAGTCTAAATGCAGTCTTCGGGGCAAAATAACTGGCTGTACTTCAAAGAGAAAAAATAATGAATGGAGAAATTTGTATTTCTTGAGACCCCAAGTGCATACTTTAAAGAAAGAAGGGAGTCAGTTAAAAGAGGTGCTAGAATCTCTGCAGCACAACAGAATGTAATTGAATAGATTAGCAGCAAATGAAAAAGCAGACCAACAGTCCCAATATATACTATTACAAACATGGGAATACAGAAAGTGGGCTGCTGCTGTTACGGCTGCAGAAGAAGCAATTGTCAGGAGCAATACTAGAAAGTCTCTGCTGAAATTAGAAAGAGACAGTGTATAACAGTCTCTTCTAAGTGTTAAAACAGCTTTTACAAGGGTTATGAAGAAATGTCAATTTGAAACTAGCCAACAGATTTTCCTCTCAAAGGAGAATCTGATTGATATTTCTGGGTCAACAGTCATTGGAACAATACTTTGTTGTATCTTTTACAATTACTGGATTTTTGTAACTTGGACTTATGTCATGTTAGTACAGTTACGCCACGCCAGATGAAAACTAAAACGCATGTTCACGGAGATTAGTTTCAACCTGGAAAGCATCCTTCTTTAGCCATTCTCCACAGCCAGGGAAGAGAGATGATATAGAAGGCTATTTTGGAAAACAATTCAGCAGAACAATGCAAGACTTGGGAATAGGCCAGAGCTCTTTGAAAATACTCCCTCCAGTCCCCAGAGAGACACTGAGCCCTCAATACCCAAATTTTTTCCCCTCAGATCCAATGCCACTGCAGCCACATTACTTGGTTTTGTAACATAAGGAAACTTGGACCAACAAAATTAGGCTCTGCTCTGAATCACCTTTAGGTCACTTTTCTCTCTCTCCATGACAGAGACTAACAAGACCAGTCTCTCTCTCTCTTATGGTAAACAGTCCTTTCAACTCCCGAAACTTTACACAAGCTTGTAGACAGTATGTGTGTTGCACGTCTCATTTTGAAGGAAAGCATGACAGAGAACTAGAAAAGTTTACTGCAGTATTTTGAACTGCCCCAAAATCTAGTAACCTTACAGAAATATATGCAGAGTCCTCCACTCCACAAACACCTCATGGGCTGAAAGCCTCCAGAAATCTAGTTACATTCAGAAGAAAACACAGGGGAGACAACACATTGTAAAGGAAAGATCACATATGATTTTGAAAAGAGATGTTTTAATTCAAGCAAAACCTCATTTGAGAAATTTCATTACAAAAGTGCAAAATGCCTTAGTAAGATACCAACAATTATGCTCTGCTAAAATCAGTATATTTTTCAGGAATTTCCACGGATGGAAGAAAATGGCATGTACCGTATTACAGTAGAGTGCCTTTACCACCAAATATGCAGAAAGCTGTAACTGAAAAGCTATCATGAAGCAAGAAGCACAGTCTCAGAAACAAGAATACCTATGCTACAGAACTACGCATAGTTAGTTTCATGAAAACCTATTTTGCAAATATTTATTCCTAACTGTGAAATTATGTATTTGATTTTAGTCTAGAAGCCTTGAATATTTGGCTTACTGTTTAGAAAGTTAAGCCTCGACTCCCTTGACATCTCAATAGGTTTTTGTTATATTATAAACAATCACTCAGTTGTCTAAACATATGGATTAAAAGCAAAAACAAATTATTATTTAATTACTACAGCAAATATGTGTGAAATTTGAGAGGCTATTCTTTTGTGCAACAATGTCACATTAATTCATAGATGATCAAAACAACCTGTTACTTAAAAAATATTTGAGATAGATAATAAATGTCAACAGACTTTTAATAAAAGTCATAAGAAGTGAAACTTACCATTTAGCTCAACTAATCACAGTTTGACGGTAGTAGTATTTTTTTAAAAATTAAATGCTCAAAAAGCTGCAGCACAAGAAAAAAACCTTATTTCATTTGCAAAAGAACATCACGCTGTGATGTTGACTCATTCTAAAGGTCTTATGGGGAAAAAGACAATACAGTAAAAGTAATAGAAGAACTAGAAAGGCAAGATAGCAATTACAAAATTTAATGCTATTAAGTAAGCAGAGTAAGTTCAATAAAATTCCTCAAATTTCACCTTTTTTGGAGGTTTCAGAAAGAAAATTACAAAGTTTCTGCCACACATCAATTTTACCAGCATTTTATCTGAAATAAAAATTAATCCCTTTACAAATCAATTTAACACAGCACTGTATAAAATCCTGGCTAGTTAAAAGTATCAGTAAACCAGCACTTACTGTGCAAAGGTTTTATCTGTAAGGTCCACATGGTTTATTTTGACAATGCATTCATTTTCATAGAAAAGACCATCACGCCTAGATCTGCTGTTTTCTTCAATACCGCGAATGAAGAGCCCCAGCATCCTAAAAGACAAAATATAGGTGAAAACTACCCTTCCTGTGCTGATATGAATTTAGAGCAACTAAAAATAGGTACTAATCTCTACTGTGTGAGAAATGATAGCCTGTCTATCCATGAAGTGCGTAACCTAGAGAAAGGTTCCAGCTGACTTATTAACTAAAAAGGAGGGGATTCCAAAAAACACCAAGAAAATTTGCTGCACACTAATGCTTTACTACTTGCTAGAATTTGGGGAGCATTAAGTCCTGTAGGTCATACTTGGAGAAACAGAGGAAAACACCTAGATTCCTCTCCAGTTAAAAATGTCAATGTAGCCTTTTTTTCCTGCCACTAATCCAAAGAAAAGCACAAACAGATTAGAAGTAATTTTCTACCTTAAGTATAATAAAATAAACAGCCAATAGAATGAGACAAAAAGTAACTCTAACTTTTCTGCTTCTGAAAAAGCCTCTGAAACTTTTCAGCTGCCAAAAGCCCTAGTTTTGATACAAGACAACAATACTACTCATTCATGTGGCAGGACACCAGCAGAACATCAACACCTAAGCTATTTGTTAACAAGGTAAGTCCAAGTGAAAACTGAGATGCAGCACAGAATAATGCAGTAAGTGAGCCAGAGTGGATGCTGCAAAATTCCTGTGTTGATAACTCTGCTGGGAGCACTAGGCTAATCCTGACCTACCTGAACACCTCTGTATTGCAAACTATAATTCAACAGAGATATAGCCAATGATACCAGTAGAGTGCCCAAAAAAACCTGACACCTGCGTGTTTGTGAAGAACTTTAATAATCGATCTTTGTCCACTCAATTTCCATACCACATCAGCTTCAAAGATGGTCATCAAAGATGACCTTTAGAGACCATATTCTATTGGTTATACTCCATAAAATATTAATGTGCAATTTTCAACATGCCAGCACTCCAATCACAAAACAGAAGTCCTGTATTTTTGTCTCAGATTCATGACTGCCCCTCATATATAAGTCCATTCAACAGATTCACAGCATGCCATTAACAATTTCAAATGACACTACATTAACTGAGCATCTGATTTTAAATTTACTGCATCAGAACACTTAAAAATTTATACTTCTGTCCCATCAATTACTAAGTGAAAAATTGGTTCCTATTGAATATTACTTCTTTGAAGTATCTAACAGAAAAAAGTTATTTAATAGCATACAGATTCTCTCTCCTTCCCTAAAGGATTCAAAGGGGCAGCGGTGGTGAGGGGCCACAGGGTGAGGGGCTCTTTTGGTGACATCCAAGTAGTGGCAATCAAAAACCTAAACCTAAAAATGAAATAAATACAACTATGTTAAAATGCAAACCAGTTAAAGTATAGAAATAAAGGAAATTACAAAGTTGGTTGCTCACTAATCCTGTGTGCTTAGATAGTGCACTCATATAATGCAACACGATTGCCTACTTGTCTGAAACTTGTGTGTGCTGTAGTGCCTGAGTGGCTTGAGTTACACAGACTGAGGCAACTTAAATTCATTCCTCCATCACCTTTTTCTACAGCCTAGATTTTAGCATTATTTTAATGCACTATTAAATTTTAATTTCCTGTATTTAATGATATTTAAGTGCAAAAGGAAGGGGGAAATTATTTCCATTACTTTTGTAGTTCCTGTATAAACCAAGATTTTGTAAATTAATATGATGTTTTAAGGACCTGTAGAAAAAATTTGGTCTGCAGCAGCCCTAGGCTAAAGGCAGCATTACCTTATTAGAAGATAACTTTACAATTGAAATACCAGACCCAGTTAGTCATGGCCAGCATGTCCTCATAAATTCTATTTTGTCACCAAAAGAAATAAAGATGCTCTTCTGTACTTTCTCATGTTATGATGAGTTACAATTTAAACACTAGTCTCAGGCTGGATTAAAAAAGAGGGTCAGGCCATTTAAGTCAGTCCAGGGCTTTAACAAATGTATCAGTATAGTTCTGCCAAGGGTCACTAAAATTTCAAGACAACTGCCTAAACAACAAGTCGTTCCTCTGTCAAAGACCTCTCTACTCCAGGGGATCCCCAACAACATTTGTAATCACAGACATATTAAAGTGAAAGCAATGTAGACCAAGGAACACTTCTTCATGGAAGTCTTTAAAAGTTGCACTCAACACAGTCATACTTGAGTATAGAACTGCATTTCAGCCACAATAATTACTGATTTTAATAACTCACAATCTCATCAAATTTTTTTACCAAATGATCTAAAAATACACTGTTTACACACTGCAACCTTTATGGCATGCCTATATCAAAGAACTGCCACCTCTATTTCAGGATGGGTAACAGACACAAGTGGCATTTCTCAAGACAATCAGGCAGCCCACATAGCCAAGGACATAACTCTGATCTCCTACAGCTGCCATTGAAGACCAACTTTCTTCTTAAGGCAGTGATGACTTTTTTACAGGCAGCAGGTGGATATCTATTTTCCCTTTGGGTAAATAAAACAATCTGAATTAATTTAGGTCCACTTAGAAATTCAGATCTTGCCAAGAAAACAGACCTTTACAAGGTAATTCAATCCTCCACATTCTCTGTCCTACATGAAAGCTGACAAGTAAAGAAACATTTAAGAATTAGACAATTTTTACTTTTGCCACAATTGTCTTTGTGTTATAGGCAGCCATTTTACTATAAAGTAGTGTCATTTATGGCTCTGGCAATTTCCCATCTCTTATTCACGGCTGCCAGTGTCAAATTAACTCTCTGGCTAAGCCTCTGTATGTCAAATTTCAGCCTAGATTTTTTTTTAACACATCCGAGTTACATAGCTTGGAAAACAGTTATAATGAAAATGCTGACGCAGTCTTAACTACAGCACATCAATATGAGCATGCTGCTATAATAGGCTTTTGTGATCTCAACGGACTACGTTAAATCATTTATAATTGAAGTAATTGTATTGTGACAAAGAAAAGTTCATGGTATAGAGCACATTTTATAAATGCTGTACAACCAAATCTGAAAGATGGCTTGAAAAATATGAGGTATGAGGAGGCAAACAATTTTTTTGACTCTTCTTGTCTGGTATGTCTCTAAGGAAGGGCCTATGCAGAGACATTCAATTAGGTAAAACAAAGCAAAACAACAAACACAAACAAACCCACAACAGCACAACAAAACCAGCCCAACACCACACAAAACTACTGACTCCAGTTTACCATTCAGAGAATAAAACCAGAGACAACTGAAAGGGCATATATGAACAAAGATGTTGGCATTGACTGAAAGCAACTGGACGTGGCACTCAGTGCTGTGGTCTAGTTGCCAAGGTGGAGATCAGTCAAAGGTTGAACTCAATTGTCTCTGAGGTCTTTTCCAACCTAAATGATTCTGTGCTTGTCTTGTACCAAAAGAACATGGACCAGAAAATATTTTGGTAAGGGACAACAGTGTCATACACAAATTTTTGTTTCCTTTTTGGAAAACAGTAAGTATTTGAAGATAAGCACAACTGAAATCCTTTCATGAATATACTTCTTGAGCAATGAAGAACATATCTTACCTTCCACTCAAGGATGAAAAAAATGGCACTACATGTATTCCCAAGGGTCCACCTTCCCCAGAAATCTCCACTGTTTTTGTCATTTCACTAAAAAAGAGCACAGGGAAACACATCTCATATGCTTATTCAGAGAATTCTCCACATTAAAACAAATTCCTGATTGATCAGATAGCAGAAAGTGTAGAAAAAATATTTGACTCAGAGCTCACTAATATGTGAAAATAAAATGAAAAGTAAAACAGCCATGAAATTCTTTAATTTTTTTAGATTAGCATTTGTGTTTTTTTAAAAGGGAAAGAAATCAAATACTAGACATTTTCCTAAGTTAACCCTCAAGTAAATGAATTAGCATATTAAAAATCAGCTTTTGAGTGAGGAGAGACTTCACCATCAAAAAAAAAAGGGGGCTTTATTCTACATGTTCTTAATTTAAGCACCATGTGAGCTGCTTCAGTCAATTTTCCCACGTGGCCACAGTATAAACATGAAGATCACACATAAAGGACATCAAGCCTATAAAGTCAAATAATATTTAAATATCCTGATTTATTCCCTCAGTTGCATACAACCTCCCTGACAAACAAAGAACAAAACGAACAGTGATCAGTAGTGCAACTCAGCTCATTTTATCAATAAGTTTCCTTCCTCAAACACCATTATGAAAAACATCTATATCATCTTGGACGGATTTTTGCTGTTTCATTTCCTACTGACTATTTAACATTGGCAGCCTAAGGGTGACCTTAACTCTATTCTGGGTGACCATGACTTGAAAAGGAAGGTACTTGAACTGGCTAGAACCTAAAAAAAGCTAAACTAGTAATGTCTGTATTTCAGCAGATCACGTCCCTTCTTTCCCTAAGAGTGTCCATCTTCCACAACGCTCCCTCCCCTCTCACTGCAGTGAACACCCCCAGCACTCAGGACAAGTGACCAGCACCAGCTCCTGGGTAAAGCCATTCACAACACCCTCGCTGCCTGCTCTGTGTGCATGCCAATCCCACAGTTTGAATACAACACGTGAAACTGGACCGAATGGCCACTTTAGATATTGCCCTGAGATAAAGACTCAGCCTAACACTGATCAAGTGCAGACTGCTAGTGAAAAAGACATTTCTGATCTTTCTCTATGCACCAGATCCAGACAGCACACGTTTGCTAGATAAGATGACCAAGCCAACTCTTTCCTACCACCCTGCCCACCCCCTCAGATGTTTTTTCCCTAGTTCCACAACTTCCTCTGGCATCAGCTGACTGATTTTGCTGACCCTTGATCTTATGATCATTTGATTTGATGCAGGACTCAGTAAAAATGCACCGACACCCATCAGGAATCTGTGACCACCCTTGAAATGGCAGCACACAGTCACATTACATTAGGTACAACATAAACCCACATGGCACAGCTAAGCCCTCCCACAAGGAGCACAATTACTGCACATGTCCTTAGACAAATTCTGGCATTGCCTCTCAATAACACAGGAATATTATGTTGTTGTTATGAACCTTTATGCAGTTGCACAATGATTAATGAGAAGCAACTTGCCCCAGATACAATAATTCTTAGCTTGATTGGCTAAATATGGAGTAAGACTGGAAAATAGGTTTATATAATTTTTTAATGGAGTTAGGGGGCAGAGTGAATTTTGGGGAGCTTTCTATTTTTGTAAACTCTTCTTCCAAGAAACCTGGCACTGAAATGAAATTATGTTCTGTAAATATTAAATGGAAAGACCCTGAACAACAGACCACCATTGATTCCAATGTAACAGATTTACATGCTACTGTATTTATGACATGGGCACCATCAACATGCATTTGTGGATTTTTCTTTCCTGTATTCCCCCTCTTCATTAATCAAGTGGGCAAATCCTGACTAAATCTTCCTGTAGGTTTTTTTACATACATTTTTTTCTAGTGAAGCTGGTCAGAAAAGCTAATTGGGGTGGTTACCAAAAACCTCAACAATGCATACATAGGAAATTAACTCCTCTTTCAGTTCCATCTTCTACTTCCTCCAATTCTCTTAATACACAAAGAAAGATAATTAAAGGGCTCCTTTTATTGTCTTTTGAACTTCTGCAAAATCAAAACGCATAAGTTAATTAAGTAGCCAAACCCTTTAGGTTCAGAAAATAATCAGAAGTAGTGAATGGGGTCTCATTTGTACCGGGAAAATTTCAGTAAGTTACAGCTGTCCCCAAATAACCCTGTGCTCCAGGGAGGAGTTGTCTTCCCAAGCAACTGTAAAACAGAGCTATCACGACAGACAGGTGAGCTGTCATATTAAATCAATGCACTTACAGTTATAAGTAGGCTCAAAGCCAAAGAAAACATACAAGCTTATTTTTAAACCTAACATGAAATCTACACACTAAGAAAAACAGGCTTCTTTGTGAAAACAAATAGCCCCCAAGCACATTATGTATTACTTTTAAAAATTTTGGTACACCCTAAAACTTATGGATATTCTAGACCATTAATGTGCAGAATAAGAGCACACTCTGTATACGTGTATTAAGAAAGGTACTTTGGAATTATAATTTTAATCAAAAATCCATGAATCTAAAGACTTCTCATTCTCAAACAAACACATGGGATTTTAGTTACATCCAAGAAGAAAACAGCCCTTTACACCAACTTTAACAGCTCTTCGAGGACATGTTATTTTTATATTATACCTAGGAAAGCATGACAGTTACAAATTTTAAAAACCAGGACATCTGGGATTTGATTTGGTTTTTTTACTTGTTTAAGAACCTCAAAGATTAGAGATTGAGACACAATTGGTATCATTCACTCGTTCTGTCCCTCTTCCAGCATGTTTAATCTGCCCACAAGGACAGCTGAACTCAGCACTGTACTATTTCACGCTGGCTTACAGTTTATACTACACTGGACAAAGTATTCAGGAATAGGGCATAGCTGAGTGAGATCCTAAATAGGGTGAGCTCTAAGAATACTAATTACTAAACTCCACAGGCACATGGAACACAAAGGTGCCAGGCCTCTTCAGTTTAACAGAGCTAGGTTAAAAAAAATTAAAGGAGCGGGATAAAGCGGAATTGCTGTCCACTGCAGACTGACAGCTGTGACAACAGGGAATGTAATTTACAGATTTCCTGTAGCATTCAACAAATTTTAAAAACAAACAAACCCCAAAACAGGAAAAAATTAAATTCCAGAAGTTAGTAACCTACTCATCACCTACTCCTCTTTTAAATCTCCCCTGCAGATCTTAAATGCCTTTTGCAGTAAAAGAAAACCCAAGTCTGGCCTATCAAGTCAGTATAAAAGATCTGGAGTACAATTGCTAACTGGGGATGAGAGGCTGGGAGCATCAGTTAACAGTACACTGAGGGTGCCTCAGTGTGCTGCACTCTGACTATCTCCTACTTGTTCTTCAAGGAGCAGACAGAGCTCTTACCTCAGGAAATACTGTCCTTGCTGAACTTGGAACCCAGACTCTATAGAATGCATACAGATACATTCCTACAGCAGTCAAAATAAGCCAACTTTTAAAAAGCATTTATGTCAGTGAAATTTCTCTGAACTGCAAGGTTCACCCCAACTAGAAACACAACACTCAGGCTTCTTCCAACACACGCTGGCACCTCCCTTCCCCTTGCTGCACTGAACGTACCTCAGGGTCTCACTCAAGGGAGAACATCTGCCCAGCATGACCCGATCCAAGACCACATTCAACATTACACTACTGATTTTTAACCTGAAGGAGCTGTCATCATTTGCTATTTAAATTCTTCTTTGCTTGATGTTATTGAATTCTGACAGATTCTTCAGCATCTATCATATTTGTCAGAAAGACTTGCCTTGCATGTTATTAAAAATGCTGGTAAGTACTGCTCAGCAAAGAAAGAGAGAAGGTGTACACATGTGTAGTGAGCATGCACAGAATTGGCAACATGGAAAGCAAAATTTAAATGGAGTGCTGCACATTAAGTAGTCATATTTAGTGGTGAATCAATCTGATCCTCAGATTTGCAGTGTTCTCACTGTGGAATACTATAGCTCCCTCTCCTGAAACCTGTATCAAGAATTAGCAGTTTGTGAGTTACACAAAGGGAAAAGATCTGTTAGATGAAATCTCCTCTGAAAACTACGCAACAGTTTGAGACACCACTGAGCACACAGATGCTTAAAAGGGAACTCTCTCCAGAAAGAAACATTTTGCATTGTGCAGCAAGACCGAGTTCGCTGAGGTGCTTTGACCTTCCCCAGTTACAAATGCTCAGAGAATCTTGGTAGGATTTCTCTCAGAGAATGCAGTAGGCACAGCCTAAAGCAGATTAATTGTTTTGCAACACAATGAAGACAGTACCTCAGAAAAGCTGCTTACTGCATGGGTTACTGGGCAAAACTTGTCATCATGTGTATGTCACAAGAATCTACTGCTTGAGTAAACACAAAGTATTTACCATTCCAATGGCATTTTCGTTTGCAATTTTAGTCATATTCAACACTTTCTCAAGTGTTTTCAAGAAAAGGTACAGATTAGTCAGATGCCATATCTGAAAATAAATCTCTTAGTGCAGAATGTCAATGTTTCCCTTGCAAACAGAAAAGAAGGCTGATATTCTGAACATGCTTTGTGATGTTTTTATTGACCACAGCCAAGTAAAAGGCGAATTAAATGTCAGTCAGATGTAGAGAGCTCACAGATGCAGTTATTAAGCTGTATCTCCTCGCTTGTTCTTCACTTGCACCTCCAGTTCCATGCCTCCTCCTCCAATGCTGCCATTCCAGCAGAGAGAGCATCCATCGACAAAGGGTGTTGACATTTGGTAGAGAGCACAGGCCTACCAGGGATGTCAAATTCCTAAAGGGGATTTTAAAGAGGAAGCGTGCACAGATTTACCCAAATAAAGAAGGTGGTGACTCTGTCCATGTACTTCTTTCACCTACTACAGTTACTGATGATAATACAGTACTTGGGCCCATTCTTCCAGACAAGGCTTCCAGAGTAGTCAGCCTAACTAAAGCTGTCAGCACACTTCCCACCCACCTCCTTCCCCTTCTCCACACTTTTCCTTCCCTCTTTTCAACTAGGTGCTCAAAGCTTTGATGAAAATGTCTTGAAAGCCCTGAAGAAGGAACTGGAACTCAAGATGCTATATAGAGTAAACATACTCAAATGATGAAAACCTGAACAATATCTAAATAGGGATAGAGAGCACCCTACAAGGGGAGGAGAAAGAACTCAATGTGCAGTCAAGGATAAGCTTTCCAGGTACAGTTAAGGACACTGATTGCTCTTATGTAAGAGACAGGAACACAACAGCTGTTCCATTCTACACAACACAAGCAAACTATCCACAAAGTTCAAATATTTACTATGAAATAATGTCACAATCTTCCAGTTTCAGGTTTGAAGGGGAAACAAACACCTTCTCCTAACTGAAATGCATTAATCTAGTTATCCCAGACTCTTTTCCTCACTTAAATTAGTTAGTTCTCACAGGATTAACTCTGAAGTTTTAGAGGGAAATCAGACAGCCTGCAAGCACCGGGGCTTTGTGTCTCCTTCTTCTTTAAATCAAGTTGTTCCAATTCTCTGTTGTTAGACTAATGAAAGACACAGTAGGTTAAAAATAGGAAAATACAGAGAAGGAAAAAATGCTTCAGCTACACTTTAATTATGTATCTACAATGCTTAAACCGAGGAACTAACCCTGACCTCTGTTAAAAAGAAGTGGGAAGACAGCAAAACTGAACATAATGAAAACACATAATGAATTATCTATGCATAAATTACCCTTTGAGTTCCAACTAATCCACTGCTATTAAGCTAAACACCCACTTCCAAGCAGATTAGTGTTTACTGTTCCTTAACACAGTCATTTTTACCACGAAAAGCAAGGTTTTCAAAACCAGTGTTCCCACGTACAGTGTGCTAAGGAATTCAGTGTTAAAAGTTGTGACAAATATCTACCTGACCATCTCTAGAGTATCAAGACCCTGTTCTTACTATGAAAATCTTTCAGATCTAATAGAGAATATAAAAGGAGGCAAGGAGAAATACAAAACTTTATACACTGATGACATTAGCTTGGCTTTCTTTACCCCGAACATCATCTTTACTTGCCAATAAACAACAAAAAAAAGCCACCTTCAGAATTTACAGAAGGATTGTCATTATTTATTCCATTAAAAACATTCCAATGACCCAATGTTCCAAGTCTCTCCTATAGTAAAATTCATCTCTCAAAACATCAAATTAAAACATTCAGACTCCCAAGGGATACAGTCCTGAAAAGTTTCCCAGTACTTTTGCAGTGAAATGTTTTAAGAGAATCCAGGCAAACAGACTTCTCATTAATTTCTGAACAGAGGAGCCAAAAATCCTCCATATTGTCACTCACTTGCCCCACCTTCAAATAATTTCATGTACTTAAACCAGTGAACTGACTTCCTCCAAATGAAACAGTTTTCCTGCTTGAGTGAGGCATATAATCCAAGTCTGGAACCTTAAAGTTCAACTGAGTCGGCTTCTCATTCATGAAATATTAATCATGGTATTCTTTTTTTCTGCTCCCCTCTAAAGTACCCGTTATTGGCTGTAGTCAGAAAGGGACTCTGACCTCAGACATGTTGGTTCTGATGAGAAGACCCAGATCATTTTCTTACATGATGAGCTGCTATTTTGCTTAGGCATTGTAGGCCTTAAAGCTCCCCAAACTCAGCGACAGGAAGGAAAGCAGCGAAAGCAGCAGGGACAGCAGCAGTTTTCCTTCTTCCATAGCCTTTTGTCTACAGCATAGAGTAGCTCACAATTAGGCTGAAGTATTACCTTTATTAACATCTCTTAATGTGGCTTATTTAAATGAAGGGTTAACGTTCATGACCTAGTGGTCCCTCATGGCCCTAACAGCGTTAAAATACAAGAAAAATACCTGAATAAATCAGAATTATAAGAAACATCTTCTTCCAGCAAGAACAGTAGAAAAGGAGACAAATTAGATATTAAGATGCTTATTTTACTGCTTGTGGAAAAAGAGTTTTATTATTCAATATTATTTTATTAATAAAACCTTCCTTACTTACATTCAATCAAATAAAGATAATTGAGACAGACAGATGGTCTCTAGTGAGTCATTATTTCCCTTTATAAACCTTCTACTCCTCATGAAAACACTTTTGGAAAAACAGTTTGAAAAACTTGACTTACAAGAAAAAAGCCAAACAAAAATCGAAATCCTTGTTATAAAATTTAAATTCTTTGACTTTTGAAATTACACAGAGGTACGAACTAACTTTGCTTTACAAAATACTATGTTCTGAATTTCTCTAATATGCACTGTTTGAAGAAAGTGAAATATATTACAAATACTCCAATATAATTCACAATTTTGAGGAAAAATTCCTACAGTACCCATCTCAATTCTTGCACACAAAACAGTGTTTTTTAAAATCTTCTCAGGATACAGGAACCACAAGCAAGGCATATTTTGCTAGAATTATTCTACTGTGACTCTGTATTTAAAAAAACACTGCTCCTTTCTCTCAAATTTGTTTTGGTTTTAATTTGTTTGGTTGGTTTTGGCCAATGTTTTCCCTGAATGCAATCTCAATCAAGATTAAGACAATTCATCTCAAAAAAAGAAAAAAAAAATTATCACCAATGCAAAAAGATTCTCAGGAATACCCTGTTCTGGCCAGCTTTCCCTCTGTTCCCTATCTGTTCAACACTTTCATGCTCAGGCATCAGTCAAGGGGATCCCGATCTATATTCTTTATTGCTTTTCCTTCTATGCTCCTATGTCAAGGCAGCTTGCAGAATTCAGCAAAAATTGTAAGAGATCTACAGAAACCTAAGCTTATTATTGTCTGATATTGTGATATGCCAGGGAAAACCTGGCCAATTTTAGAAACCTGAATACCCCTGAAAAGTATCACAAGGGTTTTTGTCACTGTCAATATTTCCAATAGCCACTGAATTATGAAGCAAACAAGCATCATAACCTTCTTGTGAAGAATCCCAAATGCAAGCAATGAATTGTTTAACTCGATAAACAATAATATGCTCTCAGAAAATTCCTAAGAGGACTTATATAGTCTAAAACATCCTAGTAAAAGCATAAGGAAAACAGTAAATATGAACAGAGTGTGCACAGAGCTTGATTAATCCCCATTACAAATTAACGGATCAAGAGACAAATGAGTGCATATATTTGGTGATGCATAATAATTACCTCAGGTGAAACAAGCTGTAGAAGCCTTTAGCAACATTCCATGAAGAGAAAATAAGAATTAGCAACTAAACTAAGTTCTATACCTGCATGATGAACACTAATCAGCAGGCGTGTAACTTAGAGGCCTGGCAGGTGCAGAGAAAGCTGAAAAAGCACTCCAGTTCCTTTTCATGATGAGACCATTCTAAAAATATGTATCAGTATCAGCAGGCAGAAGAAATTACAAAATGGCATAAGCGCTGGGTGACAAGGAGGCCTCCAAGAGGGAGGAAAAAACCCAGACAGATTGAGTTGAAAAACACAACTGTACCAAGATGATAAAATTGCCCATAAAATTACTGAAATTATGACTCAAAGAGCAAGAAAAACTAAGAAATTAACTCCTTTGTAAGGAAAAGACATTTTTGACATGTTCTGAAAGGAAAGGTGATCCTTCTCTCCAAATCCTGGCATGGCCCAGACTACCAGCAACGTTTGAGTCTCTGCTCTCGTGAACTTCTCTACACGCATGGGGTACATTCTCATGCCTCTTTCCCAGACCTCATGTAGGTAAAATGGAAATATTAAGAATTACTTTTTCTCAGGTGTTTGCGAGGATAAATGCTCCAAGATTAAGGCATGCAGATACTGTTTATTTCATGAGTTTTATTTTATACTGTTTTGACAAACAACTATAAGCTGCAGAATTATAGCAAATGACTATCTGCCATCATCAAAATCGAAACAGATTAATTTTTCACATTTTAGCTGTCACGCAGAAGTTTGTCATGTAACACTTCCTGATTTAATTATACAATGTGCTATATATACCACAAGAGTTCTGCAACAAACACAAGATACTGGTCAAAGTACTGAATTCCTTTACCTACTCAAAAAGATTACTTCAGCATGACCTGGATCACCAGTCAAAACTGAAATTTAAGCTTATGATGAGACAGGAAAATAGCAGCATGAAAACCATTTGCTCTAAATTTACCAGGTCAACCCCTCCAACACCACCACTAAGAATCTGACCAACCTACTCTATGACACTATGGCAGCCAAGCTTGATAATTTGGTGTAACAAATGCTATCTACAAAATAATTATTTTTCAATTTCATTTCAGCCATTTAGAATTTTCCCTTTGACTTCAGGAGCAATAAACACTGCTGCTCATTACTAAACCTCGACAACACCTGATTTCCCCTCATCCTCTTTCAGCTGTGCAGCTCTCAATTCTACTCTACTAGTT
The DNA here is from genome assembly GCA_024500445.1 of Entomyzon cyanotis. NCBI lineage: Eukaryota > Metazoa > Chordata > Aves > Passeriformes > Meliphagidae > Entomyzon > Entomyzon cyanotis. The sequence continues at coordinate 14,607,379 of JAKEPQ010001027.1, read as the reverse complement.
TCCAAAGCAGTTTATATATCTACTTAAGTTTTGTTTAAAATTTAGACTGGCTAAAATAAAAGTTATTTTCCAAACTATCAGTGGGACCATGACCACCTTCAGGTACAACAACACTGGCCATGTCTTGTTAAATGAAGAGAAGAAAAGGATTCATTCCATCTAACTACTCAAGTGAAGCAAGGCACAGGGAAATACTGCAAATATTAGCAATAGTTTTCACAGTACATAAACACAGATATAAAAATCTATCACAGAATACAGCAGAGTAATAACCTTACCACTCAATACCAGAGGTGACACTTAAACTGAAGATCATTTTAGGATTATATGGTTCACTTAAATGGTTATTTATTGAGATATATGATTTAGGAACATACTCCATCTTAAGACATGAAACACTTGCAAGACTGAACAGAAATCAAAACCCAAAGTATACTAAAGTAGTCTTATTTCCCCCTTACCCTTATACTACAAACAGCACCAAAAAATCATCGTATTCAACAATGAGGGTAAAAGACTATCATGCTCAAATATGTGCTCCAGTATGTGAATCTAATGCAATTTTAGGGTGGAAAAGGAGGGAGGAGAAGGAGATCATGGAAGAAGCACAATGCAGAACTAGAGGTGCAACTGGAATGAGAAGTCAGTCTTGTATTGCATAAATGGATCAATCCCACTTGAGCAAGCACCAACCAGACGTTCCTACCTGCCAGGGAGCCGGGCCCTCTGAGCCAACAGCAGTTCTGTGGGTCCAGTGAGGTTCATCTCCCCATCCTGAAAGGACACCTGGGATGCACCCTGTTGAGAGATTTCAAAGCACATACTGAAAGTACCTACATAGTTATGCATATAGAACAATGGTGTTTGTATTTTTGAGTCTGTATTTGGAAGAGAAAGTCAGTCATAAAGTGACATCATCCCTCTGACTGTGGGCACTGAAAGAGCCATTCTGGATGAAGCACCTGTGACACAGCATTTGGAGAAACAGGAGGTATCTAAAGTCCTGCTCCTCATGCCAGTCCCACCACCCTTCCACTGGAGAGGCTTGTGATATTACTTTACTTTCTTCTTTGGCTATCTAACCTGAATGCCATTCTTTCCCACTTTGAGCCTCCTCCTTTCTCCCAAGGGATCACACTGACCTTGAGTAAACCAAATAGCTTTTTTTTTAATACTCTATCCCTTACTAGCATTTATCTGGCAGGCATATTTTCACAGTAACTTCCCAGAAAAAGAAATTATGCAGCCATTTGGACAATCAGACACAAAAATACAGTGCACACGGGGTCCAGATATCAATGCTAAAGCTCTTGAAAACTATTCTTTGACTTTCTTTTTGTGATTCTTACACTCAGTGTTTGCATTTTTTTCATATTGGGAGAGGGAAATAGTTACCAATGAGATAAGACCACTGTCAGCAGGTGATGTATTAGCTTTAACATACTGTACTTCATCCCAACCCTTATGGCAATAATGTAAACAGAGCAAAATCTGTAACAAAGACCTTTTTTGGAGAGGTCACTTCTGTCAACTCTGCAACAGGAATAGAGCTGGAAGACATAAATCTTCAGCTGTCAACACACTAAGAGAATTCAATTCAGAGCCTGATCTTAACTAGATAAAGCCTAAAGTTAATAATTTTTTTTTTGTTGTTGCAGTGGTTGTTTCCCAGTGTATACACTTGCCATATTAAGCTGTCTCAAGGCAAAAGGCAGCAATGCTATAAATTAATTTCAAAGAACAAAGCCAACTAGATATGCAATTTAATTTTCAATAAAAGTTCTATACTGGTTATTAGAAGTTCCAGCTTCTCTCAAAAGATGGCTTTAAAGGTTTGGTGTTTAGAATCCCTCAAAGATTTGCACAATTTATTTTTAGTTTATAAGTATCATGAGAGTTGGGGGCAAGTGTGGGTTGCCTTGCACTTCAAAATCATGAGCAGCCTTGCAAGCAAACCCTTGAGATATAAATCAAGCTGGATCCCTTTTGGTTCACATGGTGCTTTTGAACCTATGATATTGGTAGTGATGCTCTTTGCGTGTTAATTAGAGCAGAAGCCAACAGACTTGGCTTCAACTGCAAGACCAATATAGTTCACTCAAAGTGAACTTCTGTCACTAATAAAGAACCACTTTTAAAAGCTGTGTATTGAGTATGTGCCATCTCTTCCAATCACTTTTCACAGTGGAACCACATGTCAAGCAACAATTCTTGTTATTTGAAGTATATTCCATACTAACCTCATAAATCAAGAATTCAACCTCAAGCAGTGCATCACCAACAGAAATCAGACACACAGCCTTCATATGTTGAAACTTCATCTTGACAAAAGCTTTAAAAAAAGCCTTGGTAGCAGCAGATACTGGAAGCAGACAAATCTCTTAACAATAATGCTCCCAACAAAGGTAACCTCTTGTTAGCTAACCATGGAAAACACTGGTATTACAAAGGCTCTACTTCATGGAAAGTTAGATATAGTCATGCCATGAGCAGATTTAGGGTTGTGAATTTATTAGACCCTTTTCTTCCAGATACTGGCTGGAACACAGTACATGACAGAGAACATGCTACTTATGTCTCAGAACTGTTTTGCCATTGGAAACCTCCCTTGCAGTCTACACAAGCTACATAAGCTACGTTATTTCTCTGTTTCGGGGCTTTTAGTTACTGTTGGTTTTGCTGTGGTGAGATTATCCCCATGCTTGTCCCCTAGCTCCCACTTCTTGGGAAACAGACTTCACAGCAATGATAAACACTGATGTTCAGAACACAATCTCATTTCTTGTTTCTGTTGACTGGTTCACAGATTTTTGACCACAAGGAACCATTTTTTGATCAACAAGCATAATCTCATCCTTCAATGTGCTTTGTAGCACAGCACAACATTGCTAAGAGCACAGTTACAATGCAAGATAAGCAAGAGGTCCTTACAGAAAGATGGCAACAAAAAGCTTTTTTTTCTACTGAAGGCCAGACCAGCAGAAAGGATCTTGAAGCTGGATAAGAGGATTATTATAAATGCTAGGGGTATCTGGCCTTTGGAAGAGGTCTTCAAAAACAGATTTATAAACATGTCTTGTATGTTTCAAGGCATGATCATTCCTCTGACAGAAAATAAGGAGGTAGCCTTGTGTGGGACCTGACAGTCACACATGTCCACAAATTTAATCTTTCCACAAGATAAAACTTCCATGAGGAATTAGAGGATGAAATTTGGAGTCCTTAACACAATTACAGCTTGCTTTTTTTTTTTTTTTGTTTCTTTTATTTGTGGGGGTTTTTTTGGCTAGGGATGTTTGTTTATTGTGGTGGGTTTTGCTTGTTTACATTTAAGGTTAAAAGCGTCTAAAGAAAAGTTATCCTCTCCTGACTGGACAGAAGTGTGCTGAAGGATTTCAGAAAAAGTTCAGTGTCAGAGCCCCCATCCTGCACGCTACTGCCTGTTTTGATTTGCAGGCATATAGTGCTCCCACGTATCACAGATTATCACATGCTCAAGTCAGTAAACACAAAGCCAGATATATTTAAAGGCTTAACTGATCAAGGAAACATGGATCATAACATTGACATTGTAACTGAGCTCTCTGAGAATGACATTAGCATTTCAGTCACGTAACAATCACTGTAAATGGACAAATTCTTTTCATACTTCAGCATTACATCAGAAGCACAGTAAATTTAAACAGATCAACTCCTGACAAATGAGTAGAATAATGGCAAACCAAAAATGCGCAACTAAAGACACTGTCAAAAGACAAAGATCCAATACACACAAAAATGTTCAATCTCTCATTTAGTTTTTAAAAAGACTGATTGTCAGTTTCTCAACAGTAGCAAAATTAATGACACAACTAACACACCTTGACTCAAATTCAGCTGACATTGTAACAGATTTACAGTGACAGAACTGCAGTCTTCACTTAGGACATAGGAACAAAATGCAAAATGGTTTGGTAGAAGCAAAAGCCAAGGAAGCATAATGCATCTAAGAACAGTGGAAGTTTTTAAATTTCTTTACATAGGGATAACTTGAATTAAGCAATTCTTCTTAGTGCTACTAAAAGCATGTTCTTCAAATTAGGACTGAAGCAGTAGAGAGTGATTCCATTAAATAACAGCCCTCTGCAAACAACTGCAACCCAAATGCTAGAAAGAGCCTTTACGTGACAACTCTCAAGTTAGGTAAACACGTACATGAGGCAGTAGAAGGAGTGACAAAGTATGTACCAGCAGTAACATTTTCTACTTTGTGAACATTCACTCTTCTCCATTCAACAGTCAGCATGGGCATATATTAATCCCAGCAATAAACACGATGGAATCAGTCATGGTCTTATTGAGCTTTGCGAGTATGACGAAGTCTATGGGGTTTTTCTTTAATTTTTGAAAAGGCTCATTTCATAAAAACCACAAAATACTGGAGGGGAAAAACAATAGTGGCACTTTTGGACAGAGACATGAAGGTATCCATTTCTGGCTTGAAAAAAGACAAAGAGAGACAGAGTTGACTGAAAACGCTCAAGCCAACCATCTGTATTACAAACAAAAGGTGCAGCCCTGAGTAGCCAACACAGCAGTGGCTGCCCTCACAGCTAGGCTGCCCACCAGCCTCACTGCTCTGCTTTCTCACTATCTTTGCAACTCAAAAACCCTGGGTTTTGCTGTCCTCAAAGAAACTGTACTACATCTGTTTTCTACCTAAACTCTGGCTACAGTATAGTTTTGAACTCCATTTTAGCTAAAAACAAATATTTTGTTGAGGTTCTTCTGCAGCAGAAGTTTGCACATTCATGCAAGAGCTGACTGTATCACCTAGCTCAGCAAGAAAACTTTAGAAATATTCACAGGCCACCAGTGGCTATAGAAGGGCCCTACATCACCTCAAGTCTGTCTGGTAGACTCAGAATACAATTCATTCTTGAGACAAATAAGTTTTTGGGTAGCATAAAATTGCCAATACATCATTTTTAGAAAAGCTGTGTAACAAAAAACATCCTTTTCTTTGCAAAAAAAGCTTCTTATTATACAATAACCAACATGAGAAAAATCTCAAAATAGATAAATTTAGAGAACAAGGACTCTAAATAAAGAACAGGAGAAAATACTGAGTGCAGGATATGCTTGGAATATAAAATGGTCAAACACTAGCCATAAACTTGAAGGAAACACATAAGATCTATTAACAGAGGAAACACACATATCTACTCAAATTAGGACTCAAGCAGTGTGGTATACCCAAGGGAAAGTATCTTTATCTGAGACTTTCTTTTAATGACAGAGTTAAAAGTGAAAATGTATGCCTGAAGTTCTAGTTTCCAGTACTGTATTCCCTGAGGGTATCAGCTTTTTAAAACAAAGGAAAAGTATCCAAACCAAGGAGCACAAGGTCATGGAGCAGGGTGGCAGGCTGAAGAGCTCCCTCTCCCTGCTTGGCCAACAGCAAACCTTCTTCCAAGAAGGTTCAGTGAGAGTTCAGATCCCACCAACATAAACACTGAGATGCAAGGAAACCTGGGGGTGAAAGGGATGCTCAGTTTACAAATGCAGGAAATGTCTCATCTACTGCTCTCACAACAGACAATTTTAATTATCGTATTTAAAAATTGAACATTTTTAGCAACACTTCCAGGATCATGTGAGCATTTCTGACAGCCAGAATGAGTTTAAAAAGCCAAAGCACTATATTTAGCTTTAAAAATCAACACTTTCATAAATATTCCCAAACCAATTAGTCCGTGTTATAAAGTAAAGGTGTTTACCTCCAGTTAGAACAACAAATGCAATACCTGACATTGCATACAGAAGACCACATAACTCATGGAAAAGACACATATAGGCCCCTTCTTGTTCAGTAATAATGTAACCAAGCACAGGTTAAAATGTGACAACTCTATTTGAACCAAAGTTGTATGTATCTTGCTGTAGTGCCCAGCAGTAACATCCACTTCTGTTTTCAAGTTGTGGCCAATTGTACATGACTTTTTAGGCCCAAAAGGCTTCTCTGTGGCTCACCTGGTCTGTTAGGACAAAGCGTAAGTCAGGTTATCTCAAGGCCAGCAAACAATCTGGCAAGTGAAATATATAAGCTTCCAGCTAGCAGAAACCTGTACTGTAACTGTAGCAGTAACACCTCCGTGTAAGAAAAACTTTTGTAACTGAGGAACCCTGGTTTGGACGGGGAGAGAACTAATTTTCTTCTTAGTACCTGGCAAAGGACTGTCTTGGATTTAATATGGGAATAATGTTGATAAACTACTGGTATTTTGGTTGTTCTAAGTAGTGCTCAGCCTAAGTCAAGGACACTTCAGTTCCCTGTGCTCTGCCAGAGGGGCTGCACCAGAAGCCATGGGGAGCAGAGCTGGGACAGCTGACCTGACCTGGTCAAGGGGATTCTCCACAGCCTAGAGCATCATGGCCAGTGCATAAACTGGGGGCAGCTGCCTGGGAGGAGCCAATTGCTTCTCAGTGATCAGGCTGAACATCAGTCAGTGGGTGATGAGCAATTGTGTTGGGCATCACTTGTTTCTCTTGGGTATTATTCACAGTCATTCAAGGATTAGATATGAAGACTAAGTTGGTGTCAACATCTGCATTTCATTTGCTCGGCTAATCTTTCATTACCAAGATTGTAACAGGCTAACTCCCAATCTTCCTGTCCATACAGCTTCACATAACACCCAAAACCACTTCCTAAAATGTATGCAAGAATGATTTAGTATTGCAAAGGCATGCATAACAACGCCTCAAAAATTTCCAGATTAATTTTTTAATTTAACACAGCCTTCCTTTTTTCCTTCTAAATAAGCAAAATAACATATAATTCAAACTGTATTGCTATCATTAATACATCAAGGATGGAAATCAATGCAAAGGAGGCTAATAAAATGCTGCTAAACTGAAGGAAAAGTACTGGTGTTTGTTACTGCATATTTCTTATTTTTCCAGTGGTCTGCTTGACTTAAATCACTGGGCCATAGAATGTGGGAACTATTTCTAAACAGCTTACAACACTTCCATTTCACTTACTGATTAAACTACATCATCCTCTCAACTATTCAGAATGAAATTAATTTGAAATGGATAATTGATGCAATTGTGCAGTACCTACAAATGCAATTAATCACTTGCTAAAGATGATTTTTATGCAGTCAACTAATATGAAAATAAGAATCACCCAGCTTCTTTCAATCTTGTCAATTGAAATGTATTCTACTGGACTGGTAGAAGATATTTTTCAGCATAAGAATAGCTGTATGTCTTCAGATATTTTTAATAACATCCAAGTGGATTCATGTTTAATTAGCAGAGCACAAAGAAAAGCCATAATATAGTACGGCTTTTAGCAATTACATGACAGTTTCAGGAACCACAACAGCAATATTTTTCCCCTCAACTACCAACGGATTTCTTGAATATTGTAGTGAGCTGTGATCTTGGCATTTAAAAGATTATTTTAAAGCAAGGGCATAAACAGACACTCTCCTGAGAGTCAGTCTGGAGTAAGAAATTATTGCCCCAAATTGTTTGTTAAGAACTCTGCTGAGGGTCATCATTGCAGCCGGGCTATACTGGTGGATTACATACACTGTGCTCAGTGCAAACACTGAGCTGCCTGAAACCCCCCTTCCCCAGCAGGTCCGAGTGCTCTGGGTGACTCAGCACTGGAGCAGATTATGAGCAACTCTATAACATGCAGCTCAAGGGAAGTACTCACTATCTTTGGGAAAAGTGGGACAGGAACATCACGCACACACACACATTTTCAAAGTTATTGCTTATGCTTTAGCTCAGTGGTCAACAACTTCAGTTAAAACAACAGGAGGGCAAATTCTCAGTAGCAAACAGGACGTGCTGAGCCCACAAACCCAGGGAAGGGTAGTCACCTCCTGGGGTTAAGTGTGAGAGGCAGCCTCATCTACCCCTCCTAAATACTACTGCACCCAAGCTAGCAGACACCTTGGAGTCCCTGCTTCCTACATGGGCAAGATACTGCTAGTATCAAACACAGCTCCCAGGGAGCACCCAAATCAGAAGGAACCTAAACTGGGCGAGCTTCAAGTCTTCAAGGACACAAGCTACACCAGCCAGGTTCTGTACTCTTCATTCCACTCTGAAGTCCATGAGCTCTCCTGGACTTGTTCAACTTCTGCATGTAAAACACACCTTGCCAATGTCAACCTTCAAAATGTTCTCCCTGACCCTTCGTGCTATACCTACTCCCAAACTGTTTCATCTTAATCATTCAAAAATCTAGCTGAGGAATGTTCTCTGCTTGGAAAAAGCAATGGTCTCTTTCCCAAAGTCCTACACAAACAGTAAGTTCTTTATTATTAAGAGCACCAAGGATTACTTTAGGCCTGGGGATCAAAATTGTTACATACAATTTTGGCAACAGAACTCCAAGAGTCCTCATATGAAAAACTTTTCTATCACTGAGGAAAAAAAAAATCCATTTGCTATAACAGTACTGCAGAGTTCACATCTTCCTTGGCTGTGTTTCGCATGGGTGAAGGGAAGGAAGAGGCACAGCTGGAGTGCCTAAGTACTTCCATTTGTGAAGGGTTGAGAGAAAAAGAAAAATGGAAAAAATACCTCAGTTAAAATCTCCAGAAGTAGCTTTCCTGCACATAAAACTCTGGACGTAAGCCCAACATTTTCAACAATTTCTAGGCTGAGGTGTGAGCAATGTCTTTTCCAAAACAGTAGAAAGCTGCTTTTAAAAGCATTGATAGTATATTGATAAATATTAGGATTTAGCACCTCTGCTGGCCAAGAACCAATTCTTAAAATAAAAGGAAATGTTCCAGTAGTAAGGGTGAAAAAAACCCAAACCAAACAACCCACACACCGGTACCAAACAGAAAACTACTGGAAGCATAAGGAATACGGTATATGTTCACAACTTTCAGGAGCTGTCATTACTGGACTAATTATTTAAAGGATGCAGTTAACTGGCCAGCCATATGACCACTGACACCTTTAAAAAAGGGGATATGTTTATTAGCTCTCTCCCCATTTATCATGCTGATTTTAATTGCCTATGAGCTCTCTGTCTGCACTGCAAGCCAACGAGACACTACAGAGGACTCTGTGCCTGAGTCAGTAGTATTTGCATCTCAGCAAGATTATTAATTTGAACTAAGTCATGCTTAGAGCACTTAAAATATTTTGGCTGACCTGAGACATGCTATCTGCTAGGATATTAATATTTTTATTTTGTTTAATTTGTAGTGGTTTTATTATACTTTCATATTTTAAGGACTGTTGCTATATTTACTGTCCAGAAATACAGGGGTAGCCTTTTATTTATAAAGAACATTTAGCAGTCATATCAACAGTGCAAGGCAGCACAGAAGTGGGTGTTTCCAAGCAAAAATGTATGATTTTTTCTGTATCATCCATTTGGAGACAAAAATTTGCATTCAAAAAAGGAGCACAAACTTTGGACATTTGACTTACTATATAAATTATTTGTAAGCAATTATTCCCATGGCAACAAGCATCACTTAAAAGTGCACTATCATTAGCTCTACAAATGCACACTAATCCCTTCTCTTGGTTGGAAACTGCCACTGGGCAATTAATATTGCAAAACCGGGAAAGAAATTAATGTTTCTACAAGAAAATCTACCAAATTTTCTCAGACCAAGAGAACACCAGCATGACCTTTCTTGGCTTGACTCACAGATTTAAGCCTCCCAAGATCTTTAATTGACAGAACATTTTACAAGAGATTTGCAAACTACAAAGCTGCATTTTGACTAATTTGTTATTTGTGCAAAGAGAAACAGCTTGTATTCCTTTTTTAAAATAAAGAAAAAAAATCTCTAGACCCACTATGCATTACATAGGGTAACTTCTTCATAAAAGTAGTCATTAGATAACATCTAAATCTTATCTAGACAGTATTATGTATGATGGCACATCCTTATCTCCCCCACAAACAAAATTTGAATTTTACTCCCTCCACATAAAGCTACTAATTCTGAACACTTAAAAAAACCCCCCATATATCTAGTGCACATAAAGAAAACTTTACAAATTTATTCAGTAGTGCAAATACAAACTTTCTGCTTCTGTTACAATATGCCCTCAATATTATTTCAAAAGCTAAAAAATGTGTATTATCTAAGAGCTCAATGTACAAGTGATAATTTAGCCTTGCATCTCTATTCTTTGCAAGAAATTCTTTGTTGACTTCACCTGCTTTTTTCATCGAAATTAAAATTACACATATCTTCACCACCACTAATGATAGTTGGGAGTGAACAACAGAGGTTTCCAAAATTTAAAAATCATATCAATTTTCAGAGTTAAAAAGGTCTTCATTAAAGATTGCATTTGGTATTTTGCTGTTAATTCTATTTATGAATGGCACATATTAAACAAGCTAGGTTAATCAACAGGAATCCACAGATGCATTGATTCGGTGACAGCAAGGATAACCAAAATTGTTACCATCAGCCTACCAAGCACTGCTCACAGCCTGCAAAAGCCAATGTCAAGCTTTGGCTTGAATCAGAAATTTCTCCTCAGTGCTTTGAAACAGTAACATCAGTAAGATGCTGTAATGGTATCAGAATGCTTTTCCTCTTACTTCAGCAGTTGCTGTCACAGCTATATTTAAGCCAAGAAGGCACTCACCTCAGTAATCAACACCAGATGAAACTATGAAAAAGCCTGCTCCTGTCTTCTCAGACACACCATTTTGTTACACCCCACTCCTTGGGGATACCCTGACAGAGTCCCTGCACAGTAATCACTGGGTCCCACATCCAAAGACCACTACATCAGGTCCACCTGGCCACCTCTCCTCCCAGCAGAAAGGCCTGGCCAGGGCACCACTCTGCTCCTGCTGATCTGAGTTTGCCCCGTGTATTATCTATTATTATTACAGCGTATTACGTTAAGTTTTCCTTAGTGTGCAATGTATGTTAGTAATTGCCAGTTATGTTACTACTATTCCTCATATGGGATTATCACAGTGGAGCAACAGCACTGATTAATCAATTAGCATGGATTCATTAGAGATGAACGATAGGGCAATGTAATTGTGTTTACTGAACAATGGATAACAGTGTGCTTAAAGCCTAGGATTTCTAATAATGATATATACATAACGTGATGAATATTTAGAACACCCTCACTGCAAAGCTAAAGAGACAACAATCAGGATGTGATTCCGTGTGCAAGTAATGCTGGAGTCTGAAGAGTGCAGAGATGGGAGAGTCACAAGACAGATGGCATAGTCAGATGAGTATTTTAGCTTTGACTAAATCTTTGTAGAACAGATACAGCATTTCCTATACTCCAGAATGCACACACATGTCTGCATAATACAGTGCCCAACAATAGTATAAACAGACAAAGCCCAGGTGTCTCAGAAATATTAACCAAGCCATGTTAAGCATAAGAACATGAAAAAATCTGACAGAGCCCACTCTATGAAATAAACAGAAGCGTACAAGTGTCTGTGGTGTACAGCCATCATTGTTTGTCCTTGTCAATGGCTGAACATTAAGCTTACATCAACCATTAAAGAACATGAACACCACATTCCCAGACACATCTTGTGGATATCAAGAGATGAGACAAAAATTAATTTCTTGAAAATATGCTGCAAAGAAGAGATATTGAAATCTAGCTTCTGCTGCACTCTGCCTGAAAGGAAAAACACTAAAAAGGAATTTAAAAGGTTACAGGGGAAATGCTTCGCTAAAATGTTAAGGTAGAAAACATGTTCTCTATTATACTCCAGGAAATCAGAAATCTTCATACCAGGGTCCCATGAAAGACCCAATCTACAGCACAGCAAGGACCTGAATGCTCTCAGAGATCCACTCATCCAGTATTTTCCCAAGATGCTTCCACAATGTGCCAGGGAACCACAGTATGATTAGTGTAGAGCTTCCTGAGCTTGGAATGCAGCCCCTGGATTCAAGGTACTAAGAATTACATTGCCTGTTTAGATCAAAGGCACTTTCATTCCTGCAGGGAGTTAAGTATTTCTCCTTAACTTCGTGGGCTGCAAATTTATTTACTTTTCAAAAGATTCACACACTGAGTTAATTTAAAACTTCCTGGTTTCCTTCAGTCTAAGCAACTTACTGAATCGGTTACTAACAGTGTGAGTACTGTCCTGCAGACAGCTTTATATTTAACTATTTTCTCCATATGTTTAGAGATGGTAAAGTCTCAAAAGAAACCTTTTCTATTTATATGTACATTATATATATATATATATAAATATATATGCAGATGAAGTTCTTCCAAAAATTGTACCTGGTCACAAAGATAGTGTGGAGGTCTCCCAGCATATCTCAATAAAAGAAGGAATTACTTCTCTTTAAAATATTCTCTCTTTGGCTCTGGGAATTCTACAAATGAAATTGCCCATCTTCATTCTCAACAAAACCTCCCCAACACTGTGGCAAGGAAAATACATGATGGCCAAAGGAAAATACAGCACAAATTCATCTTGCCAGGCCTCTATTTGACAAGCAAGCCCTAGACTACACATTCTCCTACATTTCTCTGTTGGCACACTTTAAACCAAATTCTAAAAGAGAGTTTGTCAGAGAGAAAAAACCCCAGGCCATCTGTTTTGAAGATTTCTGTAAAGGACCATGAGAACATCTTAAACTACAGAGCACAAAACAAGTAAATAAGGGTTAAAATGCTGTTTGAATCTCTTCAAAGAATTAAGTTGCCTGCATCCAAATGGGAGAAAACACACTGTCCTACATAAACCCCTTGATCTCAATCCCAATTCTCAATGGAAATTAAGGCAACTGTGTAGCATTTTAATTCTGCTGAACTGTATGCAAAACCTTGTTTTAGGATCTGAGAGTACAGGCACAGTGTTATCCTGAATTTATGAGTGAATATTATTAATAAAACTCAGTTGACTCCTGTGAGCCAAGACATTACTATCACTGGCTTATCTTAAATTTCGCAGGCAATTTTGACTAGAGACAGATCACCTGAGAGTATATTGTTATTTCCAATAAATCCTTATGAAGTATAATGGTATTTTCAACCTCTCCTAGGGTTTTTAAAAGTCATCATAAAATAACCTTTCATAAAATGATCTGGTTCCATGTTAATTATTAATGACATCTTGAAATAACAGCACTGGTTAGTAAATAACTTGACAGCACTAAAAATTGCAGTGTAAGAAAACAGGATTTATCACACAATCGAAAGGAACCTGGGTGAACAAAATATCTCAAGCAAAGATATATCAGCATATTTGCTGGGAATAAAATAGAACAGCAATTATAAGACCTTATATATGAATTAAGCTCAGGACATTTTAATGAGCACAGTTGTATCTACTAATCAGATTATGATGGGGACTCTCACAAGCATAATTTTTTTAAAAATCATTTGAAGAGAAGAATAAGCCAACAAAATCCCATGGGTAACTTCATTTTTACACTACAAAGTTATTACCACTAGAAACAACTTTTTTAAGGTTACAGGTGGACTTAATTGCACTCTTCTTGTTGACTAATAGCAGCATCTCTAACTGCAAGAACAAAGGTTAGGGAACACATTGCTGTTGCTTAGGTAAGCACAAGAGGTGATGTGGACAAACTAGTAACTCTCCAAAAGACAGAGAGCAGCAGGAGTTACTAACTGTCCTATTTCTTGCATGTGTTCCTGGATAAACATACTGTTTCAATTCAACACCCACTTCTTTGTTTTTGAGAAAAATATAGGGAAGGCGTACCAAGATTAGTGTTGGTAATAACAAGGCCTTGCAGCAAAATTTATGATTTTTGTTTATTCTTGTTTTAAAATAAAAATTCTAAATCATACCAATGATTTCCCAGAAACAGAATATCACAGAGACATGTTTAGCAGATAAGTGTTTGCCACAAAATGGAAAGAAATAGTTCACCTATCTCCTTGCATGCCTTTGTGCAGTTCTACTATTTCCTAAGCTCCCCACACAAGGTGCTGAAGCTGTTTTCAGATACACAGAGAAAATACACTCCAAGACAAAAAAGTTCCCTTGTTCCCAGTTCCTCAGAAGTTGGAAGCCAAAAGTATGGCACCAAATAGCAGAATAAATCGAGTCTGCCTACCTGAGAGGGCCAAGGTCAGTTAAGACAAAGTGAGGAACGTGACAGATGCATGGAATGACAAGGTTCAGTACATCTCAGTTCTTTATGAGGCTTCTCAGCTAAGACATGTGAAGCCAGATTGATTTAAACACGAGTATTTCCTTAACCTACAATGCCCTTAATTTTAAGAAATGTGTTGACAGAAAATTTGAGCAGCCTGAAAAGTTAACAAAGTTTTTATGTATGTGAATTATTTAAGCTTAGAACTTCAGTACAATATGTTTAGATACAAAGCACAGTACAGTTTTATATACCAGTGAAATGTTTCAAATACTATAACTTGTGAAGAAATTCAATGTTAATTATCCAGGCCAGATGATAATTAAAGATACTTCACAACCAGAAATGCTGGGAGACTGGCAGTATGCTGGGGGTAAGGGTGTGGGTTGTATTTTAGAGATATTTTTATTTGTTTGTCTTACTCCTACTACCTATGCCAAGTTCATCAAAATGGACTATTTAGAAAAACGAATTTAAAAGCATTCTGTACAGTGGAATTTATTCTGCTATCACATAAAAAAGCAAAGCTTTTTTCTGAAGATTTTATAATTGCATTATAATAACCCAAAGCACTGTAAGTTACGAGAGTCTGTTTGCATCTTTCTTATATTGAGCACTACTCATCTGCATATTTAATGGCTCCACATCACTGTAATGCATTCTGGGTACTCACAAGTAAAGACATTATCTTTTCTTCTAGAAAAAAAAGGTAGAAAGAAATAGCTTCAATGAGTTACTTTTTGAAGGAAAGAACAAGGTAGACTTCCTAAAGAAAAGCCTCTCATTCACAGATGAACTTTACCAAATTCAAAAGCAACTGAAGGAAGCATTCACTGCTTTTTTCTGAAAATGAGCTTCATAGTCCAGGAGCTGATACACCCTGCAGGCAAGAGCAATACATCTTAGACAAAAGTTGCCCCCAGTAGAAGAGAAGATCATGGTGGAAATGGCATTTTTTCAAGTGTCTGTGCATAATCTCATGCAGGGCTTTCAATTTCAACCAAAAAAAGCACTGTGAATTAGGCTTAATATTTTAATAGGAACTACTGGATACATTAAACAAAACACAGAAATAACAGGATAATACTGATCTGTGTTGCTAAACTGATGCACTACTTCATTTTAAGTTACCCAGAGCTGCTGCAATATATATTCCCTCCTGTACAATGGTAATGAAGTGATCAAGCCTGAAGATCACAAATGCAGGGGCCTGGGGAGCTGAACTCCAGCTCAGAAACTAGTCTGAACAGTTTCTTCAAGCGTGAACTGCCTACAGCACAGTGTCGTGAGCACAGAAGGAATCCAGGTTCTAAGAGGACAGAGATAAGGCTTTCTATTTGCTCCATCCTCTCCCAGCAAATAACCCTTTCCTGTTTAAGTGGCTCTCAATTTCAACAGAGACAAGTTTAGTCAGCAAACATTCACTGGAACTTAAAACAGGAACCACACCTGAACACTTTCAAGTATAATTACACTTGATCTGGACTAAAAACTAGTTTCTTTCCTTTGTGCAAGTATCCTCGCCATGGCTGTATCCAATTCCAACAGCTACAAGCACCATCAAGTCTGGAAAACAATGGAAGGATGGAGGGAGCTGAATGCAAACTGAAATAAAGTTTGAACAGTTTGTTTTTATTTGGTTTTTCTTCCTTAAGCCTGAACTGCCTTACATACTGGTAACAATCAAACAGGCACTGTTTACCATATGAAAGCAAATATTATTTCTGTTGTTATGGCTATTTGGACATCTGATAGCCCCAGGCAACCCAAAGGGGCCCAACAACAACAGCTCAACTTAAAAGTCAAAGGGCAGATACCTTTGAAGTAAGAGATGACACAGAAACAGCAGCAGACCTTGAAGTTTGGTCTGACAGAAAGAACCTGAACACTTCAGAGTAAATTCTATTCACCTTCACAATTCTCTTGAAGGCAAAATAGGCACATTTGATCACCAATGGTGCTGAATGCCAGAAAATCTAACAGCAAAATGCTCTTCCCACAAATCTTCCTGTAAGGTTACCAGCATTTCAAAGGGCTTTGGCAAACAGCACTGGGGAATGATGATTGAAATTGTTCATATTTTGTGACCTAACTAACTTTTATTTTGGACTCTGGTAAACATGAGTGACAGAGAAACTCTGTCAAAGAAAACATTAGCTGTGTCTAGTAAAAGGATCGTTTTATTCTTTAGCATCCAGGCTGAACAGGTATAGAAGATTTTAGGTAAGAGCGTGTAGAAAACTACTGCTCAAGCAGTAGTTCAGGGTAGTGGGAAAGACAAGACTGGATTTCCAGTCCTGCATGTGGATTGATTTTTAGAGCCCTACAACACAATTCAGGACAGAGATAAGGTACAATCTGGAAAATAAATGCTGTGTTGTAGGAGCAAGTAGTTTCCAAGTGGAAGCCTGCAGGTGCATCTCCCAGATCTTTACCTGGATCCTGCACTGGTGATCACACGGCATGGTACAGGAAAAACAAAATGGCAACTACCTTTCTGCTGGGAAAGGGGAATACAAACCACTACTGCAGAGGTAAGCCTGTGTTCTCAGGAAAGGGCCTCAGCCTGCCACTTTGGAGAAATCATGCTTGTTTGTGCAAATGCTGCTTCTGACCAGTTACAACAGGTGCATTATGTGGATTAAAGGCTTCCATAGGGATGTAAAAGCTGTCACACATTACATTATTTCAAAGCAGGTCTAGGGAGAAAGACTTGTCATTCCCCTTTAAATCAAAGATTAACAGTAATTGTGGACGCAAGAACTTTAACAGTGAGAGCATATTTGCCACTGGCTTTTTTTTTTTTTTTTTGCTGCAGAAAATGACTTTAATTTGTGGTCAACAGACCTCTAAATTCCTTGACTACTTTTAGAACATTAGAACGAAGATCTAGCATAAAATATGTCTTCACTTGAAAATTTTTGGGAGTCAACAAACCATAAAAAGTGAAGTTATAAACCATCCTTCAGATTTTAAATTGGTTGGCATTTCTGACACTGACACAGACAATTACTTTTTGGGGTGGGTTTTTTTAGTGAAAGGACAGAAAATTCCTGGCTTTTGTTTTTCAGAGATAAAACTGAAATGTACCAAGGACTATTGCTGGTTTTCCTCCTGGATTCAGTTCTGATATATTTACAGGAGGGCTTTCCACCATTACCTGCAAATGTCACAACTGAGCTAGTGACTTTTATATAGTTTCTTGGTTTAATAACTATGGTAGATACAGCACATGTTCTGCCTCTGCCCCTCTCTGAAAATAAACAAAACCTAATCATGTCCAAAACTAGTTTATATCTCACTGTTCATAGCATACAGAAAGAGTTGGGCACAGATAACCTAATTTTCACCTGTTTCTGCTTACTGCATATACACTAACTCAATTTAGATTGACCTGCTAATGTTTGCAGACTTACTAGAGTGGCACAAGGGTACTACATCCATTCAGCTTATTTTTAAAAAAGACAAACCAAGATGAAATGTTGTTCATACTCCTTTTTAATTTTTAGTTCTTTGTTTATCTCTTCACTTCAAAGCACTTCCAATACGAGGCACAGTTTCAGTGTGACAACTTTGTAAAATTAAAATAGAAAAAATGTGCCAGCATCAATCTGCTTTACATTGGAAAGCACAACAGCCTTGAGACAGAAATGACGACTTGTGAGAGTAAGCTATAATGAACCCAGAAGTGCTATCTGCAGTAGGAAAAATATATTAGACTGAAGGCTGAACACTCCTGAAACTATTTGTCTTCCTCAATAGGAGTCTCCTGTTCCCCAGTTGCAGCATACAGCCAAGTCTGACTCCAAAAGCAAGGGAAAATTATCAATATGCATGCCCACAATTCTGTTGGCTAGCACTTCTTATTTGACTTGGAGCTACCTAAAGTTCACATTAAAAAAAATACAGCACACAATAAAGCTGAGTCTGCAAGGGACATCTCCCGCCTGTGGCCCATCACTTCCTCCCCAGCTGCCCAGTTCAAAAAACCAAAATCATGGCAGGACAAGCACATTAGTAAGTATGGTCCTAGTTAAGAGTGAGGCTCCAGAGGGTCAAGGGGCTGATCCCAACAGTACCAGCCAAGATCCGCAGCAGATGCACCCAGGTAGCCAAGCCCTTCTCAAATTTCAGTGTTGCTGGAAAGTAAGTTTTACTCTCTAGTCAGCTGTGCTGTCATAGCTGCACAGACATCCTTTCAATACCTGTGAACTACAAGATATTGATATAGTTTCTATTCTTCTCACAATAATGTACCTGAGGCACAAATTCAATTCTCTTAAAATACTTTCTTGGCAAAGGGCATCCCATGAATATATATTCTACATATGCATGTACAGTGTTAGCAGGTAGCATTACTTTATATTGCTTTCCAAAAGACATGCTTTCATGCTAAAAAAGAGCTTCCAGTAGGCTCTCCCAAAAGGCAGAGACATTTTTCTGTCTTCTGCTTGAAAATTATTTCTTTTTCCTTATAGAGCTGGTGAAAGCTATGAACTTCCTTTCCAACTTTAATGTGTACCTTTTAACTTAATACATGTTCATCAAAAGCCTAGATTATTTTAACTACTTAAAAAGAAATATAAACCTGTTATAAACTGCATGTATCACACCAAAGAGTATTTTCTCACTTGGTTTTTGCTGTCCAAACTAAAGAGCCTTGCTAACCAGCCCTGAATATGCATGTTTGGTTGTTACAGAATAAAATACTACCAGCAATGGAAGAGAAAGCTAGACATGAAGTAAGCTTACTTATTAAACAAATAATAAAGAAGAATTTATGTGGTAGTCAACATCATATTCATAGGCATATAGAGTGATATGTAATGAACTCTAAATATTGAATGATTTCAAGAAAATTTAAATCAGTCTAAACCTAGAATCTGCAAGTTACTCCTGACCTTTACAGGAAGCCAACATCAGACACTAAAACTTGATTACTATAAAAGTAATTTTAACAGAACTAACATCAATAATTTGATGTTTTAGACACTTGTGCAGTATCATAAATACATGTAATTGGCAGCAGACTAATTTCCCAAAAGTGTCATAATCTTTTGGCATACTGCCAACATTATTTTTTAAAAAATCATTTTATTTATGGGTGCATGCATCTGGTTCTAATGAACTAACTTTACCTGGTAATATCAGTGTTTGTGTAACTGATGACATTAACACAATAAAGTTATCAACACGCCTCTCAAAACAGCTTTTTGAAAGTGACAACTACACACAAAGTAGACAAAGAAAGGTAAAAAGGCAGAAAATCACAGCTGGGCATTAAGCAATCATCTGGTTCAGTGTTTTGTAAACTCAAGGATAGCTTTGTTATCATTAACATGGTAATCCCTAGTCTAATAGTATTTCTCGTGCTGACAGCTCCTTGCTATGTTCTGAAGTGCTTCAAAAGGAAAAAACGTACACCACAGATGCTCTTTTGTGTTCTAACCACACTATCAATTTGACCATAAGACAGCACCCATCTCACACCATCCTGTTATCAATGTACGGACTTGCTATCAACAGTAATCCAATTTCCCTTCCCTTCTGGATGATGGGATAGAGCATTTTACCAGGGTTGACAACAGCCAAAGACAGACAGAATGGTCTGAAGACTGAAGTGGATCTGACTTCTTTTACCCCAAGTTAGTTCTGATATTTAGAAGTTTACAGTGCAATTAGTATATAATTAAAATTTTGTGTAAAAACTTCTCTAGCCCATTCTGTCTGTCTCTACTCCCTTGAACCTCCATGGTAGGAACATGAGGACTTAAAATAAAGCATTTTGCATTTTTTCTACAAGGAGCAAAAAACATTTCAATTCCAGGTGTTCTTACCACTATACAGCAGACCACCTCAATCACCAACATTTTCAGGGTATCTTTTGTAGAATATTCTTCCCTCAGATATACAACATGACCGAATTCATTCTGTCAAATAAAAATCTAAAAGCATCCAAGGTGGTACATACCTTGCATGAAGGAAATGCAGATACACTCATACAGAAGCCACACTGATCTCATAGGTGGTCTTTGTGCCACAGCATTTTCACCAATACCATTAACAGAAAAACCATCTCTGCAGAAGCACACAGCAACATGTGATACCCAGGTAGCTATGCTGGATGCCACACAAATGTGAGGAAAATGTTCCTATATTCTTTCAAACCAAATATACAGTTAAGACTATATTGCTTGGCTGAAAAGAATACCACGACAGCAACTTCTGAGCAACAAACAGATTTGTCAGTAAAAACTGCAGTATTTCACACTCCTGATTGATTCATTTACTTTTAGGATGAAACATCTGTATTTTGGCTACATCTTCTTTTAAAAACAAATTGAAGGGAATATCTTTCTACCTGTTGATAAAAAGATTTTTTTTTTCTTTGTGACTTAAAATTAATTTAATTTGGTTTTGTTCCCTGGCCTCACCTCCTTTTATCATGCTTTCAAGTTCTCATAGAATTGTTTTCTAAAATTCCCCTTGGAATATGCCTTTTCTGCATCAGAAAGAGAATTCATTTGGGCTTTTATGTGAAGTGCCAAAAGATAAGACAACGAAGACTAACTGGCCCTTGCTCAGTAGTGCTGCTTGCATAACTTACTTTACCCCAAAACAATGTATTTTTGTTTGATTCTCATTCTGGTTTTTGAAGGACAGAAAAATGTACGCAGATTATAAAAGAAAGGAACTGTGGAAGTGAATGCCACATCTGAGGAGCCTTCACCATATTCTTTGACTGATGTGAGGCAGGTGAAAAGAAGGGATTTCCTTTTGTTTCTGTAAAGCTGACAGATGTGCTGTGAACTTGATTGTACTTGGTAATTCCAAAAAGCAGAGGAAAGAAAAAGGAGGAGGCAAATTTATCTCCACAGGTGTTAAACATGTAATCATCTCAGATGCACAGCTATTAGGTCAATGGAGCAAGCATGCCACAAGAGACAGCAGCTCTTTCATTTCAGGTCCAAGTTCATGTCATTCTAAGACAGCTGCTAAATAGACAACAGCACAGATACCAACACAGAGAGTAGTTCTAACTCTAGGATACCATGATATGCTCTCAAGAATCACAAGATGCTTCAGTGCAGTCACATTACAAATTACAAGAAAAACAACAAAAAAAGAAGTTCAAATACAGAAAAGAGGCTATTATAGCATCCCTTGGGACTGACACAAAGAAGCTTTTTACTTGAATTTTGGAGAGGAGCTTGAGATTCCATATTGAAACCTATATTAAATCAAGGTTTAAATCAAGATGTATTAAAGGCAAAACTTACTGTTACTAGCACTTTAAAGAAGACAATTAATTTTTAAAAAAGCACAAGCTGCTACTCAATTTGCAGAGAAAAAAAGCAACAAAAATGTTACAGGAGCAACTGATCCTGTAAGGATCGGTCTATCTGGGCAGCATTTTTTTTCCCCTTATGACACTGCTTGGAACGTGTAACACTTTGGACTAGCAAATATGGTTCTTAGGATCTGAAACATGGCATAAGAACAACTGTGCCAAGTGAGACCACAGCTATGTCCACCTTTGAATACCAGGGTGCCTCACAAACTGCTACTTATTGTCCCTCATGGTACAGAGAAATAGTGACAACAATTTGCTCTTGCATCAACACAGTTGATCTACAGTCCAATCACTTCCTTTTGACTGAAGATTTGCATATTTACTATATTGTTTATTTCTTCCTTTTTTCTATTTAAAGTTATTCCAGAGAATTTTATACTGCTGACATTACAACAAAAGGACACATTAGAGCCAGAAGCAATCACTGCAATTACTGACAAAAATCAAAGGTAGGATATTTATCCAAAATCCTGAAGCTCACTGATTCACCCTTGCTATTTTAGTGTATATTCACACTGATCTCAGTTTGTTATTCCCAACTCCAACACGTCAGAACACCTGCAACAGCAAAAGTACGCAGTATACAGAAACACTAAATATTCCTCCCCTCATTCCAGTTGTCAATGTCAGAAATTGTTTCAGAGGCATGAAGTAAAATCAAGACCTGCTGCCATTAAAAAAAAAAAAAAAAATCCAACTGAATGTGCAAGTTTCAAAGAGACCTATATTATTACTATAACAGCTCAAAAACCTGTAAATCCAGATTAGCTGAGACACCAGCTACACAGAAGAACAAATCCCCAGATAAAAGTGTCTCCAACAGGTTGGGTAATTTAGTGGCAAAGAAGTCTCACCTAACAAAATAAAAAATCCCATCTCCTTAGAGTGTGAATAACTGTCAATCCTGTAAGAGAAACAAAGCCACACATCTCACTTTCGGAGAAACACAAATATTAACCAAACAGGAGCAGAACTTCATACAGCAGTGCACTGCAAGATGACATATTACAAAATCCAAACCAAGATGTTTCTTAATATCATAGCAACACTTGTGTCTAGGTAAGTACAAAACATCTCTGCCATTATTCCTAGTTGTCCATTAGATTGCTACATTTATGGAAAAGGTTACTTAGTAATAAGCATTTCAGTAGGACACCGAGAACTTACTTTATTTCAGCTGAATGCTTCTAGAGCTTGACAGTAAATGATATGCATGAGCCATGTTGACTGTCATCTTCCACTTTTGACTGTCAGACATACACGTAACTTGCTAATGTTTCATTCCAATTTCAGCGCCATGAGCCTGTTGCCTAAGCTGCCTGCTAAAAGCTGCTCCAGATGGAATGACAGTGTTTTGTAGGACCCCAAAGATGCAGCTACAGAGATGAATATGCGTCAACAGCATTGACAGCTTGACCTTTTTTCCCTCTTTTTGTCAACAGTTCTTATTTCCACCCTTTAATTTTTCCACATTCCTTGTAAGACAGGCCATGTAGGAAAAGGAAGAGTTTCGGTCTCTCAGCCATCTTCCATCAGCTGCAATCTCATCTACCTGACTACACAAGGCAGAGGACAAAGGAGCAAGGTGTATAAATAAGGTATTTTCAAAATTACAGCCAGGGCCCGAAATTCATTTTAAAGAGGAAACAAAACCCAATCCCCTACTAACATAAGAACAACGAAGAGCTTTGATGATTTTCATTAGAGATACTTTCTCTCATGAATAGTCAGTAAAATGCTGGTACTTCTCTCACTGGAAACAACCTGTTAACAATGAATAACAACTTCTACTGATTGCACCATTTTTACTGATAATTTATATACTATATTAACATCACAGAACATTCATTATTAGCTCTTATTACAATAAATCACAAGAAGTCTACTTATCCTGCTCAAATAAAAATATGTAAATTACACCTACCACTCAGTTTAAACAATCCAGGTAAAACAATACAATTTTTCTGACACGCAGGCTGTGCAAGGAATGCAAAGAGCACTTCTCCCCCCACACACATGCACTGCTTTGCATCCTCAAAAGAGGAAATGACCACAAGGCACTTCTGTCCTTTTTCACATGAACAATTTCGTATTCTAATAAACATTTAGTTTACATTTTTAGTTTTTCCTTTACAATGTAAAATAATTTCTTTTTGACACAGAATTCCACAGCAGACAGCACAAGGAAGGATTAAAAAAAAAAAGCAGTGCAGGGCTGTAAGGCAGCAGAGAGAATTGAGAAGGAATGGCTTTTGTTATTTCGACAACCCTCAGCTCCCTGCACCGCTGGATTTATAATACATTCTTTAAGAGCAGCAGTTTTCATGGTGTAAGAGTGCCACACAGCTCTGGCTTCTGCAGTGCTTACACCACCAACTTCAAAACTAACTCACTGCAGATGTCCCTGTGATCATCTAATCAGACATCAAAAGCAATATACTGACAAGCTCCTGTGCTGATTAGAAGTGTTCTATATATGTTTCACAGCATAAACAGGCACACAGTAGTTGCTTTATAAATGGATTCACCCACATCAGAATTCCCTTTTAAAAAACTCCAACTGTTTGGAACTCCCCAGCTGAATGACAGAAAATCCTTTTAAATGTCCCCAGATCTTCTGTTCAGTTCCATATTACAGAATTTCAAGAGCAAGAGTTAAATTATTAATAGGAAAACTTTTACCAGAAAAAAGTAAATGACTTCCAGAATTTAAAAACCTTGCTATTCTGAATGACAGCCTGAGACCACACCACATCAGGGAAGCAGTCTTGCCTTTACCCTACAACACACATGGTAATATCTAAGATGTATTTCCATATCTACTTTGATGTCTAATTATTATACATCAACAAGCACTGATTTCAAGCATTACAAGTGCACCATCCTTCCAGCACTCCTAGTTCCTGAAAAAATACTGTATTTCTCCCAATATCTGGTTTCCTTCTCAGAGTCCACCTCCTCTAATTCTTAAAGAGAGCTATAAGAAAGATGGGGACAGACTTTTTAGTAGAGCCTGTTGTGATAGGACAAGGGCTAATGGTTTTTAAACTGAAAGAAGGTAGATTTAGACTAGCTATAAGGAAGAAGTTTTTTACAAAGGAGGTGATGAAACACTGGAACAGGCTGTCCAGAGAGGTGGGAGATGCCCTGTCCCTAGAAACATTCAAGGTCAGGCTGGATGGGGCTCTGAGCAACCTGATCCTTAGAGGAAGACATTCATGCTTATGGTAGGAAGGATGAAACCAGATGACCTTTAAAGGTCCCTTCCAATCCAAACTGTTGTATGATTCTATCACATAACCCTGGGAGGATTTCATATTGAAATTCTAACACATACAAAAGGACCAGAAAGTAAAACTATCTGACCTAGTCCAGTGAACAGTGGACAAAAGTTCCATCCTCTAAAATCAGACAGACAATACAACCCTCATGGCGGTACAGTTGCTTAGCTCAAGTCTTAGCAGAAATCTGCTGAATCAAGTTATAAACTCTATGGAATTATTCCACCACTGTGCCAACAAAGACCTTTTCTGCCCTGCCCTACTTTTATATAGCATGATTAGGTGAACTAATACTTCTTGGAGTTTTTTAAACTAAAATACAAATTTTGCAAGTGCTACTGATCATCACATAGCCAAATTTGTAGCAAATCTTTATGTTTACATATGCATATAACATCATATATAAAAGGAACAAATCATGAAGCTGCATCTTTACACATGTGGGCATTATGCTAATCCGCAGACCCTTAATCAGGAAGGCTAATACACCACAAGCACAATTAACAGCCAGAAGAACCAGAGGAGGTTTCGACCCTTTTTAACAAGAGCCTGAAACATAAAAATGTTCTAATTATATATCAACCTTATTCAAAATTGCAAATTACATGTCCACAATGCATAAAATACAGTCAATTTCAAGTCATATCTAGGCAAAAATGGAAACTGTATTGAGCCACTGGAGCAGCTCTTCAATTGATCCTGCATCTCATTGTATCTTTAAATATGGATAAATACAATTTAATCAGCCAGTCCTATTGATTAACTCCAAGATAACCTAAGTATTTGTACAGAAAACATGTAAGTATAAAAGAAAGTCGTGCAGAAAATAGCATACCATAATAATCAGCAAGTTAACAAGAAGGGGTGAAACCTTAGTCCCACCAGAATTAATGCAAAATTCCCATCAATTCAAATAGGATCACAATCCTCCATCTAAAACTCATGACAGATCAAGTTTTATGATCATAGAGGAAGTCTGTCCCTGGGCAAAAAGAGAGACAAGCAGAAGTAACAGCTTCAGAAACAAAAGTTCAGATGTTATAATTACACATTAGCAATTACTACCTGAATGAACTGGACGGAGCAGCAATATGTATTCTGCTCCCTAACACCAAACCAAGAGAATCCCACAATTCAGACTGTCTGCCTTGCTGCATCTCATCTTTACTATGTTGGGCAGAGGGATACAGTGAGGAACTTCTGAGTTGGTGAAGAGAATCTGAAACTGCAGCCCCACTCAGCAAACTGGAGACAAGTGTTGAGAAAGTGTTAAGTGCCCCAAGAACGCTTGTTTCTTCTGAAAGGCTTCAACCACCTCAATCACACTCCATGGCCTTGCTCCAGAGCAGATCCCCAGCTGAAGACAACTTGTCCATTGCTAAAGCCACTTTCTGAGGCCAGGCCACTTGCAGCCAAGAGGCAGCTGGACCAGCCCATGGCTATTGCCATAGCAAAGCTATGGGTACAGAACTTTTCAGAGCAGTAGAATGAATCATAGAATCCTAGGATGGCTTGGGTTGGAAAGGACCATCAAGACCACCTAGTTCCAACGCCCTTGATATGGGCAGGGACACCTTTCACTAGACCAGGATGCTCAGAGCCCCATCCAGCTTGGCCTTGAACACATCCAGGGATAGAGCATCCACAGCTTCTCTGGGAAACTTGTTCCAGTGTCTCACTGCCCCCACAGTAAAGAATTTCTCCTGAATAACTAATCTAAATTTCCTCTCTTTCTGTTTGCACCCATTAATCCTTGTATTGTCACTATGGTTCCTGATGAAGAGTCCCTCTCCAGCTTCCTTGCAGGCCTTCCTTCAGATACTGGAAGGTTCCTATGAGGTCTCCTATGACCTTCTCTTCTCCACGTTGAACAGTCCCAGCTTTCTCAGCCTCTTCATAGAGGAAGTGCTCTAGGCCTCTTACCAACTTCACAGCCCTCCTCTGGACTCACTCCAACAGGTCCGTATCTTTCCTGTACTGGGGACCCCAGAGCTGGATACAGCACTCCAGGTGGGGTCTTGCAAGAGTGGAGTAGAGGCAGAATCCCCTCTCTCGACCTGCTGACCATGCTTTTTCTGCAGCTCTGGGTTCAGGTGACTTTCTGGGCTGCAAGTGCTCGTTGCTGGCTCACACTGAGTTTTTCATCAATCAGTACCTCCTCCAGTACTCCTCCACAGGGCTGCTCTCAGTCACTTCTCTGCCCAACCTGTAGGTGTGTGTAAGTACATTAACCTAATTCTGTATCTCTGAAGTTCTCTCTGGATACCTAGGGAAGGCAGTTTCCATTTTTGAAAGCCTGGTAAGGGCTCTGTGACTCTAACTAAGCAGAAGAGCTAAACAGTACCTCTAATAAAGTAAAAAAAAAAAAAAAAATTAACAAATACTTTTTCTTCAATAACAAATTCTGATATGTGTTACCCCTATTTTCCCCTGATTACTGTCTTTAAATTTTCAGTGGCAGCTATCACAATAAGGAAAGAGAGGTTTGGATGAAAAAAGAAACTCAAATTTTATACCATCTGTTAAATGACTTCCAGTCTGAGGGAACAGATGCTGGACTTCACTATCGGTTTTTGATTGATCTAGAAGTATTTTGTTAATTGGGGCTAAAACTACAGCTAAGATGTGTCAGAGAAAATAGGAAAGAATAGCTCAAATTCTCCTCAAACAACCTGGTCACTCACAAAATGTTTTGTTATTTTTGTAATTATTATATAGCTGTCTTTTTAAAAAATCTTCCTTTGAATAAATGGGACAACTTTTGAAAAACAAAACACATGCTCTGCTTGATTCCATAAATACTGTGAACAGCTCAAAAGGTTCATCAGGTTCAACCAGTTCACCTGAATGGCATAGCAATGTTCTTTTCTTGTATTACTGCCTGTTTGCTGTCCTATTTCATGCATCACTCATTGTACAACTGAACTGCACTTTTCAGGAGGTAAATCAGTGCTGTCCTCAGAGAATCCTGTGGTAGTCCCCTCACAAGACTCTGAAGAAGCACTGGTGTATCAGTGCACACCGTGTAAGGCAGCACACAGGTATTCCTACACAGAGCTGAAGTGCCAGTTCCACATGTGCCACCAAAACGCCAGAAGTGCCAAAACAGCCGAGCTAATTAGGAAAGTCAGTTTCAATTACAAAATAATTGCGGCATAAGTAGAGACTTAACTTTCACTACACGCACTAAAGAATGTTTCATCTACCAACAGCTCTGGGTTTTCTAACTTGCATGTGACTACGAGGAAGCAGTTTAATGTGAAAAAAACACTGGCCTGTGGCAAAGAAAATTCAGTATTAGCTTTAAATTTTCAGCAGCAATGCACAGAACAAATGAATTTTTTCTAAATACTGCTTTAACACTTGAGGAAAAGACTATAGCAATTTTCAAAATGCAGTGTTCGGTTGTTCGTGCCATGTTTTTTCATTTGTCAGATATTGATTTTTCTGCATGTTTTAAAACAATCTGTACCTAATTTAACCTATGTTATTTAAGCTTTCTGTGTTTCCCAGAACATTATGCCAAAGCATATTTCAGTATGATTGATGATGAGAGTTTTAGAAATGGTACTGTTGCAAAAATAAGAGCTGGTGTAACGTATTTTGCTGTAACAGATATTTTGGTTTAAAAAAAAAAAAAAAAAAGCACCACTAAACCACAACTTTCTGGGCCTCCTCCCCTCCCCACTTTACATAACATATTAAAAAAAAGTCCTCCTTCACCCCTGCTACCTGTCCAGCTTTGACTTTCACCCCTAGAGTTGACAGAGAGATGCGCTGTATTTTAGCACAGAGAATTCCTTTAGGCCTAGAGATTCCTGTGTACTGGTGCAAGTCAGTGAAGCATGGTAAGGTTTTAACCTCCAAGTATTAGTGCAATCCTCACATAATGGCATAAAATGCACTTGTCACCACAAAAATTACATTAAAAATCCCAACTCAACAAAATGCTTTCTTTCTCTTCTTGATGGTCTATAAAACATTCAAAACACACCCTGGAGTGAAACAGATTTCACTTATTTTTCCACCTTTTTTTTCATGGTTATAAAATACCAGAGGTCAGCGTTACATACTGACATACTCACTTTATACATTTCTCAACTTTGCCAAGAGTGTAAGATCTGCACCGTTAACCAAGAATTCTCGTTTGTACTTTCATTTATCAGAATAAGTCAGTATTTCATTAATATGTAAATGTTTGCAGCAAACATCACGAAAAACCTCTCAGCTCCAACAGGTCTGACAGATGATGCAGAACTTTGACAAAGTTCAGCCCCCTGTAACATCATAATGTACTTGGAGAGTCACTAGGACTTTTAAAATTGCACCACTTAGCAAGTAACACAAGCCATTGTAAAATAAGGTGCATGCAAAATATTTAGATGCACATGCATTTGACCGTGCAAAGAGAAACAATGAACAGTCAACTAAAATCCTGTGTTAGCCTTCAGAATTACAGTGTTAGACTGAGACCCACAGAACATTATTAACATGCAAGTCAACTGACTTTGTATTTGCTTCCTTCATTCACATGAACTTAACTGGAAGTTCGGTCTCAAATACACCTTCAGCTGAAAGGTTCCCACCTCCAGCGTGTGTTGCTGAACCCCAGCTGTCTCCCCTTGCTCTCTAACGTGCCATTACAGCCATTTGTGGAACCTTGCTATAAACTAGCTGTGGTCTAGTCTGCAACATCCCTCCTGCACCAAACAAAGAGACTCAGGGTTTCTGAGTGGTGTTTTGAAACAAACCAGAGATAGATTGTTTTGCACAGCTGGGGACAGTGAGTGAACTGCAACACTGCATAGAGAACCTAAAGGGGAAAAGGCATAAATGTCACAAGCAAATGAAAGCAGCACCATCATTTAAGCCAGCATTTATGTGGCCTAAAGTGGAGCAGAATAGACCCACCAGAGCTTTCTAGGCAAACACTACAAAATAGCTCAGTTCTGCTTGAGACACTTATGTGCTCCAGCTGACATTCAGAGATTCTAAAGAATTTAATGGTTTTATAAATAATGTAGGAACACCTTCCAAACACACAAAGCTTCAGGTCTGAAAACCGCAAAGTAAAACATGTGGCCCAAGCGTGACCAAGACAGCATTACTTTTAGAAGATTAAAGACAGCCTGCAAACACATATGATTAAGAGCTACTGCATCTTCACTAAATGTACCTTTGCCACAATACTTAGTAATAACTATACTGAAAACAAATTTGTCCTCAAAAAGAAAGAGTCAGGCTGTTAAACAGAAAAGTGAGATAAAGAAAAGGCCATGCAGGATAGTAACAAGGTACCAAAGATGACAGAAATGCCATTAGAAAACAAGGGAAGTGAAAAAGGGTGCAAGACCAAAGAAGCAATTGTAAACGGGACAACATGATATTGAATAAATAAATAATTGCTGAAAGTTCAGTTCATATTCTAATGCCTTATGACACCATTGAGCTTTATGTAAAGCTCTTATAAAAAAAAAAAAAAAAATAGAACCACTGTTAATTGATTGTATCATCTAAAATAACTATTTTTCCAGAGGAAATTCTCTGCTTTACAGAAAATGAGTATGATGCATTTTTTTCTAGACCCAAATACATATATAGTTCATAAAACTCCTATATACCCACAGGTAAGAAAAGTTTTGGTCTTAAGAAAAAGATGAGTTACACGACACCTACTGCCACAACATGCTTGAGACTGTGGTCACTGGGGTGAGAAGCACTCGGGAAGTCAGCAGGTGCGCCCAAGGCTGGATCACTGCTCCTCCGTACCAGAAGCGGTGTGCCTACAAGACAAAATAGAATTCAAAGGTTCAAGGATGCTAAATTAGCACAAGGAAAAGCTTCATGTGGTTAAATAAGAGACATGTGTAGCACTTAAATATAAGCTTATCTGTGACAATATCAGCCTATTAAATTACTAGATTTGATAGGGTTGTACCATTTCGGATTCACTAGGCTACAGAAATGACAACATTTTTAAGCACTGTTATATAGACCTCCACCCATGAGCTGCTAAATCAGGTCATAACTACCAACAAACAGGAAAAAAGGGCACCTCCTCAGAAAAACAAGTTATTAGTTGCATCTATATGTTCCCTATCAAGTGCTGATAGGGAAACCATATCCTTATTCTAAGGAACATTTGTAAGCACAGAAAGAACTGGATTACTATTATTAATTCCTACAATTGGTAGTGGTTACTCAACCAGAAAATGGTCTAAAGCCTTTCACTTCCCCCTAAGGACAGCCCTCACTGTGCTATTCTGCATTAATCCACTAAACTGGGGTCTCACAATCTCATCTTCAACTGTTCCTTAGTTGCTCCTGGTCAACGTCCAAAGGCTGCACTGAGCAACTGCTAGTCTCTCCCATACCAATTAAACACGCCCACACTTAACTTATATGGAAGGTTGCTTTGAATACGATGGCATGCCCATATACCTACTCACAAAATTTATTTCCATAAGCTCACAAGATGCAACAGTCCATCACCCCTACACCTCTGTGGTACCCAACCTGAGGCCTATAAGTGACAGTCCAGGCACAAGAGGCAGCTGATGGATAACTCCCTATATTAACCTCATTTCGTATCTAACATGCCTTGGGCTGGTTGTGCAGAAACGCCCTACAGACGTGTATAAAGAGAGGAGGGGGCAGAAATTTAATTCACAGCTGATCTGTCTCCCAGTACTGACTGCCAGGATTGCCAGGGAACAGACACAGGCAGTAGCAGCTGTTTGAGAAAAGCTGAAGGCTAAACAGGTTCCACATGTAGGCATCTTCAATCAGACTCCCCATCTAGGCATGTCTATTCAGTGCTTTCTGGATATAACCTCCAAGACCAGTCAGCAGCTCCCAGCAACACAGCTGTCCAGTTAACTGAGGCCACTATAAAATACCCTTTGCAAAACTTCCATGTGGGCTGAGAGAGAAAACGTCTTTAGGAATATGAGAATTTTTCATGTTTATTTTATTTATCACTAATAAAATTAAACTTAAACAAAAATCACTCTCCCCCCCTTAAAGTAATTAATCCATAGACAACCACCAAAAAAAGAAAAAAGAAACCAACCAAACAAACAAAACCCACCAAAAAAACTCAAACAGACCCAAACAAAACCCTCCTCCCAAAACCTATAAAAACCAAAAAACAGAGAACCAACCCCCGCAAACAAACAAAAAAAGCCCCCAAAAAAGCAGCTCCATAAAAAACATCCCCCCCAAAAAAAATAGACTAGAACATTGGTCTAATACAACAATTTCAAGTAAGTGAAATTGAGATTATAGCTGTGAATTATAATACTACTTACAGTGGCTGAGGCTGATGGCAGCCATAATTACTAGATCTATAAAAGAAGTTTGAACATGCAACAGTTTCCTCATTAGATGCTAACAAAGCTGGAGTGACTCTGCCACACACGCTTTACGCACAACTTTGTGAATATAGTTGAATAAATACCAGCACCTGATGCTGAGGAGCAACCAGAGAACCAAATGCTCTTAACCTTTCCTCAGAGTGAGCAAGTTTTTTTATGCAGGTAATCCCTTCTATGTTCACTTCTGCAGGAAATCAGTAAGAAAAACAAAAGTAAGACTTAAATTTGTGTTCTGGTAACGAGGGAATGCTAAAATATCAGAAGATGAATACTGGTTTTTGTGCCAAGTGATTATCATCTTTGTACCAAGAGCTATGCACGTTTTTACAAGGAGGTTGTGAAGAAAGGGACTGATCACCAAATGACTTTCCAAGTGTGTCAATAGGTCAAAATGAACAAAATATCTCCACTCAGATGTTCTTGTTCTTCACATGAAGCCGAAGACCAATTTGTTTCCCCTCTAGACATATTTGACAATTAGGTGTATAAAAGCTCAATCCAAGTTATTCCCTTCTTTAAGATAAATACTTATTCTTTAAAATCAATTTTTCTGTGTATGACTAAAGTTTCTGGTGGCCTGTATCCAATTTTTTGTCTCTCTTCAATATAACAGTTTGAAAACAGATGCTGAGACATTTTTGTGTGATTCAACACAATTTAGTCTCCAACTCCTTTTGACATAAACATGCACAGTACAGAGAAACTACTGAAAACACTTTGCACTGATACTTTTATTTGTAAAATTTGCCTAACTCAGTGAGCATACTGTTCCTTAGACTCTTCAAGGCCATCATCCCTTTACTCATTTCTGTCCTCCTTTTTCCACAGTGACAAATCCATAGTAACTCAAAGAGGGTACCAAAGATTCCCCACAGTCAACCAAAGAGGTCAAAGATGGGAAAGGAGGGGGATGAGTGACGCCACCCAAAGACATAATTTATATCAAGCTCATCCTCTTCACAAAGCCAACACACTGATGTTAGATATCTCCTTTTTTCCTGAGCTGTCTTCTACAACCAACTCCTCATTTCTTTCTCATTCTGCTGGCTGAGAGAAAAGATGAAGGCTCCCAATGCTGTGACTGCTGGGAGACAAGACACCTGTCTGTTCCAGGGCCTTCCACCAGCTCCAGCAGATGAAAGATGTCTCCTGTACCACTGCACTTCTGTCTCCTCTTTGTATTGATTGTTTCAAGATGCTTCTTTTTACTACACTCCCTATCCTCAATTCTGAAGATCTCCTTTCACTTGCTTTTTGTCAGTGTTTTCCAGAGAAACTGAAGGAAAATTTACAGCTGTCTAAACTTTGGTTTCAAAGTCTGCAGAAGCAGTAGGATTATAGAGAATACTGGTTTCCAGTTTGGGAAGATGGTCTTGCAGCTATTTTGTTTCTTTTTATTCCTGCAAGTTTTTGCTTATTGCCATGAGGCAATGAAATTTATGGTGCTCATCTGGAATGTTTCCCTACTTGCAGAAAAACAACTGGACTTTTTGGCTATTGTATGCAATGCTTTCTCTTTTCTCCCAGTATGTTGTAAATTTTAGGGACCTACAAATAATTTTTTCTTGAAGAGAAAACCAGAGTCTATTTTCTTCATTTTTTCAAAATGTATTTACAGACATCTAACGTAATTTCTTGTACAGAAATATCACACATCATAACATCTCCATGAAACAAGTCAGCTGCAGTCTTTAGCTAAAACAATACCAAATAGTCCTTCTGGCCCTTATTATTTCACATGAGCATACCACAAAACAAACCTTTCATTAGACGAAGATAAATGGAACCAAAACGTGCTTTCTAACACAAGAAAATACACAGCAAACAGGACGACTGGATGAAGGAGTTGAGAAGAAGCTGTACTGCCCCTCCTTTGCAGGCAAGAGTCCCTGATTCCCTTTCAGGAGACAGCAATTCCCAGCAGCTCCCTGAGCTAACAAACTCTGCCCCATCTCCACTGTTCTCTGCAGCTCGGGCTGTTCCCTGCCATAAGAACACATTCCATGCTGCTCAGTGTGTTCCAGCCTGCACCTCTCCCACAGGCTCCTTTCTTTTTCCAGCCTCTTCCTGCCTCCTTGGTACTGCACACTCAGCGCTCTCGAAAGCAAGCTCCCTTGCATTCCCAAAGAGAGAACTCTCTCCACATCCTACTGCCCCAGACTGGACCTGACTCAGGAGTTGGACCACATCCATTACACATACATACCTCGAATTTGTTCATCCCCATCTTCCTCAGCCATGAATAAAACATAATGAAAAACCATCACCGATACTACTTATTACAGACATGCTGTAGAAAATCATATGTGTTTTCTTAAGAGATTCTGTCATCTGTTTTCTTCTGTCAGGAAACTGAACATTGCTTTTTTCTTTCCAGCTTTCCTTTAGTCTTGCTGCATTTCCATGTTATTCTATTCACACTCTTGCATTTCTGCTGAACATTTATAACCAGTGTAAGCTCAAACACAAAATCCATCTTTCCCCAAACGATGAGAGAGAGAGAGAAACTCCTTCCTGCATACCAAGTTGATCATAGGAACACATTTTTAATAAGCACTACTATTTTGTGCCAGAGTAGCACTATGCATTTTAAACTTAGGAACTCAGTTAAAAAAAGTAGTTATCCTCATCTTGCAGCACTGCATCAGGAGTTTGCAGACAACAAAAATTGAAACATATGTCCAAGACTAAATTTTTTTTTTTTTATAATGACAGCCTTTAACCTCAAACACTTCAGGGTGCACTTCCCCTTCCTTAAAAATCTGCACTGAGGACCTTTTCTTATGGTACCACAGCACCTTCTAAGCACATCTGTCAGCCTTATTCACAATACACACTCTTAGACAAAACTGATGAGGGAAGACTCCTGTAGATTTTCTTCCTTGAAGTCTATCACTTATTTTCAACCAATGTAGATCAATCTTTCTTTTTGCTAACATCACCCTCAAAAATTAGTATCTACACAGACTCATGGTTAACAGTGTATTTTCCCTGAACTCTTATGTTTTGGAAATATTTTTTTTAACTGCAAATATGGTTGAAACAAGCATATGGTAGAAACCACACTTAGATTTAAATTGGTTACATTAGAGAAGAAAAAAAAAAAAACCAGAAGAGAGAGTTCTGCCATTTGTGTACAATTAAAAACTGAAAACTTTCATCAACACAATGGCAAAAGAAACATCTCCATATCAAATGTCATCCAATTGTCTTTGTTTTGCTAGTTTTTAAACTTCACCAAGAAGCTATACACAGATGATAACACACCCTGTGAACAGTAGCGTGCTCTGCCTCACTGAAGCCCTTTGGCAGTTCAAAAATCAGCATCTGAGGCTAGGAGGGGCCTCACTAATGAGAAGTGATGTGTTCAAGAATGCTGTGCAACTGCAAGCGAATAATGCAAGGTGTGGAGTTCAGGATCTGAACGTGGTCAGGGCAACTTTGGAGCTCCAGCTGCCCCTGCTGGGGTCCCCCAGAGCTCTACAGGGTTTCCAGGCTCTGGCATCAGATTTCAGACCTACATTTAGACAGTTGAGTACCACTCAAGATGACCAATATCACAAAAAAGGATTATTCCTATCCTTCCTTAATTTCAGTCATTTGCGCTAATGTCTCTTTGCTCAGGAAAGCACAGCCCACCTCCACCTTGAAATCCTTTTACTCTTTGAGATTAGGTTGTAGGTTGCCAAAAAATGCTGAAGACAACCAGATTTTATCACCCATGAGAATTTTTGGCAGGCTGGGCTATCTATAATGGGGTTAAATTATGTACTAAGAATTGATTTTAGCATTGCTTTGGATGCAAACACTCTCAGATGACTTTCAGGTAAGCTGACAAACCAAGCAACACAGGAAACACAAGCACATATGTATTGTTGTGCTACTGCATCACTGACAACTAACATACTGTGAGGTTGGTTGGTTTGGCTGTCTAGGTAACAGGAAAGAATTATTCTAGAGGAGAACTAAAGATACACTTGGACAGAATACTGTAAGTGGGTAGAAAGATTTACAATAAATCACCTATGCAGTTAAAGTCATAATTTAAAATTCTGCTCCTGAATATAAAAATGCTGACTATGATGGGAAAAGAGCTGTCCATCAAGTGTGTATCAAACTGTCAAATGCTGAAGACCATACCAATGACAATTACTCTGCTGCCTGCTTCCAAATTACACCTGCCAGGACAGACAGACAAATTATTTTCTTACCTGCAGATGCCTCCAAATATTTTTTCAGAGATCCTTCTAAGCAAATCACAACACTTCAAGTCAGTTAAAACAAAACACCTAAATACTATATGCATACACACACAAATGTAAAATTGCACTTCAGAACTGACAATTCTTGGCTAGAAGAGCTCAGAAGAGACACAAAATAAACAAATACCATTTAAATCAAGAAGCCAAAATTGCTTTTAAACTGGTCTTGTCATGAAACAGGTCAGGCCCTGGAAACAAAGGTACAAGCAACATTTTAATTCATATTTAAATACATGACAAATTATTGTAAGTGCCTATTTTTTTTCTTTTTATCCGACAACTTTCATGTTAACAGGCATACAGACAGTTCTTCCAGTCAGCACTTTCTGAGAGCACTGAGCAATCAGTGTGTGTAAATGTGGTCACTCTCAGATATATGGCCTACCACCACCTGAGGCATCATGTAATGGTTCTGCCACATACTTCAAATGTAGCTGACACAAACTTGTATGTTCTACTTTCTGCTAGTACTGTACAGCTTCTTTCATTTTTTTTAATGTGCAATGCTATGATAATGTGACTTCTATGTTTAAAGCTAACTCAAATTGCTTATAATAGCGCCTATCAATGGAATTTAAAATCTACAGCTATCTGTCCCTCCCAAAGTGCTTAGTGCACTTCCTAAATTCCAATGGATAGAAGATTAATGAACTGCAATGGTGTAAAAGTTAAGACAATTGACTTAAATCTATGAACATGTGAAAACCCAGTTCTAGCAAGTGCTGTCTTTTACATACCAACCCAGCACAGAACAAAGTACTTCCCTATCACTCCAAATGAGGTGCAATTTTTCTTACAAAGATGAATAAAAGCAGTGGCCTAAAAGTAAAACTCAGTAATGGCTTTAAACAGATATTGTTTTAGGGTGATATTTTTCAGTGCCAGTTATTTCAAAAGAATTCTTTTCTCTGGTTGCATGTGCTATTACGTATTAAGTCAGGTTTCAGTTATGAAGCACAAGAATTGTTCTCTCAGTTTTTATGACCAGAATGAAATTTCTTTGATGTTAACAGGGCCAAATGAGAAAAATTTGGAATGTTTACATTTACAGCTTTTGCCGTTTCAAAGATGGACATGTAAGAATCACCTACACACATTATTTCAATCATAAAAATCCTGGTTTCAGGATCAAAACCCACACCCATATGATAAGAAGTTAATCACTTCTCAAGGCACTAGGACACGTATCTATCTACAGAAGATGTACAAATAATGCTGGTATTTTCTTCCCATTTAAACATTTTTCTCAAAAGAGTTTCCAGCTAAAGGACAGAACTTGATTTTGGATCTTAACCAGCTATTCTTTTCTTACGCTTAAGGTCATAATACATGCCAGATACAGAGTAATTTCAGGATCTTCTCACCTCTATCAACACAGTGCTCCTATTTTCAGCTCCTCACCAGACAGACAGGGAGCACACAGACTTACTGGAGTCCAGGGAACACCATGACTCTGCTCCAAAGGATCCTGGCTACAGGTACCACATGGAAGAGAGTTGGGGTTGGGGGGAAGGAGCTACAGCAGAATCCTCCTGGAGCAAGGATTTATCAGCTGACAGCAGGCAGTAGGGATTTTTTTTTCCTCCTCCAACACAAACTCAAGCAAAATGTGGAATTCTTTCCCTTGCTGGGCAGACTGGTCAGAGTTTTGTGAAAACATGTTGGCTATTACAAAAAAGAAGCAGCACTTTCCACTACAGGCCAGGCTTTCTCTCTTATTCTTGTACAAGTGAAGCATCTTCATGAATCACACTATTTTCCATGTGCTGACTGATGTGCATCCTCCAATTTACGGCTTTAGACACAGGATTAAAAATTACAGTCACTCCAAACAGCCTATGTTTTTCAATTATTCTTTTTTTTTTTTTAAACAATTGTGCTTCTTAGAATTTTCCTACACACATATACACATGATTGTTTTGGTTTGGTTCTGATTGTTTGTTTATTTGGGGGTTTTGTTTGGGTTTTTGCTTTGGTTGGTTATTTTTAAAAGTTCAATATTCTTCAAATGGCATTCAGGTGTCAAAAGAAACTGAATTCCAGATATACTTAAAACACAAGTTGTCTTCATCACCCAACTTGCTGGACACAGCAAAAAGTATTCATCTTATTAAACACACTGGTTTTTTGAGCAGCATATTACCTGTAGTTACTGAATTTAAATAAATCATTTGAGGGTAATATATCCTATAAGATTTTAAAACTAATAGATCTCAGACTCTCGTGCCTTATTTTTATTCACAGATTGAAAGGTGAAAATAAGTATTTCTTCTATTTCAATTCCCAGCCCATTTCTCAACTTCAAATGAAATACTTAATGAACTGTACTAGTTGAATAAACTGACACAAAGAAAATATTCTGTGCACCTGCAAAAGAGGCCATGCTGCCAAAAGCTGGTTTAGCACTTCAGCTAACATCAGTTACAGGTGCTTATGCAGTCACTTTTCCATGGTTCAATGATTTAATTTTCTTTAAAACTTTGGCAGCTAAACCGTACAGCTTGAATATCACTTTGGCAGCATTTTACAGCAAGCAGTAGAGTAGCAAAATAATTTTTTACAGTATTTTAAAGAATGATCACAAATTACAGCATTAGTATACATTTCTGTAA
This sequence comes from Entomyzon cyanotis, assembly GCA_024500445.1. Taxonomy (NCBI): domain Eukaryota; kingdom Metazoa; phylum Chordata; class Aves; order Passeriformes; family Meliphagidae; genus Entomyzon; species Entomyzon cyanotis. Next base: position 14,568,362 of record JAKEPQ010001027.1, on the reverse strand, counting down.
CAGTTAAATGTGACCTGTGTTTTGCACACCTAATTTGAATTAAGAACCTTTTCTGTTTTGATGTTCCCATAAAAACAGATGTCTTACTCTTGTAGATGTTGTTATTTTCTGTTCTGGTCACGGCAAACTAGTTTTAATCTTACATTTCAAACTTCTTCACCATTTTAAAAGACAAAATAGTGAAACCTCCTGAACTTGAAACTTCCTATGAGGTTGCAAGGAATGAGAACATAAGAGCAGGTGTACCAGCTCCACCTCACCCAGTATCCTGAATCTAACAGTGGTAGCAAAGACTCAGGGAGAAAGCCTAAGAGTGTTGTATCCCACCAACTTGCAAAAAATAACCTTTAAAATATTTCCAGATATGTGTGGCATATACACCACCATATTTCAAGACACTGATGAGCCACCTCCTGTGAATGTCTAATCCTATTATAGCTCATCAATTTTTGGTGTGTTACATCAAGATTTATAGTTTAGTTGAATGCTTGAGGAGAAAATCAGCTTAGGGTTGTTTTGCTTTGCAACTGGTTGAACAATAGTTGTGTTTGATACTCGAGTTTTTACATGGTGAGGAAATTAAATAATAATTCCTTATTGATCTGTCTTAATATTTACAATGCTAAGGTGATTATTGCTATAGGAAAGTTAAAAAAGGACTCAATCGCAGAAAGTTACTTGTCCCTTTTTTTAGGAGGGTTAAGAAGAGATGATCAAAATGCCCTGTGAGATTTACCTTTCCAGTGCACATACTTTTCTTTCTTTTTACATTTCCTTCTTTTACTCAGTGTCTACAGTAAACAGACCTCCCTCTAATGAAGTAATGATTTACAAAGACAGCAAAACAAAAATCCACAGCCAGTGTGTCTATGGGAAAAATGTGCAACACATTGGGAGGGAGGTGCATTTTCTGCCAACTATGTTCAGGTGTAGTGAGAGAATACACAACTGTACACTTTGATTGGCTGATCTTTTAGATATCTGTTGTGAGAAACAATCACATTCTGAAGAGGCACTTGAAAGAAGAGGGACAAAAAATTATATATCAACTAAAGCTCTTGAAAGGGTAAATCAAATAGAAAGCAATAAGAAAGAACTTCACAGCAATGGGCAAATTGAATGGTTCAATGATTATTTGTAACTTCTTTAATGATGACTTTCACAAAGATGGGTGCACCTGTGTACAGGAACATGCTCATATGGAAGACAACAGTAAACAATCATTAGTGAATAAATCATGCAGAAAAAAGCATAAAAACTGTATTAGTTTGGTTTCTTCAGGAAAAAAGGGTGATCTACTACCTAGAGACCTTTAGCTGAAGTCCCAGTTTTTTTAACTTGAACAATTTCAAACTTTCAATCAGCCAAGCTTAGCAGGCTCATTTCTACCTCAAATACACATTTTGCCACATTGCCTCACAGCTAATATACCACAAGTACTGTAGAGAATTATAAACAGACACACTTTCCTGTGTCTTACCCAGCACTAGAGGGTACTGACAGAGACTGCACTACAGCTTTGAAGTATGATTAATACTACAGCCTTTCAAAACCTTCAGCTGCAAATATTTAGCTAAATGGGTTGATCTTTTTAACAGATACTACCTCTAAAACTAGCTATGCATCATAACAATATAAAAATACTAACAAAACCAGCAACATCACAAAGTTCATAAAATAGACAAAATCTGAATAAAAGCACTGACATCAAACAATATGTGTCAAAAAGCACCGTTGACTTTTATAATGGAATTTATTCCATCATTTTAAGTCCCATTCATTACCTTTCCCAAAACCTTCCTTGAGGCAATAAAAGGCTGGAAATCAACATGTCAGCTAGAGAGCTACTACAGAAAAGTGTCTAACTTGTGATGGAAAAATATTTTTTTCTCCCTATTTAAAATATTTTCATGAAGATACCCCTCTTAATCCAAAGTAAGGCGTATTAAACCAAGTGCAAGGGGAACAGAGACAGGCAGAATAATTGATGAGAAACAATCTTTGGGGAAATCAGAGACAGAAGGGCTATTAAATAGAAAAAAGATTCTTTGGTAACCAACTATGCACATAAATTTATTACCTACACTAGCACTAAATTCCTGGATACAGTGAAAGGAAGGAAAGACTGGCTTGTTTTGTAAATAGGCAGCCCAAAGACACAGAAACACATGGAAATTTTATATACATCTTTACAGAAAATATTACTGTATTCTTTTGCTGCAATACAAAGATAAAGCAAAACTCATTTCCATGAATCAAGGACAACTAAATAAGACCAAGCTTAAGTCATGAGGTCAAAATATACCAGACTTTCCCTCTGACTGAAATGAAAAGTTATCTTCAAACCTTTAGCTTGCCTGAAAACAGAAACCATTTGTTTTAGAAATGCAAGTAGACTTGAATTGATCATCACAATTCTTTTAAAGCAGATTACAGTGGATGCCGCAGAGGAGAAAAATCTATCAAGTACAGTGTCATCCTCACAACACCTACAGCAAACAGCACAGAACAACACTTGATATCATTACTATGAGAGGAGTCCTCCAGCACAGTGAAAGAGAATACAGCCATATTTCCGTCAGGAAATAAGCAGTATTCCGTCAAACCACAGAAAACACCACGTTCTTCTATAATGCATTTCTTTCGAAATGTACCAATTTCAAAAGGTTAGTTTTTCCAGAATCTTATGGGGAGAATTGTCACTTGAATGCAGTACACTCCATGTACTGACAAACATCAGAATGCTCAGCCAATAAACTGACATTGCAAGATTAAGAAGAAAAGAATGGCTTTTATGGAAGAAGGAATGTCTTCCCTACTTATTCTTGTATGCTGTAAACGAGACATTAGCAACATTTGGTTTATCAGATTAATAGTTTCACATTGTATGTTTGCATAAATTTTAAAAATACATAAAAATGTGGTTTCCTCTGGATTTAAAAACACAGACTGTGTCTCTGTAGTATCTCAACATCAACTTGAAAGAGAACTAACCAAATATATGTTGTTTAAAATGCCCCCAAGCCTACTTACAATGCTTCCACTTCAAAGAGGATGAGAAAGAAAAGAAATTCTTTCCAAGCTCTGAAGTTGCACAGAAATTGTCAACATCCGTACCCTGGAGGTAATAATTTAATCCCCGTCAGGCCTACCAAGGCAGAAACTTCCAAAACTTCCTGGAAGAAACCTTCCCTTCAATTCCCTTAGACTTCACACTAAGATACTGCCAATGAAAGCACCTCTGCTGACTGACTTAGCAACCCAAACACATAGGGCCATTCAAAGTAAATAAGTGTTTTAAACAATCCCATGGAACACAATTTAAACTAGAGAAACCCCAAAACCACAGGAATATGTTAAGCTAATTGAGTATACTCTCTGTCTGAAGCACCTTCAAGGCAATTCCGTAAGGGTGCAAAGTAACCTTTCCCAAATGTCAAAAAGACATGGCCAGAACACCACCAACTGCATCAAAACAGAAAATCAAAACCTTCTGGGCTAGTACTCTTATTATCCTGTACTAACTAGACCTTCCGAGGGTTTAAGCATTCCCAGCAATCTTTGTTTTCAGGGAGAAAATGTTCACTGAGAAGACACTATGTCTGGAAATGTCCAGAACAAAAAGAACTGACAGCTCAAAAGCCTCAAGTGCCTGAATGTAGCTTGAACTCCAACTACCATTACCATTTGTAAGCTTATGCTAGGAGAGAGACTGTAGTCGGCCATTCCTACCATTATTTGTGCCTAAGTCTTCCACTTGCCTAGAACACTGATCAGATGTGGGGACACATAGATATGAAAGGAGAAAATCTCAGAGATTTGCTATAAAACAAAGCATGCAAAATTTGAAATACCGAAGTAAGACTTTTCAGTGGGAAAACCAAGATATTTGCTCCACTGAACAGTGAAAGCTTCCAAAGGGAGGAGTTAACTCCTGTAGTTTACAAGAGAATTTTCACCTGCTATCAATAACTGTTACAAGGAATTATTTCTTTATTTAATCTCAAGTTTAAATGAACACTAGTAAAGGTATCAATCCATTAAGTGCCTAATTTTATTTTAATAGCCAAAGTAACCTAATTGTCTGCTTCCAGACTATACTCAAAAAACAGCTTAAGGATTCTTCAAATCAACTCCCAAATTAAGAAAAAAAAGAGTAAATAAAACAACAACAAAAAAACCCACTGAGATGCCTAGTTTATACCTTATTTTTTTCCCTACCTTAGGATTCAAAAGCAAAAAGTATGTCTAAATACTGCCTGTCTTCCTCCAGGCAAAATCCTGACTACTTAACACCAAGGAGATGAGCAAGAGAAAAGCAGCAACTAAGTTTGTGTCTACTTGAGCATCATTTACCAAATGAAGCAAGCAAAACACTGAGCCAGTCCTGAACCCATTTCCAGCTCAGAGTGACTTGTCCATAAAATGACTCCTCTGTAAATAAATTACTGCTCTCTCCTTCCTGCCCATATGGACTGAAAAGGAAAAAACAAATTGACATAATGAAAATAACTCCCCCTTTCCTGTTCCACGACCTACCATGTGGGGAAAACCACTAGAAAACAACAGTAAACTATTAGGTGCAGAAGGAAAACAGAAGCTACTGGCACGCTTACAGGTGCACAGAAAATTACAAGATGGTTTACAAGGGCCATAAACTCTTTCCCTGGGATGTGTGTTACCCTACACTCACCATGGGCTGAAGTCATGCAGCTACAAAGTATTCAGCATACTGTGATTTCACTGTTCACTGCAGGGTTTTGTCTATTCACAGTTTTATAATTAAGAAACATGGTACAAAAAAGGCAATGAAGAATTTGCAATTGTATTTGAGGTTAGAGATGTTGAAGTTTACCTCCAATAAATTTTTCAAAGGTAAATCAGCTATTTCAGCATTTTGTTGCCTGTATCATTCTTTGAAAATTCTTGTCATGGCCACATCATTATTATACTCTAGGAAATTCTGCTCACAAGAAAGAGTAACACAAGACAAGCTCTGCTGCCATCTTAGCAACTGTCTCAGTGTTGTTGTATCCACAGAAATAACAAAATCAGTAGATCAATTTTTCCCTGTTTCAAACAGCTGCCTGAACACATTAAACGTTTGTGTGTTTCTCTAGGTTTTGTAATATATCTTAGCAGGTGCTTTATTACCATTTGTATTGTCGCATAAAACGTTTTCTTTACCCGAGAACAGATTCTGTCAAATTAGGATTTTTGCTTTTCCATTATTAAAAGACACTGTCAGCAACAGCACATGATAATCCAGTGGTGTGGGGCTGGGAGGGAGGCACTTAAATCTGTTTGCACCTCATGTGATGGACACAGAAGATACCATGTCCACCAACAATTGAGGTCTTCTTGCATTTTTCTTAATTAAATATAAAAACCCACAACTGCACGTGTTTGAGAACAGAGTTAGCTTTAAAAGTAGAGCAGTGTTTATTTCAGAGAAAAGAAAACAAATAGCCGAATAACTTCCTGAACTGTTCTAAGGAGATACATACTAAGTATTAAGAAAGTAATTTGATATCTAGTAGATCAAACTTACTTTTTTTTTGCTCTAAAATTTTGCCAGTATGTGGAAGGAATGTAAATATAAGGTTCTTTTAGCTTTTGAGTCAAATATAAGCTTCTTTTTATTCTGGCTCACTTTCAGAGTTACAGGTGATAAAGGGAAAAATAAAGGGTATCCAACTACAGAATAGAAAATCTATAATTGCAGACAGTCAAGCTGATCAGTATTCTAGAATACCAACCAGAAAAATACCCTCAAAGAAGTAACCATAAAAAAAAATAAAAATAAAAATCATTATTGCCATCCCTATATAAACAGAAAGGGCTTTAGGATTTGGTATAACATACAATTAACTCAACTAGATCAAATATAAAATTTATAAAAGATAGGAACGTTTTAAGGCAGTATCTCATGTGGCTCTTCTAAAACCAGTGCCAATTCTCTCACATCTGACAAGAGCAGTGTTTAGTTTCACATGCTTATTAAGCATCAAGCACTAAGTATTCCACAAGCAGATCATTAGCCAGACATTGTTTCTACATAAAACCATGGATCTGATTTCATAAAATATAAAACATCCAACATAAATTAACAGGCAAAATTGCTCACAATCCAATAATTCATATAACGATGAATTCCCCTAATCTCCTTCCTTAAAGCATTCTGTAAAAATGCTCAAAAAGGTAAGCACATGATAGCTCTTGAAGCACAGCTCTACCATGGAAAGCAACACTTTTTCCCTATGTATATATTCAATCACATCCTTGCTCCCAAAATAAAAACAGCTTTATAAATTAATATTATTTATTTCTGCTAGAAAGTGGGAGTCAATTCAATACTCAGACAGGAAGCCAGACTACTGTGGTTCATGCATCAATGATATTGATGCAACCAAATTGTCCTTCTATTTCTTCATTTACTTTTCAATTTGCCTCTAATGGAAATAGGCACATAATTTAAGGACCAGGAACTTGTACACAAAAGACAAAGGAAAAAATTAAGTCCAAAGAATTGTAAACCAAGATGTAAAATCCAGAAGAGAAAACAATTACATTTCAGGGCACAAACTGAGTTATGGGACTAACAGGTAGAAAATCTTTCACTTACCTTGTAAAAGAAACCAATCTGAAACAGAACTGATGAGACAAACCCACAACATTTATATTCTCTACTTTTAAGAAGCAAGCACCATTTTAAGTTCAAATATATGCTAGAATTGCACTGAAATCAAAATAAAACCCTGACTGCTCTTCCCACGTTATATTTCATCTCCTTTACGCTCTATAGTAGGATTTCATAAATAGTAGGAAATTGACTATGTGGTAGCTTACTGATGAGCTCAACAGCTTGAGCACTTAAGTGCTTTACACTACTGTGTGAGGCTGAAGTACTCTTCTCTCCAACCCTCAACTTATATAACAGTATGCTAGACTAAACACTTTGTTTTTTTAAATAGTGCTCAGAGGTATTTGGAAAACAATCTCTACTTTCTGAAACATGCAAAAATGTGATAACAGTGCAATTTTAAAATATGCAAAAAATGAAGTGGCAAAACTTTCAACCACTGAACCTTAAGCTACAAGGTATTCCATATCTCTCATGCTCACCAAAAAACACCAACAAACACATACAAGTTACATCAATATTAAGTCTTCTCTCAATATTTTTAGTTATGAGAAATTCCTGTATCATTAAATACAGAAAAGGATATTTCTGTTCTAGGATATAAAAAAATGCAGATATGACCCATTAATACACATTTTACACTAAAAATTCTCATGCAGCTTAAATTTTAGTCTTTTCTACAGTAGGCACAAAAATGTGCACAGACTTCTGTTAGAAGTTAAGTTACATAGCCTTATCCAGTGAACTTTAGTAGAATTTTTATTTTAGCTCACTGCTTTAGTTAATTAGTCTTTTCCATTAAAAATATAGTTCAAATAGACAAGTGAGCATTCCATTCCTGAAGTTGTAATCAGACTACTCCATGACAGTAGTACAACTAGAAATAGTACTTTTATCCTTACCCCAGCTGCCTACACTCAGATTTTATTGCAAACCATTTGGAGACTGCCAGCAGCACTGAGGAACACAGGGTGAACTGGGCACTGGCCTCTGGTGGGATGCAGAGCAGGCTCTCCTGAGCATTATTCATTTGCTAAATGCTGCTTTACAGGCAGACAGTCAGAGCATTCACCTTCAATCTGGTTTTGAAAGCTTATGTATATAGTACTTACATGACAGCTCATCCTACTTTCAATCTAAGAAGGTATTTCAAACTGCTTTGTGTTCAACAACGCCAGCTCTTTATAATTGGAAACTAGTCTGAACTCCTGGCCATCCAGGCACACTTAAACAACACAGGGCACCAGAGTTGCAGCAGTTCATGTAGGACCCTCTGATATAAGAGGGATTTAAGCAGCAGCCTTTCCTAATCACAGTCTGCTCACTTAAAAGTCAGAAAGGCAAATGGACTCAGTTGTGCAACTTCTTCAAAGGCACAGAGCTGAACTGTTTGCAACCAGAATATTCCTCTTCCCACCTCCCACGCCCAAAACAAGGCACTAGCTCAGGTAACTGGTAAAAGTATTTGCACTCAGCAGTTTTACACTCATTGAGCCCAGGTTCCTCAAAAACAAAGCTGGGGTTTTTTTTCCAATGACTTTGTTGTTTGAAAATACTGTGCGTAGACTTCATCTCGTGTGCTCTCAGAATACTATGATGAAGGATTGTCAGCAACTCCTGGTCCTCCCCAGGGACACAGGACATCCCCAAGAGTCACACCATGTGCCAAAGAGTACTGTCCAAATGCTTCTTGAATGCTGTCAGGCTTGGTGCTGGGGAACCTGTCCCAGTTCCCAACCATCCTCTGGGTGAAGAACATTTTTCTAAGATCCAACCCAAACCCTCCCTGACTGAGCTTCAGGCCATTCCCTTGGGTCACATCACTGGTTACCAGGGATCAGTGCCTGATCCTCCATGTCCCCTCACACGAAAGCTTTAGACCACAATGAGGCCTCCCTCCATCTCCCCTTCTCCAGGCTGAACAGACCAAGTGACCTCAGAGACTTCTCATACGGTTTTCCCTCAAGGACCTTGACTGAACTGCAAGGCAAACAATGGGATGCTAAAAAAAAAAAAAGTCTTTAAATATACAAAATCAGATTACAGACATACAGAAAAAAAGAAAAATGAAAGAAAAAAATAACCATATAAGATATACATACCCAGTTTTAGGGCAGAAGGAGTCACTTCAATCTCACCAATGGGCTGAAAGGCAGCCAGCTGAGTTGCTACCTCTGTCTCAAATGAGTCTGGGCTATTTCTGTCTATCAAATTGCCATTGGTGCCATCAGTCTTACGGGGAGCTTCTTGTTCATCATAAACAGCAATCAGCTATCAAAACAAAAGATAATGCAGTTTGTATATTTAAACTGTTTCCAAACTTCACTTTTTTAAAAAAATAAAACTTTTACTTCCTTTAAAGTACAAAAATAATGATCTTATTTCAGAACAACTAACAACAAACATACAGATTGCAGAAAGCACATACATTTGTGTTTACATACATTGACTTCAATATGACTTAAGTATATGCTTCAGCACTGCCCTGCACTGACACACGTTTCTCAGAGTTAGCATGCTACCATTAGTGAGCATTTTACATTATTTCAAAACACTTAGGGATGAACATGTTTAAAATCACAGAACAGCATTTAATTCTTGGGGGTAGAGGGTATTATTAGCCTAAAAATTTTAGCGCTACTGACTGACATGCTGCACAAAGGTAAAACAACCATAGCAGCTGCACTGAGCGAGCAGATGCACGTTTTATTTGTAAGAACATCATAACTACATTCCAAGGACAAGATGCATCCAGCACAAAGACAGAGCATGAAGCCTCCCTGGTTGTCCAACCTGTGCCTCTATAAGGATGAAAGTTTCTTGGTCCAGCACAGCACACATACCTGGCAGTTCTCTACCCACTACACATCTATCCCTTCCACCCATCCTGCTGTGCAAGCCTGCACCAGGTACATTGTTTCTGGAAACTGTCCCTCAGTCACTGGCTCTTCCACCACTTCAGGCACACAGGAAGACCAAGAGTAAGCAGTGACAGGCTACAAAGTCTGCAGCCCAAGGTCCCACCAATGTGGACATTAAAATGATAAAAAACACCAGAATAATTATTCTTTGTCTCTGCCAACATGGCCTTTCACAAGGAACATCCTTTTGGTTCCTACTAGTATAAAGTGATCAGAGAGTGCTTACACAGCTTCATCAAGAAGTGACTCACACATGTGGCTGGGTGTAAACTTTATTACAGTTCTGGGAAAACAGCTAAGTATGTTACAGCTCTGAGAAAACAAAAATATGATTAAAACGAAGTAGAAGACATGATGTTCTCAACCAACAGGATGCTTGGCGCCCCAGAGTCCTCTCCAAAAGCGCAGGAGGTAAGAGCAGAAGTTCAAGTGTCTTTCCTACCCCACCAAATGACATGACATAGTTCTTCTGCCATTTAAATGGCAAACACTTTGCCTAAGGTGTTCATTTATTTTACTTTTCTGAACTCCTTCAGATTACCCTAATATTTTTCCCAGCTAATCATGGGAATTATACCACAACACACACAACTGGTTAGGCAATATCAAGATATACACAGAAACAAGTTTAAAGGATTGATTTACTACTTTTTATCTCCCTCTGTGTTATTTTAAGGTATGCATATGCTCTCTCTTATAAAAATATTAGTACATCAAATCTCCTCTGACACTTCCAAGAAGTGTCAACAATTATATCCTATGAAAAACAGTATACTGAAACAAACGTTTAAACAAACTCATTTGCCCAAGGGAAGAAACGAATGAATGAAAGAAAAGGAAAGAAAAATCCTGAAGTGCTTCTAAAAGGAAGAAACTGACGTTTTCGGGTCTTCCACTCATTTATAATTTGGTTGCTAGAAAAGTGTCAGCTCATATTTACCAAAGCACGTTTCAGAGACACACAAACCCCTTTAAATACTTCAGTAGAAAACTTGCTCTCTTTTTCCATGTGGAGCCTGTTTCTTTTCCATGGCCATATAACTAAGTTTCTACAACACACAATTTGGGTTTTATTTGTCCAAAGCATATAGAAAATATTAACTTCAATAACAAGAACAACTCTTTTTGAATCTCATTCCTGCATAACATGTAAAGTACCCAAGTATTCACACTGCATTCATTATGTCCCAAAATTACATATAGCCAAAACGGCTGACTGAGATCAGACACCAACAGATCACAGCAATTTTCTCCTGTACCAAGAAAAAGAAACAAAACAGAAAACCCCATCCTATTGTATCTTTCATTTGTTTCTAAAATGACTATTCATGTTCATGCTTCTATCAAAGTTCATCCTGATTCAGAAAGTTCCATGAACATTGTACACTAAAGGGTTTGCTCTCTCAGTCTCACTTTCGCTGTGGAAATTTAATTTCTAAGAAAGAGGCTGTTACTAATGAAGAGGAATTGGACATTGTGTAGGACTGTGGCACTGAAAGCACTTTAGGTAATAGCAGGATACAAAGTTCATTTGAGCATCCACAAGGTAGAATGGAACAAATGGAACTCAGCTGTGATTTGATGGGAACAACTGAATTCCTCAACTAGACCAAGCTGAGTTTCCTCTTGGTTTCACACTGTAGCATATTAAACACTATATTACTTTGGAATATTCTACGCTTACTGTCCCCAGGATGTTGCAGAGGTGAAAAGTAGGAATTGGTTAAAAAAAATTAGACAAAGTGATGGAAAACACCAGCAAGAGCTGTTTAATGGATAGGTACAAGCACTACCTCAGTCTCAGAAACCTCCAAAACATGTACCAGTATGAAACAGAAGAGCAAACCAGGACAAACTGATGCTATAATTAACCTATTTCTATGTGCTTTCTGCAAGTATTTCCCAGTGGTCGTGGGCAGAGACCAGGGCAGCAGCCTGGCCCTGACAGAGCCTCTCTCACAGCCTCATGTACATTATGACACTATCACATCCTGTGCTATTTAATCACCACACCTTTCCTTAGTCCCCTGAAGTTCAAATGAATCTTATGCAGAAATGATAATATCAAATTATTTTAACAGGTAAATCAGGTCACAGACTCCCGACACTGTAAGATATGGTGCCTTACCCACCTGCCAGCCCTGAGAAGCCAACTGCAGCATGGCCACACCACAGGCATTCCCTGCATTCCCGGCAAGGCTGCTCCTGCTCCTCACCACAGTCATGTGCTGGCAGCCAGGTCCCCAGGGCTCCTTTGGAAAGGCCCCTCAGTGCAGGGACAGGGGTGGCCAGGCTGCCCCTGAGGGCTGAGGGAGTCCTGCGTTCAAAGGCTTTGTCCTGCACGGCGCCAAGTGCGCCAGCAGTGCCAGCGCCACCCACAGAGGGCCCAGGTCAAAATAAAGCTTCGACTGCAACAACAATATCCTCATGTCACCCGGGCTCCCTGAAGCACCTGCCCTAGCATTGGGTGCACTGCTCGAGAGCTGACAGGTTACAAGTCAAACATTTGCCTTGACACCGACTCAGAAATGAGCTGGGTTCAGGCAGGTTGAGGGGCAGAAATCACAGTGCCCAAGTGCAGATAAAGCCTGCAGATTTTCTCCTGCCTAATTATGTGGAAGGATTACAAGCAATTCGATGCTTCTATCAAAGCACCTTAATGTACCTGCCCCTCACATTCACCAATCAAGAAAGTTCAGCAGATGGAGACACTTTGGCTCCTCCCAACTCCTGCAGCAGAGGCACAAGAAGAGAAGTCAACATTACTCCCCTTCCCAGTCGTACTCATCCCAGCACTCCAGTCCCACACTCCAAGCTGGAGCAGACAGGGCACAGGTGCAAGCCAATACAGCTTGGCAAACAGCTGGAAGAAAATTTCACCTGAGCTAGACCACACAGGCCAAACACTTGCATGAAAATGTGAAGTCTCTCACTGCTGATATTCTGTGAGTGACTTCTGTGAGAAACCCACAGTTCCTTAGTCTACACCCAGGCACTATTTTGACAGATTAAAAAAAACCAAGGAAAATGTATTTCTTTACAGTATGGAACACACCAGTAATTAAGTAACATGATCTAGAGTTAAACTCCCATTTTTTACAGAGTGTGGAAAGGAGATGCTACTGTACTGCCTGTGGAGATAGCAGAGATGTGATGCGTTTTCCTCCATAGTGGAATAAACAGCCATTTGTTTTCTAAAACGTTTATTTGGGAGAGAACTCCTCAGGACTACAGTTGCAGCAGCATCTTATCAGTAGCAATTCTAACACAAATACACTGCTAATCAAAGTATAAGTATCTGCTTCAGCCTTTCAAAGGGAATTAATACAATTAAGGTTATGTAAATTAAGTACTCAAAAATAATTCTCATAACTGACTTCTCATTTCCAGTATGGAAAATTCTTTAATTGGAACATTTAATCAAACTCTTTTGATTGAAAAGAATTTCAGGACACATTAAAAAAACCCCAAAAACATATCATGAAAACAACAATACTGTTTGCAACACTGGTTTATCCTTTACCAGTTCAATATTTACAAATATTGAGAATTCAGTAGGTAGGCTGATTGGCAGGTTATTAATACATCAAAATATTACCGTAGACATTTGTAAACTGTGTAAGTTGTACAATTTTGTACACTTGGTATAGTCAAAAGGCATCTCCTTTTTTAAAGGTTAATTAAAGAACATGAATATTTATTGTGAAAGATATACATGTATTTCCATATAGGTGAAATGGTTCTAAAACCTTTATTATTGCAATCTCTATTAACATCCTACCAGTTACCTAGAAAAATCAATAAATTATCAAAATTTAGTACTTTTCTTTAATTTTTGATTACTAAATTCTCTCTACCAATACTGACATAGTCACAACACAAGGCAGCAATAACCAGTACTTCCATTTTATTAGCATTTTTGGTGGTATCTTATTACAAGGCACTGTAATACAGCCAAATTTTAACTTTGTATGCTGACCTATAGCACTGTTCTTCCAATACTTTACTGATATTTCAATTATAAAGCTTGCAGAAAAGTAAAACAAGATTATGTACAAATTTTGTGACTGTATTCCCAAAGACACTCATTTGATTAAGATCAAGCAAAGGGCACACACTGCAGCCACGCCTCCCTGGGCACTGGGAGAGACACCACACACACACGAGGCAGCAAAAGAAATCCTTCCATATTAATATTGCAACAGTTTTGTTTCAGTACTTGCTAATTAAGCTTAATTAAACATTGGAGTTTCAGAGTTCTAAAGAAAAACATCCTCACCTTTGAGCAAATAACAGTGATTTAAGGCACGTGTTTGTTAAGTCAGAAACAGCTGGCTTTACACTGCCCTGTACACCATTTTAAATAAAAGGTTTCATAATTATTTCCCTTCCAGCTACATTTTTGACAACTAGATTACTGTTAATAAGGTTAAAACCTGTATATTTTACTAGCTTTTCTGTACTGAATTAGAAAACAGACACCACTATTTCCTTTCTGACCCTGAACACCAGGCATGTGCACAAAGTACTAAGGAAGAAATGGCAAAACACAAGCTTGTTTGCAATTAAATTAATCAGCTTTCAATTACTGTCAGGATAAAATCACTAAGAGAAGTTCTCAGTCATAGGCTAGCATCAGTACATGACTGAAAGGATACAATTTTCAACAGCTGAAATGATACATTCAAAACCACAAAAAGCAATTAAATGCTTAAGTTGTATTAAATTTTTCATTCAGGTTGGATGGAAGTTTCTCCTCGTAATTTTTTTTCCCCACATTCACTTTATCTAAATTCTTCTCTCACTTACAGACAACTGGAGACAGTAAAACTGTGGGTTCATTCCAGACATGTTTGTTTGCTGTTCAGGTACTCTCTGTCCACGACTTCAAATGCCCATTTAAGGAAAAAATACTTTTTAAACCCATATCTTTACTTCTGATGGCCAGTGCTTCTCTGGGTGTGGTTATCAGTTGCTCACAAAATAATGTGGCTAAAATATTCTCCCTGTTTTGGGTCCCTTAGTAAAGACTTTTCACAGAAAGCACCTGAATTGTAACAAAGAGCTGTCAGGAGGAGTGAATGAAAAGCTCAGTAACTATTTCATCAAGCTTCATGACATAAGGAGAAGTGGTGACTTAAGCTACAGCAGAAACTGATGTTCACCACAGTACCACATTACCTTGTTCTCTGCTCCCTCAGTTTGCGATCTGTAGGACTAATCTTGCACTTATCCCTACACATACATACCAAAGAAATAGAAAGATACCCAGTGTCTCTATATGTGACACACTGATACCAGAAAACAGCAATGCTCAAAATGACAGTTAAAGATAATTTAAAAGATCAGAATGTCAATTCTCCCCAGGTGCTTGCACCTATGAACAACAGATGGAAAAAGGCTGCAGCTGACAGCAACCTACATATGACCAATGCGAAAAGGGATCAAGGGATTTTTTTTTTCATTTGTTTTTTTTACCCCTCCTTTCTTTCAGCAGTTTGGCCAGGTCAGTTCTTTACTCCAGCCATCTAAGACACTCAAGCACCAGCAACACAAGGTAAGGGCAAGGTTACCTCTTTTGCCAGCAGTTTGCACCAAACCATCTTAGGTTCAAAATCTGCCATCTACTTTGAGGCTGCTGTATGCTGATTTTTCTCTTTCCCCAAGCATGAGTGCTACACTTGCTAGGCCCACAGTGGGGCAGTTCAGGGAACTGAACCAGGAAGTAAAGCAACTCTTCATCTCCAGCTGCTTCAGCTCTGTTAACCGCACAAAGAAAATTTCTGTCAACACATCATTGAGTTAACATTTCCTTAGACCATCACTGTCTGTAATCTTGTGACAGATCTGTCTCTTTTAACAAAGCTGGGCCGATGTTTGTGTCCCTGCTCCCAGGAGAGCACCCCAGAGCACTGTGCACGTATGTGTCACCAAGTGTGAACAACAGCAGGAACATTTCTGCAGTTCATCTTCCTAACAGAAACTCTTCTATAGGCATGAGTTATACTTTTAACTTAAGCCCATGAGAGGACAAGAAGACTTCACATTGAGACAAGACGACTGAGAGCAAAGTAAACCATATGTTCAACCAGGAAAAAAAATCTTCACAAAGACACTGTCAAAGTTGCTTCAGAAACCAATTAATGTAAAATCAGATTTTGTATATTACTTATGAAAGAACACTGTTCAAATGGTTAGAAGATGAAAGACTGGTCACAGTGCAACATAGACAGAACTAAGCTAATTAGTATACCTCAAAATGGATGAAGGCATTATTTAATTTTTCAATTTAAAACTTTCCTGGAGTTCTACAACCTTTCTTCAACATTCTTTCAAGGTATTCTTTTGGTATATACTGATGAGTGTTTGAAATTGTATTCTTGCATAATAGTATGCCTTGGAATTTCTTAAACTTAAAATAAAGGCTGTCAAGGAAAAATACCAATATACACACCATATGGCAAGCCTTCCTTCACACCTACATATGAAAACAAATTACAGATATATTACATGAAAGCTATGGTGATTAGCTCATCTTGTTTACCTACATGCCACAACGACATACACCAAAGTATCTTCCCAAAGACCGCCTGATACTTTTCCTATCCTTGTTATTCAGATTTTTTTGGTACTGTCCAAAAGAAGCCAAGAACAGAATCCTATTGCACACATATGAACACTGGTAGCCTCTGCTCTGAAAAGTTTCCAAGAATACAAGGAAAATATTCAATAGGAAGAGAAGCAGTATGCCTAGCAGCTGCCAGGCCTAGCTCAAGACCCAGCTCCTTCAGGAAGAAGGGAAAGGAGCTTTTGAAAGGTCATGAAAAAAAAAATTATCTGATTGATAAGCCCTTGTATAATTCTTCTTCCTGTCCAACCTATTCCTCCATGGGCACACGTGACTGTACTTCAAACAATGCAGCTGATTGGGTACTTAACATTGATATTTGTGGCAAAGTTTGATGAGCCCTTCAAGCATGACTGAGACGTAATTTTTTAAGCCACTTAGTAACTACTTGAGAGCTGTTATGGAGATCCATAGTACAATACAGACATTCCTTGAGGGTTGACTTCGGGTAGCTTCCCTGGCAGATATAAATGCTAGTGCTAAAATGTCAAGGATTTATAATTATGATGGCAGATGCATAAAACACATAAAACAAGCCTTATTAGGGTTGATTGAAGTAAATATACCAAAGGACATTTCTCCTCTCTTCTGTAAAAGATTCATGTTCCATGCTATTTGTAGCCTGTCACACTCATTATGTTTTCATGTGAAATAGCTTCTGAGTTTTGCTAGATAACAAATGCCCTTTGCTTTTATTCTTCCTCTATCGAAGTGAAAAAAACAAATTGAAGAAGGACTGTGGAATGCAAGACTGATTATGTCTTTTCTGCTTAACTTAAAACTGAGTACTTTCACCTATATGGACTTAATGGCACTATAAAAATGTAGATAATTAATACCAAAGACTGCATTATTTACTAGAACCATGCTTGTCAAATGCACTTATTGGAATCAGTCATTGAAAAGGAAAAATTTACTGTGCTATGAAATAAGACAGTCTATACTTAGAAATGAAAATGACATCTTAGTTACTATACTGTGAGTAAGCAGCAATAGATGTTCACTCTCATAATGTGAATTATAGCAACTTCATAATATGAATTATCTTACCTTAGAATAGTACTTCAATACTAAATTAACTGCTTAGTTACACAACAACACAAACCCCACCTGACAGAATATGCATATTTGTTGAGAGAGAACCCAAAGTAACACTGGATACTCCAAGCCACCTACGTATGCTCAAGTGAGGCAGAGAGGTGGAAAGCCAAATGAGGAAAGATCAAGCTGCTCCCAGTTCCTACTGCACCACAGGCACTCCTACTTTTAGCATGCACCTTGCCTGGCATTCAGCAGACTTCTCCAGCATTGACCTCTTCTCGCAGCTTTGCAGATGCTTTTCAAGTCCTGGTGAAGCTGATAGATTGCAAAAATCCACACTGTTGGACAGTCCTGATTTATGGCAGAAAGAAATGTAGAAGTGGACTGCTGCTGAGCATTTTCTTACAGGAAGAAACTCAGTGGCTCTTCACTGCTGGGGCTTTGTAGCAGGTTTTGTAAGAACCCAAAGGGGGAATAAGCAAGCCTCAATGCAGCCCTGTGAGAGGTGGTAGCAGGCATTGGATTCACATTGGTTAGCAGCCACAGCCCCCTCAGTGCTCCTTCCCAGAAGTTTCCTTCTCACTCCACTCATATCCTGTGTGTCCTTCTCAGCACATCCATGCACATGCCTGTAGCATCTCCCAAACCCCCAGGGACTGTCTGATCACCATGATGCCATTTGAGGTGGCTGAAACATTGCACAGCGTTGTATAAAACGGGCAGAAGCTGCTGCTGAAGCTTCTAACTCCCCCTAGCTATAAACCCCTAAAGAAAGCATTGGCCTTTAGTACACTGCCAGATGTACTTGCGCTACCAGCAATTTTTACTTGTTCTTACTCTTCCAGCGTCTCAACCAAATATATCTAATACAAAATTTAATAAGCTCCAAGATAGCTTGTTAACCTTTGGATTATATAGGCATGTGAAAATCCTCAGAAACTTAAACCAAAGTAATCTGTGGTGAAGAGACATTATACCATTTCAACTAAGACCAGAGGGCATAACTAAATTTTTTAGGAAATTGCATGGCTCTTCACACTCTAGGCAATGACTTATGATGCTAAAAAACAATTTGTATTGAGCACTTCAACGTTCATCTGTTTTCCAGATTCCAGTTTAATGAGTAGGGCCCACAGAACAATTTAGGTTGGAAGGATCTCTGGAAGTCACTGGTCAACTCTTTCACTCAAAGTAGAGTCCTACTGGCACTTGGCTCAAACTTGAAGTTCACTCTGGTTGCTCAGAGTCAAACCAATTTTTGTGCATCTCCAAGGATAAAGAGTTCCCAAGCCTCTGGGCATCTGTTTCAGTGCTTGACCACCCTTGTAGTGCAAAAAGAAGTCTCTCATACCTTAACAGAATCTTCCTCATGACCATTTAATGTCCATTACCTCTTCTTTCCTCACTGTGGACTTTCAAGAAGGTAGGGTGTAGTCTTCTCTACACTCTCCCTTACCCTATGAAGTTCACTTACCCTTTCTCCCCAAGCCATGTTCAATCCCTGAGCTTGCTGGTGATCCTGTGCTGAGCTGGTTTCAAATATGTCAGTGTATTTCTTGCACCAGTAGAGTCCAAAAGTAGACATGACAGTTCAGCCTTGGCCTCACAAGTGCCAAACAAACGGAATTGGTTCCCGTGGCTATTGTTCCAAGTTGCATTTAGCTTTCTTAGACATAAATCTGAAACCCAGACCAACTTCTACCAAGTCATTCTTTTCTTATTTTCTCTCTCTCATTGATTTGACAATATGCATCATGTGCAAAAATACTTTTTTGCTTTGGCCCCAATTACTCAATGACAGAATATGAATTAGCTGCTTGTTTGGTTTTAAACAGCTTTGATCTTTTTAGAGGACGTTACAGGATGGGGCAATGGAACTTTGGAAGCAGAAAAAAAAAGCAGCACAAAAAATACTTGAATTGTAAAACCCATCAGAAAGTGTAAAACCATCTGTACAGCATAGCACACACAACAACTTCCATTAGTACAGACAGGCTTGATAAATCTTGGGATGTTGCCACACGTCATGCAGTTCTCACACTGTGTTTCTGTCTGTGCAGAAAAACATTTCAGTATTTACAACTGCCAAGAGTCCTATTCCTACTGATGCCTCACTCAGCGAGACTGCATTATTTGCCCTGTCTCTGACAGTTTATATGTCAGGCTCTAGAAAGGCAAAAGTAAGCTTACAAAACTGGTTGTCACCTTGATAAAGAAAGGTCTGTCCCTAATGATAAACTAATGCTATCAGTCTCTTCTAGTTTGTTATTAATTCTGTCAATACACAGTATTCCTAGGCAGTTTCTAGTGCATTATAATAAAGTATGCACAGCCCATTGAAAAAAAAATAGAAAATGAATACTTTTTGCCTTTCACACAGTGACCTCATTTGCAGAAGCATCATGCCCCTATATGCTTCACTAGAAGTCAGCTGACCTCTTCCAACCTTGTCTCTAAAGAAAGCTCCTAAACATCATGATGCTTTGATGCATAAAATTTGAGACCGACGAACATAAGGAGAGGGGAGAGATATTTAAAAGATATGCAACAGAAATATCAACAAAATCCTCAAAATATATTTAGCAATTGGCTAATTCACGTGAATTGTTGCACCATACTCATTAAAAGAAGACTACAAAGTCACTCACAGAAGAACTGTGTTTTCTTTTTTTTAAAGGCAAACCAGTTTATGAAGTCTACAGCAACTGAAGAAGAAACCTATAGTTATGCTGTCTCCAAAGATCAGTAACAGGCAAAACTGTGAAATATTCAGGAACTTTAGAAGCAGTGTAGCTGTTCCAAACACAAATATATATTCCCAAATGAACTACCAGAACAGAAGGACTAGAAAAAATTATTTTGACTTGACATTGTAATGCACCATTACTGTGAAAACAATGAAACTAAAAGTAACATTTCTAGAGATAGTCACAGCCCTGGTAATAACAAAAAAATCTTCAGTAAAAATTACTCATTTCAGCAATCGGTTCCTAACAGACATCCTACTGCTGCCTTGCTCATTATACTCCTTAAAAGAATGATCTATGTATTATAAATTTCAGTCATTTTTCTACCCTAACATTAGCTGCCCACAGCATAATTTCATAGATAAGTTTCTTAATTTCTTAGTAAACAAATTAAATATTGACATCATGCCCAAGATCCACAGTAAAATTAAATATCCTTTTAAGGTTTTCTGAGAGCTAAAATTCAGAATTCAACTGAGCAAAACAGTATTTGCAAAGTTAGTAGCAGCCATGTATGTACACATGTTATGCATACCTTGGACATGAATGTGTTTGCAAGCAGACAAGACATCACATACATACCCTTCTGCTACCCATGCACTGATCCTTGTTATTCACATATGAACACATCTTACTAAATCAGAATGCACAAGAAAAAAATAACAATCATTCCAAAAACTGCAATACTAGTAATGTCCTTGTCCTTCCACAACAGGATAGGATACAAAAAGTAAAACCAAAGCACATTTTCTGTAAGTGATATTATAATTGCTCATTACATGGATTTTGACACAAACTTCATTTCTAAGGCTGAATTTCAATACTCTATTAAGTACAGTGTTGAACATTTACTTGATGCAAAGTTTTGTGTAACATTTAGCTATAAAAATGTGGATTGCAAGTCTAACCTCTGAGCAATGATTAAAATTATCTTAACATTTCTTAAGGAGACTATTTTCTGCAAGGAAAACATTGAAAGAAAGGAAACTTTTTTGTTGTACTGAATATACTGCAATACACTGAGCATTGTTTCTTACCTACCCTAATTAAACTAAAAATTTTTATTAGATAACAAAAACCACTGAAGAATACATTTAGCCAAAATGTTGAATTCAATTAACAGAGTCCTATCACTCTGAAATACTGGTTTAATGTGATCCAAAGCTTTCTTTTTGGGAAAAAATAATCTTCATGCTTAGGGCATAGTTTAATTTTGATTACAGTGGTTTGAATATTCTGCAAAACAGTGATATGTCTTGGGAATAAATGATTTCAGACCATTCAGATCATTACTCAGAAATTTCAAACGTGATTTTTTCAGAGAGAAGCTTGTTCATACATTTTCTACTTCTCATTACCAATGATTAAATTATACTCATAAAGCAAAGCACTTTTATATAAAAACCCTCAAAGTGAATGATATACCAGGCTCCACTTTCAAAAGTAAGCTTAACTGCTTAATAAACAACATAACGGGAAAGGCATAAAATACTTTCAGCTAATAGAAAATTCTCCTGAAATTTTTCAGTTGTCCTACATCTTCCAAAATCTTGAACATCACAGAGAGTCATCAAAACTGAAGGCACAAAACAAGCCCAGTATTTTAGGTCCCTCCAGAAAAGTGATCATGGCTATTTCCTCATCTATCCATGCTGAGGTCTCGCCAAACTCTGTAACAAAAAATTCATGTTTTTCCTGCTTTACTGCAAGTACATGAAAGGATTCACAGCAGAAACACATTTGCCTTCCTCACTGCCACATCACTTTGTTATCTAGCATTATTCAAATGGTCTGAAATACATGAATGTTCAAAAAATTTGAACAGAATTAGAAAAAGCTAACAATATTGATTCAGTTCTTTGTCAACTTTTATGGAAGATTATTTTAACATCTTTCTTCCAGTATGGGAAAAGAAACCAATATCGTATTATGAGAATGCCATTCCTGCTCCTCTGAATCAGCTTCTGCATGTGGATGCCTTTCTGTTCTTCTGTGGCTATGCCACACTGAGCATTCAGTCCCCTCCAGGTAAGCCTCACTTTCATAACGGCACGCTGCTCTTTGAGGCTTCTGAGGCTTTAGAAAACCCAAGGGGGAAAAAAATCCACAAAGAAAAAATCCAGACAAGTTACAAATATATTAACTCTGCCTTGAATCCTTATCCTCCAGTAAAATTATTTTCTTTTCAAGAAACTAAAGGTGCTTTTTCACAGTTAGCTGAAATCGAGTCTCAGGGGTTTCTATTCAGTGTCAGTTAAATAGCTTTTTATTAATAATTTGTCACACACACTGCAGAATTTGACACTGGTCTTCACAAAGGTCTCTGTAAATACCTTTACTTCTGATTTAAACATTTGTGTACCTTTAAAAAAGAAAGGCCAAAACCACACCTATAAACATACCAAAAAAACCCCAAAAACCCAAACCAAAACACATGACACACTCCGGAGTGATGAGTGGCAGCCACAGCTGGCAAGGCCCAGGATGTCCATTATTCACTTTGACACCAACTGGAGGGAGATGTTTAACACAAAAAAATGTCACTCCTTTCTCTCCCAGGCTGTACTTTAATCTAGAAGTTAAATCAAGGCACCACAGTCTGAGGCTGCAGAGTGGTCTCCAAAGGCCAGGCTCAGTTTGCTGTTCTCACTGGGAGCTCCATGGTCTAACACTAACACCACTCCAGAATGGCATTTCCACCAGCCTGCCCCAGAAAGTCAATGCTTGGGACAAGTGCATCCCCCAAATACCCCTTGCATGGAGACTCTAGGGATTTCAGAAAAGCTGAGAAACAGGAAGCAACAGAATTCATCTAATCTTCTAAGACATTAAGTGTCAAAGGAAAATCTGACAAATATCTCCTGCATGGGATATTTCAAAACAGAATTGAACATTGTGTGCAGATAAGAGACTTTTTTTTCTACATCTCAACTTGGAATTAATTTTAAGTTTGGCTAACACAAGTGAAACACAAAGACATTATAAAAAATGTGACAAGGGATATGTACTCCAAACAGAAGTTCTGACCATATTTGTGGTAAGAATTTATTTTTGCTCTTTGCATTTTCCTATACAGGCTGCTTAGGTTATGGGGGAATAGCATACAGTTTGGAATTAAAATTAAGTTTGCAGAGTTGTACTTCCAAGTCTGCAGGATACTTCCCTCTATCAGCAGCTTACTAATAATTCCTTAGTTCTCAGCCACTTGGCTGTCAGGGCTTTAGTACAGGGAAGAGGCAAGAAGGGCAGCTCCATCCCCTACCCTGGGCTCCAATCCAAAAGTCATCCCAGTAATTACCAGGAGGCCTCATCTCTCATTCTGTGCTTTCAGACTCCATCAAGAAATACTACAGCTTCTCTTAATTCATCTGTGGCATTAGTCTCTGGACATGTCACCCCAGTCCACCAGGATTATAACTGTATACCAATCATTTCTGATCTACACTTCAACCACAACTTGACAGCACCAGATAGGTAGGCTGCTGCATCATCCGTAAGGCAGTACAAATAGACTAAAAAAGTAGGAGGGTTCCACAGCCAAGTCCTACACTCCAAAGAACTCTTTTCAAGTAGCATGTTCCTGTCCAACACTTGAAGGAAACTCACAGGAGGCGAAAGCACAGACCTAACCACATGGAACTAGAGCTTTCTGAAGAGATAAAATGACAAGTTCCTGAGAGCAGGAGATTACAATTCTTGGCAAAGAGTTTATCTCCGTTTATCTAGGCAATTCAATTCAACAAAAAGCATCATCAAAATGAAAAATCATCTGATCGCTGAAAAGCAAGGAAGCTTACTAGGCTTCCTTTCTTACAGCCTCTGAGAAACAACTGAATGCAAGAGCTGAGCACCATTCA
This sequence comes from Entomyzon cyanotis, assembly GCA_024500445.1. NCBI lineage: Eukaryota > Metazoa > Chordata > Aves > Passeriformes > Meliphagidae > Entomyzon > Entomyzon cyanotis. The sequence continues at coordinate 14,544,525 of JAKEPQ010001027.1, read as the reverse complement.
CTTCAAAACCCTGAGAGATTCCTCCTGGTCTCATCTACCTTATCAGCTGCATAGCCTATCATGCATCATCTACAAACTGCTTCTGTTCAAAATATCAGCTTTACATGCAAAACTCTTCCCAATATGCATCCAGAATGTTTCCCATTTTTTCTTAACTAAAATTGATTTTAGTTCTCGGCAGCTTTAATTGAACTTCAATTACTAAAACTAGCTTGACACAAGCCATGAAGAAGGAATTAATAGTCTACTAAATAAGAACTGTCACTCAGCATTTCCTAAGCTAAATGTAAAAATTAAGACTCTGAATAAATTGTATGCTAAGTATCATTGCATACATATGCATATAATGCATTTTCCTCATTTTAAAAAGTGTTAAATTTAATGTAAAGACATTTGATTGCACATCAACATTTTAGTGGTGATCAATCACTGAAAATCAATGATTCTTTTAAAGAAATGCAGAAATATATTTAATTGAAATCCAATTATTTTAAATACATTTTTGTTTACTTTTCAATCACTTTAGACTTCAGGCAGTTCACTCGGTGGTTAGGAAACAGGATCTCAGGACATAACCAACTAACTACCAAAGCTTTTTTCCCTTCTGCAATCAACACAGTTGTTACACCAACAGTGAAATACACTGGCAACCCACTTTTCTCATCCAAAAGTGCATCATTGAGGGTTTACCCACACTCAATCTCTTTACAGATTTTTTTAATGCCATTAAAATATTCCAATCCTATTAGAATGCAAATATAAAAGGGTAGAGAGAGCACACATAATACCATTAACATTCAAAGATTTCTTGCTCCCCATTATCAGATATTAATTCTCACATTAACTGATGTTTTGTTAAAAGAAAAAACCAACAAAAAATCCCAAATCCATTAGCAGCTGCATTAAAAGCGAACAAAAGAGACAACAACTGCTGATGTGATTATGCACCTAACCCTTTCTGAAAGTTTCCATATCCAAGAGCACCAAACAAGCACTGCTTCAACTTTCATTTCACACCAGGTATGTAAGTACATGTTACTGAAAAACAACCTTTACAGGGTTTCCTGCATACAGTATTTTTAGCAAGCTTTGAAAAACAATCACTCATTTTTAGAAGCCTCTAGATGAGAGAGCATTCTTTAGGCTCTTTAAAGCCACAATATGGTACGTCTGGGGGGAAGAAGAAAAAAAGCATTTTTTTCATGCAAGCAGCATGTTTCAGTTTCAACTGCAGCAAGGTGGCAGGTGCCAGCCACGAGCCTGCCAGCAGATGGAAGAGCCCAGCTCAAGCAGGCTCTTGGAACATTGTCAGCTACCACACTTGGTGTACCCTTCCCCTTACATGCTTCTCTCTACTGCAGATGATGGCACATGGTCCTGGTTAGTGGGAACAGCCAGAGCAGCCTGACACTTCAAACAGGACAGAGATCCCAAGCAAACAGCTATGCTTCAGTTACAGGCACACAAACAGCACTTGTCCACCCCAGCCACTTCATGCCCAAACATCAGCAACTGAAAGGCAGATCCTGGGTCGTACATCTTCATCACAACTTGCATTGTCTCTTTGGAAATCCATGAGTCAAGATTCTCAAATCAGTACTATGGAAACAGATATCATGTAAATTGACAGCACATCTCTATTTCAGTCATAACCCCACTCACACCTGCAGGAGTCTACCATTACTTTTCCTCATCTTGAACATGTGTTGAGCAACTAGATCAGCCTATAAATCTCCCCAAAACAAGGTCACCCAAAATATTAGCTGAAATGCCCTAAGATGTAGCATGCATCCAACCAGATCAGAGCCTCATCAACAATCAGGAAATCACTCAACTAATATTTCCTCAGGCATTATTAAAAAAACACACTAACAGTGAGTGACTTATCGATACTTGTTGTAGTGGGCTTATGCTGTTCTGGAGGCTTCTCCCTAGCAGAAACCTGTACCATCCCATGCTGTAATTTTATTGGTTTACCCCTTTCTCCTCCCTGGCTCCTCCCCTCTGGCTTCCCCTAGTTGGTTCTTCTGAGTAACCACGCCTCTGTTCCCTCTCCTGATAACCTGCTACGAAAGCTTCCCTCGGGGCTCACCATCTTGGCTTTCCAGCACCTCGAGCCCTCCCCCGCCTCTCCGTCCCTCTCCACCCTCCTCTGACCCTCAACTGTGGACCTTAATAAATCCCTAGAAAGCTTAGATGATGATCCTGCATTTCTTCCATCGCCACACCTTCACGGAGTCTCGCGTCCCCCGCAGCTCCACTGCCTGCTACAGCCACGTGTCTGCCTGGCGTGTTCTGGCCACGGGCGGCCCCCTCCACATTGCGGCGTGGGGTGGCCGTTTGTGAATCATGATACCGCGTTGTCGCAGATATTGTAGGTATTTTCTTCCACATCCTATGAACATGAAGCCTACCAACCAGTTATAGCCCTCTGAAAAGTCTGGCACTTCCATATTCCTTCACAGATGTTCACATTACCAATTAATCATCACCACAGGGAGTCTCAGCACAGAGGCTAACAGTTGAATATTTTCACTTCAATCTTACTTTGGAACTCTTTCAATATTTTCCAAATCAACAACAAAATGTAAGTGAAATAAATCAAAGAACTCACATCCACACCCAAATATACAATGCAGCACAACAAACTGCCCTATGTTTTCACCTAAATGAGGTAAAATGATTTTAAGGTACCACAAAACCCATCCCCAGGTCTAGCTCCACTATCATCATATAAGTTCAGATGCCTTTGACAAGGGAAACTAATAATCTACAAAATTTAAAGCATATACAAATACTGTTGAACCATTCTAAAAAAGAACATGAATGAAAAGCTAGCAGACCTGCTAGTAAACCAGAATCTTTTTGCACTGTATTTGATTACTTTAAAAAAACACCCCAAAACATGGCATAAATGTACTACTAAGAGTGTAAGACAATACAAAGAATTGCCCCATGTTCTCAGTGGATGATGTATTAATGGCATGAAACATTTTCTGTTTCCACAAACAAAAAAATGCAACAGCTACATTCCAATTCCTTAATTTTAACTGAAGAACCTAAACCCTCCAGAAAATATCTCCAGGAAACTGCACTGGTTTCACTAAGCTTGTTTGTTACTAACAGCACACACTATCTATGCACTAACAATGGGAAGTTACAAAAATAACCAAGTACAAGAAGTGTACTGTGTGTATACACGTCTGTGTTCTGTGAAAACACCTTCTGTGAGAGGTATTTGAAATTAGAATTCTTTATTCAGGGTTTCAGGTAAACCTGCAGTTTTTAAGAACCCAGAGCTCTCACAGAATAGACAAAACCACCTGTTGTATGAAATAACTTCATTAGAAACACCCACCAGGTAACAACTTGCACTTTAATTACTTGCCAAGAAGCTTTATTGGGAGCACATAAAGTCTGTCTGCAGAGACATGCAAATACTGTTAAGCAGAACTCATGTACTCTCCATAAAGCCTGTTTTCCAAATTTGGATTTCTTTGTGTGGGAACAGAATTCCCATACCAAGAGATGGAAATTTTAGAACTGCTGATTCACTCCACAGAAGCTCTTACCCCTAACATCAATATGTACTCTAAAATGAAGACTCTGAGCTGCAAGGCTCATCTGTAGACAGTGCTGCTAGAAAAAAAAATCCTTGTCTATGTGGCTGACAAGCATACATTTGCCTGAGTTTTTGCATAAACTGGAAGATCCTCAAAATTCATCCATTTTATGACAGATCAACACTACATTCTTTCCCAAATCTCATCTTTAAATGCATTCTTTCAAAGGGAGAATAGATTTGAACAGCCCATAAAGCAGTTGGGTCTTTCACAAGCCATCATCACTGTTTCTATACAGCAGCAGAGAAGTAGATAGCCAGGATTTCAGAGTAGATAGAAGCATGCAGAAACCAAAGAAAATGCATAATTCAGTAGGTAAACACTAACAAACCCAAATTCCTGGTATGCACTATAAGGACCTATAGTTTCAAGGTCTTCCAGAAACATGCACTTTTCTTTGTTGGAAAAGAAGGATTTCAAAACACACAAAAAAACTCCCATTACTAGGAAACTGGAAAAAAACATACTAAGAAATATAATTTCAATGCAGTTAAGGCAAAACTGTTGCGAACCTACCTTTGTAGGAGTTAGGAAAGGAACACCTATGGCATGCTCTAGTTTTCAATAAATGACTACTGGATCTTACTGAAACTTTAAATATTCAGGGCTCTGTAAATAGCAGCTTTGAAAGCTGCAGAGATGTATGAACAATTTTAATAGGAAGTTCCAAATGAGTAACTGAAAGGCTTGAACACTCCTATTAAAAGTCAGCATATATGAAGTATGTCCCACAACCTAAACAAAACAAAACAAACAACGCCCTGTATTTTAAAAATGGGGAGTGGAGGGAAGAATAGAAGCAGTTTCTTATGGTTTGATCACAAAGAAAGAACTAAATTATAAGTGACACCACTCTAATGAACCAGAACCGATAATAATCCTTTTTTAGGAAAAGGTATGCAAAACCAACAAATAAAATGATAATAATAATCCTTTTTTAGGAAAAGGTATGCAAAACCAACAAATAAAATGCATCAGAGCTTGATAAAGATCGCTAGTTTAGCCTCAATGTTATCTACTGCACATCTGCCACACCACATTATCTTACTACTTAAGCATCATTTCTGCATTCTAATGTAGCAGCTTCATCAGATTAATGCTCAAGACATTTCAGCTGTGTTTCAAGTAAATAAGTGGACATACAGGAATATTATGCATGGCCTGTACCATTGACACTAAGCAAAGAAAATGTGATTAGCACCAAATTGCATCTGACAGGGGAACCAGAAAGCTGTCAAACACAATGACATGGATTCAGTATTTAGAAGGTAAAAGGGGGAATAAAGAAGCTGGCCAGTCTGGCATCGAGACAGCAATAAAACACAACAGCTATGATAAATTAATTCATTTACTTATGAAAAATTAGAGGCTTCAACATGCAGCTCTCATTTATAATCTTGCCAATCTGGCAGAATAAATAAAAAGCCTATACAATGCACAGTGGGATGGAGGGGGAAAAACAAAAGAGGGGGGAAAGAAAAACAGATTTTTGCATTTAAGCTAACAGAATAATTTCTTACATTAAATGACACTGGACCAAGCCTTTGACAGGAGTAACTAATGCAAGGTTACATTACAGCAGGGATTACTGTGTTTACTAGCAACACATGAGACACACAGTGCTAACACAACAGGAAGGCTTGAGATCAAACACTCAGTAGCCACATAAAACAAAATGAATTTTTTACATGAAAGAGATGCCATTACTAATAGTCTATCAGCAAGATACCAGGAAGAGCTAATGAGGTAGAAGTGGAAGTAAACTCAAAGGTCCCTGGGACAAGAACAGGCACTGAAGGAGGCAATGTCCTCATAAGAGCTGCCTGGTGTGGCCACTAATACCAGTCTGCCTTGGAAATCCTTTCCAGGCAAAGCCAGCTCTGCAGCATCCTGCCACTCTGTCTCTGCAGTGTTTTCCAGGATATTCTCCTGGGATCTCCAGGTAGACCTAGTAGTTAATACCTCAATAGCAATATGGATACAGTAATTTTTTTCTACTGAGATCATTGTCATAAGCAGGAGATGGTCTTTCAGAGGGGTATTTCAGTGTCTGCCAATTGCCAATGGGTGAGGTCAGACCAGAAAATAACAAAATTCCTCATAATGAAAGAAAAAACAGAATATGATCATATTTAACAGAATATGATGAATCACCATGAAAGCAGCAGCAAGGCCAACTGTCAGCGCCAGTGCAGAGGCTGGATTTTAACCTTCCAGCATTTCACACTTTGATCATTGCAGATTATTCTAATCTTACCTATGCTGAGCCACACACTTGACTACAAAGTGTTTAGGATACATTCTGTTCACAATACTGGAGAGATTGTTCCAAAACCCAGCAAAAAGAGCTGCGCCTACCACTTGCTAGACATTTACTCTACAGCAGCCTAGAAAGACCTTGGATATCAGGCATCCATTGTGCCCTAGAAATCGATTTTGATGCCCACTGAAAAGGCTGGCATCAAAAGATAAGCTAGTCACTAGCAGTGTTCTCCCATTATTTACTACATGTCCAGCTTACAGGGGAGTGACAGACCAGGGCAGACAAGGCCTTTGCTGACAAGCACGCAGGAAATCTGGGTCAGCACACATTCTGTGGCAGAACTGGAACTTTAGCCCATTCTCATTCAAGACTGGGACTGACGGCTTAGTCCAAAAACACCCTTCTCCCTATCAAGTCTAGTTCAATCTACACGACTTTCATTTTTATCAGCACATGTGTGGAAGAAAAGAATGAGGAGGGAAAGTGTCCCCTCCAAACCAACAGACACAGCAGCAGAGAGCCAGGTCTGTGCCACACAGCAGGTCTGTCAGCCTTGTGACTAATGCCAGTGTTACTGCTTGTGTCCTAGCCTCCAGAGTTAAAAATAATTAGTACTGGTACAGGGCTGTTTTGAAATATGTGAGATACTTGAGAACAGATACTTCCTAGTTCACTAAGGAGAATCAGTTAAATTAACCTATTTTCATAAAACAGTTAGCCCTCAGGGTTTTGACTTTTGTACCTTTGCCACATATGCCATATACCTCTAACCATTATAATGAATTTCTTTTTAATATGCATTATTTTAACTAAAATATTTTCATTTTGGTCTACAAAGTAATTCATATCCAATTCAATATATATACAATTCAATGCACATATACATACTGTTTGACACCTTCTGTTGCAAATCCACAGATTACAAGTGTTGCAAGGCCAGCTGGGGTACACTTGTGAATTTCTGCAAGATTCTGATTCCCCCCCGCCCCATCTAAACTTAAGTATGCAATCCTTATGTTTGAAGGGCCAGCCCTCCAAATCCAGGCTTTATCCTAGTTATATAGAAGACAAGGAAAACAAAGATGGCCATTGCTTGAACACCTAAGAGGAAAATAGTTACGCAGGGCTAGAGGCATAATTGATCTCCTACCTGTTCACATGTAGAGGCCCAGAGAAAAATTACACATTATTGAAATAATCATTTATTTTCCCAGTGTTCTGCATCTTCACAACAAAACCAAACCAATCCTGTAGCATTCCTGTAGTGAAATACTTACTACATTATCATACGGAAATATTTTTTTTAAATACAAGAGTACAAATATAGGGGTTTTGGATCAGCCAGTACTTCAGGTTCTCTGACAATTTGGGGCCTGCTTTGCTTTTCCATCACTGAATTTTACTCAACCTTTTGAGAAAGACTGTCTTGATGTACTTTGTGATTCCAACACTCAAGGCCCAGACGAGGGCACTAAGTCACCCTAAGGAAGCCATAGGTCAGGCTACCCAAGACCATTTATTAACTGACCACTCAGCCTTTCATCAGTCAAATTCACAACCATAACCTCAAATGAATTTTTAATTCTTTCATATCTGATTTTTACAAAGCTTTGAGAGAGGTAATTTAAAAGGCTGCACTGCTTGTATCACTTGCAACACAACCAGAGGAAAAAACCCACAATCATTAAATGACGTCTACATCAAAAATTTTAACATCCAATTTTTAAATTTTAGCCAATTTCAAGCCTTAAGTAATGAAAAAATGTGCCTATATACAAGTTTATATGACCTACATGAATTCAGAGCACAACCAAAGCAGGGAGAAAGGGAACCAACCCCCTCCCCCAAAAAAAAAAACCCAAAAACCAAACAAAACAAAAAAATCAAACCAAACAAAAAACCCCACACCCAAACCCAAACCAACCAACCAAACAAAAAGTTATAGGAAATACTTGGTGCCTGGCTAAATCACCATACCACATAACTGCCCTTTAAAGCATTTTAAAAGCACTTTTCAGCATAAATGCCTTTTTATTTTGAAACTACCCGCTCCACTATGAAAATGTACTACAGCTCAAACCATGCCATAAAAGCATGGCTTATGATCAAATTTGTTGTACAGTACTCTGAAACAGTTTTTGTGTTGTTGCTTTTAAGGTACACTGCTAAAAAGCCAGAATACCTTACTAAACTAGTATGTTAAAAAAACCCCAGCTTTTCTTAAGACATCTATAGCTGCACTTGAAAAAAAACCATGGACCAGATAATTGCAGTCCCACTGTCACTGAGAATTTTACAGTTGGTCACAATACAAAGCATCACCAGCGACAATATTTTCTTGGAGCATTTGCTGCTCAACCAAGACAGATTTTTGAAAACATTTTCCTATTTTCTTTTCATCTGCACTAGTGCAAGAGAGCAACCCATAGGGCTGAGAGAAGAAGCACATCATAGACAATACAGCATTACTGGAAAAAGCATTTGGTCTACAAATTGGAAGAGAGGCACAGATATTAAAGCCCACTGCAAAGAAGTACTGAATTGCAGTCTAAGCAATTTTTTTTCATTTCTAATCCACAAGTTCAAGTAACTTAAGCAAACATTTAAGTATTTTGAAATATTTAAATCTGAAAATGGTATAAACCCACAAATTTCTATGTAAGTCCAGTAGGCACAGGCTAGAGCCCAGGTCGTGCAGTATCTGGCCTATTCAACTACCTTTGGGGAGTTAGTCCTGACCTACAGGGGCATTTGGGGAACTGTCTACATCAAAAATGGCAGGGCATTGCAGCTTTTCAGAGTGCTGCCAAAACCACTCTAGCAAAAAGGGCTGTGCAATTCCCAGGAAGATGGAGCACAGCACAGTCCACTGTCATACACAGCCTACCTCACACCACCCAGCCCACACGAGCAAAAGTAAAAGGACTTGGCGGGTGATTTTCTGAAGAGGGGACACGACCCTTGCTGCTCTCCCAGAAGCAAAGTAGGGCTGCAGGTTGGAGCTGCTCACTGATGCTGTAAGAGGGCATGAAGAGCATCCGTGTGGCACAAATGCTCATCCAAGCTCCTCTGCATTTGAGCTGCAGCTGCAATCTGAAGCCCAGTGAGGGCAGAAAGGACTAATGGCATCACTAGGGGCCCAAACAGCTTTAACGTCATCTCGAGCCCAAGTCAAACATAAACTTCTCTGTATTTGCCTTAAGAACCACTACTTACCCATCCTTATCCATCACCGACTGCACCCACTGTCTTCCCCCACATTTCTTCAGCACTGAAAGCCACAATGATATCAAACAGATGCCACTGATGAGGAATAGAGAAAGAAAAAACAGGGAGACTACAGGTGTATTTGAAACTCTAACTCAGCATAATCCCTGGTGATTACATGGAAGATTAAACAAAACTGATGATCCTAGCTTTGGGAAAATTTGAAGGCTAATTAAAGTCTGGTATTCTAGAAGTTTAGGATGTAGGGTGGGCTCAGTGGGGTACAAACGCTGCACCATCTTTTTCTGCAGAACCCACACTATTAAACATGCAATTTTCCCCCACATTTCCCAATTCTTCCAATGTCTAGCATTAGGGTACCAAGGGTGACCTGCGGAGAATAATCACTTTCCCTTCAATACAAATGTCTTAGAATTTTTTATGAACTTCCAGCAATGAATTTAGAAATTATTTTCCTGGAGAAAGGCCATGTGACAGTTCTTTCAAAAATGCACTAATACAGAATTAACGACAAGGCAATTGTTTATCTTGTCTGGTTTGCAAACATTTTTTTATATCTAATACAGTATTAGCTCTAAAACTACTGTGATAAAAGTCTTTTTCATTAAAATCACATGAATATAAAGTGACAGCCGAACCAAATATTTAGCTTTAAAAGAGAAACACTAGCTGGCAAAAAAAAAAAAAAAAAAAAACAAAACAAACAAAACAAACCCACCCCAAAAGCAAACAAAGCAAAACCAAAACAAACAAACAACAACAAAAAAAAAACAACAAAAAATCCAAAGAAAAAAAAACCAAACAAAAACCCCCAAGACAAACAAACAAAAAACCAAACAACCCCCCCAAATCCCCCAAAACAACAAAAACCCCCAAAGAAACAACAAAACTCCCCAAAAACCCAAAGAAAAACAAACAAAAAACCCTAAGCAAATAAAAAACAACAACAACAACAAAAAAAAAACCCTACCCCAAAAGAACAAGGAATTCTAAGTTAAGGCTCTCTATCTTCCCTTTTGATGTTACATCTAAACTTCAAGCAGAAAGCAATGTTGCACTAGTCCCCATTCCAGTGAGCATGCCAAATATGTACAACAAAACAACACTGAGCAGAGCTCAGGCAATACCTTTTGATTTCTCTGCTTTTGTCAGCTTGAACCCAAAAAGCAGCACAGCTTTGCTGTTAATTGATTCTGTTTGTGCTTTCCAATCTCCCTCTATCATTAGACAGCACCTCCCTGAATTTTCTCAGGAGAGAAGAAAAACGTCCCATTTCTTGAGATGCAGTTAAGACAACTGAAAATAAGTGTTCCACAGAAGGGTAAATAAGCAGTATCAGATAAAGACAGAAAAAGTAAAACAAATTATTTTAAAGTAGATTTTAATACTCTAAAAACATAATTTAAAATGTGATGAATTTTTCATAAAATAAGTTATCTTTGCCTTATAAAAAGCAAAATTCTTAACCATTTTTTTACCTATTTGGAACAACTGAGCAGATACAAAGTGCCTTCACAATGATAATTATCTAATGTATAATGTAAAGAAATTAACTTAAGAATAATTCCACTTTACAAATCTGGAATACAGAAATATTTTCCAAACTCATTCAGATATTAAAAAACCTTTAAATCTGTCAAAAGTTATCATTAATAGAAATATAGCTGTTGTGCAGCAGCCTTTTGACAAGTCCTAAATAATCAATGAGGAAGAGATGAAGATCCATAGAATAATCAGACGTCAGAGAGAACCCAGGGTCCATCTTTCTATCCCTTGCAATTCCCAGATTTCCTCTGTCCTTGTGCAGGTCAGACACTGACACCTTAACAGAGATTTCTCTCCACCCCACCCCTTCCAGGCAGTGGCTTTCTGCTGTATTTGCTACTGCTGAAGGCCAGGACAGGCTGTCCAATTTCAGAAGTCAAAATACCAACAAAAACAATTCACCAACAGCCACTGGCTTGGGAATGTAACTGCAGATCAGTCGTTCCCGAGGGCACAGTGGGCACCTGCAAACTTTGGATAAGCTGGTTTTCAACACTCCTTATAACACTCACTGCAAATGAGCTAAGAAGTCTAATAGAACATATATTGACCTAACAGACAATAGTGGTTACTTACAAAAATGATATCATTACTGTAACAATCTTTGGGGTACAAACTGTCTCTGAAAAGCTTTATTATAATTTATCAGAAAAAAACCCTACAGTGGCCAAAGCATCAGTTATTTTCAGGTTTAGATTCAGTTTAAAAGACTAAGAACACAGCTGAGATGCACCTGAGAAATCACACAAAGCACCTGAGATATTTAAATTGTCAAAATAAAACCCCATACTGGTACTAACAGTCTTCTCTCAATCAGAAATTGTAATAAAACATACTCAACATATTGTAATGCAGATGAATCACTTCAACATCTAAAGAAGTATTACCTATATATTTTGAGCAGGTTAAGTCATTTCTCAATCAGTCACCAGTTGCCCAATCTCTACTGCTTAGGCAAACCTACACATTTCTGTTTTGTCACAGATTACTGATTTCAAGGGTTTCAGGAAATCGTTTGTCTAGAACTTATCAGAAATCTGAGAAATTAGTAAGAGTTTAAAAAAACCCTGTCAACAGCTGTTTCTATAGAAACAAATATTGAACCTGCAATAACAAGGTGGAAGTTATTTGCTTAGTGGACTGTGAAGACTCTATTTAAAATAGAAAGTTAACAGGGTTCGAAAAATCACTTCTCAAAACAGGAACCAAAATCCAAATAATTCATTTTGATTTTCACTGAAACTTAAAAAAATAAGTGCACCTTAAGACATAAATCTCAGAGCTTTTCATAATAGCAACAGTTTACATACTAAATACAAGAAACATTAAAGCTTCAGATTGAAAAAAACAAAACAAAACCCAAAACAAAACAACAAACAAAACAAAAGGCCACAAAACACCCTAGCAACCCAAGCCAAATAAAACAATGAAAGCCCAGGTTGTGGAATTTATCCTACCACCCCGAGAATGATTTCTCTGCCCTTTACTGCCAATAATGATTGGATGTACCTTTAATGCTTCATGAGGCTCTTGAAAGGCCATTCAAGAACATAAGTCATACACGATCCGAAATGTCTTCCCCAGCTGCCCTCTCTACTCCTGAGTGTGGAGCGAGGTGAGGGCTGAGGAGAGGAGAGGCTCCCACAGCAGCTGAGCCCTTGTCCAGCCCATGAGCTTCAGTGCCCAGCCAACATCCCAGTGGTGGGCATGGAGCTCATGGAGCCACCTGCCAGCATGGCCCTGCATGCTGGAGCCACAACCAGCCCTTCAAGGTAGCCCAGGAAGAATTAACAGCACTCATCAGATTTTTAACCTACAGCTTTTGCAAATTTTATCTTTAAAATCCAAATAGTTAAATAAAGCCTAATCTCCAGAGTAGCTCCTGCAAAACATGGCACCTCACCGGCATTCTCCCCAGGAATTACAACATCTCAGCTTTATTTTACAGCATAAATTTGCACACCACTGTAACTCTCAGTGAGAAGCGAGCTGGCAGCATGAGAACCTGGTTTGCAGAGTCAGCAGCAGATCTGCAGAAAAGTTAATCCATGCCCATATTTTTATTTTAGCATTTGGGGTCAAGTATAATTACTTGAAAGCACAAATACAAAGAAAATGGTGATTTAAAAGCTACCCAGACAACAAAATCTGTGCCAGGACTATGGTAAGGAATGTACACCCAGTATTTCAAGAACAGAGTATTTTAACAGTTCTTTGCACAGAATAAAAATCTGCTCTGAAACAAAGATTAAATGTACAAACTGAAGAAAAATCTCAGACACACACAGGATACACATTAGATCAAACACCAAAACTGTATCTTAAACAATTAAAAGATTTCCCAGCAAAGAAAAATATATTTAAGTACATTAGCTTAAAGTCATTAAACCACCAGACCAAAACTTGTGACATGGGATGATACAAAACCACAAAAAAAACCAAAACAAACAAAAAAAAAATTTATTATCTGGGCGGTAAAACTGTGAGTTAATGGAGAAATTGAATTTTCACTACTTAAAAGAGGACACAAACATTCTGCTTTGACATCTGTTCATAGGTTCTACTGCAGCAGACAACCAGAAAACCACCAGAATTTTAGCTGTCAAAACAAATCTCAAATTAAAGAAAGGAGGAGGAAGTAAGCACTGAACAATTACACACTTCCAGCACCACAAGTCTAGCATTTAGTCAGGGAAATAAAGTATGCAAGAAGGATGGATGCAGTCTTAACACTCAGCCAAATGCTAGAAGGATGACTAAATTGGAAAGGCACTCAGACACCACACACCCAGTTTTACAACAATGTACTAAGATCTATGAAAAAACCTGGACTCAGACTCAAGTGTTACTCATCACTGCCAGGGCATCTAAACACATGCTCAGCTTCAAGCACATGAACAAAATCCCCTTGGTCTGGAGACAATTTCCAGCGCTGAGCACTTGCTTACACGGCTCTCTGGACCAGGTCAGTACAAGTCTCCTCTTCTGATTTATAACGTGCAACCAAGGCGATGATGTTGAAAAATGATCACAGCAAAGCAAAGAGACACTGCAAAAAGGTACAGAACTCCTTCAAAAGATGTTCATAATACGGCTGAATTGCAAATCCACCTTTATTTATAAATAAAACAATTATTTCTTCTTCACCAAATTTAACATTTATGGTTCCAATGGTCCTTCTCAGTTTTAGTGCTACTTTCTCTATTGTAACCATCCTTTATTTAACGTGTTAGGCAAATTGCAATGTTATGACATTCAGCCTTATTTAAAAAAAAAAAAAAATTAAAAACCCACCCACACAAAACCCGAACACTTAATGTAATTACCTTCACAGGCAATCCATAAGTGGGTTTTAACAAGTTCCTTTAAGAGAAGAACCTGGGAAAAAGACAGTGGTGAAAAGGCTACAGCACCATAAATGAGTTGGGACATAAGGTGCTTAACTACCATTTAATGTCCTGGTAAACACTGAACCAGGATGCAAATTACAAATGCATCTCACTCTCCTCCAAGCTTTTGACATCACAGAACCCAACAGTTACACACAGCTTTTGAAGACGGTCACTAGAGACCAATTTGAAAAGAACCCCACTGACTACAGCTTTAAACAGATTTTTACATTTCAACAGGTGATGCTCCTGTCATCTGAGCTGATCTGACTTCCAAAGAAGACAAGGACACCACTGCAGTAGCTACTACTAAAACTGAAGAGTTCAGAGATTAGAGAATCTGCATGCAAACAAACAACAGTTTTGGAATCTAAGCCTGCATTCCAGCCTACAACAAAAACGTAACAGAAGCAGAATGTAGATTTTCAAAATCCTGTTCAAATCCTCCTTTTGATGTGTTATAAACAGTATTTTTTAAAGGGGACTGTTATAGATGTAACTGAAGTGAATACAAGACACTGGAAAAAACACTTTTCAAAGTTTTCTAGCTTTCAAGCAACCTGTAAGAACTGCTGTTGGTATCTGAGGAATACAGCATCAAGTTGCATCAGTATCAGGAACTCCATAAGGGCACATGACTAATCAGACTATCTTGAAATGAATTTTTCCTTCTATAGAGACTAAAGAAAGGAAACAGTTGTTGAAGGAACAGACTCTTCTACTAGGGTCTATATTTTAGAAATAAAGTACTTTCTGTTCATACGAATGACAAGCTTCTTTGCGTATATACACATTCTTTCATACTTTTGCTATGAAATTGAAAATTCAATACTGTCATGTTATTAATACCCAGCAATACCTACAATCAGCAGTTACTACTGCATGTGTAAACAGGTGCAAGGCAGTGCATATTTTTCCATATTTTATGAAATACATTCCATGATATTAAGGCAGGTGGGTAAATCAACTGCTCTTCTTCATAAATTGAATTTGATACCAGACTGCTGGCACAAATTAGGCTGTGATCCGATCCAAAATGTTTCATATTGAAAATGGAAAATTCCCAACAGTACTTCAGTTTTTTGTATAACTGAACCATAACCAAGCAGACAGGGAAGAATGATTTTCTGTTTAACTGATCAAATTAAACAAGCAAATTCAGTCTGAAAATAATACTCTGAAAAGTGTAACAGCCATTCCTTTTTGCTTCACCAAACAACACGCCTTTGCCTATAAAAAGGGGAAAATTCACAGTTAAGAAGCTCCGCTTCTTGACCTTGAACACAGAAAGACCAGTCATTAAAAAGAAAGCTTATTAATTTGAAATCATGTTGCATTCACAAAGGTCTGAAGTGAGTGCTGGACTTAACCATCTCTTTTTTCCCCAACTTCCATTTAACCATCAATTTAGAAAACCTCATCCAGATTTTAGGGCTAGTTCTGCAGCTTGTGACCTGCTGCTTCTTCCCCCTGCACCTCCTCTTCACTGTAGCCATTCAAGAGCTAAGTTTCAGTCCACATCAGTTGTTTGGGTTATTTTTTTGCTGGTGACACCAGAAGGAACACAGAGTGGACCCCATGCAACAGACAATGAGCCATTCCAGAACTCATCCTTGGCAGCTCCTGTGAAGGCCCAGCTTTGGAATCTTCCTGCACACCAAATACTGAGGGCACGTCGCTGGCACCAGCACTGCCCTTGCAGGTGGGAGCAGGCAAACTGCTGGATGGAGGCACTGCCACAAGTCTCTTAGGACAAGCTCAGGACTTGAACTGAGAAAGCAAGTAATTGGCACATTAGGCTTTGCTTCATGGCACAGGTTTGTCTTTCAGCAGTGTATTTCCAAACCAAGTGCCTGCTCCAAACGGCTGACAAAGAGGCAGGGTGGTGCTGGGTGCTGGGCTCAGCACTCCCCAGGAAGCTCCAGAGGTGCAGCAGCAGCCCACCCTGTCCAGAGGCACAGCTCAGCTCCTGTGAACCCCCTGGCAGGGGGGACATCACAGCTCAGCACCCACATCTGACCTCTTACAAGGGTTGAGCCTTGGAGCTCTCCTCAAGACGCACCTTAAGCAATCAAGGGCCTGCACTAAAACAGATACAGCCAAATAATTGTTTCTGAAGTGGGGGAAATTTGATTTAAGTACTTTCTTCCCTATGTAACTTCGATATAGCACTCTGCTCCCTCATTCATGATAATTTCCTTCTGGCCATTCACTCGAAAATCCAACGAAAACCATTCTTACTGCACTTACTTCCCAAGTTACAGAAAAGAAATAACTCGCCATCAAGTCAAATCACCCAGAGATCAAGATTTTAATAGATGTATGCAGCCTTTTTATCAAAAACAAAATTGAAAGAAGTGTTTGTTTTCATGTCTAATAACGCTGCAATCTTTACCACAGAATTGGAATTGACTCAACATAAGGCAGCCTATGAAATCAAGATTCAGATGTGCCTTGGGGAAAAGATCTGTATTTCAAAAAACAATTAAAACAATTTATGCCAACCCATCTGACCACCATCTTCAACACTGCAAAGTCAAACTACCCAAAACTTGCTGTGAAATTTGTCAGAAAAATAACTTAGCTCAAAAATCTGCTGTATTTGTTGTTTTCATTATAGAGACCTTTCACACAGCCTGTGCAACATCTCTGTTTACCCCGGGTGCCCATATTATTAAACATCAATACAATCTGTGTTTATATCATCTCCACACTAATCAGATCGATTACTTCTGATATATTGCCCTGTCACACCACCATAATACTAATCAAATAAATGGAGCTGCAGGGAGATGAAGCTGATCTATAGGTATGTAATACTGCTTTTTTCTTCTTTTTTTTTTTTTTTAATGCTCATGTGCACCACTGCCACAGGAAATAACTGTCACAAAACTGCCAGCAAATCACAAGCACTACACAAGTAGCACTGCATAGTTTGTTAGGGGCCATCCAATAAGAATATAATCCAGCACAGTGTGACAAAAACAACCTTGAATGAGAAATGAGACTGGTGGTCTCGCTGCAGTTCTGAGAAGCAATTAGAGCACACGATTTGAGAACACCCCAAGAGTGCCTTAGGGTAACAGCAGGACACTGACTAACAGCCATTTGCCTGGTCAATCCTTAAAGAACTTTCTCAAAAGACATACAGCGATAACCTTGAAATTAAAAATGTCTTTATAAACATTATAGCTTTGCAAATTTTTATTACAGCAAGACTCTTTCACAGTTAATCACTGTCTACTGTAGTTTTCGTGAACAAAGAAATTTAACTTTCAGAAGCCATTATCTTTTGAATTCTTTCATCTCTAGAAGCAAGCAACATTATTTCTAGAGCATTATTAATATCATTTACAGCTAGCAAACCAAGATATAAACTGTACCTATCGCTGAAACATATTTTATATATTAGAGAGCTGTTAAAAGCATTCCAGTTCATTTCTAGGTCTATTATTTAATGAAGCTGTACTCCATCTTAACATACAGAATGAAAAACTAGCCTACAAAAATTTCTTTTCACGGTCCCAAAATGGACAGATAAAGATAACAGGGAATGTAAATACATAATTGTTTTTGAATGCTTTCTGATCTAGCTGTATTGCTTTCTTGTGTGCATGGAAATATCGATTAATAATATTTTTCAATAAATGGTTATTTTCAAAGGTTTTTTGTGTTTGTTTTTTTTCTTTCAAACAAAGAGAGTTCTTTATAATAAAATCAACATTTATGCGACATTTAGTGGACTCTGACATCCCACTTCCTTGATGAGAACGGGGTGAATTCTAACCACTGTCACTCTTGGAACAGTCCAACAATGCAAGCCAGAGGACTAACAGTCTACCAGCCCATAATGATATGGAAATAGATTATTCCATGCACAGGTCAAGCAACTTCCATAACTTTCCTATCTTCCATAGAGAGATAGGTGTTTTTCTTATGGAGCTACCATTAGAGCTACTATGCAGGCAGATTGGTCTCTTCAAGCAGAGAGAATTACTGACCAAGACACCAAATGCAGCAAGAGGAAAAAGGAAAAATATAATACAATATGGCCTAAAAATACCCTACCTTACCATCTACAGGCAAGAGCCATAAATATCTAACATGTTTACTGTACTGAATTCTTAACTCCATTCAAAAAAATACAAAATTTTTGTAAGCATACATTAGTGCTGTGACAAAAGCATTATTACT
Source organism: Entomyzon cyanotis (assembly GCA_024500445.1). Taxonomy (NCBI): domain Eukaryota; kingdom Metazoa; phylum Chordata; class Aves; order Passeriformes; family Meliphagidae; genus Entomyzon; species Entomyzon cyanotis. The sequence continues at coordinate 14,526,283 of JAKEPQ010001027.1, read as the reverse complement.
AATTTCAAAGCACCTGACTTACTCCAGCTGAATAATTTTCTCAAAAAAACCCCTAAGCAAACATAAAATGTGAAAAAATCAGTGTGCTTTCACTACTGCTTAAGCTAAATACAACACAACAACAAAAATCCAGAACATTATTCAGAAACTAGAAAAGCTAACCTTGATTTCTTAAAAACCCACCAAGAGAAGCTTTAAATCTAAAAAACCCCAACACTGTGTTCCTAATTTTTTTACGTAAATGCTTCCAAATTGCTGGAGCAGTCAAAAAGCTATAGCCAGACACTATTCATTTGGGCCAGAGGAGTAAAAAGCACTCCAGAATACTCCCAGACCACAAAAGAGCAGTAATATAGAGAAACCATTCAGGTGAAGACAGTATGTATGTCTGAAATAATAAATCCTTTCCGTAAAGAGCTAATGATGCCCACTTGCACTCCATTTAATATGTGTTTCTTAAAACGAGAAGGGTCACAGGTCTGCTGCGAACTCCAGAGACAAGCATGGACAAACATGCCACAAAAGAGCCGGCAGAGAAAGAAGTAACCATAAAAATTCTGGGCTCCTGAGGTAGCTACATGCTTCACACAAAGAATTAGTAAGAAATGAATATAAAAGCAGGGAAATTCTGTAACTCTGGACTGTATTTTAGCAGTGTGTTTCTGATTCTACCCTCCCCTTTATTTTTAATACTGATCACTCAAGCATAATGAGACATTTGCTGCTCAAGAGCTGATCTGCTCCTGCTGCTAATTCCTCACCTAATATCTCAGCCTACCATGGGACCATAATTAGGGCCACGGAGATGATTACATTCAATCATTAGGACTAGAACGGGCCACAGCCTGACATTTTCCATTAGGCTGGGGGAAATACAGGGAGTGCTTTCTCATACGAGTCTTCTGTTTTGCTATACAAAGCCTTCCTCTGTCCACAACACTTCATTTTGAATCTTGCCTCAGTTACACACCAAAACATGGATTAACACAAATTTGGTTTAAGATGATTAAATAGGGCCTGAAGTTTCTGGTTCACGGGAAAGTCAAGCAAGTTCCTTCTAGCTCCATTGTGGAAGCTGAACGCCACTCTAATTACACTGTCAAGCTGAGGATTGTGAACTCTCAATAAACAGAGACCTGCTTTCATGCAAATTTTGCTAGTAATAAAAAGATAGGAAGAAAAATATGTCAGCAGAATTGTTCTGGTAAGCAAAATGTTTTTCAAATGCTTTCTTGAGCTGTCAGCAGCTCTAAGCAAAAAACAGTTACCAGGGTAAAGTCTTGCTGCAGGAGCTGAATGTTTTCAGTCAAACGTTCTACTTGAGACCAGCACAATGGAAAGCCAAAGGTAACAGCTACAAACAGCCACAGTGGTCTGTGTGCCAGACTCACACAGAAGCAACACTTACACATGAATGGCTTTATTCCCATTACACTGAATAAACTGGGGATGGGGGGAGAGCACTTACAAACCCAGGCCAGCACACACATTCCTGCATCCGTGCAGATCACCCACACTGACACCTCCACGTTGTGCAGGACACAGCAGAGGGCAACGCATTTCCAAAGCCAGTTCTCAACATACTCACCCAGCATTACTAATGAAGACTGGAGCTACAGCAAAGTAAGGGCACTCTTAGAAGACAAGGGCAAGACTGCCACAGAAAAGTGTCAGATTTATTCCAAATAATTCTCCCACCACCACAGCCTAAGCTGAGGATGCCAAAGCATCCAAAGAATAAGCAAAATAAAACTGAAATAATTTGGTTTTAGTATCTTACCTCTAATGTAATCTGTGGCACCTAGAACACAGTATTGCAGAAATAAACACAGTAATAATCTAATGACAATTCTGTTTTTACCCATAATTAATAACAACTTACCCTAATTTAACAAAGAACTTTTCAAAATGTTAAGGTACAGATCACCAAGTGGGACCCAGTAAGCCTGCAAGTCTCAGAGCTCCCAGCTGCTCTAAAGAACAGCAGCAAAAAAAGCATTTACCTACTGCACAGGGGTGCAGTGACAATTAATGAATGTTTGTAATGTGCACTGAAGCTGAAAATTACTAGATACCATGCTAAATATTAATTACCACAACTACAACACAGAACCAGAACTGTCATAGTGTTCTCATTGTAAGCTCCACTCATTGAACAAGCTGAAAAAAGTTTTCAGCACCAAGCTGAGGTGAACACTTTCTATACAGACATATGAACCCTTTTGCTAAACATGCTGTGCACGTGGCACCTTCCCAGCCAGGTCCCCTTCTGAGCACACACACGCCCACGTGTACAGCCCATGGATTCTTTCCTGGCTGCTGTCATGAACAGAGCTGATGCACACAAACCACCTGGCTGCAGTTCCCCATCTGGGCCTTGCCTCAAGCCACTACACAGTTACCAAGGGTCTGATGGTGGTTTACCAGTGTACCACTGGTTATGGATCCCAACAGCCAGAGCAGTCACCAGAGCTCACTGACTGTTCACAATTCCCTCTGCAGATGTGTTTTGGGATAGAAGAAAACTTGTTACAGACACAATAGTTCTAAACCCAGTGCAAATTGTTTCATCATGGCTTTACAGCTTCATAATATTTTTCCTTTCCTACATATCACTCTTTCAAAGGAACTAAAATAAATATAATAATTTAAAAGCTAAGAAAATGGCATCTTTAAAGCAGAAAATAAGCAAATGATGCAATCCACATGGAAATAAAGAGTCTATCAAAATACTTCACACTGTTACCTGTTTGGAGTACTTTAAATAAAACGAGTTCAAAGGGAAGACAAGAAACGTCCCTGTTTTGGACTGGCAGTTACCACATATGCTGCATACAGAATGCAGATGATGATACCCAACAAATCTGAAAATTCTGATCAATACCACATCCACCCTATCATAAGCTTTCCACACTGAAGGAAATGCTGCAAACTGTTTATTCTCAGCCAACCACAGGCATAAGTACAATCAATAACTTACAGTGATATGAGGTCAACTCATGCAGCAAAGATACTTCCAAGTGTGATTGGAAAAAAACACTTAACCATTCTTGTTAAGTAAGTGAACACTACTCTGCTTCTAGCTCAGTCACTGGGTATTTTTTTCTAAATAGGAAGAAGATAATAAAACATTAATTGAATGTGTCAGAAGAAGGATGTCACAAGAAGCATATCAATATAGAGAGACATTGCAGCACATGTGCTTTAAAGTAATTGCAGGATGCTGGCTCTGCTCCTAAGTAATTATTACATCACTTATCTTACTCCCTATAGAGTTATGGAAATTTATTTATTTATTTTAAAATATAACTTGCCCATGGGAAAGTAACTGCTGTGCAGCTACATAACAGCTGTGAGTTTCTGAAAAATAACCATGAGTTTTACTTCATTGGTTGTAAAACATGCATTTTGCTGTCTTCCAAAAATATTGCATATAACACTCAGGCAACTAGTCAAAGGAGACAAAGAAGCTCCAACTACACACTGATACCCTACAACTACACTAAACATTTAAAAATCTCCTTCAAGTTTCTCCCTCACAGTAAGAACAGCACTCTTCATTTTTACACCACTCTGAACGTCCTGTAATAAAGAAGAACAGGGGCAATCAGAAAAGAAAAGCTTCTCTGCTGAAAATGCTACAGAAGCAAAAGGAAGCAGTTTGGTAAAGGGAGGTAATAGCCCACACCCTTCCTTTCTACAGAGAGAAGAATTTCTTTCCAGATGGGATTTTCTACTCCACATAAGAAGTGAAATGCATCCAAACAGTTACACAATCACCACATCTTTTCCTATTAAGGGAAAGAAAACACTGTGCAATTTAACTGACTGTTGCAAGCAGACAGACTTGTCCCTCCCTCTGCAAACCAAAATCCCAGCTCCAATCAGTATGTGTCCAATTAAACATGCACTGTTCCTGGCCTTTGTATACAGCTGGCAGAGATCCTTCTCCAACTCATCTGGTACTGGCAACCACGCTCCAGAGCTCAGGTTCCCAAGCCTCACAATGCACAGCAGACTCCAGGCAGGTTTTGCATCTTCCATCTTTAAAAATTAGTAGGGGATGCTCTTCGACACAGACCTCAGATCATAAGTGCACTGTAATCCTATCAGGATTTCATCACCGACAACCTACTGGCATACCTGGATACTTACCAGATGGTCTTTCTAGCCTTTTGACAAGCCAGTAATCCTTCCTTCTGCAGTGCGAGACACATCCCACAGGGAGAAACCTGTTTCCTTACCTAAAGCAACTTGCTTGGTCTATTCCCATAGATCTTGGTTCACTCACCTCTCCTGAATGTCCTTTGAAAAGATACATTTAACCAAGCTATGAAACCATAGATTTTTTTGGTATGTATTTGCATAATATGCAGAGTCACAAAAATGGGATCTAACACTGTAAACATTCAAATACGAGAAACTAGAACACAATAATCATAAGAGACAACGTTTGAAATTGTAAAACCTATAGGTAATTGAATAGTTTTCATTTTCCCTTTTAGGATGTCTCACCAAATATAGGAAGTTTTTTTAGATTCCCACCCAGTTCCTCCTTCTCACTGAAATCTACCATAAGAGAAAGAACAGAGTCTTTTACCCAAAGAGTTGCCAGGTCCCAAAACACATTAGTGCATATTTCACTATAACTGATCTTATCTCCAAACTGCAGCTGCGGGACACATTTTAGGAGATGAAAGTTTCAGCTTTGACTTAAAGGAAGTTTGTTACTTTTTGCAATCTGGAGAAATGCTTCCAGTCATGAGGTACATCCCATCAACCAGCAAGATTACAAAGCAAATGAAGACACTTGCTTTCTTCTTTTCATAATATCATTTGAAGGTACATCAATCTCAAGGGAGGGATTAATTGCTGAAAACAGATAACTTTAAGAGAAGATGACAGTACATTGTGTAAGGATGGAAGTTAAGACAGAGCATTTGCAGGACACAGATGTATGTGTACACACACGCATGCATTAGAAAGATATTAGCAGATTTTTTCATCTCTAAAAGAAATAAACAGCACAAATAATCATATTAACAATGAAGCTTGACAGTAGGAATATACAAAATAAAAGGTAACTATGAATAAAGTATCATTAACTCTTCCTCTGAGCATCTTCCCAGCTCTAGACAGCACATTATCACTACATTAATCTAGGAGTACTCATGCAGCAGTAAATCACTTTGCTGATTATCTATTTTTATCTGTTCTCTATTATTTCTCTTCCACAATGGAAACAAATAGCCGATGAACAAATTCCAATTTCCTTCTTTTCTAGCCTTAGTGGTTAAAGAAAAACAAGCTTAAGTATCTTGTTAAAATGATACCATTAATTTCCTTCATCAGTAGATATTAAAAGACCCACTGCCCAGTTAACACACCACCCTATCCACAAGTCTCTACTAGCATTTCAATCTTTTTGCTTTTTCAGACAATGCAATGACCAGCTGTGCTCCTCTAAGTATCTTTGAAAGCTATCTGACATGGTATCACAAATTTTGCTCCAACATGAAGAGAGCTTGCAAAAAACTAATGTTCATGATACACAGACACGATGTGTACAAATATATAAAATGCCAGCATTAATGTTCCTCCTTTTCTCAGCCAAGTGCCATTTAGGATATTGCTAAAGAAGTAAGGAAATACAGCTTTATTGCCTCTCTCTTTTTATTTTGTGGCCAAACCACACACCCACCCCAATTCTGCTGGTAGAAAGCAGAGCAGCAGCTGCACCTTCCTGATCACACACAGTCACTACTGTCCCAGAGGTGACTTTGTGTTCTACTTTGCTCACAACACCCCTGTGCAAGACAAATTTCACAAATTCCAGCTTTTCATCTCTGAACTCTAGCAAGTCAACTGTGAATCACAGATTCAGTTAACATTTGGGGGAAAGGAGGGTGAAGCAAACCCACAAGAACTCTGGTTTAGTGCAAAAAGAAAAAGAAAAATATTATTATGATGTGGATGACAGGCAAGTGAACAAACAGATATGCAAGCAGAGACATATGCTTGCATATGCCCTCACGGGCATATTAAATCAGCTTCTATCCTTCAGGTATCTCAGTTTTAACTAGAGAAAGCCAAGGGAAAGCAATATTGGAAGACTTTTGCCTGGAGAAGATTTAAGATCCCTTTACAACATTCAATGTAGCTGATAAAAATTGAGGCAGTTTGCTGTTTCTGTTTCTTGGTTTTAATCCAATTTGTGTACTCTGCACAAAGAGAAGTTTGTTCATCATGACTTTAAGGCCCAATAAATGAGCTCAAAACTGCACATTCTGATAAACTCTGGAACTCAAATTATCTGTACTGGTGCATACATATTCTCTTTTCTAAACAATACACAAAAAATGGTGTTTGAATTTGCTCATTTTTGCTATTTTTAACTTGAGAGAATGATTTTGTAGTGTTAACAGATACCACTTCCTCTCCTTCTTTACAATCAACTAAATTACAATTTTTGGTGCATTGAAAATTATAGGAGAAGATGGTTTACAGCATGCACTCAAACACAGATGTGATCAGGCCAGGAACAACAGAGAAATCAGAACCCACCAATTACTGCCTTCTACTCAAATTAGTGTGTACGTTTATTATAAAGCAAAAAGGACCATAAATGTTTTTTTTTTCTTAAAACACCCCATTGTACATTTCTTTGATAGTAACTTCCTTATAATATCTTTCCTATGACAGAAAGGCATCATAGTACCACCTTCAGTAAGGAGAAACAAGAGGCCATAAGATGAGTCTTAATGACTATGTCAAGCTTTTGAAAAAAAATCAAGGGCTTGAGTCAGTTACATGCAACCACACCGAGGAAGTCCTCAGAGCTCAAAATATAGGAGTATCTGAAGAATGCACTGATTTCCAAAAGTCCCACTGCTGCTCCTTCCATTTATCAAAACAAAAAAACGTATTTAGGTGCTTAAATAGAGACTCTGGCAATTAAATTCAGCTAGCCATGTTCAAAGGGCTTTGCAAATGTCACTAAGGAAAATGCAATTTTCTGAGTACAGGAAAGGTAGACAGGAGCACATGCATAGTTACATACCTCATAGTATTAAAGGAAAAAAAAAGCTTTAGCTCTCTGTGTTATAACACCATGAGGGAATCCACATCATCTATTTCATACATCATATTTTAAATGATAAGGTTAAGATCTCTGCCTAAAGTGACAAACTCTTCCAGCAACCCTTTCAGAGTACATAGTTTACTAGGCTTCTGACACAGGCAGACAGAAAAATACTCTCCCATGGATGCAAACACTTGTTCCAACCAGACAACACTAAGTGCATTTTGAAGCAGTCACAAACTTTAAATAACACCAAATGATGTCCATCCATTTCAGAGGTCTCCGTCTCTCTCTAGAGAGAGTTCAAGACATATACTGGCAAAGTACCCTGCTGCCCTCGTTCTTACCCACATACTTAGTCAGCCAGCAAAGCTACAACACACCAACCAAAAATCTCATCTGTGACAGAAAATTCAGGTTTTATTTGTGGTTTGGATCAAGCTATTCAAAACACATTTGTAGATAGTACCATGTTGAAATTTGCAGCCAAGCTTCTTGATTGGCTTTTACTCACACAAGAGAAAACATGGGACTAGCTGAAACTTCTCTGTAAAAAAACTGCAGCAGAGCTCTGATCTACATCAAGCAAAAGAAACATACACTAAAGATGCTCAGTGTTGTAATATTTGCATACAGTAATCAACCCATATACAGCAATTATGTATAGCCTATAATACTTCAGTGTTTGAATATAGTGCTACAGAAGTTTGTCCGATTTCTTCATAATTAATTCTTTATTAATTTTATAGTCCATTTATTATTGTAAATACTTTAAAAACCATAACAGCCTAACTTTAAAGTGGAATATGAAATACGTACAGATGAAAAGAACTGTAGTTTTACTGAAGAATGGTACCATGAAATGAATACTATGCATTTTATAATGTAAACCAAGTACTAACTACAAAATATTCCAAACACCTTAATCCAAAACTAGGGAGAAAGAATTGTTTGATCAGGATATAAAAAAGGATCCCAGAGTGCTGGCATTTGTTCAGTGTCCTGTTACAGTGTCCTATGCAACTCCAAGCCTCACTTCCTCAACAGCATTTCATGCTTGTAAATGAAGAGCAGTATGTCGCCACAGTGCAGCAGTGTCAGGACAAAAATCATTAGATACTGCAGTCTTGTGAACACTGTGTAAAAATTAGGAAATACAGGAACAAGTACAGCTAATCCAGAAAAGTAATTCCTATCTTCCTGAGCAAGAAGTGGCCAATTTCATATTCCAGACAAGCATATATAAACAAGGATGCCAATGCTGACTGCCCTCTGCCAGCAGATCTACTGAAGACTGGAGACTGAGCCACCACATTCAAGGTGGTCACTTCAGGGGTGATGAGCATCACCTGGAAAAGACAGAACTTTGCACTGCCATTCCCTGGAGTGCTGTCTGTTTTTTAGACATAGAAATTCAGCCTTTGGGCCTATTGCAATATCTTTTGCAATATTCAAACCTCATAAATTTGGAATGCAGAAGGTATTTTTCTATTCCTTTCTATTCCTGTCTGGTCCATATGCCTGTCCCCAGCAAAGTCAAAATGACAGCCAGATAGAAGGAAAAATTAAAAAAAATAAAAACATGAATATTTTTGAGTGTATAAGCAGTTAATAAAATACCTAATTGATTCCACTGGTGTTTGAAAACTTAAAAATTGTGGTGCTCACCATCATGATTATCTGCATATGCTAACAGCTAAGGACCTGAGCAATCCTCCTAGAGTATCCAATGCTGTAATTTTTTATTGCAATTAACTACACCAAAGGTGACCTTTATTAAACCATCTTTTCATTACACAGGATTCTTACTTGAACAATAAACAAAAAATTTAGCACCTCACGTTCTTTTCCTACCTATCACCCACTGGCAGCACAAAGCAACAGCACAGTTATGACAAGAGTAGAAAATAATGGGGAAAATACAAGTTAAAATACTCAGGCACTACTAAAAATTGGCCATTAGCTATCACATCCCTGTATATGTGCAGAACTCAATTCTGTAAGCAACTCCAACTCTTCTATGCTTACAGGATCTTCAAGAGAGGTGCCAGGTTCATCATGTTTACAACCCATTCCACTACCATTGACACCTTATGCAGAATGTCTTCGTGATACCTCAGCTGGCAATTTTAATACCACCTTGATGGCCCAGAGGAGCAAATTTCAAATGAAAATTTGTGCCTCCCAAGTAAGGCAACTGTTGGCTACAGCCACAGTATACTTACTTACCAGGCCTTGGTTAAACAGTGCTGCTTCCCTTACTGAGCATTTATGGGTTACGATGTGCTCAACTCTTCATAACTCTTCAATAGACAAAGCCAGCCCAAAAGGAAACACAGAAACTTGAGAACTTGGAGGAGTCCCTAGCACTGTACCTATTGAGAGAAGATCTTATAGCTCCATCTAGCTCTGTACGGTGGAAATCACTGTGACACCTAAGAAAATGCAACCACAAACACAAGGAATCTCAGTTATCACACACACACACTGATGTGGGATAACACTACCTGTGCACATACTAGTTCTTAATGGGTACAGTAGTGACCATTTTTAAAGGTCAGTGATTTAACCACTTTTGTGCATGTGTCTCTATTCTCCATTGTGACCATTCTCTTCTCAGGGATGTAGTTCATTTAGTGGAACAAGGGCACTGTGGACAGATGAAACAAAAGGGCTGTGGAGTGGCAACTTTTTGAAGTAAAATACCTCTCACTGCCACTGTTTCATGTGCATTATAGCTACAGGTTATCACCTGAAAAAAGGCTTCAGCTCTTCTCTAGAAATCCCGGTGACATGGAAATAAAGAGGTGCAGCAACCACCTGTGGCCAACCATAGGCTCTGTCCTACAGCTTGCAAGACACCTCTCAAAGTAACTGCAGCCTGCAACAGCAGGAAGAGATTACCACAGATCCTAGACAGGCGATCACTTGCAGGGGAGCACAGCCAATTTCAATGGATAGCCCCTCAATACTGTTAAACAAGAGGGTATATACTCATTTACATTGGGACAAAACATTAGTAAGGCAAACACCAAGTCATTCTTCCCCTCCCTCTGTGAAAAAAGGTTAACTTCTATAGCTGAACAAATTTACGAACTTTGTGCCTTATCTGAAGTATTATCATTTTGACTCTTTGTAGTGAAAACATGCGATACTTGAACATGTAAGTAAGAATACTTATAAAATATACTCTGTCAGTGTTTTTTCTCAATTTACATTGATGCTTATTTAATTAACAGCATAAATTCAACTATTTAAATTTCACATTAAAGATTCTTCAACAAGTCATCACAGAGTGTACTTGTATCAAATTTTCCTGCCACAGGGAAAACCATATCCATTACAAATCTAGAACTCAAATTCAAGATCAGGATAAAATACTAATTAAGATTAACTCAGATAAAAATAGGAATAGAACTCTGCTAACTTTCTGTAGGACACATTGCAGGTAACTGGGTTTTGCCAACTACACATCAAAAAAATACAACAGCTTCAGCAACTAAGCAAACAAAATTAATTCTCCTCATTTATTGATATGTATAATTTCAAGAAGAGCAGGCTCTGCATTTTTGAGCAAATCTTCATAAGATTTCCTGTTTCACCATTGCTACTAAATCTAAACAAAAGAAGAAGAAATGTAACTATTAGAAAGAAGAAACCAGTATTTTTAATGACAATTCTTGTGATTCTTTTAGATTACCAAAAAAGTTTCTATAGCATCTTATAACTACAGTTTCTTTCGGATTCTCCATCACTAGCATATTCCAATACTCCCCTTTTTCCTTGTGCAACACTTTGCTGAACAATCATGAAGTAGCATCAGACATTAACATGCTGTCAATTTTATCTAGGAAGTTCAGTACTTTCAAAAAGAGGAAAATCTCCAGTAGTATTTTGAATTTCACATAGACTTCCTCAGATCTAGAGCATATTTACTCACAACCAGAGTAACATCCTCATATGTTACAGTACCAAGATCTCTAGCCCCATTTGTGGAAAAATTTTCATCACAGATTAAACTGACAACATCTGACCACTGTGCTAGAATGACATACCAAATGTTAAGAAGAATACACTGAAAATAGTAATCTTCAGATGAAAAGAATAGGTTTTTAGCACCTATTTGGCTCTTTTCTAGAATATTTATGGTTTGGATTGTCCCTAGCTTCTCAGATGCTTTGCCTATAAGAAAAACAGTTCTGCTAATGAAAGAAATACTAGTTTTCACAAATTCTGAACATGAGCTGACACCACTGAATTTGATTCCACTGTAAAGCTCACATCAAATTCCTGGATGAGAATTCTTCAACATTCAAGAAAACAGTGCCTTTATCAATGTAGAATGAGCTAAACAGCAACCTGGTCATCACAAGACCCCTGCCTGCAGAGGATGGCTTTAAGTGCTATAGGAAGTGACACTGAAATACTCCAGCATCCCAGAGAGATCCCACAAGAACCTACATGTGACCAGTTCATCTTCATCTCACATTTCAGAAATTCTTAACACAGAGGAGAGCAACTTATTTTGTACCACCAGTCTAAGCAAAAGTGAGGAAAACTAAAGACCTACTGAAAACATAATCTGCTTTATACCCAAAACTGCTGGGCTTCTAGAATCTGATACTGCTGATGGTGCTGTTCTCAGTCACAGGACAAGGAAGCAGGGAAACCTGACCTCACATTACTCTTTGCTCTCTTTGGAACAAAGCCAGAAAAGGAAGGAAACTAAAATCTACTATTCAAAAAATTCTCATCTCTGACCATGTACCCCAGAGCCAAATACAAGAAAACCCTCCCACGACATCTTTATAGCTCAGTTCACCCAGTTTCACACATTCTGCTGTAAAAATCTTCACAAAATAAAGCACTTGGATTAAATTCAATTTTCCACAGTCATCAACATTGCAAACACAAAAACAACTTTCTTTTTACTCTTCTATATTTACTTTCTGAAAGAACCTAAGCTACCCCAAGATGCTCATATGCTCTCATTTCGCAGTGTGAAACAAGTCCTTTCACACTTCATCATTTCCTCCCCACCACCACCAGAACCTTAGAAAGACAACTATAAAGTAGCCTTTCACCCTTCTTTATGTGCAGGATTCCACATGTGTTAGCTAAGCTACTGCCTGTAGTCACCATCCAGAGATGAAGATACTAAAAAAAAAGAACATGTGCTTTCTGGACTATGTGTCTCTGCTTAGCGTTAGAAGCGTTAAATATATACTTTGATTAAAATGTTAGTATTTATTCCATGTCATATCTTACATCCTCAGATAGCTGGGGTTTGGTTTTGTTTCTTATCTGTCAGCAGAGAAAAACAAACACACACCACTTAAGGTAGTGGCAAATATCAGTGTGGCCCTGCTATACAGCAAAACCTAATGGGACCCAGCCGAAGAAACACACGATAAACCAGAGAAGACACACACAATCATATTGTTTTCTTAAATGCCAAGGAAAGTTCTTTGAGGGATAGAGTCAATACCAAATGCAATCCTTTATTTGCTGAGGTTTTGTCACTCTGTCTGGGCTTACATTTTAAGAACCAACACAATAGCTGCACAAGCAAGCCCTGTCAGAACTTCCCCACACAGCAGAGATGCACAATTGCTAACTGCACACCTCTCAAAAAGCACCACAGTAGTTCATTCTGCTCTTCCCCAGCATCCGAACTGGGAGTAAAAAAAAGACAACTGATGAAACAACAACACTCAATCCATCAGCACTTTTCATTTGTAAACTGCATTTATATTCAAGTATAAAGTATTTTTCCCTGCTACAATTCTCTTAATTTCAGTTTCTATTCTCATGACTCTTTGCAACTCCTGTGCACTGCAAGAGCACAAGTTAATTGCCTCAGTAAAATACATCCATTTCTTCAACACATCCAGTGAGTTTTTGCCCAATAGCCCACGACATCTTGCAGCACTGCTCCCTTCTCCCAATGACATTTGCCAGTCTTTGTGTTTCACAGTCTTCTTCACCCTGAGACCACCTTGCACTCTAAAAACTAACTAAAAGCCCTGCAGAGGTGGGAACAGTGTTCAAACACAGCCCAGATCAGACTTGTTATTTTTGAATTAAAAAAAAAAAAAATAAAACACAATAAATCACCACAATGAACAGAAAGCAGGTCTGCTGAAAACCTTTAATAATGTTAAAGATCTCAAAAGAATTTAGGCAGCTTTGCTTTGCTGAGGTTTTTCTTTACCTAAGTTAAGGGCAAATACTTGACTAAAATTATTGCTGAGGTTTAATGTACGTTTTACCAAAGCAAGTAACTTTTACCTAAGAATTAACTAGACACTGACAACACCATAAAACCTGATTCCAGCTGAGCTCTGTTAGTCTTCATATTAATCTTCTTAAAATTCCCGACTTTTAAGAACAAACAATGGCCACATTACAGGCTTATAAAAGGTTAAGCTTGAGAAGTTCTATTAATACCCTCCCTAAGGCTACCAGGAAATTCCTTAAAGCAAGTGATTTTTTTGCTTTGCTGTGGATTATGCTCTAGGGTAGTTTATTGAAGCTCCCATAAAAAGATGAGTTTATCTTATGTCTGCATCAGCAGCCCGTCTCTTTTCAGGGCTGACATGCTCATCAGGAGTCACAGAATAAGTTAACAGAAAAATCTGGAATTCTGCCATATTCACTCTCTATATCCCACACATAAATTAAGTTTTAACTGACTGTCAAGCATCTGATTCATTTGTGAGAAATAACAGTTTTATCTGTCTAAATTCCAAATACTCAAGAGCTGAAGTCCTTAGAAAAAGGGGGTGATCTGTTGTAATGGATCCATAATAAGTGTCTCCACACAGTTAATGGACTAACGCATTTCCCAGGTTTGAAAGCGTAGGAGCAAAATCAGCTTCACCTTCCTTAACCATTACTTTTTGTATTTATTTCTTTAATGCTTCTTTTCTATCATAACCGTGACACTTGGAATTTTAATCAAAAAAGTTGCTACAGATATGCAACTCTAAAGGGACCTGAAAACTGAGGTACCATTTTACTATTAAATAAAACTAAACACACCTTTCTTTTCAATTGCTCAGGTCTGAATCTTGTGGAGTTACTGAAAAACAGCTCCAAAATAATATATTTCAGCAGGATTATTATCAAAGTCCAGAGCAAGCAAGAGTGATCTCAAAAAGCCTGTAAATAAAACAACTGAGCATAGCTTAACAGAGCCTGTCAGCTCAGCTGGAGTGCGGAGACACCTTAGGTGAGCAACGCATTGCTATTTTAAGATGTCCAATTCTGTGAATCCACAGCTAGTAATTGTTTTGCCTTGTTCTGCCATCCAGAGGGGATGTCTGTAACTATTTCAAACAAAGAAATGGTTGTTGAAGAGCTGCAAAGGAGGGAAATTGGGTGTCCACATTTAAAGCAATATTTACTTCTACTAAGTGATGAATCTGAAGTTCATCTGAGCAGCTCCCTGCATCCAGGGATGGGAGTCAGCTTTCAGTCACATCCACAGTACAAGAAGTAACCTGGGGAGGAGGGAGGCTGGTGTTGCTGTTTTGGGGTGGGCTGTGGGGGGGAGGGGGTGCTGAGGATGGTGATACTTGTTTTTTGGACTAAACACTGAGTTTGTGACTTTCCCTGCCTAACTGGTTTAGTCCATCTTATATTAAAGAGCCTGGCCTTTTGATACAGCACACTTGATAAAAAGCCTGATAGACCCTTAGTCATGAAAGCAAAACAATCTATATTAACATTTTTTTCTTTTTTTTTCCCAGGAATAAAATGTTGGCACATGGTAAAATCTTGGCCATGTTTCCTTGTGCTGAAAAGCAGTGATGATATTAGAATTGTGTTTGTAATAGAAGGCACTCACTGTTACAGACCACTGGCCTTAATTACTTAGTTGTGTAGACTCCCTAAGCAGAGTTCAATTTATCAACTGAAACCCGTTTCAAAAACATTTTTGCACTAGGGCTATTCAGATAAACCATACACATTACAAATCTGCTTCAGGTACACTAAAGTTACACTAAATTTATACAGGAGACCTAACACTTTATGTTGTTTTACGATTTGGAAGTGCATCTTTTTCAATCAGAAATCAGTAACTACAATAAAAGAGGAATTTTTCCATGCTGAAACAGTAGTTTAAATACTGCAATTAAGTTTTGCTCTTTCTTCTTGCCTAGTAAACGCAGTATTAACCAATGCATGTTTGAAACGTATTACAATTGCCCAAAAGAATTCACTATTTGCATATAATGTCTGGCAGATTTATAATCTAATCAAAACCCAGAAAATCATCAGGCACTGTATATATCTGCTATTCTGTAATATTAACACTGAGTCATGGAGTATCAACATTCCCAAAGCATAGACCAAACTAAAAAATACAGTTTGCTAGTATATATATTTTTCTGTTAAAAGGAGCATACTGCTAATATCCCTTTTACTTTTTTTTTTCTTTTTTTTTTTCTTTTTATTTTTTCTCAATGATAGTGTTTTCTTCCTGGAATAGCAACAGGGATACCATTTCTTTAAGTGATTGTTACTTTGTCAATATTTCTATTTGTAGTAATTTTGGAAATTCTATTCAATTTAAGACATGTCCAAGTAGCTGTCATTCATTCCTCATTCAACACTGCTTTTTTTAGGTACCTTCCATAGTTAAGCTGTTGATTAAATGGTTTTAACCAAAATGATGAAATTCTTTGTATGCCTATTCTATTGGGAAGCAGTTTCACAGAACACACTGCAAGAAAGCATCTCCAATATCCTTTTAAGCTAAATGTACATTCTACAGTTAATAACAGCAAAAATCATGAATGCCCTTTTCTTTCAAAAAGATTATCGTCATCATAAGCAGCTGTCAGAAAAACTTCAGCCAGCTTTGAGTATTTGAAAGCTGCTACAAAGAACACCAATTTTAAGGCATGTGTAAGACACAGGTCACTCTCCTGAAATCAGTTTTCCACAGAGACTCACACAAGAGCAATGTGGTGAGGAGAATATAGGCTTGAAATCATGACATCTCCCTTGGCCTCAGCTTTCACATTACTTTCCAGCCATTTTACCTGGACTTGTGGTACCAGAGGCTCTGGCCAGGTATCAACAGCAACTGAATGCATCTGAATAACTTACTAGGGCATAATTTTCAATACTAAAGAGCATCTTTTTGCTTAACTTTGTGCTAACATTCACTGAAGCCTTGTTAAACGACTGCTGATGCCATCTCAGGAGGAAAAGCATAGTACAGTATGGGAACTTGTAAACATTGCAGTAACAGTATGATGTTAAAAAACAACTATATTTCAGCAACCCTTCATCTCTTGGTTTCTTAGCATGTCCTTAATTCTGTCTTTTTAAGTAACACTTGTGAGATTTATTTGCTTCATTTAGATTCATCCAGAATGTTCATACCACAATTAAGTTATATGCACAACTTAAATAAGTTAGCACTTAAAAATGGAACAATTAGAACTTTTATACAATTAAGAATTAGGATCCTCTAGAGGACAGTCTGTCTGCAAAACTACTACTTGTCACTGCTACATTAAGGCAGATGCCAAAGGCAAATTGACTTCGCCTTCTGGGAAATTTAATGATCCCCAGAAATTCTCTGCTTAGAGTTAAGTCAGTTCTTGTTCATTAATTCATTATTCCTGAAAAGACATTCTGCTCTAGCTTCACCTTTCTCTTCTGCTCATATCATCCTTTCATGACGAGTTAATTCTCAAGATTTCATTTTTAAAAACAATATGCGTGGGTCAGAGTTCTACAAAGATTTGCCAGGTTCAAACTATTTCAGTTTTAAAGGGACTTTTGATGGCACTTTAGACGCTCTCTCACAGACAGCGTACACTACTACCTACAGTAAAGCTCTTTTGCTTTTACTTTTTAGGAACTGCAGTCATAAAATCTAGTGACCCAGTTTTAGTGAAGCTTTGCACAATTGAATATGAATACTGTATAAACTGTAGGGACAGTAATGTCAACTAAAAGCATCACTAATGTCAAAGGAGACATTAAGTCTCCCCTACTTTAAGTTTGAAGCAGCCAGTTTGACAGAATGCACAGCAGTCCAGGCCTTCCACAGAGCTGCAATGTTGAGAGCTGTGGTTTCCTTCACTGTTGACAGCTTATTATTTTCATAACCATTCCATTTTATCACTGGTTAGAAAAATTAAGAAATCTAGTTCAGGTTCATTGTCTACTAAGCTGTGTTTCCTGTCAGGCTGCCAAGAAATATGTCAAATGTAATGGGAGGCAGAAAGCACACAGGGAATGCTTACACAGGAGCAACTGAACTGAAATTTTCAATTCATTTCACACATAAATCTTTCTATTAAAAGGAAACCCAAATCAAAAACTGTTTCAAAACTAAGCTTACTGCTGCATTTTATGATTGTAGATTCTATTCCAACTTTTCAAAGCAACATCATTAAAAATTACCCAAATAATTTCATAATTTCTCTCTTTTACTGGCTTCATGGTACAAATAACAGGGATCACTTTGCAGCAAATCCTCTGTAGAAATGTACTCTCTCTTCATGACCCAAGATCACAAAAGTGATCTTCATCCTACTGGAAACTTGTTTTTCTGACTTGCAAAGTGAAGTTTGGTGCTGGAAAATGAAATACAGAAAAGTAAATATAGAAAGATATTTGAAAGGTGGTGGACATGTCTTGTCTCACTAGCACCACAGCATTATGTTTTACTGATTTAAATAACACTGTACTTTTTAAAGGTCCTTCTTATAATTCAGTGCGCTCTGGAATGTGCTTTCCTAATTCTGCCCTGAGTAGATTTGAATGATACACAGGACATTTTACAAGCTGCAGGCCGATTATATCAGGCTAAAAGCATAATTACAGATCGATTAGAAAAATTGTAATGATGCTCAAAAACTTGCCTGCACAGCAATTCAGCAGCTCAGGCCTTCAGCGTGAGCTGAATGAACGGCACTTGAGCCAAGGCACCAAGACTTCTCCTGCACTGTCCCAGGGGATCCCTCTCTGCCAGCTGCCCCTGAGCCAGCCTTCTGCCTGGATTCACACTGGAGGAATGGTAGGAACCTCCCCAGTACCACACACCCCACACCATTCTGAGCCACAAACCTTGAAAGCAAAATCCCCAATGAGAATATTAATTCTTTGACCAAGCATATAGATCATATTGAAGCAATAATATTAGAATAAATTCTTCTCAAGATCCAGACAGGCAACAGTTCTTATTATAGAATTACTATATGAATTATTCTTATTAAAGTGTTTTAAGAAGCTTTATGAATCTTTAACTACTTTTATAAATTTTTAAAACTCTGCAATTTACAATATCCAACATTGTTCCTTTTAGATCTACACAAGTTATTACATTTTTTTAAGTTTTTGCTTGTCTCAGCTAAAAAAGGGAATTTCACTCTACTAACCTAAAACTGAGGTTGATAAAGGCTTCAATCAGTAAAAAGTAGTTTTGAGCTTCACCACTGCTGGAGATCCTCAATATTCTGTCATACACAGTCCAAAAATTAGCCAGAGGCAATAGCACTGAAACAGTGAGGAGGTCATGACATCTCTGGTTTAATCCCTCCACATCACATCCTCCTGCATGCAGATCACAAGCTGGGCTCACCTTCCTATGCGTAAAACAAGAACATCTTCCACTGGAATGTGTCTTGAGTACTCTTGAGTACTTCTCAAGCTTCTAATGCATCTTATCACAATTTTTTTTTTTTTTTTTAAACACTTCTATTGCTCTGGTAGGTTGTTCTTCACACAAGAACACCACAGGCTTATCCTGGGGGTTTTGTTTGTTTTCCTTTTGGGGGAGTCCAGAAGTAAAAGCAGCATCAAAACAAGTGGCCTGTACACAGCATTGCTAAGCTACCTGGACAAACAACAGTATTATGTGGTTTTGTTATCTTCACATATGCAAAACAAAAAACAAAACAAAACAAAAAAACCCACCAAAACCCAAGAAACAAAAACAAACAAAAAAAACTAACAAAAAAAGAGGGCATTTTTCCACAGCAAAGATTTATTCATTTGGTGAACAATCCTTCTCTTTTGTATTAATCAAATCATTACTAAATTCAAAAGCATAGCCCCTAGCATTGTGTTCTTCACCTGATCTTGAGAGCTTGATTTTGTTTGCTGGATTTCACTTTTTTTCTTAAACCTTGCATCAGCCATCCATCCTGCAATTTAAAATAACTTTCTACAAAAGCTGTCAATAAACTGAACTCTCTCAGGCATTAGATTTCAATTCTGTCCATTTAAACAAGTATCACTTTGGTTTGTTTTCAAAGGAAAAAAGAAAACAACTAGCTCTACTTTTAATTCCACGACATACAAATCAGAGATACACAAGCTTTCAGAGCTCTTCCTTCTCTGCTCTGTCAACATATTTAAAAATTAAATAGCCACCCAGAGGTTCTGACTCCCGTTTTATAACTCCGGAGACTATGTTTAATAGGCCATGAGAAAAATAAATGGTCTATTATTTACATTTCTGAATTATGATCATCATAGCATGGAATCTCTCTGCAGCCTTCACTAATTACCATAAAACTTTTTCAAGTAATAATTTCTAAGTTTTTTTGTCTTCACAGTGAGTTATTCACATATTAAATTTCCTATAAAATGAACATGACTTCTGGAAATGCAGCATCTTAAACTATATTACTTCACTTATCTGTATGTCTCACTGTGCTTTACGCATTATTCCTAACAACTTCAGAATATACAAAAGTTAATTTCTAAAATTACTGCATTTTATTATTAATGTTGCTTCACTAAAATCAGAAGTATTTAAGTGGAAGTATGATTCTCTTTACAATTTCCTAACTCTCCAAATGAGCTGTAGCTGATAAAATTAAATCCAAGGCTGGTCCTTTAACTTTAGCTGGCCTGGCAGCCTTTGAAAGGCAGGAGGGGACTTGCAGTCTGAAGCCAGGTGTATCAGGCAGGTAACTCCAAGCAAGTCTATTACAGCAAGCAGGAGACATGGCCAAACACATTCCCTCACATCTGCTGGAAAGGTAAAAGCTCACCTAAGGAAGCCTGGCTTCATATTCATGCACTATCTTCAGAAATGGATTTGTATGAAAGCATTAGGTTCCTAAAACAAACGAAAACCCAACCCCAAAATCCCCAGAAAACAATAATGATGAATAATATCACCCCTACTCCTCCTCCAAAGTATTCACACAATCATCATGGGAAAATTCATGGGAACAGCTACATTACCAAAACCAAGCATAATACACTGACAGTCTGGCACATATAAATTGCATGTACATGCTGAGGCTACTGCTACTACTGGTGGTATCCTGCAGCTACAGCAGTACTGATAAACCTACTTAAATCTTCCTAAGTAAAACAAAATGCCATCAGATCTTAAAATCATCTATATTGACAATATCTACCTTCGAGTAAAAATCTTCCAAGCAAAAGCATTAGAGTGAAATCTAATAAGCAAGAGCTAAAACAAGATAATGAATTCAGGAGTGACAGGCATTTCAGGCTCAAGTGGTCTCTCATAGAAACAAATGTGGCTTATCTCATTCTTAACACTGTGCAAACATGTCTGCTGGATAAAGACCGAAGTTCAGAATTTGAGGAAGTTTTAAGAACGAGTTCTGAAGTCGCTAACAAACATGCAAGATTTACTTAATATTACCAAATAGCACTTCAAAGTTCAGCTGTGGATTACTTATTGTAATTGTCTGTTTTGTGGCATGAGCATTAAATCCATGTAATTGCTTCAGTAAGATGTTCAAGGCACATTCAGAAACCCAGGTTTAGTTTAATAGAAAATACTTTTTGACCTTTCTTTTGAAAATGTAGCAGATACATTGTGAGATCAGTTTTACCTTTGCCTTACCAAGATGGCAAATAGGAAACAAGTCTTAACCCAATTAGCTGGAAACTGATTTATCTGTATAACATATGGGTGAAAAACAGAAGAAACCATTGTAGGCAAGGAACATGAAAGGCCTAGGAGGGATCTCACCAAAATGTCCACTATTTATTTACTTCCTTATATAACAGTAAAGGACTTACCCACCAGCACTCCAATCCAATTGCTTCCTGTGCAGCACTGCTCACCTTTGGAAGTCAATTTTTATCACTCGCTGAGTCTTAAACTCATGCTCTTCACTGAAGCATTTAATTCAATGCAAGTGTTAACTCTGATCTAGAGAGAATGGGGGAGTAGGGGAAGTATCACTGGTAAAACATGCTGTTACTTACTGATGCGATTACCCAAATATTCCTTGTTTGTATTACTTTATTGGCTTTCACATTTTGATAATGAAAAATGTGATGATTAAACACTAATAAGGAAAAAAAAATCAGCAATGAGAAGGACAAGTAGGAGCACTTGCAAGCGACTGTTTTGACAGGAGCTGCTGATGTAAACTACATCACACCCTTGCCAACTCAGACATCCCACGGGACATCAGCCTACCAGAATCCTAAGCACGGTACTCCTAAGAAACCAGTGTGTAGTAATTGGAATTGAGACACAAAAAAAGCCTCTAACATTTAAAGAGTTTGGCATCGCTTTTTTCCCTTCTCTTTCCTTCCCCACAGCATTTTTTAGATAAAAAGTATCCTTTTTATACCTGCATTTGCAAACACCTCAGTCAAAGTCTAGAGAGCCAGGGGTTCACAAGCACCTGTGAATTCTCCGTGTGCTCTGATCCAGCAGAGCACAAGTTAGTCCTGCTGAGGAAGCACACAGGCACAGCAAGAGATGACTGGCTTTACAGGAAACACCACACATGCTGAGGAGTATTAGGAAAAAACTCTGCAGAGCCCTCAACAGCTAGAAACAAGCACATGCCAGCTTCTTATATGCTGCCATATCTATAAACTGATGCTCACTGATGTCACCAGGAAAAGGCAAACATGATGCAATTGTAGAGAAGAGCTACAAATGCAATTACAAACAAGGAAGGAACCGATAAGCTGAATATTCTCTCTATAATGGCACAAGAAAAAAAATCCCCAGACAGGGTCCAAAGGCATCAGACAGGAGACAAAACAAGACATTTCCATTGCCATGGACATTTAATAAACCACATGAAATAAGCAGTTTATGGTATTTACTGTACTTGAATACTTCTACAACACCTCTCCACACTGAACTTTAGGAGTGACTGAACTTTAACTTATTTCCTTTCATATTGTGATCCTAGAACCATAGAAGCCACCGAGCAAGAACAGCAGGTGTGAGGAAGCTGGCACCTCCATTACAGATGGTTTTATTGCAGAACCCACAGCCTGCTCCCACTGAACAAGGAGAGCACAGTGAATGCTAAAATGCAAAAGAACATAGTTTAAAAATGGACACTTGTTTCCTTTAAACTGATTTTATAAACTACATCCCCATAGAGGAGCAGGGTACTTTCATCTAGTAAAGCAGATACCTTTATGATCTATCATAAGAGACATTTGTTTGAATAACCATCTTAGCCACAGAATAGTGTACTGAAAGTACAGATTTGGACAGACTCCTTCAACATGCTGTAAGGATGTATTAAACCTAATCCTTAGGAGGGAAAATAAAGCCTACAGTGCTCTGTCGTGTTAGATTTTTCTCTTAAGATATGATAACGTGACAGGGAAATTAACTAAACAAAAATATTTGTGAATATTCAAACATTTCAAGTTATGTTAAAGGAGTACCTTAGACACACTACAGAAAAAGAATATATTCAAAGACAGTATGAAGCTACAAATAAGCTTTAAAAACTAATATGTACCATTTGTCAAACTGACAGCCTAAAGTAGTTCACTTGTGAGAACTGATGCATACTGCACAAAAAGCCAGAATATTAAAAACCAGCAAACAGTCAAACAATAAATTATAATGTATCTGTACATCATTCTTTTGCCCTTCTATCAAAGCATACTATCTGTTATGCTTGCTCTCCACCCCTTACAACAATCTTTTAGAGAAAACATCTGTAAATGATTAGGACTAACCAAATGATTAACTACCAGTGGGAAGAAGACATTAAAAAAAAAAAAAAAAAGACAAGAAATTGGTATAATGGTATTTCATTTCCTAACCCACCCAACAGTATTCTCCTACTCTGTGAAAGGATGGTTTGCCTTTGAGAACCTGGACAAAGCATTATCTACACCAGCTATGATATTGGTCACACCAGGGGTCAATAACAATTTATTGGTAAAATTAAACTTTTGAGCTAAGGTTTTAGGTATTTAATTTACAGTACATAAACATTAAGAGGAAAAAAAAAAGTAGGTACTTAATATCAACTGAAATAAATGGAATTAATGGAGAAAGAGTATGGATTTTCAATACACAAGGCAAGAATTTAACTGAATTCTTCTAAATCGAATGCCTAAAGCAACTGAGAAAGAAAGGAAAAGCCACAAAGTCGTAGCAGAAATTTCAGTTTATATGAACAGACCATCACTACTTGTTTCCAAGTATACTTTAGGTCCTATACTACTGCTTTTCCTGTGAGTTGAGGATGTATGTGAAACTGTCTACAAGGAAAATGTACCACTTGAGGCTGATTCTAATTAGGAGACTCAACTATTAGAATAAACCTATTTTTATGCTGATTATAGGCTTATTTGGTCAACATGACAAATCTCCATCTTTTAAATGAAACAATAATATTCTCAGCAGGCAAGGTTTAGATCAGATCTTAGGATTGGATAACCCTAAAAGGGTTATAATGCATCAGAACACATGGCTCAGGGAAGTTGTGAAGTTACCATCCCTGGAGGTAATTTAAAAGATGTGTAGATGTGGCATGTAGGTACATGGTTTAGTGGTGGACCTGGCAGTGCTGGGTTAATGGTTGGGCTCAACAGTTATGGCTCTTTTCAAGCCTAAACAATTTGATTATACTATGAAAATCTATCTCATTCCAAAAAACATTTGCCTACATGACACATCTCTATTTAATATAATAGAATTTAAGCCAGGGTTTGAATAGAGGAATACTTTATTAGAAGGAATACTGAAACTACATTAAGAAACCAATATAAGTATTTCTGCATCTCATAAGTATCATGAAATTCTCAGAGCTAGACAAGCACATCAATGAACCACCTCTCTCACCCAAGAAAGTGCTGACTATGTAAGTTATAAACTGTAAAAGTTCAAAGAAAAATAGTCCATGGGGAAAACAGTAAGTTCAACGTCAATTTAAAAATAAGGAGAGGAAGAATAACTAGAGGGTGAGAAACAGGCCATTTTCACATGATAGAAAACCCAATTAACAGTGTTTTCCATTTATTTCCAACAGATAATTATACCATTTACATACACTTTCTAACCTAGTTCTACATCTGTTTAGTAATGAAACTTTTCTCCAACACAACACCATTTTCCATACACTGTAATTCACATGGGCAGGTACTTGTGACATTGTTTTTTGATAGCTATTTAAATAGTTAAGCTTTTCTTAATAGACCATGAGCTTGTTTTTTCAGAAGTCCAAGAATGAATTGGACTACGCTAAGTAACAAACACGAAAAGAAAAAATAATGCCTGTACTGTCCTGGCAGGGAGAGGAGGGGAGAAAATCTGGACAGTTCCATGGCAAAAACTGAATGTAACAAATATACCCCAAAGTAGCAGCGAAATTAAAAGAACACTAAATACATACACAATAGGCATAGTATCAACCTGAGGAAGTGATACAGTATTTCCAAACAATATTTAAGTAAAGGACACCAGTTACGAAATACAAAGCTTTTCTTATTATCATAAGAAGGGGAAGAAAAGCTCTCATATTTCACAGATGAAACCATGTCTTCAACAGCCTAACACATTGCAGAAGACTGCATTTGGTTGCAATTCATGGGGTAAGGTCGATTCACACATACAGCTAACCTGATATTGATCTGTCACAGCCAGCTTTTCCACCCTATGTCACCCCTTCCATGGACCAGGGAATCCAACTATCACAGAGCCAGGCTAGCTCAGTCTGTCACAAGATGAAGTGCAACTATTTAAAACTGCCTTCTGAAAAGGAAAGCCTAGAAGAAATCCTTGGGTGTGTGGAAGCAATCCTGTGCTTCAGTCTTAGCCCTCAAAGATGCTAAAGACTTGTGTGTTGGAACACACAAGTCTTTCAAAAACCTCTGCATATGGTTTCCATCCATAGAGCAAAAAGACTATCCAAATCAAGCATTCCATGAAGCAATCCCTAAAACAATGATATTTATGAAGGGAAGTGCTCAATAAAGCAACAATCGGAAGTGGCTAACCCCTTCCTGAATCAAACTATGCATTAACCACAACAGTCAGAGACATGACCTTTTTTCTTCACACCACATGGCTACTTCTCACTCTGCCTGATGCAGAAGCAGCAGAGGTGCTACACTCCAATTGTAATATCCAACCTTGACTTGATATTTATCTCCAGGGAAGAAAATAATTGGATGTCACACCTACTAACTCAATTTCATTCTGCTAATTATTCTTTAGTGATATTTTTTTCTTTTTCTCCCTTCATCACTGCATTCTGAATAGGATTAACGAAGTCACTGGTGAAACTATTTTGAAGACTATTGATCACATACACACTGTAACTACCTCCTCAATATCTCTTCAGAAAAAAAAGCAGTATATAAAAAACGTACCAAGTTTGATATTTATATTGTAGTCTACAATGAAGAAGATCAAACGTCTCATTATCTATAATTTTATTTAAAAAATGCTTAAGACATGGTTATTAAATTTTTACACTACTGCAAAAAAACCCCAAAAACCCAACTGTATAAACACCAATGAGCCCACTTCAAGAAAGCTAGTCCTAGTTTCTGCACCATTCATTTCCCCACTGCAGCACACGCTCCTGCATAAGGCCAGTTTTTGTTCAGTGTGGTTCTCCAAGAAACCCAATGAGAGTGAGCACCAAAATCTTTAACGCCCTTTCTGTTACTGAAAAAATATGTTCACAGAAAAATACATGTATAATTAGTGTTCTATGCTAAATATGTACTGGATTCAAGCTTTCAGAATTAAGAATATGATTATTTTGTCAGCTAGCCTGGTGATCCAAAGGCTGAACTGGGAGCAGAGAACATGCCTTAACAAAGAAAATATAAATTGCTGTTGTTTTGGTTTGGGTTTGGTTTTTGGGTTTTTATTAAGTAAAGTTTTACAGAGCATTATAACATAAATAATCTTTACACAATTCTAATGACAATCTAATGCATAAATACTCTATAGTATTTAACATACACACACAAGTGCTTGTTAACTGCTGCAAACTTCAACTCCAGAAGGACTGAAAGGCATAAAAGCCAGCAAAACAAGCATCAATACTGTATAAAGGCTTGTTGTTTTGAGGATGAGAACTTTCATAAGGAGGAGAGATTCAACAGTTAAAAGGTATGTAAGAAATCAGTCTCCTGATTTAACAAGTTAGTGGTGTGCACGAAACAAAACATGCATGCACATTATTGTAGATTTGCAATTGCTGCATGTCATTATCCTTCCCAAGCGTTTGACAGGTCAGTAGGAGAAAAGGCTCCCAGCTGAATTCACCTGGCTGCTGCATTTCATTTTGGGCAGCCTCTAAACACAGTAGCAGTGGAGGAAATGTGCAGAACAAAGCAGAGGGCAGGCAGCTGACACAAACTTCTCAGCCTCCCTCAGCCTTCTCCCCACAGAGTCTCCACTACAGGACAGTCAGAGGCTGAGCCTTCCCAAGGGAAGCAGGGAGAACATACACACAGAAACCTTGCAAGTAGCATAAAAACTTTCATTTTGGCACTCAGGATTCCAGAGTATTTGTTGTTACCCAAGAAGCCCCTAAGGGCTGGTGAACCAAAAACAAACCTAAGAACTGGGCACAGCAGGCTGAGGTTTAGGGAACTGCTTTACCAGCCCTCTTCCCCATTCAGCCACACTCAGTGTTTATACTCACTTGTTTATATTCATTCCTTTTAAGCACATAAATTATTGCAGGTTATGCTGGAACCAAAACAAAGCTTTTGAGATCCGCAGTTCTGATAGAAAGATTTCCTTTAAAATGTTGGCAGTAATGAAAAAGATTACCTGCAAACTTTGCCCAACTTAATATCCCATCTCACATTTATACCTGTTCCAATTATTAAAACATCACTATGAAATTAATGTATCCTTAAGAATTAAATTTGTCTCCCGCAACATCAGTTCAAGGAGGTAACTATTTAGTACAAAGTATTTGTGTGAAGGTACCCTGGAGAGACACCAGCTAATGGGACAGCTTTGTCAGCAACCAGCCCCATCTCAGTGAGCTGGTGGAACTCTGCCAGAAAAACACCTGCAGACTGAACAACCTGCAATGTAAGATGAGATACACAGAGGGGAGAGCAGAAAAACAAAACACTGACAGCATTAATTACTCGAACAGCTCAATGACTCACAAGTGGGAGAACATTTATGCCAAGTTAATGCAGGCAGTTTCTTCCCACTTGCTAATTTCAACATTTTGATCCTGCCATCAAAACAAGTTTTATTTCTGCCCACTGCCTTGCTCCCTGTATCCCAATTACTCACAAACACACAGAATGGTCTTGCTCAAATCATTGATCTGATCCAAAGCACAATGCTTTGGGATTTATTTCCTTAAAAACAACACCACTGCTGAAACAGGTTAGTTTCTCTTTCTCTCAACTAGGAAAAAATCCATCCTAACGTGCTTGAGCAGCATCTCTAGTTCTAATTAGTATGTTGTGGTACTCTCTCCCCTGCATTTTACAGCTCTAGCAACAGAGAAACCATCATGATTACCACATTGCATTTGCTCTCTTCCAGCAACTTACCTCCCCACACAGGCCTGTGCTATAGGCATCATGAAATGGTAAGAGGATCTTTGAGTACTCCTGCCCTCAAAATCAGCTTTCCTTCTACGCTTCAAACAAATTATAAAGCAATTTAAATCATTAAGGACTGAGATTTGCTACTCAAAGTTAAATAACCAGAATTTTACAATCTTCCTCATTTTAAACACCCAAAATTATTAGCCACTGACTCTGGCCAACATTCTCGAAAAAGATGAACTCCATAATTTAAGCTAATAACTACGGTTGCTGAGGTTTCTATAGTTACTTGTGAAGGGGTCATAGCTCTATGAAATACGTGCAGGATCTAATAATAAGCTCCACCATCGTATGCTGACAACCCTTAATGATTAATTAGGCAAAGACCAAGTTCCTGGTAAAGCAGAGAATCCCAATATATTCATTTCCTAGTGAAGCCGCAAACAAAACAACTTTAGATTTTCAGATAAAACTGTTGCTTTAGGATGCATCTTTGCGTTCTGGTAGGAGCAAAAACCCCACATCCATGAGCTGCCCAGTTAGCCACAGCCCACTGCAGCAGCCAGCACAGCAGAGTTCCAACCACAGCACCACCAGCAGGCTGATGACACTTTGGAGACATTCCTCGTTTCCCCACCTTTCCTCTATAATTCCTCCATTGTGAGAGTGATCTTGCATTAGCCTCCCTAGAACTTTCCTGATGAGATGACAAACAAAAGCAGTATCTGGACTGTGCAGGGCACTTAAGAATAAACTGCTAGAGCAGGTAAAAAAGTTTATCAGCAGATCAAAGTATGGGACAATACCTGTCAAGAGAGCTAACACAGAATACTAAAACAAAATACAATGCACTTGTACCTCTCTAAACTGCTGCTTTCATGTCAGCATTTTAATTTTCTGGTTTTTTCCTTATGTTTTTATTTTGCATTTAAGTGAACCACACAGAATAATACAGAACAGTAATTACCATTAATCACTGCCAAGTATTATTTGTTAGTATTAGCTTGGGAAGAAAATGGAAGATTACTGAAGAAAACATTTAAGTAAGTAGAAGCTTAAAAATTAAAAAATGCAGTCAGGCTATAAATCTAATGGAATACCATTTTAAAGCAGAGCAGTGCAAAACAAAACACTCCCTTGAATGTTTGTGATCAATTCCTGTATTTTTGCCATGCCTCATGTAAGTAAGAGACCACTTTCATCTCCACAACTCCCAAACCTGCAAATTCATTTGTGCCATTAGAGAAGGTAAGGTTGTGTTAACAAATGCCATGATGGGAAAATGAAGACCTTTGTTTCTCCATGAGCTAAGAACTCCTACCCCACTTAGAGGGCCTTACCCTTACACACGCCAGACGTGAGCCTGCAGGTGGATCAAGCTGATAACTGATACATTATTGCATTATATATTTATATATCAGTACCGATAGTATTTGCTCTGTGTGTGTCTATTCAGATATCTATACACAAAGATACATAATGTATTATATATCTGATTATGTATATTTGATATAATTCTGGTAATATTGTCTTTCATGTATCTGTGATATAGACATAGATATCATATCTGACGTACTCTGTATGACATAACTGTATATATTTGTATTTTATATATACAGAGGTATATTAGCTATAAAATATTTACATATTATATATGTGTGTTCATATCTATTATGCATATTACATATAATATAATATTATAAGTATTATAACTGTAAGAAGAGTTGCAGCATGCTTTTGATCTAGAAATGAAATTATAGAGCTGGAAAAATAAATGTAACAGCTCAAATATGAGCCTAATATGCAACATTCAGAATTTGCATTTTTAAAAAGGAATGCTAACTGTAGTGAAGCCACATTTACATTTTGGATATTATGACCTTTTTGGCTTCTCACAACTCCAACAAAGCTATCAAGCCAAATGAACTTTTGAGCTCCCTTTTTGGGGACAGGCTATTTAGGGTTTGTTGGGTTCTTTTACGTATTGGAAGTTTTCTGATCTTTGTTTGGTTTGACACTTTTACAACATTAGTTTCAATGAGTGCTCCTTTGGGGTTTTTTGTGTATTTTTTAAACAGAAAGATTACACAGGTAGTTAAAAAGCTGAAAAGACAACAAAACAACTTTTAACTTGTCAATAATACACCAAATTTGAAGTAAACAATAGTTAATTAATTCATTTCTTAAATCCTCTAGGATGAGGAGATAAGTTTGCTTTGCCTATGAATTGCTCTAAATATTAATTTTTGGCTTGTCTACTGGGAATAAATCAAACACAGTTAAAATGGTTACTGTGGTTACAGTGATGGTTCAAGAAAAAATAGAAAAAGTTATTTAACCCTTAAAATACAAATGAAAAGCCTGCAGAAAACAGCGAAGCTCTACTGGCATTTATATGACAAAGAAAAATACAGACCCACACCTCATGCAATTTCAGAAAAACAAGGCTTGTGGTGCCAAACCCCTGGGAGGCTGGGGTTTTTTCTCCAATATTTATAAATTGTGAAACATTTACAGATTTTTTCCAGAACACATGATTACATATTCCACCCAAAAGGTGCAGGAATATGTAGCGGGTGGACAAGGAACACAGGACAGATACAGTTTTTATGTAAACCTGCTAAAGACAAAGTATTATTAATACAGTTTTAATATGAAATTATGCTGTGACAAAACAGTCCATATGAACAGTTCTGCAAGGTCAATGGCATTGCTCACACAAATAGTGCTAAGGATAACAGCAGAACTCCACAGCTGTGAAGCAAGTACTGGAAAACCAACACCAAACACCCGTGAAATAGTAGCTTTATAAATGAAGCAGCATTATCAAATGGTTCTGTAGCAAACTGTACCTAACCACTAACCCACACTTAGGGGTGATAAGAGACCAAGTCTTGCACAGGGCTGGTTTCCTGGCAGCAGCACTAGCTAAATCTTTTCTTCAGCATCTAAGAGAGCACATGTGACACCACCCACTGCAGGGGACAAAGACAATCCAGAGCTCCTGAAGTGGTAGCTAATCTAACAAAACCAAACCAAGGGATGAGGGAAAAACTGAGCTCATTTGAAATTAAAGAACAAAATCAAAGAAATACTGTAACTATATTAATAGTCAATACAGCAACAATACAAACCACAGCTGAATTTTCACATGCACACAGACACAACTCTGCTACTCCTCGTATCTACAAATCCTATCTAATCCTAGTTATTTACTTGACAATAAACCTGGTTTACATAATTTCATTTTTTATCTATCGCAGATCATTCTGTTATTTCAAAATAAACATCTTCAACAAAAGCATTACAGTTGACATCTTTAGTAAAATGCAAAAAATATAGTACTTAAAATTATAAAGTGGCTTCTTTAATACAAGAATGTTCATGTTTTCTGTGATTCATTTTTGCTTTAATTAGCATGGTTGAAGAAGGGGCAAGTCATTGTCCACTGCTTCTCACAGCAGACTGTGTTAAATAATCATATTCATTACACCTTAGAAAAAAGTTGCAGGACCAAGGATCTAAGAGACATACAATAAGCATTAAATAAGCCCAAATACAAATACAGACAACCTCGTGCATATCCAAGGAATTTTCATAAAAAGTTAGCATAATCTTCTATTACATTTTGATTTCAGGGTTATTAAAGTGGTTTCTTGTCCATGTCACTCTGCTGTAGAAAATAACAGTTTCAGCTAACACGTCTGAAGCATGGCCAGTATCTCAGAATAATCTTGCAGATTCCATGTACATATGGAACAAGACAATCTAAGGAAGTATAAATATTGCAGTAAACTCTAGTCTTTCTAAATTATATGCATTATCAGTCTGTCATCCAAGGCTGGAACTGCAGACAGCTTATCTGCAAGCCACCTATCCTCAGATTTGAACAGAGGTTCATCTAGCTCCTACTAAAATTCTCAGTGTAATAACACAAGAATGTTGCTGAGTCTCTGCTTGTGTTTTATCATCATAGCATAGCCTCATGCATCATGAAGTTTAAAAAATTCTCAGTCTGCTCTCAGAATTTACCTGTCTCATTAGTCATTACTTTTTGTCTCTACAGACTGGCAGAGACAAAAAAAATATATAAATTATTAAATGCATGCTGCAGAGGCTGTGGAATTACACATCAAGCCTACATTTTTTTATTGCCTGATTATATTGAGAAGACACCACTCTCAGACAGCTCTAGATAGCTCTGTTTCTAATATTAACGTGCTTGTTTTGAAGATGAGCCTGCCTTCTCTTTTACTATTGTCTAAAGCAAATATTGGATATTTTAATAGAATGTAATAAATCATTTCTGGTTTGCTAGTTTGGAAAGAGGAGTGGATCCAAAAGTCTTTCATAAATAGGGAAACAATTCTAAATTCCAATAATACAATCTCCATCCTGCTGCATAGTTACATCTATATCATTGTCTGTTTCTATCTGCCTAAGTACCATTTCAAGTTCTTCTGAGAAAAGACCTGGTGTCTTCAAGCAACTTTCCAAGTTCTGGGTCACTCTGTGACAGAACATTTTATGCAAAGGAAAGGAAAATATGTAAGTCGCTTGACATAATGTGTCTTTTTGCTTCTGAGTTCACTATTTATTGCATATGTAAATGATGCTTCAGCCTAACACTAAAATGAAATTGTCCACACTGCAGTAATATCTGCTGTTCTTAGGTAATGGGTACCGTCCACAATACTCAGCAGTCTGTTGGAATGCCACTAACCAGCATATCTCCAAGAAGGGCAGAGGGATGTATTCATTTTAGAGCAGACATTTTACAGACATCGAACTGTTCCTTTCATTATTAGTTTTTCTGCTGCCTCAGGACAACTGTCAAGAGTTCTTTCCACCTCTCACTATTTCATCTAGGAGTAAATATAACCTTTCAGTGCTTTTATTTTCAACAGAAATGGGAGTCTATGAAAAGTGGGAAAATATAAAGGAGAACATCACTGCTGTCATTTTGAAGCAGCCCAGCAGCAGAAGGGGTAGAGATGAGACTAGGTGCAACACGGCTTTTGGGGCCATCACTAGGGTAAGAGATTCACAACATTACAATAGGCAAAAAAATCTCCCCTTTTCCTATTCTTCCTCTCCTAACACTGTACTTCAAAGCCTTAAACATAAAGGAAAATTTCCTATGGAATAACTAGCTGTTTCATTCAATAGAAATATTTTCACTTGGTACAACACAGAATCTTCACTTTGTTCTCTGACTGAAGAGAAAATTCAATGTGATTTCAGAGCAAGGGAACCCACAGCTCTGGATTACCTAAGAGTCAAAGTCCTTTCCATCATATTAATATTTTTAATATAAATACAACATGGAACATTTCCAGGCTTTTCAACAGATTTTTCAAAGGTGAAGAAATCCTACCCAAAACACAAAAGTAAACAACTGCTTGTCTCAGGGTACTATTTAATTGAAAAAGAAGATACTGTAACAAAACTATTTTAAAGTACTGGTTACACAAGCACTGATTCAGTCTACTTGGTCTAAAACAAGTTCCTATCAGGACTTCCTTTACGATAAATTTAATTAACTGTAAGCAACCCAAGGGACTCAGAGAAAGTACACGCATGGAGGTGCACTAAACAAAGAAGAGCCCAGTTCACAATTCAGCAATTTTAGACAGGTAGGACCAAAGACCATGAAAAAAATCTCCTCAGGGACAGCAAAACCACACAAAACAACTTTTACCCTAAGATGCTGACTCAAGACAAGGAAGAGGGTTAGCATGAGAAAAATGTAACAGAAGAACTTTCAAAACTCATTTTATCTTGTTATTTAAAATATGATCCTAGGATTCAATGTTCAGATTTTATAACCACCTCCATGCAAGTTCATTTAAACAGCAGTTTATAGTTTCATGAAATTTGACATCTCCATGTTTTCTTGCAAAAGAGGCAGACGTGGAATTTGCAGGGTCTTTAGCCATTACTGTGAGGCTCCACAGGAATAAACTGCCAACTTGTAGCATAATAATAATAGTTTTGAAGGTGAGTCCAATGCTCTTGTCATCCATCATTATGCAAAGTGTTTTAAACCAATTAATCTATAAACAGAATCTGTGAAGACTGTATAAACAAAAAACCTCCTTTTTTTTTTAAGCCAGTGTTCTTTAGAGACATATATGCCTGCAGGCTGTGATAAGCTACATAACATCTTGTGAGTGGACACAAGGAGAAAAGAGAAAACACCTCAGTGGAATCCCTAGGAGCCAGAGACACAAAATGGTAACACTGGACAAGACCTAGAAAGCAACACTGTTCCCAAGCTACATGATTCTTCCACCAAATGGCAACATGCTGCCCTCCATCATAAATGGAATTTCCCCAAGCTACAGTTAAGATCAACATCCAACAGAAAGACCAGAGCTATGAACTACTGCAACACTAGTAATTTGTAAAGCTCATGAAAATTAATTTGAAGGATGAAATTAATTATGGGCAACCCAAACATCAGTTAACTTCTGTAAAGAAGACATCAAAGACCTTCATTAGCTTCCTCATTTTCCTTGAAGATTTTAAGAAATCTCTCAGGCAAATAACCCCCATTCAGCATAATACAAATCAGCTTTACTAACACACTCCAATTAAGGGCCGTAAGTTCCCCCAATGACACTTTTGAGTTCAGGCTGTGTTACAAGTGTTGAGCAGACAGAGTAACAGACTGGATCCTGCCAACAGCTCTTGATAACCCAGAGGAGTGGCAAGAAGAGAGATCAACTAATATTAGAGAGTCTAAGAGGAGGAAGAAGAAAAAGCTTACTTCTGATTCAAAGGAGTCTGACATACCCATCTTTTCATACCCCTCTTTTCACTTTCTGCCTCTGATCTGCAGATGAAAGGGAAGTATGTACATAGCAGGAAGGGAAATCCAGAAGTAACAAGAAAAATCTGAATCCATACAAGCAATTGCCTTTACACATCTGTAAGCACTGACCTGAATTAGATGATCCTGCAAGAAACTACTCCATTTTCCGGGCTTAGCAACATACAACAGCAGCTTTAAAAACAAAGTGTTCACTGTGTCATACAGAAAGGGAAAAATAATACTAGATCAGACTCAGAAGAAAAGCTTAACCTGCTTGTGACAGTATGGCCCATGGGCCACAAAGTAAACTTCAGCCCAAAGAAATCAATCTTCTCACTGGGTCTGGGGTTTCGGGATTGGTTACATTTGTAGGGGTTTCTTTTAAATCAAAAAGTTCAGTCATGATAGGGTACTGCGGTGATGTATCCTAGCAGGACAAAGGCTTGCTACACTGCCAATAACACATCAATTGAGAAAACAGACCTTGTTAAAGGAGTAGTGTTTCCCTCTTCACCCAGCGATGCCCTAAAACAATGGAAACAACAGACTGCAACTTGCCAGTGCACCACTCATGGGAGAAAATCCTGCTGTCTCCCTGACAACTTTCAGGACTGCAGTAAATAGCTTCAGAAGACTCTGAATGCACAGGAAGCACATCCTGCAGTCAAATGACTTCAGCTGACAGTCCACCACTTGCAACTGGCAGTACCAATTCTGATAGATACTACTTTGTCTACAAATTAATGGAAAAAATAAGTATTAACATTTGCTTCCAGCTAATTGTCCAGCTCATTTTACATGACACAGGAAGTATTCAGTCTACAGGAAATTACTGTATGACTTTCAAGTTTCCATCAAGTTCTTACCAGTCAAAAAAAGTCAAAAAAAATATAGAAGCTATTTCATCTTGCTAACATTGACTACACAGAAGTTGAGATACAGTCCCACAAGACAGAGCTCTCTATTCCTCATAGTTAGCAGGGAAAGAGAATGTTTCCAAGCTCTCAGAATTTTGCTTCCAGGTGATGTTTGCCCATTGGAATTTGCTTTACTTGAGGATGAAGGTAAGAGTGACAGAGCGACTCGCAATGACTAAATACTCTTTAGAGACATTCTCTTAAGTCTGTGAAATAAAAACATTTTTGCACATTCTACTCTTGTAGGCAGTGATGTTTACACCACCGCACACCCTGTGAAAGGAGAACTACCACAAATAAGGCAGCAAGGGGACACAGAAAAAGACCAGGACAGGCCACGCAGAGAAATGCAGAACAAGGTGCTCTGGGAACAGCATAAGAAATTCTCACCCATCCTTAGAAGACAGAGCAAAAAGGAGAGGTGTTATTTTTAATATGAGTACTTCAATTAATATTTCAACACAACTTAAGTGCTTCTGTCTGATACGCTGGTTTCTTTCTTCCAGTGAGAAGCAAGGGAGAAGTAGAAATATTTCAAAGTCGCAAAAATGTTACTTGATATACTAAAACCCAGAATAAAGTTTGCAATCATGAGTTTTGTGCAGGGTTAGACTTTCAGGTAGACATAGCAATAATTATCCCTGAGACCCAGCTGTCAGACTTTAATGGTATTGCTGCTTAACAGTGGCTGAGGAACTGCCATAAAAAGTGTACATTTGTGCCACTACTGAGAGAAGGATAAAATTATAAAAGCCTGCAAGCAACTATTATACAAACAGGTACAAAGTCTATGGCAGGCTGGTAGGGCTGGGATGCCAGGAACACTTCTATCCTACATGTCAACCCAGTAAATACACAAACCCAAGTAATTTTCCTTTCTTTTTTCCACTTCAGCAGAATTCAGAAAAGCAGGGAAAGGTTGTTTAACCCACAGCTTTCTGGTAAAGTCAGGCAACTGTTATTGCCTTTACAATACAATTTAGACTCTCTAATAACAAGCATAACTTTGGACATAATAAGAGATACCTTCATCACAAAGAAGCATCTCTTCTATGCCAAAACAGAGATTTTCAACTAAAATCTTTGGGACCTAAGAAAAAAAAACCCATCAGTTTTTTTCAAATTCCTACCCCTGGTGGAAGATGACTTTGACCATGCCTTCTTCAGCACAGATACAGAGAAAAAATTATTTAATGGAAAAAAGCATAAACTTTAAAATAAAACTATTTAGCTTATACCTTTAACTTCTTCCAAGACAGAAGATCACACATATGACAGCTCACTGCCTCAAAATTGAAAAAAAAATATTTGGAATGACCATGATGCAACTGTGCACAACAGCTGACAATATGACACCACAAAAAAACCTTTCCTATGAAAAATGAAGTCTTTTATACTTTCCATTGGATTTTCTCTCCCAGTTCTCTTCTCGCTCCTGTCCTTAAACATAACATTCAGTTAATAGACATTTTCACCATTACAGAACTCTGACTAAACATTAAAATAAACTTCCTACTATATAATTTCCAGAGTAAAACCTTTAAAAGGTAGGTACCTTTCAGTCATACATTCTTACATTAAATAAATAAAGAAAACTTGCTAACAGAAAAAGTACAAGCTATCATCCTTCCAGTGGAAAGGATTATTGCTGAATTCACCAAGCATTTGGTTATTTACATACATTGTTCCCATGGTAGAGAATTCCGTGTAGCCAGATTTGACACTGTAGCATATTTTTTCACAAACACCCTCCAACCTTGCATCAAGTTTTCTACACATATCCTGCAAAGAATTTGAAAAAGTGGATGCATGAAGAATTAATTCTTTTCCTTCATTTATGAACATACGACTTCTTTGTCTGTCTTGTCTGTGCTCAAAGAGAGATGTCATAGAAAACACAATTGAAAACTATGTTTCTGATTATAATAAACTCTAAAAAAATTTCTGAGATTGTACTTTTCCTTTGCAACTCTAAATGTTTAAAAGTCAGG
This sequence comes from Entomyzon cyanotis, assembly GCA_024500445.1. Classification (NCBI taxonomy): domain Eukaryota; kingdom Metazoa; phylum Chordata; class Aves; order Passeriformes; family Meliphagidae; genus Entomyzon; species Entomyzon cyanotis. Next base: position 14,488,693 of record JAKEPQ010001027.1, on the reverse strand, counting down.
GAGCAAATAAAAACAAAAAATTAGAATTTCAAACCCATGGCCAAAGTAAAGAGGTTAACAAATACATACAAGCTGAAGATGCTTTTATAGACAGGCATTTCCTGAATTGTTCATTCTCAATACCAAGGCACAGGAGTGGTTCAGGATACTTGAAGGGAAATGGAACAGACCAGACTTTAGTTTAAACCCTGAACTAGCAACACATTTCATAGAGTATCAACTCTGTTCCAGAAGATCCACATAACCTAATAAATGTCACTATAATCTGGTAAATATGGGGTGGGGGGCTGCATTAAAGATAAGTGAGAAGCTACAAAATATACAGAATAACAACATGTAACACCTTACCTTGACAAAAGTTTTCTGGGAGGCTTTCGGCTTTTTCTGTCTTCTCTTGTTCAGACAGAAACATCCAGATACAATGCTATTTCTTTAGCTGTTCTCTCATTAGGACAGCATTACAATCATATATATTGGTTAGTTATCATTCTTCTAAGCATGTCCACACATCTCCAGAATACTGATATTATACACAGTTACACATGGAAAGTGCTGTTAAGTTTAAACAAAAGCTATGTTTTTGACCTGTCACAGATGTTGCTTCTAGATTCTTGCGCAACTCACTGATAACGAAACAAAACAGCAGGATTTTCCCATTTTGTCATAAAATGCGGATTCTTGGAGGACAAAACAAGAAGAAAATGCCATACAAACATACCTCAGATGACAGAGTAAGGAACAGCACTCAAGATTCCATACACGGGTGACAGAAGCCATTCCTAACTCATCACATCTATTTTCAACATGACCCCCATCTGACTTACTGTTAACTTGCAAAACAGAAGGGTAAAGTCAGCATATTTAAACATCATTCTCAAGGTGAAGACTCAAATGTTGAAGGCTAGGGGGTAAGACTTGTATCAGGAAGTACAGCACATTAAGAAAACTGTAATTCTTAAAACACATGGCATAAAGCAGACATTTTCCCTAAAGAGATAGAGGTACCAGTACAAATCAATCATATATGGGCTCCACCACCTTCTCCCTCCCTCCAACAAGCTTTGCCTTTTCATTGCACAGTAAGACATGTACTCTCCATACTTCTGTTGTCTGAAATACTGATTTTTGTTATATGTGCTTAACACCACAGCCTGCTGTCAGCAGAAATCAACACAGAACAGAGCAAGTTGTGCCTTCTGCAAGCCTGCTGCTTCTGAAAATAAGTTGTGACATGCCTCACGTGATTTTTTTTCCTTCTCTTAAACTGGCTTATGTGCAAAATTAGACTGATGTTTAAACAGTGTCAGGCTGTCAGAGGGAGAAAATGACAGTGCTACTGTGACACAAAACATGACAAGGAGAAAGATTAATCACTTACTCGGAAGTGAAAAGTTGAATACAAAACGCATAACCATGTGTCTCAAATTTGTTACAGCAGGTGAAAGTCTGAATGCTGATCCCAAGATATGCTTCATAAATTTCAGTTAAGTGAAAAAATGAGTTTATCATAACAGCAAACACACTTTGAAAACAAAGATGATGGAGTTGAAGGTAAAAGCTCCCTAGTGCAAAAACATTTGCTTCGGGGTTAAAATGCATATACATACACCTGAAACAAGTTAGCTTCCTACTCAGTACTGGCAAAGAATTTCCAAACAGGAAACAATTCCACTGAGAAGGGAGGCGATAAGAACTCAGCTGTAAATAAACCCAAAAAGAGAGCCACGGCCACAATCAAAGTATTTCAACTGTTTATTTTCTATCAACTGTGCTATAGCACAATACACACCTAAAAATGACCTCTATTTCCATCACATTTCCATTTCTCCCTGAAATGCATCCTTCTGTTGGGCACCTTTCAGAATGATTTCTCAGTTTTTGTGCAAGTGGGTCATGCATAAGTTCACTAATTAGACATGTTTGAAGCCTGAAAAGGTTAGTCAGCACTGCTGTTAGTGAATAGGTTAGCAAACTGCTGGGAAAACAGGAAAACTAATTAACATTAAGTGTATTTATAATGATGTGATGAGTGATAACCACAACTTCATGATTAAGGATTTTTAATTCTCCAAGTAAGAGGATATTTTGTTCCTAACTGCAGCACACCTGAATTTCTCCACTGGAGTGAGAGGTATAAAAGCATGGAAATAGCAGATGATTCACTCAAAGGCAATGCAGAAGAAACCAATACAAAAATATTTCCCTTTTTAACAGAAAGTTCCTGCCTCCCTGGCCCAATCACATTTATCAACTTCTTTATGTGCTCTGTAGTTAAACTACTCTCTGAAAAATAGTTCCCTATCAAACCTTTTTCCCTTTCACACATTTCAACCCAATTAAAGACAAGAAAGATTAGTGTGAAAGAGACAGTTAATTTTAGAAAATTTATGCATAGACCCAAATGTGTTTAATTACTTCACTATTTCCCACATGCAGGAAAATCGCTTTTAAGTAGACTGCAAAACAGTGTTTTAAAAAGCAAAAGCTCTGTACTGGATTGCTCCTGTCATTGACATCAAGTGGATAACAAATGAAAATTTAGCTTCTTAAACACTTACTTTATTTTTCATCAGATTTTTAAAGAAAATCACGTACTCAAAATTGTTCACTTATGTGCTTCTCAGGAGGACACTGTAAAACTGTAAGGAGCTTTACAATTGAACTATTTCCTTCTGTCCCTTTCCCTTCTCCCTAGAAACAACACAAACACTGTGCTTGGGATCAAGCAAGAAAAGCCCTAGTTCAGTTAGCCCCTCCATCTATCTCAGAGCCAGTTCCAGAGCCCACAGGAGCCTGGGACAGGAATACAACAGAGGGGCTGAAGAATGCACAGAAGCATTCAGACTTTTACAAAACCAAGACTATGCATATACAAAAGTGTTTAAATACTTTTTTTTTTAATCACTTAGTCCAACCAATGTCCAAAGCACCTAACACAGACTGCTCATTCAGAAAGCCAAGGACAGTAAGACTTAAAATCTGACAGCTTTAGGATCATTCAACAACACTGTTCTTTTCCTAGGAAAGGAAGAAGAAAAAGAGGAAAAGACAAAGAAGACTACACCTGAGCTCAAAGGGAAAACCCAATACTTTTAAATAAGGTTTGTTGTGCAAGAGACTTGAGTATTGGACTTGAAGGCTGTGCATCCATGCTTTAGATTTCCTATGAAACCAAACCTGGGAACGTCAAAATTCATGTTATTTGTACATGGAGAACTCTATGAGTCTTACCAGTTTAATTATCCATTTTCTGACAATTAAAATACATATGCCATATATTCTTGTACCTATAAGCCTACACAAGATCTTAATGTTGCCTCAGCATTGTAAAAAAGAGAAAGAACACCTTAACAGCTGTTTAACACTTAAATAACCAGGTTTAAATTACTGGGAATCAGCAGCTAGAGCATTTGGACACCTGCTTTTCAGCCATGTATCATTAAGACAACAGAAACTCATATTTTATTCAAATCTGTTCCTATCCTTTCTTACCTCACCATTTGCTAGCACCACTTCCAAGCACATTTGCTACCACAAGGTCCCTCAGTTACAACATAGTCCTTAAAGACTTTGGAAGTCCTGCTTTGAACAACTTCTTTCAAATTTACAATTTCCTCTGAATATCAGAATCCACAGTGTGCATTCAAAAATAGTCTGTTTAAAAATCTATGGGGAAAGGAGCATGTGCTGAAGTGCAATGCACAGCATAAGCTGCTGTCCAGAATAATCTACAGCCACTATCCAAAGTCATCAGAAACAAGGGCCAACTGATTGCATGTTGAAATGATATCACGTCAAGGAAATAATTAAATTCACCTTAGATTTTTTCTCCAAATATTTATGCATTTTTCAAAGAAATGTAGTCTACTCAAGTGTCATCCAAAAATCTCCCTTAGTTCAGCTCACTCAGTCCAATTTTTAGCTGGAGCAGAGGCTTTCAATTGAAATATATAGCACAAACTCAAAACAATATGTAATTACACTGCAAGTCACTGCAGACAGAATATCCTTCTCCAAACACTAAAGTTTATCCAGACAGACAAATGAAGAGTTATTGTCTCACTATAAAATCTGGTCAAAAAACCCCAAAAGACAACATTACCTGAAGTATATAAAGTATGTAATCACACTGTTGAGCTGTTAAGTTTATTTACATTCTGCACTGCTGAAAGCCAATGCATGCAGTAAAAACAACTGAACCAAATAAAAATTGTTTAAAGAGCCCTTTGCAATTAACAACTGGGAAGAACACATTGATACCTAATTAACAGAAAAGGCAATTCTTGTACAAGTTCAAAGACATGTCTCTTAGATCCACTACAAAAATCTTTGCTACAGATTTGTCAGTACTAGCCAGCTAACAAAACGCTAGCTACTAGAATTTTTAAAAAGTCTTACATGATTCCAAACTGACAGTTCTTCTTCCTTCCCATGAAAACATTTAATTGCTTAAAATGTTGGTGCGTTCAACACAACGATTAATATTCTACCGCTTAGCTGGCTTTTCAAGCCTTCTTTCACAAAATTTTTTTGGATACACTACATGTACAATAAAATAATTTTAAAATGCAATGCACCATGCCTCTGCCAGAAGTACTATATAATCACTAACGCTGTTAGCTAATGAGTGAAAGGGGCAAGAAGTATGATTCCACTAGCACTAAAATGCCACATACCCGGTTACAAAAGCATGGGAAGAGAACACAGGAGCAGCAATCTTCCAGAGGAAAAAGGAATGGTGGCCCAAGACATTCAAAACCACACAAAACAACAGCACAAGCCTTGCCAGACTCTACACACGCTTTTCCCAAGGGGACTTGATCACATGGTCAGCAGCAGAGCTGATGTAGCCCAAAGACTTACGATGATGAAGCAATATACTCCAGTGCAATCTGTACTCTGCCTTTAGATTTACAAGATGACAAAACCTTGCCACACAATTCAGCACTGCTAATCACTCAGTACCATGCCATTACCAAGCACAGCTCCCACCACCTGCTGCCCAGCGAGAGCTGGAGACCTGGTCACTGTACACTCTGCTGCCCACATCCCAGCTGGGGAGGAAGCAAGGAAAGGACAGAATTCCTCTGCAGTGAAGGTGACAATGCAAAGACAGTGTCCCAGGGGTAGACTGGGCTGGGGTGAGACACCCAAACCCAAACACAGTTCCATGTTAGAGGAACATGAGGCTGGACCCACCTTTTACTATCCAGCATGACCCCATGCACAATGGAACCCACAGCCCTGCAAGCTGTATTTATGGCTGATCTTTTCCACTCACAGTAGATTTTATTAATACAAACGCTCCCAAATTTATTATTTCAAACATTCTCAAATACTGTCTGCCACTTGCAATTCATGCCACTTACGCCTACAATCTTTCATAAAGCACAGGTGACATGGTTTAATAAATCTGTTGTTTGTGAAGTGAAAATAATAATAAAAAATATATGTATATTTAAGAAGTTCCTTATGTGCTCCAGTACTTTGCCAAGTTTTAGAGGAGATTGCCAAAATAAAGCAATCTCAGTTTGGATAAGTAGTTGTTTGCCACTCTGACAGAGCCTCTCAGACTTTGTGTTAGACTTTAATAAAGAAATGGTCTTGTCTGCAATATGCTCATTGAACCAACTGTCCTGTATCTACTTTTCCTGGCAAGACAGCAGCTGGAAACAATGGAATTAACATGGAAAAAGTTAACAGGAATAAAGAAGATGCTTTGTGCATGTGGAAGTTCTCTGGAAAACACGATTCAAAGGGATTTAGCAATGGTAATAGACTACTCAAAGAGACTACAGCTTCTCCATGTTACTAGTTTATACCATAAGGACCATCTTTTTAGCCTTTAGCCTTTTGCTATATAAAAGAGCAGAAAGCAGGTATCTGATGCAAGGAATATCATTTATACAACTAGTAAGATAAACACAAGTATAATACATATACTTCTGAATGTCACACTAAAATGTGTAGGGGCAAGTGTGTATGTAAATGCAATCACACAGAATGAAGAAAGAAATGGAAAATGGTTGCAAGCTAGAGTGAAGTGAAGCCTTTCCAATGAGTAATCTGAGTTTAGCCCATTTAGCTTCTCCAAAAGTTGAGAGCTGATGACATTAACACATTTTCTCAGAACAAACATTTAGACAATGCTTGCTTATCAAACAAGAATCAACACTGAAAAAGCTCACACTAGGCACATCCAAACAGGAAAATAAAATTACCCATTTTAACAAGTGACGGTAGTCAGTCCTTTGTCCAGATTGACACAACCTTTTCCAAACCATAAACCAGGAGTTGCCCAGTAATTGTGTACCTAACAGAATACTGGAGGCAGAGGGGCAGGCAGAAACTGCAAAACAAGCTCTTGGGGTGATAAGATTATGATGCAGAGATGGAAAACACTGAAATCAGTCAATCTGCAAACCACTGTTCCCTAGTCCAGCTAAACAAGTGCGGCTGTTACTATTTCCATAATGCAGCAGCAGTTGGGGGTTTTTGCTTGAGGTTTTTTGCTGTTGGTTTGGCTTTTTCTCTCACTTTTTGGAGAGAGGAATTTGGGGAGACAGGACATTGAGGAAGCTAACTGTACGTTATCAGCCCATATGTTGGTTTCTAGGTAGAGACAACCAACCAAAAAGGCTGATTTTTTTTCTTCGTCAGTTGGTTGGTTTTGGTGGGGGCTCTCTGTTTGTTAGGGGGGTTTTGGTAGCTTTTTGTTTGTTTATTTAAGAGGGTCAGGAGATGGTTTACTCTCTCCTTCATGTTTTTTTTTAACCTGTCAACTCAAACATATTTTTGGTAAATTCTCAGAATTGATTGGCAGCTAATAGCATCCTATTTCATTATACCATAGCTTTCCTAGATCTGATTCTGTTGGCACTTATGTCAATCACTTTTCAAATCCTGCCTTTATCCCTCATGATAAAAACCTTAGATGCCTCCGCCTAACACAAGAAAATCTAAGAGACAAAGAAAGGATCTGCTGTCATCCCTAAATAGTAAGGATAGTCCATTCACTACCCTCTCCAAACAAGGCCAAGTTCTGCATCTTGCTCCTAATTTCCCAGAGAAAATATAATAAATTAGGTCAGATGGGAAAGGTAACATCCAGTCCTGACAATTACAACAAGTAACAGAACGTAAAGACCACAGAAGGCTAAAAGATGCTTTTGTTTTTCTTGGCACATAAACAGTCTAGGAATTCTCTTTACAAATGTCTGCACCTACAGAACAATGTACTAGAAATAAGCAGTTGGCCAGTTTTAACAGATAGTTCAATTTTCTCTGCATCAGATAGAGTCAATAGCGTGTCTTCCATTAACTGGATGAAACTATTTTCCACTTCTTGAAACTCTACTCAAGAAAAATTCACAAGGCAACTAAGATACTGTTTATAACGTGTTCACAGTACAAGTCTGGGTTTGGGTTTGTTTTTTTTCTTTCCTAAGAGTAATGAACATACTGGGGAAAAAGCCAAGTACTGGAAGTCCCAATAACACCCACTGTTTATAATGCAATCAAATGTTAACACAAGATAAAAATACTTCAAGTGCTGTTTGTTATTCTTCTTCAATTCTATCCTATATGACTTGAAGAGATTTAAACTATATTTATATTCTCAGCTATCCTCCACACAGTGGCTAGTGTTACTAAGTAGACAGCCAACAGCAAAAGGAATAGTTGGAAGTATTTACTCATGTGTTTTACGTTGAGTTGGGACAATTTCAAAATTTCACTTTTGAAGTAATAAATAAGCCAGAAGAAACCACTTCTTACATGAATTTCTGACAGTTCCACCACATATGTCTTTTTCTGTACTAATACAGGGATACAGGTGCACATGTAGGTCTAAACAGTGTGCCATACTTTGCCTACCAGGAAGCTGGACAGAGTCATCCTCAACTTTCCTCTTCTCCTATTAGGTTACCAGCCAGGTAGGTCTGCTACAATATTTGTGCACATTAACTTTCAAGCTCAGTTCTATTACCAGAATACAGTTAATTAAAGCAGAAAAGCAGGCAGCCCACAAACACCTGATGGCGAATGTTTATAATGATACAGAGCATTCTAAACTTTTTGCTATAACTCTCCCAATGCCTGCTGACACATATGTACAAGTTTGGATTTTTGAAACAGTCATTGATCAATTAAGTATCACAGCACAAGGACAATCTTTTCAGTCTGCCCACAATCTCTATTTCCAGGCCTTGTACTGGCTTTTCAGACCGCCAAACTGTGGAATTATTCATATCCTCATTAGCTTTAATGAAGAAAAGCTGAGGTTCCAACTGCTGCAATTATCAAGTTTTCCTCCCCTATATGTGACCAATCATCAAGTTTTCTAAACTTTGAAGCAGCACAGCTAATCAGTGCAACTACAAAACCCTTTCTCCTGCAGCACAGTATTTCTCCACATCATTTTTTTTTTGGTCCAAGGAAGTGAAAACCAAGTCTTCTGCAATATTTTTGACTTCATTAAATAGAGCTTCTTGGTTGCCAAACTACATTTGGTTGAAGCAGCATATAGATTTTTTTTTTTTTTTTTTTTTTTTTTAAAGCCCACACACCAATCCTAAAACCTCCTTTAAGAGCCAAATCTGCAGGCAGGATAAGAGGCACTGCCCAACAGACACCCTCTTCCGGGGGAGCAGAGAGGACTTCAAGCAAGCTGGGTACAAGAGTAACAGCCCAGAGCAGGAAGGCATAGGAAGTGGTATAGGACAGTTCTTATTACATATTCAATTACAATTTCTAAGTCAAAATTATTATATAAATTATTCACATATTACCTGCCTTCCAAGAAACAAATGAAATCTCCTTGATCAGAGGACAGTTGCAAAAATTAGACGCTGAAATAGAGCAAAATCTCCAAAACCTGTGAGCTACTACAGCAAAGTCCAGTTCAACAAAGCAGTGCAATCAAAGGAGCGAAAGATGGTCCTAATTTCTCAAGGACATCTATTGTCCAATTCTAGTGTATTATTGCTTAGCAATACACTTTGAAACTGAAGTTCTTCTGGTAGTGGTTCCAAGCAAAGAACAGGAGCCTCAACTCCCTACATACCACTGTAGCATGACCACTTCATAAATGCTATCAGCAACACCTTCCCCTACCCAGAACTGCTGCCTCTCACCACTTCTGGCAAAAACAGAGCCCACAAAAGGAATTAATTTGGAAAACTGTTCTGGGTAAAACCAACGAAGTTTTGTGTTTGTGTCAAATTAGTTTAAATGCAAAACTGCTCCTGTACAGTTCAGAGGGCAAGAGCAGCAGGGCTGGGTGGGGACAGCCAACACCAACACCATCTCTTTGAAAGCAAATGCACATTTAGGCTGGGCTGGCTCAAGGCTGCCACCAAATCACAAAACCACAAACCACCAAACCACAACTACGGCCACAGTTAACCCTAAGAAACATTCACTGTCCCTGAGTAGCCCTTCTGGAAGCAGAGCCTTCAGATAGTGAAGTAAAAGCTCCTTTTCCAGAGACAAAGGCAACCTAAACAGGGTATGCGAGCACAGCTGTATGCAGCTGCTGCCATCTTCACTTCTGCATGAGAAGACCAGGACAGCATTCTAAAATGGTTATTGGGAAATGGGAACATGACTCATTTATGTAAGATGTAAAGAGACCATATATAGCTACAAGTCTTTTGCTGTATCTCAGGCTAGCTTTGTGGGGGCTGGAAGGAGCAGGGAAGGTTTTTGAGGAACAGATTCTGAACACAAAAATGTACCTTTGTAGGCTCTCATTTTCACAAAAAACCAAACCTTATAGGGGAAAAAAAAAAAATCTTTGCCTACTTTGTATTTGATTTCTTAGATTAATAACTACTGTCTCCAAATTAATTTACTTTTCCACATTATGTTTATACACAAGATTCAATAGAATTCTAGCTATGAAGGTGTTATTTAGCCACTAAGTGAATGCTGCTACTATACAGAATAACAAAATAGAAGCTGTCGTCTAAAAGGAGAAATTAAAATCCTTCACTCCTTTATTCAATAGTTACTGTAACCAGTTTGCAAGGAGGAGGCATAGAAATAAGAACCACAGTTCTATACAAGGATTACAAATAAAACCAGTGGGTAGTTTTAGCTTCATATACGATCTGGTAACTTGAAAACTAAATACACCACACACAGTGATCAAAGCTCCTTACACAATACATTTCATATATACTTTCAGCAGTTTAACGTCACAAAGGGACAGCAAAGTATCTTAAGACACCTAGTTCCTGTTGCTGCATTGTTTGTCCATCTCACTATCATTACTCTATACTGACCCACAGGAACTTCTTGATCATACACATTTTTTCCTTGAGGCTTTGACTGCTACAGGGAGATATTAGATATAAAGGAAAGTTTTGGAAAAACCTTCCTTAAAGGCTGAACATAAAACGATGTAAGAAACATGTCATCTAAGAAAAACTTTCAGAAGTGTTAATATAAAATGCATTAGCACCATATGAAAGACTCCTCAGATTTTAAACACGTAGAATATTAAGATCAGGAAAATCTCAGTACTCTGAAATTCAGTTCTTTGATTTCTTATCAGTCAGTAATCTTTGTGTAGTCCCAGGAAGGCAAGCAATCGTAACTTGAAAGTGCCACTGGGTCAACCTAAACCTAGCAGCTTAAGCTTAGGACCTCAATCAACAGCAAATGAGGACATTTCTCCAGCAAAAGAAGAGCAAGTCTTCATCTTCTCTAATAGAAGTTCTTCCAAGGAAATGATTAGCAACTTGATTACATTAACTTGATTGCATGATCTACTGTGGTGTATTTTATTATCCTCTTGAGAATTACACTGTAAAGTTAAAAATGCATTGGAAAAGATGTACCTTAAAAAAAACAACTAATTACTATAATTACTATAGCCTGTTAAATAATCACATAAGGGTAGAACTTGAGTTCATCAACAAGTTAGCTCTTATTTTGTTTGAAAAAGCAAAGACATGAAATTGCTTTGTCAGGAAGAGAGTAACCCAAAAAAACCCTATGGACTGAAAACTATCTGGTTTTAATTAGTAAGAAATCACACACCACATGAAGAAATGCAACTTTGCAAGAACAGTGCCATAAGGGCACACACCATTTGAATGCTGTTCTAGGAAACCACATAATGCACATCTGCACTTGGCTAGCTATTCATGCATTTTTATCTTGCATTTTTGACTATTGCTTGTCTTCAACTCAATTTTCAACAAACAGTAACAGAAATAGCATCCACAAATGAAGCCTTCAACCAAGGTGAAAATACATCTACTTCATTTTTCAGAACTACCCTTTGCCATATATTGTTTGCAACTGACATTCTATGTCATTTTTCTAACATAAATATAATTTCAAACATATGGGAAGAAAAGGCTATATTTTATTCAACTACAGTTATCAAGCATGTCTTTATCAAATGTTTTTATCCTAAGGTTTCTTCTGGCACAAGAAGCCAGGAAGAGTCTTGAACTGAACAAGCTAAAGGTAGCCTAGATGCCCCAAAGCTTTTCCTCCAGTTCCAGCATTCCCTCCCGAAGAGAGAACAGTACAAGACAACCCCTCAAAAGCTTGCATTTCTGCAGCTGCTCTCTGGCCACAGAGCCTGACTTAAGGAAACAGCTGCACTCACAATGCTCAGCCTGGTCCTCCTCCATGAACCTGGACTTCTGATAGCCAGAAAGGTCTGTCCTCTGTGAACTCAGTCCACCACCTACTGTACCAGCTATTCTGGAGATAGGTCCTTCACTGCAGCCCCTGTCCTCAGCAAAGGTAATGGTAAGCACACTCAAACCATTTTTAACATCTTCTTTGCTCTTCACATCTTTTCTTTCACACTTGTCCAAAATGCTTCCAACAACAGATAAATTCCAAGGATTCTTCAGATTTGGGTATCCCATGTTGATTCTCAAATCTGAGAGATTTGCAAAATCTCTCTTATTTTCAGACAATACAGTAAAGTCCTGAAATCTGAAAACCCTTCATACCTGAGGAAAATATAATTGAGTTTCCTTCTTTCAAATAGCCACTTTCGGTTATATGAATAGACTGTTCTACCACTAGAAAATAAGAGCTGGAGCATGAGCCAAACCCCAGCAGAAAAAAAGTTAGACACTCAAAGATGTATGTACAGGGAAAAGCATCATCCACTGTTGAACAGCAGAAGTGAATTTAAGAAAGTGTCTGGCATCCTTTTGTGGATGGTTTTCCTACACAAACCTGAAGTTAGAATAGCCTTCACACACTTCAGAACACCTGCTGCCCAAAAACATTAGCATGTTTTCCAAAAGCTTTTCTTATTCTTGCTTCTCAAGCCTTTGACTTCTGGATTAACTGGCATCCCTTGTAACAGGAAAGGAAACTTCAAAAACAAGGATGCCATTAAATGTCTGAAAAGAGTCTGGAGTAAAAAAGCCAGGACTGGATGACTGGCACTACAGCAATGAGAAAACAGCTCTAAATAGCTTCATCAGAATTTGAAGAAAAAAAGAAAGGCACCAAACCCCTAAAGGAACTGCTATATGTGAAGCCATTATTGAATGAAATCAGTAAAAGGGCTTGTAGAAGGTGGCAGCACAGCAAACATATTCTCATTCTAGAAAGTTCAGAATATTTTACCATTTCATCATTTTTTCTAACTAGACTACTTACTCCTGGACGTCAATTCTTACATTTTCCTGACTGCATATTTTTATTTAAGGATTTTTTTAACTTTTTTTTGCTAATTAGCTGAACTTTAACTACATAGAGGCAACATTATATCTTGACCCTTAAATGTGTAATTCTATTTTTTTTTTTACTGAAGTTCTTGAACTATTGTTCCATCTGTCTTTAAAGAAAGGGAAGAAAACTAAAATCCCTCAAGACTTGAGCCTCCAAATTACTCTAACTCAATTTTGCTATTAACACCATTGTCAAAGAATAAGAGGATGAACAGGAAGGCATCATTACTGAACATAATTATAGAATCATTTAGGTTGGAAAATACCCTTAAGACAACAGAATCCAAGCATTAATCCAGCACTGTTAAGTCCACCACTAAACCATGTTCTGTAAATGCCACATCTACATACCTTTTAAATACCTTCAGGGATGGTAACTCAACCTCTTCCATGGGCAGCCTGTTCCAATGCTTGACAACCCTCTTTGTGAAGCAATTTTTCCTAATACCCAATCGAACCTTCCCTGGTGCAACTTGAGGCTATTTCTGATTGTCCTATCGCTTGTTACCTGGGAGAAGACATTGACCCACCCTACTATAAGCTCCTTTCAAGTAGGTATAGAGAGAGAAGAGGTCTCCCCTGAACCTCCCTTTCTTCAGGTTAAACACCCTCCATAAAACTTGTAAGCAGGTTATGAACACAGTCAGTGTGTTCTGGTTCTTTGAAAATACTTCTGAACTCTCAAAAAGATGGAAGGTGTGCTCTCTTTTCTACACCTTCTCAGAAGATATTTACTGTACAACAGGTATATCCAAGGTCCATATGTCTCCATCGCTATCGCCTTTCACACACATCAGCCTCTCCACACCCCAAACAAGGAACTAACTCACACTTACTTGGCACTTTCAATAGAAGGCTACTATTCTTCAGCCACCAAGCTGCCTCCTGAGCTGAAGTATGGAGCCAGTGTACCTCCCTGCCTTTTGAAGTTACATTAGGGCAGACTGTCTGTTAGACCCCACATTCCATATACCAACAAGTTAGCACATGTGTGCCACGTTCTGTGTCTGCATTTTTCAAGGCAATTTACATGGTATTTTCTTCAAACATGTCAACTGTGCCTTAAATAAAATAAGGGTTCATTTCTCAAACCTGCACACAAGAATTGAATTGGTTTTAATACTTGTAGGAGGTATTTGCTTTCACAATAGCAGTGGTATTAGGCATCTCACTAGTACACCATCCCCATTACGAGTGGAGAGCTCCAAAACACAAATCCCAAACTGTCTGCAACTGCTGATGTGTGAGATTTCTCCCAGTGTTTCAAAACTTTGAACAAGCTTTAACTTTCTGGAGAGAAGAGGATTTAGAAGAACAGAACTTGATGCAGGAGTTGTGTACCAATCTAAAGTAAGGAAAGCTTACTACACTGAAGCAGTTTCCCAAAACTGCACCAAGACCAACATCAATTCATCAGGCCAGAACACAGTCCCTTCTGAAAAGTAATGAAATACCAATACAAAACTTCTCCTTCACCACTGTCTTAAACAATGTATATAACAGTAAGTGTTTAATTCCTTGTACTGAAAGAGTCTCTGGAGTACCAACTGTAAAATGGAACAAAAACCCCTTTCTCCATCCATATGCAATCTCAACAGGACATGTGATATAAAAGTATCATATGTAGTTTGGGTTGCCAAGGACCTTTAAAGGTCATCTAGGCCAACCCTGCTGCCACAGGCAGGGACATCTTCAGCTCCATCAGGTCACCCAAAAACCCATTTAACCTGACACTGAATGTTTCCAGGGATGGTGCATCTCCTGCCTCTCTGAACAGTCTGCTCTACTATTTCACCACCTTCATTGTAAAAACTTTCTTCAGTCTCATCTAGTCTAAATTGGCCTTCTTTCAGTTTAAAACCATCACCTCTTGTCCTACTGTAACAGGCCCTGCTAAAAAGTTTGTTCCCATTTTTCTTACAGGCCCCCTTTCCAGGACTGAAAGGTTGCAATGAGTCTTCCCAGAGACTTCTTTTCTCCAGACTGAACAAACCAAATTCTCTCAGCTTCCTAAACATAATATAATTAAACCACTGTGTGAAAGTATGTAAGAGCACAGCTTACTTTACAGCAAGACAACCCACCAAATTATCTTACCACAACAAGGCTACAGTATTTTCACAATGCATATTATTCCCCTGGTAAACATTAACATGTGTGTGCTTAAAGGCACTTAAGCATCAACACGTGTACACAGAATTCCAAGTATTTGTCCCATCAATGAAAATCACTAAGAAGAAGTAACTCTTCCACCAGGTTATGCTTACACAAAGAGATACGAAGCTTCTTTTCATCAGCACATTTGAATGTTCATTCAGTTCACTGTGGCCAGATGCACTTAGAATGACCT
Source organism: Entomyzon cyanotis (assembly GCA_024500445.1). Classification (NCBI taxonomy): domain Eukaryota; kingdom Metazoa; phylum Chordata; class Aves; order Passeriformes; family Meliphagidae; genus Entomyzon; species Entomyzon cyanotis. Next base: position 14,473,627 of record JAKEPQ010001027.1, on the reverse strand, counting down.
CTCTCCCTCCATCCCTCTCATTGTACAAGGAACAGAAACCAGACAGCTTCACTTGTCAGATCACCAATTAGCTACAGTACTTAGTGCCCAGATGACAAAACACATTTTCAGGTCAAGAGAAAGTGTCATGGCTGTACAGCTGAATACTCCCCAAAAACTAAGTGACTCAGGTCCCAAACTTTCTGCCTTGCTCTATGTTTTTAATACTCTTTGAAAAGCCAAAATACAAATCAGATAGAGGGATCAAAAGAAAACCAAAGTAGAAAAGCACAAGTTTCAGATTTATATATCTCTTAAAAGAGGATTTTAACTCCAAAACCCTCCCTTTTACATTTAAATAGACAATCTTATTCCAAAACTATCAGGAATTTTTTTAATGTCACAGATCCACTGACACAGTTATTTAACTTATCTTTATCTGGAAAAAGTAATGGAATACTTATCACAAATGGAAAAAATATGATGGTTACAGATGTTAAGAGAAAGAGTTCACAGTTCAGAATGTTCAAACACAAACATTACACTGGAAAAAACTAAAACTGTGGAGTCCATCTCGTAAGAACCTTCATGCCTACACAATACAGTCAAAGTAGGTAGAGCTGAAATAAGTAACCCTTGCAAGATGTTCCAAGATAACTATTTTAAGAAAAATTACATTATGCAGCAGTAAATATGTAAAAGTTTATAAATTCTTCTAGGGTAAACAGAAGGTTAACTTATGTATACGGGCACCATGTTATGACTCTAAATCTATAAAACTGAATTTTCTTTAATAACCTAGCAACATCTGACCAGGTGTCTGTTCTTAAAGCTATGAACTTATCTTGAAGCACATTGCTAGACCTGACGTTTATTACAAGAATGTTTCCAGTAACCAGGAGCACATGATAGTGTAATTGCACACCCTGGAATGTAATACCACGCTTAAAAAATGGTTATTTTAATGATTACGTTAATGAGTTCTGAACTTCCAACCCATGTGCATACAGTTTCATAATTACACAGCTTGAAATCCTCATCAGCAAATCCAAATGCTCCTGAAATCCAAATCATTTTATAATCTTGAATAATGCATGGCACCTCTGCAGCAAGAAATTAAAACAAATTTCATAAAAATGCAAAGCTTCATAATCTGTATTCTAAAAGACACTGCATTACTGAAATAAAGTGTTGCTTAGTAAGTACTAACGATGGTGATTTTTTTGCCCCCTCCCCCTGGTACTCACAGTTCAGATCCCACTTCAAAAATAAACAGACCAACTCCTACCAAAATATCCTTTTATATATATGTATGTATATGGTGGCTCACAGCATACCCTACTAAACAAGAGTGAAATCAGACATCTGTTTCTTAAACTGGTTCAAAATGGCATGAAACTTTTTCTTCCTGAAAAGTGTGATAACGTTTTTTAAAAAAATAGGCTACAGCTTGACTAGTTTGCATATTATTTTGTCAGTAGCAAAAAACAAAACTCCAACTTAGTTCATTGAAAGGCCAGCAAATCAAGGACTACGGTTTCTCTGTAAGAATGGCCCCATCCCCAATGCCTTTTTTTGTTTGACTTTAAACTGTTGGTAAACCCTAGATGAAGTTAGTGGACATTCTTAGCAAGCATCGGTGCTGTCCTTTTGAATAAGTCAAAAAGCCTGGTGAAGATGACAGGAAAAGCCATCATTACAATCAATGGGAAATCATAGAATTGTTTTGGTTGGAAGGGGAGCATAAAGATCACTCAGTTCCACCTCCCTGCCATGGGCTGGGACTCCACGCACGAGATCAGGATATGCTCAGAGCCCCACCCAGCCTGGCCTTGAACACTTCCGGGAATGTGCATCCACAGCTTCTCTGGGCAACCTGTTCCAGTGCCTCACCATCCTCACACTGAAGAATTTGTTCCTGATAGCTCATTTTTCTCCCCTTTTAGTTCAGAAATCTTCCCCCTTGTCCTAACACTACCTGCTCATGTAAAAATTCCCTCTCCCTCATTTTTATAAGACCTTTTAGGCACTGGAAGGCTGCTAAGAGGTCTCCCTGGAGCCTTGTCCAGGCTGAATAATCCCAACTCTCTCACCCTGTGTTCATAGAAGAGGTGCTCCTTCCCTCAAATCAACTTTGTGGCTCTCCTCTGGACCCTCTCCAATAGGTCCACATCTGTCTTGTGCTGAGGAATCCTGACCTGAACTCAGTATTCCAGGTGGGGTCTCATGAGAGCAGAGTAGAAAAGGAGAGACACCTCCCCTAGCCTGCTTCCTTTGCTGCAGCCCAAAAGGATAGATACTCTGTTTTGTTCCTGGATTTTCTAGTGTCTCACATGTCCATACTTTAATGTGCTAACAAGAGTAAAGGTAGTATTTAAAATACACCCTTTCTAATACTTCCTTTCCTTCTAGACACAGGATGTATAGCTAACCATCAGATATCTGAAGAGCTTCTACTGGGGACTCCCTTGACAGAACAGAAACGGCATGGAGCTTTTATTCACCATTCTGTTTTGTCTTTATAACTTCATCACTCAGAACTAGATATGAATATTTAAGAAAACAAATACTGTCAGCAATAACAATTTCATATCCTAATAATTCTGATTATTGGAAACAACAGCTGAAACCTATTACAAAGAATTTACACAAGGAAGAGAGTACTCCAGATGTAATGAAGATGATAATACCATATTATGCTTTTGGAGGTTGTAAACGTGCTATTCAAAATAGAAGTTAAATCCATTTTAATTTCTACAGTTTAGTGTTTGAAAGAAGAATGCATTATTCGTTACCCTTTTGCTAATAAAATTAAGATTTCTGGGCATCTGTAGGATCTCATTACTGAAACCACAAAATACAAATACAAAACCGAGGCAGCAAGATCTGCAAACAGCTACACATGTTCTGGCAGAGATACTAACCACAACCTTAAAATTATAAGAAGGGGGGGAAAAAACCCAACCCCCAAAAAAATACATTAAAACCAAATCAAAGAACAGCAACCATTACATACAAGTTTTGCCAAATTTCTGCAACTTCATTTTCCTCATCTTGATCACAGCAAGCTTTTTGATCTACTAATCCCTCGGTTTACCTCATTAGCAGCATGGAACTAAACATCAAAATTTGCTGCCTCTGGACACCAGTTTTTCCAAAAAGGCATTCAAATTTACAGAAGTGTAACCACGACTCTGCCAGAAGCACTAAATGTCAGAAGTTTGAAGCGGGTACTTGCTGCAGCCAGTTCAACAGTCAGCAAAAGCACACACATTAGAACAATAACTGGGCCATGGTATTATCCAACTAATGTCATAAAACTTTGTGTCAAAGCCCTAGTCCAGAGCAGTATTAACCACCTTACAAGGAAGAAAAGCTGTAGTTTCTTCTTCTTTGATACATGCCTTTTTGATGCAGATTTTCTCAAAGACATAGAGCACCTAAGTTATAACACACCATTTTAAACTATCCTGTGTCCATTGCACACTTCCAATGTTACCTTCATGTTACATGAAACTAACATCATTAAACTGCTTTCTGTGCTACCAGACACCTCTCTCACATTCTTATTAAAAAAGGAATTTTTTTAAACTTCTCCAGGGGAAACTTGCCCAGTATGCAATAACTTGTAGCGGAGTACACAGAAAAAAAACCACTGCAGCATATAGTTCAATAGGTAAAAATTCTCAGCTGTAATGAAGTCTCACATCTCTTCCTGTTTTTCCCAAACAAGTATAATACTCTATTGTACAACAAACTGAAGAATAAAAAACCTCTATTCTGCACCCCAGTTATCAGAAAGTTACAAAACCCTAGAGAGCTCAATTACACAGAAGTCTAGAGTTCGAACAGTGTTTCTCTAACTTAAGTATGCATTACTTGCATGGATCATATATTTGAGAATCAAGCCATACAACAAAAAAGCTGTAAAGCATGACATTTTCAGGCTCTGCTGACACACTGGGAGGTAACATAAACCAGCATTGAGGCCTCAGCCATGGATTTGCAGGGGAAGCTTTCAAAGCAGCAATGCTGTAATTCTGCATGAGGATAAACTGTCTCAGAATTCCCCAGCCCTTTATTAATTTTTCAAACTATTTCTGTCCCCTAGCCCCCTTCTCACTCTGACTTCATTTTGCTGTTTTTCAACTTGATGTACAAATTTTCCTTATCACCTCATACTCTTGAGTCATGGCTTCTACACTTACCTAAGGGTTAGTTTGGCTCTGATTCACTTCTCTATTTCATGAGGAATTTGATGGTTGAAGAGAATAGTAACTGATCAAAGGTAGAATTAACTTCTTGTAACATAATTTAAATACAAATACACATTGCATATCAGAGTGTGCCATCACTTTCACAGTCAAAATGACAGCCCTGAAGGTCTACAGAGAAAACTCAGGTCAGAAAATAACTGCTCTACAGGTGCTAAACCAAGCCAGCCATTACTCCCAGTGACTAAACCTGCCTGCAAACAGAAAAATTCCAAATCCACTGACAGAAAACATGTCTGTCAGCACGTCTTTCTACCTGGAAAAATATTTCTTTTGTATAATTACATCAGTCTTGAAGTTCACATCTGCTTCATTTTTACTGCTGTGTTGAAACAACTTTTCCAAACCAGCCTCACACTCGCAAAACCCTCACTGAAATTAAAGCTACTTGCAAAGACCTCTGGCTGAAGTAGGGCTTCAAAGAGTTATTTAGCATCTGTGACAAAAAGCTTCAGTGAGATCTTGAGCTTCTTATGAGGAACATGCACAGGTCCAACAGCCATTCTGAACAACCAGCAGCTGATTTCTCTAGCATTTGGGGACCATCCAGGAGACATGTTTTCTCAATATTGCATTTCTGCTGCTAGTGAACTGAGAAGAAAGAATTCATTGATTTTCCTACTTAGTATTTCATTAAATGCTTAGCTCAAATAGATATCTGAACAGCACTTAATTCATACCATTTACTTGATACCATCATTAGAAACACTTAAATGACAGTTGCAGTCACTACAAATCTTGAAACAGCATCACTATTTCAGCATTTCACTGACATTACTTTGTGTCCTTCAAAAGCTTCTGCTGCTGTTAAAAACACTGCTCATCTATATTTAACAAAGGAGAAGCCCAAGCAAAAACTAATTTCAAAGATCATTTCGGTATCCTGCTATTTCAGTGTCAGCACAATGCCCACCACAATGACTTCTTTTTTTTATTCCTTCCACTCCTAAAAAAACCTCCCCACACCACAAAACACCTCCCACCATTAGCAGTCAAGCTGTCAACAAACAAGTCTGGAGAGGTTAAACCCACATCACCTCCTAGCACGACATGCCTAATCTTTTGCCAGCAGCACTCATCAGAAAATGTATCTTTACAAAAAATGTTCAGCAACTTTGTTGGCCCAACTATAGCTACTGCATTACTGCCCCTGCAAACACAGTCTTAACAAAACAACACCCAAGATATCCATAAAAACCAAAAAGTACCAAGCAACAACAACAAAAAGACACAAAGGCAAACAAACAGGTTAAAAAAAAAAAAAAAAAACAAAAAAACAAAATCAAAACAAACCAAAAGAAAAACCCAGCACCCTGATCACAGCAGACCACCATCTGCTATTTCAGAAGGGCTCTGCTGAAAAGGCATACCTGCAAACATGTTTCGCTTGTATTTAATCCTGTCAAAATATGAACACATATATACATACAAAGTTTGATAGAAAGTGTATTTTCCCTGTAGCATTCTATATTTATTCAGAGAGCAGAACTGTTCTGATCTAGGGAGCTTGTTGTCCCATAAGCTAAGTAAGTTTTAACTTAACACAGGCCTTCATTACATCCTCTTAGCCTCCCCCCAGGTGTTTGTGAGTATTTGAAAACATGATTCCATATTAAAATCAGAGGGAAGTCTAGATGGGTACATTAAGTTAAGACATGTGCCGAGCACATGGCTCCATGTACACAATGGTGTAAAGGGAAACATTTTGTACTACATCTTTTTCACAGCAAAGAAATTTTCTCAGAACACTTCCTTGTTCAAGAAGTCATTTCAAGTTGGAGATCTGTTAAGAACAGTAGAGAAAGAGGACTCAATTTATAGCCTCAGCATTCAAATCAGACAATTTAAATAGCATCATCTTATTCGACCGACAGAATTTGGGGATTTTAATTAATTCATCATTCAAATTATCAGGACATGAACCAATTGCTGGATAACTCACTGAAAATGAACTATTTTAAAGCTATTCTATAAAACTATGTCAACTAGCTTTGACATCCAGTTCAGGCCACAGATTATTGCTGAGGCAACAGCAGCAAGAGGGAATCTCATCCAACAGAATTTCCAAAGCATTTTCACATGACACATTACCAAGCACATGTAATACTAATTTAGATCTGTTTTATAGGCAATTATAAAATGCCACTCTGTCCAGCATGCATAACTGTGTAGTTGACAGCTCTTAATATCATCCACTGTGCTGCCTATTTGCTGAACTTTGATTTAGTTGGAGTTCAAGAGGATGCCATGAAGTTAATGTAAGCAGAACTCAAAACCACTGCTACTCCCAGTGATGGGCATTATGCATCCCAGTGCCATTATTTCAGGGCTGGAAACTGACCATTTATTCCATTTTGTAGTTCTCACTCAATTGTTCACTAACTCACCACAGCACTTGCTGCTTACCTCATGAGTAGTTGCCCCTCCTTAACAGTCTATTGTTAAGGACTGTCAAAAAGCTTTTGAAATTCCAAATAAATTATATCTGATAGCTCTCTCACTGTTTTGTTGTCACAGTGAAAGAATTCAATAGATTAGCAAGGACATTTTCCTCCGAAGAAACTGTGCTAATTTACTGCTATCAAAGTGTGATCTAGAGCAGATTATCTCTTAAAAAAGCATCAGCGTTTCCTCTGCTACTGAAGAAGAGCTTAATGGTCAGCAGTGCCAAACACACCTTTGGTTAAAGGCACTGAGGTTAAGTGCAAGGCCTATTTTTATAGAAAGTGACTGATTTAATGTGAAACTACATCACTGGCTTGGATGCACAGGAAAGGATGACAAGGACAAGGGAGCCACAAAGCTGTGGCCTATTCACTTATCACACATACAGATAATCATAACCAAAGACAAGCAGAGCACAGATAAATGTACCAAAAATTCCTTCATCTATTCAGGGACTTTAAACACCAAGTAAGATAGCAGGTCAATTCAACCCCTGAATATCTCCTCCCCTTTTTTGCAGAGCTTAAAGATCCCCTAGTTGAGATTCTCAGTGGGAAATAAAACTGGTGAAGGCTCAAAGACTAACAGGCAACAGTAAAGCTATCAAAACTATTTGTAAGCCTTTTATGGGGCTGGTTCTTTGATATCAGATCATATCAAACTTTGTAAGTAGGTAGTATGGACAGCTCCTTACACACGCTATGGCCCAATTCCACTCTCAAATGAAAGAAGTCTTCAGCCTCTCAGACCAGAAGATCCCTTACATCACTCTCCCTTAGTTTAATGGAAAAAATCTGATTTTTCACTGTAGCTGCTGCTGTTCACCAAGTCTCTTATCCCTGTTTCACTAAAGCCACTCTGAAGAGGACAACATGATAGTGATACATCACATGTAATTGAAGCATCACAGGAAGAGAAATTAAGGAGTTTGCTGTATTCTTAAACCACCCCAGACCACTTCAAACAGTTTCCCAGCAAGTTTTCCCCAAGGCAGCCTCAGAGTCTCACCGAGCACTGTTGTAACTGAGGAAGCTTAGACCTACAGCTGTGTGTGAACTAGCAGCTTCATCAGCTACACATATTCCATCAGTTACAGCCACCAATGTGATACAGTAAAAACTCTGGTCACAAGTTAAAAATTGGATGGCATATCAAATATACTGCACACTGACACTCATATTTGGACATTCCTCTATCAGTACTCCAAATAGAGAAAATCCTGGGTGAATGTGTTAATTTTCATTAACTGATGAGACCAGTAACGCACGTCCCCTTGATGTAATATCTTATTTTATGACATCTTATGCTCATGGTCTTATCCTTTATACACAGCTGTTCAATTTCAGAATTCAGTCCTGTCTCCAAACATTCCTGGGGAAAAAAAGTCTTGAAGTGTTTCAAGTATATTTTCAGTAAATATGGACATGCAAGAAACACAAATATGATAAAAAGAACATATAACAAATAGAGCACCATTGTTTTTAAGAATTCCCACACAAACCACCCTAAAATGACATTGAAGTACACCCTAAACAATTTTCTAAGATACAGAGAAGCAGCATCCCATTAATCATACACAAAATGTTCTGCTTTGTATTAAGTCATTGAAGAATCAACACAGCATACAAAACTAGCAATTCTGCCCGCAATATACTAAATTATTTTTTAAGTCATCAAGCATATGGCACTTTAAATAGACAAAGCTATTTGTCTAAAAGCACAGGCATATCCCAGATTTGGATCTTCAGTTTCAAGCCATTAGATTTTTTTCCTCTGATTTTATGAATTAAAAAAGATAGATAAAAGCAGCAAAGTTTTATAAAAAATACCCCTCCTCCTCTATGCTGAAATAAGTCACCAGTAGGTTTTTTGGATAATTAAAAAAAATTATACAGGGATTCTCTGCAGCTACTACTTCTCTACCCAGAAGGAAATATATCTTATTTGAATTCAACTTTAGAGACTCACAGCTTTTAAAATTAATAAGTGGCCTGCTTAGACTTTCAGTAGCAAATCATAGGAACTCCTGAAATTCAACACAGTTGAAGCAGCTGCTCTTGTCATCACAGTATTTGTCTATTTTGTCACCCTCAACCATTACATTTGAATGATTCTCAAAAACTTTATTCCATGCAAATGAAAAGATTATAAAAGATATTTTAAATGGCATTAAAAAATTCTTGCAAGACTCACATTTTTTCACCATTCTATTTGAATATAGAAATAAAATAAAACCACAGAGCTGCTTGAATACGTTAAGTCCTAAGTGAACTGCTAGGCTTCTCACTGCTTTGGTCCACTCCCCCTTCTACTCCACAAGGGGACAGTTATAGCACCTATGAGCAGATGTGTTTAAGAATATTTTACACTCATTTCACCTGCCAGAAATGAAAAAGTAACGTTAGTTATTTGAAAAGACACATAATATTTTCATACAAGCTCTACCTTATCTTTGTCTTCCACAACATCTGCCAGCACATCATCTGGGTCCAGGATTCCTCCATCTGTATACTCCAGGTGGTGAATATTTACCCAGGAAGCTGGATCCTGTAAGGCAGATGCAAGACTTCTTAACATAACCTTACGTGATTTTAGTGCTGTCAGACAAAGCAGCTTTGTGTTCCAGTTGTTTTCCACTTACTTCCCCCTATAGTCATGAGGTAGAAGATTGGAGCTACTATCCAAAATTCAAACTGAGAGCAAATGGAAACTACAGATGAAAAGCAAGACATCACCTATAGAACACTATACAAGAGAGCTTTAAAAAGTACATTTTTATTTCCTTATCAATCTTTATCTAATTTGAATAGTTAATTTAAAATAATCCAAAAAATCATTTTTGTTTTCTAATCCTTTATAGCTGGAATATTTTGATTATTATTAGCACAAATATTTAAATAAATATATATATATGGATGGACATGCACTACTCCTGACAGGTTGTGGGGAGGTGTATCCTTGTATTCTTAGATATATAAAACACACCCATCATTTACTTCTCTGAGGAGGTAGACTAGGCTATTACGGCAAAGAAAAGCCAAATGAATAAATAAATCTCAGTTTGCTTTCACAAATAAATACTCTCAAATTCCAATACCACTCTTGTACCATATTAACAGGGATCATATGAATTCTCCAAAACTAATGCTTTCCTCATATATTAACTCCCTCACTTCAATAACCAGGAGTTTAGCCATCATTCTGCTGATCCTGAAGCCAAAAGGCTCAGCGTGTACTGCTCAACAGCAAATTCTCCCTGGCAGGAAATACAAAATCAGGGAGCAGACACAGAGTCTGTAACCACTGCCCCCAGACTATACCAGCTACCTGTGTTCACATAACTTCCAAGGGGGACAGGGCAAGTGGTATTTATGTCTTAACTGCCTTAGTTAAGGCTTATCCTCCTAAGGCCACTTATGGTGCTTTAATGAGCACATGGCAGCTCACTGAGCCACAGTGACACCCTGGAGTACTCTGTGGTACTGACTATGATGAACATTGTATCTGCTACAGCACAATAAAGGAAGGAAACATGCTTAGTTAGGATTACAAAGCATATTTGAGTCCTCCATCAAATATTATGGAGTGGCCAGAATATGCTAAAATAAAGGGCCAGGAAACTGGCATGCACATAGCTTTGAGAAATTTTTCAGAAATGGACAACAAAAGATGACCACTGATGACCTACAACTGAGGGTTCAGTGTAACTGGATACAGTATGGTTTCATGACAACCACACAATTAAGCATCTAAAAGTATGTCTACTTGTAACGTCTACTTAATCTGTAATTTACCTCTTACTACACTTATTTTATTTTGCAGTGAAACCACCCATTTGTGAAATAGCAAATGTTTGTTCATTCTAAGTATCACATGTTCAAAATTACAAAATTTAAGAGCTTCAATTAATATGCTTTTTTTCTCCAGGAAATGATGAAGTGTGGACAACTGTTACAGCTCAAAGTTCTATCTTTAAGCCAGGGCTTAGGTATTTTTACCATAACCATAAAATTCTAAGATGAAAAGGCAGAAAAGAAACCTACCTCTGGCAGTAAATAAGCATGTTAATTTAGATAATACAATTTACCTAATGCAGATACCTTGAAAAAGAGTGGAGCTTGACCCTACTAATAAACTTACAAAACATGATACTCTAAAACCAGAACACATCAGTAGCTACAGATGTTCCTCCTGAACCTTTTAACTAATGCAGCCACAAAAGCTTTTAATAGCTAGAAACACTAAAACAGCATAATTGAAAATCACTTCTCTTAATTAGGCAAACTTCTGTGGCTAACCTATTTGGCTGAAGATGCATTAAAACCTGTTGTATCTATTATGCTGTTGAAGTGTCAAGAATAATCTTGAAGTTTAAAAAATATACAGCTGATTAGAATATTTTGCTTTCAGTGCTCACTTCTATTTGTGATTCAGTAGCTGCACCAACACAGATGTGTCATTGAAACAGAAACAAAGGAAAGAATGAGTGTAAAAACCCTATTGTCCCAACAGAATGCTGCAAGTTGGCAGGACACAAGCTCAAGACACACAGACACCCTAAACTACATTAATCTTAACGAATTCCTAACCTTTTACTTTGGGTCACAGCTAGTACAGTCATTTAATGCTTTTTGTTAGTGGCAATATCAAGAGAACATCTCTAAAATAGCCTTAAAGAACAGAAGACACCATTCCTTACCAATCCTTTGGAACAAGTGTAGCCAATTTAAGATTCTTCAAAAGAAAAGAATGCCAATTCACACTGAAATGCAAGAACTAAACCAGAGCACGGTTCACAGGTTCCTTCGAAGAAAACTACTCTTAATGGTTTAGATTCTGCGCTCACACACATATGGCCCAGATACACACATTATCAACACACTAGGACCTTCTGATCTCAAGGATTCCCCTATTACAATAACCACCAGAGACTACAGCAAGACTGAACACTTGCTGCCTCAGAAATACAAATGTGAGACTGGCTTCTATTAACTCACATGAACTTCATCCCTGAAAATTAAAAACCCACAATGGGGGCAGGGACTTGTTTGATGAAGAAACCGTAACTACTGCTAGATGGCCTAGGTGGAGGAAATTCCACACAGTCACAGAAGTAATAAAGGTTCAGCTGACCAGCAAAACTCACCCATTCAAAAGAGATTCAAAGTCAGAACATTTTCTGTTCCTTGGATGGACTGCAAATACTGCCATGCATTGGATACAAAGTGTCTATACAAAAAAACCAACCAACTAAAAGTTATGTATCGATTTCTTCAGTTTCTTTACTTTCACCAAGAGTCCAGACAGCTTGACTAAACAAAACATTGATATTTTACAAAACTCACCATTTAAAACAAGCCATTAACTACCAGCAGATGTAAAAGTTGAGTATCTAAAGTCCCAAACAGCATTGTATCTACATGCATAGGCACATATTCATATTTTACACATTTTTTTGGACCTGTTCTACTCTTCTGAGCTCTAAATATACCAGTGGTACATCCAAGGTACAATCATTATCAGAGAAAAACAAACTTGCTCAGGGAAAGGGTGCTCTTACTTTAAGTTTCATATGCTTTACTAAGACACAACAATCAAAAGGAGCATCAAGAACACTTCTGGTTTCCTGTGTTTTAGAACTCCTAGGCAGGGTCTCCAAAGTACATTTCCGAAGTAACAGAGTAACTCTACACTTCATAAAGTGTATCACTGGAAGGCTTGCAAAACAGAGGGCTTTGCTGGTTCTCCAGTGCCTTCTGAAGAGTCTGAAAGACAGAACCCAGTAACACCAGTACCAGAGGTGACAGGCTGTGGGAAGGGCTGGTCCTAGATGGCTTCAACAAAAACACTGCTTACCTCCGGAAAGCAGAAAATGCTGGATTTCTAAGCTTACAAACAAGGTATAAGATGACACCCCGTTTTTGATCAGGGAAGAGATTGATTAAGGTCATAATTACTTAGAACACACTTGCTGAGAAGCTGTGAAATATAAAGGAAAAAAGAATGAGAACTGTACTCTAAAATGCTAGGACAAATTTTTGGGGGTTTTTAGCTGATTGTTTGCTGTTTTAACTTTATCTAGCTTGAGACCAAAGTCTTATTCTAATGAATGACAGTGTCTGGCATACTTCGTCACAGTATCTTCTCAATCATCACCATTAAAAGTTGTCATGCTTAAAAAAATACTTAGTTTTGAAAAACAAAGAATGGGCCTCTTGTAAAAATAAAAAACTAGCAGCAGCCTGGAAGCTCTGGGCAGCATTCATGTATGGTTACCTGAACCTAACTGTGCTCCTAAATGCTCTCCTGTTAGAACAGTCATCTTGAAGAAAACATGTCTATGGCTCCAAAAAAATCTTAACATCACAAGAGATGTTCTCTACAGCACAGTACATAATGCTTAGGCAGAAATTCAGCTGAGGCATAAACCAGAAATATCTAGATACAGATGAAAAAAGAAAAAGTATGAATAAGTTACCTAGTGTAATTCATAACAGCACTTGCCAAATGAATATTGAACAGCTACTCTAATGTGCGTTTTACCTTAGGGCTGCAAGTCATGTTTGTGTTTAACATCAAGCCACTTAAAAGCTGTTTATCATCATTCCCTTTATGTGTGGGAGAACACTTTAGGAATTACTATGCAAATATTTACCAAATGTTAAATTAAAGCCAGGTCACATGAATGCACAAGTGCGATGTAGGCAGAGAAGTGACATCAATTTGAAGAAGTGGGCTTGACATTCATGTTGTCACAGAATCCTGACTTTGCTGTTGCCATCTATACCATCACCATTCAAATAGTCTAAAATAGGTTCAAGAATTCTTCTACATCATTTATTTTCAGTAAACACACACACACACACACACACACACATTTAAGTTAAAGACCAATCAATCTATAATTAAGGCACTCCCTTTTATTGTCAGGTTTTTCTATAAATCTATGGATTCGTATTTTTAACGTGTTAAAAAGTTGGAGCATGTTCTTGATTTTTTGTTCCAAACTCAGACAAAAGTATCAGTCTACCTTTCTGAAAACTAAGCAACATAAATGTTACAGTCCATATTGGGTATTTCAGACTGTTAATAAGCAAGAGAATCCTAATAAGTTTAAATACATTTCAACTGACCATCATGAAAATAAACACCACCACTTAATGATTTCACAACTAATTATTGCTTGATGCTGTATTTTGTTCCACTGTGCAGAATGCATAAAATTAATAGTGAACCCTACACTGGAATTTTTAATTTAAATACAGTAACAATAGGATGCACTAAAAAAATTCAGAAATAGGAATGGCTTACAGACAATTACTTCTCAGGCTGATATTTTAGAAGTATTTCCACATTAATGCTTCACTAGAGCAAACAGACGTCAATGAAATACAACATAAAAAAGGATGCATTAAAAAATGGAAATCATATATGCCTGTTCCACATACACAACAACAGAATAAATGCTAGGTCAAATTCGGGGGGAAGGACTGGCCTCTGGCCACATTGTTTTCTGTCATTTAGACAGTGTAAAAATAAAATTTAAAACCCCACAATTGTGAAATATTTTCCAATAAAGGGGATACGGTAGGTTAAGGTCAGCAAGAGACAGGTATTCTACCACTTAATCATTTTTAGGTTACAAACTGCAATGTGATTCATTACCTCAATATATTAAGAAATATTTAATGATTTCTATAAGCATTTTAAGGCTACACAATGTATCATTATGCACAACCAAACAGCACTACGAATTAGTTACTCTCAAACCACAGCCTGGAGAGAGTGGAGCACAGAAAGCTACTTGGAGAGGAACAGATGGATGAGGTTGGTCACAGCCTCAAACTTCGTCTCTAAATCCTTCTCAAAATTTGTCACTGAATTAGAACAGCCTTAAGCATTTTTGGTTTGCTTACAAAAACCACCTCCAAACAAGCCTGAAGTGATGCTTTTTATTCAAACTGCATCTCAATTGCCACCAACAGGGCTGCCATCATCAGCTGTAGTAGAGGTGGGGCTCTGTTTTTACAGCAATATGAACACTGAGTTCCCAAAACCAAGAGCTGATCACAAAGCAAATGTTTGAACACTACATACTATCACAGTCTTGAGCTGACCAGTTAGAGCTCAGCAACGACACAACATACATGCACTTGATGGCATTACGCAACCTAAGAGAAATGCTAAGGCAAAAACCAAACACCCCAATACACACTGCACCCTGTCCTTACACCAGACAAAGAACCAGCACTCCTACTCTCTTCATATGTATGAATGTAGAATTGTATAATTTCACACAATATGGTAGGTTACAGAGATAACATGGAATAAAAGAAGCCACGAGAAGCTTCTGTAAAAATCAAAAATGAACAGGTAGCAGCACAAGAAATTAAGTCTGTTCCAGACATTACTGAATGTAGCAGTTCCTAGCACAGACTTGATCTGAATAGGCCTCCCTATATGAAGTACTTGAGTATACTTTATATACATGCATATTTACACACACACACACACACATACACACACACACTTAACTGAGAACAAATTGGTCTTCTTTTCACAAACTTCAAAAAATAGAGAAAAAGCAGCATTTAGGTTTCACTGCTCAGGAAGCTTACAGAGTTGAGTTTGCATTACACACAACAGAGGAAGTTACAAGCCTGCATTTCTAGGTCTCACTGTTGAAAATAAATTCTTACCTGGAATTAATTATATTGTCTTTACAGCTCTATAGTTCAATTACATAACATTAACCAACACGTTTTAAACCACTTCCAATTAGAAATTCAAAAGCAGCAGAAATCTTTAAGATAACACAAGGAAAAGAAACATGCTACATCACAGTGAGACAGAAAAAATTCCGTGTGTAATTCAAAATATTACTGTTCTCCACCAAAACTCTGAATCTGCTTGCATTAGAAGTGAAAATGCCTCAAGATACTAGAGAGAAGATAAAACTTCTTTGTATCCTTCTACCAGCTGGAGTGACACACATTCTCTCAAGTTATTAATATTTAAGAAAGGTCTATACTGAGTGAGCTCAAAGACTGAAATTAAAGCTGAGGCAAGGGCAAAGGACAAGGCAGTCTGCTCGGAAAGAAACTGCTTTTAAGCATCCAGAAATAAAACTACAGAAAACACAGAAGGCCATGCAGTAGAAATAGTCTTAGAAAGGTGACTGCAAAGAATGCTTCCTAATCTGTCTTCCAGATGAAATAAAGTACTATAAAAACAAAGCCACACAAGAAAGGATCTTCAGAGAGGAATTCTACCTTAACGGGGTGGGGGGGTGGGGTGATGGAGAACAGAAAGAAGTTCATTCCAAGCAATCAAACTTGTGAGTACATGGAAGACAAAGTTCTTTGCTTTTTACAGTAAATTTAGCAGGTCTAACAAGCTTTCAAACCTCATGCCAAAACATGATCACAAGAAGCCAGGCTGAACTATATATACATGACTCTTTGCTTCTGACCAAAAGCACACATTCTGATTTTTAGATAGGTTAGGAAGTTCTCTTCACACAGTAGGGATAACACAGAAGAAACTTTACTCCTCCTAAAAGGAATAAATACTGAAGTATGAGTTGAATTAAAGATTATTTTCTACAAAATAACACGATTACTTCTACTGTTTGGAAAGATCTCTTTTAAAACTAGAGGAAGCTATTCGCTGTAAACAATTTTAAAAAAATTAAATCTCATTCTATGTATTTTCAAATGTCTTAAATTTTTGTTCATATTCATTCATTTTATCTTTTAATACTAGTTGTGGAAAAAGTATTCTTCCCTCAAGTGCTTTTTTCTCAAGTCATGATGAGATGGGATATAGCTAAATGGTACAATTACAAAGTAGGAAAGGAGTTCTGAAAAACAGCAATTTACATAAGATCACTTTAAATATTCAATTTTAAAAGCGTCTGTCTTTGAAGGTGGTAAAGACATGATGTCACAAGGGGAACTAATCAGATCAGGTCAGTAGAGAAACATTCATCTTTGTCAAAAAGGTTGGTTTTATCTCAGTACACTTGCAGTTTTTGTGTGGTCTGCTCACACTGCCTTGCTGGCTCTTAAGGATGGAAAAAGCACAAAGACAACCAAACAATTCATGCATGGAGCCTGTGGACTACCACGGATTTGTGACCAAAAAAAAAAAAAATCTGTTACCCATCCAGAAAAAAGCAGAAAAGTCTTCTCTTGCTCTTCCCAGGCACAAGTCAACAACTAAAAAGCATAGCTTTTTTTTAGTCTTTGGAATGAGACTAACACAGCACAAGTACAGCTGACCATAGGTTTTATATTTGACATGCTAAATGGTCCAAAATACCATCAGTCAATCCCTAGTCACAAGTGGAACCTAGAATATTTCTTGATCTTTAGCCATCTTCAAATTCTTACACTCTCTGAAATTAATTGGACTAGGTATTACCATGACTAGTCGTCAGAATGCAAGAGCAAGGACTGATAATCACTTCTTTCTGTCTTCACCTCTTCACATCACCATATATGGAGCTTCATTTTGGATGTACAAAACTCAACCTTCTTCCATTCTTGCACTTCTTTCCTTTTATGATCGATTTTCATGTACAGTTAATACACTGTTTTCCTTGGATAGATGGAAACCCAATCAGTTACTAGCTATAACAGCCACCTTGTTACAGCAAGACAGGCTTAGACATCAGAGCTCTCAAGGTGAGCTACAAGCAACCTGGCACACAGGTTATATACAGTTTCATCTGCTAAAAAATGTCCCAGATCACATTTTAAGATAAAGATCTTGGCCTGAGATCCTGGTAGACAAACCACAGAACAAACACAGTGAAAGTTCTTCAGACAGGTTATAAACCAAGAGGAGCACGGTGAATAGGTTTCTCCCACTTGAGTCACTCAATACTTGCATACTCTATGTCACAGCACAAAGGAAGAACAGCAAGTCTCTTCTGGCCCTCAGAGACAGTGTCAGCAATGAGAATAGTAGATTTCTTGTCCTCTAGCCATCTTTAAATTATTATGTTTTGAGAAGTTACCAGGACTATGTAGTAATAATAGAAAGTCTTCATTTTTCACAAGGCAGGAAAGGTACTTCACCATCATCAAAAAGCAGAAAGAAGAGAGAATTGGTTTATACTGACAGTTGAATATGCAAGGGGAAAAAAATACCCATCTCCCATATTGGGTCAGAGGAGGAAAATGGAAAAAGTTGCTGATATCTCTTTATCACAGAATTCTCAATCTGTGAGAGCACAGATATATAAATCCAAAATGACCCAGATTATTTCAACTAATACTCCAACTTTTATTTGATTTGCAGTACTGGAACCCTTCAAAAATAAAAGCATTTGGATTTTATACTGAATCTGAAGGTGAATGAAAAACCACTCTCCAAATATGGCTCACTGTTGGAATAAAATATGATGCAGAGAATACATCAGTAGAGGATCACATAGCCCACCTTTACATTACACTCCAACATTTAAGAAGACCATTTTAGTGAAGACCAAGTACGTCTGTTTTGGTTTTACAAAGAAAGCTGGAGACACACGTTTAGACAGAGGTCTACACACTGCACTTGCAACAACTAACAAAAATCTCCCCTTTACAGCCTCACTTAAAACTGAAGCACGCTGTATGCCAGGCACTGAATCAAAGATAATCACATAGATGTAAGAATATAAATGTAAACTGATCTTCAGTCATTAACTAAGAATATCCTTTAGCTTTTCAAGTCCATTAGATTAGACTGCTTGAACAATGCAGAAACACAAAAGACTCGACCTTGTGCAATTAACACAACAGTTCCAGAACAAAACATCTCTAAATAAACCAACAACATTTTAAGTTTTACCTTTCATATTCCAAGTCCTCCATGTCAAATATTATCTACAATACTCAGAGTAGTATTGTTATGCTAATAAGCAAAACTGCTGCACAGCTTCAGACACCTGGCAAGTAAGTAATTAGCACTGAGTCTGGCTTTTTGTTTGATTACCTGAAGGCAACACTGGGCAGGCTAAGGACCACAGCCATGATTTCTTAAAATCCAACATAAAGTGAGCAGACAGAACTATAAAGCTACTCCTTCAAACTGCCACACATTTTTCACACAGAAATGAGAGGGGAAAGAAGTTAATAAAGTAAGAAAGGCATGTGTATAAAAGTAGTGTATTACAAAAGTAAAGTCCAAGTTAAGTGAGAGAACAATGCTGTTATTTTGCCAATAAAAACTGATGATACCTTAAATTCCAATGATTTAATATAGCTACAGATAGAAATTAGGCTGGCTGTAAATTAACACAACTCAAGTTTGTGACAAACTCAGCACTGAAGTATACCAGATCTTCAACAAAAAATGATAAATGGTTCACATCTATAAGGGCAGCCAGCACTTCAGTCTTGCATCTAGAAACCATCTAAGATTGTTTTATTTACACCTGTGGGGCCTTTCTTTGATAAAGTGATTAATGCATTTGCAGCTGATATAGGACTGCTTATCAGAAGCAGCTGGGAGCTTCAAAGATGTGATTGAGTAACACCAGATTCTAAACAAAACTGAACACAAATGCCTGTAAGTCAACGTAAATCAGGTGTGTTGGAATCCTGTCAAACTTTAACATAAACTGAGCTTTAGACAAAACTCAAGTGAGGAAAAATAGTAGTAAATTATAGGAGCATAACCTTAATTTCTCGTAGAAAGACATTAGATATTTTTTGGAATTTCACAGAAAACAGCAAGACTTCTGCTGCAGTACCACCCTATTTCCTGCATGAATCAACCACCAACCAGAGGCTGGGGAGGAATTTTGCCAAAGACTGCCAGATGTGCAGTGTCAGTGAGACCAGCCAGAGCCCAGACCACTACGCCCTTCTCAGATGTCCAAAGCTGGTGCATTTCAGAAATGGCACCAATTCCCACTAGTGCCACCACCCAGATCAACCTTAATCAACTCTTTCCATGCTCTCTGACAACCTCCTAGCAGGCACAGTTCATTGCTGTCTTTAGGGAGGTGTTAAGTGTGGACCTGGGGTCTCCTCCCTCACTCAGAAAATGCATGCCCTTTCACAGTATATTCAGTGACTGGGCTCCAAAGTCGAGCCATAAGGGACAATCATAGGGCAAGTGCTAAAATGATGCTGAGACAGCCAGGGTAGTTTCAAATACCCTAGGCATTAGAAGTTTTTGAACATGTAAGATGAGTCCCTTTGAGGCAGAAGTTCATTACAAGTGAAAACAAAAAGGGAAAAAAAAAAGAAAATAAAAAAGGTGGTGGTGGAAAGTAATAGACTCAAAATGAAGTATACAGGGAGAGAAACAAGGGGTTTAACTATGCAGGTGTTGAAGCAAGGTTTGCAGGTCTGTATTAGATGATGCTGTAACCTATTTTGCTCTCACATGAAACACTAAATTAACCAGCTTCCCTCTTCCCTTTTCTTCTCAGGAGAAAAAAAAACTTGGTCAAGAATATTCTGAAGGCACAAATAACTAACAGCCAAGCATTGCCTAATTCCATAAAGCTGAGCCAGCTTCACTGGTTCTGGCTATTGTTTGAAAGAAAATAATCATGATATTTAAGAAGTAATACAAATATTGAGCAGCTTAATACTACACTGTGGGAATTATTATATAATCTTATATTTTTTTATATATAAATAAAATTTGTATTATCACAGTACAATGTTGATTAGTTTTGGTATTTGACTTCCAAAATACAGCAAATATACCTGGTGAACAGCCGAAACCACCTGAACATTTAATCATACTGGCAGAGCCAAGGGATGGAACTGGATGAAACTCAAACAAGGCTCCAGAGAACAACCTCCACCTTCACCTGACTGAAATACAGAACATGCCAGAATTAACACATCAAACTTTATGCCATATGCCTAACCTCATCTAATGAAGTGGATTTTGGTCATATAGAAAACAGTGAAGAGAGTGAGATTATTCACTTTTTCATTGAAATTAAATACCACCAGACTTCAGAAGGGTTCTCCCTGCCCTGCCCTTTATCCCAAAGGGCAAAAGAACTGCTTTCTCCTGCTACTCCAAGTGTCTTCAAGAAAACAGAATCACAAAGGAATTGGGAAGAAGATCTTCAGAGATTTAATAGGAAAAGAGAAGGCAGCATTAAAGTCACTGCAAGGCAACTAACAGGCAGGTATGTCTAAGTAAGTCAACTAAGACATTCTGCCCAAACATGAAAAATGACACCTGAGGCACATGTTCCAGTTACTGCTTTGCAGCAACTTTCTGCAACCCACAGCTTGCAAAGGGGCCACATGGAAATAAACCCCTCTTACAACATTTTAATCCAGCCAGCACAACCCCACAATAAACTTAACATGAAAACAGCTGGTAAACAAACTTGTTTAAATGCCATATTTGCATATATTTTGCATCAGTCCTGAGATGCCATTACAATCTTCATTTTCATTTGCAGCTTGATGCCATCCATCACTGATATAGACGAGTCCAATTTACTTTTCAGTCAGCTGCCTCATTCATTCCAGAACTGTACCCACACACATCAGCTCCCCATATTATGCCATGCTCAAGCACCAGCAGAAATAAGAAGCAAAATTAAACAAAGATCTGCTGAAAATGCCTATGGCAAAGTGGACATAACACAGTCATTATTCACAAGAATGCTCAATGCTAACCATATTGTAGGACTGTTTTAGCACAATGCACTATCAATAGGACTTGCAGAGTAACAGTTCCCTTCTCATTAAGAGAGATGATCGTATCTGGTTCCCAACTCACACTCACAAAAACAGGTAGAGAGCTGGTCACTGACAAGTTCAGCCACGAGATGCTGAAGGCTTTTCAGCAAAGTAATTGGATCTACTTCCACTAAATTTTATCACTTTACATGCAGTGCCTGAAAAGGAAACCAGCACATGCAATGAAGCAGTTGAGTCTCTTCTTCAAATAGCCACTAAGCAAGGACAAAGCCACTGTAAGTTAATAGAAGAAGAAAATTATAACATCAGAATTTGCTGGTCTAATGATCACAAAGTAAGTCATTTGGATGCCTACAGAACCTGCAACAGCTTTGGCTGCATTATTACAGGTATCTCTTGCACTAATCAAGCTAGGCACCAAAACAAAAACACACACAAAACAACCCCAAGAAAAACAGCCAAACAGCCTGAAAATCCATTCAGTGTGCTTCAGCGTACAACAGTGTTTAACAGTTTGATCATTAAACTGTAGCTTGTATTTTTCAAGATGAACTCATACTTACCTAAAACCATCATGAAAATATATTATTCAAACTCTCAATTTAAAAATTAAATCTAGCTTTTTTTTTTCCCAGTTAAAAGAAACTCCATCCTACAAAGCCTCCTTCATGAAACTTTTTCTTGCTCGATTGCAGAAAAATATTTTTTCACTTACAAAAACAACTGGTATGAAACTCACCACATACAAGATGATTCAAAACTGAAACAACATTTTGTAGAATGCTATTAGTCTGCTATTAACATTTCAAAACTACTCTGGTCTGCACTATGGCATGTGGAACTATGACCTGCACTATCAAGTCTGCTTATGAACACCAACATCCTGGATTTTGCTACATGATCAAGTTGGGGTTTTTTTGCTCTAAAATCCATATTGTCAAGCCAAGTAGTTAATCTCTAAACACACAATGCATAAAAGAGATAATTTCAAACCAGAAAAATGGAAGACACTTATAATCACCACAGCATTCACATTTGAATGACAGCTAAACATAAAGACACATCAAGCATTCAGCCATCTGGAAAGAAGCTAGAGGTTTTTTTTCATATTGTCTATTCTCAAACCCTTAAGGCAAGAGTCAGAGGTTGACCAAGACTTCCATTTAGTGAGATGCTCATTTCGTATCTACAGCCATTAATGAACTGCACTATGAACAATAAGCCAGACTCCTCCACTTTCACTGCATTCAAAAGACTGTTGCGTTACACCATGACAAACAACGTGTGCATACTGCCAGATGTATTTTACATTTGGAACATCTGAAGTTACAAAAAAAAAATCTACCTAGTGTTTCCCTAGTGTCTTTGAATATGGCTGATTTAATAAAATTATGACAGCAATTAATATATATTTTGTTATTCCAGACAAGAAAGAACATGATACACATATAACTGCAAAATTCCTGATATATAAATAAACACAACCAAAGTATGTATCCAGTCTCTATTTAGAGTTGAAGGGTAGCGAATATTGCTGCAGCAAAATAAATCACACTGCAAGCACAGCTACCTGAGACCCAGGATGACCAGAGGAGGATGCAGTCCAGCTTTAGCACTAAACTTTTAATAATACATGAAAGGTCTAAAAGGAAAAAGCACCGTGAATGTACAAAAGCAAACCATCTACTCCTTTCACATTCTGATTTGCAGCAATTACTCCCCCACAACACACAAAATTCAATGTAAATGGAAAATGGCCTAAACCAACATTTTTACAGACCCATGGATTAAGGGGCCAACACTGGCATACTCCAAATCCCTCTTAATCCAAGACGAAGTATGGGAAAAAGGTAAGTGTTTAGAGCAATGTTGTTCTGTTGACAATTTGAAAAATAAGTGGATTGAACACAACAGTAATCACAAGGAGGAAAACATCCTCAGAAGTAATAGATTTAAAATGCACAGGTCATGAGTGTTCTTCTAAGCATTTCTGAGATATGTTGAGTATTTAGAGCAAAAATTAATT
This sequence comes from Entomyzon cyanotis, assembly GCA_024500445.1. Taxonomy (NCBI): domain Eukaryota; kingdom Metazoa; phylum Chordata; class Aves; order Passeriformes; family Meliphagidae; genus Entomyzon; species Entomyzon cyanotis. The sequence goes on along the minus strand of JAKEPQ010001027.1, from coordinate 14,450,225 downwards.
CTTAATTCTGCTCTTCACAAAAACAGTGGAGTGGTTTCCATGAGGCTTTTTCAGGTAAAGTTAGTACCTTCCATCAGTCAGCAGCTGAATGAGAGCTATCCAAATAACTGCTCCTGAAACATTAATACAGAAGATTTCTCTGGATTTTTAAGTGCAAATCTTCTTGTCTCACACAGACAAGACACAATTTATCATTGACAGAACAAACGCTGGTGTTAGATTATTTTCTTCACACACACATCTTTTTTCCTCAAATAAAAAAGTGCATCTTCCTTTTTCATTACAACATAAACAACACCTGCATCATGACTACTACTATGCAAATGCTCGCCTTTCGCTAAGCACAATGTTGAAATGTCAATGAACCTTCTCCTTTCTGTCACCCAAACCAACTATTTCAGGTTTCCAGCTCTTCAGGGAGTTTTCTTTTTGTAGCTTATAATGCCAGGAACTCCTGAAACATTTGTTCAGGATACATTCATTACAGCCAGCAGGGGAAAATTAATTGTGAATTGGCAGCAGCTTGGTTTTTCAAATGAGCCTAATTCTGTAGGAGCTGAGCATGTTAACTCCCTTCAGTCCTTGAAAAATTTCAGCAAGTCTTTCCACCCTACACAAGACATGGGAAGATTCAATTCAAGAGAGCAATCTCCTCTCCAATCTTCTATTCTTTGAACAAAGAGCAGGCTGAGAGGTGCCAGTAAAAGAAGATGACAGTCAAACTTCCAACATCACCAAAAAACCCAAAAACATATCTGTTAAATAAGGCAACTGTGAGAAACAACTTTTGAAAAATATGCAAATGAAGCAAATTTTACATATTAGTATACTGTTGTAACCTATTCTATAGAATGGTGAAGGGCAGGGGGGGCAACCTAGAGAAAAAGACAGAATTGCTATAGAAATCTCAGTAGAGTAAGTAACCTAAAGAAAATACAATTAAAGTCAAAGAGTTAAAGCAAAGCATGCTACATTTTTTACACACTACAACAGACCAGACATTTCCACAAATTAACTCATACTCGGTATGATATAAGCTACCTTGTAAAAATAATCTAATAGATTGCTGACAACCCCCTACTACAGCGAATTATTTTATTTATTCAAAAAAAATCATCATACCTTAACAAAAATCACTGTTATAGCCAATAACTTTTTAACTCAGTATGAGTGGTAGGAATGTGATTTGGAGGCAAACAGCGTTTCATAGAGTTCACAATATATAAACATTTAAATTAAGCATATTATATTTGCCTCCTTTTTTTTCCTGCAAGCTTAACAAATACTGCAGAGTTTTTTCCTGTAAGCAAACCCTCTGGAGTCTTTACTCACCAAAAAAAATTCCTGTGTAAGTTCTGGTTTCCACACAGGCTTTCATGTAGACTAACCCACAGTTCAAATAAAAACCAAGATAATGAAAATAAAACTTCTTTAGAGAAATAATTTAAGCAGTGAATGGAAGATTTCAGGACTATTTATTTTAAAGGCAGAAGCTTGCTTCAGTTTAAAAAAATGTACAGATGAGATGCAGCACCATGATCCATTTTACTGATGATGAAGTATGACACAAGCTAGAGGAAGTCACCTGGTTTTGGCCTGGATAGAGTGAGGAACAGTTGTCATTGCACAGCTGCAAAGGCCTTACTATGAAAGAGAAATGGTGCAAGGGAGCTGCTCCAGGCTTGAGCTGCTGCAAAACGGCAAAAATCACCTTGATCACATTTGTTGAACTCCTGAATTACTTCTATTTCTAGAAGAGCTACAGACACACTGCCACAAGTAGCTTTTTTTATTGCTTATCCTACTTGTGCATCACTGTATTTCTGTCCTGACCTCGTGGTGTGTAACATCTAGGACTGATCAAAAAAAATCCTGAGATGAAACTTCTCCATCAAAATCCTTACTGAAATAGTTAAGAAAGCTTTATAGAAAAGGCTGCAGCTGGCAGAGAGACTTTTAATAGCTGCTCAACCAGGAATCATAAGGAAGATGTTCTACAACTGACTGACAGACAGAAATAGCAGGGTTAGATGGCACATGGAATTCTGACAAGCTCCAGAGGAAGAAGTTAGTTAAGCATGGTTCCAGGTCACATATTGTCCTCTTTATTCATGAAACTCACCACTTACAAAAGTTTTGTATCCAACTCAGCCTGCAGCCAACATTCCCAATAACAGCAAAGTCTTAAGAGTTTTAAATTTGTAGTCTGGTTTCACTCCTGGCTTGTGCTCAGAAATAAGAACTGGGAAGCAGAGAATGTTAGTGGAAAGCTTTCCAACACAAAATACTATCCACCAAATGAGTATCACAGAGGATTAAAAAAAATATTATCACCATCATCATTTTGGGCAAAGGTCACAGCTGGTAAACTGCACCACTAAGAACTGTATTCAACAAAAACATGCCTGACCTACAGGAACTGAAGTGAATGGTGCCTACATTCAGCATTAGTTAATCTCCTTGAAACATGGAAAAATGATGGAATTATGCCCCAAATCTTCAACATGAAATTCTGGTCTTACCATTAATGACATCCAGCACTGTAAGAGTAACAAAACAAAACAAAACAAAAAAAAAAAAAAAGGAAAGACTATGCACCCTCAAAACTTCTAGTTTGAGGAGAAACATAAATAGGGACCTATCTTGCTGTGGACATCATCATAATTTATAAAGACACATTGAAGTCTGCCTGTCCCCCAGGCACACCAGCCAAGAGGACAAGCTGCAGAGCAGGTACAAGCATCTTTTCAACCAGTCCCCTTCAGGTAGATCACCTGCAGATCACCTATGTACTTACTGGACAGACAGAACCTTGCCACGGCAGCTTTCAGGGCAATGTGAAAACACTAACTACGCTACCAGTACCTCTCACAGGTAATGAGAAGGCACAAATACATGCTCACATTTTAAGAAATAACCCTTAAATGTAAGATGGCCTACAGGTGGGTGGTCCAGAGTTTGGATACAGAACAAATACTCCACGTGGGATTAACCCATCGGGATTTATGACTTATCTCTCCTTCAAAGGTCCAAACAGAGACCTGCTGGATTCTAATTTCTTTTGAGCTGGAACTACTCTTACTTGGCCTGTACATTGACAGACAGATTAAAAGAAACAGGAGATGATTATATAAAGGATTTTTTGTCTCTTCTCAGAAAATGTGTAATTTAGATGTTTAGGTTTGCTGATAAAGACAAGCTCAGCTTCTGACGGATTGATGAGAATGAGATAGTATCTTCTAAGGTTTTGGGAAAGAGACATGAGTAGAGAAACTGATCAGTCAAAGTAAAAAAATAAAGCCACACAAGGAATGCAGGCCACTGTTTTTTTGGATTGCATCTAATTCTCCTTTAAGCACTCAATTTTCTTCTATTGATTTAGAAATTACTGCATTTTTGTAAAGGAAAATGACAGGGAGGGTGTGTATTATGATTCATTGCCAATGGACAGTATTTTATTGGTAATCTGACAAACATTTTGTCAGGTAAGATGTACCGCAAAACCATTTGGCTCAATGGAACCTCATCTTTAAGGTCAAATCCCTAGCCAGGAGAAAGAGAATCCAGTGCCAGCTGTTAGCTTCTACCCATCAGACTGCATTCTGTGATTCCCAATACCAGTCTCTGTAAGAGTATAATCATCCATCTTTCTCCCTATCTACCCTTCATTCCAATGGTATTCTTATTATAGGCTATAAGAAGCATGTTCATTGAAGCATTCTGTAGTTTTCTTTTTCATACACATAACAACCAATAAAGAAAAACAGGTAAGAAGTCTCCCTGGGGCAACAAATGCTGCCAGTGCATTCTCATGAAACCAACGAGCAACTTGTCTGAACCTCCCAAATTGGGAGCATTCCCAAGAGCAAGTCGAGCACTGGAGTAGTGCTGTGGCATCTGCCACAACAAAGCCAAGTCATCAGTTCTGAATTTATGTACTTACTGGTGACATAACAATTACAGGTTTACACTGGAAAGGAAGAGATACTCTGATGACAGTAAAACATTACCACAGTTCACTTAATGCAGGTGTCTATAGCATAATGATTAGGCATAAAGAGAAAAAAATCCCAAACATTAAAAAAAATAAAGTCTTACACCTTTTCTCTTTAAAGTGAGGATAACAGCCCAAAGAAGTCCTATCCAGTGCAAACAGTAATTTCTTGTAACACGGAGTTCCCTTCACAAATAAGTTATTGAGGTAATCCCAAGGCAGTAATAAAGTACTGATGATAAGACTTACAGAACTACCACAACAACATATAACCTGAGGGGAACAAAAAATGCTTTTACTAATGACAATATTACGCAAGTACTGCATAGGTTTTTTTTCCAAAAGTTCTTGTAACATGGTGATTTTCTAAATTTCTCTTGTGAAGCAGCTTTCTCAATTTATCAATACATTCAGGGCAGTACCTAGTTCAGTGGAATTTACAAGACAATTTCTATCAATAAGCCATTCACATGAGCCTGTCATTTCTGTTCAGTCAGTTCCCTGACATAAAATGGGTATATCCTTCTGCATAAGCAAGATTCAAGAATGAAACATAAAAATAAAAAGCAGAATCTGTTTTCAATGATACTAATTGCCCATGACCTTTAGTGTTACCATATTCATTAGAGATGAAACACAGGCATCTTTATAGGAGGCTAGAGGGAGTTTACAATAATGAAGCAATAGGTCTTCATGCCTAGGAAAGTTGCAGTTCTGACATTCAAATCATTAGGAAAGCCTAAAGAATGTTCTGCTAAACAGGGGAGGAAATCTGCTGCTTCAGTAGCAGGATGCCAGACAGCACAGTATGTTGCATTTCAACTGACCTATCATACTAAATGAGTAAGGAGGAGAGCATAGTCACATAACATAAAACATCATGCCCAAATAACTGTATCAGTTAAAACAAAAACATTATGTTTTCCAGAAAATATCAACAGAACAAAAACCTTCATTTCCAGATACTTAAGGGGAAAAAAACCCAAACAATCATTAAAACTCAATTTTATGCAGCAAGCAGAAGCACCTCCCGGTTCCATCCCACGCCAGAAATACCATTTGAGGTTTAAATTCCTTCAAGTCTACTCAGAGTTCATCTTCAACTTGGCAAAGAGCAACAGCAAGCAGTCACTACTGAGAACTCTGTACTGCTCGTTAATGGTTTCCTCCTATAACTGGTTTAACATTCAGTTACTACACAGATCGTTGCTGTCTCCCAATTAATAACAACTGAATAGTAGTCAGAATTTGATAAATATTATCAGGGAGGAAAAAAATGGACACTCAATGTTATCACATGCACTGAAGTCTGACCTGCAGCATTTCCAGGATGGATTACTCTCATTTTGCCTATTGAATTTCCACCAGTTTTATCCAGCCCTACCCTTCAACTGAGCTCCCCTGAAACACATTAACATCAGGTAACTCCATATTCAGCCAAAAACCCATTACTGGCAGAAGACAACTTCTTATAAGGAACAAAGGGATCCAAAAAGACTTTCATGTTACGTAAGTACATAACGTCCTAGAAGACATTTTCTATGACAAGTCTAAGTTCAATGGCAGTTTTCCTGTTTAGCTCATAAACACTTGTGAGAAAAGAAAGCTGAAAATCTACCAAAAATGTCATTACCTCAACACTAGTGGCTACAGAGGCAGACATTTTATGCAAAAGAGATTAAAAGGCAGGCACTTTTTAACTCAGTTTTTCTGGGTCACAGTAAAAGTGATCCAGAAAATTCTTTAAGGGACCCAAAGTTCTGCCACTTGAAAGATACCTTCAATCTCAATGAAATACCACCACTGGAGTTTTTAAGTCAAAAAACAGCTTCTGAAATAATTTGTTTTGTCTCCTTACATTTTCTTTACTTTCTCTACTTAACACTGTCTGTCTTCCTAAATGTGAGTCAGTTACTCAAACTCATGCAACAGTAATGGGAAAGCAGTGTATCAAGTTAGATTCTCATTTTTTAATACTGTATCATAAAAGACAAATCCAAAGGCTGAATGCAGAAATGATGATCTGAAATTCATCAGTTGCCAAAACAATGGAACAGCTCACTAAGATACTGTAGCTGATTAAGTATACTTAGAAGAATATGGGAATTAAAAATTAATTTCTAGCAAAAAAAAGTACATGAAGACAGCGCTTAGAATTCGTTTGCTTAAACAAAGATTATGGATTCACCCCATCCCTATGGGAGCAAAAAAATAAAATTAACTAAGACAAACTGCAGCAGGGAAAAAAATACCAAACCTAGAGACCAGGTCCAAGAGAAAAGCACACAAGTGCCAAAGAAATACAACTCTATTACTCTGCCTTCATGAAGGACCAAATACTTACAATTTGCCCAAAACAGAAAAAAATGGTGATAAAAAAGAATTTCTTTCAAAACTTTTCACATATATCTTCTAAAGAAGTCTACTGTTTTTGCAAACATCTTTTGTAAGCATGGAGTATAGAGTCAAAATAAATTATCATTCTCCCTCTCCCCAACATATTTAAAGAAATTACAAGAACATTTCGTACTCCTGTTTGCTGGCTGATTTACAACAACAATACCTAATTCCAGAAAACTAATTGTCATGTGGTCAGCAAGCAGGAACAGAAAGACACTGAGAAAGCATTTTATTAGTAGGACTCACAAAATTACATAGACAATCAACCTGCAGCATTAGCTCTTTAAATGCACCTAATTTGGGAAAGATCATCAATACAACCCAAAGCACCTACTTTTGCTCATTCTAATCAAAACCACACCATTCCTGAATTAACCTACTCTCTTATTGCTACCTGCTCAGTCTGACTGCCAATCAAAATTATCATTACCATTCCAGGATTAACTGCTGGGCTCTGTATGTTCTCATGAATGGAAAGACACACTCTAATGCCCATAACAAGTGGAGATCAAGTTCTTGGGAGACAGAGCAACTAATATTTGACTGTCTCTATCAGCATCCCTGAAAGAGGCCCACAAAGGCTGTTGTGAGGGAACTACTCAAGAATTTAATTGCACTGAAAATAACAGATTTTAAACAACAAATTGCAGTGTTTATTGATTTTGCTACATGACTCCTATGTCCCAGCCATTCAGCTGGCTTTACGAACAAGACTTCAGACAGCCAAAGAAGTCGCTTCAGTCAAGCCATGCAGGTAAGTGCCATGTATGCAAACACGAGTAAATGAATACACAGATGATAACCACCACTTCCCCTCTCTGGCTCCTCCAGAGAGATGAAGAACATCTGGAGCAGCAAGATGTTTTACACATTTTCCTCAGAAAAGTTTCACTGCAGCTTAAGGAAAAATCACTGTGGATTTCACTTGCTAGTCTCATAGCCCTTCTTTTCCCTGGGCAGACATCACTTTCTGTACCAGTAACATTCAAAGTCTCTGAGATAGCAAGCAAGGGTCTCCAGCTGAGCCAAGGGCTTCTCTACAAAGCTGGCAATTCAAGTGCTGCCTCAAACCTGTAGGGAACAGAATTTCCAAAGGGAGACATGTGAGCACAACAGTGCATCTACCTTGAGCGCATTTAGCCCCACATGCATTTTAAGGAACTGCTTTTAACAGGACCATGCAAATCCAGACATCACAAGAGCACATGAAACCTTTCCATGCTGATCCACAACCCTCTTTTTCCCGTCTCATTCACATACTCAAGGGAGGTAAAAAAAATAAGTCTCCGTCAATTGACTGGCAAACAATCAACAAGGTATGTCGTCCTCCATCCAAGGCTGTGTCTTAACAGAGAAGCAAACACAGTATCAGACACAGCAACTCAACTATTTTGCAGTACATCTGCTCTCACTCAAGCAAAGAATCCTTAATACAACAGATGACACACAATTGCTCCCCAAGGCACCAAAATATCAAGTTAGGGACTGGGCTGACAATAAGAAATCATTGATCCTACTATATCTACCTGTCAGCAGCGAGCCTTAATGTACATTACTAAACAGCAACAAAAGCAGATACTGAGTCACAAGAGTTCCAACAAACTTCATTTGACTGAAACTCATGTCACTTTCTGAGATGACAGCGAATTATCTGAAAAATTATTTAGAATTCTCACAAAGCAGCTGATAGACAAAATTTTTCTTAAATATGTATGACTATTCACATCATGAAATCCCAGAGCACAGAAATCACTTAGTTGATATTGTAACACAAAGTTCTTAAGTCCATACAGTTACTGTATCCACCAGTGAATCAGACAAGATCTGCCCATTCAGAACTACAACAGTACCTCTAAAAGCCACTGAATTCAGTAGCATCAAAAAATAATTAGTCTTACTTTTCAATTGAAATTAGCCCAGTGTTTTGGTTCAGTTAACAAAGCAAGTTCATTAACTGTGGCAACTGAGCCTTCAGGACCAAACCTTGCCAACACAGTCCAAATCAATCTTGCTAAAGAAACACAGCTGGCTACAATAAGCAACTGCCCAGAGTTCTCAATTATCTACCAAAAGTCTCACAGAAATGAGAAACTTAATAATTTACTGCATCAACTTTCCTCTCATTACAAGTAAAAAGAAGTGCAAAGTAGTTTAAACCAATTAATTTTTTTCTATTTGTATACATATATTGAAATATTTTACAATATACATGAATTAATACTCTGATCTTGTATTTTTCCCCTTGCCAGACAAGTGACTGTAGTGTAACAGCAAAACTAGACTTCCAGAACGCCCCAAATACAGAGCCTCTCAAACATTTTTGGTGGTATTTGACAGTACTGTAACTAATAAAAAGTTCCTAAAGCTTGTATCCTAGCTACCTTTTTTCATTTTCCCTTCTGCAACTATGAAAGATATTCCTCGTATCAATTCTCCCCTCTCAAAATACTTCAGGCACTTTAACAATAAAATTTTCCACTTAGTTGTTTTAAAAGATTTTAGCACTTAAAAAAAACTTACAAAAAGAACACTTAACATGCCAACAGAAAGAGCATTCTGTCACAGAAAGTATTCCAAACATTCTAAGCATTTTGAAAAGAAAAACAAATATTCAGTTATCTTTAGCACAAACCTGTTTATGCTTATACCTCACAGCACATTTTAGCTGCTGATTATCTTGAGACAATCCCATTCCAAGTAAGATCTTATATCTTTTTAAGAATGTTAATTTTAGAATGAGCTAATAGAAGGAAAGTGGCAAAACACCCAATCCATCATGTTACATCAGACAAAAAATACTCCAAAAGGTAATAAAATTAATTGTTTCAGACATCTGTATGATCTATTTTACCAACCCCAAATTTTCCCCCAGGAAAGCAATCTAATGCTGAATGATGCTTGTCAAGATAAGAAGAAATTTATCTTTTTGGCCAGTTCCAATGCAAACCTTGTAGATTGGAAGCTAGCTAATCAAAGCACTACAAGAGAACTGTTTACATTTCCAGTGAACAGGGGGGAGGGAGAGAGGATACACAAATCATAAAACTTTCTTTTAGTGACTTGAATGAAAACCTATTCTGCTTTTCAAGTCCTTAGGTTGCTCCCCCACTCTGCCTCTTTATATAGCCTTGTATAAGCTCTAGCTATGAAGCACCATTACTCAACGTGATTAGCAATTTTTGAACAAATTGGCCCTTACCCACTTTATCCACCTACATTATAGAATAAGGAACTCAAAAATTCTTTAAGGAAATAAGCCAAAAAAAAAAAAAAAAGCTTATTTGCAAAGAAAGACATACAAGGTCAGAAACATGGACTACAAGGTCAGAAACATGGACTCTGGCAGTCCTATAAGGAAGGCTGATGATTTTGACCTCATACAGAAGGGCAGATAGGAGATGATTGCTAGGCATTAAAAAAAATTCTGTAGATACTACTTTAACAGCCAATTGGTTACAAATTCATGAGAACTGTAGGACACCTTAAGTGTCTGGTATTTATCTGAACCTTTCTCACACTGTTGGAATTTCTATCCTATAATTGTATATTGAGCCTTCTAGAACAGTCAGGGCTTCACCTAGGAAGGCAGGCACCCTTCTACTCCTTTCAAATGGAATAAAAAAAAGTAAATAACGAGTAGAGAAGGAAAGGCACTTGAAATACTTATGCAAAGGCTTTGCAGGCCACCTTTAAGCCATCATCATGAGACTAATTCCAATGTCATCACAAGCACAAATCAAAGCTGAAATCAATTTGTAAATTTCCAAATTCAACACAGCTGAAAGTAATTCTGTTTCTGATAAAGTTCTTCTCTTGAAGGCATATTTTAGTACTCTGAACTATACTTCAGTGCAAAAGATCTCACTGACTATTGGCTCTAACAACACCAAGAATTCTAGAAACATTTTGTAGTTATTACACACAGACAATGTCACTAGGAAAAAAGACCTTTCATTTGTCAAGCTCTATGTGTCTTAAGCCAGGTTAAATCATGACACTTGCTCAGAAGAACCGACATGGAGACCACAGCAATCTCTACTAGAGCAGTCTCAGCTGTTCATGATGTATTTAACATATCAGCAGCAAGTTTTTCTCAAAAAACAGAAGTAAATGCCTGTTCAAATTTACTTCTAGTTTTGTATTTAGGATATCAAACAAGTGACTGGGTGCATAAGAAACTAGCACATGTCACAGAACAGATCCCATAATACATTGGCTGTACTTTTTACTCAGACGTCTTAGGAAGATGAACAATCCTGCAAGCCCTTAATTCAGGGCTTGTAACTGGAATCTCTTTCACAAAGCAGTATTTGCAACACTAGGCCTTTCATCAATACTGAACAGTACCCCATTAGCCTTCAGCACCTGCCTCTTGGAGGAAAAAAGAAAAAATATCTTTATGCTCAATTAGGTACAACCAAAGAAAACTTGGAGCTCCTTTCATGTAAAAGAAATCACCTTCCCATGCAGATAGCACCTCACTGAGCAGCTGATGCCAGAAAACACAAGCTTGACTGATACTAAGTTATTGTTACGCTCGTGTCTGTTTCAAGTTTGTTAGTCAACACGCACAGCAGTGAGAGCCCTGCTGGCTGGGCAGCTGAGCGGGACCTGCCCCAAGCCCGCCGGCATCAGCTGCTCACACAAAGTACCTGGCAGGGGCACTCCCGCACGGGGAAGGTGGCCGCGGGCCCCACGGCAGCAGGGCCCGGCAGGCCCTCGCCCCTCCGCCCCCCTCCAGCCCCTCCAGCCCGGCCGCCCCCCGCGCCGGCCCCGGGCCTTCCCCCGGCCGCCCCTCGCCCCGGCCCAGCTCCGCGCACGGCCCGGCCGCCCCTCACCTTCTCCTGGGCCTTGCGGTAGCGCTGCAGCGCCTGCTGGGTCAGGTCCCGCACGCGGAGCTGCCCGTCCTTGCAGGGCACCACGATCCCGGTCCTCCCGAAGCACACGGTCACTTTCATCTCAGCGCCCCGCCATGCCCGCCCTGCCCGCCCACGAACGGCGCCCGGCCCGACCCGGCGGCGCCGGCAGGTGCGGCTCGGCGGCCCCACGGGTGCGGGCGGCAGGTGCTCCCGCGGGGCTGCGCCTCGGAGCGCGGGCAGCGCCGGCAGCGAGGCCCGGCCGCGGCCTCTCCTTCCGCCGTGCCCGCCCCGCCCCGCGCGGCGCTCCGGGAGGCGCGGGCCGGGCCGGGCCGGGCGGGGCGGCCGCGGGCGGCGGCGGCGCTCGCCCGGGGCACGGAGCGCCGGCTCGGTTTAAAGGGGCCGCGGGTCAGCGCCGTGGGCGGCGGTACCCTCCCCGTGCGGCCGCAGGACCGGTGCCCCCGCACGCCGCCAGTGCGGAGCGGGCATCCAGGGTGCACCCACGCCGCGGCACCCAGCCCGGTACGCACCGGCAGCCACCGGCGGGAAACGCGAGGCTGGAGCGCGGGGCTGTGCGGGGCACGCACAGGTGTGTGCGGCCAGGCCAGCAGCCCTCCCGCCTGCACGGCGCTGGGCTGGACCGCGGGAGGCACGGTGCATCCCCTGAGCATCGAGCGGGCCCTGTGGCACACCAAATACACCTGGAGAAACGTTGTGCCCAACCTGCACCGTGGTGCGACGACCGGGGCCACGGCACAGCCCTTGCCCTACGAAGCTGTGAGACACCTGCGCACAGCTGCCCGCCCCGACCTACGGAGACTGACGCGAGACCTCGGACACACCTTGCCACACCACACAGCGACCTGCGGGCACTCCCGAGCACCAGATCTGCTCTACAGGATACAGCAACACGTAGAGAAACCCATCCGCCTAATGCAGTGACAGCCTGTGCCCTTCAATACGTGGTACAGCGAGGCCGTGCAACCTGCACATTGGGATGTGAGGCTCTGCAGCACTCCCCAAATGCCTGCTGCTCTGCAAAGTACACTTTTCTGTACCATTTGGTAACCAAGTAGTGCTCCCTGCGTCTTACCTAGCACTAGACCACATTCAACATAGTGCAAATACTTGACACCCTTACAGTCATAACTGACACCCTTACAGTCATGATCAATCTACACAGAGACGTGTATTACTGAAAATCACTGCAAAACAAAGGCAGTATAAAAATACCTCTAAACCACAGCATGACATCACACAGCATGAGAGGACTGTTGCTGCAGTAAAACTGCCCCACCAATTCACATTAGCATTCAAACAGGCAGTCCAAGGCCTGCGCTGTGTGACGTAACCAAATGACAGTACCAGAGATGTTGCAGTGGAAGTGGGCCAGAACAGCATAAGCTGAAGGTTAAAGTGAATACTGAAGTTTTGGAATGAGATGAGGACAGAGCCACATAAGCTTCTGCAAGTGGAATGTTCATCCTGGCTCCTTAGGAACAGACACAAGGGACTGATGCAGGTGGTATACAATTCTTCATTGTCTTTTCAAATCCAGAAGTGTCTGCCACCAGTGCACAGAATTTCAGAGCAATTCACAGGGAAGCAATCTATTAAGTCATATACAGAACTGCTTTCCCTGGGTGTGTACGTGTGTTCGCATGTGCAAGTAAACAAATGTGCATCCCATATGCTTTGAGCCATAGAAAACTTACTTTCTTTATGCCTCCAGGAGCAAAGATGCAATACAATGAAACAGGAATGTTCTATTCCTTCAGAAAACACTGTGGGTAAGGTAGCACAGCTTGCAGACCAGAAACACCTCCAGAGTACTCAGGACAGTGCTGGGGGCAGCTGAAATGTTCCCTGGAGTCAGCCCGTGTGGCCATTTCAGACACACCACTGTGTCCCTGCCAGCTCAGCCCCAAGCCAGCTCACTGCTGGCTCCTAATAGCAGAGCAGAGCTCATTGGTTTGTTGTGGGTCAGCACCACTATAAAGCAATTCATCATGCTAAATGGGCATTCCTGCCAACTGCTGGAAGGACCAGCAAGTCAGCTAGGCTACAAAAGTGATTCACATGAAAAATAACCAAGGAGGAGGAAAAGGGAAGCCTTGATATAACTCCTGGCAATTTCTGTAAGCTGGGTTTGTAAGGAGGGAGCAACAGGGCTACCTGGGGTAGGGAGCAATAGCTCCTCACACCTTTCTTTGCTCCTGAGAAATGATCAGGGGAAGCAGTCCCACACAGCAGCCTTAGAGCCGAATCACTGGGAGCAGGAGGCAGGAAAAGTTCAGGGCACTCCTCTAGTTCAGCTGCTGATGTTCTGGTGGGAAGCCTGGATTCCTGTGCTTTTATGGTTTTGGTTACTTCAGTTAATCATTGACTGTGAATGTAAAGACTTCTCTCTCTCTTACTCCCTTTCTCACTTTCTCCCTCTCTGTTTATAAGCAAGTCTGACACACTGAGGAAAAAACGTGGTATAATTTTCTTTTTTCTCAAGTTCTGAAAAGTTCAGATCATATGCACTGTAACTGGGGTTGGACAGAGCTTGTTGACAGAGAAAGTGTCTTGTGTTAGAGCAATTGATATGTCCGAAAAAACTTGAAACCTTTTTTTTCCCCAACACCATACCTGAAGCATAAGTAGCAGGGTCCAAAGTGTCTATGATTAGACTATAAGGACATATAGCTGTTCCAGAAAGAAAGAAAATAAAAGGTTGTCTTTAAATGCACATGCTTACTATCTTACAGAAACTTTGATTGTATTTAATTATCACACATCAACAAGGGGGAGTGAGGAAAGGTTGCAAAGGAATCACTAGTGTGTTTACTGTCTGCCAGTGTTTGTTTAAAAGTTATGCGTGGTATTGCTAATAAGATATTACTCTGTTCTGGGTGAATTACACATTTGTTTATGCTGAAACAGTCTGAAAGTCTTTGAAGCTATCTGGTAACAATTAACACCTACATATCAAGGTTTTGCCTGTAACTCTCCCTAGGACTTCAGTCTGCACAACTTTCTGAAAAGAAACCCTTTCTTCTATCAGAGAGTTGGATTTTTTTTTCCCCTCAGGGATTGGGAAACTTACTTTTCCAAAAGTAAGTTCCACCAATGCAGGTAACAGTATGACAAGGAAAGCTGTCATATTGGCACAACTAAGAAGCCAAGTATGGGAGGACCAGGAGTGTTGAACTGGAATTCAAAGAAAACACTTCTTAAGAAAATACAGCCTGAGATTCAATAGGGTGAAAGAGAGATGAGGGTAGTTTTTACTTATCAGATCTCTACATCGTTTGCTCCTGAATGAGATCATCAGGAACTATGACCAAAAAATACTTTCCTGGGAAAAAAATACCTCATGAACCTCTGCAAGCTGAAGGCTTCCAAATCCCAAAGCAGCTGCAGAGTCACATACGCCTCTTCTTATTGGGCACACAGAACTTCTAAGAACCAGGTCATCAATATCTCATCTTTATGTCCACTTTAAACTTACTGAGAGTGAAATACAGTAACTTTTAAAACAGACTAATAATGAGGTCCTGTTTTTTCTATGCTTTTGTGCACTTAAGAGGAGCTGCCTGCTTGTTTCTGTGACAGAAATCTAAACCATATTTCATTTGAAGTAGATCATCATCCAGCTAATGCTGTAAGCAGCATAAACTGGCTTTGCCCCCCAGAGGAGGACTTCTGCTCCCTCCTGGCCCCAGCTGTTTTTTCCCATCCATTCCCTTTTGTGTGCCAGCATGCACAGTTGTAGGTCTGTGCAATGAGATGCTGTGGAGATTAATTTTTTTGCCAGATTAGCTTTCAGCCAAATCAGTTCTGCAGAAACCAGAAAATCAGGAGAAATCAGAACTCTGTTCTACGACAGGATTTAAAGCCTGTGCTGGCCCGAGGGAGAACATGGCACAGCAAGACAGCAGCCTTTTTCTTTTGATTTATGTCAGCTTACAGTACTTTGCAGGCAGCCTGGTTATGAGTTTCAGACACAAATACATATCCATGAGATAATATTCATAACATTCGGGTATCAGTTTCTTGAGAGGAGATGAGCAGATTTAACAACTCTTTGTCACTGAGGGTTACTACTCTTGCCTTCCTCCCTTTCCATCATTATTTCCCACCTGATGCTCCTTGGATGTCTCCGTGAGCTATTTCAGTGCATAAGTCTGGTAGAAAACTAACACAGGAAAAAGAAAAACATGGTTTTCTGCTTTGTTGGCAAGCAAAGGCCACGCAGGGAAGGTTCTGACACATTCCAAAGCATGCTGGAGAGCAAGGGCAGGGCCCAGCAGCTGGGAGCAGGAAGGGGAGTAGACAAGACTTCCACTTTCATTAACGACGATAAGTTCTTTGCCCAAATGACTGCCTTAGCTAATCTGTTGCACTTTTCACGCGGGCTGGTATTACAACTGTTTGTATTACAACTGGTCTGATGTCCCCTCTGGCTCCCCTCCACACAGACTGCAGGCTGTCAGATCTGTACACTCAGTTCCCAAGCTCCCGAGCATTTAATGGGAAACACTACAGCCACCACACAAGGTGCTGACCAGGTATAAGATCACTTTACAACATCGTCATCCCTTGTGCTGGGTCACCCCTCCACTGTGCAAAAGCACAGGGCTTCCATCTGCCCTGTGTTGTTTCACAGGACAGTAATGTGGTCACAGCTCCATACCTGACCTGGGTCACTCTGGTACCACTGGGAGTTTCCTTCTGGACAGACATTGGACCACCAAGGCAGCCCCACTAACATCCCTGCCCTCCCCACTGGCCATTCATGCCAACAGTGGTACTGCGCCACAGCACACAGCGCCAGCCGGAGGAGTAGGATTTAAAGCTTCTGAAATCACATTTTTCTAAGCTGAATGACTCTTACACTTTCTCTGTTATAACTGGAAATTGAAATAAGGATAATCAGCACTTCGCTTTTATATTGATGAGAGTTTACCTAAAGATCCCAAAACAGTCAGCAATTGTCAGTGAAGATTTGCAATCACTGTGCCAGCAGACATGGACTGGTTAAGCAACCTGCTTAAAAAAACAAAGGAATTTTTCCTAGTTTTGCTGCTAACAAGACAACACAAGTGTTGACCTTTAATTTTTGGCTCTGAGCAGTGTCTCCTTCCTACACCATCACCCATTAGGCATTTAACTATTTGACATCAGTAGCCAGGGTTGCCAAAGAACATGCTCCTAGAGCACTATTGGCTCAACCTCTTTTCTGCCATTAATAAACCATCTAAGAGGAATACAGTCAATCTGAGTTCAGGAACTTGAAAAAGTCATAAAAGAGCCTTAAGATATTATTATTATTACAGGTATGTTTTGTTCTGGGGTTCAGAGACTGGAATGGATTTGAGGATAAAGTTGAACCAGATGAAAAGAAAATAAGAAAAACTTTACCATTTAAATCAATCTCATAATCCTTGGAGATCTGGTTTGTGATTTTCCAAACTTTTTTCTGGTAACACAGTAAAATGTATTTGTCTGCTACTTCCTGAATGTTGTTACCAGTAAACCCGTCAATTACTAAAGGAAAAAAGGGTCATAATTTCTGCTGTTTATATTTTGCATTTCTCCCAGCCTGGATAATGAAAATCAATAAAACCACTTTCACTGCCAAGTCTCAGTGGTACAATGTTGGTGAATAAAGGGAAAGCAAACTAACAAATAATCTTGGAAACTGCAGTAGAATTTAAAAAAATACAATATAAAAAAATCTGTTTACAATCTATATAAAATCAGGTTCTTGCTAAAGTTTAATTTGAACCTAATTTAAAGTTGAAACAATAAATAAAGAAATTTTGAGACTTGCAAAGCAAGATGATTCTCAGTTTCCATTCATGATGCCACCCCTAGTTCACCTTGGATTTTTTTTCTGTTCATATAACTATATTGACTTAGTTCAAGAAATACTTTTTTTTAATATCTATGCTCTATAAGGATCTGAAAGAAGAGTGTGCTTGAATATCCAGTACCATACCCCCTGTAATATCAAAATAAAAGTCTGGAAGCAGATGGGAGAAACCCACTTTCAGTTAGTCTAGGTAGGCTTCAGACGAGAAAGGATCCCTGCTCCCTGCTGGCACTCCGGGCAGGGTAAGGGAGAGCTGGCCGAGCCCTCTGCCGAGCTGGGCAGGCAGCCGGGCTGCACTCAGCCTTGCTGGGAGAACCTGTGCAGCCTTCCAGCTCCCACTGGCAGCGGGAATTGTGCTCTGAGTGCACAAGAGCTGAACACTGAGGGCCAAACCCCACCCCACAGTGTGGAAAGGAATGTTTTGCTCATCGCATAAGGATTTGTTTACAGTTAATTAAGCATAAGAGCTGTTGATAACAAGCTCTGTTTACAGTGTGGGCAGGAGATGGTTCTGTCTAAATAGGTCCAAAGGATATTAACATTCTTAAAAGTTTGGCCGGTGGAGAAATTAGTCCCTCAAAAAAACCAAAGGTATGTTCAGAGAAATCCAGAGGGGAAGGAAAATCTTAATAAAGTCCTAGGGGAGATTTATGTATAAAAGTTACATATTTAAAGTCTTCTTTAAAATGGTCGTCAGCCACAAAGTTATGTAAACACCTTAGTGATACGATCTCTAGGACATATGGAAAAAGAAAAGCCTTTTGAAGCTAACTTTAAAGCATAGGTGGATATAATCCTAGATTTCTTTTTTATTTGTGTTCACGTATCTTGAAAGAATCTTACTGTTTTCACTTTGACACCTAAATTCTGCTTCACTCCAATCTCCACCTCATTTTGTATGAAGGGGTAATTTTGTGGTTCATGACCAACAAACACTAAGGTCCCACTTATCACTTATTCAGAGTTTCATTCTTGCTCTATCTGTGATGTATCTTGTCCAGGATCAACAAGATGTTTCTCCAGGACATCCAAGAAGGAACAAAGTCCTCTTCTGCTCTGCAACAGCACAGAAGGACACAGCACTTTTTGAAAGATACATTTTGTGTCAGGCGGTGAGATCGTGGAAGGTATGCCCAGCTCGAGACTCTCCCTGATTCTCCATAGTCAGCTAAACTACAACGGAGAGGTTTCTTAACTCTCTGATCATATCCGCTGTGTACTGTCACCTGAGATTTGGTCTGAGCCACCCCTCCATGACGATCTTGCTCATCTCCAGGTTGCTCAATGTATGAGCAGGGTATATAGTAAATTGAGGTTATGCAGGAGCACATAGGCTGCCCTGAAAATCCGTCAGGCTCAACTTTTTCCTCGCAGGGATTTGTGCCCAAAAATTTTCAGCATTTGCACATGAGGGATTCTCCTCTTGAGCTAGAGAAGAAAACGAAAGTTTTGCCCTTTACTACAGCACTGATCAAGGAGATTCAGGTTAAGATCCTGGAGTCTGTCAAATTAGTTGTGA
Organism: Entomyzon cyanotis; assembly: GCA_024500445.1. Lineage (NCBI taxonomy): Eukaryota > Metazoa > Chordata > Aves > Passeriformes > Meliphagidae > Entomyzon > Entomyzon cyanotis. Next base: position 14,431,593 of record JAKEPQ010001027.1, on the reverse strand, counting down.
TACAGAACACCTTATGTTTAATATGTGTTTTAGGGCCTGTGTCCATGGGATGCTCTCATGTCCTGTGATAGCTTTACTGTGATGATTCGCTCTCCTGACCACGAGGCTGGCCACTGTCACCCTTCCTTAGGAGAATGCTGCTCACTTGCCAGGGTGGCTGGGAACTGCTGCACAGCAGAGCTGCATTTGTTTACTGATCTGAGCAAGGCGATGTTACACCAGCTCTCTGTTCTTCCCACCCTAAGGCTACTCCGGTAGCAATGCAATTTATTCATCTCTCCTTACTCAAAGCTGTGCCTAGAGGCACAATATGGCCTTTGATTATCCAAGAGAAAAAAGCGAGCTTTCAAGGGCCACCACTGGTTTCTGCTTAATATTATGTAATTTCTAGATTCTGTTTACTTCTAGCTTTTAACATTTTTTTTTTTTTTTTGTTCTGGGTTTCATTAGTTGGTTTTGGGTTTTTTACTGGCGTTTTTTTGTATCCATTGTTTGTGACTGCTAATGGCAACATCTATATTTGTCACAATCTGGTCAGTATCTTTAATTTTAATTAATGTATGTGATTTTAAATGTCTATTTCAGCACAAAAGTCATGAGAAGACCATTTACATCACAGCTAAAGGTGCAGGCTTTTAAAAAGATTCTCATCAATTCTCAGTTTTCTGTTTACTTTCTCTTGTCTTTTCCCTTTCTTCCTTCCAGGCTATTTTGTACTGTCCAGTCATATGAGCTACAGATGGTAGAAGTTTTTACCCATTCATTCCCCAAAGCTGAAGGATTTTCTCTAAACATGGATAACCGTTGGGCACCCAGGCCAGATCAGCCTTGGGGGAAGTCAAAGAGAGAGGATGTTTTGGTCTCATCATCACAAATCAATCTCGCTAGCAACACAGCAGGGAGGAGAGAGGACTCAGTGGAAAGAGATGCTGTCCCTGTTGCCAGCTGCATTACCTTCAGCCGCAGAAGGAGGAGGGTGTGTAAGTGCCTGTTCCCCTCCCCTGACCACAAAGGATTTATTTAAAATGCATGCCAGAAGGAGGATTAGAGCAGAGCCCACCCTCCTCTCCTTTGTTCAGGAGGAGGAAAGGAGCATAGCCCTTGGCTACCGGAGTCTGGGCTTTCCTAGTGCTCACAGCCTAATTCTCTTTGCCTTCCTCTCATATTTGCCATCACTATTGAAAAGGATTGCTTGATATTCCAAGAATGACATTGTGCTTTGCAGGAGTATCGGAGTCTCCAGTCTGCTCCATAAATTATGCTCTACTTATGTAGACTGTGCCTACAAAACTATCTGGGTCAGGCATGCACAGCAGCCCGCATTTCCTTTAATGTTTTACCACAGACACTCCCTCACATGATCCTTTTTCCAGATGGTCCCTAATCCTTGAACATATCCAAAATCCTTCAGCTATGATTTCTTGATCTCCTCAACAACAGATATTTTTCTTTAGTGTATACAGTACATAGTGTGTTTTCTGGTTCTACAGCACTTGGCAATATTTCCCAACAGCATTTCAAAATCTTCATTGTTTTGTGTTGTATTCCAGCTTTCACACCTAAGGCAACAGCTGAATGCCAGTGAGCCAAGCCAATGGCGTATCAGCCTGGCTTATGGTAACTGATATACACCTTTCCTTCCAAGAAGCAATTCATTTATGCAGATGTTTTTTCCAGCTGTTTCTGGAATAATCACACATTCATTGAGGGGAAAATCTAAACAACTGCAGTGTTGTCACTCTCAGTTTCTGCTGATGAAACCTGAGCTTCCCATTTGCCACTTCTCTCCCCATCCCTCTGGGGTTATTACTTCAGTGCAGCACATCTACAGCCCAAGCACTCGCAATCCCTCCATTACTAGGTATGGAAAGAGTGACCTCCATGCATCAGCAGGGGTTTGAGCTGCCTCTGAAGTGTGTGAATCTGCTTCCTGTGGCTCCAGCTGGGCCTTGGTAGCCAGCATAGACATGCTTTTGTGACTGCAGTGCAGTGCTCTCCTCAGAGCCCCTGGGGCCCCAGTGGAAGTAGCAGCCTGTTATCAGTAGGATGGGTAATAAAGAGAATACTGCTGAGACAGTTGGTACTCTTGAGACTGGGTTTGGATAGAACGTGGCCAATAGACAGAAGAAAGCTCTTCCAGCCATCATACTCAGTATTTTGTATGGCAGATAAATCTTCCTATTAAAAAAAGAAATTCCTATCAATAGTTAAAACTTGCCCTTATTTTCTCTAGGGTTAGGATTTGGCCCTATGTATCTACAACTACTCAGTATTCTGGCTGCAAAGTGTATTTTGCTGCTATTTGTGTGGTATCCAATATCCTGTCTTTTGTATTCTCACCTCCTTCCCCTTTCTTTCCAAGAAGCCCAATAACATATTCTCCTAACAAGCGTATAATTATTTAGTTATTGCACTGTTTTATGATTGCATTGTTGGTAATTGCTCAATATTGCAAGTGATTTATTAGTAATTGCAGAGTCTTTCAAATCTGTCTTCAGTAGGAGAACAAATAGCACCTTGCATCAATAGACATCATAGTCTTCAAGAGGGATTTTTCTTTAATGATCTTTTTTTAAACTATCTTTCCTACTGCAGCCCTAAGGGCCAAAGTTTCTTTTTCTCTTTACACAATAACTCGAAGTTTCACTCCTGCCCTGCAGTGGAAAAATACATTACATCAGTCTTTGAATAGGATTTTATTCTGTAGTCCGGCTATCACCTTCTTGTAGTTTCATCTGCATCTAATGGGATTTTACTGTGGTGATATATATTCAGACTGCATCACTCCTCAGCCACTCAAATTCTTCTTAGAGCTTTTTGACAATAATTAAACTGCAAGTGGTTTTCAGATATTCCTGCCATTTAGGCCTTCCCACATTGACTTCAGTGGGGATTCACAGGTGGAATAGATGAGAATTCAACTTTCCTCTCATTAATATATGCCTTCTGGTCACAGCTTGCCAGCCTTTGTGTAAAGCCCTCCCTCATTTTATCACACTCTTCCTCCTAAGGGATTTCTCAGCTTTCCACCAGCTACAGCAAGAAACTCAGGCCGCCTAAACTGGTCTGTGTGGCAAAAAAGGAGGAGATTTTCCAGCTGCTCTCAGTGTGCCTGGAGCTGTGCCCTTCGTTTTCCTCTGCCTGCCACTTACTGCTGCAACTTCCCCTGCCACTGGTGCCCACTGGGAACCTGGCTCTGACTGCGCCCTGTGAGCACAGAGCCAGAAGGCAGGACAAACTCTCCCCTCACCTCAACAGTTCACATGCAGCCTCTCCTTGGTTACATCCACCCCAACCCCACCTCTGCTGTCCCAAACTCTTCAGGATGAGCTGGCAGCTACTACAGACTAGGCTGAAGAGGCCACTCAAATCAGCCTCATCCCTGAATAGCCATTCCTATGCTTTATGGAAGATAGGAGGAATGGAGAAACACCATGTAGTGTCCCATCACCAGGAGTTTTACTGTGCTTAACAGGAGTGCAATGCACAGGGCTTGATTTAAACCTGCAACCCAGACTTCTGGCAATGCCAGGAGAATGCTGTTTTGAGCTGGACAGAAGAAATAAACCCTTCACAGATGGCTGCAAAGCAGTACTGTGTAGTTCCTGATTAGCGAGTGTGGTTGGCTTCAGGAAAGTAGGTAAGCACAGGGATGGACAACAGATAAATAAATAAATAGATGCAAGACATAAATGCTTCTGCTGACAGCTTTCTCCCTTGTCCCAGTAACAAACTAATCTTTCCTGTGCTAGGGAAGAAAATAATTTCCGATTGGAGTCACTGGCTTCAAATGAAAATCATGTTTGTCATGGACTCTTCGAAAACTTCCATTTTAGAGGTTCCCACCCTGCTGGCTCACCACCTATCTGCTGGGTGATTGACTGCCCCAAGTCAGCTTCTGCAAGGCTTGATGCAGCTGGCTCAGGTGCTGTAGGCAACAGAGGAGGCAATGGACCAAACCCAGACACCTTTGAAGAGAGGTATGAAAAAGGGAAAGAAACCAGAACAATAGTACTCCAAAAAGCAAACCTCCTGTCCCTTTTATTAAATGTTACATTTGGGACAAACAAGATTTTACCTTTACTATCATTTTACAGGATGAAAAAGAGGAATATGAAATTTGGGGGTAAAGTGCAAGTAATATTCTTGTTAGCTACATGCAAAGCCAAAGGGGTTTTCAGAAAATAAACGACGATTGTACCTGTACAGACAATGTCAAGTATTTACCAAGTGCTGGATCTGTCTAAAAAAATACAAAAAAACCCTCCTATGCTTCTAGTCAGTGCAAAGCTAATGCTGGAGTCCATAATATTGATACTTAAAGTAAGACATACTGTTTAATAATAAATAATATTTTTCAGCTATAATTTTTTTTGCCCAAACATGTTTAGACACATCGCAGAGATCAATAAGGATCAAAAATACAATCTCATACATGATTTAGTTTCATTATATTTAAGCAGTAATTAAGGACATGAAAATTTAAGCAAATCTTGTTTAGTGTTATCTGTTAACATCATACACCTCGGTTTGTCTTCTTTAATCTCATGTGGCAGAAGCCTGATCTTCAGGAACCTCAAAGCCAGCTACCCTGGCCAAAGTTTGGGAAGCACAAGTGCATACTGCCACTTCCCCAAAGCAGCTAAATTTGGGTTTATTTGAGGCTTGAAAATCTCAGTGATTTCCTCTGTGATGAGAACATTACCCTGAAAACTCTGCAGTTAAACCCTACACACACCATCCTCTGTGCACATATTGACAAACACAGAGGGGAAGTTTTCATGTTGGCATTAAGAGCAGCTTCTCACCCCCCCCCCCCAGAACTCATATTAAATGGATGGCAAAATGCTCTTTTTGCCCTCTGCTAGGCTTTGGGAATGAAATACACCCACTAATTCCATAAGGAAAAAAGCAAACAAACAAACAAACAAACACATGCTGATTTCTTTTGCTTGCTGTTTCAACAACTCATTCGTATTTTTAAAAATAGATTATGATCTGGTCATACTAATTTTGTTTGTATTTGGATTCATCATTAAATAACTTTGAACACTGAATAATTATTAATAATAATACTATGAAATAATGTTATTGGTTGTTTTAGATTCTTTTCAATTAATGCAACAAAGCGTGAAAATTCTAATTTTTTACTGTAACTGGCCCATGAAATCTTGTGCCCTGTCTTCTTGATTTCTATAGTATGGATTTTGCATTACAATGTTAGCAGTTAGTTTTTCATCTGTTTCCACAGTTTTCTGCAGCAGTTACCAGTTTGGTCCTGAAGTTATTTTATGGTCACATGAAAGTCTGTTCCTGCAAGGTTTGAGTGCTCCCTGCTCAGCAGAAGGATCAGGACTTTTACTAGGTGCTGTAGAATCCAAGAGCAATTTGGGGAGATGCTCTGATGCTGTTTTGCAGTAGCTCCAAGGGAAGGCCCTGTCAGAACCCACAGCAAAGGGTGCCATGTGCCCAAGAGCTACCGCAGTCTTTGCATCGCTGCTACTCAGCGTCTCTGCATGACAGCTTTCAATCAAAGCTGCTTCTTCAGCAGCAAAATCACCTTCTTATCACTCAGCTCCTCAGCTCGTTTTCCCAACCCATGAAGGGACAAAGTATGAGTCAGGCTGTGGGCCACGGGCGGGTCAGATTTGAGGCAGTGCTGCGTGCGCCATCCAGATCCGCAGCACGCAGCACCAAAGGTTTCATGGCAGGTAGAAAGGGGGGAACGTGCCTGTCTGCCAACACCCTCTGCTCTCTCCTCAGCTCAGCTGAATTCACCCAGCCTCCCAGCTCCCAGCCTGCTTCAGCAAAGCTTGTAATTAGAAACATCTTTTAGCTTCGAAACCGAATCCTGCGGGGTGGAAAGCACTGGCAGAGACAAACAGAGACAGACCCTCTGTTGCCATTTCGAAGTCAGGAACACCCTCCAGCCAAGAGCGAGATTCTCCGGCAGCCTCCAGCCAGCTGCAGGGCTCAGGTAATGATTTGCATTCCTGTGAGTGCAGCAAGGACAGGAGTTAAGGAGCACAGACACAGCCGAGGCTTTCTGCATTCTCCCCCACAGGACTTTAAGGAGGCTGAATCTGGTTTTGTTTGAACTTTTTCAGGCTGACAGCGAGAGATCAGCTTTGGAGAGCCCCAAAGCGTGGAAAATTCCAGCTCTGTTGTTTGTAGTTTTATTCAAGTTCAGGCTGTTTGGAAGCACTGGGTTCTTTTTTCACTAAAAATTTTGCAACTTCAGTTACAACAGCTGTTACCAGGCAACCGACATAAATGGGAACACTTCAAGCCAATGAAACAGACAGTTTATTCGAGTTGCTTGGTGCCCAAATACCATAATCATGAGAACAGCATTAAATAGATAAATAAAACAGTGCAGGAGAGGCAAGGACTCAGAGTGAGGAATGGGTAAAAAAAAAAAAAAAAGCAAACCTGACTGTAAGAGGAATATAAGGTAGGAACCCACAAGCTCGTGTATAACATAGCAGGAATAGGAAGAATAGGAGACCTGGAAAGGAGAAAAAACCTTGTCGAGGAATGACAGCCTGAGGAAGCTGCTAAGCCAAGCCATGTATGGCACCCTGGTGCAATGGTCCTTTGTCCCTGCTTTCTCTGCTTTTCTTTTGATTTTCAGAGACAGCAGCAGTACAAATGTGTCCAGCTTTGCTGTGAGAAAACCCATGTTGAGCATACGACAAGGGCAATGGATATTAGAGCTGGAGCCTTGCCCTGCTGTCACAACGCATGTGGTACATATTGCCTGCTACCTGATGCTGGAGAGCGGCAGCACTGAAGAGCCTCTCTCCCAGCCTTTTCCTCAGGACTGAGATCTCACGCAGCCTGGTGGCTGTGAGGAGAATGGTGTGATGGGAGGAATGCTAGGGGTCCCAGCTGTGGGACAGACATATCAGAGACAGATGCAATTTAGTATTTGAGGACACAGTTACTTGAACAGTGTGTCATGCTTTGGATGCCCACACTTCAAAGTGGCTGTTGAAAACTGTAGAGGCTTTAGAGGAGAGCTCGGAAGGACTTCAGCAATACAAAAGCTGCATTGTTGTCAGAGACCATCTAAACTCATTACACTGAAGAGGCAGGACAGAAGAGACAGCTCTTTAATTGAACCGGATGAAAGTATAACAGGATCCACTGGGCAGAAGCTTCATACCACGTTACCCATGAAATGCCAATAAAATAAAATAATGATTTCTCCATTAAACTGCAGCTCTCCTAATGGAATACATTACAGTAAAGTCAGTTCTGCGTAAGAAAGCCGTAGGTGTCGTATTAGGAGGTTTCTCATGCGGTGCCTCACCATAGGGAGTTCACTTCAGAAACTGATGACATTATTTAATTATGCCAGAGTGTCACTGTTCTCCGAATTACCTGAACAGGGTATTAATGCTCTGCCTCCCTGCACAGGAAGCTATGCATGGGAAATGGCACAGTTCAGAGTACAAGGGCAACTGCAAACAAACATTTTTAGCAGCACTGTGTAGAAAAATTGTGATAATGAGCAGTGATAAAGCACACAAACCATCAGAATATAATGATTAGAGATTTAGAAGCAATATATAAAAAGAACAAAAAGAAACATTTTCTATTTTGGATGCTGCAAAATGTGAACAATAACTTCTCTGTGACATTTTTTCAGGTTTTTAATGTCTTCTACAACAACTGAAAGATGCTATGGAAATGGTTTACATTTTTCTAATTTATCTGACAATTTTACAGGGAACCATGTTTTTTTAGTCATTAAGATTTTTGAGGTAATTATGCCAGTCATATAATTTATGGTCCTTCAAATCCTTTTGTTGAAATTTTGAATTTATTCAGACAGATTTGAAATAGGATATTTTGAGTAATTTAAAAACATTTACTTGAAGGTTTTAAATCAGGCTACTCTCTTTTTATAAAGAATTTCCAGATTAATGGCTGACACACTAGAAGCCTTAACAGACTTCTTAGCACTTTTCCTCATGCTCTGCTCTCAAGAGATCCTTGGGAAGAAAGGCTCAACCACAAAGTTATCCTTACATACATGGGTCTTTCAGAGAGTCTCTGAAAGCAAGATGCTACTACCAATTTGATATTTTTATTGAAGTTCCTACAGAAAATTGTGCCAGAAAAGTAGTAGTGGTCAGCAGTATGCAGTCTCAAGAGCTGTAACCTCATTGTTAAGTTGTAAAGGGAAATTTCCATTCAGATATGTCCATTTCCACAGCACAGAGTTCAGTCTTGTAATCATCTGCCCCATCTGTACTCCCTTTGGATCCATTATAGCATTTAGAACCACCTCTTCTTTTATTACTTCTTGCATTTCTGGCAGAGCCAGAAATGAAGCACAGGGATAGCTTTGAAGACAAAGTATTCTTTTCCGATTGATGGTGTGTAGTATTCCTGATCGAATGGGCACACTTGAGATATTGTCAGGTTACCTTCTTTCCTTGACTTAGTGGGTTTTATGGTCCTAACCTCACAGCTAATGCAAACTTCTCCCCTGTTAGCTGACAAGCTCAACTTAAGATAAAACTGTGAATGGGCAAAACTGAATCTCATGATACTTAATAGCATGTTTAGAGCCCAGCAGATGGAGGCAACTTACACATAACCATTCCAGTTTTTGTTAAAAAAACAAGCAAGCAAGACCTTCATGTACTGGGACCAGAGACTTCTTAATTCATATGTTTTCACTGTGCTGTAAAGACTTGGAATCCAAAAGAACATTTTTTTTTTTTTTTAATTTGAATTTCAGGACATTTTCCAGTTTGGATCATCTTGCTCAGCTTTAGAGTTGTAGCATTCTTTTGCTTGGCTGGGGACTTTCTGGCTTGCTTTTTTGTTTGGTTTTTGCTTGTTTGTTTGTTTAACTTCTGCATTTTTTTCAAAAGAATCATCATTTTAAGCAAGTTGGATAAAATCATGAGTTACTATAGTCCGTGATGATGTATAAATAAACCAATCTATTTATGTATGCCTAGATGACAGCTAAGGGCTTTGCTGTGGAACAGCATAACACAACACCACTAGCAGCAGTGCATTTGCATCTGCCTCCTCCTCTGCTTGGAATCAACCTGTGCCAAGCCTTCTAGCCCTTCTTCAGCTTTGGTCCTAGAGTAAAAGTCAGTGAGAGTCACTTGCCCTTCTCTGTAGTGTAAATAAAGCTCAGTTTTTCAGAAATGAAGTAAAACCCGTAATCCGTTTTCCACCAACTTTGTGCAGAACTAGCAATTCCCAGAAGGGCTGCATCTACACAGGACACCATTCCTGTGGGCAAGGAACCTTCCACCTCTCCTCTTCTGGCCTTGCAAAGCTCTCCTGTCTCAGCTGGAAACAGCACAGGTGCTGGGACCAACCTTCCCACAGGCTTTGCTCTAGCCAAGTTCTCTTCAGCTGCAGCAAGGACATCAGAAACTGCTCTGCTGTTAGAAAAATTAGCAGCTTTGGCTTTTGAGGCCTCTTGACTTTGAAGTTAATTATTGCAACTCCATTTCCCCTCCATGGCATGCTGCAGTTTAAAGGGAAGAGAAGCAGACTGCTTCAGAAAGCTGCTTTATGTCCCTGCATGCTATGTGCAGGTCTCTGTCCATGGCCTCTGGCAGACTGCAGCAGGCAGAGCCATTGCCCTCTGCGCCACGGCTGTGACCCCGCTGTCACCCTGCTCCCACCTTGCCAGATGAACCACATTTGCACGTGTTGTTTTCCTGTGTGTTTGCATACAAATGAGAGTGGAGCGCCTAAACGTGAGCTCAGTACAATTAGCATTTATACAAATGCAGTGTATCTTTCTGCTCCTGTCTGTGGGCCATGCTTCCAGGCTCTGGCAGAGCCCAATAAAGAAGCAGTGAATAAGATTCTTCATATGCCCTTTTCTACAAATGTGGAAACAGGCTATATATGCCCCAAGGTCGCGCTGAAACTTCTGAGGAACAGCTAGGAATGCATCCCTCACCTAGCTGACATCCACAGCTTAGCCAAAAGAAGAACTTTATTTGGTGCGCTGGTGGATTTTCTGCTTTTTGGAGAGCACCATGTAAGCACAGTGACCCTTTTCCAAATTCAGCCTTGCTTCTCTACCCTCTGCACTGTGGCAGACACCACTTTGAAAGGCTGACGGCGCTTGTCCTGCACTTCCCCAAAGATTAGAATGGCATCATTTGTGGTTAAGAGCTTCGGGGACATGTTGAATTTCTTTTCTGATTTTATCTTTACATTTTTTTCAAGAGCTTAGCATATTCCAAACATTAATCTTCTGTGCTGTCTTGAGGCAATGTGATAGAAAATGCTTTGTCAGCTACGGTTGTGGCAAAAATGCCAGGCATGACTTTAAAAAATAAACAAAAAGGAATCACTCCCTCTAAAAGTCTTATTTCCCATATATGTTTGATGTACCTGTTAGCTCAAGCACAACACTTGCAATCTTTACAGGTATCTAACAGAAGCCATTCATTCTTACTGAAATAGGGTGCCTATGGTAAATTTATGAAGACAGACACATGAGTTTCCAAAGAACCCTCCATAGGCAGAGGTTACCTTTCAGGAGCAGGGAGCTCTCCAGGACTGCTGGCATCAGTGGGTCCTCAATACCTCTGAAATTCAGACCCCACCCTGCTGCTGACAACCAGATCTGGGCTCAGCAGGCACCACTCTGCAGAGCACCTCTAAGAACAATGCCAGGCCGAGGATGGCTGGAGTGACAGAGACCACCCCACACGGCAAAGGCAGGAGAAGAAATGGTGTCATTACCTGCAATAACCCTGCAGCTCAGCTTCTGTTTGAGTCTGGAGCAGCAGCAGCAGCTGCAACAGAGCAACACACAACCAAAAGATTTCCCAGCTTGTATTCCTGGACAATAGGCTCTTACAGGGGAACCGAAGGTGGGCACTTGTTAAATTACCCCACTAAAAATGCCAGGCCTCAGCAGGAGTGACCCAAATGTGCATCTTGCTCCCACTGTGTTTAGAGCTTCATAAGTCAACAGAGATATTGACAGTTCCTAAATCCTTCACACGGGGGACAGCAAACATGAGGCATATGCTCAACCAAGCAGAAAGAAGCAATCCCGAAGATTAACAGCCAAATCTGGCACTCCTTCAATGGCCATACTCTATCAAAACTCCCATCAAAATCAATATGGTTTTTAAATGGGGACTCAATCATACTACTGCTCAGAGTGAGGGGGCAGGTTATTATCACAGTCCTAGGGCAGAGCAGAGTTGCTGTAAAAGTCCTGATGGCAGTCACTAGAGGTATGAAGCTCCTGCATGTCAAACTCTCATGCATGCACACTCAGCCCTACACTGGCCTCCCTCTACCAGAGTACAAGCTCAGTATCACAAGCCTGTGCGCTTACAGGCTTGTCCTAGGGAGCAGAGTGCAGGAACCATCCCTTTTGACTGTCTTGAGTTTTAGATGTTTGAAATAGCTGTACCAGTTGCCCACGCTCACAAACAAAAAGAGGATGTGGAAATGCTTGGGTGTAGCTTTTCCCAGTGTGCTGCTACCTGTAGTCCAGGAAGGTGATGGTCAAGGATGATGGGGCTTTGTTCTTCCTAGTGCATCTATGCAAAGCACCGTGTGACCCAGTTGCAATCAAGGAAATGCAGGATCAAGGTCCTGCTCCATTCCCTGTGCTTCACAGGTTATTTTCCATGTTTCTTCAGGTGAGATGAATTTCATCTGAAATGCATGTAACAAAATGCTCTATTCAGAGGCTGTGTTACTGCACAGTGAAGGGGGGTTATCATTGCAGATACTGATTGCCACATAAATGGTCACAAAACCAGCATTTCAGTGGGAGAAGCAAAAGAGACTCATTGCAGAAAAAGCCCAGAAGATCAGTGCAGTCAGCTCAGAAGATCCTAGAAAAACAGCTGCACCCAGTGTAAAGGGGAAAGCTGTAGCTTTTTTCCAGACATACACACCAGAATCTCACATCCCCACTCCTCTAACACCTGGGTAAGAAACTGTTAATTTAATATCTGAAGTTTTGGGTTAGAATAATATAATTCACTGGAGAATAGCTAGCTTGGGATATAATCCTTGTGATTGAAATGCAATTGCAGGGAACAATTTCCAATGAGAAAATTATTTGTGCAATTTTGCAAGTGTCACATTCAAACCTGAAGTAACCCAGACAATGTCAGGTGTTAAGCCAAATGCAGGGGTGTTTTCACTTAAACTTTGACTCTGAGCACCTCCTGGAAAGAAAATATAGACAGAAAGTCAACCATCTGCTAATGTGCACAGGTAGGTTTGAAAGTGAAATCATGAGAAAAAGGTAGACACTAAACAGAGGAAATGTCAGAGAAGTGAGTAGCACACGCAAGAGTGACACCCACCTCCTGAGAATGCATCTGTTTCCTCTCATGTGCAGAGCATGCATTCTTTTAGGAGGATTGCAGTTCCCTGCTTTTATATGCTTTAATGTTTTAGCGACTGACTGACCCCACAGGCATCTCTGCCAACGATTACAAATCCCCTCCCTCCCTCCCTGCTAGGGACACAGCGTGTCTAGGACACCTGCTATTCCCAAGATTAAGGTGGAATCATTGGGCAAGTAACAGCTACGATATAACTTTTCTTTCATGTTTAATGTCCCTGAAACCACTGTGAAGGCTTGGCTTCAACAATACAGTAAAAGCATAGGCATTCAGCATGTATAATTTAGAGACTGAGGTTTTGGCCTCCAGGGCCTTGCTTAGCTGATGATAATCCACTTGACAGGGTGATTTTTTCCCTAAATGATTCAGCATATCACATCCCTTTTGTCCTGCTTATTCAAGGAGAAAATACCTAACTGAAACGCATAGCTTGTGGGGTGAGCCCAGAATGCCTGGCTTTGGCTCCCTCACTAGGAAAGTGATCTTGCATGGAACATGCAGCCCTGCAAGAAGGCTGTGTCCAACCATGCTTATTTTACCCAACATGTCAATGCCTTGCCTTTCTGTCAGGACTGTAACCAACCCTGGGGCCAATTACAGCATTGCCATCCTCTGCCCTGGTGAGTAAAGGTTGAGGGGTGCCCCTTCCCAGCCCTGCTACAGATTCCATGTGTGCATGCCTTGGAATGCAGCTGGAGCCACTTGGAAAAACCTAATGGCTTTCAAGGCAGACGGTGTGGGGGCAGCCTGTGAGCAGCTGGGGTGGTTCTCACGCCCTATTGCCTGCTGTTCAGTCATGTCTAGAGAAGAAAGAGCATAGCCTTGGCTCCAGAGCAGCAGCAAGTGAGCTGCTCACACTGTCCGAATTCAGCCTGGGAGCCTTGGATTTGTCCCTCCTATGCTGGTGCATTTCTCACAGCAAGCCCTGCCTTACTTTCCTATGCCTTGCTGTCTGCACAGATTAAACCTTTTGTAAAACTAACATTTGAAGAAAAAAACACTTTCCTCCCTTCCTGTAGCCTCCCAAAAGACCAATGCAGAATCACTGAGCAGGTTTAAGTGTATAGATACATGCCCCTGAGCAGGCTCATCCAGCACTAAGCAACTCAGCCATTTTCAAGCCTGAGGCCCCTGGGAGCCCAGCTTGGATTTCTATTTTTGCAAACACTGGTTTCTAGGCAGTGTTTAATAATTTCTGTTAGATGTATCTCCACAAATGACCCAGATTCTTTTGAAAAGCCTCTTTGTTTTAGATTGTTATGCACATATTTAAAGATGGGCTTAATGGCTTTCTCAGATCAGCGCTACATCAAAGAGTTTTGCTCCTGAAGAAGGAATGATTGCCTGAATTTGAAGTAGCTGTGCACGTCACATGAAGCTTGTCAACAAGGTGCAAATTCATTTAGGGATTCTCTTGGTTGCTTCTTAGCCACTTAAAACGTACATCTGACGTAACCAGCATATTTTTACTTTTAAAAATCCCTGTTAGAGCAAGCATGAAACTTTGAAGTCTTCAGCCTGTCTCACGTGATTCGTCAGATGAAGGGACTGCACAGCATCCTCTTTACATGGCAGCTTGCTCCTCACAGCCACGGAGTTCCCAGCTTTGTCACGTTTCCTACAGATTTAGATGACTGTGCCAGACTGAAGTGTCAACTACAAGAACTGGAGGAGGGATAGCTGTGTGCTGTTGCCTTACTATAAATATAAAGTTTAATCCGGATATATTACATTCAGTTTACTCTTTGAACTAAATGGATGGTTCTTCCTCTCATCTCATATTCCTTCTGACTATTTTTCACCTTTATACGGTGGACTTGTTGCATAGTGATACCTCTGTGCTCCAAAGTCTTTCCCTTCACATGATATTTCATATTTCAGTTACACTTCTTACCTGGCCTTATGCCATTTCTTAACTGTTTCAAGGTGTGGGTAGGAGACTTTACACATTCCCTAAAACAGTACATGTGAAAGTCTAAACATCTAATATTCATGCCAAAATATTGCTATACCCATTGCTTATCTTTCCAAGGCTGCATTAAGATAGCTACCAGATATACACTGGTGTGACAATTGGCTGCAGGGTGTGTTTTGGCAAGAAGGGTGATGTGTTTGTTAAGTTGAGAAAGGAGCAGCACAGGATCAGAACAGAGGGTCTTTACAATTCTGCTAATGAATTGTAACATAACTGAAAGTGTAACTTCACCTTCACAATCTCTATTTATATTTGGGTTTGCAAGTTAACATAAAGAGTGCCACTAAAAATACCTGATGAGAGAAGATGAAGAGAGGGGGAAATCTGAATGAGGAAAGGATGCAGTTTTGGTCTTGCTTTTATAAAGTCATGCAAATAATGTGGAATGTATTCCCTTTGCCAGAAAAGCTTGGACACCACAAGTCCCACATCCCAAGGAAGGAACTGCCATTGGAGAAGATAATTTTTTTGGCATAGAGCTTCTTCCAGTGATATTTTTATTGTATTCAGTAGAAAAAATACTCTCTGGGACAAGCCTCAGGCATGTACTCTAACCAAGAGCCTGTGGAATCATCCTCTACATGAAATACTTTAGCAGTCCCAAGTACAAAGTACAGCTGCAATCTCATGAGAAGGGACTGAGTTCATGTTCCAAGTACTTATAGCCCTAGTCAGAAAACCCACCTAGAAGAGTATCCTGCTTAAAATTTAGCAGTTCTGAGAAGGATTTGAACCATTCTCTTGACATTCAGGGAAGAGTTCTTAGGCACTGAGCTACTGAACAAGAGGAGAATAACAACACCATTGCATCCTCAAGCAGTTTTCTGAACCTCAGTCTTTGTCTCCTCTTTTTACAAATTTTTTTTTTTAATTGAACTAATCAAAATTTTGGGGAAGGGAAAAGAAATACTTTTGTTAAGCAGGACAAAAGTCTGATCTAAACCTATTACAAAAATTGGATGAAAACATTTTTTAAAAAATCAATTATTCATGTGACATAATCATGAAGACATTTTCTGAACTCATCATTTTCTACAGTTACAGTGTTCCAATAAATTTGCAGGTACAAATTTAACTGTCTAAATCAGCATCCTGATTCTTTGTCATGGCTACAGAGTTGCTGAGAATGCTGTAACTTCTTTGGCAAATTGTATTAGATTTGGGGACTAAAATATGTGAATGCAAGTATATAACTAAGCCTGAATATATTAGCCTAGAGGACTAAACACTGCATTTGTGTTTCTTTGTGCATTTATTAAAAGCAAAGCATTTTTTCAGTGTGCATCTTTTGGCTAACTCGTAATATTTCCCAGTCAGAGCCTGGGGGGTGATGTGTGGAGAGGGAGGAATAAGCTGTCCTTATGAGCTGGGTTCAAAACCACAATCACTTATCGATGCCAAGAAGCTTACAAAAGACTTTTGAGATTGTAACAATTCACTGCAAAATTGGAAACACATTCATTTGAATCCACCCAACAACAAGATAATAAAATAAAAACTTTAAATGCAAAAGCACTGGAAAATGTGATACAAAGCTTCTTGCTGTCCACTCGACATACCTACCCTAAAATATTTAACCCAGGCAAAATGGAGAATAACTGATTTGTTTTATCTGTAGGAAGGTCTTAAGTTTAATATTCCAAAATAAGTCTATGAAGTTATTTGTAAATAAACTATGGCACTGTATTGAAACGAGCTGCTTGAGCATGAAGCTAGATTAATTCAGTGTAGAATAACACCAAATAGTTCTTTAATAATTCTCTCCAAAGTGTTGCAGTCAGGTAATAGTTTATACTAACCTATGGGTTTGGGATAATTTAATAATATTACTGCTACTTCTATTTAAAGAGGGTGTACATAAAACAAAATGGCTTAATCTTGTTAAATCACAGTTATTTTTCTGTAATTTACATGTATCTTCTCATTCTACAAAGGTAATTTGAGTTAATATCATTCCCAAATTGTAACATATAAATCAGGATCTATTCCTGATAGCAAGACCTAACACATTAGTAAGTTTCTTTTCACCTAAAGGCATTTCTTCTCAGTTTTAATAACACAAGAAGGAATGACTACACAGCTATGGAGCAAGGAAGGAAACTTTATTGTACAGATGAAAAACAGACAAAAGATACTTTAAGGAAAAACTAGTTAAAATGAAATTCTCATACTATTTTCTCCCATTTCACAAAATATGCCCTTAGCTGGACTATGGAATAAAAGAAAGATGAATCTTATTTTTATTATTATACAAGCTTTTATCTCAGGAACTCACAACGAATTTCAGCAGTGACACAATATCTTCGTGGCATTGCTAAATATTACCGACTGCAAGAGGCAAAGATTCACCTTAAGAAACAATCTGGGGCAAAGCATCTCTCCTGTATTGAAATGGCCATGGAATGTCTTAATAGAATCAGATAATGGTTTGGATTGTAAGGGACCTTAACCATCATCCATTTCCAACCCCCCTGCCATGGGCAAGGACACCTTCCACTAGACCAGCATGCTCAGAGCCCATCCAACCTGGAGGAACACCTCTAGGGATGGAGCATCCACAACTTCTCTGGGCAATCTGTTTCAGCCTCTCACCATCCATACAGTGAAGAATTTCTTCCTTATATCCAATCTAAATCTCTTTCAGTTTAAAGCCCTTGTCCTATCACTACATGACCTGGCAAAAAGTCCCTCTCTGACACTCTTCAGGCACTAACAGATGCTATAAGGTATCCTCAGAGCCTTCTTTCCTCCAAACTAAACTACTCCAACTCTCTCAGCATGTCTTGAGAGGAATGGTGCCCCTGCTCTCTCATCATCCTTGTGTCTCTCCTCTGGACCTGCTCCAACACATCCATGTCCTCAAGTTGGAGCCCTCAGAGCTGGATACAGTACTCCAGGTTAGGTTATTTTTGCAACAGTTTTGTTTAAGCCCTTAACTGTAATTTATTATTTTTCTAAGAATTTCAAGATATCTATTGATCACTTCTTTACAGCCTTCTTAAAAAACTCCTGTCCCAGCAACGAATATGCGCAGATCCAGGTTTAGGGCAGATTCCTTTTTCCCCTGTAGCCTGTGGCAGCTGCTCACACCCAAGGCCAGCCCCAGCCCAGCTCTGTGGACCCATGGCCAGGGGAAAGGAGCTCTGTACTGTGGCATGCAGCTTTAGAGGAAACCCCCACACATGGAGAAACAGAGTGGGTGGGTGAGTGAGGCAAATTGAGGGCAATGCTCAGGGCATGGCCAATCCTTTGTAGACAACTGCTCCTGTATTTCATGTGTCATTGGGCTCTTAGAAGGGCTGCTTTCCTTAATAAGAGAATTTTGCTTCACAGACCACTAGAGAAAGTAGGAATTTACTCTAATTCACAGCCCTGTTTCATTTTCAATGCTCTGAAAAGAAATTGTAGACAGCTACAGAGTATAAGGCCAAGGAGACTTCAACAAATGCCCAATCAGATGTCCCACACAATCAAACAATTCCTGTTGTGGGTACCCTCCCCCAGCAATACATGAACTGTGCAACTTTCATAACAAGAACTATATAGTGCTTATTTTCTTTCAAGAGAGCCTTAAGGCAGACAGATTATGGATGTAGGCCTCAGAAATATCTATGAAATAGTTCTTACTTAAGAAAAAGGTAAAGAAAAAATGCCACTGGGCAGATCAGCACTTTGTCATTGTTCACTATTAAATGAGGCAGGAACAGAAAATATCAAAATTGTCAAATCAGCCCTCTCCTAGTCCCAGTCAGATGCTTTCTAGCTTCCTTGCACTCTGGCAGGCTTTGTATGGCTTGTTATGCTAATAGCTTTTAATTGAATTCTATCAGTGGCAATGCTAGCAAGTGCTTACTGAGTGCAATTGAGTTACCATGTTCTGCAGGTCCTTCAGATGTGACCGGATATTGTATCTTTTCCTGTTGTTCCCATCTGTAAACTTTAGGTTATCTGTCACTGGCAAAGCAGATAGATCTTTAATGGAGCCTGTGTGGAATCAGAGGTTTCTATTTCCTACTAGCCTCGAAGTGACCCTGTGGCCACTGGCAGGCAGGCTGCAGCCCACTCCAGAGAGCACTATTTCATCTGATAACACCCAGCACACAAAATCCCAAATGAAAGTGGACATTCAGCCAACTGCTTTCTGTGTCACTGCAGAAACAGGACAAGAAACATCTCTCTGGTTCTGTTAGTTCATTGCCTTTCTCTTCCCTCTGCTTGCAAACACCAGGAGGGCACAACATGCCTGATGCAAAAGACCCTCTTCTGTCCATGAGACCTTTCACTGACTAACCCACACTGCCTGCACCTCTCAGGCTCACACCTCAAACCTGTACCAGGGCCAAATTCAAACTTCTCCGGTGAGGAAATACGGGGAACACAAATCATGCATTACATTGGCTTAGAGGATGGGACCAAACTGCATTTCCTGTAGTTGGAGCTATGGGCATGGGAGGGGCTGGGTGTGCTGCAGGCTGTCCGACAGCTGAGGCTTGTTTTCCTTGTGGGCACTGACAAGCTATATATGAAATTTTCTGGGTTCACTACAGCACAACATGGTCTGGCATCTCGCGTATTTGGGCTTATGTTGCAAACATCACCATCTACATGTAATAAACTAGGAGTTAAAATGTTTAACTACCAGGAAGTCAGTGAGAGCTATTTTCTTAAGACAAGTTCACCATTTCCAGATTTCAGCTACAGGCCTATTTTTGAAAAGCTTGGGTTTCATTTTCTTGAAACTTTAGAGTGATACAGAACAAAATAAAAAACCAAACCAAAAAAAAAAAAAAAACCCACAACCCCCCAAAACAAAAACAAAACAAAAAAAAAAATAACCAAAAACCCCAAAAAACCTACAAAAAACCAAAACCAAAACCTATAAAAATAAAGAGCCTAGAGATGGAGGTATGTTTTACAGCACATTGAACCATGAGAAAATAGTGTAAATTAGGAAAAAATAAGAGACTACAGAGTGCTTACACAGACAAACCAATGTTTTTCTGGGATCTGAAAAAGAATCCAACTAATAATAAATAACAACTTCCATCCCACAGCAAAGCAATAATTTAAAACTAAATTTACATTGTAATTAGCCTTTCAAAAATGCAAAGAACTTCAATATAGATGTCCATTAATAATCCCACTGCTGTCAGAAAGCCTTTTCCACCCACACGTGCTACTTAATTAAACTCAGAGTTCCTCATTCATACAAACAGACGGTTATGAAGAACGGGTGGTTCCTAACTTGAAGATAATGGATAAGTGAATCTCAGTATAACTTCAGAGGCTCAGATTATCTCACTTCATGTTTTACTTGTACTTT
The DNA here is from genome assembly GCA_024500445.1 of Entomyzon cyanotis. NCBI lineage: Eukaryota > Metazoa > Chordata > Aves > Passeriformes > Meliphagidae > Entomyzon > Entomyzon cyanotis. Next base: position 14,411,912 of record JAKEPQ010001027.1, on the reverse strand, counting down.
TGAAAATTTTACTTTAAGCTCAGTTTTGTTTTTCTCTTACAGCCATGACTTAGCATATCTATAACAGAATATAGTCCATGTTTGTCTTTTAATGAAATATCACAGATCACTTTCAGAGCCATTAAAGCTGCTTAAAATGAGCTCATGAGTGACAGCTCAACCTGTAACATGCTGTATTTTTGATGTGACCACAAGACTGTTGTTCACTCACACACGTATGGTAGATAAGTGCATGGACATTGTGATAGTGCTAAACATTTCTACATCCTTTCCAGGCTTAAGAAGCTTCAGTTTCCAAAGACAGACTTGCTAGGATTGCCTTCTCACTGAGAAACAATCCTAAAAAATGTCTTTGAGGTGGATCTAAAGAAAAGACTTGAGGACTGTTTCCTACCCTTACACAGCCTGAATCACTTCTTCCCACACAGAATGGCCATTTGCAAGACAAGCTCCAGTTCCATCAAAAGCCTCTGTGCCGCAGATGATAAGTGTAGTGATAGCAAGGCTGGTGTGCAGCAAAGGTCTCTAAGGCTGCTTGCAGCTGGAAAGTTCCCTGCTGGTTTGCAGGATATTGAGAGCATCCTCAAAAGAATCACTAAAACTTTAGCTGGCTGGTACGAGAGCTTTGTACTGTCAGAGGAGTAGTGAAGGGAAGAGAGCGGGCTCTGGAGAGAACAGACATGGACAATGAACAAAGAAGTGCCTTGGCTCTGTGCTGGGTTGTGAGCCCTACACTCAGCCAGCACGCTGCTCTGTAAGGATACCCAGGTGGTGGTAAAATCCCATATAGCACACTCAGGATTGTTCCCACTGTTTTGATGGCTCCCTTGCATGTAGTCACAGTGCTGTGTGAAGGCAAGCAGCAAGTTCAGGCCTCAGGCCATGCAAGAGCTGCTGAGCTGGCTCTGGACAAAATCACTGAGGATGCCCCTTAATTAATTAGTATTCAGTCTAATTAATTAACTGCATGACAGGTTGTCTGCAGGCTGATAATGTTCATAGGCTGCACAATATTTATGGAGAGTCCTTTGCCTGGCAGTTTCTTTCTAGAGAGAGCATGCAAACCTGGAGGAATTGGCTCGATTAAAGGGAGTTTTTACTGCCACCTGGAAATTTTAAAGCACTTTATGTGGGGTTTCACTAGCCTCAGCTGACAGCACGTGAAATGCTGAAAGAAAGGAAAGCAGGGAAGAGCTATGTCTGAGACCCAGGCCTCCAGACACCCTATTTATCTGATAAAAATCACTTCACTTGAGCTGAGGCCTTTTTGTTTGTCTCTAAGAATTACTTGAGAATTTCTGGCGCTGCAGAAAGTTAAGTTGCATCTCTGTACCAGGGGTGACAATAACAACTCTTAAACTCCTTGCATAGGATTTGGAAGCTCCTTTGGAAAGCCCAAAAATAAGGAGGCGAAAAAACAAGTAAGATAACTCCCAGATATCGCCCAGAAAGGCATCACATTTAGCATCTCAGCTGTGCAAACTGCAATGACTAATTCAAAACAATGAAGCATTTAAAGAAAGAGACTATCTATAGTAGAAACAAATGAGTCTTTTATAACCAATTCTAGCAGCTATTTAAAGAGAAAATATAATCACAGTATAATCAATGGAGTGAGTAATATTTACTGGTTGAGTGATGAATGGCTCTCTCTGGAAGAAAGAATATTTTTATGCTAGACTTCTGACAGGTAGCTGTAAGATGCAGTTTGAAATAAACAGCCCTTTTATTTTAAGAAGGCAAATGATTCAAATAGTGTAGGCAAAGACACAGTAACTCACACCTCCACTAACAGTTTATTCACTAGCCTACTGTTTCTCTTGTTAAACTCTGTTCTACCTCCCACTGTTACTGACACAACTTCTATTTTTCAGTAGAACTTTATTGCAAGCTTGGTTTTAAATAAAAAGGACAAAGATGTTAAACCATGGTGTTACAGGTTACCTCCTACCAGCTGTCAGCTTGCACGATGGTGGTTTGAACAGAAAGGAGTGCCCAAAGTTGCACTGCTTTGCACAGCTTGGCTAAGTCAGGATCCTTCAGCACAGGCAGGGCCATGCCTGCAGACCAGCAACTACAGGAGAAAGTGCCATTACTCAGCTGTGTGCCAAAGCCACTTCCACAAGAGTGGCTGATTTTTATGAGACTCTTCCTTATTTGCATCTTTTCAGAGGAATATACAGATAAATAATTTGTCATATTAGATTTAAGGGTGCTCAATCAAATAAATGCATCATGAGCAAGTAGAGAACATATATACCATAGGAACCACACACACACACACACACACAGGTATGCAATATATCTGAGCTAAATGAAAGGTTGTTGGAAGTTTAAAGGCTGGGTTTCTTTTTTAGGTTTATTTTTTTTGAGGAAGAAAGATGTACTCAGAGGTATTTTTCTTAGTTGGTTATTCTACAAGCCCCTTGAAACATGCACCACCTGTTTCCTATCAAGGCTATGGAGGCCTTCACCACCAAGAGAGTCTTGTGCCTAGTCCATGGCCTACGCTATACTTCTATATCATTCATCTTTTTAAAAATTCAAATAATCCTCATATTATACAGTACTCAGAAGAGAGATAAAAATATAACAGTTAATGCTAGTATGGCAGATGTTGTGTATTCAAACTCCACTGTCAAACCATAAGCGTATGGTAAAGGCATCAAGAGCAGATTGTCTCCTTCGTCTTAAATTAGCTGTATGCCCATCAGGTGATCTCTGCTCTCTGTTCCCTTATTCCTACCCACACTGCTCTCTTCCCCCTAACAGTCAGCCTTGTGTTTTTCCTCACAGTTTTATTTCTCTTGTTTGTGTAGCCATACAATGCAATAAGAATATCTGGAAAGCGCCAATTCAGTTAAACAGAAATAAGAAAAATCAAATGAGAGGTTTGGGTTTGCAAGATCCCTTAAGCCCCAATATTGCCATATTATTTGTGGATGAAGACATGTCTGCTGCTATCACTCTCCTCTTTCTAAACAGACCTTCAACATTCCTCTGGAGTGCAAAATCCTGATGTTCAAGTCCATGCTTTACAACAGTGGTACAAACAGTGAGCCATTCACTTAAGGAAGTAAAGAGTTCAAAATGTGTGAGAGTGGAAAACACGTGTATTTGTTTTTCTTTTTGTCCAGGTCTCCAAACAAAGTTACTAAAGCCTTGGAGAAAAGTTCACACACTCAAAAGTTCATCTGCCCCACTCCCAACCAGCATATTGGTTTATTTAGTGAAATACAGCACCTCTCCCTGCAAGCCTTCTCACTCAAATAGCCAGTTTCTCCTGAACCTCTGGCATGACAACCCTAATCTCCCCCACACACATTTTATTACTTTGCTGACTTTGACCCTGTTGAACACAAACTATGAGGCCTCCTTGTTCTCCTGTTCTAACATTCCTATCAATTCTTCCTTCTCATTGTGTCTTTATATACGTCTCCCTAAGGTCTGTGTGCCCCAGCCCATCAAATGTCTGACTTCATGCTTAAACACTCCCCTCAACAGAAATGCTCTCTTGAGTAGGGGCCTCATTTTGGAACAGCCCCAACTTCTAGTCCAACAGGCTCTTTTCTTTCCTTCAGAGCCCTCTTTCATCTAAGCGCTCATTTCATAAAGCTTTCTGCAATCAATTTCCTCCTCAATGTCATCTCCACTTCCCCCTTTGTTTAAACTATTGCCCTCTTTTTTGCTTCTGTCAGATTTAGAGTGTAAGCACTGTGACCAACTCTGCATGCCTTGATGGCACTAATAATGTATCATTATATATAATGGTGTAATCAGAGAAAGTTCAAGAGGCAGTTCAAGCATGGGGGTGCTGGAACTAGCCCATCTTCAGATGTGTAGAGCCTGCCACATGATTTGAGATAAAGGGGAAATATGTAAATAAACAGTTAAAACTATATAGGGGAAAAGCAGGGGGAAAGACATGATTTTAACTTTATATTAACACCATATATATTGTGGAAAGAGAGGAGGGAAAGTGGATCTGAAGTTTCCAATTCCACCAAGTAGTGTTATATCACTGAAGATTTTGCATGAGACTATTGAGTAATGGAAAAAGCTTGTGCTTGCAGGACACATTCCAGCAGCAGCCAGGAAGAAAGGCACATAGTGTAGCTTTCACCTTCTCTTGCCAGATTCCCTATTATTATTTTAGGAAGGCAAAATTACAGGCTCACAATTTTCATAGATTTTTGAAAAATGCCCCATTGATTAGATTTTACAAACTGCCCAGAAAAGGAACACTAAAATTAATGGCAGGCTGACATAGTCTATATTAGTTTGTTCACAAAACCTCTTTGTAACTGTCAGCATGTGGACCCCATGGCTGCAGGATACACTGTCAGTTTCTTAGAAAGATGGAGGAACATCGCCAATTCATTTTTCTTTGTCAAACATTTCATTTATTATTGAGTCTGTATGCAAGTTAACATCTCTCTCCTGTGCCAGCACTATTGCAACAATAGCCATTTTTGTATTGCTCTTGCCAGCTAAGTTTGTGCTACCCATGCTCCAGTACAAAGGAGACGTTCATGGCAGTATGCACTTAATGAATGAGAATAATTAGCATGAAGATGTCTCATCAGGCTGGTGAGGTGGCAGCACACTAAATTGCTACATAAACCGTAAAAAGAAATGACTCCCACACCTGGAGCTGGTGATAAATACGCTTGACACAATACAGTTGCTGGTCTCTTAACATGCCAGTTTGAGTTCACTTTGCTATGGACTGGAAGCTGGGAGAAGCCATGCAGGTGCCCTTCATCCTGCATCTCTGGACTCTGGCTCATGTGACTGTGGGCAGAGTTCCCTTCTCAATGGCCTTGCAAGCAAAGGAGCCTGCAGGGAAGTCAGTGACCCCCTCAGCCCTTGACACAAGGGGCTCCCTTCCCTTGTAGTAGATTTGAGATAGTGGAAAAGACACCACATCTTCAGCAATTCCACCTCACTGTTTGCCAGCTGAGAACAAATCCCCTTTTACTGATGATTCAAGGTAAGAGGCTGCAGGAGCAGTGGCAGCCTGGGGAGCAATTCACACTGCTAAACTTGTCACACAGGGAGTGAGCTCCGGGTGGGACAAATTCCTTGGGGAATAACCATATTGCCCCCCAGAGGCAGGTGTGCCAGAGTCCCTGTGCTGCTGGTAACACTGGAAGATGAACTAAGAACAAGAAAGGTAAGATTTGCTAGCAGAGGGAAGGCACCTTTATCTGCATTTGCAGACATTGCTGGGCTTCTATACCATGCCAAACTACTGCAAGCTCCATGACTCTGCTTCCAGCACCTATGACTGCAGCTTTTTTTTTCTGGGCAAAGCTGAGCAAGAGGAGACTGAACTAACTGAAAAAAAAAGTAAAAATTGAAAGCTTGGCAGGTACTTAGTGACATGAGAACTGACAAAACAGACATTGGGATCTCTTAATTCCTCTTAAAGACAAAAGGGAGCTGAAAGGAAACGAAAGCCTGTGTTTCAATGAAGATCTGTATTTTGCAGGCTGGGACTGCACCCAAGTCATTGCAGCAAAGGGATGATCATATGGCTTTAGTGCTGTCCAATCTGGTCAGTTTATTCTGGGCTAGAAAGTGCATGTGAGGCAGTTACATGAACACACCTACAAAAGAAAACAGCACTAGTAGGCATGTTGGCTCACAGCCATGTGAGAGCATTTCCCTGTGCTGCTGTGCCCCCAGCTGTGCCATGGGGGAATGAGCTGGATTGGACTTTGCATCTCGCAGAGTCAATCACATCCACATTCCTGAGTCTTTGTTACGAATGATGTTGTAATAAGCATAAAGAATGCAGCTTGCAGTTTGAGATCCCAGGATGAATTTGCAGTCCTGACAGCTAGAGAAATCATCTCTTGATATATAATCAGAGGGAATTTGATACAGGAGTCACTGTGAGAGGATAAATGTGTCATTTTTAGAGTCAATTTGACTATAACCCCACTTTAATTGGAGAAAATACAAAATAAGTGCCAAATGGAAGTATGAGAAGCAATTTTTTCTGTTCATTACTGACACAAAATAAGCCATGAGCTTATCCTTTCAGATGCTAAAAATTCAAAACACCCTCTACATTTTAAGCCCTATTTCCCTAGAATGAGAAGTAAAGCATATTTGCATATTGTTACAATTATAAAGCTATAGGAAAAAATCTTTCTTTTCTATAAGTAAGATTGATAGGCATTTTCCACAAAACTTAATTTTGAATGAGAATATAAATTATAATTTTGATGTATGCCATGCAGTATGAATATTTTTAGTCAGTATGGACATGTTTCATATTGTTCAGGGGAGACAAAAGAAAACCACAGCATCTAACAAGAGTTTCACTAAATAGCAGTCCTTCTAACTGTATTTTGGCAAGCAGCTATATCTTGCAGAATTCAAGTAACCATGGTGTCTAGTCATCCTTACATCTTTTGAGATCAATTGCAGTTTAAATAACCGCAGCTATAACAACTTTCTTTGGAAAAATAGTAAAATTCAGGGAACACACTTTTCTTTCAAGAAATCTTTTTGTAGTTACAGATATATATAAAGCTGCCACCTCTGACATCTGCAAGGGAGTTTAAACTACAGGAACTATGTCTTTGGTAAGATACTTTCTCTTTACCTAAACTATCCTACAGAAGCTTTATCTTTGGTAAGATACTAAGACACTGTAAGATACTATCTTGACTACTCAAGTTTTACACTTGTTTGGATTCAAAAAACTGGAAGCATGTGGATCAACTAAGAATGAATTAATGTGACATTCTAGCATGAAAATAGATGCTCAGAAACCAATTGCAAAATAATCAGTTTAAAATGTCACCAAAGTATAAAATTACTCATAAAAGTACCAGTGGTGAAACTTGGCCTTCAATGAAGTCAGAGAGATCCTTAAACCAACTTCAGGTTAGGATCAGGTTTACAACCCCAAATGTTTTGACATTTGCCCTAGCTTGCTCTCCACCATCCTCTGACCATCTTTTTCCTCCCTATTTTAGTTCATTTTTTCCAAGCTTGTTTTCAAGAAAGCTCTGACCCTGGAAATATGCACACACATTTGCACCTTAAACTTTGCAGATACACTCACTAAGGACAAACCATCAGTTAACCATATATACTCTTCCCTACTCCCATTCCACCTTTCCTCAGCTGTCTCTACACTTTCCTTCCTGACACCCTAATTGGGGGCTTTAAACTGTTAAGTCTTCGGGATATAAATTATATCATTTTGCATGTTTGTACATTGCCAAGCACAAGAATAGTAACTGCTCGCCTTTGCTGGCAATCCTATGACACCTTTGGTAAGGGGGTGGAAGCTCTGGCAGGCTAATTACATTTCAGTGTGGGTGATCACATTTTGCTTTTCTAAATTCCTTCCTCTTATCTAAATTCCTCATGTAGTTACAACCTGATACAATATTTCTCTTCACTTCCCACTCCAGCTTGCTGTGTAGCGCGACTTTGTGCTTTTCAACAGCTGCCGCAGTCCTTCCCAGAGCTGCGTTTCATTAGTAGCTAACACATCTCTGGCTGCGTCGTCTGCAATGTGAAACACACAGCTCCGTGTGTCTGTATATGTGTGTTCGAGACAGGCAGATTCTTTTGTTTATAAGGATTTTTTTAAAACATAGAATAAGATACTGATTCTTAAACTATGCTCCACTGAGCACTTGTGGATGGCCCATTACGAGCTGGTATGTCACATGGTGTTCATTTGCTCGTTGTTTCCAGCTGCTAAATTGCACTGTGACACTCTTAAATATACGTTAAATACTTTCCTAATGTTGCTTAAGCAAGTAAATTGCTTCCATTGCCCGAAGGAAATTCTGCAATTGCAAGCATGGGGGAAAAGGAATGGAAAGAGCGATCAAGAAGAATCCCTCTCAATAATGTCATCCCTTAGGTTAATGTGATCCAAGCCATAGTGGATTCCTGCTCTCAGACAGAAAAACTACCATGCTCTGACAACATTTAATGTGCTGTTCAGGGCCGAATCCCACTAGCCAGGCTGTGTTTTGGGCCAGATCTCTGAGAAGTGCTAGTTCGTGTTTTGCTTTTTATCAGACATACAAAGCTTTCCAGGACACTTGGCACATAATAATGAAGCCTCTTCAGGAGAATGGATCAAGATCTTAGGTATAGTCTGATGTACCTGGAATGTGATGGGTAAGCTGGAAACCTTGGGGTAGGGTGGAAGGGGATGTATGGTGACACTCCACAAAGACAAAAGTCTCAGCATTTTACAGCAGCCTGGGGAGCTGAAGCCAGAGGCTCTGCCCAGTGCTCAGAAAGCAAAGTGTGATATTGCAGTCTCTTGTATCACAATACTCGAGGTACATGTCTATTTATTTAATGAATCTGAGCATTTCCAAGAACTGATGCCACAGTCCATATGCCGTTTTCTTTTTCTTTCTCTATCTTTTTTTTTTTCCTTTTTCTTTTTTTAAAGCAAACCAACAGGATATAAAATTAGACTTGCAACGCATGCTCTGCTCGTATTGCTGTGACCCTAAAGGTAACATGGAAAATGTCGACTAAAAATGTAATAAGTGAAAGCACTTTCTACACTCACATTGCTTCCCACCCCATTTATATAAGGACTAGTCAGAGGCAGAAAATAAGGGACTTCTTGCTACTAGCCAGCTTATTATCTTTGCTCCCTGGCCAACTCCCAGTGTCTTCAGGGAGTTTCTACCCTTGTGAACATAAGGCTGTGCAAACAGGTTGTTTGCTACACAACAGTGCAAACACATAGACGTGGACACAGTTCAGCATGGTCATGCCCTGGCAGCCAGGCTGTGCTAGTGGGCCATGTGTGCTTGGGCAGCACACTGCAAATTTGGTTGACTTTGGCTTGTGCTGCTCTCTGCTTGCATTAGCATCAGAATATGTAACAGGCTGTTCAGAATAGCTGTAGAAGTTGTTGATTTTAGATTTCTATTTCTAAGTGAGCAGTTGGGGTTTGTGTCCTGTTACAGAACAAGGACCACAGATCAGTAACACGAATATTTGAAGCTTGTACACTTCCATTCTCATTATGGTGTTTGTCACAAAGATGAATTAATGTTGTGCCATTTTCAGTTCTCATTACAATCTTTGTCATGGGATGAAATATTAGACTCTTAAAGTCTCTATGAATCATAGCAGCTTGCTCTATTATGTTGACCTTTTCAATATTCTGTGTTTGGACTGGCTGGCATTTCCTCTCCTCTTCCTCTGCAATAGCTAAACTTGTGGGCAGGCTGCACTGGGTTACCAATGAAAATGCAGAATACTGATGAAGTCAACATTATGTAGACATGTCTGTCTCTTGAGCATTGCAGAAATTGAATTCGATTTACCATGCAAAAGGAGGGACTGAAAAAATGAGCCTATAACAGTCCTTACTTGCTGTTTCTATAAAACACTCCTGCATATACATGTTTTATGAAAAGAAAGTAACTCCTAGGTACATGTAATGAAAAGAAACACAAACCCCAATCTATCAGCCATCGTTGAAAAAAAAAAAAAAAGAAGAAGAAAAAAAATAGGCCATGAATCTGTTGTTAAATGGCCTGAAAATTGTCATCCAACTTCTTTCTTTATTTTCTCATGCTAGGTGTACAACTTCCTGCTTTCTTTACAATGCTGACAGCAACATTGCATAACCAAAGCCTGGACTGGGGCATTGTGGAGTGACTCCCCAGTATTCTTTAGTAGTTCTTAGTTGAAACAGTTCATATCAGACTGTTTGTATGATACCCAGAATCTTTTAAAGGTACAGTGGAAATTATTTCATTCCTGAATTGTCACAGAGGAGAACAGAGCTCAGGTGACAGTCAACATAAGTCAATAATTAGTGTCACTTTTACCACCCATTTTCATCACAAATGTGTATTTCACCCCAGCTGTGAAGTGACAAGACAAACATGTGACTAAGGACCCCAAACAACCCTAATCCCTCATAATTTTGTGCATGCTAAAGGACATTTTAATCCAGGTATACTGGCCTACGGACCAGTGCATCATTTTGACAAACTCAACCTGAGTGCAGGAACATGCCTGGCACTGTGGAAGGCTGTGCTGTACATTCCCAGGGCCACAGACTGTGACAGGCAGGCAAGAGGCCCCCCAGGGAGGCTGAGGCACTCTGGCCACACAGAAGAGTGGGGCTGCATAACTTCTAGTGCAGGGTTTAGTGTTGGTCCTCATGAAGGAGGCAGGGGATAGCCACTGTCCCAGGGCTGTGAGAAAGACCAGACACAATCCAACATAAGGAACTTTGGGATCTTAGCTCTGCCATAAAATGTCTGCATACAGTGTGCTGCTCCTGTAGCTAAGCATCATGCATGCAATGGATCTGAGATGCCTCTTAAATGCCTATGGTTTCTGGTCCATTTGTCACATTTACAGAGATCAAAAGCCTTTTAAAAAGAGGAAGATTTACTTGTTGAACTTAAAATCTGTGGGCTTGACGAAAACATACCATTTCAAAATATTCTGTGAAGTAAAAAGTTAAATGGGTTGGAAAATGTGTCATTTTAGTCCTTGTGAGAATCACAGCAGCAAGACAGAAAGGGCCACACTGCATCTCCGAGAGCACGGAGTATGGACTTGGGAGCACAGCTGACCTGAGCGCTGCTTAACGTACAACCACATCAGGCAGCCCACTGCCAGCCCACTGTGGCCTCTGGTTTAATGCACTATCTGCCACGTGAGAGCTCTTAAGCCCACTCATTGCCAGTGAGAGCACACTGTTTAGGATACCCACCCAGGCAGGCAGGTGATGCCCACCTTCATTGCACCTTGCACCCTTGCAGTGAAACTCACTGCTCACGCTCCTCCCCTCAGAGTTACTATGGAGGATACACGAGAGTGGCTCTATGGCAGCAACCTTGGTGTGCAATAACACTCTGTCCTCTCCCTGGACTGGGAAGAACTTACCTGCAGAAAGACAAGCATATAAACCTGGGAAAGGTCTGTACCTGCAAGTCTCAGCTCCTTTCATGTGCATAACATAAAATTATGAGGATAATGGCTGCCTGCAACTTCCTCCACACCCCTGAAAGGCCTCCTGCCCCAGCTGAGGGTAAAAAGTGAGATATTGCTCCTTCCTGCAGGCTGCCACCTGCAGGATCCCTCTGGGTTCCATTCAGCAAATGTAGTCTCACTCTAGGAGCCAGTGCTCTAGGGGTAGAATTTTTAAACTTCTTTTTCTGACCTCTGTTGAAGTATCTTTTCCAGTCATGACAAAGGGCTCTGACAAGAAGCTCTGGAACTTGTGGAAAGAAGCACCAGTCTCTGCCTTACCATTTCATTTCCTGGTCCAGCAGTGTCACACAGTCCTGACCCTGGTGGTCTGACAGCACATATTCCCTTCTGCCAATCCTATTGTGTACTGCTGTGGTATAGTAAGAGAGAACTGGAACACAAGAATCTCTTAAACCAGCCCATCTGACCAGCATAAGTCACAGCATTTACTTCCAGTCACAATTTGCACACTGGTAGCAGAATGCAGAAACTGAATTAAACTGCAAAGCATCAGTAGCAAAGCAATGCCATCAGATCCCAGAAGATGGGACTGCTGTTTCCAGATGCTGGTCCAGCCAGTCCAAGAACTTTCACATTGGTTGCCCTTTGTGAAATAGTTATGTCAATATAACCTCTTCTATGTAGGATAAATTCATACTCTTCAGAGGTACCTTTTATGGGCAGTATATTCCCCTTTCTCCTTAGGGAAGTGTTCCTGTGTAACAGGTGCATCAATACACCCATATACTCGTCCAGCCAGAATCCTTATTCTTATATCTAATTCATAAGTATGGACCGGGTTTTGAGAGCAAGGACATTCTTGTGCTGGACTCTGTCACTGTTCCTCTCTCCCAGAGAAGTCACTGGCTGGACTTAGCACTTATTGCTATGCACAGGACTGGGCTGAGAATCTGGGGGACACTGGTTTTGAAGGTGATACATGGACACCCATGACAAACTTAAATGCTTAAACAGTACAATCAACACTCCATATAGGAAAGCTGTCTCATCCTCCAGCTGCTAAAGCAGAGCCAAGTGCAGCTCCCTGGTAACCCCAGAGATTGGTTTATGGGATTTCCTTTTACAGAGAAAAGGGCACCGACTTCCATACCCACACCTAAAGATACTACAGAAGCTGAGCTCGTCCTCCACCTGTAAGATTAGCAATGGGAGCTCACACAAGGCCCCTCCAGCTCCACAGCAATGTTTTTTATTTAAAATCCAAACACGCAGCTCAGCGCAGCACTAGCTGTGAAATAATTCTTCCCCCTTAAGCAAGCTCCATCAGTGTTTTCCTTGTTTAGTGGTAACAGACCTGAACATATAAACAACCTCATGGCACACTCTGGGTTAGTCAGTGCCAGTCAGTAAGAGCCCCCCTCCGAGAAAACACTACAGAAGGGAATACTTCTCATTTAAAAACCTTCTAAGTGCTAGAGACATTTAAAGCATTAAGCAGCAATTAATACAAATAAGAAACTCAATCTCTCACATCATTAATACTAATTATGCTTTATAGTTGCATTTTCTGAGTAAGATGACAGACAACATGCATATGGAGGAGGCTGCCTGACAGAGGTGCAGAAATGAGAGGTAACTAAATAAAAGGAGAAAGCAGTGTCAGACATGTTTTAAAGGGCCTTTGGCTTCCTTGAGCAGGGGAAGGCATTTCTAAAAAAGCTGGAATTGGGCCCACAGAATGTTTAGGAGCTCAGATGAAGTGCCATTCAGTGTGGGTGTCTCAGGTGCTGGGCAGCCACTCTTGACATGCAGTGGTCAGTGTCTGATGTGGGACAGATGCTGTATCTCTGGGTGTTTGACATCCCTAGGACTCAGACCCAAGGTGCCCTCAGTTGGGTACCAAGAACCAGGGTCACTTTGGGAAAAGCTGAGTTCAGCTTTTGCCACAAGAAGTGTGACACTGGTGACTCTGAGGACATAAGTGATGATGCTGAGGACAACTGGACTGACACTGGGCCAGTATTTTCACACCCTGCCTCTTTAGCAATGGATTTCCTGTCCTATGTGGTGAACATCACCAAATACCACAAGTCCCAGTAGAAAGAGCTGCTGTATTTCACTGGAAATGTGAGGATTTTATTTCTCAGTATGTTTACATGTGAAATGATGAGTGGCACAAGGACTGCTGGAAAAATCAATCTGGCATTAATGTGCTTGCTGACAAATTTGCTGTATCCAGAGAATCAGGAGTCAATTTCTACTAAAGCAAACAAAACACATACTAAAGACTGCACTTAGCCTATTTTCTCAGGTTAGGACTATTACCAAACCCTGAGTGTCACACCTTAATGTTGTTATCTGCTTTCTTTTGCACCTTGTACTTTCCATGTAGTCATTACGTACTCCTGCACTGGGCTGGTGCACCACATGACATGCAACTTCTAAGCAAGGACAAAAGGTCCAGGGCTTAAATCAATTACAGTATGCATGAAACCTCAGCATACTAGTCAAAGGAAATCTGAACTATGCTTATGACAAATGCTTTCTGTTTGAATTCCCTGTTGCTTCCCTTGATATGGCTCCAGCTGCTTGTGCTGTCAGGAGGAGATTTCATTCAGAAAAGTCAGCAAAAGCTGGGAAGTCATTAGCAAGGTTGTCTCTGTCCTACCTAGTGTTGTGCTGAATTATCTTTGTGACCCTACAGACGTATTTGGCTGTATTTATTTTACTCCAACTTGGAAGCCAGTTCTAACCTGGATAAGCAGTCAGCTTAACTGTAAACTCCTAAAAGATGGCCTTACACAAACATATTTCAAGTTCCCATGAGGTCTCTGGGCTCCCTGTGCAAAGGGAAGATATCCCTTGCATCATGAGTAAGATGAAATTAATAAGAACAACACAAGAAAGACTTTCTGCGAAGCAGTAATACACAGCTAGCCTAGATAAGGGGGAAAGATGGAGCTCATCGCATTTCACTATTGGCAAATACTGGCTAGCAGTGATGACTTGAAGATATTTTTTGTGCACACAGCCCGTGCCCTGCATCAGGATGTGCTTACTCCTCAGGGCTGCCAGATCAATGAAGAGCCAGTGCCAGGGTGGCCACACAAACTCACACTGCAGTGCCCTGTACTCAAGCCCTGCCAAGGCCATGCACAGTGCTCCCTCGCAGGAAGTAATAGCTGTTGTTCCACGGCGCAGCTGCACTCTGCTGCTGGCACCAGCCCTCCAGAAGACTGAGCATTTCAGCCTCAGAGAAATTCTGTACGTAGCTTTAGGCAATGGACATCATGCTGGCAAGAAGTAGCAAGGCTTCTTATTCTTGGCTCCGTCACTGACCCACTGTGTGACCTCAGGCAAATCACTTCACTTCTGTGTGCTTCTTCTACTTCCCATCTTTCATCTATCTAGTCTGTTTGACTGCAAGCTTTGGGAGGGGGATCATCTCTTACAATGAGCATGCAGCATCAACCGTAGGAGAGCTTTAATCTCTGTTGGGACTCTGAGCACAGTATAAAACCTACAGCTATCCTGTAGTCCATACTGCCTACATTAGCACTTTGCACAAAAGTATTGCAGAGTGGTCAAAATGGGCCACTACTGCAATATTTGTCATATCAGCACTTCTGATATCATCCAGCGTGTACCCTGGTACTCCGTGCACAGAGCAGGCAAGACATGCCACCTAGCAGACCTTCTGTATTTTCATTTACATTGTTGACTGTACATGAAAAGTGAGATTATGAACAGGGCTGCTTTGCCTGGAAGATATGCTTTGAATGTGCTTTTCTATAATGAAAAAGGTGTGCTATAAGGACACTGCTGCTTCTATATATGACCATGTGAAGTGCAAATAAAATGGACTTCTATGTCTTAAAAATTACTGTTAAGACATGGATGAGTAACAGTGTTATTACTGCTGAGGTGATAAAAACACCCCACATTTACAAGGTACAATAGAGATGCATAGGCCAAGGAAAGACTGGCCTATGATATCCTACTGGGATGGGTTTCATTGGCTCTAGAAGGTGCACACTCACCACCAGTTCAGTTCTGCCTACAAATGACTGAATGGATGTCAGTGTGTGTGTGTATAGACAGAGAAGAAACAAAAAGAAGAACAAGACTGAAGACAATGTGTCAAAGGTAAAGTCAAGTAGAGGGATCCCAAAGGTAGAAGAACCCACTTGCTATGTGGACCTGTTGCTTACCAAATTTTTTAAATACATCATTCCTTGCAGAACCATAATCTTTTGACATTCATCTACACTTAGCCTTTCTTCCAGTTTTCTAAGACAAAGAATGTGTTATGCCTCCTGAAAATACTCCTTTATGATCTGGAGCTGACTGAAAGATCAAGCTGTCCTCAGGTAGACTGAATCAGTGCTGTGACACTTATAACACTCTCCCTGAAGAAACTCTCACAAGGCCTCTTGTACTGCATACTTTGTGGAATCTCTATATAAGGTACCCTTGTACCAACTGTAAAGCAGCTTTGGTAGAACCTGAGAAGAGCAGCTGTCAGCAAAGACAACAGATCATGTTATCACACAGCACGATGCTCTGCAACACTATCATTTTGCAAGTTCTGCTGCTTCCGGTTGTCCCATTTGTGAAGGTGCTTTCTGGCTCTCCCTCTGTTGTCACAGCTTTTGTCTTTGCACCACTGGTGCAAAACTAAAGAGATCTAACCGAACAAGGGAGCAGTTTTGTTCTCCTGCAATAGAGAGATATGCCAGGCTTTTCAGATGAAAAATAAAATATAGACATGTTTTTGAATCCTCTTTTGTTTTTCTAAGTTTTACAACCTTACTTATCTGTAAACAAAATCATCATTTTTTTTTCCATACCACACTGCATAAATATAACTTCATGCATCTGGGAAGGTGACAGCTGCCCTATGAGATAGATTGTGACAGTTTAAAATCAGGGAATCAATCACTGAGATATAGTGCCTGGATGCCTTTTCCACCAGGATGTATTGCAGGATCCAGGAGCTCGCTATTTGAGATATGCCATCATAACTCTGATAGATTAAAGCACCACATCCAGGAAACAATTGTGTAAGAAAAAAATGGTGTCATAGATCTGCCAGGTTATAGCACAGACTCCAGGAGCCAACCAAGGGAAGGCAGGGCTGTATCTCTGCTCCCAGAAGCCGCCAGAGCAGCATGATGACAGTTCTGTTCTCAAACAGCCCCATTATGACCTAATTAGCATATATGAATTGCAGATTTAAAGCATTAAAGTGATGTACAAATCATTAATTTTTTGTCAAATCCATGTCAGCCTTGTGTATGCCTTCCTATTTTAATGTTGCATGACAGTGAAAAGAAGTCTAATCCTCTGTATATAAAGAGGAGAGATTTGGTGTAGCTGATATAATGAGATCTATTTAAACACTGGATGTTTTGCAGCTTTGAGTGTATCTGCTCAGAAAAGAAAAAAAATGCCACATATGTCCCATTAGGGTTAATTGTGAAAGGATGTAAATATATTCAAAGCCCCAAGGGCAGTTCTGCATGTTGTCTGTATGAAAGAGAAGATATAAAACTTGTTTTCCATCAAAACTTCTTTTTAGTTTTGTGACAAATAAAAGGAACCACCTGCTCACACAAGATGGACCTGATTTCAGAGGAGATGAACACTCAGAAAAATCAAGCTCTCACTTTGGAAAAAGTCTGAGCCATAATCTCAGGAATGGCATACAAAAAATCCAAACAGATATCAAAATCAAGTCCACATTGACTCCAATGTTTGCAGAGAATCATCACAAAAAGGGAGGACAACTGCTTTAAAGTGGGACTTCCTAAACCATTAGTGCTTCACAGTGATGCTGGGAACCCTAGGTATCACCTGCAGGCTGTGGCTGACTGTCTCTCTCAGCCACCACAAACTGTTCATATTTCAGGATGGATCTCCATCTGTTCTGGCCTCATGGCTTTACTATTTTCTTACTATCCCATTTCATATCCTCCCATTACTTTCCATTCCCGACTTTACAGGAGCTCTTGCATCTTATACTCAGAACAGATGATACAGCTCCTGCTCTGAGCTGAGAACACAACTCAACACCATTGGGCAAACCCTCCTGCCACCTGATTAAATTGTCATCCAAGTCCCCTTTGAATAAGCCAATTACTCCTCCACAACAAGTGGCATTTCACAGGCATGACCGAACATCACATTTCCATCAAACAGGCTTGCATATTGGACTGACTGAAATCCAGATGCATGAACAGAGAGGTCTTCTTTGACAGTCTACTCCATCTCTCACACAGCTTGGCCTGGGGACAGATTGAATTCCAGGGAGTTGCACAGGAGGTAGGTAAGAGGAATAGTCTTGACAGTTGTGTTCAAGTATTTTATGCATCAAAAGAGAAGTATATCGGTGGCATAATTTCAATGAAGTACAGAATTCCAGATGCTAGCTGAGATTTTTATGGAAGATAAATATAATTATGCACCCAGTTCCAATTTATTGTTGATGGGTACTGCAGTCTTCAGCCCTGCATCTCTTTGAAATCACCTATAATCCCAAACCAGCAGGTTTGGTCAAGTTGTTTGTGTGTGTCTTTGTTTTAGATCTGTGTGTTTCTGCAGTCGACAGCACTCCTGGGCAGATGATTCCTCTTACAGTTCACTAGAATGACTTTCCCAGCAGCAAATAAACAGCAGTGTAGCTCATCTTTTCTGACAGCAGTTGAACAGAGAGATGGTTCTCCTCAGGCTAGCAAAACAAGAATTTAGAGGAAAGAAAGTGCCATCGAGAAACGTATTGAACTCAGAGGCAGCCTGTGTCAGCTCCACACCTGGACAGGTGCTCAGCACTTACCTCTTGAGTGTTATTTCAGTAGCTCAGAGAGTAGTTGATAAGGAGTCAGCACATGGGGATCCCCACACTTCAGATGAGTTAAAGTGTGTGTGTGTCTTACGGAGACACTTGGGCACTCTCTTTCAGCATAAGGGTATTAGTACCTTTGGGGTTAAGGAGGAAAAGAGCAAGTGAAAGGCTACACTAGGAACAATGAATGGGAAGAAAACCTATGGATTTCATTTTCCCTTCAAATCTTGCCAGAATTTGGGGAACTGCTGAATACAGTGCAACTCTCCTAGAATGATTCTATGATTGTATTCTATGATTTGCGGTCTGCACAGTAGTACTGTGTTTTAAAGTGAAAGGTGGAAATGAAAATTGCACAAATTCAGAGACTGCAGGGAGAGCAGAGACCATCTCTGAGCAGAGCCAGCACTCAGCAGTAGGCATAACTCCAGGAGCTGAAACTAAAGAAGTCTCAAGGTCCTTGTGAAATTAATCCCTACATGAAGGGCTAAGGCAACCAGTCAAATGTTTATGCAACAGCCTTCCTGATATCCTTGAGGGACTCTGGGAGCATGCAGGGCTTGTTTTGGCCCTCTTTCACAACCTGGAATCCAAGGGAATACAGTTGCAGGGACTTTCTCCCTGAAGACACAACAGCTTTGAAGTGTATTGGCACAAGCAAATGAACTTCTGAGCTGTGCAGACCCAGCTTTGGCCTTGCTCCTGCTGCTAAGGACAAACTGCTTGGCCTCCACAGAGCAGTGGTTTCATTGCCTCTTGCTGAATTCCCTACCCTGCCCATCATTTTCTTCTCTGCATTTGCAAACACAGGGCACTGTACAGGATCTAGCCAGGTAAGCCAGCAGAGCAGATGCAAAGCCTTTCAGATGCTTTGATTTCAGATCTGACCTCCACCTACTCCAAAATCTCTGTGCCAAAACAGGTCCTTTGCTGCAAGCTCCTGAGTTCAAGCTCTTACAGAGCTATGGGAGAACAGTCTGAACAAAAGGTCCACTAATGAAGCAGCAAAATCAGCAGGCTCCAGGGACTTGTTTAATTTCATTAACTTGAGAGTTGATGCAATATCTCTTGCAGTAATTGGTATGTTGATCTTGTCCCTGTGCTATGAAAGTGGGAAGCATAAGATCTTCATTTCATCCCAGAGCTCAGATGAGCTCGCCCTACATTGCACTCTGTTAGTGATCTTCAAAAGGCATTATTTATAAAAATAGCTTTCTGGGATGATGTTCAATCCATGCCCATTATCCATGCAAATTCCTCAAGCTGTATCGGGTTAGATAGCTGCTGGTATTGCTGGAAAACCAACCAACGTGCAGAAATCTTTGCTTAGTTCTTTATTGAGCACAATGTGGTCAGGATTAGTCAGTCACGGCATTGGATTAGCATTATTGGTAGCCATGGCAATTTCCATTTGTGTGACAATCCATGTAACCTTTCCCATTTAAATTCAGCTTAAAATACCTATGAAATCCTACAGTCCTCACTGAATCCCAGGAATATCATATGGCATCATTCAAACTAGAATAAATCCAAATACATCTGAAGCTTTATTCAAATGAGCTGAAACCACAGTAAGTTCAATTAAAGAAGAAAAGCATTAAAAGCCTGAAAAATGGGCTGTGTGCATTCTAATTCTGACCTGGGTCTTGCCATGATTAATTACATTTGTAAATCTTATAGTTCCTTTAAACAAATATGGGAACTGTTCCCTCTGATTCTTGTTCCCTCAGTAGTTAAGCCGGGGAGGCCAAGCTTTTACCTGAACAGAGGTGAAAATTTCTGGTGAGGTCAATTCCATGGCTGCTAAAGATGCTGCACACATCTGTTGAGGTACCAAACCTTGCTGTCCAAGGCCATCCCACTGATCCTGGCTTGCCCATATCCCATTCTGAGTTCCACATTCAATTTTGTAGATATAAACAATGGTTTTCTTCACCTTGAGCCTGTTGTGGTTTTCCTCATTTTGAATACCCAGCAATGAATTATTGTAACTGTGCTGCCAAAATGACTGCTGCAGGGGTGGAATTCAGACACACTGAATGCACTGATTTTTAACAGCCTAAAACATGGAAGTGGAACGGGAGATGACATCCTTCTGCCCAGGCTCCAGTTCTCTGCCCCTGCTTACTGACCTCCAGACGAAGGGCAGGAACAAGCAGCTGGAACATACTTACAGCTTGAACTGCTGTAGCCGTCTGCAGCTGACCTGCATGGCTGAGTCCTTTTACAGCCAATGCCAGGTAGAGAAAAAAATTATTAACTCTTGATCTTGTGCTTCCTTAACTCAGTGTGAAATGCCTCTGGTTTTGAGCTCTGCCCAACCAAATGATCTCTATTTTGAAATGCATCAAGTACCTCCTGCTAAATCTCTACACACAGTAGCTTCATTAAATGATTGGAAGCAAACAAATAGGAGTGGCTTGATCAAAGTCTGTAACGAGCAAACACAGTAACAGACATTTTTATTCCATTATTTTGCGTGTTATAATATCCCAGTTTTATACACTGGGTCTCTCTTAAGGAAGCAAGTGTTCAGCTCGGCAAATTTTTCCATGTCAAGGTGTACCCATTAAAATTTAAACTAGGGTTATACATTTGTTATCTATCCCTGAGTTATATCTTAGGTCAGCAGAGGAGAAGGCCTGAAAAATGAACTTTGCACACTGTTCCCTCCGTGTTCTGAAACACTTTTGTTTAGAAATGCAGTACATCTAAAATCAAATCAAATCCATCAAATATAAAAAAAATAAAATATAAAAGGGTATCTGTGCACATGAGCAATGAAATGATTTCGCACCTCAGCTGCGTACTCCTTTTTTCCATGGCAAGGAATCCAAAGATGCTGCAAATACTACTGAGGCCACTCAGACTTTTGGAAAACCATACCACTTTTTCTAGGCACCTGAGGGCCAGGGGTCCTCCCAGCATTTCAGTCTGAAGCAAGTAAGGGTGTCCCACTTTGAAGAAGCTGTAAGCACCCTGTGTCATTCCTAGAAACTCTCACAGGTTTAGCCCTAGATGTGAAATCACAAATTCAGCAGGTTTTCAGAAGTGTCCATTTCAACACACAGCCCACTCATTTCTCATGCATGGACTGTGTCTCCCACACTGCAGTTTGCTCTTGGTTTATGCCTTGAACTTCAGCTCCCTGCCACTGTGTCAATAGCCAGCCTCCACTTCTACAGTCTGAACCTTTTGGCATGTTGTGTGATTGCACATAAAACCCTTCTCCTCTAGATCTTGGGCTGAGATGATTTTTGTAGTTCTGTTGCTAGAAAAGTCTTATGCTCAAGTATAAACTAAATAAAACAATTCTCTTGCCATCAAATATTTAAACCCTCTGTGCTGGCATGGACTCAAAGTGAGGGAGTAAAATATGGCTGAGAAAAAAATAGGAAAAACACAACCTTTATCTTACAGATACTTCCATCAATAAATTAAATTATGCAGCTGTCCTCAAAATAGATCAGACTCACAAACAGTGCAGAGTTTAGATGCAGAGAGAACCTGATGAAAATACATTCATTTGAAAATATAATTTCTTTGAGTATTCCTAAGTATTTTCTAAAGCCTAGGACTGTCTGAACCACTGTGAGAGGTTAGAGAGCTGTGAATGTTTTTTTCTTAAATTGTATGTGAGGCACTGGGGAAGTTGATATGTTAGGTACTCAAATGAAAGCCTTTTCTGAAACTGAGCTTAAGTGAACTGCAAATTCATGTCAGCAGGGTGCCAGTGCCCTCTGTGTTTGCTGTCTGTGTCTTTCAGAACACAGAGGCAAAGACTTCCAGCAGAGACATCCGAACATCATTTTCTCACTGCCTCCTGCACTAGCAAGGCAAGGTGCCTGTTGCAAAACCTGTGTGTGTCTTCACAGGACACCGGAACCCTCTGCAGGCATCTCAGCTCACTCTTCCAGCATGGCTGTCATCCAGGGGCCTGGTGCACAGCAAGCAGAGGGGCTGCACTGGGGTTCTGCAGCTAAATGTAGTTTCCAGGGAGTTTTGGAGCAGCTCCCACCTGTGGGGAAGCCATGGTGTGCTGGGTCACCTGAAGCCCTGGTCTAGGAAGAAGCTGGCCAGCAGTTTTTGCTGGGTGGGCAAATTGTCAAGAGCTACATGAAGAAGTAGTGGGACTTATTCCCTTCAGTGAACCCCATCCTGAACATGCCCCTGATCTTTAGGACAGCGGGTAGCTCTAGTGGTTCCTGACTACAGGAAAATTCTGGCAGGTGATGTGCAGGGTTGGCTTACCTCTGTCCTCATGTATGAAGGCTGTGAGCACAGGAGAGACCACAGCAGGTGTTTCCACATGGTTAAGTGCAGATTAATGAGGTCTACCTATGTCCATTCAGAGGTCACAGGGACATACTGGCTCAAGTTCTCAAGCTGTTCAATAACTATGACACTTGTGGGTTTTTTCTCTGCAGTGTGCCAATTCTGGGACAGAAAGAAAGAGAACCAAATATCACAAGTCTTCTAAAACAATTGCAAAGGCTGCGAATACGATGGGGTAATATAGCTGCAACTCATGGAGATAGAGGTGAGGGGATGAAAGAAAACTCCTGGTTTGCCTTCCAGTGTTTTGTCAGAGAAATGAAAGTTGGACACACAAAATTGCACACTGTGTCTGAGTTTAGCTGTATGATTTGAGAGCTTTTTTTAGTGATGCCATATGTATAGTCTTGAAAAAGAAAGGACTGGCAAAGCTACAGGAAGAGTGTTTATTTCTTTGTGCTGAGGAATGGAGGGGCATCCCTAGATACTTTTATTGAACCTAGGTAAATTATGCTATTGCATTCTGAAAATGGACAGGAGATTATAGGCATGATCTTAATTTGAAGTATCCATTGAGACTTTTTTTACAGAAAACTTTAGTTACTTCTTCAAGGAAGAATTGGCTTATATGAAAGGACATTAGAAGATCTCACCTGTTACCATTCACAGACTGAACCTGTCCAGAGCCAGCTTCTCTGGCAAACACATCTTGGCTTTTACACCCCTCCTTTGGTGACACAGTTTATGGCTGCTTTGTGTCACCAGTACAATACAAGTGTCCTGCACACAGGCCAGTGCACAGACTGGTGAACCTTACATTAGGTGTGTACAAAATAATGCTTAGAAAATAATGTCAGAAATGAAAGACCATGCAAAACTCTCTTCTTTGTGGCATTATTAATATCTGTATAGTTATCAGACTGCAAATAAGTTTGAATCAAATGCAGCAGCACTTTATGAAAATAGAGTGTATGTATCAACGTACATTGTGTACAATTGGTGCCATTTGAAATGGTGGAGTGCTACTAACTGATCTTCATAAAATAATACTTTGCATTTATATAGTGCCTTCTATCTGAGATCTCAGAGATCTTTGCAAATGTTACTGAATTAAATCTCTCTGAGACCTTCAATTTAGCTGTTGCTCTCCTCAGTCTACAGATGTGGAAAGCAAAGGCAAAGAAAGTTGAAGATCATATGAGGAAACCAGGACTCCAAGGACAGGCACTTCTTGCTTTGTAAAGAGACTCACAGCCTTTCTTTTTCTGAACAGAAGCTCTAAGCTTTCAGCACTTCTGAAAATCAAGCCACTTTAGTTGCACTTTTGGATGCAAATGCCCAATTTAGCTTAAATGATTCCTTCAAAATCCTCCAGGAAATGTGTAGGAGAACTGACAAAAAGGATCTAGAAAGCTTGGCTCAGGGCCCTGTGTTTTGGCTGAGGGACTGTTCTCTGCATATCGCCTGACCAACGTTGACCACAGCTTGTGAAACCTTGCTTTGTCTTTTCATGCTTTCCCCCCTCCCCATAGTTTCCAGCACAGAAATAAAGACAAAAGACGTCTGCAGCTTGCCAGAACTGGATCCACTTCAACAGCATGGGAACCCAGAACCTATGGCAATAAGGGAAGGTTCACAGTCACAGGGTCAGCAAACTGGTGAGGAACTTCTGAAATCAGATCAAGTCAAAGTGATTAATCTAGTCAAATTAATTACTCCGGCTAAAAAATCTCTCTGAAGAAATGATCAGACTGATCTGGGATGGTCTGAAAGAGCAAGGCCAGACACCTGCTAAGGGATCTGAGGATGGGTATGGGATGAGAAGCTGGAGGACAGCTGGAGTGGCACCAAACCCTTAATCTGTGTAAAATGCAGCCAAGGCAGTACATTTGGCTTCACAAATAGACTGGGACTTTGCCTTCAGGGCTGCATTCAGACATCAATGTCCTGACTTAATGCCTCCTACTCCCTTGCATAGAGTGCCTTATCCAGATAATTGGAGTCTTTTGAGAGATGTCTTTGCTCTCATCAAACTGGGTCAAGGACATAAAGCCACCACTTCATCTCAGACATCAAAATATAGCCCTGAGACCTCGAGAAGGCCTGTAGCTGGACTCTTCCCTCTTTCTGGAACCGGTATTCCTGTGACAATAGAGAGCTGATTTCCCCCACATCCTGCAAGAGAAGAGCTCTCTGGCGGGAGTTTGTACTCTCTGGCCAGGACTTAAAGGCAGGCAAAGAGGCAAGCAGGCAGGGGAATGCTGATTAAACCTCCAAAGGAAAGTGCCAGATGCATCACTTGGTGAATCCCAGAACAAGCTGAGTTGGAAGGGACCCTCAAGGATCATTAAGTCCAACTTGTGGTCCTGCACAGCACCATCGTGCACAGCACTGTGTATGGGAGTTACATGAATGGCTGTTACCATTATTTGCAGCACTGCGCTGGCACAGCAGCCTTGGCAAGGCATAATCCCCTCCTCACCAGAGTAAAGATAAATGATGCCACTCCAGAGAGAGCATGCACACTCACATGCGGAATCAAGGAATAAATGGCAATAAAACAAAGTTAATTATAAAAAATAGTAAAACAATATAATTGGACACATTCATTTCTACCCTATATTAGGCATAGAGTCTGCCGTTTCTTCATGGGACCTAATGTGTTGATCTGTGTCTAGTGATTTTGGCCTGTGGTTTTATTCTAACTTGCCTCAATTGCCTTCTTTCTTTCTTCAAAAGGATAACAATGAAGAATAAGAATGCATTCTTTGTCTTGTTTCTCAATTTATCGTTTAAAAAAATATTTATTAAGCTAATATGAAATGCCTCAGAATGCTTTGCAGAGCTGCCAAGAGGTCAAAGGTCTGGGATAAAAATGATGTTGAAACAATTATTAATTAGCTGACATTCTCTTAGAAAATTTGCTTTGGGGAAAGCTACAGTAAATCAAGACAACAGACAAAGTGACAGAAAGATGAGTAATGAGGGAAAGAGGGATAGGAAGAAAGAAAATCCGTATGGGTAGATTTATTCACTTTAGAAAATGATCTGATTTTTCTCAGCCATTGTCCTGGCCCCCAAACAAAAATCTTCTCCAATAAATAACTTCAAGCTGTTTTCAGTGACTAAGCCTCAAAATGTTCCATCCTGAATACATTCTTATTTACTGCATGCAAAACTGATTAACATCCCTCCAATGCATTTGTATGACTTCACGTCTGCAGAGGCCATCTGTTTAGAGGAATTTCTGGAATAGTACCTCTCCAGTAGGACTACCAAGAGGCCTGAAATCTCCACCATACCATATACACAGCTGTATAGCTGATTCAGGAGCTACTTGGGCAAAAAAGAATTTGTGCAACTCACTGGGTAAGCATGTCACCTCTACCTACATAGGGAACCTTTCCTAAGCCTTTTGTCATAATTCACCTGTTAATTTACAATGTTACCAAACCCTGTCTGGAAACAGCATGTGCTGAAGCTCTGTGGGAATTCATTTGCCTTGCACACTGATTTCCTTGGAAATCTGCCTCACCTGCATTCATACTCTGTGCACCCCACTTGGACAGGACGGCAGCTTCTCGAGATCAGTAAATACACTGGGGGGGGAAAAAGGAGAGAAATTGTGTTTGTCCTTTAACTACTTACTGAGCTGGGATGAAATTGCCATGAAATCCCTACAGACAGACCATGGATACAGACGTTGTACTTCTCAGGGCAGAATAATGTCTAGACCTTTCAAGGCTCCTCCCTCAAAGATGTCTCCAGATCTGCATGGTTTATATGGTGATCAACATAGGACATATAGGACATAAGAGCATCAGAGGGAAGGGAAGCAAAAGATAGGACCATCGGTGCAAGAGCTGAGCCCAGGATACTTTGGAAGTCTCTACTTGTATCCCCCACAACAGCACATAATTCATTGGCCAGTCTGAAACTGGAAAGGAATGGGGCCAGAGTACAGCATTCTCTGGATGGCAGTACCGTCTTCCATTGCTACTACCCAAGGCTGAACTGCAAACCGCCAGCTGAGGAGCAGTAGGCTGGCAGCAGGAGGATGAGCTTCCAAGTATTTTTGTGGATGCATGCTTGTTTGTGCCTAGGAACCTATTCAAGGTCAAGTTTTCCCCCTGCTGAGGAAAGCAGAAGAGTCCCATGAACAGTCTGGCTTCAGTCTATTCAAATCTGCCAGCTTTTCTTGAAAATGGAAAGCTCAGAAGCTGTTTAAGAGACCCTGAGGATGTCTGACCAATATGACTATTTATTTATTTTTTTAATTTCCTCCTATGCTTTGTGAGAGTAAATAGATACAATAAATACCATTCTGTGAAAGAAAAGCAAGGAACAGATACACTTGGACAACATTCTGCATGGATATACAAAAGCCTACTGTGATTTGGAAGCTTAAATGTGCCCTAACATACTGCAATTATTAAGCCCCAGGTATTAGGGAAATCACATCTGCCTGTGTTGCACAGCTGACTTAGCGAAGCTGGTTTCATTATCCAATAACTAGGTAGTTTTCATGTATTTCTTAGACTTATATGTGTGTGTTGATACTTAGAAGCAAGTTGTCAAAAGCATTTTTTTCAAAGGTGGTATTTAGAGCTAATAGAAAGTACATAGGAGAAAAAATAATCCAGATTTTGTAAATCTAAATGATGAGATTTACAAAGCTGCCTTGGGACTCTGTGACATCCCGTTCCTATTCAGGATGAATGTATGAATTGTAAAATACAGCAAGGGCCTGAACTTCTTTAGATTAGGGGGATGATCCCCCATCTTAGCTCAAAGAAGATTCCTCCAGAACACAAGTGGAGTTCTGTATGGATTAGGTGTGTAGAACCAGTCTGACAGGTTGGCTGCATACAACAGTTTTTAGGTTTTGATATCCTCCATATGGCAAATGCAGCTCTTCTATCTCTCTCCCCATAAGGATTCCCAAAAGAAGCCTATTTCCACCTGAGTAAATATTCTGCTCCTGTCTTCATTTTTACACATGAGCGTTCCACTTTGTGCTAGAAACAAGCTACAGTAGCAGTACTCTGGGGATGTTGCTCTAATAGATTCACAAGGTTGACTTGTTTAAGTGGGATTTCATTGTATTACACAGAGGATTTTTTCCTAAGGATGTGATTATTCCAGGACTGATCCTACTGCTGTGATATGACCACTTCTGGCACTGTGCATGCATGGCATGGGATTAGTCTTCTGGCACCGTATAAAATGACTTAGACATGTTGTCTTACTTATTAGCATGTGGCATTACAGATCATTCTAAAAAGGCAACAGCTGCAACCATTACTCCTACAGTTATATCATAATTTGGTATGTCAAACACCTCTATATAGTGCAGGCAAGAGGAACATTTATTCGTCTCACTTGTCAATACATTTATTTCCATCATCTTACGCTTCTCCTTGTTGCAGCGGTAAACCAATCCATTCTCCATACAGCTAGCTTTCCTAAGAGCTGATGAGAGGTTGCAAAAGGAAATGCACTCAGAAGCTATGAAGACTTGCACAATGCAAGACCATATACAGACCAGATTCACACAAATTAACATTAGGAGCACTATTGCTCTCACTGCCATGACAAGTACTTCAGCTCTTCTGTGTAGAGCACAACTATTTTTGTGTTTGACACACCACAGTCACTTGGCCATATTTACCAGTCATTTGACACTGACTTCAGCTTTAGGGAGTCAGGATCCCAGAGCATCTGACTCTGTCCAGAGGCTGGGGAAGGACTCAGCAGAAGCTGGATGCTCAGTCCATGAGGGGGTAGCCCTGCTTGCAAGTGGGCTCCCCCGCCAGCTAGTTCTGAACCAGGATACATTATTCCAGGCTTTAGCATACACAAACCTTGAGTAGTCCTGGGTAGGATGGCTGCTGTCCAAATAGGGACAGTTTATTTAGAAAAAAGGGCTTTGGATTATAGGTGGATTATAGGTGCCTCAGCCAGATGAACTTTCTGTGTGAGCACACCTTTGTCTGCACTGGGAAAATGCGCTGTTCCCAGTGTAACCCATGTTAAAGCCTTCACCAAGACAGCAGGCACACTTCAGCATAAATGGACAAGGAGCATTCACAAGCCCACCAGCAGATACAAGGAGGGGGACTGTGCCAGGAGCAGCTGAGGCTCACCCCACAGTGGCTGCCACCAGAAGAGATGATGGTTTTAAGTCATCCATTCTGGGAAGGAAGCTGCCCTGAAGTAATATCTAGTGGACCACTGCAAGAGGCAAACACACTGTGACTTTGGAGCTGCTCTTGAGAGGAGACAGATTCTGTCTTGAGCCCTCTCACAATTTATGTTAGCCCAACATAAATCAGCACAAGCTGGCATTTTGCAGCAGTCCTGTTCTTTGACACCCCCCTCCTCCACATGACTTATCTATTTGCTTTGAAAGAAGGAAGAAGGAAGGGAGATACGGGGAGCGGAAGGGGATCCAGATTGCAACTTGCAGCAGCTGACATTTTTATTGTCTTTTAATTAAATAAGCCTCAGACACAAGAGAACATGCAAATTCCCCTGTGTACCCACTCCTCCTCCTCTTCCTCTTAAAAACTCATTAAGTAAGGAGACCACAATCAAACAGGAATGCACAGTTGCCTCTTCTACTTTCAGGCTTTCATCTGCATTCTTTGCCCAGAAAAAAGGTCACTGCAGAACAATGCAAGATAGTCCTGTTTATTTGTCCTGTCATCAAAAGGCAACAACAGAAATCCAGTATAGATCTCTTTTTCCTCTGCAGTCAATGTGCAGTGTGTGTGGGAAGTGTGCAAGTGGGGGGAAGTAGCTTGTGATTTCAGACATCCTGCTTTCTTCTCCAGTTTGGTAATAGCCTGCAGTGTCTCTGATCCCATACATCCACTGGAAACCACAGCTGAGTAAGAGGGACTGTGTTGCAGCATCCTCTCATGAACAGCAATGCCCAGAAGGACAGCAAGCACAGAAGCTGATGCATACCTTACTCTTCTAGCCTAGATCTGGATTAGAGGTGGGATCCTGGCTGTGAAAAGCACCTTACGCCATTGCATCATGGGCTGCTGTTTTGCTTCAAGGCATTTTCTTTGTAGGTTCAAGGGCTTTGAAGTGCTTAAAGGCCTCCCCTTTCTCTACACACAAATAAATGGGATCTCTAAGATCCAGCTCAGCAAGAAGAGCTCCATCTGCACAGACCCTGTAGATGTCTGTAGCTGCTTGCCACCCCTATGGAGGTAAGTTAGTGCAGTAGTTATGTTAAAATAAATAGTTATGTTAAAACAAGTGTAAGCCCTTAGCTAATGTTATGGTAAACATACACAAGGATATATGTGTGCATGTTTGTGGTGCTCTTTCTACATCTTGGTTACTGTGACACCTCTGACTTGTAATCTTACCCACAGTTTTGTCTCATGGGGGTTCTTGGGGGATTGGGCTGAGAGAATAACATCATCCAGTCCTCTCTATAAGCAGTTTGTACCAAGGCTGCTCTCTGTCAACAGGTGTTGTTCTTGCAGAAGGGAAAACCCCTCCCAGGAGAAGAACAGCCACAGGGAGAATAGAAGGATGACCTCCAAGGTGGCCCAGCACACTCCTTGAAAAGATCTGTCAGCATTTTTCTCTTCCCACCGAGGATCTCTGGGAGGAAGGCAGGGGGTCACTGCCTCACTGAGAGGTACCCCCCTGCCTGCCCTCTGGAAGCACTTGAGGGCCAGGTGAATGTATTTGCTAGTGCATCATTTTTCCTTGCAGATCTGACAGCTCATAATACCTCTGGTGCCTGACAGCCCCACTCTTTTCCAATTGATAAATAATCTCTTCCTGATCTGAGCAACCAAGGAACATCTTGAGCCTGTCACACTGGAGAAGATCCATCAGTCAAACACCAACATGAGGTGTTTGAAAAATACTGTTTGTGCAACCATTCTGGGGTATTAATTCCTGGCATTCCACTTGTATTTTGATTGCTTCTCAAAGAACAACAACGTATTTTAACTCTTTGCAAATGAAGCAGCGTTCTGTTGTTATAGTAACTCAAATTCTAAAAATAATGTAAAGAAAAGACCACCTTTAATTGATATCACAAGAAGTTGTTATGGTAACTGAAATTTTAAAAGTAACTAGGTTAAACTCCATTTCTTTTTCATCCAGAGCTTTGCATAAACAAATTCTGATTAAAATATCAGGTTTAATTTAATCAGTTAATTAATGTCACTAAATGTCATTTATCTTATAACTCTCATTTATATTCAGTGCAAAATTACCTAACTTGCTGAGTTCTAACTATTCAGCCACAAATATGGTAGTCTGGAATAGGATGACTGTACAATTTATTTTTGGTCATGGAGTGGTTAAAATGGAATCCACTGCTTTTTTATAATGTGAGGGGCCCAGTTTTTTCCTCAGTAGCATGTCGGTAATGCCATCAGGTAAGCCTGCAATTAAAGTCAAGTGTGTGCTATATGAATGAAGGCTCATGCTCTGCTGACTTCTGTATTCTCCAAAACAAGCATCCTTCAAACCCTTCTCTACTGTCTGTCTCATTTCTCTTCCACAGTGTCCAGACTTTCCGTCTCTGCACCCTCTCCCCCAAGGCTGTCTCACCTTTCTGCCCAAATTACTCTCTCTTCCTTCTTCTGTCAGAACTGGCAAATAATTTCCCACCCTAACCCCCTAAATCAGCAGTGACATTTCCTCCAGTGTGGGTTTGTTTTCCTCTTTTGAGAGCTGCCTGTCACTCCATTGCACAGTCTCTGCCATTTGCGCCACTTATACCTCCCTGCTCCCTTGGAATGCCCCAGATTGTTCCACGAGTGCTTCCAGTGAGCCTGAGTTACTGCAGCCAAGCCCAGCTCTCTGCCCATTTTTCTGGCAGATTTCTTTGCAATTTCCTTTTACCTTTTCCAGCAAATTTCATAACCTTGTCCTTGCTATCCTCAATCTGAACCACACAGGACCTGGTTACCTGTCAATTGTCTGTTCATTTTTTTCACTGATTAATAGAGTGAAAGGCTAGGGAAGGTTCCTTATGAGCATTTAGCCTAACAGGCCACAGAATTTCATGCAGGAATTTCCATGTTGAACCTTTAACTTCTGTTTGAACAATTAGTGTGTCTTTTACAAAGGCACCTGGTCTTGATTAAAAGACTGCAACTAATGGAGAACCCTCTACATCCCTAGATAGCTTGACCTAAATCTTTAACCCTCCCCGTTAAAAAGAAATATATCATATCTTTCATCCAAATGTGGCTAGCCTCTGCTGACAGCCCTTAGACCTCTCGATGGACTTTAACATCTGAGCAATTCACCTCAAGGGAAAAAATTACCGTGGGTCAGCTTCCCTGAAGTAATCACCCCTATTCATGTTCTTACCTACAGCAAGCTACAATAATGGTGAGGTTATGTATTAGGGGAGCCTGTCTCCCAGGATAAGAGGTGTAAACACACGCTTGCACAGAAGGGACAAACTGCTCCTGTAGAATAACTGCTATAAGGTAATCTATTGTTCCTGGTACTTTGGATGACTTCCTTTCTGCTGTAGTTTCTTTCCCACATGGAAGATCAACATCAGAAATGTTCTTATATTGATGCTTGAATATCTTAGTCAAGTAACTTCTTAATCTTCCATTGGATAAGTTAGAAAATAGTTGCAAGAGATTTTAAGTCTCTTATTGAAAGGTAGAATTTCATTGACTTGTTTTTGTAGTGCTTTTCCAATTTTCTGCATACTTTCTGGATATCTGAGCACGAGCATTAGCACTCCCTAGCCCTACTAAATCCTTTTGTTTACTTGCACAAGGATTGCATCAGCCCCCATAGCAGCAGCTTCGCACTGGGAATTCACATTCATTTGTTCATCCACAATAGCCCTTACACCATTTCCAGAATTTCTGCTTTCCAGTTCTCAGTCTGAAATGGAAAATATAAGCTGCATTCTTGGTTTGCATGTATGTGACCTTCCCAGTGGCTGTGTGTATACACCAGCTTTCTAAAAAAATCCAGCTTACCAAGCAGTCCAGATCTTGCCGCATGAATGCTCTGTCCTTATTAACATCACTTATCATGCCAGAGAAGTTTATTTAATCTGCAGAGTTTACCAGCAGTGCCACATTCTTCCACCTCAGTTGTAACTTCTTTTGCATTTTGCCTCCAAGCTTTCAACCTTGCCTCCTTCTCTGCTCTTACATCTCCAGCTTTCTAAATCACAACTCCAAAGCAATAATTTCCCCAAAGCAACAAGCCTGCCTCCAGAGCAGTGCAAGTAAATCATAAGACCTTGAAGAAACCCCTTAAAAAAGAAATCTCAGAAATTACTGTTTGAGGGAAGCGCATGGAAAACTGCCCTGTCAGTCACAGCACATCCCAGTGTACTGCGTCCATTCTCTAAACTGTTTCAGTCAGGTCCCTGTGTAGCAAAGCGTTTGCATACAGTTAATACTATCAGCATATTATAAATCATACTAACAGCAAATGCACATGCAGTATGTGGATTGTAAGCACAAGTATGCAAACAGCTATGAATCAATCTATTTGACTTTTTTGATGTACTATAATCAATCTATAATCCCGTTGTGGAAAGAACTGTGTTTTGTTCTTAAGAAATTAAAAATTCTCCAAGTGCAAGTGGTTTAATATGAAATGCTTCTCCAAAAATTAAGCTTTTAATTTAATAACATGAATTAAAAAATCTTTCTCCCTCACAGCTGTCAGCAAGAGAAAAACAGATTTGATTTTAAATCTTAAAACACCCCAAACAACCAAACTAAAAAAACTGCCTTGTCTTCCCTTTCCATATTTGATTGCCACTCCTGACACAATTTGTTGTAACTGTCCTGCTTAGCTCCCTCATTGAAATGGACATTTCTAAATTTCTGGCAACCTCTCTACTCCTTGCTAATGTTGGTTCTGATATTTTGCTTTCCCTGCATGTATGATCTTCAGGGAATATGGATAGTGTTACCTGCTTATACCAAGAGTAGAATATTGTCAGCAATGGAATTCACTGAATAGATGAGTGGAGCATGTTAACTGGAAACATACAAATTTACACACCAAGCATTATTGGTTGTTGTTGTAGAGTTTATGGAGAAACTCTTGTTTCATTCTTAAAAACTGACCTAAAATATTTAGCCACTGGATTTATGGAGAGGAAATTTCTTGTGTTAAATGACAGGGAAGGAGTCACCAGATATTATTGGTTAACACCAACAAGTAAAGAGTTTTGGAAAATCCCAGATCGCCAGACTTACTCAGAGGTCCAGTTAAAGTCTCATATCTTCTACCATACACCCAGAATGCCTATTATTAGAAAATCACGGGGAGTTTAGAAAATGCAGATGATTTTTAATATTTTATGTTTGAGGTGCACATAGCAAAGCAACATGCTATCCATTTTCTAAACAATAATTAGGTTAACAGAACATATTCATAATTTAATACAGTCATTAGAGATTACTGAAATTAATCTTTTTCCTGTAAAAGCTTTTACAAACCTTCCCCTTACCTTTTTCAGAGAAGTTTCAAGTTTTTGGCAAAAACTCAACCCCTGAGTATTTGCATTCTAAAACATGTCTTGGGTATTTGTGGTATAAATATCTCCCACTCCCTTCTACTCTGCCTCTTTGGCACCATGGCTATATTCCACTTTCCATGCTGATCCTGCTGTGGGGATGTGGCTTTGCTGCCCACGGCAAGGTAAAGAACAACAGGTTTGGTGTGGGGCATCACAATTTTAGGATGAAGAAAACTGGGACTTCTTTTAGACAAATAACAGGAAATTTCTGTTGAAAGCAGACACCTTTCAGCTTTGTTTGAATTTTCTTTCATAAAGTAATTTTCAGGGCTAATTCATGGAGGAGCTTTGGCAGTCATCACATATAAATTTGATAAATGCTAGCAGAAAAAATGGTCTCCCTTCCTGGGCAAGCCAAGCCATTAAAGTATGAGATGAGGTACATATGAACCTGACACTTGGGACTCTGGTTCCCACAGCAGCAGTTTGCTGACCCAGTGCCCTGACTGAAATCTTTTACTTACAGGTATTAAATGTTTGTTCATAGCAGAGTGCAGAAATAATTACTATATATTTTCCCCAGTCCACGCAGGGAGAGGTTTGAAGTCCTGGCCCAGCCAGATTGTTAAATCAGAACAATATTTGGAAGTATAGATCCAACTGAAACTGCAGCCAGGCCAAGCCTGTGCACAGCAATTGAAGCTACTGGGGGCACAACAGCTGGAGGACATGCAGGGGAAGCCAGAAATTGCTCAGCTGAATCCTCTGCAGATCATGCTTGACACATTATTTATCTTCTTCTTTACAGGCGTCTCCTGCCAAGTAAGTGGGGGAGAGAAGTATAGCTCAAAGAGGTGTTTGCTTTCCTGTTGAGTGAACAATTTTGAATGAGCAAGACCAGTCTACAAGGATGAAAACACAGTCCTGTCTTGCTAAAACAAATAGATAAGAAATTAGTTCTTCAGAAGTTTTTCTACTTCCAGGATATGCAATGGAGCTTAATTCCTTCTGTTGCTCACTCCCCTCTCAGGAGGGGACATGCTATCAGCCACCAGACCAAGAGCCTCCACATCAGACAAAGCCACTATCTTCAGCAGTGACATGCACAGATGTGTGTGCAGCATCCACAGACAACCCACAGCCTCAGAGCACCCTTCAAATCACTTGTATAATGCCACAAAATCTCTTTTTCCCTGTACCAGCATGTACTGTGCATTAGTGGGCATGTGGGATAAGGACTAGCCAAGCTTCTGGCCTCCCTGCCTGTAATCCATTCCCCCTGCAGGGCCACATCCACTCCTCAGCCTCAATGCCTGACACAGTGCTAGGTCTGCCTCTTGGACAAGGGCACTGGGAGAAGACAGAGGATACACTGGGCATGTGACTTACATTGGGACCCCAGAAGATATATTATATAAAAATAGAAGATAGATAGATAGATAGATAGATAGATAGATAGATAGATAGATAGATAGATAGATGTAAACAATATAGATATAAAACCAGGGCATACTATCTTAGATATTGTAATACCTAATGATAATCTTCGTGAATATTTTGCAGCGTTTTGCAATCTGCAGGTGTTCAGATTATTCTTTCCCAAAATATCAAGGTTAAAAAAGATTCAATTTTGCTGTAGTTTGGCTTCCAAATTCCTGGGGAACCAGACAGTCCTTACTGCATATTGCAGCTCTGCTCAGAACATTTTGCCCAGCAGTGATATTCTGTTGGGGAAAGGTTCGCAAAGTTCAAGGCAGACATAGTGCAGCTCCTGGACATACACTGGCTTCCCCAGGACCAAAGCAATCCTAGAGCAAACTTCCTGCAAAACGGACTTTACATTCCTTCTGGATTCAGGTTAAACTAATCTATCTCTTCCTTTGCTTCACTGGCAATTTCCAGCCAGTTCCCAGCCCAATTGCAAATGTCTGAGGAAAAGCAACTCCTTGTATTTACAGGGAGTACTGTAAACAAGAGAAGCATGAAGTTACATAAAGGATTTTCACTCTTTCAGAAATGAATAATGAGCAAGATGAGCTACCCAACAGAAAGAACTGCCCTTGATTCAGTGGATTAATTTGCTCGATGGCATGAAATAAGACAATTTAAGGGAAATCAGAATTAATATAAAACATTTGTCTTCAGACACAGTTAAACAGTAACATGAAGAGTACAATAGTCAACAGGATATAGAGAGAGGTTTAGGCTGTAATACTGCAGCCATCTTAAAAAAAAAAAAAAAAGGTTTGATGACAGATATTGTATCTGTTTTTTCTTATCACAACACAGTTGTTATATAGCTAGTGGGTAACTATACAACCTTCTTATAAAGAGGCACACTGACAAACATACTTCCTTCTGTTTATAATTTTACCTAACCAGTTAGGAGCCTTTGCTTTTGAGTAGAATCCAGGAAGACAGGTCACAGACTGGCTCACTGTTTTGCTACACACAGACTACAAACACCGGTCTTGCCTGCAGAGAGTTTACAGTGTGTTGTCTCTTCTTGCTCTGCCACGAAGTGCTACGTCTGCTGGGACATGTCCACAGAACCATTTCATTTTTTCTCAGGATGTTGCTTTGAAAATCCCACTGCTGCCTTTTTCATTTTCGTATTATGAGGGACAAATCGCTGAGTCACGTCTCCTTTCTCAAGTCACTTTTCTTTGTGCTTTGCACCTGCTCTCTTGGTCAGAGGATGACATTCTGACAGGCCTGCATACACAGTGTGGTGGAAATAAAGCTCCAGGGTCTTCAGTGATGTGCAAGTTTACATTCCCACACACGGGTAGGTGATCTGAAGCCATAACTAGCCCTGGCAGCAATGTGTAATGAATGGCCTTGAGTGCAATATTACCATGGTGCACAGTGCTTCTAACACTGTGAGCTGCTTTTTGGCCACTGTGAACATGGCAGAACTTCCAGCATGACCTCCTCCTGTGGAAATTAAGTCAGGGGATAAATCACTACGGGTGGGCTTTAATACGCTGCCTACATTTTTAAAGTCCTGCTGCCTAGCAAGTGGTTTTCCCTGGGCATATTACCAGCAATATTTATGTATGGATGGACATGCTCCCCATAAATATCATTGTTCACGGTTAATCAGGTAAATGTTAGAAATAATAATAATAAAGAAATCGATATGAAAAGATGATTCAGCCCTAATCATATTCCAGACATTTGGGACTCAACATCTCAATGAAATGGCTTTGTGATAGCTCACAGAGCAAGAGAGAACAAGAATGAAAATATACATTGTTCCTCCTGGCTGTAGCTCATATCCAGCACTTTAGCAGGAGGAGTATTCCCAGCCATGCAGTGTGCTGAGGGCTGGTTTCAAGGAGGACTTGCATCATGTCCAGAAGAGCTAACCTAAGTGATCCAGCTGACTGTAGCTGGGCAACAGATTAACAGATCAGACCTTGGGAAGAGATATCATTTATAGGTCCTATGACGAACATCTTGTTTGAATGCAACTGCAGAGAAAATATGGGCTGGCTCTCTGCCTGCAGCCCCCATCTCCTATATTACCCATAGTGGTCTGGGAAAACTTCTCAGAAGAGAGCTGCAGGCTTGGCTCTTTCTGTTCCCCAAGTGCTCCATGACTGGCTGTGACAGCACGTGTTACACAGCCCTTGAGACGTGTCAGGGAGACATCCTGCCTGGGAGCAGCCTGTCCTTCACAGCAGCCTGGACCATGACTCAGGGTGGCAGGGACTTCTCACTCTCCTGGCCTTTTGTGTGCTGAACATCTCATGGCCTGGTGCTTACATCTCAGCTTAGCACTGTGGAAAGGGGGCAAGCCTCTTCTGGGGATTAGAAAGGGGCAGGGGTTGTAAGCCTACACCCCTCCCTCCACTGCTAAATTAAACTAGTCCCCAGCTCCATCCTAATAAGATGGGGTGGCAGTGGAGGGATGTGATCCAGGCTTGAAGAGGGTAAAGAACAACTGATCTATGGCTGTTACTGGCTGTGCTTTGCTCTCACAGCTGAGAGAACACAGTCAGCAAAGAGATTTTTAAACTTCATTTTCTCTGTCTACAGGTGCCTGTCTTCCAGTATTAGTCTAGGGAACTGCACACCAATTACCTCATATATTCACTGAAAGTGCAGTACAATACAACTTATTGTTATATAGTGTCCTTGATAGAAAGCCCCATGAAATACTTGACAGCACTATTGGGTCCATAAAAGTGTGCGTGGTCATGAATACATGTGAAGGTTCAGTCCCTTGCTCTTGATTCCTGTTCTCTGCTGGAAATCACTCTGTTCCAATTCTCTCAATTTCAGCAGTAGACGAGGTGGAGGAAGGGAATATCACAGCTCTGTGTCACTGTCTGCAAATGCATTAGGACACAGAAGGGCCATCCTGCTAGACCTAAGATAAATGGACCCGAGGGACACACAAAGACATGCAAATACAGAGCCATGAATGCTGACCCATAGCTGAGCCCTGGTGCTTGGCCTGACCCTCGGCACCATTAGGGCTCCCAAAGAGAGGAGTTATGTGCTCATCGCTGCAGCAGAAGGGACCAGATTTTCCACAGCAGTGTGTTGGCTCAGTCACACACACTGTACACAAGAAGCTTAATCTAATCTTTGCAGCACTCAAATGAAGAGCATAATGTCGCATCATGAATCACCTGTTTTCTCCAGCACTGAGCCCACAGGAAAAAAACAACCAGGATTTTGCTTTCCAAAGTTCAAATTATTCGTAACCATTTGACTAAATCTGCTTCTAAAAAACACAATAAAATGTCAGTGTAGCAGTTCTATCATAAGACAGCTGGGGCCGTATTTAAACAGCCGACTGTGAGGTTGAAAACAAACTTACCTGCCTAATGCAGCATCTACACTGAAAAAGTCTGTGATAAATTCATGGTGTGTCTGACTTCCAGGGCTGCTGGTTTTGCAGTCTCTCTGTACAGGTAGGGGAGAGGGACAGGCATGAAAACTAACAAGCTGTTGGAGGATCCTGAGGTGCATTGAAAGACCATTCAGCAGGGACAAAGCAGCCCACCCAAGGAGAGGTCACCCCACTACCAGGTACTCATCTGTGGCAGGGAACACCTATGCAGGTAGGGAAAGCCAGGATAATGCAGGGAAACGTTGCCCCTTCCCACTCAGAGACCAGCTCCCCACCTCATCCTAGATGTAAACTTCAAAGAGATCCAGCAGTGACATTTTGTGGCTTCTGATGGGCAGCTTCTTCTCTGGCTGTTCAGAAACCATTCCAGGTCCAAAGAAGGTCAGTCAAAGTAATTCTTTCTGTTGCAGGTTAGCATGGCTGCAATAACACCCATGTGCTGCTGCTCAGATCCAGGGATTAACCTTAGGTTTGTGCAAATATTTTGCAGAATGAGACAGGTGAATAGTTAGAAAAACTACCCAAATACTTGATTTCTTCTTAATGGGCTCTTCTCCCTTGCAACCCTTGAGTTTTCTTTGCAATAATCAAGGCACAGGCCAAAAAAATTTCCCAGACTTAATTAGGCCTGATTTTCATTAAAGCCTTATAGAAATTCAAAAAAGAAAGAACAACAAACCAAGAAAACGAAAACCTCAAAAATTTGCCCAGAACTAAACCTCACATATTATTATCCACACAAACAGACATTAATCTCTCTAATGTTTACACAAGCAGCTGGTAATGAATTGTACTGCAGAGCACTGACAAATCTCAGGAAGAATGATCTGTTGCCATTTAAAAAGAAATCCCAATTTTCTTCATTATGTGGTACCCTGGATAGTGCTGGGAGCCTCTAGTACCAGGAGATATCCAGAAAGAGGATCTGTCTTGATGATCTTATAAAACCTGAACCCTGCAAAGCGTTCATTGTCCTTCTGTGACTGGGAGGTGCAGAAAGGAAGGGTCCACTGGAACTATAGTTAAACTTTAATGTATTAGCAGTTTCAGGGGAAAAAGATGGGGTGAAAATACTTTTAGGCTGACATCAACTACAAAAACATTGCAACACTGAAGACTGAAAGAAAGTTTGCTTTGGATCAAATGGAAATTTGTATTCAAGCAGTTTTGCCGATTTGTACATTACGTAAACAAAATCAAAACAAAATGGGGGTTCAAAAATAAAAATGTCATGCTGATAACTGAAAATCAAAATGTTTAATGAGGAACAAAAATACCAAATGGAGATAAATTGAGCTTTGGGGATTTTTTTTTTAAACACAGCTAGTAAAATCAAGATTTATTTGAAAATTATCTTGCTGCTGTGAGATCAAGCCATGTAATTCTCACTCAGGGACTCACTCAGGTGTGGTCCTGTGTGACTCCAGTCTAGGGCTTATATCTATGCAGCTGTGGGGATGGGAGACTAAGCATATCACTATGTTTCTAGAGAGCCCTGCTTCTTTATCCATCCAGTTTGGTCCCTCCCAATGCCACCACAGTGCTGGTTGAGTATCCTGGAAATCATTTGCTTGGTGATGGAACCCTCTCACCTGTTTCTATGGCTGTTGAGACTGGATCCAGCAGTTCTCAGCTGAACAAGACTCTCAATTTCAGCATAGAAAAAGCAAGGTTAGACTCTAATATCTACACAGTGCCCTTTAATTTCACTAGTCTGGTGCTGATAATTGAAAAATTAATATTACACAGGCATTGGAGGGTGGCTGCAATGGGTTGTATATAATCAGCATCCCAGTGCATGTCCAAGTTAGTCTTGTCTTATTTTAATTCTGGTAGAATTTCTGTTTAGAGTCAGCTCATTACAGGCATCTATTCAAAGGCTGGAGACTACATCTAAAATGAAAGCAGAAAAAAGGGGGGAAATTAGCATAATGTGCTGGCTTTTCACCTCCCTCTGCTTCTTTCCCTAACAAATTAACAGTAAAGACCTTTTAAACCACCTCACGTAGGCAACCTTGTTACCAAAAGTGTCCTGCTGGTGAGAATCAGGCCCTGGGCGCCGATGCACTGAGGTGACTCCCAGTGCCGGATCGATAGCTGGCAGGGCTCCTTGCTGAAGGAGCTGACAGCGCTGCTGCAACTACTGCTTGGAACGATCAGCATTCTAATTCCCTGCCGCGTGCAACCATGGCAGGCCCCGAGATGAGGGAATATGGGCCTCTGAACAGTGGATTCCTCCCTTCCTCCATTTCTGGTGCCCTTGTTTACATGCTGAGGTTCAACAGGAATTTCAAAATGTCGGGGAGCAGGAAAAGAAAAGGAAGGAGAGAGAGCATTATATCCTGCCTGTCTTTATTTTCTGATGTATTTATGTGGGAATGGAAGGTGGGTCCTGGGGCATCACTTTGTATCTGGTTTGAAATGCCTTTTTTTCCCATAAACAGAAAGGTTTCAGACGGAAAATGCTAAGCAGAACAGAGAAACGACACACCATTTATCCAGGTTTTGTTGAATAATGAGCTAGATTCCTCAGTGATCAATCTCTCCTCTTCAATTAACAGCAATAAATTCCTCATAAAATATTCTAAACAATGCCGGACTTTCTTCTTGCTTTACATTATTTATGCGGCATGTTTGCTATTCTTATCCTTAAAGCAATTTTATATATTATGTCTTGTTTCTCAGCCAGAAAAACAACTTGCCCCTGCGGAATGATGTCGGCTGTCGGTTCTCCCTGCCCGGCTGATCCCAGCCGCGCAACGCACACACACAGTGCCCCTTAGAGGTGACATCCACGCATGGCCACAGGCAACAAAATCACAGCTATTGAGATGTGTTTTGATTGTAACGTGTTTGTGCAATTTTGACCAGCTGTCTGGCTTAGCAGAAAGAGATATTTTTTTTTCATTTATAACGATTGTCCATATTTTGATCCCAGATAAGTAGTGCAAATCTTGCATAGCTCCTTTGACTTTCAATACTGATCTTTTGCAACAGACACATCTGGGGTCAGGTTCCTGACCCCAGCTCCTTTTTCTGAAAATTCTGTTATGTAAAAATTGCCATCATGCCTTTCCAGATGCTGCTTGGACGTGGCCATGCTTAGAATAAAAGAAACCCCATAATAACCAGAGGCAAATTGACATGTTGCCATCCACCTTAACAAATGAGTATGGAAGTGATGAGAAAGGAAACAGCAGGCTAAGCCTTTCACTTCATCGACTGCTACAACAGCCACCAACCCTTTTTCTGCTCTGCTCTGTTCCTTGTGGAAAGTACAATCGTGACAACCCAGCCAGGCCTCAGCCACCTCAAGGGACATTCTCTCATGTCAAGTGCTTTGCTGTCTCCTGCCCTGATAGAATAATAAAGAAAATCTGTCTCATTCTTTTCAGCAGCAGCTGCCTCTGCCCTCCCGAGCCAGGCAGGCTTGCTCACAGATAGAGGAGGAAAGGAAGAGCAGCAAATGCTTTCTTGTGTCCATCTGCCTGATCTGACAGTAATTTCTCTAGCTAGAATTTTATATTAAGCAAACCAATGCGTGTGTGTCTCCTATGCAGGCCTGGAAGTGGGAATGAACAGTGAGCTGTGTGGGACACAAAGCCATCATGTAAGCATGCTGGGAAATGAGGCATTTTATTTAAAATAAGCAGAACTAGGAGCTCCAGGCAGGCAAAGATTGCAAGCCACTGCCCCTGAAAGAATTAGCAAAGCATCCTCCTGGGATGGACTTAGCATTGAAATTTCAGCCTGCGCTTTCACACAAGCAAGGATAAAGCAGGCATGCAGAAGAGGGCTGGGGCCACTCTTCACTGAAAACAAAAAGATTCCACAAACATGACTTGCCCCTTTCCCCATTTGCTTCTTCTTTTGACACCTGAAAACTCTAAATGCTTGCATGCTTCATGATTTACCTGCACTCTGCACAGATTGATTTGCCTCCCAGGCAGAAGAGCTTCAGGAATGAGATGACCATTTCTCTGAGCTAGGGACCTGAAGCAGGAAGATGTATGAACTGAAATGGGGACAATCTCCAGGGCTAAAAAGTGATCCACCACAAAGTCATGATCCAAGAACAGGAGAAAAAACATGGTTTTGGTCCTGCTATGTCTGGAGGGGGGATAGATCTGCTGAGAAATGGGAGAAAGACTATGGCCCAACCAGGAACAGAGAAGACCTGGCCCAGTCTTAGCACAGGAAGCCAGGAGGTGGGTGTGTAGGAAACTGCACTGCAGTTTGTCCTATTATAGCTGTCCATACTGGGATTTGGGACACTCTGCAATGGAAAGGAAAAGTACAACCCCAACAGGGTGTGATACAGGCCCATTGGCAATGAAAGTCAGAGTCCTTGTTACACAAATTAAAATAATAATGTTTTGCAAATCGTTACTGGAATTATTCTGCCTGGCTTCAGTGGAAGGAAATGGATTCATTAATTCCCATCTGACATTCCCTTTTATCTGGTGGATGGGGTCAACCCACAAGGGGAACACTCAGCCAGACATTAACAAAACAGGAGGTGTGCATGTGTTTGTAAGGGAAGAGTGAGTTATAAAAATGATATTTTCCTTTGGAGAGAAACTTGCCACAAGAGATTTTTATGAGTATTTTTGTTCTTGGAGACTGTCCCTCTACACAAAATAAACCCAGCAATGCTAGAGATAGAGGTCAAAAGAGAAGTCCTCTCCACAGGTGCTCTCTCTCCCTTGAGGGGCTGGCAATGCCTGGTGGATGGTGATCCATCATGCCTACAGCTGGATCAAACTGTGGATCAGTGTGGCTGAGGACGTGCAGAGCCTGAAGTTCAGCAGATCAGACAGTGCCACAATAGGTCCCTCTGCCCTTGTAACAACAGCCCCCACCACATCTTCCCTTATCCCATCACTATGCTTTCCCTTGTCTTCTCCCTTTAAAAATGTGGAGGTACTCTGCAGAGGTACTTCCTGCAGGGATACACTCTGGCAGAAACTGTGTCCATGTACACTCAGCTTCAACAGAGGGCCCGAGGTTTCTGAGGGAGATAATGCAAAGTGTTGCCATGCACAGCACTCAACAGACTTCCACACTTGAGGGACCTTCATCAGGTCTGACCAGAGGCAGGAATATTTCTTGGGTTGCTTTTCTGAGTGCCAAGGATGTGCCATTTGCATGTAAGTGACTGCAGAAGGAGAGCCCACCCTACCCTCAGGCATCTACATGCCCTTTCCTGAAAGCAGTACAGTAATATGTGGACTATGGGACTACTTGAGAAGGCAGACCTGCCCGACGCTGGTCAGGGAATGAAAGAACCAAGTCACTGACCCCAGTCTGTGCTTACACAGGCAACATCACCACACAGATCCCTCCGCTAAATACATCA
Organism: Entomyzon cyanotis; assembly: GCA_024500445.1. Taxonomy (NCBI): domain Eukaryota; kingdom Metazoa; phylum Chordata; class Aves; order Passeriformes; family Meliphagidae; genus Entomyzon; species Entomyzon cyanotis. The sequence goes on along the minus strand of JAKEPQ010001027.1, from coordinate 14,368,099 downwards.
AACCATTTTAAAATTATAAAATTGTTTTCCAGTACCTCTTGTAAGGATGCAGAGTACAAATGCAGCACAAATACATCAGCTACCACCCAGACTCTCTCCACTACAATAGCAGCTGCAAAATTTTCATTGTGGCTTGCAAAGAATTGACTGGATGCAAAAAAACCCCTAAGCTCCCTGTGAGGCTGTGCTGGTCACACCCTGATTCCCAGTCTTCCTTCTCCTTCTCCTCCTGGGGAGAACAATGTGGCTTTGTCAGCACCAGGAGTAGTGAGCACTAGCAATGCACAATGGTCTTTTTTGTCCTAGCTTCAAGACATTTGTGGTTGGAAAAAGGAATGCATTCATCCTGTAAGGGCAAAGAAGATCTATGTTAGAATTGGGTTTTGCCCACAATTCTATATTTGACCTCCAGGAAATAGATCTGAACATTGATCACAGTCAAAACATTTTAGCCTACTCCTCTCTCTTTGCTTCAGCTAATTTTGAGAGCCTACATTTGTTCCTTTACCTGTATGCTAACTGCAGAAGTGATCTACCCTCTAACATCCTACCTAGCTTGGGAAACTTAGTAGTGTCAACAGGAAGACAGGTGGAAACACAGGCTTGCTCATTGCTCATGACAAACCCACCTTTAATTCTTGAGGTCCACTTAGCCAGGAAAGAGTTAACACCCACACCTCTCAGTCAATGAATTGGCCCATCCAGGAATAAAAAATATCCCAGAAAATTGGGTGTCAGTAGATTATCCTTCTGCAGATCCATGGATTAGTGTGCTTGGAGAGGGTATCCAAGTGGAAAAGAATGTAATAGCACTGTATGTGCAGGAAGAGCCTTCACCTCCACTCCAGCTCAATTACATATTTCTCTTATCACAGACATCACCTGATACCTAACCTCATGCCTTTTTTCACTTAAGCCTATTATTGCATTTTTATAAATAGTGGAAAGCCTCTTGAAATTGTGAAGTTTGTTGCTGGAATGGATCATATGCTAGCTAAATAATTTTGTTTCCTTGGTTGTTCCCCACTCTGCTCTTCCAACATCACTTTCTTATTTGTCTAGTTGCTTATATTAAGTGATTGCAGCATCCATCCTCCCTGCAATTTTTCCATGATACACACATGTACAGGTTTCCAACTACAGCTTAAGACCAAAGTCCTCTCAGATTCTCTCTGGCCAGCCTAGAGCATATGCCACAGGCATCAATACCTGAGGAACAAAAAAATTACTCCAAACTTCCTGTAGGCTAAGGGAAGTTTGGAATGCAGAGAGAAACCTGGAAGCAGCATAGCTGGTGCCAGCTGTGCCTCAAGTGCCTGAAGCTTTTCCATAGAAGAAAGGGTGCAGTCAAAGCCAGAGTGGCTGAATGGCAATCCTGCAGTGGCAGCTGTTAAATTTATTACAAGTATTCTGTCAATGTGACACTTCTTCTCAGAGCCCTGGCCTTGGGCTCCAAGGGCTTGTCTCACATTGTCTTGTTTCTCTTTCTTCTGTGGACTTTTGTGTTTGGGGTTTTTTCCTCTCTTACTTTTTTTTTTTTTTCCCCATTTATTCTTCATATTTATGGAAACAAGCTTGAAAATAGGAACCAAATAGATTTAGTTTGAAAATGAGAAGCTGATTAACATAAGGAGAGGATCTCTAGCAGATTGAAGGAGGTGACCCTTCCCCTCTCCTCAGCATTGGTGAGACCACAGATGTGCCCAGTTCAAGGCTCTCCAGTTCTAGGCACAAAGGGGCACATAGGCATTATGGAGTGAATCCAGCAAAGGGACAAAGAGATGGCAGAGAAATCAGAGCATCTACCATATGAGCAGTGGCTGAGACATCTGGGATTATTTAGCCAAGAGAACAGAAAGGTGAAGGGCACCTTATCTAGTGTGTTTAAACTCCAGAGGATGGGGGGAGGACAAGGAATATAGATCTTGACTCTTCCCAGCTGTGCCCAGTGGCAGAACAAGAGGCACTGGGCACAAAATTAAATACAAGAAATTTAATTTAAACATAAGGAAATATACTGAGAACTGGCACAGGCTACCCAGAGAGGCTATGGAGTCTGCATCCATACAGATAATAAAAAACCTGACTGGGTATGTCCTGGAGCAGGATGCTCCAGGCAGCGCAGCCTTCAGCGGGAGGTGAGATTGGGGGATCTTCAGAGATACCTCCCAACCTCAGCCCTTCTGAAATGCTGTGATTCTCTAACTGGATGAGGAATTATAATTTTAAATATTAATTTCTAACTTTAAAGGCATTTAAAATTCTGGGAGAAAGAGCTGATCTGTTCTTTTCCCGGATCTTCATTGGTAATGTTATGTTTTCCTTGAGCTCCAATCCTCCCTCTTAAGTAGGTGGAGGATCTGAGATCAGCCCTGGTCATAAACTGTGGGGCATGTTAGACCTACAGCAGCTTCTCAGGTGTGATGTGAACATTCCTTTAACCAAGCAAGGATGAAGTGAAGCTCCAATGCTGAGCTTGCAATGCCAGGTAGCTTACAGTGTGTCTTGTATTCTTCCCCGTTTAAACAACCACACATGAAACTGACTCAAGAGGTGGAAAAAAGGGAAGATGTTAAGAATGCTAGACATAAATTTGTTTGAAGTTTGTTTCAGAGATTTGTAGGAGGATTTTCATCAGCACTATTGACTTTTAAAGGGTTTGCATTAAATTTTCGAAAGTCTGATAAAATTAATTAGTAGCTGTATTTATTCCCCTTCATTTTTTTTACCTGTCTGCTACCAACTGAGATTTAAAAACCCCACCTTCCTAATATAAAACAAAAATTTAAAAGCACTAATAAGCCTCATAGAACTATTGCCAAAAAATCAGATTTGCCTCTTATTTTTGACCATCTCATATCACAGACACAAACTCTTTTAAAGAGAAAATGGTAGAAAACATTTTGAGATATTTAGGTTCCTAGTAGTCCAATGAAGAGAGATGAATCCTGGAATCATAGAATGGCTTGGTTTGGAAGGGACCCTAAAGATCATTGAATTCTAACTCACAGGCATGGACAGGGATGCTACTCACTAGATAAGGTTTCTCAGGGCCCCATCCAGCCTGGCATTGAACACTGCCAGGGATGGGGCATCCACAGCTTCTCTGGAAAATCCCTTCCAGTGCCTCACCACCCTCACAGTAAAGAATTTCTTCCTGACATCTAATCTAAACATCTCCTAGTTTAGAAGTATTCCCCTTTGTCCTATCATTATCTGCACATGTAAAAATCTCTGTCCCTCATATTTATAGGTCCCCCTTAAGTACTGGAAGGCTGCAATGAGATCTCCCTGGAGCCTTCTCTTCACCTGGTTGTTCAGCCTGGAGAAGAGAATATTCAAGTATTCTAATGAAACTGATCAAGTTACAAATAACTGGGGAACTTAATCCTGTATTGGGTATTTGATTCAAAAGATGGGGGGGCTACTTATCATTAAATAAGTATATATAAACCTACAACATCAGAAGTGTCTCCTGAGTTGAGATTGCTCAGTTTTCTTTATACCTGTACTGAAACACTGCAAAGGGGTCTGATTTTTGGGAAGTGGTGAGAATTACTCTTCTGAAAAACTGTCTTTAAGTGATGTAATCCAAGTGGAAGGCCACAGCAAAACAGGTACTGCCAGGGGAATTGTCCCTTGAATCCTTTATGCACTGAATTATTGCAGAAGAATATTTCTCCCTCCAGACACATGCTGAGATATAATTTACTGATAGACTTGAAATTGCATTTGGAAAAAACATTCTAAAAGAGGGTAAGGATGGAAAATACTTTGGCTTTTAGAAGTTCAATACTGAGTGGACAGCTGTGATCATTATCCTATCTTAGCAATAAACCATTACTGTACACTAGAACTGATTAAGAAAAATGTAAGTGCTTATGGAATGAGAAGAAATTAAAATTTTCTTTCCTTTATTTAACCTAATTATTTTGTGATCTCAGCCATTTTTCCTCTTTATGTTTGATATAAAGTTTGAATAACCTGATTCAACTGTTCTGTCCTGAGACACTGAAAGCATAAGGAATGCCTGTGTATTAGGATACATTGTAAATTTGCTACAGGCACTAGAGTAGTTTATTGTGGAATTGAGTGAAGTATCTTGAAAAGAAATGACGCTATCAGGTAAAGTCAGCCACATTCTCTAGAAAGAAGCTCAGGTAGGCTGTCCTGCTCATGTCTCTCTAGTCGCTCTCCACTGAAGTCACAAGCTTTTTGGAAAAGAGGGACATTTCTCAACATCTGCAGCATACCAACTATGCTGTTTGTGCCCAGTAAACAAATAATTTGAATAACAAATGGAATTGTTTCTAAATATAATGTTCCACAATGCTTACAGAAACGCCATCTGCTCTGTAAGGTAGAAAACTGGAGCCTATAAAAAATTCCATGTATGCTTAATTTTACACGCTCATGCAGCCCCAGAAACACTCAAGCACATAAAATTGAGCAGATATGTAAACATTTGCAGAGCTACAGCTCCATAATTGGTAATTTTGCAGCCACTGTATTTTTCAAGGATTTGGAAAGAAGTTCAATGGCAGAAGGTGCCTTGAGGGTCAACAGAAATAAGCTGTGGACAGCTCATCTCCACTTTTATTCTAGTGGTTGGCTTAATTTGCCTGTCTCAGAAATTCACCCAGTTAGCAGTGTAAGGATGGCACATTCCCAGCCCTCTGGCATCTGAGAGACATCTCACTCCTGCTCAGAGCTGGAAGTGAAAATAGGGTGAGAGGAATCCAAAAGGAAGTTGTTGAATGCGTGGCAGATGTTGTTACATTTGGCCTAGCAGTACTCCATGTGGCAGGCACACGACTCGTGATCTTCGCCAGAGAGGTTAATAGCGATAGCACATCCATGGGAGGGTTTTCTTTCAAAGGAGAGTGGAACAAATGTTATAAGTGAACTAATAATGGCAGGAACAATACCAACAAAATATTAAAATAAGGGGAAGCGGAGCTCAGAAACAATGGCATGTCAGCTTGGGAAATAGTATATCAACAGCAAAGAAGAAACATAAAACCAAAATGATGATTTTAGGGGAAAGTGGGCTGAAGAGGCATCTTAAGACCACTCTGTGTATTTCCATCCCATTTCCATGAGTTTTGGCTGGCATCCACATCTACAGACAAATTCAGAGTGAGCAAGTGATACACACTGGTATGAATCATGGATTTCTAGGCCATCATTCATAACAGGAGCCATGCCTGAGCAGAGGTGCATTACTCGCATATTGAATATGATTTATGTGGGTTTTACATAGCTGTTGGGCTTTAATTATTCACTTGATTATCAATAAAAAATAAGCAGTGAGCAGTACAGAATGTTAACATGTCTGAAATGGACATGCAGCCACTTGTGTGAAACAAATGTGCACATGCACGAAGGTATTCTGTCCTGTCAGTGCCAGGTATGAGGACAAATTCACAAGCAGGATTAGCACATTTCTTTTCTTTCTCTTCCCCATCCCCTCCCCACCCTTTTCACAAACAAAACATGCCAACCTGTTCATCAGCTCTGTGATGGCAGACAAATGTTTCAGCAAAACATGTGCCAAATACCCATGATACTGGCTGAAATTCAATATGATGAAATGAATTGATGCTGGCATCCCATTTGGTGCAATGCAATATCTGATCAATAGCAAGCAATTGGACATCATTTTGTGTAGGATAGAAAGCTGGAGCTGTTACATCACTCTGAGTTATGGATCATATTAATCACTGCCTAACTGTTTCATCAATGTAATTTCTTTTCATCAACATGCTGTGGCATTTAGAATGTTGGACATAAAACCTTGATACTGTATTAAGTAGAAATTAAAAGCTGTGCAGCCCGATGGAATGGAACATCATTACCATGGGTGTGAACGGCGTTCTCACATCATAGCGCAAAATTATACCATTGGCACCTTTAACAAGCAGAGTGAAGTGACAGGAAAAAACATCAAATAGCAAGAATCTATCTGGACTGGGGGGCATATGCACTTGTACAGCCTTACCTTCTTCCTCTTAATTGCAGTCAATGCAAGACCATCAGGGAGAGAAATACATGTTTCTTTTAAGCTGTTACTAGTTCACAGGTGTTTTTAACTTGTGGGATGCTGAGGATCTACTAGCAGGGCAGGTCTGGCAGAGGATGAGGTAGAGTCTCTCCATCCCCCTTCCTAGCATGGAAATATGCACAGAAGTGTCACTGCTCACTGGGATTCCTATTGCTTAATCTATGCTCTTTCTGTTTTAGCTTTATTCAAGCCTCTCTTTCTACTCCACCAGAGGTACATTTGTGGAGGTTGGTACCATTGCCTTCTATCAGATGATCCAAAGTAATTTTTTTTCCATCCCACACTAGCAGGCATCCATAGTCAGCATTTAGCAGTGAAAGAAAGCTTTTAGGCTAGTCATTCGGAGAGCTAGTGCCATTGGCTCTGCCACTTCCAGAGAAGAGAGACCATGGCACAGGCCTGCTCTCAGTGACTAAAAAGCTTTTTGAAGGGTACACTTCAGACACCTGTTCAGGCAACTAACTGCAGTCTGGCACTCCACCACTGAGCCCAAACCTCATACCATGTGCTGCTGTTTGCAAAAAAGTCATCACCAAGAACTGAAAGTAATTCTTCAGCCAGGCTAATCCCAGCTTTGTGCTGGAGGAAGGCATAGTCTTACATATCCTTGTACACTCTGGTTTCTGTGGGAAATAAATGGGGAAAAGTAAAAAGGTGTTTAAGTCAGACCTCTCTTTCAGACCATAAACTCAGAACGCTCCGTTTATGTCTTGCCCAAGAGGCTGAATGACCCTGTCTAAGCCCAGAGATGAAGTCGTCAGAGAACAGGCACAAGTTTCCATTCCTATTACACAGAAAAGCAGTGGGACTGTGTTTTGCCTGAAGAGTGAACAAGAAGGTAAGTCAACAGCAGAAAAAAGTTGACAACCGGATCTTATTCTTAGAGCACCTGCATTTCCCACTGATAGCGGAGCTGCGGGTGCCTGGCACTTCTTAAAATATAACCAGCTTATTCATCCTGTCTTAGGAGAGAGAATTTTCTCTGTTCTCTGTTTGGTGTGAAGCCTGTTGGGAAAGACAGGATGAGAGCAGATAATAATAACAGTGTCTCAACATCTCCAGCTCACAGTTTCTTGCCATATTTGGTGATTGTTTTCTTTAAACTCCAAACTCTAGGTCTGTGGGAATCTCAGCTTTCTCTTATAAAAATGCTTTCTGTTCCTTTTGATGGGGTAAGGAAAGCCTGAAAGCCTGTCATCCAACAGAATTGCAAAACTGTAAAGCTAAAAATAAGAACACTAAGAGTGCATTACTCTTAAGCATCTGCATTTTTAACAGTGACCTCCTGACTTTTAGGAAAGTTCTGTTATTCAGTTTTAAGTGGGAGAAAAATTTACTCTCGCTGTGGTTTGCAGTTTGAATAAAGTCCTGAAAGAAATACCTGTGAGTGCCACTGGTCAGAAAAACACCTGAATTATGGAAAAATGGCTTTTATGTGAAATTTTTTGTACCTTGTCTTTTCTGTATTTCCAGCTGAAATTAGAAACACAACACCCTTCAGGGCTGGAGGCAAAAGGGAGACAGATATTTCTTTATCTCCAACCCTGCTAAGGAAAATAGTTGCTTACATGATTAAATTTAAGTACGTGCCAAGATCCTAGCAGAACCTGACTTCATATTTTAAGTATCTCAATAGGAATGTTTTATTTATGTAGAGAAAAAGAAAACTGTGTGAGTACTGCTTTCAGAGCTAAATTATGCTGGATCTCTAAATAAGCACTGGGAGGAAGTATATGAGTCCAGCTTGGTCTTGCTTTCAGTTAAAGGAGTCAGAAGCTCATGTTATTGTTGAGACATTAATTTTCATTGCCCTCAGTGGCAAGCCTATACAGTATTGTACACAGGAGGAACCAGTCTCCCATTGAGGCCACACCAGCCATTTCTTCACTGAATCTGCACGTGAGACATTTTAAAAGTATTTCAAGATCAGACAGTGCCTGTACAGACAAGAGCACATGACTATAGGGGAAAATAGCACAGGTTTTTTTCTGTTTGTGATTCTTAGGAGGTTTAAGCACCTCTGACAAAATCTTTGTCTCTCTTCTCCCCATTTCTGCTGCTGACCCTGGCTATTCCTGCCTTTAATGGTATATGACAAATATGTAAATATGTAAATACGTGCCTGTGGTTTGTGGATTTTTTTTCATAGTGTTCCATTAAAGCTTAAAGTGATCCTGAAGCCACTCTTTAGGGAGCACTCCTTCTGAGTAAAGTCCATTGTAGTCACTGTCACAGAGCAAATCATCTGTGCACACACATACACTTACACACACAGCTATCTCTTCATTTTTCCACTTACCATTGCTGACAGTGACACCACTAACTTTCTGCTGGTATCTGTTGATGCATTGCAATGGAGATCTAATCATGACATTGGTAAAATGAGAAGATGCCTCTCTAAGCCCCACAGAAAATCAACCATAATTGCTTCATAGAAGCTCCACCTACTTGGTTCAAACTCCCCCTCACCCTCTGTCTCTGCTTCCTTTAATCTCAAAAAAGAGTTATTCAGAGTGCAAAGACATTTGGTCCTTTTCTGTGGAAAGTAACTCCCCATAACCCTTTTGTCTGTTCATGTCACTCAGATGATCACCCACACCCTTTCTTCAGTGACAGCTCTCCAACTGCACCTGCTTTCTGCTCCGTTGTTTTACTCCTGCATTTGTAAGACTGACTTATTTTAGCAATTAATTATACTAACAGCCATACACAGATAGGGCCAAAAAAAAGTAAAACCACTTACAAAAGGGAAACGAAGACACTCTGATCTTGGAAGGAAAGAGTCCACTACTAAATTCATTGATGTTAGCCTGCTGGGGTTACCTGCCAGAAAAGGTCAAGATGTAATTATGATGGGTGTGCTGAGTATATTGTATCCCTAATGCATTAGAATCTGTTAGGCCTAAGTATTTTAGCAGTACCCAAGACAGATTAAAATGCTTTGAGAACATTAAAAGCAAAGTAAATGGTAAGGTCCTACCTAGGGGATGATGCTCAAATACTCTGCAGGGAGAGCACACCCTGGAGCTCTGGAGCAAGAATCTGGTGCCTTGAGATCTCCTTATTTCACAGTGTATTTACTGAGGAGTAGATGGGCAGCTGTGCTGCTCTGTGCTCAGCTCCTCACATAGAGATGTCATGATTATTTCATCCTACCAAATTCCTGGAAATCTAAGAGTAGATGTCACAATGTCAAAGACTACTGTGCTGTTTGTGTATTACTTCCTTGTACAAAATGAGGCTCACATACTGTATTATGGTATTTATATAGCACTCATCACCAGGGTATTTGAGCTTCCTGCAAAACCAGACATTAAACAACCCTTTTCCCCCCCTACAACCTACTAAATAATTTTTACAGGCATTCAGAGAACCTGCACACTCCTGTAATTGTTGCCACATAGTCTCTGTCATTCTCTTGGTCATGTTCAGGAGCACAATTCACTTCTCCCAGTATTAATGAGTAATAAATAATTCATACAAAAAATAAAAGACACCTAACAAAAGAGACATCGGCGTACTTCATGTGGTGAGTGCATTTTATAGTCTGTGATGTCAATTTCTGTGGTAAAGCCCTGTAGAATTTTCAAGAAAATGGTAATCTTTCCTTACATTCTGAACAACCTATAGAATAGAATACAATTAACACCTTTGTAAAATAATATAATCTGCTAGGATGGCTCAAAAACCTTGCAGAAGACAGGACTCTATTTCAACTCCAGAATAGAGCACTGTTATACTTTTATAGACTGTTATGGGTTTCATCCCTCTTAATTTCTGCAGGATTTTTCATAAGGGGTTGCACATGAAATGAGAAGAATCATGGGAGAAAATTTACTGTAGCGAGACACAAAAATGTCAGGTCTAAATTTAAAACTGAAAGCCATCTTGGGAGGCTTAAACATAGTGTGACTATTCAGCATCATGATAAAGGGGTCAGGTGTGTTCCAAAGAGGGTTAATGGCATAAAACCAAACAACAGGACAGTGCCCAGCAGATACACTGTTAAAGTGCTTTACCTGCCTAATAGTGACAGGTGGAGTACAAAGTCCCTGGCTACAACAATTGCCCCTCAGCTCAGCAGAAGCACAAACCAACCATTTTGTGGAGCTGCCAGACTGATGCTTTTCACAGCCTTTGAAAAGCTCCCTCATCCCAGGGATTCAGAGGAAACGTTTTGTCCTTACATGAGAGACAATTGAATTATTTTGAGCATAGAAGGAATCAGACATTTTTGTTCAGTTAGCATGTATCTACCCCATGTATATGGGACCTTTCAGCCGTGTTCTGCAGGAAAGAGCTGCATGGTAGCCTGCCATGAACACTCTCCATCACTACACAAACCAATCCCTTCCCAGTCAATTGCCTTCTTACACCACAAAAGAGCAGAACTTTTGAGGGTATCCCCACATAAAGGGCAGGACTTGATTTTATATTTTTCTGTGGCTGCTCAGCGTTATTGTTTTTCATGAGAGTGGCAGAATGAAGCAGAAAATACTAAATTACTGTTGTTCACTCTCCTATAAGCTGATGCTGTAGGGAGTTGATCATGATCTAAGCTCTAAGAGGAATCCTGTGGTGCTGGGCAGGGGAGATTTCAATGCAGTTAGGCAAGAGGGGGGAAACAAAACGTTGGTTGGCATTAGAACACAACTACTTTTTTTTGTTCTGATAGTCAAACACGAAAGTTAAAAACAATCCCTTGAAAAACACCAGAATGCTAAGACTGCAAATTTAAAAACACACAGATATGAGATGTCAGAACAGTGCAACCTTAATTAACCCTCCTGTGTGCATGCATTATCTCATTGCATAAGTATATATTATTTCTCCCCAGAGGGCCTGTGTCTCACAATGCAAGGGACAAACTAAATCCACTGTGCGAGAAGCTGTTCAATATTTTCCTTTCCCCTTCTGTTTGTATGATCTCAGGTTATTTACTGAACACTACTCACTTCATGCTGAAGTTAGGATTACTCATCTTATCATGGACATTCTTGTCACATTCCTGACTTTAGCAGCTGTGGACCTCACATAAATTAACACATTTGTTTTCATTTGTGTAAAAGCAGGGCTTGGCATTATCCCCATTTAGCTGAGGAGATCACTGCTGAGCAATTTCTTTGAGAAATTCAATTGCGTTCTCTAAAATGGTTTAAAAAGCTAATGAAATATGGTTTCACCATGAAGAGAGCTGCTCAGTTTTAATAATAAGTGATTCTACCAGTCCTGCATAAATTTTGTATTTTTATCCTAACCAATGTAAGCACTGATACCCGCATTATTCTAAAGAATAACTGACCCATTTTCAGAATCCCACCAATTCCTCTGATTGAACAGCCATTGTGAGATGAACCCAAACAATAGACTTGCCTTACTCTGCCACAGAATTATCAAGGCTTCAGCTGACCTGGAACGAAGTCCTTCCCACCACTGAGGCTGACTTTCTTAAACTTTTGTCACCTAGTTCCTTTCCACTCTAACTAGTCTCATTTGTCTTCTTCACTCTCTCTGTCATGGCCTTACTTCAGGAGTTCTTCTATTTTGGAAAAATGTGCCACAAGGGGAAAAATATTGTATTCCTTTAATTTTAAGACCCCACCGTTTTCAGAAACACCTGTCACTGTTTCCATCTCTCCAATCAGTGAGCAGTGCGGGTGTCTCTCTCAGTGGGTGATGACAATTTGATGATACTTCATCAGTGTGGGACTCCTGCTGAGAAGTAGATTGAGACAAAGGAAATGCCTCTCAGCATTGGAACAAATAAGAAATCAGATTTTCTAACTTATTGTTAGGTAAGTTCAATTTATTTTATTTTTTGAAGTAAGTCTGCATGTGTGTGTACTGACATTAGCATCAGCCAATTCACTGCCATTCCTCTCTCTCAACTACACAGGCATTAATGCCACCAGCAAAATGACAGAAACACCACGCTGAGATTCAAGAGCAGTACTAAAATGCTGGCCTCACCAGAGATTTTCTGCAGAGCTCAGGTAAGGTTTCTTTAAGGTCTCAATTCACTGAAGAATAGAAGCCTAGAGCAACAATCTTTTCATCAGAAAGTTTATCTTGTTCCTGTTGGTATGTGTGTTCTGATTTGTATTTTCAAGGCCATCTGCTTTATCAGAAAGGACATATATACTTAGGAAAAAGAATGAAAGAAGGCCTTAAATTCCAAAAAGAATGTGTTAGTACCGGAAAGAAGGGAATGTAAAAATACCGGGAAAAAGATTTGCAGAGGAAGTGAAAATCCAACCATCCTGCAATCAGTTGAAGATGACAAATCAAAGGGAGCCTTCTCACTCATTCTTTTGAACAGAATGCACTATTGCCTCCTAGATTGCTCACAGAGAAGAGAGTCACAGGTTCTCTGCAGGCTAACAGAATATTCAGTGCATGAATGGCAACAAAATGCCCAAACTCAGGCCACATTAGGAATAACAATTTGATGGAAATTGTTGGAAATCCTCCTTATCATTCTGTGTGATGGGGCTCCCTTTTCTTGCATTATGGACAACTGGGGTCATGTGAAGTTGCATAGCTGAGAGATTCCAGACCATCTGCAGCCATCATCTGGACAGTAAGCAATAAGAAGAGTGGTAGTAGGGGTTGGTCATACACACAGGGCTGCAGGGCTACAGAAAACATGGTATGAGTGCTCTTAGGGTGATACAAGTGCTCTTTGTACTCCTACACACAGGGAATGAACTGGGCCTGGTTCCTATTGTATGGAAGAAAAGCTATTTTTATGGGAATTTACATGGCACTGTGGCTGACAGAAGTCCAAGCTGGAGAGGGACTTTTTACAAGACTTTTTACAGTGACAGGACAAGGGAAAAGGGATTCAAACTACAAGAGAGTAGCTTTAGATTGGATATTAGAAAAAATTCTTTACTCTGAGAGTGGTGAGGGATTGGATCAGGTTGCCCAGAGAAGCTGTGGATGCCCCATCCCTGGAAGTGTTCAAGACCAGGCAAGATGGAGCTCTGGTCTAGTGAAAGATGTCCCTGCCTATGACAGGGGGGTTTGGAACTAGGTGATCTTTAAGTCCCTTCCAACCTAAACCATTCTATGATTCAATTTTAGGAATAACACCTGCCCGCTTCTAACGAGACTGTGAACAGCCATTCCTTGGTCTTTGAAAAGCATATTGCATGAAGGATGCAAAAAAGTCTTTCTCCTTTAAATGCATCTGCCTCCTTTCTCTCTTTTCTTATTTCTCCAAGGTCTAGGGATTATTTTCTCCTGGTGGCCCCACTCATTTCAACAATATCAGGTAAAGGATGAATAGAGATGGTTTTCTTCCAGGCAGAAGCACAGTTCATGCTGCATTTCTTCTGCAGGCAGATGAGTCTCTCAGGAGACCATGACTGAACAGTATAGCTCTATTAGCATTAGTTTTGGTGCACGATAGAAACCTGTCCAGCACCTTCCTGATGTGATGTCTTGATCCTGCTGACCCACAGCCCACACATTTGCGTTTTTCTGTAGCTTTGTTTTGTTCCCTTCAGTTCCCCCCAGGATTCCAGGTCCTGAACAGCCTACAATAAAAGCCAGAGCTCATGATGTCCAGCTGACTTTTACTGCCATAAACAGGCTGGTATTTATTTAATTTAGTGAAATAAATGCCTGTCCTAGCTGTTTGGAAAGCAAATCCCTCCTTACCCTCCAGCTGGTATTTGCTGTACTTGAGTGAGCCTGCTAAAAAGCTCAGGTTATAATTTAATGCTGCTATGTTTGTGCAGAACCAACAAGCCTTTCTTAAGGCCTCTTAGGGTTTTTTAAGCCAAGGAACTGCTCTTTTCCTTGACAGAGCTCTCTGGTGCCTTAACAGCATTGCACACAGCACATCTTCAATCAGGGACAACAAGCAAACAACATGTTACCTGCAGCAACACACACTGCTGAGCATAATAATAGATTGACGTAAGACATTATTGAACTTTCAGAAGTTCCATGTGGAACAGAATCACACAGAACCTCTTTTATATTATTTACTGTGATGAGTTTTCCCTGGCTGGATGCCAGGTACCCACCACAGCTGCTCTGTCATTCACCTTCTCAAGTGGACAGAGGAGAGAAAATATAACAAAAAGACAGGAATAGGACAGAGAGATAATGACAAGGAGAGATTACTCACCTGTTACTCTCATGGGCAAAAATGAATCTACTTGGGGAAATTAGTTAAATTTATTACTGACCAAATCAGAGTAGGATAATGAGAAAATAAAAACAAATCTTAAAACATCTTTCAGCCCATTACTTCCTTCTTCCTAGACTCAATTTTACTCACAAATCTTCTGCTTTCTCTGCCCAAGTGGTGCAGAGTGGTTCAGTTCCAGGGTCTACAGGGCACAGTCCTTCAGGAACAGACTGCTCCAGCATGGGATCCTCTCACCATAGGGCCACAGGTCCTACCAGCAAACCTGCTTCAGTATGGGCTTTTCACAGGGTCACAGCCTCCTTTGAGCATCCACCTGCTTTTTGACCCCCATAGGGTCCTCCATGGGCTGCAGGTGATTATTTGTTTCACTGTGGACCTCCATGGGCTGCAGGGGGAGAGATGCATCCCCAAGTGTTACATAATGGCTTCAAGATCACGGGCATGAATTATTAGAAGGCTTGTGCGAGCAAGACCATTGTTAAGCTAAGTAGCAGGCAGGCCATATACAGGCTACAGTAGTTTGCTTCCCTGAGAATGCTTCGTTAGAAAATATCAAAAGATGCAGCTGTGTAAAGAATGTATGGGAGGAAACTTGCGATTAACAAGGAATGAGGGGGAAAACCCTGTAGATGTGAGAATGGAATGTAAAAGAAATGTAAGCTGTAACTGCTGCAATTAATGAGTAGATTAGTGATTAATAAATATAAGCACTGTAACAGTGTATAAAGAGCACATGCGTTAAAATAAATGGAGCTTGCTTTATGACTTATGTTAAGTCTTGTGTGAGTTCTCTCTCACCCTTCTTCACCTAAGGTCTTTGACATGGGCTGCAGGGGAATCTCAGCTTCTGTGCCTGGAACACCTCCTCGCACTTCTGTTTCTCTCACATGTTCTCACTCCCCTATCTGACAGCAAATGCAGCTGTAGGCTTTCTTTCCCTTCCTTAAATAAATATGCTAACCCAATGGCATTACCACTGTCATTTGGCCAGCGACAGGTCCACCTTGGAGCCGTCTGGCATTGACACTCTTGGACACAGAGGAAACTTCTGACAGCTTCTCAGAGAAGCCAACCTGTAGTTCCCTGGTACCAAAACCTTGCCATGCAAACCTAATACTTTTCTGACAATGAACTGCTTGTTGACCTCCTAGCACAGTGCTACTGAATGGCAGGGGCTGTAGCTCTGTTCTTTTCAACAGGTCTTTCCTATAACCTTGAGGTAAAAAATTTGGACTTTACTATAAGCAGGCATCAACACACCCCTATTGATACCCATACTGAATGATTCCAGAGAGACTATTTACAATTCCAGTGCTTTTGAGTACAGTGATGGTCTTGCCATTGTTTTCAGCAATGTCCAAGTATCGAGTCAAGCTGCGGAGATACAAGGTCAGTATGGGTGGTGCTTAAATGCGTGGAAGCTTCCAAAGAGGATTGGACCCAAAGTACCAAATTTTTTTGCCTCTTCCCAGTCAGCACTGCAAGCTCCCTTTATAGAAACATGCATATGTTAGAATGTAGTATGTATTTCCTTCTTTCAAAATCTGTATTTGTCTATTGATTTATTCTTTTCCATGACATCAAGAAGAATTCATGTCAGCACTATACTGTATTAATCACTTGCTTTCCAAGAAAAATCTGTGCTGCAGGGCCAAGATCTATTCTTCTGTTTATAGTTGCCCTAATCCTGTGTACAGTCCCATGTGCCCTCCACTCTTCCTGTTCTTGTCTCCCCATTTCCCCTTCCCTTCACTGCCTCTTAGTGGTTGTCTGATCACATGCCTAAGTTAAAGAGATTTCTTCCAAATTACCACTTTCATGGACAGTTCTCAGTTCATGTTAGTGAAGAAAGGTACATAAAGGAGTTAAAAATTAATTGAAAGGGAATGACTTGTAGCCACGGTCTCAAAAACAGTAAGGCAACAGCTTTGCCATGTTTGACCCAGAACAAGCAGTGTTTGTGGTTTCTGGGGTACCAACTACCTGAGAGAATTTGAAGGCAGGTGAAGTCCTCACCTAGAGTGTTCAAACTGAAAAGGCGCATATAAACCAGAAAATCATTATTTCCTTTTACCCTTGTACACAGCATTTTCACACTACAAACCAAGAGATGGGAAGACACAAAACACTGTATGACTTCACTTGAGATTGAAGAAATCACTCAGCCCTTTAATTTTAACAATTTTTCACTTGGGAAGTATGAGTGTACACGTGAAACAGCATCAATATTTATGCAAAGAGTTGTGTTGTTCATGTGTGAAACATTACACTCTAAATTAAAATTACTTCATTCTGAAGAACTCTCTTTGGAAATTAGCACTGCCTGCTGGGCACCCCAGCTGTTATAAGAAAACATGCTAGAAGACCACCACAACTTTGGCCAATATTTAACAACTCACTGTGCCTCCAGAATGTAACTCTGATATATATTCTAGAGAGCCCACTAGTGCCATATCTGAGAGTAAATCATGCTTCGATTATTCTGTCTTATAGCCCACTGCAGAACAAGGAACATGCTTTGCCAGCAGCTGTTATCAGCATTCTTGGAATTCTTGACTGAGATCATTGAAAGCCTAATACGAGAACAAAAAGCTACAAATTATTTCCACAGTAGGTAAAAGTTAAGACAGAAAGCTGTAAAATAAAAAGAAATCTCTCTGTTATATAGAGCTGTCTCAGAGTCACTTATTCCTTTGGAAATCATGATCTACATAGTTTCATGAATTGATGAAAAGGTTTTGACCATTAAAGTTAATTGATACTGAATTTAAAGGCATGAACTTAAATAATTTTGCTATTTTCTTTGACAATTAATTTTTGGCATTGCATTTATCTCCATCACTGTATGAAGCAAAAAATCACAAGTACTGAAGAAGCAAGATTAACATGTACAAGAGATGAAGCACTGTGAGAAGCGACATCTGGGGCAACGCAAAAGATGTTTCAAGGAGTGTAAACAGGCAGAAGTAAAAACAGAAAATAAAACCTGACTTTTAAGTAAAATTAGCAACAACTCGGATTTATATAGTGCTCCATATGTTCTAGCTGAATAACACCCAAGGCGTTTTAGAATGAAGTAAGGTAAAAAGCATGCTTGAGGCGAGAAAGTAAAAAAATAATTAAATTTCTTGAAAATGTTTTCAGCTTTGAGTAGGTGCAATTCTTCCCTTTAGATGGCTGTGGTAATGGTGCCGAGGTGCTGCTGTTTTACATAATTGGCTTTGGATGGGAGCCATGCTGCAGTGAAAGAGCAAAGACTGCTTGTGGTTGAAATGCTCATTCTATTTATTTTTACTTTTTTAAATTTAATGTTGCAGCAGAATTCTGATTGCTTAGAAAAATCTAGCTTGAAAAAATTAAAACATACAGCTGTTTGGAAATGCCATTGAGCTGGTTATGAAAGAAAATAGGCCTTGGATGGGAGAGGAAATGAAGAACTGCACAATATGGATAGCTTTTTCCCCTGTTTTAGTGGGGTTTTACTTCACCTTCCATTCACAGAGGGTAGATTAAGAAAACGGTTCTTGATGATTGTGCCTAGGTGGATTTCTCCTGCTCTGAGTATAGTGAAAATTTGAACAACCTTGGGGTAATATCTACAATAACAAAGGACAGGAAGAAAAATGAATCTGGCACAACATAAACTGCTGTTTAGCAGTCTTGAGCATGAAATATGAACACAACTGATGCATGTTTTGCTATTTTGCAGAATGAAGATTTGCACAAGTGTGATACAAAATGGAGTCTTCCCTTTAATACCATTTGCCAAGCACAGACCATCACATCAGCTGAAAGAGATGCACATATGCTACCCCTATGTGGCTAGCACAGGTTCTTCCCATGGGAACATTTTGCTATATTTCATAAACAAGATAAAGTTTGGATGTTTTGCAAACAGTTTCTCCGGATTGGGTGAGTTCGGGCTTGGCCAATTGTGCCTAGGGGGAGGTCTCGGGCTGACCAATCTGGGGCACTTCTGTAGACTCTATATATATGGAATTCAAAACAATAAAGTTCCTTTTCTCCTCTCTTCGCTTGTCTGAGAACTTGGGTCAGTCCTCAGCTAGCCGCTCAACAGCGACACCCCTATTCCATTTCTTCAGAAGAAAAATGCCATGCTTGAATCATTCTTCCACCTTGACTTTACATTTTCATGGGCGAAAAGCTCAGCAAGTCAGTAATTTGTTTGGACCTTCACTGGTAAACTGCAGGTGGGTATATATTTTGGAGATGGCTATTTTCCTAACCAGAAACTATCATACTGTTTCTGCTATGAAATCTCCCCATGCCTTCCGGCATAAAAGCCATGCTCAAACACTGGGCCACTAGTCCTGGAGTCCTGTATGGATGGAACCTCAAATGCAGGTCTTGGAATAAAATTTAGATTTATCAGACTGTTGTGGGATTCCCAGAACAGTGAAACAGCAACCATGTCACTTGTTGGCTACATGCCAGCATGTTGGAGTTTTACAGCTTATTATAGCAGTCATCATTATCATCTCTTTAATTTATTAGCTATATTGTCCTGAAGGCCCCAGTCAGAATTTGGGTCTTTCTCAGGTATGGCTTTTTATAGATAGCCAGAAGATACAGTTCATATTTCAAAGAGACAAAGATTTATGCTTGAAATATGTTATCAAATGACTTCTGTCTTGGAAAAAAGCATTGATAGCCAGTAGTCAGACTGTCCAGCTGGCTCAAGGGTCCTTCCTGATTTGGAGGAAGGAAACTTGCCAGCTTTTGAAATTAATATATTATTATTATTGGTATCTTCTTTTTTAATCCTTCAATATGTAGATAGCACGATTCTCAGCAAAAAGGAAACCAGAAGGGTGTGCACATGCTGCCAAAAGACTGCTAGAAAAGAATTGTTGGCTAAATTTTTCTTGAAAGGGTTTCCTGCTGACTTCAGTCCTGTAATTCCACCCTTCGCTGCATGAAGACAAAGGAGAGGCTACTCATCAACATTGATTTAGCTTTATGGTCAGCTTACCTTTTCCCTTTAAATAGGAGAATCTTAGGGCCAGAGCTTCCTTTTTAGCAATGACCCAGTCTGCTGACTGTGCCTTTAGGTAAGAGTTAGAACAAAGGCAAGAAGTTCTCTCCACAGCCCATTGCATAACAGAGACCTGCAGATTGCCACAGTCCTCCAAGCTCATCTGATGGACTGAGATGTGCACCATAATTCAGCTCTTAATATCAAGGAAAAACTATTCACCATCAGTAACTACCCATCACATAAAATAGGCAGCAAAAAGCAAATGAACTGTGTTTCAATTTCTCACACAAAATAATCAACAGAGGAAGAGTAATAATAATAACCCAGATTAGGGCAGTAAAACAGTGATTTTATGTTTATGTTTATTCAGTATGTGAAGCAGATATAAGGTCAGTGAGAGGTAAATTTTTGGGATGAACTGGCAGACTTTTAATTGTCTGTTTTACCTCCCCAAGGTGTTTCTGTTGAGTCTTATATGCGAAATATTTCCATTAACATTTTTGGAAATTACTTCTAAGTTATGAGTACTGATCCAGATTTAAATGATGAAAAAACAATTGTTCCTCAGGGCCATGAAGAGTTAAGAAAAAGGCAGTCTTGGAAAAACCACCACAGATGAGCAAAGCACATAAGAAAATGGTAACTGATTTATGTCACAATCTTATTTGTGATTCAGTAATTAGGTGCTAGGAAGCACATGACAATCTTGTTCTAGTCCCCATCAACTTCTCTGAGCAGCATATCAGACTCCTAAGGCAGTTTTTGATGTTCTGCTGAAAAACAGAATGGGACTCTCCTAATAGCAAAGAACCAAAAACCAGGGCACATTAGTTACACAGTCAACAATTATACTAAGAAGATGAAACCAAAATTGCCACAAAACAGCAAAACTGCAACTTCCAATAAGCCATAGGCTTCAAATCAAATGCCACAACACCTTTCCTGGAACATAAACCTCTGCTCCTTAAGATAGCTGAAAGAGAAGCAGCAGTGTGGTGTTGCATAGAGAAAATAACTGACAAAAACATAGGTTCCCTAATGCAAAAAGAACTACCACACACACCAACCTATAAAACGAACATTTTGAAAGCCACATTTTGTCTTTAGGGCACTCATCACTGTACATATCCCTTATACTCTTTCCTTCTCTTTTTTTGTACATGTCTCAGTGACTGAAGCTGCCACTCTCTTTGTTGTTTCCCTATGTGGTAAGCAAGGATAAAACACATCCTCCTTTACAAAGAGAAACCTTTTTCTTTCTTCTGCACACACTGTGACTCTGACCATCCACTTTCTCCTTCAATGCACAACCCAAAACAACAGAAATACTGTTCTCCCAGTCTCCATTCCCTCCATCAGTTTTTCCCATTGCAGTTACCTGAGCTGTGAGAGAAGTTACAGCTTCTCTGTAAGGGAAGAGAAAGGGAAATGGCTTGTGCTCCTTGGCTTCTTCTGTTCCAGCCAACAACACACTGGTAGTAATCTCTTCTTCCTATGGAGATAAAGACAGATAATTAAGATAAACTAGACCTGCTGTTGTGCTCCCTGCTGGGAGGTATTAAGAAGGAAGACATGCTGGCCTCTTTCAAAAGATTTGTGAGGTACACATCAGCTTTACCCTTTGGAGAGGGAACAGAGGCTTTTGATGTGTTTTACTTAGAAAAATACAACAGGGGTTTGTTTTTTTTTTTAATTTTTAGTTTTGTGCAGGGCTCAGTGATTTGACCTAGCGTTGAATTTACAACCTTACACTTGTGTGCTGAAATAAGGTATCAGGGAAGGACTACTTTAGTACCTGTGGAAGAAACAAAACCCACTTATATTAAATGCATTAGGGAATGTTATGTAGTTTAAAACTTCCTTCTGCTTTCCAAGCTTGCTTCTTTTGAGATATGATAATGCAGGGTTTTAAAATATTTAACAATTTGCATTTATCAAAAAAAAAAGGGAAATCACATACAAAGAAAAACACAAACATGTTCAGAATGCCTACCGCCAGCAACATCTTGGCATTTGCCAGTACTTAAAGGTTACGTCTGTCATGTTTAGATGTGGCATAAAGTCTTTCACCCTTCCCAAGTAATTGGGCATCATACTGATAGGTAAAATTGAATGTGTTATGAACAGCTCTCCTATAGACTTACAGGGCTTATTGACAGACAGTGCTTGGAGAGAAGGCCTAATTTTATGCATGAACATGTCATGCTGGAATAATTATGCTACTGCCTGCTTTCCTTGTGCAGTACATTGTGAAACCCCACGATGGTTCCTGGGAATTCATACCTTCTTCTGGTTTTGCATAACTGCAACTGCTGTAGCTAACAAGGGGAAATACATTAATAAGGTGAATGCAACATTTAATCACGAAGAAAGATCTGAATAATTTGTCTTGCTTTCAAGATGTATGAAAGTGACATCAACTTACACACCTTTTGTAAAGAGCAGCAAATGCAAAACTGGCTCTCATTGGGGAATCTATGCTCATTGATTTTCCTCTACTTTGTTGTCTGACTGACCTGTGCAAAAACTAAGGCAGTGTTTTGCCTCTGGTAAGCCTAACTTGTGGTTTTTGGTTATTTTTTGGTTTTGGGTATTTGGCTAATGGCAAATTTAATCAGTATAAAGCATCCCTTCTTAGTCTAAAATAAGAAATCCTTCTGGATCATTGCAGAAAATTATTGACAGTTGACTATAATCTTGCTCTCACCTGAACCGGCTAACTGAAAAATTATGATTTAGGAAGGATAATGTTGGAATAGGGGGAACATCTCTTGCGCTGAAAAAGGGTGTGTGCTGGGAGGGTGGTATTAGGGGGATGAATCAGTATCGTTATGCTTTCTCTGTTTCTATTGTCTTCAGACATCTGGTCATTGTCACAGCTGTATCTATTTTGTTGGGTTTTTCTTAACCTGGTACACAATGTTCATTCCTATATTTCACATTTGGAAATACATATTTAAAACAGCAATAAAAAAGTATCTTTGAAGAATTTATAATCTCTGAAAAAAATAACAGCATTCTTGCTACTGTTTTCTTTCTAAATACAAATGCGATTGCCATATTGCTGCTTCTGTTTGTATGGTGAGGAAAGTTAATTTTTTTTGTGAGTGGCATGAATGACAGTCTCCCTCTTTTGATTTCTTTCTCATTCAGGATTCTTAAGACTGCAAACCTCTTAAAGAAAGATGCAGTGAGCGCACAGCTGGCTCATGGCATTCAGTTTAGGACAGAGCTAAAATGGTTTCTGCGTCATTTATAGCAGAGAGGAAGCCCTTGAGTTGCTGAGTATGTGGGTCAAATAAGGTCTGCAACCCATTCTGTGCCTGTGGCTGCCCTGGCCACCCTGCTGTTGGCCATCTCTGTCTCCCTCTGTGGAGGGGAAAGTCTCCATTGTTAATTTTTAGCTGTCATGTGTTATCAATTGCTTGCTCCAGAAATATGTATTACAGTGAGCCTCTTGGCTCTTTCACTTGGGAGGAACAAATGTTTTGCTAATCAGGCTGTATCAGTGGTAAATTCCCTTTCTTCACCCTTTTCATAAGCAGGTTTGTCAAACTGGTGGTCATAGAGAGACCGCCGCTTCTCAGTGGCCTGGCTTCATTCTTCCCTGCTTTAGAGGGGGCAGCATATTCTTGTGCTCCTCCTTCATGCTTTGCTGCATGTTCTGTGTCCATGCTAGTTCCAGTATTTTTCTGGAGTCCCTGCTCCCAGCCCTGCCAAAGCTACGTATGACAGTGAACTGTGCTGGAAGGACCTTTGGGTTGGAACACAAAGGTTGCTCTTATATCCCTGTGACATAGCAAACACCACAAACTGTCTAGTTCCTGTGGTGTCTTCATGCCGCAGGCAGAATGCTTAAAGCAGAGCTTTTCTTCTGCTGTCAGTCTGATTCAGCTGGCCTGCTTTTCTTCCCTTCTCTGGTATACTCCTTTGGGTCCTCTCCAGCATGGCTGGCACCAGCAGCAGTACTGCCAGAACACAACTGCTTTCAGTGTACCCAGAGTGAAGCAAAACCATCTCCTTTATACAGCTGCAGCTCACCCAGATTACTGCTGGCAGACAAGCAGGGACAGCTGTGAATAGTCATGATGGGTACCTGTTTATAGTCATCTGCTTGCTGCTAAGCTGCCCAAGCAGCTGTGAGGTTTCAGGACTGGGATCCCCCTGAACTCTCTAAGTCCTGGTTCTGATCACAATCCACTTACCCACAGCCTCCACTCCCTTGTTTTCAAAGTTTGCTTTTAGCCATCCTGGGCTCCAGGGGTGGGAGAGGATCAGAGCAGCTCTAACTCCAGCTGCACCGTGCCTTGGCTCCAGTGAGTCCCACCCCAGAGGGGAGAGCAGTTCCTTTAGGAGTCAGCCTGGAGCTGCACTTCCCAACTATGGCCCAATGTTCAAAACCATGTAATTTTCAGTCCAGTCAGACGCATGGTGCACTGATGATGACAGGAGTGATCCTGTTCTCACACAGTTTCCAACCAAGGAGTGGCAGGTAACTCTTTAAACTGAACCCCTAAAATAACAAGATTGCTTGTTTAGGGTAATCACTTGACCCCCCCCCTTCCAAGTATCCTGCCATGTGAGGCATTTCTAGTAGTGCAAGCTAAACAAAGTAATGTTTGTTCCTTCTCTCCTTTTCCCATTAATTATGAAGCATTGCGTCCACTTGTCATGTGTTAATTTTTTAAATTTTTTTTCCTATTTACATTTATTCAGCAGCAGCCATATCAGATCAAATAGAGCATATCCATTTCTGACATTAGTTAAAAAAAATGCTGTTAGTTGATGACTATTAATCCTGCACAAATGCTTGCATAAGAAGATAAGTTTTCTCAAAGCTGTTTGCTCAGGGGTGGATGGCTGTTCTAATGGTGTGTTTATTGAACAGTGATTTATCTGTTGCAATTATTTGCCCTTTAGGGCTGGTGATATTATATTAGTAGGTTTGATCTCTGCCAGCACCTGGATCCCTCCTTGCAATTAGCAAAGTGATACACCATGTCTGCCATTCTGCTGCACACCCCCTCCTCTTTTATCACTTCCAAACAAAAGGATGAGCGTAGCAAATCTCACCCTAAAAGCAGGAAAAATGAATAATGTTGATCAGTACCTGCTTCTGGATTTAAAGGGAAGGACAGATTACTCAAAGAGAATGCAAGAACACTTTCCTTACATTAACAAATAATTCATGATGTGTATGTGGGTTTCCAGCAACTATATTATTGCAGTAGTCTGACAAATATTGTGAAGGGGACAGCAAATGGGACATATCATTCTACTGTCTTGACAAAGATTATAACAGGAATGGGAAATGGGACAAATGTAACTCATCCCAGAGACAGTCCCTGGGCTGTAATCTTGTTTGTTCTTCAGCATGAATTAAACAGCAGTGCAGAGGGTGAGGAGGTGATTTTCACCATTTGTATATTTTAATCACTTTTCTTTGCTACTAAACAAATAACTCATTGTGAAATGCTAATAGATGGGTAATATTAGTTTTTGAGCTATGCACTAAATGAGGAGGAGGCAGTTGTAATATAAGAGTTCTGCCAGTTGCATTGAAATTCAACAAGGATCAAATTCAAATCAGGTTTGCACAAAAAGAATTCCTGCAGATTTCTGAGAATCATCTGCCATGTCTCACAGTGGAGCTGGACCCACGCCCTTGCCTTCCTAGGCTTGAGCTTGAGTCTCTTGGAAATCATACCATGGCTGGAAGACACAAAAAAATGGGTGTCTGCTTGGTGGAAAGTCTTGAGCTGGAAGCTATGGTGGAAAAAGTTATGATCGCTAAGTCCCATTGGACCTAATTCTTCTGGCAAGAAGAGAAGGCAGCTTGACTGTTGTTTATGCCAACAATTGATTTGGATGCTGTTTGGTGTGGAAAGGCAACATTTGAAGCTTCCCAAGGCATTTAATCAAAGGTTGAAATGTTTAAATAATCCATTCTGTAGTAGAAGATAGCTAGTAAGCTCCCAAAGGTACCAATGGTTTTCCAGAGCTTGACTCCTGGGTAAAGGTGACTTCCATGAAAATCTGTGTTAAAGAGAAGAAGAACTAACTATTAATTTGTGTCGCAGTTATTTTCAGGGTAGCTTACGGTCTCTTTAAAACCTCTCTGCTTACATAAAATTCCTTAGGTTTCATACGCCTGTTGTTGAGTGCCAGACTGAAGAATGTGCTCCTTCTTCAGCTTTGTGTTTGCTGCTTGTGACTCGAAGGCACAATGCGAGGATGAAGGGCTGATGTGATCACCCATGAATTAGGCTGCTATGACAGCCAGCGAGAGCAGAGAAACAACCTGGGCCCTGAATTTATGTAAATGGAATTTCCATGTTCCAGGTGGCTAGAGGGCTTGAAGTGACAAATAATCCTTCATGAAGTTAGATGAAAATATCAGGAGTCCCCTGGTGGGCAAGCAGTCATGGTATGTGTGAGAATGCTGGAGACAAAGTTTTGATTTTGAATCTTAAGTATGCTCTAATGATAGTGCAAGCAATGGAGTTCTTTGTGTGTTTTACAAATGAGTGCATGTGAGCAACGAGGAATAGTCTGAGCTATTTCAGAATGTAGGATGTCAGTGGGTTTAGAGAGGAGAATTGCATTGGAGCCCTACTTTTTGTCTGTCCTGCAAGAATGGGGACAAAACATGCCAAATATGAGTTTTACCTGTGGTTCAAATCTGATTTTAACTTTTAGGACCAGATTTTCAAAATTTGTTGAACATAATTGTGTGTTACACGCCAATGCTTCTGCACAAATCCAGCCTTTCTTCTAAATTACTTCAAACTGTCCATCCAGTTTCTACTGCCTAGCTCATCCTCCTGACTTTAGTGCAGTGCTATCAGGGTTAACTGGATAATGCCATAAACAAGCTAATCCTTGCTGGGTAGCCACAGTTTCTAACATGCTTGATGGGAGTTGAGGGTAAAGGGAGTTCTTTTGGATGACACTGAGTCATTGTTTTATTGGGAAGTATGAAACATTTAAATGAACATGCTGGAGGTTCTGCTGGAGATCCCAAGTTACACTTTTATTTCATTAGTTTTCCAAGAGAGCTGCTGAGATTATACAAGCAAAGGAAAGATGAGGAGGAATTTTGCTTTCAACTTGAAAGGTTTGGGGAGAAATAGAATGTATTAAGACTGGTCATCTTCTCCAGAGTACAAGACCCTATCTTTTTTTATTGTATTTTGAATTAATAGAAAGGATTTGGGTTAGCAGCAATGCTTCACTGAACACAAATTTTCTATCCAACTGCCCTTCCACGAAAAGAGGTCAGGGACAATGCTCAGTGTCTGAAACACCATGGTGGTTAGCTTCACATGAGTGAAGTAAGAGGGATTATTTATGATTCATGACTGCTTTAGGTCAGACCAAAATTTATTAGTCTAGAATTGTAATTCCCTTGTCTCCAGGCTGCAGTGATCTCAGTTTCTCAGAGGACAGATTTGAAAGCAACATGGCTCAAATACTGTAATATTAAATTCCCCTTATTTAAAGAAAAAAACCTGAACAGAACCAAACCCTCTTTCGCTCACATGGCTATGAGAGATGCACCTCTCTACACTGTGCATAACAGCTGTTGTTGCTGGAGCCCAACAAGCCTGCACAGCCAGAAGCTGCCTCCTTAGAGAGGAAACACCATTCTGCTCTAGCAAAAGGCACAGAATCTATTCCCAGGGCAGTCAGCCACTCAGCCATTCCTGAAAGCAGGTAAGAGAACTGAAATAATGCTTAAGACTTTCCTGATGCTTTGGCATGGGAAAGGCTTCCATCTCTGAGTTAGGAACCAGGAATAGATCAGAATACAGAAGACCACAGTGTGATGAGTAGCCCGAAGCCATCCCATGGAAGAAATAACCCCTGGCTGGGCAGTGGGAGTCCTGCCAAACAGCTGGCACGAACCCATCTATTTCAAGAGAAAGTATTCAGAGCTCTTGAAGCCTTTCTTTGATAGAAAAGTGCCTATGTTACTTTTTTTCCTGTCAGAAAGCAGAAATTGTGAGAAAAGCTGCAATGCGTTTGATCACCTCAAATTTCATCCAAGTTCACAGCCATTTAGGTACTGGAAAAAAGGTCAGGATTTCTTTGCTTTCTGCGTTGCCTAGTACATCTACTGCTACTTGCCTAGATTACTTGTGTATAGGGCCAGTTTACACTGTCCTGTGGTGTTTAAGTTGCTGAAACCATGACCAGGATCTGGATCTCAGTGGCTAGGGAAATCACTAAGAATAACCTGGGATGGAAGAAGCAGCCACTGTGTCAATCCATTAAAATGGCTATAGCCTTGTGTTTTAGCTATGAAGCATGAGGGGTTTGGGTGTAATGTTTGAGACAGAACCAAACAGAACCAGGGCTAATTTTTGGCTGTCATAGCAGAATACTACTGTTCCATAAAAAAAAATGCTGATGAAAGCATGTTGTGTTAGAATAATGAACCTGGCAAGAGCCTGCCTGGTGTCCACATGCCCTATGGAGACAATGGTGACATGAGGTGATATGGTAGAAACCATATTTTGTATTTGTGTTTTCCCTTGTTTCAATTCCAAATCCTCTGATTTCACAGTCTGGCTGAAGTTTGGACTCCAAAGAACAAGAGATCAGGATAGTGCTGGCAATGTATCCAGTTTTCTTGTTCCTTCTGAAACGGGTTCCCAGTGGGTCCTGATGAAGGATCCACAGGCTCTTCACATTTCTGCTAAGCAGCCTTCCCAAATGCTAGCTGCTGCTCCTCCTCTGCCCCCAGGTCAAGAGCAAAAGCACAGCTGAGAGAAGTCTAACATCAAGAAAGGAGCATAGTCCCAACAAGCCAGATTCCTGCTCAGCAGCAGGAAGAGAGTGATTTCTGCATTTCTCAGTGCTGTCTTCACTCCCTAAAGCCTTTGTGTTCGATACTACAAGGATTTGGAGACTGTACAGATATAACAGTCCTTTCTCCCTCCCTCGCTTTCTGCTTCAACCTGCTTTTTGGTCACTTTCATTCATCTGTCCATGGCTTGCCGCCTGGATTAATTTCTTCATTGAATACATTCCCTTCTGTGAACAACATATGTGACAAATAAGTAATGTGACTCATCAAGAGGCACGGGAATGCAATGTTCCAGCTACTGAAGGACATTTAGAATTCAGCAACTTGTCACCTTTGTGTCACTCCTGAAACACTGTAAAATGTAAACAGACAGATCTAAAAGGAGATGCAGGAGCACAAATTTGCAGAGAACTCTGCTTGTTTTATTTCTCAGCTTAAATAAGTAAACTGTAATGAATCTACTGACACAGTTTTGACAGTTTTGATTTACATTTTCTCTCAGGCCCAGTAATTATTTCCTTGAGATCTTATCTGGGATTAAAAATATTTCTGTGTTTCAGCCCACACCTTTGAAAATGTCAAACACTTTAGCCACGGTTTGTGCAAATATAGTTTTTTTCCTCTTTTATTATGAAAACCTTCTGAAAAGAGTATACAGATGTGGCATTAATATCTTGTGAAGGGTGCTGAAGTATACTTTTTTGTGTAAATCACCTGTCCAGCCAAAATGGTAGGTCTCTCTTCCAACTACAGATGGAAAAGCCCTGATTTTGAAAGATAAAGCAGGATGCCAAGTGAGCTGTGCTAATCCTGCAAGTATGACTTTTCCTTGCCTTATACACCATAGCTCCTGGTTATGTGCAACAAATACCTTGCAAAACTTCAGTTCATATTCTGCAAGCTTTGAAGGTAGTCAGCCTGAATTGCTTGCTGGGACACAGCCAGGATGCCATCTAACTTGGCCAGAGTACTTCTCCAAGGAGCAAATGGGGACTAGTGGTCTCAGGCCCACTACAGAGAACTGCTTTCATCTCACAAGGCAGTAAACAAGTGGAGAGTGGCTTCTTGTAGCTGCATAGAATTCATCATAGTCTGACCCCAACCTTTGTTTCTTGCTACAAAATTTACCATGAAGCTCATAGATACACAAATTACCCTGAAAAAACAGAAGAAATTCGTAATTTGGCTTTCCTGCCAAACCAGGCACTCCAGCAAGAAAAACAACCAGTCTTACTGAGACTTTCACAGTTTTTTCTGGGGATCTCTCATGTCCTCTAGAGAACTTGATTCCTGAAACAGAGTTTCTTCCTTGACATGGGCTGGAGAAATGGCTTTGGGGTGTGCCAAGCTCAGCTGTGATACCCTGTGACAGACATCCTAACTGTAACTGGGCAAGCTGAAGACAGACTGTAATTTCATCATTTTTGGACAGAGATCCCCCCTTTAACACTTAAGTATTATCCACATACTGGTATTCTGGCAAGCCTGCTTTCATGCTAATCTGTTAGGATGGTCCTGTGCCCACTCATAATGTGGCACAGCATGTCAGCTTCAACCAGGCAAGGATGCCAGCCTCAGTTGGATTGTGAATAGCCTGCAGAAGAGGCTCCTGCTGGTGGAAGAAGTGCCAAATAAGGCCACATGCTCTCTCACTGGGATGCATTGTGCCTGAAGCTGCTTTGGTATTAGTTGTGGAGGGACTAAGACCCTTTTTCAGAAAAGAACCTGCTAACCCATTCACTTTGTGTGCTCTGCCTCTCCTGTTCAATTTCTATTAATTATTTCTGGGATTTGCCTGTATAAAAAGAATATATTCTTCCCTGACAGCCAAGGAAAAGGTCAGATATGGCTGTTCAGATTATGAGGCCCAAAGTGTGTTTGTTGCTGACTTTGGAGTTGTCTCTTTTGGTTAAACCATTTACTATTAAGACAACAGCACTGGGTGTTGCACAGACAGTAGTTCCAAAGAGCTTTTGCCCCCAGTGAGATTACCATCTAACTGCTCAGCATTTCCTTGCAGAAATCCAGGTGTCCTGTGTTCCTGCACATCATGGCTACCCCAACAGCACTGTTGAGGAGGTAAGAGACATGCTCTGCTACATGTATCCCTCCGACCAGCACTTTCAGGAATTGCCAGGATTCACAAGAGAAACATTATTCAGCACAGAAGAGCTTCTAGAACTGCCTTTTTCTAATCAGGATGATTTCTACAGCTTCTGGCAGGCAGCTGCATAAGTAAGAATATCTTACCTATCAAACTAAATGCTGCCTGCCAGCCTCAGCATAACATCTCATCAACAATCTTGCATTGGTGCTGAATTGTAACGTTTTCCTACAGACCCATGGTTCCTTCTGCCTTTCCAGCTATGATGCTGTTTGTCCTTTGTATAAACACCCTCCTTTTTTGAAAGTAATATGAATGGGGAATAATATACCTCCAGCTAAAATGGTTGCCTTTCCACTCTCGCTCACCACAGGAACTCTTTAATCAGCAATGTCAGCCAGGGACAGAAATCTCACAGTTGAGAGATAACAGTTATTTGCTGGCAACTTCTTGTGTGATAAGCCCAACAACTGGGTGATTACACACTTTCTCAAATAACACAAGAAAATGCCACACCGCATTTCCAAAAGTACATGTTGCAGCTGCATAAGAATATTGTCAAGATATTTTCTCCTTCTGGTTTTTTTTTTTTTTTTTGGTGCTCTGAAATCTGAATGTAATTTTTACATTGTTAAGCTATCTACCAGCTTTTCCGCAATGAAAGGCTCCATAAAGAGTACAAAGTCAATACTACAGACAAAGTGTAACTGATTAATGGGAGAGGATTTCTGCTATAACTAGGCTGCTTAAGGTCACAGTTAAACAATTTTTCATAGCTGCTTCATCCACTGAGTTGCACTCACATTGTTGCACTGCTAGTTGAAAGGAAGTTGAGTGAGTACATGCTGGTTGAGTAAATTATTAAAATACATACAACAGAGAAAAGCTTTTTCTGTGAAAACCCTGCTAATGAAGAGAGACAATGCCTTTGCAACAGTGAAATAAGTTTAAAGTAAACAGGTGAAAAAATAACATTTCTAAACACTGGCAGAGTGTTTCTAAGGTTTAGAGGAGCGATTTGTGAAATAATAAGGTTAGTCTGAGTCCCTCCAAGTACTGTTCCTACAATGATGTCTGGGTGCTGCACCTTTATAGTTACATCAAGGTATTTGGGCTGGCTTAAATGTGAACCTGTGTTTTCAGCTACTCATGGGGTTCAGACCAGCCCAGTGTATGTTTTCAGACGTCTTTCAGTGTGAGACAATAGTTTTGTGACTGTTGGAATGTGAAGGACATGCTGTGTCTACCCCCAGGTCGTGTTGTCATCGGCTGTCATGCTAAGCAGCTGTTGGGGAATGTTCTTGCATGCAGGAGATCAACTGCCTTTTCTCCATTAAAATTGTACAGGAAGGATACAGAAGTCTGGAGAACAAAGAGACCTGAAGGGTCCCACAGTGAGAAGAGAAGCCACGGTACTGCTCAGTCAGCCACTAAAGACAGGTGAGAAGAGTGAGGATTAGGATTCAGAAGAAGATCCTGTATTTCATGTGTTGGACCTGATAGATCTGTCATTAAGTTCTGCAGTGGTCTGAGATATTCTTGAGATTTCTATCCGGTCACAGTATTTTGTGATATTTGTGCCACCTTGACTGGGTGGGCTTTTTGTGCTGAAATCTTTCATGGGAAAGTTTTAAATCATTTTTGGGGAAAAAAACAGGCAGAGCCTGTTCTGGCTTTGTATTCATATGTAAGGTTGCTTTCAGACAAAGGTAATTAAGTCAAAATGTCCTTTTTTTCTTAGCCTGGCATGATGAATAGGGTCAGGGTTTGTGGTTGCTTTGCTGGCCCTCTGTGTCAGGAGCAATGAGTGCAAGCTGAGATTTTTTAACATTGGGTTGCATTTAAGTGAGGAGAAAGCCATGCAGATTATACTTCTTTTGTGTCTCCCTCCTGCCAGATACTTATTTTTCTCTTGCAACAGCAACAGCAGGTGCTTTTGTGCTTGGACTAGGAGTAAGAAACAGACAGACCTACCAGCCTGTTGAATTCCATGGATTGGTTTGCACAGGTGAGAAGAAAAATAGACAGCATTATTGGACCTTAGATGTTTTCACCTCCATCTTACTTCTGTCCTGAAACTGAAGAAAAATTTAAAGGGAATTGTCCTGAAGGAAATTCCCTTTCCTTCCCTTAGTATTCATTGACACTTTCTTTTCTTTCTCCATGCTTTCACTTCCCTCTTGTTTCCTTTCTCAAGCTAGATGTTGTGCAACAAACCAAGAAGGACCATGTGTTATCTCTGATGTTTATAGCACAATTGACCATGCTAATGCTTCCTATATAAGCTGAAATTGGGCACTTCTCCAATATAGCACATAATGCAAACATAACCTAGAGACTTTTTTAATAGCTCCAATTAGAATCTGACTTTCTCTCTTTCCCTCTCTGGAGAATGATCTTTAGTGATCTTCATACACATTCTTCAGGTTCTAGTCTACAGGTACTATAAAAGGAAAATAGGTCTGGAGATTGCCTGTGGAGATTAAAAAGGTTGTTTCTAGCTTTAGAAAATCACAATTCTTTATAAGTCTTTCTGAAACAGTAAATCTGCATTTATTCATACTGGGTGAAGTAGACAGCTGGCACTTTCTGATTCCAAGACAAACAGATCTTGGGGATTTTGCTGGCTGAAAGGAAGTTAATACTCCAGAAGTGGAAATCCACATAGCTCCCAACAATGAGACTTGTATAAGAGAAGTAAAAAGATTTTAAGGGTACTGTGTGTCTGGCCGGCAGATTCTGAATTCATTTAACCCACTGACACCAGGTTAGTAAGCATGTAAACAGACTTACTTCAGACTGGTTATCTGAGATCAAAATTTGACCTGCTGACATCTGATTAGACAAGTATTTCCCCTCCTTTCCATATACAACCACTTGTTGACTTACGTTATTTCATATGCTAGATGTTAATATTCTCAACAGTAATTTTCAGAGGTTCTCTTTCAGAAGGATACTCGCCCTCTGTCGCTGTTGAGCGGCTAGCTGAGGACTGACCCAAGTTCTCAGACAAGGAAAGAGAGGAGAAGAGGAACTTTATTGTTTTGAATTCCATATATATAGAGTGTACAGAAGTGCCCCAGATTGGTCAGCCCGAGACCTCCCCCTAGGCCCAATTGGCCAAGCCCGAACTCACTCAATCCGGAGAAACTGTTTGCAAAACATCCAAACTTTATCTTGTTTATGAAATATAGCAAAATGTTCCCACGGGAAGAACCTGTGCTAGCCACAGCCCTCAGCAATAGATTTTAAAGCACTATATGAGTTTAGAAAGTAAGAAATTCAGTAAGAAAAATACGTGCTTGGCACATACCTGACAGCTCCCAATAATGACTTTCCTCACAAAAACCCCAACCCTACAGTAACAGAAACCCTCCACTGTAAAGTGACTTATTTAATAAGACTCAGAATGTGACTGAAATCTACATAATTTCTTTGTCTCTCATGCCCTCTCTACATCTGTTTGCCTCTTGTCTCCTGAAGGACAATATCCTTGCCTTATATAAATACCGTTCAAACTTCTATAACTTAGATGGGAATTGCTAGGTGCTATGCAATATCAATTAAAATTATTATCATGCAGTGTAAGGTTTGACTAATATTTATGATTTTCTGAGAGAAAGACTAAATTCCTACATAAGAGCTTTCAAATTGATTCTCACCAATTCCACAGAAAATTCAATAGGTGAAGCATTGCAACTCAAGCTGACATATGGGGGACTTGTGGGTTTGGAAATGAGGTGGAAAGTAGTCTGGGATTATTATTCTGTTTCTATGCCAATCAATACATTCCTCTCTGCATTAGCATGGTGTAACTAGTACCTATTCTGAGGTCTACTCGTGGGCACAACTGGTCTGACATTCATGGAAAGCATTGAGCTGACAAATGGTTTGTATTGGGAGAGCAGTGCTTACCTTTGCCAGAGAAACCACCCAGTAGGCACAAGAAGACTTGTACTTTTTTTGGTGAGTTGTTTGGTGTCTTTAGTGGACAGCCTCCAGAGCATGTGTGCTCTTCCACTGGTTCCAGACCAAACCAGCTCAGCTCAGCTGACAAGAGAGGTGTGAGCACCATGGCACATTCTGTGCAGATCAGGGAGTGGGGAACCTCACTGTCCCTGTGGCAGAGCTGTCAGTGGCTCTCCAAAAAGGCTGTGGGCTGACAGCCATCTGGGGCATTAAACGCTTCCATCCAGCAAAGAATGGTGATAAGTTTGCTGGACCATGTTGGAGCGCTGCGATGATCTGCAGCAAGCTCCTGTTTTGGCCATTGGGCTGCTTTGCTGCACAGTGAGGATGGGAAGAGTATTAGGGTAGCTCCTGAATGGTCCATTAGGCATCACTTGCCCAAGATCAGCAGTGTGAGTCCCTGGTCAAAGCCAGTAAATGAAACTGAGAAGCACTCTCACCTCTTCTTCTTTAACCTCTATCCAAGTTTTTGCAGCTCTGCCTTCCACTACACACCATGGTTGCTTATGGATCCACTGGCTCTGCACACCCTAAACTACTAGACTGAAGCATGTAGGGACTCCTGATCATAGGCAGGGAATGATGACCTCCCGAGGCAGGCTCTGCCCATCTTGCTGCCTCCTTACACTAAGTCAGACAGTTTCCCCTCTATTCTAGGACTTCACTGTACAGGACTTGCCCTGCAGCCCAGCCTGTGGCTGGAGGAGCTGCATTTTCAATGTGACAGCCTTGTTGTGTTGCCATTGCTTCTGTGTTGACATGTGTCAGACAGGAGAGCTCACTACCTTCTTTCAATAGCCTTTTGTGGCTCTTCGCCTCTTTTTGTTGTGAAAAAAACCAAAAAACCCTAAATCCATTTCTCTTCATCTGCCTGCAAGAAAACATCTTGCTTTAACCCTCTCCTGGCTTGTTATCAATGTACAGCCTCGGTGCTGAGTGGTTCCTCTTCATGGAAGTGGCAGCTGTGTACCTCCTTGTGGGTCTGTTGCTGCCCTGGTCTGTGCTTTTCTATGAAATGCTTTCAGAATCCCACTCTCCTGGCACTTATGGCTCAATTTGTGCAGAGTGGAATTACACCAAGGCCTGTGAGTGAGAGATGGAACAGCAGAAGGCAAAGCTGGGAGTAGTGGGAGCAGGTGTCTGGCACCTCATAGAGTTGGAGCTAGTTCCCTGACATTTAGAAGGGATAATGGCTGTGCTGTTCCATGCCAAGAATTGGGAGCATGGGATTTATCCAGCCTATGCCCACCTACTTTCTGCATGTGGACATTTGTTCCCCCACCCACCTAATTAGGAAAATAGAGTGTAGAAAATGAAGGGGTGGGTTTGTTATTTTGTTGTGGCTGTTTGAAAGCAAAGTTTGCTTTGCAGCCTCATATTATGGTCCATGGAAGGACAGTATTTTCTCCAAACCTGGCATTAGTGTTGGCTTTCCTCAGGAAGTCTAATGGGAGGCAAAGCTATGCCTAGACTGTCATTGTGGCAGGAAAATGGATCAGAGTCACTGGAACGAGCATCCATACTGATAGTGAATGCCTGGGAGAGAACTGCTATTGGAGAAATAACCCCTGGGTAAACATGGAAAACTGACACTTTGCTTAGTATTTCAATACACAAGAAAAAAGGAAAAAAAAGGGCCAGGGAATATCTAATACACTCTGCCACAGTCCAGTTAACATTTAAAATTCAACTTCCTTGAGAAAGGAACTTTATATCCCTTTAGGCATTTCCCTTTATCCAGTAGTTTCTTTGTTTGCTTTTTCTCTTTTGGCCTCAGATAATTCACTGTCTAATGGTAGGACACCCAGCTTAGTTAGAGTGTCCAGGGAAAACCCATTTACATAATTTGCCCTGCCAGCCATTATCCTGTTTCATTCACCCTTAGGTAACTTATTAGGCTGCACAAGCAAACAGTAAATAGTGGGTTTGTTTCACCCAAGACTTCTTCATCAGTCAGGATCACAGGATTGCAGAAAAAGAGGGATGGAAGGGATGCTGAGAAGGTATCTCTTGCTCTAGGGCAGGATTTGTGTAGCTACCTCATTACAGGCAAATGACAGTCTAATTTACTGTGTAACAGAACAGGATGAGAGGGGTATATTGTGAAAACCTCTGGTACATGACAGAATACAGACCAATGGATTTTCAGCCTGAGGATTTCCCCCCTTTCTTCAATGTCCCCTCCCATAGAAATATGGACCCATAGAAATGTTAGGCAAGGCAGACCCTGTTGTCTGCCTTGCCTAACAGACAACAGGGTATGTAGATTTGGGATGTCTTTGGAATGTCTCCAAGGGATTGTGCATGTTTGTGGGTTCAGAGGTACCACAACTTTCTAACCTAACATACAAAACACTCATCAGGGAGCTGGGATTTAATCCTTACCCCCTTATTAATTAGTCTTTGAGGGATTAATACTCAAATCTGAAGTTCACCAACCATTTCTGAGAGACTGTTACACTGGTGACCTCTGGTTACACTGGTTACAACTCTCTGAATCTTACCCTTAATTTTTTTTACTTTTCTCACAAGTCCTCAAAAACAAAATATCCTGTTTTGGCTCAGATGGGGTGCTACTTCAACACAAAGGAAGGATGATGGATTTAAAACCAAAAGCTTTGGTTCAATCCAACTAAAATAAAATATTAATGCTTTTTTTTTTCTGGTTCAGCTGCTGAGCTGAAAAATCACTTTTTTCAAGCTCTTGATCACCACTGGCTGTCCCACTAAATTTGTGTCAGGTGATTGCTCCTATTTCTCTTCCTACTGGTAGTCTTCGAGCTGATCTTGTCACAGCAACATTGTCTCTTTTCTGCTTACAGTCCTGCAGAGATGTTTTGGCTTAGTCATCAGCAAGGCAGAGAAGAGGTAACTTCACTCACCTCTGCTGACAATCTAGAGGGCTTGTGAGGGAGCATCCATTGTAGCCTCTCACCTTACTCAGCTTTAGGCTATGATTATAAACTTGAATTTTTTTCCCTGCTGAAAGCAGTTATGTCAAGCACTGGTAGTTTGGCTGGCAGCATCTCTTCCTCAGGAGCTGTCCTCCAAACCTGAGCATGTGAGGTAAAAGCCATCAGGATGTGGGTGAAAGAATTGCTCCTTGAAATATGTAATACCATAAAACTGTATCGACACCTGGGACACAAAGACATCAGAATTTACAGCTTGTAATATCACAAACCTCATGGAGGTACCTAGATTCTTCCTGCAGTATTCAGTCAGAAATAGGCATCCCAGAGAGCAATTCACAAAAGCCAGCAAGCTGAAGACAGATGTGTTTAAAGTTGTATCCTTTTCTAGAACTGAGGTACCACATTCAGTGTTGTCAGATCAGACATCTGCACATTTAGGCTTTTCAAGTCTGTCAGTTGTATTTTTGCCAGCAACTTCTTAATAGGAAGTCTTAACGTAAAGTCTTTGGTGAAAGAATGAGAACTCATATCTGCTGTCTCTCAAGGACCTTCCCTGTCCCTTTGATCACATTCCTCATTGCTGATGGCAGTCCTGTAGTTTCAGCAAAAGTCTTTTCCTGGAATTAGCCTGATGGTTAAATCTGTTCCACCACAGAGCTAAGAGCTTAATGCCTCTCAGACAAGGAATGGAGCTGAATCCAGAGCTTCCACAACTTGTGTCAGTGCTTTGAACACTGAGAAAACAATGGATTTTTCTTCCATATTAAAAGAAGGCAACTTAACAACTACATTTTCTGTGAAGGCCCTGAAGGAATGCACACAAGTGCTCTGAGGTGCTAGTGTGAGTGCTGAAAAATGGAGTATCAAGAGCCTGGGGGCAATAACACAGAGGGATTTCAGGTTCATAATTAGTGCATTTAGTCAGTTAGGGGATCTAGGCCTGGGGAATTTCCTTTCACAGCTCCCAGGGAATGCACAGTTCGTGCAAGCTCTCAGCTATGGAAACAGAGCTTTGAATTTATGCTGAAGAGAGCTGTCTTGGAGATACAAGTTACATGAAGCTTAGCATGGGTACCAAGCCTGCTTGTGGCTTGCCATAGTTTGAACTGAAGGATATTGCAGTAGGAGGCCTTTTGTAATATTCATCCTCCACCCTTTTCTGAAATTAAATCCAGGCTGCACAGACTTAGTTGGCAGTGATTTCACACTTAGCAATAATCAGACCATATTGGGACAAAATATTCAAAATATGTAGCAATGTGGGACTTGGGAAATTATCAGTAGTAAAATTATGGTTTCCAGCAAGCCAGTGCATATGCTGGAGCTGAATAACATGATTTTTAATGAATGAGACCCCAGTTACACTTCTTGTTTGGCACTGGCCTGTCAAAGAGTATAGCTTTTCTTAACATCTTTTTGAAGGGATTCAATTAAATTTCTAGCCATTGGATTTAAAAAGTCATTAATAAATCAGACTATAAAAGTCTGAGTGAACGTAACCAGCTCCTACTGAAAATGTGCTGAATAAAGCAGATGTGATGCTCAGGTAATTGGCAAACAGGCCACCTGTTGATTTTCTTGTCAATGTTGTTGCTACCTGGGGTATGATTCTAGTCAAGGAGAAAACAGGGTTCTTTTAATTAAAACAATTTGTGCAATGTCATTTCACTTAAAATTGACCATGGCTTTTTAAAGAAGATTGAAAACAGTCTGATCAGGCCTTGATTCGGGTCCTGCAGCAGGAGGAGAGAAGCAGCTATCAAAGGGAGTTTCACAGGGTATCTGGTAAAGAGCTAAAATATAGGTGTTAACCTTGACAGGGGAAGTTAATGAGCAGCCTGATACTCCACAGTGGTTCCTTTTCTCCAGCTGTAATTGCATGAGTGCTCAGAGCTGTTTCTTTCTGTGAGCCTAGGGTGTGCATCTGTGTTTCCCTTAAGTCTTCTTGAAATAGCAGCTGTAATCAGCAGCACCCAATTCCAGCCGATCAGGTCCTTACTTATGTGTGCTCAGACTTCCTACAGCCATTGCCTAGGTAACAGTACAGAGCAGGAACTCTTGCCTAAAGGAGTGTTTGGTCTTTATGTAAATCCAACATTCTTCCCTAAATTCATAAAAGAATGTAGTTTTGAACATGTTTGCTTTCTGCAAAGAACTGTGATAATGTATGTGCATATAGCATTCTCAACACCAACACATTTTACAAACAATACCCACAGAACTGCCACTTCAGCTTCTGCCCCAATGTAGCTATCCTGTGGAGTGAAGTGGTTACCTGACTATAATAGCAGCTGGATTCTAGGAAAGAAATGGAAAATGCAACAAAATACATCAGTTAAAAATGTAGGCCATAATGAAATAAGAATTCAGGATGCAGTGATCAGCACTTCTGTCTTTACAGTGTGGAACACTGCCAGCTTGAATTCAATGGTACCTCAATCGATGAAAGAATGAGAATCCTGAATATTAAATTCACGGGAACCGTGAATATATTTGTTATGATGTTCTTAACCAGTAGGGGAAGCAGGTGGGAATGTGAAAACAGAATTACTCATAGCATCTAAAGTAAGTATACTTCAAACACCACTTAGCATCTAAGTCTAGACAAAGACAGGCATGTTTTAAATGGTCTTATCTGCTTGTGGTTAACCACAGTTGTTAATTGCGGGTTTTCCCAGCGAACATGCATTTGTAGCTTTGCTGGGTCTGGAAGGTGCCTTTGGTAGAAGGAGTGTATCTTGAGAAAGAATAACTTGTCAAGGAAGTTAATGATCAGTATTCATTGATAGGTCTAAATAATATCCAGTCTCTGCATCAGAAGGGGAGAGGATTCTTTGTTGCTGTCCCAGTTCTTGTGGAATGGATTTGAGGAGGCAAATGACATCAAGGGAAGAGGGACTGTGTGAGATGGAGAGACATGAGAAAAACTAAAGCAGTTAAGTGGAAGACTACAGAAGAATGGAGACACCCAGGCAAAAGGAAGTCAGGAAGCTGGCAAACTGCAGGCACCTGAAATGCCTTATACAGAGAAAATAGGAACAAATCAAATGCTCCCTTCTGCTGCCCCTTGTAATTTTCCAGAAATCTTCTGTAATTTTCCCTGGAGTCCCATGCTGACAGCTGACAGATGCCGAATGAGAGAGGGTCCCCAGAATGAGTGATGGCAAGGTCACAGCTGGAATGCCTATGAAGATACTGACGTAGTGAATCACAAGCAACTTTTGCTGCCACATAGTGGCAGAGAGAAAAGCTGCCATACGACAGTTCCTCCTTTATAGTCCCAGTCCAAAGGTATTGTCTTTATATTTTTATTAGTCTTGTTCTCTGCTAACAAGTGTGCTAACTCTAGGAAAGTGAAGTCAGGGAGAACGGGGAAGACCTCAAGCAATACAGTTCCTGCAGACTTAATTTAGTGTGCAAGTCACTCCTTATAAACCACATTGCATTCTCCTATACCATAGGTTTATCAACAAGTGTTGCTAATAAGGTGCATAAAAGCTTGTATTTCAGAGACTGTGTGTGAATAGTACCTCTCACTGCTGTGGTTGCTATAGTAAACGCTTGTTCTTAATTGAATACTACAGTAAATAATACTTTAAAACTGGAGAGGGAAATAAAAAGCAAGAACTCTATTAGGAGTTCCCTGAGCTACTTGAAATTACTGCTCCTTTTTCATGTATTACAAGTAAGGAATTCTTTGTGTAGTGGGTTATAGAATAGCAGCACCTGCATAATTGTGATGCTTTCTCTGCGTATTTCCTGTTCCTCAAAACTTTACAGGGTTCAGAGCACCGATGTCAAAAAGGAAAAGAGCAATTAGTGGGAATAAAATTAGACATTGTTTTCTTAAAATTACATATGTTTTAGACCAAATTTTGAAGGAAAAGAGAATACAAAAGGTTTAAATAATCCTTGAAATTATCCATGCTGTAACTGTTGCCAGTGGACTTACACTGGAGATAAATTCTCCAATGTTTTCACTTGGTGTTAAACTGTAATAATCCATAAACACTGAAATTAGACAACTCATGCTGATGGCAGCTTTAGAGCCACCACAGATAATGCTGTCCAGAAGACACAGTACAGAGTACTGATGTACAGAGAATCTGTATGTGTGTGGAGGGCAACAGGACGGAAGCTGGTGAGCAGCTGAGAACTGCAGGACTTCCTTTTTACCTGGGGGTGAAGAGGAGCAGGAAGAACCTTGAAGGTCAGATGAATTCTTTGAAGGCTAAAAGAAACATCCCATACATCACAATAAATAGCTGAGAGGCAGAAGACTTACATGCCCCTGAGGGGAAACAGAAGTAGCAGTGAGGTTATGCTATCGTAGGGTAATAAAGCAGTCAAAGAAATTAAGTGATACACGAAATACTGGGTTCAGAGTTACTAGCATGAGGCAAACAACAGATTAGTACTTAAAACACTGGAATGTAAATAAACTGATTTGGGCTTATTTTATGCTTTGATCAGACTGTATGTGTCTTTAGTCCTCTGCCTCATCTTCCCACCTGTATATTTGGACTAAGGCTTCCTCTTTAACATAGCTTTTCTCAGAGGCAAACATACTATCATCTGTGAGTTGTTCAGATGATGTGGCAATATGAGTCATAGATATAAGACGTCATTTGTAGGCTGCTGCTCACTCAAGGAGCGGGAGACATGTTTATTCCTCACCAGCTAACATGCCTCTTATGGATCTGCATCCTCATTAGCAGACAACAGCTGTTTCTTCTTGTAATTAGCTCACAGTTCAATAGGTAGCTCCAGTCTCTTTTACACCTGGACTCCAATCAACATGGAAATCACAGAAGCACATGTCTCTCCTCTCCCCACTTTAAAGCAGTCTGAGTTACACACATTGTTAAACACCTAATAGACAACAACTGTGTGTTAGAGCTGTCCAGCACATGTGCGAAATAATGTTTTCTTTCTTTTTTTTCTTTTTTTGATGAGCTTCAGCTCCAAATGTGCTAAGGTTTCTCTGGCTTCTGTATTAGCCTCAACCCACCGGTCATGGATTAGGCCATAAAGAACTGTTTCCAGCCACCTGCACAATGGAAAGGGGAAGTGAAGTGAGGGCTGCTGAGGGGGGGGGGGGAGTGTGCACCAGCTGGCCCTGCTCCTGAGGCATTATAACTGGGTTCTTTGGGGTAGAAGGGTGTGAGGTCTCAGGTCATTTCCTGCCAGGTTTGCTCTGAATGGGAGAGGGATATGTAATTGCGCTGTCTCCCTGTACCATTAGTGTCAAGACTCATTAGGAACCCAATCTACTCAGTGGCAGTAGGCATACAAAAGAAAGAACTAGCCAAAGTCTGCAGACTGCAGAGCAGGACTTGGTGGAGGAAGCAATTGTAAAATTCCCGTCTGGGTAATTAGAGTCAGCAGGGAATCAGATTGGCTACGGCAGGGCTTTCATTTTTCTCCTTGCTGTTTTAACGGGATTGGCAGGTGCTGTTTTATTCCAGGGGTGAGGTGATGTGCCTGTGTCATAATTCACAATGAGAAATGATCATCAATTTGCTGCCATGCTCCTGGGGTGAGCTGAGCAGGCAAACTGTGATTACTATTGTTATTAGTACCTTGTTAGCATGGAGCAGGAAGATTGTTGTGGGCAGTTGTGTCTCTGGAAGGTGCAGAATCTGTGCACACAAAAGCATGTTCCTGGCAGCTTAGATACATTTGGAAAGTTTGGCACTGCTGGCTATTTCATTCCCTTTACATTGGGATCTCTTTATCAGTGAACAAAAAATCTAAAATCTAACATCTTAAAAGCTGGAAAATTTGTTTCATGCTTAAAAACTGGCAGCATATTGGCATGCTTTATTATCAGGACAATTTAACGGGCACAATAAAGCAAACAGACTTTCTTTCTTTGAATGCAGTGCTTACTATTTATCTGTTTGCTTAGTGAGAGCTGGAAAGAGGCATTAGCAAGCTATTCTGTTTGCACACAGTGCAGTTTAGGGCCTGCATCAAGGTGTTGTGAAATCAGCAGAGATTCAGATTGACTTCTTCAGGTTCTGAATCAGTCCAGTGGGCTTGAATGCTCTGATAGTTGCCACGTTAGTTCAAGTACAGCAGTAAGGGGTGTGCTGAGAAGCATGACTTCTGGGAAGAAAGGTTTTCTAAAAACAACATTTGTTTGGTAAAAGTTTCTACAGAGAGAGGTTTACATAATGAATTTGCTACATTTGCCAGTGAAAATAGAATTCTCACAGCAGTTTTGCTTAGTTAAATTTCACATCTGAGAGTCAGAATTTCTTCTTTCTAGCTCCATCCATCAATAGTCAAATGAAAGATTAAAGAAGTAAAACTTTGCAGACAAGTTTGTTGATGATGTCAGCATAAAGTGAATTTCACTTCCCTTTTCTGCAACTGTGTGGTCCAGGTGCTAAGTTCTTGGATTTTCATGAAAAGGATGCAAGACTTATTCTCTACTGTTGGCAAAAAAAATCCACATTTCTGAGGAAAACATCCAGGATTGGATCCATAAGGAGGAAATAGGTGCAATGGAAAGCTATACTGGTTTTTTAGGCACTCTTTGATAAATTGTTGAATGGGAAACTATATTTTTATCCAGAGATATAGGTCAATACTGCAAAAAAGGTTTTGCTCTCCATGAACTAAAGCTGAGGCCTTTCAAAATTTGGACCCTGGTTGGAGGTGTCTCTGACCCTGTTGTGTTCTAGTTTTCCTCTGTTCTGAGACTATATTCTGCTGGCCAGGCTGTTCTGAGGTGCTTCTTTGGGCTCCATCCACATTTTCCCAAGCCTAAGGTGAAACTGTGTCTTACTGCTGGCCTAACAAAGCCAGTATGTACGTATGAAATTTTTCAGCTTGAGTAATTCAGTATTTTCCCACTAAAGGAGCAATTTCATTTAAAAGTGTGGTGAAAAAGAGATCCCTGCCAGCTCTACCCTGCAGACTGCAGCTACATTTTAGGAACCTATTTCAAACACAAACAGTAAAGGATGTGTGTTTGCCTCAGTGCCTTTCCTTTGAGCCTCTGTGCATCTCTTCAGCATGTTGGGTC
Organism: Entomyzon cyanotis; assembly: GCA_024500445.1. Taxonomy (NCBI): domain Eukaryota; kingdom Metazoa; phylum Chordata; class Aves; order Passeriformes; family Meliphagidae; genus Entomyzon; species Entomyzon cyanotis. Next base: position 14,324,036 of record JAKEPQ010001027.1, on the reverse strand, counting down.
ATTTTTAAAATAAGAAACTAATACATGAAAACCAACCCTTCCCCTCATCTCCAGGTTCCTGGCTGGAATGAATCAAGCTCAGAGCTATAAGCTGCTTAGACCTTCCAAACACTGTAGATTAAATGATGGCAGTAGATGCTGTGCTAGCTCCTGATTTTTATAGCTAAGGGTCTCTCTCTCAAGTCAGACAGAAGCTGACTGTCCATACACATACATGTGTTATTGCAGATTATTTCTCAGGTTTTGCATTTGGGTTGTGCATGGTAACTTGGAGTTTGACTGTGCCTGTCCTCCCAAGAAAAAAATGCATGCTTGCTTCTCCCTCACACCCCTCTCTCACTTAATTGACAACTACTTCTGTCAAAACTAGTCTCACCCTCTTCCCTCCTCCCCCTCACCCATCCTTGGCGGGTCCACTGTCTAGATGGCTTTAAATCTGATTTGGGATTTGAGTGTTATTTGGATTAACTCATTAGCTGGGCTCCATTCTGGCAAGACTGCTAATCTGTGGCAGTGGTGCATAGCAGTGTGACAATATTACACTGAAAATGAGAAATCTAATGAGATTAGCATTTTATGCATTCAGACAGGGCTCCGGTGTCTGAAAGGTCTGCAGACCCTTGGTGTGAATCACAGTAGGCCCAGAAGGAGACAGTGACTGGACTGCAACAGAGCACCCAAACACACAGAAAGAAGATCGCAAAGGTGCACAGAAGCATCAGCAGCTCTGTTGGTGAGAACTGAAACATCTCTGTCCCCATGGGCTAACTTTGATAAGCATTTGCACATATGCCCAACAGATTAATTTCTTTTCCTAGAAATGAAGATGGGCTGATCTGTGTCAAGGGGATCACCTTGCAAGTTAGTCCTGCCCTTGCTAGTGGTGATGGAAGAAGGTTTAAGTGGTTGCTTCCATGGGGAAGGAAGCTGCTGACTCCCAAGTTGTTTTTACAACAACTTATAATGCTGGGATGCAGTGCAAGATATACTCATTAATGTTTGTGACTACCAGACTGCTCCATTCTAAAATTACACTCATGAGATTGGCTGCCTGGACAAATTCCAGTCACACTTTTCCCTCTCAAATGTTGTTTTTACTTCAAGTTTAAAGAGAGAAAAGAATGAGCCAGTATGTGCAGCCTCCTTTGGCTGCAGGGATAGGGAGAACTGTGCCTGGTTTCTTAGGTACAGCTGGTAGAACAAGGCAGTCCTCAGGTCACCCAGCTACAGCTTTTGTAGTCTTTTGCAGGTGACAAGGAGAAACTTTAGGAGAATATGAGAAGTGGTGCGCCAGGGCTCGGAGTCACTCCTAAGTGCTATCCTAGCCTGCCACCCAGTGCTGGCTTCTGGCACTCAGAGCTGCTCATGCGCTCCAGGCACTGCAGCTGGTACCTGGCATGGAACCTCCCATGTTCTTCCTGGACTCAGTTGGAATATTCCTTCCTGAATTACTGAAACAGATGCTCAGGTCCTGTCAGAAATAAGCAATACTTTAAAATGGGCTGCTTTTGGAGAACTGTGTGACAATTTCCTCAAATTCCTTCTTGAGTACTGTGGATTCAGTAAGTAGGTGGTGCTTCTTGGGTGTTGCACACTTGGCAAGTGATGGACTAGTAGTCTAGCATCTGGTTTTAGTGTCCCTTAAACAAAAAGAGAAGATTATTTCTGGTTGGTTTTTTTTTTTTTTCCCAAGACAGTTTAGGAATGATCAGAGCTTCACAATCGCTCAGAATGGTGACAAATGCAAACCAAATACATCCACAGAAAGATGCTGAATAGTGTTCATATTGGTGTCAGGGTGTCATGTTTATAAAAAACAGGTAACAGAGCTAGGGAGAGGTGATAATTTCTAAAGATACCACAAAATTACTTAAACCCCAGAAAACAAGAGGAGGAAAGAACATTTTCCTGGGAAAGCAAGAATGGTTAGCAGTACTGTGGGGCTGGTCTGTTCCAGGGAGAAGATGAAGTATGGTGGTGCAGAAGATGATTCATCCACACAGCTCATCATAACCACAAAACCACCCTCCTACCACAAAGTTAAAAGTGCTGCAGGGGGAAAAGAGATTACTTTGTAAATTTCACATAAAATCTGGAGGAATACTATAGAGAATTTTTTTTTAAGTGTTTGGTTTCAATTTTTTTGAAAAAGATTTCTGTCACTTCACCGGTGAATAGAAACTAGTAATTGAGTGCTGTCACCAGCAAAAAAAGAAATTGTATATACAATTGATAGCTTTAATTGGGTAAATTAGGTAAAAATCTGGCACAATCCTAGAAACTGCTGTTTGTCTGAATTTACAAACAACTGACTATTGCATATTATGGCCTGGACTAAAGCTACCACACCAGTGTTTTATCACTAAAGAATTTAATAGAGCAGCAGCCTTTGTGAGTGTGGCCTGACATTCAATGCTGACAGTACTGCCTGGATTTATCTAGGTGACCAGATATATTGTGATTTTTCTCCGCATTGTAGGCAGTGGCAGATGGGATGAGTGGTCATCTTTCTTTAAGTAGTGAGATAGTTTTTGCTGCCAACTGAAAAGGAAGGGGCAGAGAAGAAAGAATGTGATCAGGTGTGGGACATGCAGAGAGCCAACATAATATAGGAAAAGGTAAGTACAGAAGGAGAGTATGAAAAACAAAGGGGTATTTACTCTGACGTGTGCTTAAATGCTATTAATATGTATCATAAATCTTTAAATGCTCTGTTATCCAAGCATTGTATTAAGTGGAAAGAAAAAAAACCCCACTGCTACTGATTTGCATTTTGTTATTAATTCAGAGTAAAAGAGAGGAAAAATTGTCAGCAAGGTGCCTTAGCAAATCTTTATATAATAGTAACAATTTATGTATGGGAAGCAAATACTTTAAAAAAATGAGTAAAATGAATAGAAATGTAATTCAGAGCAGCACTAGCACTTCATCTTCATGTAATGATATGGGCAAAGCCTGAATTTCAACATTTTGCAGTGAATTATGGGACATGGTAGAGCTTGCAGGTCTGCAGAAATAATACACGGTCAGTTATAATATCCCATTAGGGAAAGGTGATATAATCAATTCTTCTTTCATGGCCTAGCAATGACACATCTAATTTTCTAGGTTATTTACCCCCTGGATAAAATTCATAATCTCTCTCATAATATGAAAATATCTCCTCAGATGCATTTGTGGGGAATCTCATTAGAAGGGTTTGCTGAATGTATTTTTCTGTCAGAGTTGAAAAGGCAGAGAGCTATCCACAGGGAAGCTGGACTAGGGACCAGAAAACCTGTATTATATTCCTGATTCTGCTGCTGTATGATGCTGAGAGAGCATCCTTGTCTGCTGAGACTCTTCCAATTCGTCTGTCATCCATCAGCTGACATAGAGAAGACTCACTTATTTAAGATGCCTAAGTCAACCCACCTCATTTGGGTGAAATGTGCTGGACTCACTTAACATGTCTGTCAGGAGGGTAATCTTCAGTGGGAAAGGTGATGCATAGCCGTGGAGAGGCCTGACTAGCTAGTAGTAGCTAGGGCTGGGAGAGGACAGAGCTGTAAGGCATCAGCTCCTTGGGACAGGGTGTTACATGTGCAGGAAGGGGTAGGATCTCTTCCTGAACTCAGCTAGGATTTGTGGATGCTCCAGGAAAGCTGTCACTAATGAAGCTGTTTTCTCTTTTTGCTCAGTGCATAGGCTGAGACGTTATAAAGAAGACTGTCCTGTATGGGTCAAGTTTGGAGCTACTCTGCAGGAGGAAATTACTCCTTAGTGGCTCAGCTGACACTCATACTTCTCTGGACTAAGAAAGAAGAATGAACAAGAGATACTGCTCAGCAGAGAGAATTGTTTTAAAGGAAAGCTATTTTAATTTGATATATTTTTATTATTTTTTTTATTTCCTGAAAGGAGACTTGAGAATTCTTAAAATGTTCACCTAGAAATACATTTGGCTTGCTGGTCTGAAAAAACATATTCCAATCACCTTGTAATTTGTTGTACTATGTAGCCTATCTGTCTCTACTAACAGGTATCTTCTAGCACATCTGCACAGGTCTGTAAATATTCAAGATTTAGCTATAATGAAAAATACTGTCTCTATATAAAGAAAACATAACTATTAATATGCAAATGTTATAGCGCTATCTTTTTAGTTATCTCAGTTTTTAAAAAATCAAACTATGGCCTTCAGTCCTGTTTAAATGTAATAAAATAAAAAAACCCACCTTTTTCTCCAGAGATCCAAAAACCTGAATATATTTTCCTAGCTGATTGATGCTTTTCCATTTATTTTTAAATGTAATTTTCCCCGGGTAAGGAATTGTTCTCTTGAATGTCAAAAAGGAAATATTTCCCAAATCATAGGCTTGGATTGGCTGGCTTGAGACTAATGAGATAGCTCAGTTGAGAGGGGTAGGTTGGGGAAGCAGAGAACGGAGTGATTTGTCATGCTGGTTTTCCAGCCACTGCTAAAGAGCTGCTTTGTAATGCCAGCCTGCCAAATCTCCTGGCCACAATCAAATTACTCCCTCCACATGCACGCACATCCACACCCTCGCCCTTTAGATCTATCACTGACAGAATAGTTATTAAACAAAAACTCAGCCCGGGGAATTATTAATCGCCAGGCTTCATTTCTTTATCAAATGTGGTGGCCCGAAGGGAGAGCTCTTTAAGCTTTCAGAGAGACCGTAGCACATTAATCACTGGAGGGAAGCGGGGTGTGGGCTCGGCATTTGTAATACTTGTCAGATCAGAAATAAGAGACACAGAGATCAAAAGAGATGTTTATGACTTGGAGGTGAAAGGGCTTCACTTTTCTTGTTCTTCTTTGCATCTTTTTTTTTTTACTGTTTGTTTTGGGATTTTGTTTTTGGTTTTGCTTTGTTGGTCTCATCCTAGCTAACTCTCTGTGTACCTCCAGCCCACACACTGCCCAGGAAGATAAAGGCTATGAGTTATGGGCGCAGCTTGCTGTGTACCCATGAGCAAAACAGCAGCCACTGCTTCTGGGTGCCAGCCTGTTGTAGTGCTGCACTTGTCCAGGCACTGAGCAGGCCTCAAGCTACAGTCAGCATTGGGAAGAGGGATACTTAGATGCTTGTTTGTGTAAACTAATTAAATGAAGGTATCCAGCACTGAAGATCAGTCCTGAAAGAATGCCTGACTTCATGAAAGTTTAATACTTGATTCACTGTTATATGCAACAAATACATATACACATACACTTTTGAAAAGCTACTACAACCATATCAGCTCCAGACCATATATAGGGCATATGTAGGCTGCCTGTGGCTGGAAGCACTTAACCTGTGATTAGTTAAAGCATTAATTAACATTGACCTTGTTCACTCTAATCCTGTGACCTTTAGCTCCTGCACTGTGTGGGGAGGTTGTTACTCCTGTCAGGGTATCCTGTGAGGAATGTAATGTAAGCTGCTGTTCAGATGACATGTTTTTCCTCATAAAAGGATGGTGTACCAGCTGAAGCAAGTAGCCTTTATTGTAACTCTTCAGCAACACAGCACTTTGCATTCCTGAATCTCTGCCATCTGAAGAGATTCTTCAAACTACTGACTTTTAAGAGGTGGGCTGCTGGTACAAGTCATATCCATTTATATACCTAATCTTTTCTGCACTGGAAAACTCCGTGGTTTCCTACTAATATCTTGGCTTGAAATATGTAATAATTTTAATGTATATTGTAAATACACATCCACTTCCTATATGACCTGGAGCTAATTATCCAAACAGCCTGCTTCTTCAAAATAACACGTCTACATAAATGTATCTGTTTAGAGAAAGAGAAGGAATATGACTATAAAATCTGTGTATGAGCAGGTAAAATCAACTTAGAGATGTAAATAAATGTCAGCTTTCCTTCTCGTAAGATCACACCTTGAGTTTTGTAGCACTAATTTCCTATTAGAACTGTCTAGGGATTTGGCTGCAGTGAGAGCTCTGCAGGTATATAGAACTTCCCTGTCTCATGGAAGCACTTGAGGGGAAAAAACCAATCTTTAATTCTGTCGTATACAAGAGGCTGCAGTGAAGATCCCAAGCTCATTGGAAAATGGGCTGTATGTTAACCTGCATTTGTACCATGGCTGGCACACAGCCTGATTTTGTACAGCCCTGCAGTTAGCTGGAGCCTCTAGGCATCACTGTAATATAAATATTCTGGAAGAATAATGGGGCTATTTGTGGCTCTTGAGGGCAGCTAATGTATCTGGTATGCAGCATGTTTTTCAAGCCTTCATCTCTTATTTTTCCAAGCATCCAGAAACAGAGAAGAAACAAACCACATTTTCTGTGCACAGACAGAAGGAATGAGAAGAGGGATGGATCACATCAAATGGATTTTAAGAGAGCCACAAAACACTTGTTGCATGTTGTCCTGACACTGCAATATGATATTTGCATTGTGATGTTGTATCAATATGTGAGACGATCTGTCTTCTTGGTAGTCTCATGTCTGGCAAGGCAGTTCTCAACTCACAGGCTCACTTCTTTTAAAGGGATTTTTCTCGGTACATGTGTAAACAGCAGCCAATTCTTTGGGATCTCCAGAGCAATCTGTGAAAGTTTAAGCACTGAAAAACTTGAATGACCTATAATTCCACAGGCAAACAATTCAAATGATTAATTTTACTTCCAAGTACAATCATATACTGAAAACCACGTTAGCACACTACTGTGAATAATTGTCAGGCAGTCTTCCTAATGAATAGCATGGCAAAAGAGAGTGTATGGGCTAAGAGCAATACTCAAGGAGTCTGATTTGTCTGTCAAGAAAGCCCTGAAACCTCCATACCTTTGCATAGGTTTTGCACAGCAGGAACGGTCTCTGTTCATTGTTAATTGAATCCAGCACTGAAGGAATTGCTTCCATGTCATTAAATGGGTTATCCGCCATGTGATATCTTGGGGTTTTGACTATTTTTTAGAAGAGGACCAACCATGTTGTGCTACTATTTTTATGCCCAGTTTATAGTTTTGTGAGAAACAGCATGCAAATATTATAATCCCCTGCCTCCTGAAATACACTCCTATGAAGTGGTTTTGCTTTGATTATCAGAGTATATTTCAGCTAATACTCAGAGAGTCTTGGAATCAAGGAGAATTGAGATAGGATTCTGCAGTTAAAGAGGAATTATTAGAAGGGAAACACTGCATAGTAAGTAGCACATTATCTTTTGTTTCCTCACAGCCCTTTTTCCACCATTTTGTGAGGAGCAGTGGGTGAATTTCTTCATGAGGGTCTGTAGTTAGGGTATACATGCCTCCAACAGCTCAGATAACTAATAGAACCCAGGAAGCTTTAGGGGTCAAACATATATTTGGTCATGAATGTTTTTAATTAGCAACACATTTTCTTCCTTTAGCTCTGTCCTAGTTTGCTTTCTATCGGCAGAATCTAACAACAGGTTCCTTGCACTCAGTGCTTTCCTTGCATCAGATTACCTCAGGTCAGCTGCTCCACCATGACTATTCTCAGCTATGTCTTGTTCCCCTATGGCTGAGCTGAGGTAATTTACTCTTCTTTCAGGGCAGAGTGTGTGACCTCAAAACACTACAATTACGGAATGATAGGATCTTGCACACAGGCTGTTCCTCCTGAATAGCTGATACACAATAACACAAATATAGGGCACTCAGACAGACTCAGCAGTTCCCACAACAGCACTAGGATCTGCACTTTTCAGGTGAGGGTGTGATAAGCACCTTCAAGGTGGAGACAGTGGGGAGATGGCTAAAGACAAGAAATCAGAGAAGCCTTGGGACTGGGCAACAATTTCCTTCTAAAGCATTTTAAAAGTTTAATTCATGAGCACTGAAACAAGGTTTCATCACATACTGCTCTGCATGTTCAATTATAGTGGCTGATATGTCTCAATGCAGGCTTAGCTGCAGTCTTGAAAGAGCTTTCCTGGTGTCCACAATGAAATTATCTGCCTTATATTAATCACTTCCTGGTAGAACCGGTCTTGAACTATGGTTAAAAGCAGGGTTGTGTTTGCATTTATCTGCCTCCAGGGCTTAAGTTTCAGTGTAGGTCTCTGGCATCCAAGCCAAAATTATTAATCTTAATGATAGTCATTACCAGTCACTTCATTATTTTTCCTCTCAGAAGATATATATTCTATATTCATATGTATTAATATATTTCTATGTATGTCTATTTATATCCTTCATATATATTGTAGGTATGAATATATGTATACATTGATTATAAAGCGTGAGCCACCTCACACTGAAAGATACTTCTATACTTAATGATGCTACTCTGATGTGGAGGTAACATCCTGCTGTTTCTTTTGACAGAAATATTCAGTCAGGAATAATTCTTGATGTTAATACCTTCTATTCCAGCCTATTGTGTTCTGGTAATGCTTAGCAGACTGACTTGACAAAGAAACTATGCTGGAGTTAGTGCTGGAGAGACACCTAGCAAGAGTGTCCTCACCCTGCAATGCAAACGGGTTGGCAGAGAACAGAGGAAGGAAGAGATGAGTTAGTGTTGCCAAGCAGGTGGGCAAGAGTCAGAAACATTTCTTGGGACATGGAGCCATAGACTCATGGAGCCATAGACTACTCCTGTGATACACAGCTCTCTTCCTACTCATTTGGTAGGACATCCAGGAGCCATTTTGATTTCTCCCATTATTAGTTCTGTGTTGGCACTGAGTTATCCTGAGCAACTGTAAGACCCTGTGTAAAGGCTGGAAGCTACACTGCCTCAGCTGGGAACAATGTGAAATGCTGCTGGGCACATGCCAAGGTGCTGTCTTGCACACAACCACAGGAAATGGTGGAGAAGAGTTCTTGAGTCCTCATAACCGGAACAGGGTCTGCTCTGCTGAACTTACGTTGCCTGCCTTGCCTGTTATGAGGAATGGTAGAGACTCCCAAGCCTCTGCATTCAATCCATCTCACTACTGCGTGTTCCTAATGCTAGCAAATTATACTCCTTTATTTACCTTCCCTTTGCTTCAAGATGAACCATTTCCGCTTGTCATACCTGCCTACTGTTTTTTCTTCTCCTTTTGTAACTACTTTATCTGTTGTGAGACTTTTCCGCTTATTTTTCTGGTTAACTAACAATAGCAATTCCTTTTTCCCTGATGCCCATGTATTTTGTCTCTCTGCTTATTCTCATCACTTAACTCTGGAACACTTCCAGTTGGGCCACATTTTTCTTGACTTCTTGCTAATAGTCCCTGGCTGGGAGCTGAGACTGAGGGAGGGAATGGGAATCCTACATTAGAGAAATCCCTGGTATCTAGTTTTGCAAAGCGCGGATGGGGAGAGAAGGGAAGAAAAGCAGAAGTTGGAGAATGTGACCAGAGATCTCCTGTAAATTTCAAGGTAATCTGCTGCTGTGATGACAGAGAAGTGCAAAACAATGCACTTTACAAAGAGCTACTTAAACTACACACAATTATGCATGTATGCACATGGAGGGATTATGTGTTCCTTCGCTGCAACCTCTCTCGGGAAAAAAAAGATGGCAACAAAGACATCATCTCTATGTGCAGAGCTGGTAAAAAATAAAAACCCAGTAAAAATGTCAGATTGTATGAAAGAGGGAAGAATAATGTAGAACATATTGAAGGAGGGTTGTATGGATTGGTGTTATAGCTCCAACTAAACTACTGCATTCAGTTCTGGTTGCTTCATTTCTAAATGGCCATTGCAGAGACCAAGGCAGACAAGAACCAGGAAAATTATTAAAGACACAGCATGAGAGAATGAAAGGGTCTATGCCAGATGAAGTTAGAAAGTACAAGAATTACTTAATTTGAAAAGTGAAAAGTAATAGAGAAGATAACAGATAAGGGAGAATTCATTTCATTCTGTCCTATGGCCTAAATGCAAGTCATCTCTTGATGAAATAAAAAGGTACAAATTTAATATCAAAGGAAATTTTGTTCCCAGTGCAGCATAACGGCCAGATACCTTGGCCTGACTTTTGAGTGCCTTGCACAATTCAATGCAAGACAGAAATACAGCAATAAGCTATTTCTGGTAAGAGTACCACTGCTTTATGTCCTGGGCCAGATCTGCTGCTGCAGGCAGCCAGGTCGTCTGCGTGGCCAGTGTTCCCACATTGCTCAGAACTGAGTCCTTGCTGACCACTCCGCTCCAGAAGTGCTTCTTTTTCCATTAGCTCCTGCTGCAGATAATCCTGCTTCCTAATGGCACTCCTTGTTAGATTCACAGTGCACTTCCCTAGTCATAGGTTTTTAGTACTCTCATGTGTGTCTGAGCTAGTAGCTGCCAACCTCACTTGAATAAATCAGTATTTCAAGGGAACTGTTTTTTCATGTTGTGTTTTATATAGAGAGGTAAACAGCATTTTTCACCTTTTGTTATTGTCTGAAGAATGTAAGCACAAATATTGCTGAGGATCACAATGTCTGATGTATTCTGGGAATACATAATCTATCAAGAATAAAACAGAGGTAGAAGGGAGGAAAAATTCTTTACAGTTGCAACTCTTACTTATTTCATGACTTAGCAAAACTGCCTCCCCGTGAGTTAATCTGTGTAGCTCTGTGTGACCAATGTCTCCAGGGATTTATCTTGATTCAGATAATACAGTTACCATCCAGAATATGCCAGCTGGTTTGAGAAAAGTTGAGGTCAAGAAAATAAAACTTGAGATTACACCAGTTCAAAGAAAAGGATAATTGAAATCAAGAGGAATTTGATGGACTTCCTTGAAGTGTCTCAATTTGCATTTACACTACTGTAATAATTCTGTGATTGTTTGAAGCTCTTTTTCCATCAAAAAATTCTTCCTGTCATCTTGGGAACATTTCTAAAAAGCTACCCAATTGGACTTTCGTTTTAACTAGGATCAAAAAAAGGATTCTCTTAATTAAAGCTCCCAATCGAAGGAGATCTAGGAGCATTCCATGACTGTTGAAAGACAGGAGGATTAGGAAGGAATTAACTCCCAAAGTTCTGTTTTTCTGGACATCTATGGTACTCTGCCAGCATTCAGGGCTAATTGCTTCATGAACAAAACAGATAGCACAGCATTGTCTGGCAGTGCAAGCAGGCACTGGTCCTTCCTGGTACATCCTGAAGATCCCTTTGGAGAAAAGAACAGAATCTTTATTACCACAGCATGGCTGGTTCTATCACTATGACCTTGTCTGTACATAAAAGTTATTGGGCAGTGACCAGGAGTGTGAATTTGAACTGCATTAAGCAAAGCTGCACAAATGCATGCACTCAGATGGCTGCTACCATGCAAAAGCATGTGCTGTCCCTCAAGCACCAGGAGAGGAATTACTGCAAAGCAGGTTGTAAGTGCTAAATTCCAGTCATGTATGGAATACCATTACACGGAGCTCTGTCTCCACAGGTAGAAGAGAGCAGCTGAGGAGTGTCTGTGGGGGAGTTGTGTGCCACTTGTGAGAGTGGCCTGGCTGAGGGGAAGGCAGACAAGTCTGTAGATGTGGCAAGGCACCCTAAGAAGGAGGACACTAATTAACTCCAGGCTCTCCACTCCATGTGTAAGATTACTTTTGTGTGGCTCAAGGAAGCCAAGTGTGATTGTGGAACGGGGAATAGTGCATTTCTTTACTAAGAATAGTGCAGGCTGTTGATAAATTTGAAGACTTTAGTGGCATGGGGAAAGGAAATATTTATGTGGTGAAAATGCCAGGTATTTGAGGAACTCTTTACACTCAGATGATAATATCTGCTAAGAAGTCGGCAACCTGAAAGAACGTTATTTAATTGCTTATAGAGAAAAAGGTTGAACTCTTTATAGCCTAAAACACAGACTAAGGCCTTAAAGCTATACTTGATAGAGGTAAAGAATTTCTGAAGAGTAGTTTTTAAATGGTCATCTTTGAGGAACTCACACCTATTCAGCTAGATGAAAGCATTTTAAGGAAAAACAAAGTCCAATACCAGAGAATTAATGGAGTTCTGGGTTTAATAGACATTGGGATCATTCAAGCAAATGTGATAAAGGAAAAGGTTATAAAGGGAACACGGCAATTACAATAACTGAAGTTAAACAACAGAACAATGCTAGCACCAAAATTATATTTTACATCTGCACGTGGCTGGTCCAAAGGGGTGTGTCTGGTTGGTCACAAAAATGTATTTATATATTGGTAGATAAAATGTGTTTTATAATGGTGTCATAACCTTAGCACTCAAAGTTTAGGGTAGGATCGGACTTTGAAATCACTTTAATTGAAGTTACTGAGCTTTTGAAAGAGACAGACGCTGTTTTTAGTGTGGTTCAACTGCAAATCTCTGTGCACTTTGTAACAGCCCCCTAAGTATAACTGAATGAGGTGATTTTGTGTGGCTCACAGATCAAATTGCAGTGGCAGAACTGGAAGCAGGGTAGAAGAATAAAACCCATAGCACTCCTTATTCCTGCCACTAGATCAAACTCATGCTTCCACACTTCAGCACAGTACAGCCTTCATTAGGAAAAACCACTCTAAACAAACAGATGAAGTGCACATAATATTTTTACTCCTCAAAATCTGGAATACTATATGCCATTAACACGGAGTCATTGAAATTGCTCCAAAATGAAATCTTATGGTGTGTTGTGCCAATGCCTTGAAAGTCTTTGTGTTAAGATTTAAACGAGACAAACCAAAATAAAACTCCAAACCTGAAATTTTCAGTCTAGGCATCACATTTCAGTTCTAATGTATGGGAAATATCAAAGTATTATGAGCCATCATGTCCACAGAGAGGCAGATAAAAGTCTAAATTTGACAAAGATCAGACTGCAAATTGGACACACATTTAACGGATGATAATTAACCACTGGAACAGATGGTAAAGGGATGTGGTAAATTAATCGCCTAAAGTCTTTAAATCAAGATTGGATGTCCTTCCTTCTGAAAGAGATGGCACAGTTCAGCTATAAATTACTGGGCTTGATGGTGGTATTGCTGGGTGAAATGCTCTGGACTGCGTCATACACAGGAGGTCAGAGTTGATGAGTATAATAGTTCATCCCTCCAGACCTTGCTATCCATGAATCCATTATGTCAGCTTGAAAAGTTTTATATTTTAACAAAGCAGTTACAGACTGTTGGGCTCACAGTGTGTAGTTTTAGAAGTTTTTAAATACTCTTTCATTCTGTATTCTAAAGGGTCTGAAATAATCTTGTTAGTATTGTTTAAAAGCATGCAAGTGTAAAATATGAACATGCTTTCTTTTTAAACACTGATTTTCATTTCTCACTAAAACTAAAAGTGGTCTTCAGGCAGCATTGATTGTGTATTCCACCATACGTTCATTGCCCCAGCTCTTGGGCAGGTAGGTGGTAGAAAAGTTTCTTCTCCATCTCTCTCTTGAGTGATGTGAAGGAAGTGAAGTATCCTAGACTAAACAGGAACTCATCACACTGGTATGTCGCTGTTGAGCCGCTAGCAGAGAAGGAAAGCCTGGATTCTCAGCATGGCATAGAAAAAGCACTTTATTATTTGAATCCAACATATATATAGACTTTTCAGAGGTCACCCAGACTGGTATGTCAGAAACCTCCCCCTAGGCCTGATTGGCCAGGCCTGAACTGTCCAAATCTCAAGACACTGTTTTTAATAACATCCAAACTTTATCTTTGTTTATAAAACACAAAAGAAATTCTCATGGGAAAGACCTGTGCTAGCCACACTGGTACATCTCCACTTTGGATTGCCTGAAGAGTTCTGTGACAGAGGATTACTCCATCACTCATGGCTGTGGCAAAACTGTGGTCTTCAGTTTCCTACACTACTCTTTTTCACCAAAGCAGCAGCCTACCCTGTGATAGTCTTTATTTGTCTCTTTACAGTGTTAGGTGAATAAATATGTTTTAAGTATCTTTTAGCTGAGACATATGGCCTGGGATTCAGATGCCTGAACACAGGCATCTAGTACTTTCTCAGACACTCTTGAATATTCTGCCTGAACTTTAGCTGTTGCTGTGAAGGCTGTAAGTCTCTAGCCCCAGAGTTTTCTGGAACAATAGCCGGAAGCAAGGCCTGATCATTTTGGAAACATTTTTGGTCATTAAAAATCCAGTGAGCTCTTGGTGAATCGTAAGAAACTGATCTAATCAGGCTGCAATTTGAAATACTACTTTCTGCCACCCACATTTCATCCCCACAGTTTTATTTACTTACAATAGCATTCACTTCCTGTCCTGTGCTGTGGTGCTGAACACCTCTGTACAGTTGCTGAATTTCAGAATGTACTTATCTGTGTTGATGCTTCTTGACAGATACATTGTTTTGTAAAATGTTTTGGGATCAAAAAGTGTATCTCAGTATATTTTCAATGTTTAAGATCCCAAAGCACTCGGTGAGAGTTATTTATAGAAAATCATGGGTTTTCCTCTCTTATTACAGGACAAAGTTTATGATATTTGGGGTTTCTGGTTTCTAACATTCAACTTTTCACTTTTCAGACACATTTGAAGGGTCAGTTAAAGAGAGACTTTGTGAGTCCTAAGGCAAACAACCCATGGTAGAAACACCCCAAAATCATCATTTTCTTTTTAGAAAACTTGGTGTTAGTGAATTTTCATTGTCATTCCATTCACATGTTAATACCTTTTGTGATTATGAGAAACAGCCTTGCATGTCTACAAGGCAGTTTTTAGTCAAGCACCAGGGAAATAACGTTTTTAATATCTAGTCCCCTAATGCAGCTTAAATTAAATCAGTTTCTCTCCTCTCCTTTCTCTTTTCTTAATTCTGATTGACCCTCCGTACTCATTTGAATTACATTATTTTTCTGTCTTCCTCTATTCTCAAAGTTTATAGTCCCTTGGTTAGAAAACCATAAACATTCAGCTCCTCTCATATATAACCAAGATTAAAGCTGTGCAAATAAATCTAGCAGCAGAGTAGTATTTTTGCCCACTCTTGAATTGCAGCTGTATTTCTTCAGTAATAACTGAACAATAACTCATCATATTCATTTTTTCAATCCTCCATAAATATGTAAACCAAAATTTCAACAAATATTTTTGCTGACAGGTGGCTATTGCAATTAAATGCCTGAGAAACGCAGGTTATATCTGTGAACAAATGGGGCTAATTGATTTTTTTCATGTTATTGCAAGTAATTATGTTTCACTTGCGTCACAATTAGAAGTTACACAGTAGAGCACTTGTAAAGAAAGGTGTTTGAGTCAACTTCCCTCCACAGTATACTGTATAGGATCTGTGATCTCTTGCTTAGGTATGTAGGAACCTAATCTGCTCTGTACTACTTCAAGCTCATTTATGTTCTGAATCCCACATATACTCCTGTACGTGTAGCTGTGTTCAGCTTTGTGGTGGATCCCACAGGGGTGCTTAGGCAAATTTGTGGACATGTGGATGTGCATATTACGGGTGATATATGAATGTGCTGTAAAGGTTGCTGTGTTCAAGCTCCCTGCACACCATTTTCAAAGCACAGCATTGCTAACTAAGGATAAACTTATCTCACCTGCTTATATTTTCAAGGCCATTGCTGGCTGCAACTCTTATGGCTACTTCAGGTCCTGTGGGAATGTGTGAAATCAAAGCTATGGATCCTTGCACAAGTTTTGCTGTGGGCTCTGTTTTGTTGATGGCAACCTACAGGTTACAGCATGGCTCCTTGTGGCAGCCCTGGGAGAGAGGCACTAGGTCTAACACTCTGAGCAAACACTGCAGGCTTCGGGAGCAAAACTCTCCCATCTTTGCTTGGCATTGTTTAAGTAATGCACGAGTACAGGCTGTGGGCTATAAGTAAACAGGTCTGTGACAGCCATCCAGACATCTCATACATGTGTAAGACATGGCCTCATTTCTAGATGGCCCTCCTTTGAGAGTCTGCACCAGCAGCTCTCTGTATGGCAGTGTTTTCTCCTACTTCAGTGTCCTAGGGCTGCTTTGGCTCACTCTCCCTTCATTCCCACCTTTCAAGCTGCACTTCCCCTCACAAAAATTCCTCAGTAAGCTGTAGTCTCTAACCCACTCCAGACCTTAACAAGATGCTCTTTACCTATAAAAACAAGACACGGTCACTTGTCCCACTTTAAAGTGCTTTGTGTACCACTCTTGCTCATACTGCACATTAACTGCCTTTTACATTCCCTGCTGCACTTGCATCTCTCTCTCTGCCCCCAGCGCCCAGCCAGATGGGAAGCTGCATCCATCTCTCACACAGGAATCTGCAAGCACAGAGTCTGGTCTTGCTGTCAGATAGTTCCACCACAAAGCTTTTCACTTTAAGTTAGATTAAATGCCCAAGGGGTCTGGCAGACTCATACTGTCTACTTTCACCCACTCAGTCCAGTTTTTAAAACTCTGTACTCCAAACACAAATAAAGAGTGATTGAAGCTAATCTCTGTTTTATCTAATTTTGGGGTACAGACTCTCAGTCTGCGGAATAAGCTTGGATGACCTATGTCCTAGAGAGAGTGCTTTCTGAACCTGAGCTTTCCTACAAATAAAAATAAATTATAGCTCCCTGGTTGCTAAAAAAAAATGGAAAAGAAATTTGATCAATATACCGTATTTTAAAACCTACATCTATAGGGATAGGTATTGTTTTGTACTGAGTCACACAATATAGCCAGAAAAAAATAGACGAGGTTTTGGAAACAAAAGGTTTTTTCTGAATGTGCAGGCAGCCTGACCTGTATTTGAGCTAAAATTTCGTCTGCACTGAGTATGTCAGGGCATTACTTCTCCAGTTTCATGATACTATATTAGCCTTAGCAGGAACTTGTTAATTTTAATGACTGGAAGTTGTTACAAAGACAGAAAAATGCAGATTAGAGGGAAAAGTCCTCTTAAAGGGAAGGGAGGGGGGAGACTAGGGAGTGGTTGGGGGGGTGGGCAAGAAAAGAAAGAAAAAAGGAAAGGAAAAAAAAAGAAAATAGAGGGTGGAAGAGTAGTTGTACCCAAGCACAGCAGTCTGGCAAGAGGTAGCTATTTTCCTTCTGAGTCAACAGTGAGGTAAGAAACTAATAAATAATGGAATCTCTACAAAAAGGCCAACTTTTCATCTTGTTGCAAACTTGCTGTCAGCATGGGAGAAGGTCTGTAGAAACTTAAGAGCCCTTGATTTATTCACATAGAGACCATGATTAGAATTAAATTTCCTTAAAGAAATTTGTCTTATGTCCTCCTCCATCAATGAACTGTTTCTAGAAATCAGCTCCTGACTATTCTTTCCCTGGTTTGCAGTAGCAGGATGTTTCTCAGATGACAGCTAAAACTGGCAAGTAGCATGATCTCTTCAGGGAAGTAATTCAGGTCAGTCCCTCAGGCAGCGCTTCAGGCTCAGGCAGTGCTTCAGGCTCCAGATCCATATATAACACATTGTTCAGTGTGTGCAGTTTGGTTCAGACAGAGGAACTGGATTTTGTGTGTCAAAGGAGGACACCAGACAACTGGAAGACACTTCCTGAAACCTACCCTCAGGCACCACCAAGAAAGATCAGATCTCATCTTCTGCTCAAGAAGAAAGAGATGGACAAAGCTGGAGGCCAAACAACCACCCAACTGCTTTAATCATAAAAGTGTCTCGGCTCTTGGGTCGTGCCTGATGCAGGTTTAGGACCTGAAGGCTACTTTGTTTTATGCTTTGGCTAAAAGAAAATGAAGGATGAGCTCCCAAGGAGGCTTAGGCCCACGCATAACTCTCATTGAAGGCCAAAAGTGCCCCAGATCAAGACATACAGAATTTGGTTTTTAGGAAGATACTGTCCAGTATTATAAAAAATGCACTTGCCTAAATTTAAAAAAAAAAAAAAAAAAAAGGCAGCAGCATTAATTCTTGTATAATTTTTCTTTCATAATTTTACCCTGGATGCATGGAAAAATATTTTAAAGCTGTGAATGAGAAAACCAATCCTCTCCTTCACCAGAATTAGTAATATCCAGGTCTGAGTTACAACCACATCATCCAGAAAGTACTGAGCTTTGCTGTCAATCAAATTTTATCCCTAGTTTTACCATGATTCATTGCTATGAAACCATCATAGTTAATTTTCATGTTTCTGTTTTTCTTCCTATGCTAGAACTCAGGAATCTCTTATTAGATGCCTGGACCAAACTTAGAACAGGAAGTGGGAAGCTTTGTTGAAGTTCTTTACTTGCCATTGTCAAATGAGCAAGTGCTGCTAAACAGCATTGCAGCTGTTTGTCCCGGAGTTGGGAATAGGAGTGATGGGAACAACACGCTTACATTTTGTTGCCAACTGGCCAGGGAAAAATAATATCTATGAAATATAAGAATTTAAGGGGTTATATGTGAAATATGGCCTGGTTACTAGAGACCTGGGATAGCTACGCTAAGGCAGATTTTTATGTGACTTGCGGTGAGTTGGTTAACAAGCTTTAAATTTAGGACATTTTTATTTACACACCTTATGGTGCTGTTAAGAGTGTAAATGATTAAAGGCTTAAGGCACCCAGAAGCTGGTAGCAGGAGTGTTGGCTCAATGCCTACAGCACACACATTCACAGTGGACTGTGATAACCCTGCTCTGTGTTCATTCTTCTGAGAGTACAGAGTAAAGCTGTAAAAGGATGTAAGGATCAGGCTCACAACTGTGGTATTTATGGGCATTCAGAATCTACCCAAGAGAGTTTGCATCGTTCTGTTTAGGGGCTGGTGTCTTTGCATGTTGTGCATGCACAGGAAAGGAGAAAGCAAGGACAGCTAGCTGCTACATGAACTCTGGATCTAGGTTGTGCCTTCATTTCAAATTGCTGTATTGAAGTGGTGTCCTCAGAAGACAGCAATTTCAAATAAGTATTTTTGGTTTTGACTTCAGAATGTTTAGGAGAGCACTGGAGTATTGTGTATGGAGTAAACAAAATATATAAAAGTCTTTTGCATTATTTGCCTGTTCCTGGGTCAAGATCTTCATGTATGCACTCAAATCTGGGAAAAACAAATCCAAATGTGTCTTTGTTTTTTTTTCCCCTTGACTTCTAGATAATCGGGACCCTTGCATATTTTCTCCCTTTGTAATACCCCAAGATGCAACTCCCTTTGGGAGTCCCCTAATCTGTATATCAGTGGCAATCCTATAATCCCATATAATTGTATTAGTCTCAATAGCAGATTAGCTCCAAGTGCCCCTACAGACAAGGAGATGTCAGCTCTGCTATTGTTTCCCACTTAATGTGATTCCAGACAGCAAAGAAGAAAAGCAGCTGAGAGCCCTCTGTCTCACATTACAGCCCACAGTTTCTAAACCAATTATGAAAAAGGGATTTACAGTCAACTGGATTAAGGGCTCTGTTTATATTATCCCATATTTCTTTTTATAATACCTTCCATTTTCTATCTAGCCTTGTAATCAACTACCCTTTTCTCTGCCTTTTGAAACACCCATCCATGTCCTTACCTATTCATTTACCAATCCATCTCACATGTAAGATTTCAGCCATCTGTCTGGTTAACTTCACCAGCCTGCTTTAGTGCACATTTGCTTAGAGAACACATGGCGTATGAAGCATACCAAGTAATGCTGAGATTGAAACCAATGCCTGATTTCTGATCAGTTTCAAGATGACCTCACTAATGTAAGTACATTTGTGAGACAGTTTTTGGGTAAATGTCTCCTGTCTGCTATCACCATCCTTATCAGAGCCAAACAATGCTGGCATGTAAATAGCATCATGGTCAACCATTATTCAGCACGAAAATGGTACCTATAAAATCCTGCAAGATTAATAGAGGAAGAGGTAAAACAAAACTCCAGCAGGTTAATGTTAATAAGGTGATATGGTCAGCTAAGTAGCAGATCAAGGACAGAAACTGACACTTTGCTCTCACAGAGGTGTCTCTTCTGCTGAGGCAAGAGGTAAAGATTGCTGGAGGATGCAGACTAAAACACCACTTCACCTGAGAACAGACAGCAGCAATCAAGGCCCTGGGATCTGGTCACCACTATGGTTTCTGCTGTTAGAAATGCATACAAAAACTCATGCATCATCTACCAACACTAATTGTTTTCTTTTACTTGATCAAAATAAATCAATAAAATAAAGTTAGCACAATCCATATTGCCCAAAATATTGGGAGGGATGATACCTGACATTCCCTTGAATTCCTAATTCAGCATAAATTCACACTAATGGGCATTAACATGTTCGGGTGACTGTGATTTTATGTGCTTTCCTAGATGGAAGTTGCCCAGTGAATTTGTTTCTTAATGCTTTGTTCTTATGACAAAATTAGTTTGGGGCTGTCTTTTCTCTGAATGGAGATTCTTTTCCTATTGAATACCATTTCTCAAAAATATTTTTCCCAATCAGCTTAATATTTAAACAGGTTTAAATTTTAAATCTCACTGTATAAGTCTACTTAGATTTTCAAATTACAGTAATACTTCACCAGGTTTCATTTTTTAAGGCAATGTAATATGTATAATTCATTCCATGAATCTTAGATAAGGTTGATATTATGATACAGTGCAATTTGCTGCCTTGCAGTGAAGCTTTACAGCTAAGGTGAGCTCTTCTACTTCAGGCTGTAGCTTTATTAGAAACAGTTTTAAAAGACATAAAGATGAAAAATGAGAAATGAAGTGTTCCAGTCGCTGGAGAGCTCCACAACCAAAGGCTCTTTCACCACTTGTGCATGTTCATGGAGTGCTCATGGCAAAGTTCTGCTCCACCTCACAGTGTCCTTGGGGCAAAGAGAATCATTCATTGAATGAGTTCCCTTCATTAGACCTTTGAACCAGATATGTTCAGAGGAAAGCTCAGGGAAAAAGAAACAACTGAGACTGTAAAAGGATTGATGATGTCCAAAAGAATAAAGCAAATAGGTGAAAGTTTTTGGAAGCCATGATAAAAATTCAGAACTTCAACAGCTGGGTCCCAAATGTAATGCATTTAAAGATGGCTCTCTTATTTTTCTTTTTTTTCAGTTTAGTATTTCTTGCTCCTAAAGCCACTCACCAAAACCAGAAAGAAAAAGACAGAAGTGCTTGAGTTCCAAGTAAGCCAATGAATGCATGCAGACACCCCAGCTACTGTAACAACTCCTGCTCCAGGTCTGCTCTATTTGCTGCTGAAACACTGACCCCAGTGAGTAGCACTACAGCTTTTGCTGAAGTTTCCCAGTACTCCAGGACAACTGCTTGCAACTCCCTTTGATAACCAGTCAGCAAGAAGAATTACTGAAGCCAGGCACCTAAAAATGGAGATACCCCAAATAACAAATTAATTCTGACCCTGGACCAGCTGGGTGCTGCTTGTATGACAGCAGTTGATTCAGAAGCCAGATGGCAAATGATCCATATACTGTTACATGATGATGGAAAATCATTCAGAATCCAGATGGAGTTGGATTGCCAGTTTGACAGTCTTAATGCAGGCTACTTAGCACCTATTTTCCAACAGTGGCATAGTTCTCTCCAGTGCTCAGAAAGGCTTTTGAAGCAGTATCAGTGTATACTCTGGGCTGGCCTAAGGATGTAAGAAGGCATTAGCATTAAGGTGAACAGTTGCCAACACTTCAGCATTAGTTAGGTTGTCAGGCCTTGGTTCTGGTCTGCCCTAGCAGAGCTGTTGTAATCAGCACTGTTGCAAGCTACATTTTTGCTCATAAACATTCACAGGATTTATTAGAGTAGGCACAAGTTGTAAGCAGAGCTTCTAAAGCTTTCAGGCAGCAGCAATCTGGAAAAATTGATGTTTACACAGAAATCCTGTGCCGTTCATAATTTGAAGATGCTGCTGCCATGGTATATTTCTGTCAGCTTGCCCAGAATGAAATCTCTTAGTGATAACCGAGGGATAGGAACATCCAACTCATCATGGGGAGGTGGAATCAACTGAATACAGAAATACTTGGTTGACAAAGAAAGGAAGGGCATTGGAGGCATTATTAAAGAGGTCTTCTGTATTCACCTTCAAAGATATGTCCTCTCTCTATATACTGTTCTTCCTTTTTTTAAGGAAGACCACTTGAAAATTTCCAAAATTTTGTAACTGTTTGGAAGATTCTGGTCTTACCTTGTTTTCTTTGGTTTTGTATAGGAAAAAAAGTGGCATGGTGACATTAAAACAGGCACGACCAACGTCTTAAAACCAGTGAAGTTTACAAGGGACACATGCATGATTGTTAAAATCTGCTTTGCTCTTTTGTACAATGAAAGCCTGAAAGACTATAGATTTTTAAGAATAAGCTAATTTCAACCTGCTTTTTACATTAGGAATATCAGGACTGACTCTTGTCTCCTGTAGTTTTGTAGAAAGTTTTGCAAGATGTTTAATATTGCATCTGTACTGAATCTTTAGCACTAAAACTCAGCATTTTTATGAGAAAAAAAAATTGGAAATAGTTTTAAACAAGCTGAGGAGAAACCTCATCCCTTCTGACTGTTCCACTTCCAGTCTTGTGGGTTTCATACAGCAATGATTTTGGTAACCAGCAATTGTATCATTTTCCTGGGATGAAAATAGCTGAAATTTTAACATATGAAAAAGTTGTGTAGAAGGTAGGGATAATCCTTAAAGAAAGCAAACATACAACAGGAAAAGCTCCTTGATAAAGCAATTGTTTATTAGATTCCCTCTTTTGATAATTGGCAGAGAGCCCCCCTCTGCACAGTATTCTGAGACTCACCTCTTGCCCATCTTCTCTCAACCAAAAAAAGGAGGATTGATACTGCTCACATTGCAAACATCATAAGACAACAATTTAAAGATATTTTCACAGAATTAAAAGTGTAGGAGGCCTTCATCTACTATTTTTTTTTCCTCAGCATCTCTGGTTACAGTTCCTTTCTGAAGAAGTCTACTAATTATTAGATCCTGTTGGCAAAGCAGTGAGCTAAATGTATCCAAAAGGCTTTTGGGCAAGGTAGAGTTCTTTGCTGAGAAATAGTTTCCTATAGTGGTAATATCTACATAATGAATTAAGCAAGTGAACCTGGAATGCAAACCCAACACTTATTTTCTAGTTTCCACAGTGTGAAAAAGTCAGTCATGAGAAATACACTCTGCTCATCTTCTGAGTTGAGTAATGTTGCCAATACACTGATGTCTACTTCATAATGTTCCCTCTTGCATTTACTGTGGGTGTTCTCCTGACTGCAAAGTTTTTCCTGGCTGCATTTAAACTTTCTGAACATACATAAATTTTATATTTTAGGTCTAATAGTTACTATAAAATCTGTAGGTAATAAAAAACAGGCAACCATAAAAGCAGTTTTTTTACCTTGATTGTGATGAAGATACAGCTTGCCTTTATGATTGATCTTTTATAGGTTGTAAAGCACACAGATTATATGGCATATGAACACACAGCAAATACCACACAGCAGCAATCTAATACATATCACCAGAAACAATTTAGCAGTAAATTGTTTCCTCTTAACTAATAAATGACACAAACACCCACCTTATATGTAAGTCTGGCTAGATATTTCAGGGCATGCTGTCAAGTAAGCTGGGGACACGGATTGGATTTGGGAAATAAAGGAAAGTGAAAGCCAGACAGGGTCAGGCAATTCAAATCTGAAGACGCACAGGAGATTTTAATGTGTAGGTTTTGGTTATATTTTCCATTTAAATTATCCTAAAAATAGTACATTTCAGTTTGCAACACCCTATGCTCGTGCAAAACAATGAGAAATTATCATAGACTCTAAAAAAATGAAAGTCTGTTGCCTGAATTTAAAAAAGACAGTAGTGCAGAAGGAGATCATTGGCAACAAGCAGCTTGCTGGATGCTTACAGTGCCCAGTCTTTTAGCCAGCTGTTTTAAGATGCTTGTGATAGAATAGATTTCAAAAAATAAACGTATACAAATTATGTTCCAATTACATTAATGTAAGTAAAAGCACTCAAAAATTAAGTAACATGAATAGAAAGAATAGAAATAGAAATGCTTCCAGTTGCACCCTTACCATGAATTTCATTCCTTTAACGCTCTTCTTGTTCAGAAAATTCAAATTACTGGTCTGTAATTTGTTAATCAAAACATACGCTCTGTAAAGTTTTCTAGTAAGTAGGAGTATATGTTGATTGATTTGGCTAGACAGGTTTGTCTAGTAAGCACAGATAGTTTTAATTACAGTGCTTTTGCACAAATCTATAGGTGTTTAGAAATGCGTTTGTTTTAAGGTTTACTAACAAATTCAGTCCATGGAGATACCTGGGCATGAGTGTGACCTGGCAAAATCTGCAGATGATTTCAAGTTTGCTATTGTTCTGTCTGTATCTGAGAGCTTAGTGAGAGAACAAGGGACACAGGGCCTGATCCTCCAAAGACTCATGCACTGTGAGAAGCAATGGCATATTCTCTATGATTAAGCACCTGTTAAACTACATTTTTCTCAGGTCTGTGAGTTCAAATTACTCTTTCAAGAACACTTCTGCTGTTGCATTTAAAATAACATACCAAGTCACCCATTTCTCTAGTACTTGGGAACTAACACAAGGCCAAAGTCTGAGGAGGAAGCAAGACAAGAGCAGACTGACCTGGCTTGCAGGTTTCTGGACACCTTCAACTTTATCCTTTGCCATTCCTCTGGCAATTCCTCAAAAAGAGGCATCCCAACCATCAATCGTGCAAGGAAGCAGACGCATCAGTCCCATTTCACCTGGCTGCTTGCAGCATGAGGGCGCAGAGGACAAGTTCCAGGCTGCTGCAGGACTTTAACATGGCGTCATCTCTTCGTGTCAAGTGCTGTCGCATGAAAGTCTCTCGCTCACACTCCAGCACAGCTCAGTCATCATGGCTTCTATGATTTCCCCTACTGTGTGTCATTGTTGGCATGTAGAGAGCAGGGATGGGAGTGGACTCAAATCAGTCAGTGCATTCACTGCCTTTCGACACCACAGCAGTGTCACTGTGGCCTATGCAGAGCCCACACGATCAGATCAGCCCTCACAGACACACCTTGCACACAGAAGGTTCTGGGTGCCCTGGTCTCTGCCCATCTGTACACCCTACATCTGTGCCTTAGGGCTTTCCAAACCAAGGCTCTGCTCCCCTCATGTCGGGATTGGCCACTGTGACTCGCCTTGGAGTGCGCTCCTGCTGCCATCCTGCAATCTCTCTGGGCAGCAGAGACTTGAGGAAAAACTGTGAGTCCCACCTTTTGCTGTGCCAGCTGCACTGCCCTGCTACCTGATCCCGGCAGCCTTTCTCCCAAGCTGCCGTGCCCACCACCACCGGCACACAGCTCACCTGGCGGCCGGGCAGCCAGCTCCCTCAGGGGCGGCGGGCAGACCCAGCTACCTGAGGACCGGCGGGCAGAGCCAGCTTCCCGCCGATCCCCAGAGGGGCTGTGGGGAAGGGCCTGGCACCGCAGAGACAGGAGATGGGCTCAACCTGAGGAGAGGAATGCCTGCGTTTTGCTGAGGCGATGGCAGGCAGCGCTCTGCTGAGGAGAGGGGTGCCAGTTGTCAGCTGCTGACAGCTGTCAGTGCCTGCTGAGGCGATGAGCGCCGCCTCAGTGAGAGAATGGCCGACAGCACCCTGCTGAGGATTTGCCTCAGGTGCCCGCAAAGGTGACAGGTGCTGCCTTCCTGAAGAAATGGGTGACAGTGACCCTCTGAGGAGATGGATGGCAATATCCTTTGGCTGCCAGCGCTTGCCAAGGAGACGGGCAGTGCCTTGCTGAGGAAATGGGTGTTGATGCCCCACTGAGGAGGCTGCTGTTGCTGGCGGCTGAGGACGCCGCGGGAAGAGGCCAGGTAATGCTGGGTGCGAGTGGCAGCCTCAGGGCTGCTCCGAACACCAGGCTCCTTTGGAGGGGTTCCTCAGGAGGAAAGCTGATCCATACAAGCCCTCTATGTTCACAACGTTGAAAAAAAAGGGGAGAAGCTTGTGTTTGTTACTTTGCTGTCGATTTATATGGTCCATTTTAATGCCGTTATAAATCCTTCATAAAGCTGTGAGCGACTGCATGGACACAAGTCCTGGAGCCATTGCAGGGTACGTAAGCAGACGGCATAGGAAAGGCCATGGTGACAAGCCATGCTGAATAGAAACCCTTCTCAGCCAGAGCTGCTTTCTTCAGAATGTGATTTACAGGAAGTGGTTGAACTATTTGAAATAATTAACCTATTTAATGAATTGAGTTTCATACTCACTTTTCAAATTGTCATTGAATATGCTCCGAGTTTTGTAAACATACTCGCAATTATTTCAGAAGTGGCTGATAAGGGTTGTCATCCAATACATTTCTCATTAATTGTTTGCTGCTCTATTTTGAGAGCAGGCTGTTTTACTCTATCTGTGTGCTTGATGGCCCAAGTTTTATGGCATTCCCCCTGAGTTCTCAGGCCTTTTTCAGCTTGTTGCTTGAACAGTTCCTCCACAAATAGTGATGTGAATATGATATATCCATATACACATAGAGTTACAAGCCATGCTTGAGCATTTTGAGCATTTATTTAAAGCTGTAAAGCAGCTAGTGTGGATGTTTGCAGAATAATAGGAGAGGATTTGGATGCAAGTGGGACTGCCACTGAAAATAAGCCATTTTGTTCAAACAAATATGCTTCCCCTTTCTCTTCCAGCTTTCATTCAAGAAATACAAAGGTATTACATACTTGGCCCTGCTCTATAATGAAATAATTCTTACAGTGTTAAATAGATGCAACTTTACCATTCAACTGTGTGATCAAAATGTTTTTCATTTATGTAAACATAAGGGCTGGGTGAAGAGTCTGTGGAGCTCCTTGTGTCAGTACCAGGAGATTCTGGGAATGGCTCACTGGGAGTGGGGAAAGAATATGCCAAGACCCCATTGCTTCTCCTTGATGGGTGAGTAGCATCAATCTGTATGTGACAAGCTGTGTGTAAGATTATGGGGGCTGCTTTTTTCATTACACTCTGAAAAACTCAGAGAATCTAGAGTCCTTCATCATCACTTTGTGTGTTTATATACATAAATAAGAAACAGACGATTCCTTTCTGTTAACTGTAGCTCCCAGACTGCAGATACAGTTTTCATGCTCACTTCCTTTCCCAAACACTTTTTCTTTCAAAAATTAAAAGCATATGAATTCAAAAGTATCTCAGAGAAACAGCCAAAAATCAGGTCATAGGCACACTCAGATGGTGGAGTCTCTTTTACCACTGTTGTTTGAGTTGAGGAGATAAAAATCTCTCTGAGTGGCTTTGCATTCTCTGACTTCAAACAACGCTGTTAAAATGTAGCACAATTCTTAAGATTCCTGAGCAAAGTAAGGTTGTGTGTCCTTCCTCTGCATTAACTATTCTCTTCGAAGTCCTGGAGTCTTTGGGGTGTGGTATCTTATTTTACTGGTTGCTTTATAACGGTGATAAAGAGTTTATGTTGTTGGAGTTAAATATCACTTAAGAACTTCAAAGCTGCTCCTTTGAGAGGAGGGTCTTTGACTTTACATCTGGGTGGAGGACACACATGGAAAGGGTTACCATGAGAAACAGTCTTTCCCAGCTGCTGCCTTTCTTAAATTACTGTAGCAGCAGCAGCCACAGTTACTCACTTATGCCAAACATTGTTTTTTGGCATATTTCAGCCTGATCAGATCCTTGCAAGAATTCCCACAAGGGTGGAAGGGATATCCAGCTTGTTGAAGCCTCTTTTAAATAATTTAAGATGACTCTGGCAGTTTCTGTAGCTTAAGTCAAGACTGGAAAATGGAATCTTCCAAAGTCAACAGCCATATTAAGTATGGAAAGGAACTTGCTGAGCTTGTGTAAATAGTTGTTCCCACATTTTGAATAATTTTCTTCTTTTTCTGAAATGAGAGATACCTGCCTTTTGCATCAGATGTCTTAAATAATAGGTAGTCATTGCTTTTTGCCTTCTACTTTTGGTCGGTGTTATTATTATTGTTTTGTCAATAAATAATTTTAGATTTTTCTTAACTTCAGCATTGCTATTTATCACAAATTCACTAGTCAGGTAGGGCAAATAGAAAAGCCCAAGCCTAGCTCCTCATTCTAACTGCTTAGCAATGAAAATGTGTTTTAATTATATTCAGTTCCTGCACAAAAGGCTTAGTCACTCAAAGTTAATAAGGTGTAATGGCTTCCCACCCCACAGAGTGCTCAACCTGCCATGCAGCTCCTGCTCTGAGAGCCATGTGATGGACAGAGTTGAGAAAGGCAGCGGCAAGAGTGGCTCTGAAGATAATTGTTAGCAGATCTGAGCGCCTTAGATTTCACTTGCTCATTTGAAAACAACCAGGGCCCCTTTAACAGTATTCAGGAAAATTTCTCCGAAGAGAAGACTCCTGCTCCAAACAATTATTAGCACCATGCCTTCATTATGTCAGCTGTAATGAGAGCTACAGCTCCTTTTGATGTGCTGGTGTATGGCCAGGCCTGTCGGATGCACCAGCAGGTAGCTGGATGCCTAGGTGGGCAGCAGTCTGCTCCATGGTTCCTGTGGACTTGCTAGTCTAGTTTGGATCAAAACCTGAACAGAACAAGGCATGTTCCCTCCAGTCCTTTAGACTCTTCCTGTGGAGGTACTGTAGTTCTGTCTGCTCACTGCAAGCCCAGCACAGCCCAGAAGAGGCCAGGAAGAGACACAGCCAGCCAGTTGCCCATGGCAACTGTGGTCCCATGGTTTTGCTGGTTTGCAGTCCCCTGCAAAGTGATGGCTCTAACTGCTGATGGCTCCTGCTTTTTCTGAGAGAAAAGTGTGTGTGTGAGAGTGTGAGGATAGCTCTTTACTGTGGGATGGAGAGAAATGGAATAGCAGAACTGGCTGTGAGGGCACCCGTGTTTGTTCCCCAAGCTATTATGCAGCAATATAGCAAATCCAGATTCTCAGGACTTTTCTGTCTGGCTTTACTATCCCACTGTAGCACTTCCCAAGAGCACCCCAACTCTTTCTATCTATCCTTGGGTTAGGAGGGTTCAATTTTACATTTGCTACAAGGAAACCTTGAGTTTAATCTCAGCTCAGGTATTTGATGAGCTGCATTTCCTTCTAGTCCAGGAAACTGATCTGGAATCTAGTTAAATTTAAATATCTGACCAGTCTCTCACTTTCATTCTTAATCCTGAAAGGAAACAGGAGGAAATTGCTCTTACAGTGTACAAGTCAGGAATTGCTGCAGGAAGTTCTTTTGGCTAGAATTCAGAAGGCCAGACTAGATAATCAGGGTAAGCCTGTTAGAAATCTATGAAACATCATGATGGAGGTGCTGGAAATGGGTTAAAGTTAAATCCCCTATAAGCCTATTCCTCTTTTAATTTTATTTTTTATTTTTTGCTAAGTAAACCCTTTCTTGATTATAGTTAATGCCTTCTTAAGAGATCAAAAGAATTATTTTAAAGGACACTGCTTACTCACAAAATTCATTATGGTAATGCTCCATCATACTTTGCCAAGCTGCTGTCTCTTTGATCTGCTGCTGTGGCCTTTTGTCTGTTTCTGCAGTTAATCTACATTTTGTTGGTGTCAGGTTTTTTCATCTTTTACATCTCTGTTTTATTCAATATGATAGCAACCCTATGGAATTCCATGATCTATTTTTGAAATTGATTTCAGTTAAAGATTTTAAAAATTCCTCCATTATGAAAAAATTAGGAGCTCTTGATTAATTATTGATAAGAACGTTTGCTATTTTTTAATTCAATAGTGTAACCTAGTAAACATAGGTTCCTGTAATACGGGATGCTGATCTCATAGCTGGGATTAATTTGTATATTTTAATGGATTTGGCTTATTTTGATAGGGAATCTAATGATAATTTGTTCTTGTCAAACAGTTTGGGTCGTGTTATACGACACATTCCATGTGAGTCAAATTTGACAAAAGCCTTTTTCTTCAATATATTCACATTACTGCTTTTCATTGTCACATCACTTTTGTTCTAATTTATTTTTAGTGGATGTTAGTACTTATGAATGGCAGTAAGATTGACAGCCCTAGACACTACTGCTTGCTATGAGAAGAGGACCTTGATAGCATAGACATTATTCAACAGACAGCTTGAAATATGATGCAATGACAAAAATCAATAAGATACTGTAATTCCTGGCTATGAAGTATACCCAAAGGACAGCTTGGGTCA
Source organism: Entomyzon cyanotis (assembly GCA_024500445.1). Classification (NCBI taxonomy): domain Eukaryota; kingdom Metazoa; phylum Chordata; class Aves; order Passeriformes; family Meliphagidae; genus Entomyzon; species Entomyzon cyanotis. The sequence continues at coordinate 14,294,020 of JAKEPQ010001027.1, read as the reverse complement.
CAGAGGTGTGAGGAGAGTCCAGTAACTTTAAAAAAAGTAATTACTCTGAATAAATTGATGAGGTAAATTTTTAGTGAAGTGCATGTGACAGTCTATGTAGATAGAAATCTCCCAGAGTCTGATTAGAGGTGGAGTAACAGGCGTGTGCAAACAGCTTTTTCCTCAGTAAGTAGATACTGCATACAGGATGCGAAGGGGGATCTTGGAGAAATAAGTTAATGAAGCAGTAATAACAGGGGAATTGACTCCAAGTATACATGGACAGGTTTGGATATGAGAAAAGGACAAGGGTTTAGAGCAGCAGCTTCACAGGTTATGAAGCAGTTGTTCCAAGAGGATGGGTGACTAATTAGCAATGAAAGATTCCTAGTGGGAGTTTGTTTGAGAAGAACCATATAAGTTATTTAAAAATCCTACAATAGCTTGGAGTTCCGTGACCATAGGGATACCAACAACTTATTAGTTGGTGTTGCATCTTCAGAAGAGAATTTCAAAAGTAGACAATACCAATCAAGAAAAGACCTTTCACATAACAAAAGATCTGGCTGAAGAGTCAAAATTACATGGAGGAGCAAAATGTGTGAAAGCAGATGAAAGTGTTTTAGCAAACACAGAACAGAAAGAGTACTTGTGATTTTGCCTTTCCCTGTGACTGCAATTTCTGCCCAGGATGTGTGACCACAAATGAATAGAGGTAATGCTGAAGCATACCATTAATTTATAGAGTGGTGTCACAAAAATATACTTGTTTTTCTGTCCTCTTTCTCATTTGTCATTAATGTTCCTTTCCTTTTTTTTCTTACTTTTTTTTTAAGTAACGACCAGATGTTTTCCCCTGAGGATGTCTCAAACATACTTAGGGGCTTAGGGTGGGGGGGATTTTGCATGGGGTGGGGGGAGGAGGGGGTTTGGTTTTTTTTCTAAACTAGTAACAACCAATGTAGAACCTGTCTGTCTTGTTAAACCTGCCAATATCCTCATGTAAGAGAACGAAAATGTGTGTGAGGTTCAAATCCTTTCTTCCCATTTCAAGCTAACTCATTTGAACACAGTGTTAGTATTGGCTGACTGGAGTGCAGGGATAGAGTAGTTTGACTTTCTCATTTAAGGGCAGTCACTCCAACCTAAACACATTCATAAGTCTTACCAGTTCTTTGATTGTCGGAAGAAATCTGGATATTCTGGAAAGTTACAAGTAAAGGAACATGGGAAATAAGGAGTCTTTCTAGCAATTCAGCATCCCACCAGGAAAAGCTAATATTTTGGAATTACTTCAGTGTTCTGGTAGACAAGGTTTAATTATGGACCTTTTGCTAGTTTTGGAGGCTTATATATCTTTAGAAGTCTATGGACAATTTCAGCTACAAAGGACTCGAAGTAGTGCTAGTTTGAAACTTCATAATAAAACACAGGAATTTCATGAAGCTTCTCCCTTATTTTTCCTTTTTTTTTTCCTTCCCCTTATGAAGTTTCAGCTGAGTTTAATGCCTGAGGGGTTCATATCATGATTACACAATAGACTTTTGCCACAGTTATGTTGTTTGGAGACATCATCCTTGGCAACATTAGGTAGTAACACTTTTCAGCCAAAACTTTGCTGGCCATTGGAGCTTATATCACAATTGTGATCTCTAGAAAGCTAATTTCTTATTATAATACACAATGTGTAGTATACAATGGTATTCCAATGTGTAGTAAAGACATAATCTTATATGAAGCAATAGACCAGGCTCTTCCAAGCCTGATAAGATAATGTATTTTTAAAAAATCTGTAATGTTGAGAGGAGGAGCAACTAGATTGTATTTAAATGTGCTCTGCTCTTTTGCATGCAAATAGTATCAAGTATTACTACTCTGGGAACAGAACTTTACATACCTACATCACTGTCTCAATCCTATGAGTAAATTTAAAGACGTGGTATTCACATTGTCCAGATTTCTGGAGCACATACTTTTGCAGTGCTACATACATGATATTGTTTCATAAAACACATTGTAAATTTTTTTCTTGTTCTCAGCAGGTCTGCTTATACCTACAGGCTGTAAACAAGGATTCTGGGGAAGAAAAGCAATGCACAAGTCTTTTAGCAGCATTAAAACAGATTTGAAAGAGTTTTGGGGGCAGGAAATTCACAGCGAAAATGTTGTGATGACAGTGCTACTGAAATGGGCATCTTCTGCCTAAGACAAGGGGTAAATATGTATTTTAGGCCTCCACTCTGAAAGGCGTAAGTGTGACACGTGCCCAGTCTTGCCCTTTGATTTGTTTTAGATCTTTAGAAGTGCTTAGTGATAGGACTCAGTGATTTAGTGAGCTTTGAGACTGTCTGAAACAGGGCTTTCACATCTGTGGTACATCCTTTCCTATCTGCACTCATGTTGACACACAAGTTGGCTGGCTACTTGTCACTGTCTCTTCATGGGATATATTTTCCTGTGTGATCTACTGGTGGAGCTGCTCTTATGACTGCTGCCTATCACATTTCACTCAAAATGAAGGGGGTTAGTGAAAGCCTGACAGTTAAGCTGGGTTTGCTCACCTGCCTAGTTTTGACTGAGGCCATTCAGGGCAGGTTTATGCAACAGCTCAGTTGATCTGCCTGAGCTGGGGAAGGCAGTATTGCTGCACAGAGGGCATGGTGGGGAAGTACAAGTGGGAAAGGTAAATCATGGCTTCCTTGGCTGCCATCCCAGGAGGATCTTTTAGTTTTGGGGCTTATCCTTTGCACACTTGCACAGGTCAAAAAAAAAAAAAAAAAAAAAAAAAAAAGACTTGGTGTAGGACAGGAAGGGATAAAATGAGGTTGTGTATTCTCCCACAGACTGCATATCTGTGGGTAGAGTCTCAGGTCTCATACACTCTGTTTCCTGTCCGAAGCAGAAGCTGTAATTCTGAGTCTTTCCAAGCAATGCGGTGTGTTCCTGCTGCACTTGGCTCCTTGGCAGCCCTCTGGCACCAGTGTGCAACAGGCAGTTCTAGCACTACAGCTCTTTATTATTTTGCTGAAGGAGCAGGGGCTGGAAAATCAGTAGCTTTAGTATGCATGTCACTGTCTCTAGAATTGGGTACTGACCCTCTTTATTGTTACCAGTAAAATTGAACTGATGCGAGTCTTCCATGGCAGGTTTCCAGCTCTCTGCTCTTCTTGAGGTGGGAGGGAGGGATTACCCTGTCCTGAGAGAGAAAAAGGACTGGATACTTTCCAGAAGGGGAGGAAAATCCTCCTGTGACAACTGTGGAACTGTAGATGAACCTACCTGCTTCTGAAAGAAGAAACTTACTGTAAATACAGTCAGGCAGAGCTAGGAGAAATAAATCATAGATTATAATGGGGGCATCCCCTTTCCTCTCCTCAACAAAGATAGCATCTATGTTTAACCATAAAAGGCACTTAGACTTCTCTCCTGCATACTAAATAGGAACTGTCTTACTCATGTGTTTATTACAGTCAGAGGACTGAAATATCCGTGCTCTTGGAATTCTAATTTCCTACCAAGCAGTGTGGCAGCAAACATTCCAAGAAGGATGCATCCAGGTGGAAAAGGGAGACTGAGGAGCTTATGTTGCCCCAGGTCACAATATCACTTGGGAAAAATATTGTGTCATCAGAGTTTATCTGCAGTTGTGAATAACAGAGTTGACAGCATCTCCATGTTTTCCCATGGGATGGTTAGTTTTTAAGGTAGTGGCAGGTTTAGAAAGCCAGACACCAAGTCAGGGAGATTTTTGTTTTTCTTGCAAGGTATTGCACATAGGTACTTGGAGGCAGCTGCTTTGCACTTACTTGGGGGAAGAATGTGTTCTCCCCAGTATGTCCAGAGGAAGGTTTTATGATGAAAACCTCATCAAAAATCTCATTCGTGACTTTACTCCAGACTTCAGGGTGACTTAAAGCAAGAACACATCTGGTTTGTTCTGTCTCCAGTTCTTTCCTGTAACCTCACAGAGGTCTAATGTGTGCCATTAAAGGCACTGAATATCTTGCATTAATTTCTATGTGCAAAGCATTTCAGGCCTCTTTATTCATCTGTTCCCTCATATGTTGGCTCACATGAGAGGGCTCACAGTGCAGGTCTGGGGCTGAGGAAGTGGGCTGTGCTCAGTTATGTTCCAAGAGAGATGCTGAGGTGCCAAAGCACAGGTAGGTAGCAGAGCTCTAGTGAGGCCATCTTGGTCTGTAATCTCATGTATTTTTTAGTGGGTCAGGAAATAGTCCAATCCAGAGAGGAATGTGGGACCCTAGACAGAGACAAGCTCTGGTATGGTGGTGTAGAGTGACTCAGACTCTTGCAGCAGGTGGAACTTGCCCTAGTGAAGCACATTGGCAGTGGGAAGCTCTGGTTTTGATTTCAATCCTGTTGCACCGGGGCTTTTGCTGACCTAGGTAGCCACAGCCCCTTGCTGGGACAGCATGAATTCCTGTAGGTCTGTCTAAGTCAAGGAGCAGCTAGAAGCTTGCATACCAGCCAACCTCTTTCCAGAAACAATGGCCAGGAAAGCCTTTGAGCTTTTGGGTAAAGGAAACAAGCCAAAATCAGGAGGAATAAAGGCAGTACTGGGCTTGTGTTCATACTCTGTTCTGTTTGATTCCAGCACAAGCATTGGGAATTGTGAATGGTAAACTGGACACAGAGCTGACGTCATACAGAAAAAATAAATATATATTTCTTGCCCCTCTTTTCCTTTCTGCCTGAGCAGTGAACACGTTTTGAAGTGTGAAGTGCTTGGTTTCAGCATCAGCACTTTTCACCAAAGCTGATTTCTGGTCACACTGGGCCTTGATCCCTCATTTAGTGCTTCCTAAAAACGAGAATGGAAGCTTCTTAAGGAGCCCTTTTTGAATAATGCTAAGTGGTGATTTAAAAAGAAGAGGCAAGATAGGGAGGGGGGGAAAAGGCATTTTCTTCAAGTATTAAGTGGTGCTTCTATATTTTAATGGCTTCTGAACTCAGGCAGACACTGTTGCTTGGTCCCAGCTGGACACTAATTCCTGCTGGGAATGCCTTGTGGCAGCTTTCAAAGTGCTCTGAAGCTGAATTTGTAATTGTGACTCAGACCAGATCAATTCCCTTTCCCTTCAGTAGTGAAATTTGGGTTCTGTCACAGACATGAAGATGCCCCAATGTACCAGTAGCATTAAAACACCAGAACCTGTCAGGCACCAGAAAACAGTATTGCGCAGAATGGTAGCTGAGGTCTGGGTAGGTATGTTAAACTAAAAGAAGTGCAAAGAATAGAGCTCGGAATAGCTGAAACTCTCCTTTCTTCATCTGATCGGTCTTATAGCAATGGCCACAAGGGCTTTCTTCTCCTTGTGGTTTTTAAGGGAAGGTCAAGAATGATTTCAAAATATTTCTCCTTTATTTTAAACTGTGGCCTGCTGCATTTTTTTCATATTCTTATTCCACTACTGCATAGCCATGCAGCCTGAGATTATTCAGGAATGACCATCTGTAGCCTTTCAGATAGTGGTGTCATTGGCACCCTGTGAGAGCAAGTCAGTCATGCAGCTTACCTATTAAAAAATAAAACAGGATGATTTGTCTCTTATAAATTCAGGGTCAGCTAAAAAATACAGAATGATAGGTCTAAACTGTAGGTCTACCCAGGACTCAGGAGTGTATTGTCCAGGTATTTAAAAGCTAAACTTCTGAGCAGAATGAAAGTGCTGCTCTATCTCTCTGCTCCATTACTGGACACCCTTTCCAAGTACTTTATCTCGCACTGGTACTTCCTCATCTTTTCAAAGACTTTTGAGCAATGGAGCAGTTAGTAATACTGCCACTTAAAGTATTCTGTTTGGAATCCAAACTGGATTGGAAAGGAGCAATTCAAAGCTAGCATTTCAGGCTATATGCAGACTCAAGCAGATCTTTTAAGCAGTGATGCTTAGGCTGCTTTCTCACAGTTCCCTTATCAATTGTAACACCTAGAAGTGTGCTTAAAAATGGAAAGTGTTTGGTGTGCAACTGAAACATCTGGTTGTAAGTGTCATGTCCCACTGCCCATCCCCCACACCTCCACACCCAAAAAGAACATGCCTGCTCCTTTCAGAAAGTGAAATTTTATGTTTTATGATAATTACGACCATTTTCTGGCCTGTTCAGTCTAAGAAGTGCTTTCATATTGATTTCAAAGGAGCCATGATTTAGGCTTCTTTTATACTAGAATGGATGGTGTGTGCTTCGACTGCAAACTGATGACATTTGTGACTTCAGAAGCTCATATTCAATATTAAGGATTTTATTACCTGGTCAGTGCTGCATTAAAATAACTGAGGAAGCTAAACTGTGCAGCAGAATTCTTCTCAGGCAGGTTCAGCTTATATTTCTCTCCCCAGTGCACAGAGCACGGTCCACTGAGCTTTTGAATATCAAAGCATGAGACGCTGGTGTCTGTCATTTAAAAGCAGCTGTTCCCAGAGGAGAGCTAGGGAGTGGTGGACAGTAATGTTGGGATCAGATGTGCTGTCATATTAATGGGTTGAATTTGCAGCATGGTGCTGTGTAACAGCCTGCAGAGATGCTCTAGCTCATAGTCCCTGGAGAGTATTTGGAGGAGAAAAGTTTGAGGGGGAAGCAGAGTGTAAACAAGCCCCACTGGACGTAAGCATAAAAGTCAAACAAAGTGGACCAGGCTCTGTACTTACAGACTATGCAAACTGTACACTGAATAATGCAAGACATGGCATTATCCTTAGCCTGTCACTGAGAAAGTCTGTTGCACTGCAGTCATCTCCGAGCAAAATCTATCTCATTAATTTCAATTGTAGCCTTTACAGAGCAAGCTCATCTGCTGATGGATTTTTAACTCTCAAAAGCCTGACAAAAGCTGAAAATACAAAAGACCATAGTGCCCACCCCACCCTCATGAGCCCCTCCTGCCCCTCTTCCCTAATGCTTACAATGACGGTAAAATTCCTTTCCATCGCAGGCAGCAATCCCTTTGAAAATGTATATCCTCCTCCAAATGGTTCTGTTTTTCCTAAATGTGCTAGAGACATTGTCTCATGATCTGCAGTAATTATCTTGACAGGTCAATTATTAAAAAAGAAATTAAAAAATTAAATTTAAAACATGATATAAGAGCTTGGCTGCTGGTTTTCCTTTTACTGCTATTTCTCTGCAGAATGCTTTTGGCACCAACTGACATGGGAACTGCATTGCACCAGAGAAGGAAGCTATTTTCCTCTATTTTGATGCCAGATTAAAGGTAACCTCTAGGCAGAGATTTCTCTCTAGATTTGTGGGCATTCAGAACAGGAACAGCACCCACTGGCACATGGCTGATTATAGTTCCTGGACTATTAATCTGAATACTCATATCATTTAGTCCTACTGGCCTGCCTGAAAGAGCTGCCTATTTAGGAGAAGAAACTTGGCATGGTAAGAGAATGGATGGATATAACCATTCTTGCTTTATTGAAAGGGCTTAAAGGAAGATGTGAATTTTTCCCCATCTGATACCTGAACATTTTAATAATATCCACATATTAAACCTTATTAGGGTTTTTTTTAAAGAATCTCTTTAAGCCTGTAGGTTGGTAATATGTGAGTAGCATGTACCTACAAGATGCATACTAACAAGTAAATTCTTTGAGGAAAGCAGTTCATCTATTAGTTCATTTTTCTTGCAAAATTGACATTAACATGCATTATTACGAGATAAATGCTTCAGCACATCATATAAACAGCTATTGAAAAAGGTACCAACTGGAGCCCTTAAGCTTGTACACCAGCAAAGGAATGCAACATAAGGAAGAAATTGGGTCCTCAAGGTGCCTTTCAAGGCTGATTGAGAAACTGACTTGACAAGGAATCTCCTCAAATCTTGTTTTCTGCTCTGCTCTGCTCCTCTCCTGGGTCCTGCGATAATTTGTAATTCAAGCTTGGAAGGAATCCTATGCTATTTCCTTCAGACTTATTCCTTCCACATGTGAAATCTAGTGATTTAAACACCTCATCTCCTTTCATAACTGAGGCAGGGAAAAATGGCCAATGATCACTGATTGAATCCATATTTCCACAAAGTTCAAGTTATTTTGTTTGATGCTGAAGAAATAAAATTAAATGAAGGTAGTTAATGGCATAAGTACACTTCTCTTAAAAAATACAGATGGTTGTGGCAAATGAATCTGTACTAATCTGGACTTGCAAATAAATCCCTAAAAACCTACTGGCCCCATTCCTGGGGTGTGATATCAAGCAATGAATTTGAAACCAGAGACGGGTTTAGTAGTAAGTGCTGGTTCAGCTTCATAGGATAGGAGGCAGCTCAGAATGAATGATGATGTATTTTGGCTTAATGCTTTAAGAGTATGGGATAAAGATTGAAAATAAGCTCCATTACCTAATTACTTGGAGCTCAGTGGGAATTGAGGATGCTTAGTATCTTGGAGCAATATTTTTCAAACTTTTAAGAGTTAGCTCTTCTACAAGAGAGCAAATCATGCAACTCCTGCACTGCCTCACGTGGTTAAGGACCTAACTGTAATTCAGATCTTCATAGTGCTATTCTCCTTGGCCATTCTTACACACCAAGGACTGTGAAGGAGCTGGTGGAATTGCTGGGTACTGCAGTTCAAATCTGAACTGGCTTGCTTTGAAATGAAAAGAGAAGATCATGCATCTCAGGGTTGATGTTTCAGGCTGTCTGAAAACTCCAGTAGAAAATTAAATAATTGCATTTGAGTTGTGTTTTCACAGATTTCTGATTGGCGTATTTCTCTTTTCGAAAACAATAAAAAGCTACAGAAAAAAAAAGAACACTTTAACTAAAAAAAACTAGAGAAAGGCCTGAGCGTTCTTTACGTCTTCCTTGAAAAATGGCAGCTGCATGGCAAACTGGTTGTAAATTGAGAAGTTTCTTGCTTTTGAACTGCTTTCACTTTATACACAGAAACTTGTATCCCATTTGAAGGATGATTTTTTTTGTTGTGAGTGGTGTCACTAAAGTACAGGAAACTGAAGAGAGCAACAGAAGTTTTCTCATGAAGTTAAAGTCTGTGTTTCCTAGCCTCCTACCCAGATTTTTTTTAAAGCAATATCATTGTTGACCAGGGACTTTTTAAAACCAGAGGGGACCCTGGCTCATTCTGTACAGATTGTTGAAACAATGAAAACACCATAATTGCAGCCACATTGTAAAAAGACAAATGGGTAACACTGGGGAGCTTAGTTTTAGCCCTCTTCCTCCACATGACACGTTTTCTGCAGCAATTCCCAACTGAGCCACCAGAGGAAGAACAAGATGCTTTTTCCTGCATCAGCAAAGCCATTTTACATGTGCAAATTCCCAGGTTTAAAACAATCCATTTCTCAACTGTTGGCATTTGAGGTGGAAGGCACATATTCCACCTGCCACCAGCTTTTCCCTTCCTTTCCCACACTTGCAACTGTACTTTTGCTTGCTTGTTCTAGCAGGGAATACAACAGCAGAAGAAGTAAGTACAGTTCTGCTTCATAAAGCACTTCTAAATTATTTCTGCCTAATCCCAAACCAACTGCCAAACCCATCTCTCCAGACACATTTAGTCAATGTGCAATGAGTGGTGTGGGATTAGCCTGTATTGTGTGGTAAAGCTCAATGCCTGCTCTGGGACAGGTGGAAGGACTGGGTGCTCCTGTACAGTAAGATAAGGAACCACACAGTGCTTGGGGAAGCTGCTCACTGCTCGTTTCTGTTGTAACACTCTCCCGCAGAACAAGAAAACAGAAATGGTGTGTTGGCACAACCCTGCTTTCATAAGTCCCAAGGTAGCCCATAGAGAGGGTTTCCATGACACTGAGGCCTTGGAATTACACTAAAGAGATGCTGATTTTTTTCCCGACACAAAACTGGGTATGTGTAGCCCGAGATTTGCAGAGATGTGAGTACTGGAGGTATTCAGTATTCATAAGTATTCCCAGGTCTTCCCTAAAATGCAAAGTGTCCTTTGCTGAACACTAAGAAGACCACATTGTGCTGTGTGTCCTTTTTCATTAGATGGCCACCTGGCTGTTAAGCAGAGTGCTACTGGGTCACCAGGGATACCAGGGTCCCTCTGCAGAGCCTAGCCTTAGGTTTAAGACTCTAGCCTAAGGTCCTCTGTTTAAGGATCACCTCTATAAAACACAGGGAATTTTTCCCTGTCTGCCAGGGCTGCAGGGAAGGTAAGTTTCTTGTGCCTGCAGGAGACCATTACTGGTAAGTCTGCTAGGAATTAAGTGGTGTCCCCTTATCTAAGTCTCTTACAAAGACAGAGGGGACAAGGGTTTCCACATACTCCATCCACATAGAGAAGATACCCAGAAAACATTGCAGGAGGCAAAACTTATTCCACTAAACTAAACTGAAGGAAAGAAATTTATGAGCAGGAATATGGGTGCAGCTGGTAAATTATTTGCCATTTTAAAAACACAGTCTCCCTGCCTGTCTTACCTCTATGAGAAATTACTGGGTTTTCAAATAGATGAAGATTTCTGCTGTAGAATCAGAGAGCTCAGCTCTACTTAGGCAAATCTTTCTAATGAGCTATTTAACTAGTACAAAGTTCAGTCTACCTGATGATTAAATGGAAAGCCTATTTAAGTTTTCATTAATTGAGACAGAAGAATAGAGGCAGGAAATGGTCATGACTTTGAAGGTATCAAATCCCAATTTATTTCAATGAAACTTCAACTGTACCACAGGTGTGCAGCTGTATGCGTCTCCTCTTTTGCCTGAAAAAAGAAAACACATTCTAATAATAAAGAAATAAAAACACCCCTTGTATTAATGCCTGACCACCCTGACCTTTATGCAATATGTTATTGACAATTCCTTTAACATTTATTTAAACTTAATTTCCCAGAGCAGAACATGACAGAAAGTAAAAAACATTCATTTTAATTGTAAAAGCTTTCACTTTAATGCATCTCTGAATTAATTGGGCACAGTCTTCATATCAAGTGAAATAAATGGGCTGATAATTGATTAGGACCTCAAGGAACAATGAGATCTGATTGGTTAGGAAAAGAGAAGTGACCTATAAAAGGTCAGGATTTTTTGAAATTGCTTTTCTAATAAAGCATGTTGATGAAGAAATTATCTGCAAAGCTTAGATGAATTATTCTGATGTGATATATAACTTCTGTCAAAGTGAAAATGGGATGTGATGTAACTTAATTCTTGGAAAACTTGAGATTTCTTTTGAAGGAGATGAGTCCTTCTTTCAGTCCCAATACTAGACTTTGAAATGCTGGTAACCCAGCATGGCTTTCTAAGCTTACCTTTCTATCTTTTTCAAGAGAGGTCTGCCAGGTCTGCACTTCTGCTGAGGAAAGGAAAGAATCCAAAATGGATTTTGGATGATTTTTTGCTTTGCCTATTATAAACAATGCTTCTCCCTTCTCAGATGTCTTTCTCCCCCCAGTTGAGTCTCTAGTTGAGAAGCTGGGATGAGCAGATGGGATGCTGATGCTTGTGGTGAGACTGATGGTCTCACCTTCATCCATGGCCAGAACAGTCACTTTTGAAGCAAGCGCCTTTCCTCTTAGCTGGACTGTTCAGCCTGTGCTCAATCCTTGTTCTTCTCTCAGCTTGCCTTTTAGACTGCTGTGCCTTTTCTCCACACTCTTGTGCTGACACAGCACTACAGCAATTTTACTGAATATGGGAGTATTACAAGTGTGTCACCAGAGAAAGGTGTGTTTCCTTTTCTTGTGCTTCTGCCTCAAGTTTGTATCCCAAGCCATCTGATTATTGGTTCATCTTGACCTTTCTGCAAGATTCTGCCTCCCCATGAACAAAAAAAAGTACTCATCAGGCTTCGTGCTGTGCTAGTTAAATCAATTAGAGCACACCACTCTGAGGCATCTCTTCCCTGGGCTGAATCCCAACTAATCAGTACAGCAATAATAAAATGCTGATCCCTATGTGATGGACAGCCTCCCTCTCATCCATGAAGGGGCTCCTGGAAACACTGTGTTTCTGGGAAGCTTTCCAGTGCTGATAGCCACATACCCACAGCAAATGCTTATTTGGCTCCTGTTTGTGTTGTAATGAGGCACATCACACTCTTGCTATAAGGTTTATCAGCACTCAGGTTTATCAAAAGGAGGCAACAAACCTTACACTGGATGTACACACAGTCAGCCTGGTCTGGCTCCTGAAAATATCTAGTTTTTGCAGGAGACTTAATTATGTTGTTGTTATTGTCATTCTCACCCCAGCACAAGGTGATCTCATTGCCCACTCTGCGCTGGGTCTCTCCTTACCTTTTCTCAGGCATTCCTGCCTGCATCTCTGGTTTGCCTGTTTGTGAAGGAGCTGAAGAACTGCTGTAAATTATGGCTCAAACTGCCAAGGAAAACCCAAGTGACTGCCAGGAGTTAGTTCCCAAGCACGTCATGAGTACTTGCCGTCAGAGCAGGAATCCTTGGGAGAATGACAGAGTGGACATCTGGAAACCTCTTTACAGCTGTCCCTGAGTGAGACATCTCCTCAGACCCCGTTGTCTGTTGTCTGTGAGATGACAGAGGTATGTAATTGTCAGAAAAGGTAAAAAAAAAAAAAAAAAAAAAAAATTATCTGTCCTGCGGAAAACTTCAGCATTTCAGGAGATTTCCTATTTTTTTAGAACAAAATGCTGACACGTTAACAATTGTTTTTTAGGAGGATAGAGATCCTGCAGGAAAAAAAATTAAATTTTTGAATATTGCATTTTAATTTTCAAAATGAAAAATATGGGCTTTTACTTTTGTGTGTTTCATACTCAGTGTTTTCGGGTAGAAATGTCTTTCATTTTGTAGCAGCTGCTTTTCTTTTCTCCCCAGCCTTTCTTTCCCTTTTTCCCTTTTCCAACTTCCCTCTCCTCTCCTCTCCTCTCCTCTCCTCTCCTCTCCTCTCCTCTCCTCTCCTCTCCTCTCCTCTCCTCTCCCTCTCCTCTCCTCTCCTCTCCTCTCCTCTCCTCTCCTCTCCTCTCCTCTCCTCTCCTCTCCTCTCCTCTCCTCTCCTCTCCTCTCCTCTCCTCTCCTCTCCTCTCCTCTCCTCTCCTCTCCTCTCCTCTCCCTCTCCTCTCCTCTCCTCTCCTCTCCTCTCCTCTCCTCTCCTCTCCTCTCCTCTCCTCTCCTCTCCTCTCCTCTCCTCTCCTCTCCTCTCCTCTCCTCTCCTCTCCTCTCCTCTCCTCTCCTCTCCTCTCCTCTCCTCTCCTCTCCTCTCCTCTCCTCTCTCCTCTCTGCAGATTTGTAACCACAAGGCTCTTCTGTATGAAATATGACCCATTTTGTTCTAGAGTGACCTCAAGCACCATGCTGAGGAGCTGGTTAAAAGCTTTGTCAAACACTTACCCCAGCCCTTGGTTTTTCTTCTGAAGTCTCCTAGTCAAGTGTTAACTGAGCTTAGTCCCGGTTTTGAGATCTGAGAAGATCACATCTTGCGACGATTTGACTCTAGGCATGAAACAAGCGTACTGATGTGTAAGCCACACTTAGATCTACACTCATACATCACAGATTGAGAGTCTGTCCTGTTCCTTTCAATAGCACCTTAGAACTGCTGCTACACCAGAGCAATGTAATAAGATGCTGTGTTAGCAAGTGTATGGGAAAAGGAGTTCAATTTGGTGCACAGACAGATGCATTCCCCTCTTTCAGGAGAAATAAGCATTAAAATACAGTACCGAAAAGGTAACTGGATTGTGCTTTTGTTATTCTAACACAGAAACAACTCTGAGCTTCAAGTCTTACTGTCTAATGCAACACTGACTGTAAATACGATTTGTTCTTTCTTATACCTGTGAAAATAAGGTGTAAATTCTTAATGCAGTAATGTTGGCCTTCATTTTGCACTTTGCAGGGCGAAGAATACCTATGAAAAGTGTACCATGCTGAAACAAAATCCTCCCTGATTACATCACAGTTAAGGAAGCAGAAGCACTAGAACTTTTGTGCTTTTGAACTTCGGGGTGTGGTTTATCCAGTTTGGCACATTTTTTTCAGTATGAATGTGTAGTCCAGCTCCCTGCCCTAAGGCATTTACACCTAAACCTATGTTGTTCTCTGAAGATATTTTGCCTGACATTTTTAGAAACCTTCAGTGATTTGATAGCCTCGCTAGGAAATCTAGTTTTATGGTGTGCTGCTGTTAGACTTTTTAATGATTAACCTGATGTTTGTGGTCATTTCAGTCTACTACAACTCATCCTGCCCACCACTGGTGGGAGAGCAAACTCATTGCTTCCTCTGAAACTGCTCTTTCTGCATTTCAGGACGTAGCACAGCTCCCCTCCTTGTTATCATCACCACACACCAAACAACAATAGTTTTTGCAATCTTTATGCAGTCTTTTCTTGTCAATCTCCTTTTGTCTCCCAGGTGGGTCTGGGTCACTTTTTCCTAGTTATTGCTCCAGTGAAGACCTGAATAATACTAATTCATATGATATGCATATTATGCTCTTTTTTGTACAGGAAGATATGTGCCCTTTTTTCCTTTTAATTTTTTTTTTCCCATAAGGAATGCTATGGTGCTGTGAACTCATGTTCAGTGATCCTTTTTACAGAACTGCTGCCCAACCTTGTTCTATACAAGTACAGTAGGTTGCTGGCTGATCTCTGCCTCGTTTGTAGATTTGGTGGGTGTCCTCACTAATCTATCATCTAGGCCCCAGTGAGGACATTAAATCATCCCTGTGGAACCTCACTAGGCCTATCTTTCTGCTTTGACAGTGAATGATTTTCCAACCAAGTCTGCACTGCCTGACCTGTGGAGTACTTTTGTCTGGCCCACATTTCCTCATCTTCTTTTTCAAAGTAACATGTCAGTGTCAAAAACCTTACTGAAGTCAAGATACATGACATTTTCTCTTTTTCCCCTACAGCTATTCCCTATTACAGAAGGAAGTTACACTGGTTTGACATGGTGTCTTTATGACAAATCCATGTTGGCTATTACTCATCTTTTGTTTCCTTCTAGTTATGTGAGTAATTTGCTTATTTGTTCCAACATTTTTCTGGGAATTGAATTTTAGCTCTATTATTTCTTCTCAAGTCCTCTCTCTCTTTTTTTTTTTTTCCCTTAAGACACAGGGATTTTTCTTACCCTTTTGTAATTTTCTGGTGCCTCACCTTTCCTTTTGGGGATCTCAGTGCTCAGAGACATCTTCGTCCAATTCTCTAAATATCCTGGGATTTTCATTAAGCCAGTCTGATCTGAAAATACGTGAATTATCCTACTACTCTGTACTGCAGCCTCAGCATGTGTTCAGGACAGTGTCGTGCTAAGTGCTGGACACAAGTAATAAAGACAGTCCTTTCACTGAAGACCTGATTAGCTGCACATATGAATACGTGAGACTAAGCAGAAGCCTCTGGCCAGGCAGAGGCAGGTTAAACAATGAAACATTCTTCATTAGCTTGAAAGATAAAAGTGTCCTCTTGTGCATGGTCTGGCTGTTACCAAACATTCTGCAGGCATTTCAGCGGGGAGATTTTATAGCAGGAGTCAGAAGAGGACAGTGTTTTAGCATTTTTTACACAGATCTGCTAAAGCAATGGAAGAGGCAGATATAGAGACAAAGAAGTGAGTGTTAGGAACAAATGGTGATTAAGAGATCACCTGGACTGCTAGGCTGGCCAGTGTGCACAGAGCTGGCAGCACAAGTCATGGGCTGAGTTAAAGCTGTAAAAACAAGTGGGGAACACAAGCACAGGCCTCCTGCCATATGCTGTCTGCCAGCAGCTGGGGTCCACTGGTGTGTTTTGATGGTGTGTGTCACTGGCAGGTGCTCTCAGCATCTCTGCCCCGGAGCCCACTCAGATGGCCTGCCATCCTGGCGCTACAGCTCTGGGGAGGTGGTGTGAGTGCAGCTGAGCCATGGTTTAAGTGAAACCTTATTTTGCCTTCTGTTTTCTCCCTTGTTTGGCATAAGGTTAGCTGGACAGCTTTGCATGAAGGCACTAGTGGGGTTCAGTTTGGACTGGGCACGTTTGCACTCTGATCTGCTCAGTGCTCAGCTGCAACTGCTGTCAGTCCATCAGCCCAGGGGCCACGTGCATGTTTGACACTGAGAGCAGGGCTGTAAACCTCTGCCTTGAATGTCTGGAGTTACGGCATTGGTGCAGGGAAATAGGATGCACATCCTGGTGAGGAGGACCAGAGCAAGGAAGAAGGAGGAGGCTGTCAGAAATCATTGGCCAAAGGTGTTTTTCACTCAGTTCTGGAGAGCTCTGAGTCCTGGACAGGGTCTAAGACACTCAACCGTTCAGAGATATCATTCCTGGCTGCTGGAATAGCTGAATTCAACTTGGCCCAAAGTAGCTACAGAATAACTATCCCAGCCTCTTTTCCTCTAATACATTTGCGTCTGTTCTTGAAAATTACTATTTTAATGGTTGATTAATAAGTTGTGAGCCACAGGGGGTAATTAGTCTGCTAATCACTAGGTTCCGTAACCTCACCAGCCGCTCAGATTGCTCTCAATGGCAGCCCTTTTACCTCCATAATGCTAAACTGGCATTCAGGAACACTGTTAATGCTGTGATGCTCCAGTTGAGCTCAGTCTTGCCAAATAGCAATAAGCTATACATGTACTCTTTCACACATGGGGCTCTTTGCTATAGAGATTGTTTCTGCATTGGACAGCTTCATTAATTCAGTCATTGCCACTTGCCACCTAATGAGAGAGAAAAGTGCACTGGCTGAAGATTTCATCCTACTGCCCAGAAGGTTTAAACAAACAACATAAAAATAAAGAATAAAGCCCTCTAGCCCATGTGCTGTGCGTGGCCCCAACCGAGCCGGTTGGCTGTGCTTGCCAGACTGCTGCTGAACTCTCTGCTGCAGGTGTTCTCTGTCACAACGACACATGTTTGAACCAGGTGCCCTGTGAAATCCAAAAAAGTGCACTTCCTCTGCTTTGTCAGCACGGCTCCCCTTTGCCTGCAAGGCTTTCAAAAGCATGAGGGAAATGACTCACCCAGCAGAATGTGGGAATTATCCTGTTTAGCTGCTCTGCTTTATCCTGTCAGAAACACACGATGAAAAACTCTAGTCACAAGAGACCGAAGGGGCTCCCATATAACTGACAGACACCAACTGTTTGAGAGCACTCAGATCCTGTTATCGAGAGGAGCCTGACCCCTGGGCTGCACCTCCATTTATCATCATTTTAATCCAATTGGAAATCTTTTCAAAAGTCTCCATGTTCTTTCATCCTTTTCCCACTTTCTCTTACACCAAATATTCTCTTTTTTCCCTCTTTTTTTGTTGTTTACTTTTAAACTCCCTGCCCTCCCAAGTATTTTTTGTTCTTTTAACTTTAAAAAGTATACATTTTTAGAGATGATCCCAGGCCAAAATGTCTCTGTTCAAGTGGTATAAAGAGAAGATTACTTCACCAAAATCAATGGAGTCAGCCCAGATTTAGGTGTCGAACTGAGCAGAATTTATCTGGCTAAGTGAATTTTCGTTTTTCCTTTTTCGTCTTCAAAGGGATCCTGAAAGCATCCAGATAGCAACTGAAAATAGTTTATTCATACAAGGTAGGGCCCAAATTTCCCCATCTCCTGTTTGTCATTAAGGTAGTATTACCCTGACAGGTATTTTTTATATTCAGAGTGAGAGATGGTTTTTATCCTTGAGGTCTAAGCCTTTCTTCATGAAGGCATTTAAATGCCTGAGCACCTTCTAAGTGCCCAGGGAGATTCTGTGTTTAACTTACATCTGTCTAAATGTACTCTGAATCAGTGTCCAAAAGAGTCAGGGAAAAATAGAGTTGCATTTCCCATTCCAGTTTTATGGGAAGAAGAATGATTCTAAATGATTCTGCCCCTTGAAAATAGTCTCTTACTGTTGATATGCTGACACAGTGCTCCTGACTGTATTGCTTGCCCACAGCTGGACCCTAGTCAGGATCTGGCTGTGGAATTTATCTTATTTTTTAGTCCCCATTTATTATGGAGAAAGCCCCAGGAGACTGTGGAAGTTGTGAGGGAGTCATTCTCCTTTCTGCTACCTAGCTAGTAGGTGATGCTTACAAGCTTGTCCCGTGTCTTGGAGCCAGAAAGAACCCTAGGATGCCTCAGAATGCAGTTCTGGGAAGGGGAGGAAGAACTGCTGACACCTGCACTCAGAGTAGGAGGTTTGAAGGACCATAGCACAAGTACCTGCTAAGCACATAGAGATATGTCCCTGGAGTTCAGGACTAAGGTACTGCCTAGTTCTGCAGATAGTCTGAAGTAGTTATAATGCAGCATATAGCCTGGAGTAATAGGGGGGGAGGCTGTAGTTTTAAAATTATTTTGTATTTTCATCAGGGAAAAAAAAATCAGCTGATAAAATTAATCAGAAATCAGGAACAGAAAGAGTAAGCATAAACTCAGAAATTTTTTACTTTGCCTCAAATCTGGCATGAACTAGCTAAGGGCTACAAGAAACATCTTGGTTTTCATGGTGTCAAACACTAGTCACATCCTGTCCTTGTATGTACTTTCATGCTAACTGGACCTATCAGTGTTTCTGCAGTGTTATTGTAAAGCTGCTGACAATATGCTTTCTGAAAACAAAACAAAGACCAAATTGTTTTACCATGTTTTTGTGTCAAGTATGTATTATGCATTTTATCTAAATGGTAACTGCTACTGCCAACAAAATAAAACAAAGAAAGTAGTCAACAAAAGGTAAGCTGAGGCTTAGGAAGTGCTGAGGTCTAATTCTTACTGTGCTTTGTACATTTCCCCTGAAGGCACACAGAAACTGAGCTGTTTGGCTAGCTCTGACTTCTCCTAAGCATGCCGTCCTTTCCCTCACCCTTTGGTCCCAATGAGGGCATCTCCAATGAGCATCTGTGATGCCTGAGCTCTGTGCACTTGCTGGCAGCACCTTTTGCTCTGTTGGTGCATGGTGTGGTTTGGATTGTCAAGGCACAGGGTCCATTTCTGTGAGTAAAGGTGCAGGAGAGCTGGGGCAAGTGCAGAGCTCCTGGGGCACACTGCCTTCCTCTGTATTCCCTAAAAACTTGGTTGGGAAACTTTATGTTATTCTCTCAGCTCAGTGTTTGTGTTGGGAAGGAAAAGATAGTGGCAAAAATACATCTGAAACACGAAATACCAACACCAAGCAGGAAATTATGTTCAGTCAAACTTCTAAACAGAAGTTGATAAGAGGAAAAGGCAATTCACAACCACTCCCACTCATGGGATTATGGGAAGCCTGAAGTCTCCTCTCTAATTCCCCTTCTTATCTTTCCCAGACTGAAACAAAGCTAATCTATAGTATTTTTAAATGTTCAAGATATTCAAAGATCAAAAATCAAGGTGCAACCATCGATTGTGCCTGTAGCAATACTGCAGGTTTTCCAAAGCCATCTGTAGTGAGAGGTATATAATATATATCACTGCTAAACCAGAGCATCCTCCATATGCCTCTATCTTTTATGTTCAGGTCAGGGTCTACTCCTATCTATTTACTTACTTATTTCACAGTTTACACCAGTTTTTTACACTAGTTTTTTATCAAGAGGCAATATATAACACAGGTGAAAAACATAAAATCTGTAACAAGGAACATCTCCATTCAGCCCATTTTTTCAGGTGGTGCAAAAACAGAGTGCATAAATCAATTGTACACCGTAAATCAATTGTACACCATCTTTAAAGCACTGCAAACACAATTACGGATTTAAATGGTAAAAATTTCATCTTACGGGGACACTACAATTGTCACTTACATGAGGATATTAATATAATGTAATAAAAAGGGAGAGCTTGAACTATTTATTCTAGCAGAATTTAAATTATATCCACACAAACTTTTCTGAATTGGTAAGACTGCCTTTTTAAGTAATGTTATTAGAAATGTATAATTTAGAAGTCCTAAACCCACAAAATGTATAAAAAGTATCTGGTGTTATATGAAACTTTATATTCATCTGACTCTGAAACATGATTAGGTAAAACTGAAGTCTTGCTTTAATGATCTGGTCATTGTTTGCATTTGATGGCTTCTCTGGAAAAAATATTTTGTAATGCTTGAGAGTCCCGTTAGCACTGCAGCATTGGAACATCCAGGGAAGAGGATTGCCTGCAATTCCTTCCACTGTGTGCAAGCAAAGTATTCTTGCTAGTTCACTGTCATTTTAGCACCTGTGCAAATCCACCTCATAAACTAAAGGCAGTGCAGCTCCCTGTGCTTTACTGAGATTATCACTGGGGCTGTAGAGCTTTTCTTGCTTGCCTGGATGCTAAACCAAAGAGTCTCATGCCAAAGGAATCCTGCATGAGCCTCTGATCCCAGGCTCAGTTTGTAGTGCTGCTGGTTGTGAGGAGTTCCATACAAAAACTGCTCTATCCAGAAACTGAACAGGTCTCTTCATCAAAAATAAGCCTAGAGCCCCACTCACATTAATGAAAACTTCTACAGCTTCCCTTGTTAAGCTTTCAGGCGGCTTCTCTGGAGTCAGAAAGGAATCATTCTTAATAAAGAATTCCTTTAACAGTCCTCCTTTTTTTTTCCTATTCACAGTTGTGTAATTCTCACATTGATTCATTATTTGAAATTGTTTTCCAGTGAGTTCATGAATAAATACTAGGGTTTCAGATTGTGTCAGTTGGAAATATTAGAATTAACTGTGCCTTCACACTGTGAAGCATGTTACTAAGTTGAATTGCATAACTTGAGCTATACGAGCTATAAGAATAATCACGTATCTAATAACATGCAAGTGTTGAAATACAGAAGAATTTTTTGGGGCAGTCTATATTAGTTGTGTAAGTCACCTAATCAAGCCTGGGAAATACATTCATGGTGCATAACCAGTTGTGATTTGGATTTTAGCTGAGATTGAAAAGTTTCATAATGCTAACACATATTGAAAGCATAACTGTAGCTGCCAAATATGTGCTTGTAAGAACAGTGTAGGATACTTCTGGGACTTCCTGTGCACCTTGGTGTTTCTTTTTTACTTTTTCTTTTTTAATCTAAAGCATTAGAACTGTGCATACTGATATTTTAATGGTGATATTTTAAGGGAGAGCAAACATATTCTCAAGCCACCTCTACCTTTAACTGCATTTTTCAGCATGGAATTCATTAGACTTTGTGTACACTGGGAGTGATAAAAGAGTTTTATTTTGTAGGGTTTTTCTCATGATTGTAACTCAGAAGAATTTCAGAACACATTTTCTGGTCTATTTAAGAAGGGCATACTTTACCTTCAGTGCTCAGGGAGTGTGTAACTTTCATGACATCTCATAAGTAGATCCCAGGAGAGTTGTGGAAGATTTAGTTTTGTTTCTTATATCAGTGTGAACACAAATGTACCAGAGAATTTATTAAAGTTTTGAAAGTCACCTGGATCAACTGGAGAGTTTATTGCAATAAACTACATTTATTTGCTCATGGTTACCATCTTAGCAGCTAACCAGTGTTTGCAATCTTTTAAGCTAAGCTGTCACAGTCACAGTTTTCTCACCAGCTATCAGGCAGGTATTCAAGCTGGAATCTTTCCCATGGTTGATTTAGACTGACAGTCAATCTCACAAAAACCACGGGAATAAGAACTTCAATAGACCATAACTGAGGTTGCCAGAGATGCTGAGTATCAAGAGCACAGTGTTGATTTCAGTGAAATTTGCACCTGCTTACACCAGATTTGCACTTCTCTCCAGCAAAAAGGCACTGCATGTGGCTGTTCCTGCCTGTCAGGAAGGTGCTCTGGGTAGGTCCCAATGAGCTGACCAAAACATGAACCAGACATCCCAGCTGCTTTGTAATGGTCCTGCTAATTCATGTTAAGGTAAACAACTTACT
This sequence comes from Entomyzon cyanotis, assembly GCA_024500445.1. NCBI lineage: Eukaryota > Metazoa > Chordata > Aves > Passeriformes > Meliphagidae > Entomyzon > Entomyzon cyanotis. Next base: position 14,272,252 of record JAKEPQ010001027.1, on the reverse strand, counting down.
TGAAATCCAGGCATTTGCTGTAACATATGTTCCTACAGATTTGCCTACAGGCTGAAGTAGCGGCAATACAGTATCAGGTACAGGGATTCAGTGCAGAGGAACTCCCTGTGATTTCAGACTAACCAACTGCTCCTCTTCTTGTCTGGTTCACTGCAGTTGAATCATCAAATGTAACTGATAAAACAGAAGAAGGGAAGCTCATTTATCATTTTTTAGATATGTCTAGACATTTGCTTTACCGCCTGAAGTGAGCCAATGGACTGGAAGAGTTCTGCACACGTCTTCTCAACACGTCTATTTGTAGGGATTATTTCAGCCTGTAATATTGTTGTTGCAAACTCCCTCCACTACAGACTACCTTGAGAGTCTCGAACTTTCTTACAAGCATCTGCATGCATACAGCCCAGGCTTGTGTAGGAGGTAACATGGCCTTCTGTGGTCAGCATTACACAGGTGACATCACTATCACTGCTACTAGTGTTTACACATGACTGCTATTTAAGAGCTGGAGATACTGTTCTTTTCACTACTTGGTTCTTTTTGTTTTGTCCAGCCTGTTCATTTTGTATATATGGCATAGAAACACAGAATTTCCTTTTTAGACAGCTCTTCTAATACCAAGACTACAAACTGGAAACTCTTCATTCCAGACATGGCTTTCACATAATCCACCTGGGAGCAGAATCAGACCTAAACCACTGAGCAGTTGGCTCCTTTCCATTCTATTTCCCATCAGTCTCTCTGAAGGATTCACTGTTATCCAGCTGACATGATCTATCCTGTGGGATGTGCTTATTGCAACAAATCTTGAAGGGGAATGAAGTGACACGGTAGCAGAGCTGTGGTAGCGCATTGCTTTTGCTTGTATTTGCCTTGTACTTTTAGACCTGGGTACTTTTATACATGAGGTATAAAATAAGGCAAGAACTCCTGTCCTCTAGAGGTTTGAGGGTCTGTTGAGGTTTGCACCTGTGAATTCTTGTAGGTGTGGGATGCATTGCTTGCAAAAATGTAACTTCACTATTTGGCTTCTTGGCTGTCCAGAATGTTTATATTTCCTTTAGGTCTCACTCTGTTGAAGAGAAGCCCACAGAGGAGGTCATCCTCTTGACTGAGAAACCTGCTTGAGAATGAAGTGGTGGCTGTAAGGCACCTCAAGAAGCTTTTTCTTGTGTCTGTGGGCATGAGTGACAATTCTGAAGTAAAAATAGACAAGTGCTAGCACCTGAACAGGCCAAGGGAATCTCCAGGCTTAATGTAGAGGCTGGCATCTGGACTTCTATAAATAGTGCCATAGTTTGCCCATCATGTTTGTAGGGCTTTTCCAGGATTGTCATGGCATCCATTCATCCCTCCTTCATTCCAAAGCAGTGGGCACCTGGCAGATGGCAGTTCATTCCTGGGAGGCTCCATGGATGTCACAGAGAAAAGTAGAGCCTCTCTTAATACTGCTGTTCTCATATGCCACATCTCAGAAACAGGTAAATCTGTCTTGTTGTCTCCCTCCAGAACAGCAGGACTGTCTTAGGTTAGATACAGTGACATTTTGTCTATCTCTGCTGCCTCCTTGAGCATGAATTCTTGTATCCACCCTTTGCTCTCCCCTGCTCTCTCTACTGAAAATGAAGGAGTCTCTGTTGCTAAGTCCCACACTCAGCCTAAAAGGACGAGAGCAAGCTCTGGTGCCCTGGCCACTTTCTGTGTTTCAACGTGCTGGTTTTTTGCAGGTGTGTACATGTCTAAAGAGATCACAGGGTGACGCCTCCTGCTTAGCTCTGAAATAGTCTGAAAAACAGCAATATTGGTGTCCCTGTTGTATTTTTTTCTGACCATCTCTGAACCACAAGATTCATAGGAGTCAGGAGAAGAATCCCATTCTTGAACTTCATGTTCCCTTAGCACCTCATATGTGCCTCTCTTTTTACCATTGGACAGAAATGGAGTGCTTTAGATCAAGGCTGAAAGTACGGTATGCTGTTTTCCTGTCTGTGAAAGAGAATTTGTTCTGTGTTTTCTTTTGGTGTTCTGGTTGTTGTGGGGGTTATGTTAGCATTGTTTGTTTGTTTGTTTGTTTTTAAACCAGCAAAACCAAACTTAGAAGGTACCTACAGAGGTTTCAATTAAGGAGTTCAGAGCAAAAGCTGAGGTGTATGAAGATGCGTGATAATGATAGGTTCTCTCCAGCCTCTCAGGTTAGGATGAGAAGTGAAAAGTGCCAGTTGGTGTTTTTAAGTCTAGGTAACAACACATTGAGGTTTTCTTATCTAATTTTCTTACATGTGGAGCAGGTAAGAGATGGAGCAAAGGGAATTAATGGGTATACATGGTAGGAGCATGGTGCTGCAATATGGTCCCATAAAATGAACAGCCTTATTGGGGTAGGATTTACCTCCTTCCTCCCATGTGCAGACAACAGAACAAAACTTCAGCTTTCGAAAAGAAGGTAGTCTCTAAGGACAGTGTTTTGCACAAGATAAGGCAAGCTTCCACTGCCTGATCAGAGACACCAGCCTCTGTGAGAAGGTGACAAACCACACAGCTGCAGCAAAGTGTACGAGCCCCATTTCCCCATCAGTCTCCTTTGGTGAGGTGTTGCTGGTGGCTTTTCTTGTGGCAAATGAGCGTGCAAGGCACTGTGTTGTGGTTCCTGGCCTGCTTCTCTGCTCCTGGGCTGACACAACCTCTTAGGGCTTTTTTCTGCACTGCTCTGCCTACAGCAATGTCATGCTATGAGACACACACTTTGTATCTGCTGAGGTCAGCATGAAAAGAAGAGAAGGAAATCTTTTCACTTAAAGTCTTGTAAATCAACCCAGTAAACCAGACTATACATTATGCTTTTGTTACTGAGAGTTAAATTACAGGGAAATGAATGGTGCATAATAATTCCCCTTGTCACTGAATTCTCCACTTCTCAGCAAAATAGTCTCTCACACAAACAGGTTTACACTGCTCGTCCATTGCTGGGGAAGAAGCGCGCTCTAGTGGCTTCTTGTCTGAAAAATTGCTGCTGGATTGTGGCAGAGCAGCTCAAAATAGATTCGTCTAAATGTGGAGAGGTTGATTATGAGAAGATGTATTCAGATAAGTCATGCTATCCCAGTCCAGCATTATATTATATTTTGTGAACTAATATATTCACACAAAGACTAATGGGTTGTTTCGTATTTATTGAAGGCATTATTAGTTAAAATGTGAGCTTGTGTTTGCAGCCTTATTCCAACAAGTACAACATGGTAATAAATATTTCAGTTTTGAAAATAAGTGTTTATTTCGGTTCCAAACTGAGTTTGGTGAAATCAACACTTCTAGGGCTGTGCTTTCTTCAGCTGGGTTTGGTGGCTGAAGACTACAGAGCAAATGTGCACTGCTGGTCACCTGCTTGAGGTGTAACAACCAAGTTTGAACAGAAAACTAAAGCTAAGCTCCCTAAAACTAAGCTTTAAACCAGACAAAAAAAGGTTCACATTTACATACCTCAGGTGGCCATTTCTGTGTGCAACATATATGCACAAATGTATACAGCTAGGTATAACTAATCTCTCTTTCATGCCAGATTTACAGATACCTATAGCTACAGTTTTCAAAAGGAATCTTAAACGAGAATCCAATAATCTGGGACTGTTCCAGGACAACATCAGCTAAAAAGGGGGAACCTTCACATGTAAGTCTTTCAGGTAGGAAGGTCATTGAGGAAAACTGTTTTGTTTGCAGCATTCTCACCCCTCCCTTCATCCCCCTGCAGAACCAGGCGGTGCGTAGCTCAGGGAGGCATGTGTCAGCAGGGGAAGGTGGGGCAGAGACAAGGATGCATGCTTGTCACATCTTTTCAATCTCCTGAACTTGAGCCTAGAAGGTGTCTGCACATTCAGGAAACCTTTTCTGATATGGGTCCTTGGGGAAGGATGACAACAAAGAGAGACTGAGGGAAATGTTGAGCTGGAAGCAAAGGCAGGCATAGAAGCTCTGAGGCTTTGAGCTTTTCCCTTGTGCCTTAGAAGTCCTGTGGCATCTGCTAGCTTTAGGCAGTTAGCCTTACAAGCCTGCTGTGCCAGGACAGTTCAGTTAAGAGCTTGTTTTGGGCACAATGTCCTGCTGCAGGATGATGGTATGAAGGATATGAGCTGGTTTGTGGTTGTTAGCAAAAGGTAGTGTTTGCTCAGCCCTCTGAATTCAACATGATCACAATACTTGAAGACTGAGAAAAGCCCTGCTAGAGAGACATAACTTGCAGGCTCAGTCAACAAGACCACTATCCCTTTTCAGCCTGCTGGCCTTCCTCTGCTTCATTTCCTACTGGATGCTAAAAAATTATGTTACTTCACAGCTTTTTTGTGGAAAATGGTGGCTGCATTCTAATTTGACTTTTGAAGATGTAGGCTTCAGAATCTGATCTCCTAGAATGCACTGTTGTTCCACATTCACTGTCCATGCCATGCTTGTATGATTCTAGCTGTATGGTCAACAAACAAATACATTTAGAGACAAGTCAGGCTCAAAAGCTACCACACCATCATGACAAAACATTTTAAGACCTTGGCTCATAAGACTGACACAGTTACTCATTCCAAATGGCCCTTGGCCCCCCTCCTGAGTGGTGCTGCTGTCTGCAGAACTGCATGTGAAACAACTCCTGCGATGCTCAGTTTTACTGCTCAGTATTAATAACAAGGTATTACCAGTGTTTTCAGGACATGAGAAGTACTCCGCAGGACTTAGGGTTCAGCTTCATTTCTATAGTTCAGCTGTTCCTGTCACAGGGGAGGAAGCCTCCAGGGGATATGGAACTCAGGACTGAAGGGCTGCTACTCTTCAGAATTAATCCAGCCGTTCCATAAGTCAACACCCTTCACTTTGTGTTGTCTGTCTGTTGGAGTGCCCAGCCAGTAAGAGTGCAGGGAGACGTAATCAGGGTACTTTGTTGTCTAAGGATCTATTGTCTGCATATTGCAAAAAGGTAGACACTCGTAATGTGAGGAAATGAAAGATTAAAGGATCGCAATGTATGAAGAATTGATTATCTGAGCTTCTAAGCAGAGCAAGAAATGGCTCTTCATTTGTAAACCTTTTTTCTCCTCTAATAAACACTGTAAGACATCATTTTGTATTAAAAACTAATGTATATGGCTCCTTTTCTAAGTGTAAGAAAAGAAAGAAAGAAAGAAAATGCTTTGTTTCTCAGAGGCACCATATGTACCACATGCTGCAGTTGCTATGGTAATTATTCGCATTATTGAATAGCACTGCAAGGGGTTATACAGAAATGAATCTGGCTGGCCAAAGTGCTTGTTAGAATGAGTATGTCCAGTTATTTATAAAAGCCTCCACGAAGCACTCAAGGAAAATAAGAACGTGAGGGAGAAGGAGGGAGGGGAAGAAGACGAGAAGGGAAGATTTTATAAAGCTGAGACCAACACACTGACTTAACATCTTTTTTCCTCAGTGGAAAACAGAATTCCATAAGCCTTCTTGAAGAAGAAAAACTAGCAAACTAACTTGTGTTTACTTAAGTTATTGTTAGCCAACAAAATGTGGAGTAATTTCTTCACAAAAATACTAGGGGGAGCCAAGTTTGAGGCTCCAGTAGAACCTAAAGGGTTAACTTTGACTTGCCAGACTTGACTATGTTTATACTTTACTTGTCCCTGGTTGAGTCAGTCCTTATGTGCTGTAAGGGTGGCTTTTCAACAGGAGCATCCACCTCCTGAGCTGACTGAAATCCTGAGAATCACCTGTGAGATAACAGCTTCCAGGATTTCAGTGTTGGTCAAAGCTGATGTGATTTGAGATTGCACTCTAAGCGTGATGTACAGCTGAACTCTACTATGGAGTTTTTCTGAAACATAACATTGCAGTTAATGGAGGAGCTATCCATGGAAGAAATATTCATAGGCAATGTAAATAAATTAACAGGAATTAATTTAGCTAATTAATTTGATTGCTGTAATTGATAAAATTTTACCAAATGCATACATCATGTCTGTGTATTTTCTATAAGGAGATGATTAATGTGCCTTGATGTCAGAGGCATAGATACAGCTCAAGACCCTGTTGTGCTTAAATCTAGAGAAATGTTCTTTTCCAATGACTAGAGAAATTATGTCCTTGGACTGTGTGTAGCTAAAGGCATTTCTGTGTAGATTGGCATTTGCAGTGACCAAATTTTGTAGACTTGGGAAGGGGGAGGTACACTTTCAGTTCTCACATAATAAAGTTCTAATTAACTTTGGCTGCACAGTTCCTGGGCAATTACCACCAACCAGAACTCTGCCATGGTTTGCTAGATCTCTGGAGACTCAGAGGTGCTTTGGGGGTTCATGTCAAAGGAGTACTTCTGGATACAGCAGTAGTCCAACACTGGTGTGTTTGAGCTACCAATGCAAAGCACAGCACTGTGAGGGCTGCTGTAGGAAAATGAACTCCATCTCAGCTGGGTCCAAAACTACATCAAAGGTGTACTTTGTGGTTTCAGGCCCAGTGTCAGAGCTGTAGATGGGGTGAAGGTTAGCTTGAGATTTTAAAGTGTTAAACAAGGCTAGCAAGCTCTGCTGGAGTAGAGACATCTTTTGGTACTGTGCTTGCACAGCACCTATTATCATGGGGCTGTGGTGTGTGAGTGGGCACTGGAGGGAAGGAGTCTTGTATACCTTCAGTAAATGACACAATTGATGTGTCTCCTAGTTAAACTTGCACGTGGCACCAGGCACAGAGGGTCTATGGGCACATTGCTTAGCAGGAAGAGAATTCAAAACAATATTTCCAATTTGGAAATGTGATCTGAAAAACAGTAGAATGCAATTCTGTAAGAACAAGGTACAAATGTCTGTACCTTATTAGGAATAATCTGTAGCAAAAATGTCAGATATGGGACAAAGAAATAGATAGAGATAGAATCTTTGCAGAGCCAGGAGTCAAAAATATGGCAGCATTATTAAAAAAGCAGAACTGCTACCACATATTTATACACACATATATGTACATACATATATGATTAATTAATTAATTATATTTAAAATGTCAATAAATTAGGGGCAACACTTTCTTGCTTATTCTTGCTTATTCAGTACTTGAACAAAGCTCTGCACTCTGCAAAGCACTCAGTGCTGTGGCACGCTTGGCCTCCCTAGGCAAAGCAATGGCTGTCAATGTGCAGGAGGAGTATCTCTGTTTCTCTTCCCACTGCAGTGATTTATGATGAGTGTAGAGAGTTTGCCCCCAAGCCTTAGCTTCATCCACATGAAGCAGTTGTGTCTTGGTTTGGGTGCATAGCAGTGAACAGATGTGGCACCCAGCTAAGGGGAAATGGAGGTGGAGCCCCACTGTGAGGTCTTCCAGGGAGCAGATGTCCTCTTGTGCCACTGAGTGCACTCTTCTGGTAATCAAGGAAATTGCTTTAATAAGCTGTCCTCAGGGGTGTCTCAACACCAAGGACTCTTCTGGCTCAAGTGTTTGAGCTTGGTTGAGATTGGATTTAACAATTGCTTTCTCCCTCTAGTCTGGGCTTCCTCTTTGCGCAACAGAGGAGATGTGTTTTGTCTGAACATGGGATTTGGTCTGCCACCTTTGGAGAGCCATCTTCCAAGCAGATGGAAGTGAGACTCAGAAAGCAACCCCTGCAGCCACAGACAGAAGCTTTTTTTAGCTGGCAAGCAGGGAGCTTCTTTTGCCTGCAAGTCTGTGTCCAGCTCCTCACCAACTCCCACTAATTATGTCAGCTTGTCTTTCACCCAACTTCCAGCCGCTCGTTTTCAATGCCCACATCTGTGACTACCAATTAACAAACAGCAAGTCAGAACAGCACTACCAGGCAGCCCCCTGTAGCCATAATGGCATTAAAATACTGTTTTGACCTGAATGAATTCTCTTTGTTGGGCAGTTACAGCCTTATGGAAGCTATAATTACAATGGTAGCCTTAGTTCTGCAGATATAATTTAGCAGTGATGTACTGGGAACAAACAGGATTACAAAGCAGACCGTATGCCCAAATATTCACCAGTTAGATCATTTAAAAATCTTTAAGAAATCATTGCAGCTGAAGCTGTAATGTACAGTGTGTGATTACATGCTCACTGTTAACAGCATAGCTTGTCACTTGCTATGGGAAACAGGCAGCACACAGCAGAATTGAGTTTTGAGCAGCACGTCACATAAATAGTAATAGTCAGGAAGTTCACCATTAAAAACGCCACCAGACTCAGCTGCAATCTGAACTAGTTGGTGAAGCAATGTTTTGAGAAGAGATTGTAGTTTAACACATAAAATATTTAGGTAAGGCACTAAAGATGTGCTCAGCTTCCCAGAAATTCAGAGGGAACCTGACAATGCATTATTAACAGCTTTGAAGTTCAGTTGTGGGAGGGTGGGAGAGTAGAATCAAGACAGAGGGAAAGCTTATGGTGGGTAAAGAGATTTTGTAGTAAGCTCTCCAAAGCTGAGCCTGGAGGGGAGTGGAGGCAAAGAAAGCTGGTCACTTAATAGCAAAGGGTGCCCACCAGCCATCACTATAGCAATGAAGAGTGCCTGGGAGGCATATTCAAGTTGCTGAGGGCAGAAATATCAGAGAAAAGGATGCCTGAGGGGTGCTGGGAGGCTCAAGGAACTGATAAATTAAATGGGAACTGAGAATGGATTGACAACTTTCCACCTTTTCTTGCAACCAAGTAATTATTGCCCCGAGAAAGCCAACTTGAAAGCTTAGGGTAGGCTTAGTCTGATGCTGAATAGCTGTCTCCCAAACACAGATACTGACTACTTCCTTGCAATCTAGAAAAGCCCTCAAGTGCCTGCTTTGAGCCAGAGTAGCCCACCAAGTAGTGGCATAAAATAGCCTGTTAGGTGCCTCAGTAGATGGGCACCAAAGCCCTGTATGAGTCCCTAATGCAGAATCACTTCTGTGCTCTGCGGGAAGATGGGCACAGGGTAGGGCTGAGTCAGGATCCCTGCGCTGCTGCTTTTCAGTGTGCCAGTGTGTGCTTGGGCAACTGCAGCCTTGGGGGCTGCCAACAAGCAGCTCGCCTGCACACTAGATGCACTTAAAAAACTAAATCTCTATTCTAACTTTCCAAGTCTTTCTGAATGAATTATTTTCTCTGGAAAGAATTCATGAGATTTTTTTGTGGAGCTTGTGTCATTTGACAGCTAGTGACCTGGAGACATGTAATATATTTTGGATTAAGTTAAGTTGACCTCTACAATCAGAATGGGAAGGAGAGAAAAAAAGATCTTTGTGCTTTAAAAAGGAAATGTAAATGTTTAACGCTTCTTTAATATGTAAACTTAACAGAATTGCAAATCAGTAACTGTTTTGAATGGCTCTGTGGAGAACCTATGTCTTTCACTACTGCTAAAAGACAGGGACCTTAACAGAAAGTACAAAGAGCCAGGCAGATTTTAACTTTATAGCTTTGAGTGCTAGATCTTTCAGAGCCCATGCTTTGCATGTATGATATCCTGCTCTTCAGTTATTGCCACAAGTTTCGATGACAAGATCTGGAGAAGCACTTCTAAGGGGAAGTGTGTATATTTTCATATTGCTGGGAAATGAAATATAACTTAGTTCAGATATATCTGGGAGAAGGAAGGAATATGATGGAAGACTAGGCTGAGGAAGAGAGAGATGGGGAGTGCTCTTTGATTATCCCCAAATTCTGGTTTTCAGGCATAAACATATTAATAAAATATTTTTTTCTTAAGGTTACCAGGAATAAAACATTCTCAAATGAACCAGAGTTGAGATATTAAAGTATTTCAGCTCTGTATTCTAGTTATTCAAAGATTTTTTAAAACACCTGGAAAATTAAAACAAGGACAAGTAAGATCGATCTCACACAAATTTTCTGATTGTCTCCTCAGTTGTCTCACCCAGGTCACCAATGAACGAAGAGATGTGTCTGGACAGAGCAGTGCTGGGTCCTGCTTAAGGTATTCCTCCAGATGGAGAGAGATCCACTAACAGTATGTATTCTTTGTCAGTGACTTTTAATCAGTCTGGTACTCATTTTACCGTGATTTGTTCAAAGCTTTGTTTCTGTAGTTATTTGGAAGAGCAGCAGAGATCCTCACAGCACATGCTTCCCCTGGATCCTGTCAAAAAGCGATTTTTGCTACACTATTCTGAATGGGTTTTGATGGGACAATATGCCATTTGTACTGATAGAAGCAAAGGATGTTTCCGTGATGAAAACAAGAAATCATGAGTCTGGATAAAACCTTGACTGAAGAGGAAACACTTAAAGATGTTACACTGAAAGCTATGTGTAAAACCTGTGTTTAGGATGGCTCGGATACTGAGGGGAAGATCCCAACCACAGACATCACCTGGACCAGAGGCAGGATGGGGATAATATTCAGACCAACTGAACAGCAGGAAGTGAGGGAGCCTTGAAGTACAGGGAAATGCAAAGTCTCATTCCAAGCAGCTAAACACATATTTGAAATACAATACTTGAAATACAAGTTTACAATACATTCTGACACTTTCAAAGTAAAGTAATTCCAGGTATGTATCATGAACTCAGGCAGAATAGATATCAAACAATTTCAGACAAAAAGAAAAAAAATAACAAGGCAACATTGTTTTTAAAATGCTGTTTTGTTTCAAACAGACTTTCTTCTTCTTTTTTTCCATTTTTTGTACAGATGAAACTAGGTTGTCAAAGTGTTCCATACAAACTTACAGTTTGGAGCCACCTGAAATACCTCTTCTTTGGGAAATTGTCCTTTTGTTGAAATTGCTTCAACTTAATTTGACATTGGCCCTCAAATGCAAGTGGAAACTTCCATGAGCATAATGATGCAGAGGAAGGGGAGTTGAAAACAGCAGGGGTTTAAGATGGAAGGTAGCAGTGAGAATGATAACAATAATAATATTACAATGTTCTGTGTGGCAAGGAATTGTAAGAAGGAGAGCAGGAGGTCACGCGGGATAAGTATACTGAGGGACCTGATAAGTAGAAAAGATAATACATTTCTCTATGTGGAGAGAGGTACAGAAGGGCAGAGCAAAGGAGCTGTGGAAGCTGTGGAGAAGGTGCAGTGAGAATCCTTTCCTCACATCTCTCTTCATCACTTTTTTAATACGTTTTTTGTGCTCCACACATTCCATGAATCAATGAAGCTTCTTTTCTTTTCCTCTTCATGAACAATTAATTTTGCCTCTTGCAGCAAAACTGGCACCGAGTGTAATTATTACCTGGTGCCTCTGGGAAGTTACCTTTACCTCCCAGCAGGGCCCTGGGTTTGTCTCAGAGAGACTCCTCTGCTGTCTTCCTCTGGGTGATGTGGCTCCCTATAAGAAAATTTCCTGAGAGGTTTCTAAACCTCCCTGTAGGGTAGGTTTCTTCTTTCATGCCTCAAGGTTTCACAACAACACACCCACCCTTGCTTTTAGAGAAGTTTATGCTGGCTCTGCTCTTTTCTCTTCTCTTTGGATATTCTTTTCTTTAAACGACTCCTGAAAAATGTATAATTTCAATTACCCTGGAGGTTTACACAGTGCTTACAATGAACTGAGCTGTGCTTCCAACTTCTGCCCATTATATTCTGACAAAGAAGCTCAGAGGCAAGGCTATGTGACTGGTGAACAGTGTGTGAGGCAAGGTTCAAAGGGAAGAAGCTTATACAATAGTTACTTATAACTCTTTTTCCTTTTCCACAGTCTAGCTCTGTCTTTTAATATTGAAATTCAAGCTGCAATCAGGGGCTGACTTTACCTTAGAAAAGGGTTTTGGTAAAGGTTGTAGGGGCAATGTAAATGGGCTATTTGTTTATGCTTCCGGACAGTAAGAACATAGGCTATTGTTATTCCCAACATTCACCTAAATACACTGAACAGTTCTTCTTATAGAAGATTCATTTACCTGAAGATTATCCAACATGCAAGGGACTGCTTCATGGGAACTTCTATATCCATAGGGCTTATGAGTTGTTTCAATATCTGCCAGCTCCTCAACCCTTGTGCCTTCTCCATCAAAGTCCTAATCATAACAGCCCCAAATGCCTGGAAAATTGTTCGTTGCACCCTAAGGTTTCATACATGATTTAAAACCAGAGGAATAACATTTCTTTGCTACAGGAAAACTGGTAGTGTCCACCGTGACTGGCAGTCCCTAAAAATAAAATGCCCTCCACACAGATGAAACATCTCCTGATTTTAGAAATGAGAATTCCCCAGATGGATGCCTTTGAAAGTAATTTAGCGTAGCCCCAGTCCTTACATTCATCAGTGTGTGCAATCTGGTAACATCTTGCAAACACATCTGGCCAGGAGAGAGGATTGTATTATAAATGCGTAACAAAAGGATGTCCCTTTCCTTTCTCTCCTCCTTCTGTACTTACTAAGCTAATTACTTCATTTTTAAAAAGTGAGAAGCTCATCTCTCTTCATCCTTCACATGCCTCCCATCTCCCTGGCTTGATCTTTGAATGCTTTGTGTTTTGACTGTGAAACACAAGGTAAAGAGCTCACATTCACTTTCCAGTTGGAATTTGAAGGCTGTATTTTTTTCTAACCCAGCTTTCAGCTGTTAGTCGAGTGTCGAGTCACTGTAGACAAAAGCTTTCAAACTTCAGAAGAGATAATTTAGCAAGACTGGCTGAGGTGCTGATGGAAGGGAGGTCTGACCATGTCTCCCTTTGGTTAAGGATAACAGTGCAGATAAGAACATGTTAATGGATGTAATGTCTTATCTCCTGACACCTCACTTGGTCAGGATTACCTTATTGTCACCTTGGATGACCATTCTCCTGAATATTAGGGACTTGGATAGAAGGTCTGCTTCTTTGATTACAGCTGAGCTATCAAAAGGAAAGCAGGATAGGTACAGTCTAACATGGCTATTTTTGCCTTGAAACAATAATAGTTACTTTGATGGTTTTTAGATGTCTGAAGCCTTTTTTCCCCATGTGCTATGGCCTAACTTACTGATAACTGCACCCTGGGTCAGACAGACCACCATGTTCTTACAAAAAACTGCCTCTTCAAAATGATATTTTGGGGAATAACAGCAGGAGCATCAGCAGTCAGCTCAGGGAAAGCAGGTGTGCCAATGCTGTTCTGGAAATTCATTGCTGCTTCTCTACAAATGCTTGCTTGCATGTCATCTCCTGCACAGCTTGAATGGACAGGGAAGAATTAATACTTTTTATTTAATTAAAAAGCTACTGAGGTAGCAAACAAATTCAGCAAGCAGGTTTTCCTTACCTTCAGAACGAGTTTTTATTATTGATGATAATGTGACAACTCAAAGCTCTGCTGAATTTAGGATCTGTCTGGAGTCCTAAACAAAGATTTCATAGCTTATACATTCCCTTTGGATAGGACAAGCTTAAATCCTGACCTTTGGTGGGGGTTTTCCCAATCAAGATCCACATTTGGCTGTGTCTCCTATCTAGGTGGAGACTGCCCAGCAGCACTTTAGGCTGTCATTAGCCATCATGGCTCTGGGGTGGTGGATGTCTGTCTCGTCTGTCTCCCCTACTGACAGACAGATAGACTGTACTGCACATGCACAACCATTATTTGTCCTTGCTTTTCCCACCAATTACTTGCCAACCTTTTACCCACCATTAACCCAATCTTGCAATCAATCCTTCATTGGCTTTTTTTATTATTATTTTTTCTTGAACTGGAGGGTTTGAGGGTGCAAAAACTGCAAAACCAGGGAGCTGATATGTCAATCCTTTATTTCTAAAAGTCGTAACTCCTAGTACCATCTTTTGATGCATACTCTTTTAATGAGGAACACCTATGTATCAATGCAAGGAAAATAAATTTCCTTAGCTCCATTTTGTAGCCAGACATATATCCCTTATTGTTCCTTCTTGGCATGTTTCCCACAGTGTTGATCTGCCAGACCCTCACAGACAGCATTTCCCCCTTTGCTATACATGCTTCATCAACACAACTAGATATCTCTCCAAGCATGGTACCCTTTGCTGCTGCCTTTCTGCCCTTTCTTCCTCAGACAACATAAAACCCATCTGTCAGAAACTAAAATTACTTGTTCTGTGAAGTGAAATCTTCAAAGCCCTTCAAATATCTAGTGTAGGAAAACTCTTTTCTTTATCCCATTTAGGATTACAGCAAAAAAAAAAAAAAAGAAAAAAAAAAAGACAAGACAGTTCCTTCCTTGCAAAGAAAATAGTTATTAACCTTCAGGATAAAAGCAGATACAACTCCAATGATGGACTTTTTTTCCAAAGGAATTGTGGGAAAGGTAAGTGCTAAGGACAGCAATGAGCAAGGTGTAGAAGACCAACAGCTCCCACAAAGACTTGTCACACTTCAATAAGAGAGTAAAATAAACATTCTAACACTGGCCTACTTTGGAGCTATCAGAAATCCTAGTCTGCATTAGTGATTTGCAAATGCCCCTCTCCTGACACTGTGTCAAGTAAAACCTTTGCAGCTCAGCAGTTGCATCTGAATTTGGTGACTTTCACCAATATCTAAAAGGCACGATTTGAGAAGTGTTTGAAGCAGAGCTTTTTGGATTATGTTTAAGTTTCAAGTCACTCAATATTCACTTTTATAAGAGCAATATATTCATATATTCATATTTCTGGGTTTCACTTTGTTATTTTTATACTCATTGAGACATGACAAGGCTGATTAGAATCAGTGGCCTAAAACCAAATGTCAATAAGTCTCAGAGGAGAGTTGTAAAACATACCCTGTCTGAATACTTTGAAAAATTTTGGAGAGAAGGTTTATACTGCTTTGGAAAGGCAAACTCTTATGCTTCTAGCTTCTTACATCTACCCAATATAAACTGTGTAACAGCAATTCGCAGGACACCATGAAAAGGATAAACAGGCAGAGCAGCAGGATGCTTTGCCCAAAGTCAGGCATCTCCATGAAAGTGAAGAGAGAATATAAAGAAACACAGCCTTAACCACATATGCTGATAAGAGAACTACAGAAAAAAGAGATGCAGTGACATGAAGATTTGTGAGGCTTAGAGAACACAGTTTACAACAAACATTTAAGGCAACATAAGTTTTAAAGAACCTTATCAGCATCTTTCTTTTTCTTACTGTTCTTCAGATTTTGCTAAGCCTCTGAGCCATCCAGATTCTCCACACGTTTTTCTGCTCCTAAGGATGAAACTGGTGTCAGCTTTGCAACCAGAAGTGGTTCCTACCCTTGGAACTTTCCCACACTGATTTTTTTTTCTATTTGTTCACTTCAGCACTCGCAGGTTTAGGCGTATGAGCCAATCATTTGGGCCCTCATTCTGCTGCTCTTGCTGAAGGCACTCACAAAGCTCTTTTTGGCCTGAGGACTGGTGTGATCCCTTTTGGGAATTAGCAAGAACAAGTTCACATTCCAAGAAAAGACCAAATTATTTGGCCAGTGCCCTGTCCAGAGGGAAGAATGCAGGTATCACACACTGCTGACAGTTCCTACCCTTCTGCCATACCTACGCACAGAAATAAAAAAGCAGCAGGTGGATTCCCTCCCCAGCAGAGGAGAAAGAGTTAAGTCTTAGACAAAGCTGAAAGGAGATAAAAAAATATTTCAAACCTCTCTAATTGCTGCCCCTATCTTGTTACTAGTGCCAAAATAATGCCACTCTGTACTGCAGCAGGTCTTGCTCTTTTCGGAGATTCAGTTATTAACATTAGCCTGGAGGTGCTCATTTTGCTGAGTCAATATTGGGTCACACAGATGCAACTACATATTTTTCAGTTTTCATTATCCTTTTCATGGATTTATACACATATTCGTGATTAAATTAAACTAAGTACAGCTTAAGTCCCTGCTTGTAGGGGCAGGCAGAAGGGCATCCTGTAAGTTCCTGCAGGAACTGCTGGGCTTTGAGCTGTGCTGATCTCATTTGATCTATGTGGTTGCTGAATGGCCTCAGCTAAGCTTCTTGACAGCTCATGTGGAATAAAAAACACTGTCAGCAGGGGCTTGTTCCCTAAACACAGTTTCCATCAGACCAAGGAATGACAAATTATCTTCTCTTTCTCAATGATGAGAATATAACAAAAAAACCCCAAAAACCAAAAAAGCCACCAAAACCCTATTGCTGCACTTCTTCCTTATTTTCCAAGATAAGGTAGAGAATAAGAATAGGAGGGGTGTTGAAGTTAGAGACAGTTTTGTTTTCTTTCATCTGTCCTCAGGTATCAGTAAGCACTTGGGTGAAGAACATGAGCTGTCAGGTGGTTTGTGTGGCTCATATACACAGTAAGATCTGCCATTGGCTGCTGCAGAAAATGGATGTTTTCTTATGGAGGAGCAGTCCCAAGGGCAGCTGCTGGCTGTTGACTGGGTTTCCAAGGCAAGCACTCCAGCTCTGCAGTGCTCTAGAGGACAGTCTGAATGTTCATCTGACCTCACTGCAACCTGCACTTCGGCTGCAGCACACTCAAAGAATTACTTTCTTGAATGCTTAAAAATATGGCATTTTCTGATTTTCAAAAAGCACTTTAAAACAGTTGATGATGCTCCAGCTACTCAGGGAGGTTCCTCATCCTAGGCATTAACCTACCTGGGGTGTGACCCCATCTCTTTCTTACAGTGGGAGAGGGAAGGAAGAAAGAGGCTGAAGCTTTGGACCTGGTGACTTAAATGTCCTAAAATTGAAAAGGCTGATGCAATGCTGTTTACTTTAGCTAAAGGTATTTCCATGGCCCTTATCACTGCAGCACCTGAACCAAGTCCAAAACTCCACTTTCCTGTCAGGTCTGCAAGGCTGGAAGCAGACAGCTGAGGGATCAGTGTCTGGTGAGTGGATGCAGCTGGAGTTTGTTAACCTCTGAGACTCACTGAAAAATGCAAAAGGAGGAAGAGAAAAAGAGTGGGAGAGTGAATGGGATAGTGGGAGAGTGAATGGGATAGTGGGAGAGTGAAGTTTGGGAAGGGATTTGGTGCTGTCCTTGGATCCTGGCACATACCATTTTATTGGAGAGTGTGTCATATCTCTCAGACACAGCAGAATCTTTTGCTCCAAACCAACCAGGTCTTTTTCATGTTTCTGCGGCGGTGTTGTTTCCCACCCATTAGGAGTTCCCTCAGTCCTTCATCTGCCCTGAAAAATACGTGAGACTTTGAGAGCTCCTCTATGCCTAGAAGGAAGCAAGGATTTAAAATGGCATACCCTTGGTTTGCGAGATAGCTTGGCTGCTCTAAGCAGAGTATTGTGAAGAGTATGTCCCTCAGCTTGTCCTAAGATTCATTCATTTATTAGGCATTATTTTTACCCTGCAAAAATTGTGGGTTTTGTGAGAAACCACTAAGTGTGAGCCTAGTTTAGCAAAGGAGTTTGTGTTCATTTCTCCTTATAAGAATAAGCATCCTTTTCCCTAACTGGCAATTTACTTGAGGACTGGTTTGCTCTGTCCTTCAGATTCCCATGCAAAGATCTCAGCTTTCAAAAGTACAATCTCTTCTTTGCAAGGTTATCAGGAAGAGCCTGGGCAATTTGGCTTCCATCTTCGCTTTTGGGAATGCTGCTCTCTTTTCTTTCCTGAGGGGTCTCTCTGTGTATGGTTTCCTGGCCTGAAGAGAGGCTGTGCTCCATGCTGCTGACATAAGATTTTTCAGTGGAAAATGTTATTTTTGTGGGTAGTCTTGGAATCATTCTACAGAAATAACTAATCTAGGGCTTGACTCTTACATGACTGCATTCTGCCAACTGCTGGTTTTATAATTACCCTGTGTAGTCTCACTTTCTTGAGACTTTCCTTCTATACCTTGTTACACTAATTAGCTGTCTTGCCTTGATTTGGACAGTCAAGTCCTTCTTAGTGTGCCTTTCCTTACTTAGTTTCTATCACTGACACTTTCTGGAAGGAAAAAAATTGTCATCTATAGTGGCAAGTAGATGAGTAGAAATTGCTTCTGCATTTAGAAAAGATATCGAGTGGCCCTTAAATGCCACTAAAGAGAGGTAGTGCTGTGTAGTTAATAGAGATTTGGTGGTTGGGGAGGTGGAAAACCAAGAGATATGAGTTCAGTTCCTGCATTAGCAAGTCATGACACCTCTGTGGACATTGTCTTGCTTTTATAGAACAGAGATAGTTTTCTTAGATTGTCAGTACTTTGGATCAGAGACTATATGCATTTATGTACAGGCATGTAAGAGCCCCTGTTTCTGGATCTCAGTGCAAAATTACAAGAGTAATAATGTGACACACTGTCACAGGATGAAAAAAACCTTTTCACTGTGCTGTTTGCAGCTCCTCTGAATGTTCCTACCACTGGTCTATAGACAGGGAAGACGTAGTCTTACGATGGTTTGGTTAAGTCTCATTTCTACAGCCTATCAGTGGGCACATGAAAATGATTTGGACTATGGCAGACACTTCATCAAAGATTAAAAAACAATGCTGTGTGACTGCAGGGATCAATGATACCATGGAAGGGGTGAATTGTCAACCAATAATTGAGTTTGCCACAGATTTATAGGCTGAAATGGGCTTTGTACAAAACTTCCTGATGAATAACATGGGACAAAGAAAGTATATGTATTTCTTACTAACTTAGAAAGTTGACTAAATCCACGAAAATCAGTTGCATACTACAAATCATGCAAAGACACAAAGTCTGATTTTTAAACTTAATAAATGTAAGAATGTTGGCAGTGTTTCATGTTGATTTTATCTCAAGTAAAGGATTAACTGTCCACCAGTAGCTCTTGCAGTGTGAGTCAGGAGCTACTCTGAAAACTAGGACTCTGGGCTAAGTACAGGAAAAGCTCCACAATGTATTACTTACTCATCGGGGCACAGCATTTTTCATTATATCAATTTTTTAAATGTCTGTCTCCATGGAAAACACAAAGCTGTGTCCATAAACCACAGGGATGCTTTTGGGTTGTTTTTTTTAAAGAAAAAAGCAGTGTCTGTCATAAGGTGTTTTGCCTTTGTCCTAATCCTGAGACCTCTCTCATCCTTGGGCTCACAAAAACTGTAACTCATCAGAACTTGTCAGCTCCATGGTCTCGCCTCTGACATACAAAAAGAAGAAACAAAAACTGAAGTGTACAGAGTAACCTTTCCCCTGGTACCTCCCTTCTGTATCTATACTCAGGGCCTTAAGGAGAGGGTGTAGCATGGCCTGCAGCTGAGCTCCCCCTTCAGGACCCTCATTCTGCACCATTACCATCTGGTAGGCCTGTTTAATTAACAGGGGGAGGGTTGGCATTTTATTACCTACCCCATCTGCTTAATCCTTTGTATTTTCTTTGCATCTTCAGTTAAGTCTAATGACATTTTCAAATCCAAGCCAACAATTTTCTAGAAAAGTGTTTCTCCAAAACAATGGCAATTATAAAGGGCATTTTGAAATTGGAAGGGTAGCAGCTCCTGCCTCCTTTACTGAAACTTACTTTTTTCCTCCTGGCATTCATTTCCTTGTGAAGGGAGCCACGTGTATTTAATTGTTTATTTCTGTCTCTCAATTGCTTTTTTGGCTTGCCTTACCACCCTGATGAGTTCTGTATATTTCTAGTTTTCTGACAATATTTTTGGGGTTGCTTTTTCCTTCTGGATCTGCAAATACTTGCTCATATCTGTGCCCAGCCTCAGCTTGGGGTACAGAAACTGCAAGTGGCTTCTGTCAAGAGGAGCCACCGTTGCACAGGGAAGTGCAGCAGTTAAGGCAAAGGTTGTGACTGCTCTAGGGAAAACATGCTCAGTATGTCTTTCAGTGTGGGATGGCTGATTGCTTTGTAGCTTGCTTCTCCACAGACTTCTCCCTGTTTCTGCTTATTTTTCTTTTTCCTGGACACTTGTGTTCAACACTGATATTCCAGAGACTGGTCTTTGAACAGCTGCCTGCCCCTCCCCTGGGTACTGACTTGGCCTTTTTGTGCTATCTGAAAAACAAATATGAAACAATTAACAGGAAGATCAAAATCACTCAGTGCTTTTGGAGTCCCTGAGATGATTCTGTCTGGACTTTTAAGTACATGCCAAGGCTGATTCAGTGTTTGGGGTTTTTTCCTTCTTTCTCTTCCCATCCACTTCCATTTGTCTTTGCTCCACAACAGATTTCCCCCTGTTACCCTGCATCTAAGTAATATCAAACTTCATGCCAGCTGATCAACATCTGCCAACTACATTTTTGCTATCTCTGATCAATCACTCTGATCAATCCCATGGCCCGGTGAAGATCTGGGATTGGCTGGTACTATTTTCTTTTCTGCTACTGGCCCACTGGATGATGGGGATGAAACCACTGCTCTCATCCATGCCTCAGTTTCTGAGTCAGTAAAATACTGCTTACCTGTACCAGAATCCCATGAAAAAGAGAATTCTAAAGCATAGCTTTATTGTACACATGGTGATGGTTGTTTTATACAATCACCATGACAGAAAATCATGTTCTAGGAAAATTGTTTGGAGGGTTCGTTTGTTACCAGTTGTTTGGAAAGTTGTTTGGTTTGCTTTTACTACTTTTTCCTTTTTTTTTCCCTGTGGGATTCAGTTTTGTTGTGGAAGAATTTTTTCCCCCAGCAGAAATGTTACCATCTTTTACAACAAACATCTCTTACAACTATGTCTTTACCTTATCACTTACATAAAATTCTTCATAAGGGAAAATTATGAATTCTCTCCAGTGGTTTGTTTTGACAATTTTTAGTAAATCTAAACTCAGATGATTTGAGACACAACCATTCCTCACTCCTTCAAGCTCAAGCCTATCTGGTTTTCTTGACCAGTGCATGAAAAATTTACCCTGTGAAGAAGACAGCTGCACAGGGCTGTTGCAGAGCTGGTAGAGTCAGGAGACATTTGCTTAGCCTCAGGGCTGGAGAACTGTGGAGACTGGAGACACCCAGGAATCATGGGGGAGTATATGCAGAGGTTTTGCCTGACCTAGCTTTGTAGATATGACCTAAACACACTCCAGGCTGAGCAGCCAGAGGGTCCCACTAACCACGCTTTTCATGCAGGAGCACATCTTACAGCACTTTCCTCTCCAAGCCATGCTTCAGCTGTTCTTACTCCAATTAATAGTCTTAGGAAAGCCATTTGCAAACGTTTTTCCTTTGCTGGAGGAGTTGGTAGATATATTCTGATGACACTTTGGTACTTCTGGTTTGACTTGGACTTCTCACAGGCAGCAGTCAAGATGAGCCAGAATGTAATAGCAGTGTGAAATGCTGGTAGCATTGTCCACTACACTTTCAGATTCCTTTGCTTAAGAAGAAAGATCTAAGTCATCAAAAACTTAAGCCAAGATTTTTAGTTGTCATTCTTCTCCCTCATGCTGCTTTGTGGGCAGTAATTTGTGCTTGGCTGGCTGTTTCAGATGTGAGGCCTGCTGAGTTTCTTCCTGGAACATCCCGACACAGTAAACAAGGGAAAGCAAAGCAAAGGCAAAGCTTTTCCTGTGCAGCCAGCTGGAGTGCCTGTGCTTTCTCACTTCTTCGTGCATTCTTACCCTTGACCCCAGTGTGCTATCCAGTTCCCTCTGTCAGGTTCTCCTGAAAGCTGTGATTTCCTCTCCTGACAGGCAGCAGGAAGATGAGAAAGCTGTTGGGCAACCTTTGCTCTGGAGAGAACTGTAGGGTTATTAACAAAGCATGCCTGACAGGCAGGGTTTAGGAAATAGTGATAACATCAGGAAGAGGGAGGAAAGCAAACAGTTCAGTAGCTTAGGGTGTGTTTGTCATTGTAAAATCGGCCCAGGCTAAGCAGCTTTATAAGCTGTTCTTGCCCTTGCAGTGTCACTGTCACAGACTTCGTGCTGCATATGAGGTCACACCAATTCCACCAGCAGCTGAGATGGGTTCAATATCTTAGCTGGGACTGTTCTGAGCCAGCCCAAAGGCTGGAGATGTTTTGGCTTGGTTTCAGCACCACAGAGGACAGTGAAATGACCCAACTTATTCTATCCTTGGGTGTGAGGGTATGGCAAAAGGGAAGTCTTCCTTTCCACAGTCTCATAACCAGTGCATGGAGAAGCCACCTATTTTACAAGGAAATCAAAGCCAGGAATAGAACTCATGTCACTAACTTCCACTAACCTGGCTTGGTGAAAGCCAGCTTGGACATTTAATTGGGAGCTATGAAATCCCATCCTTTGGGCAGTTTGCAGCTCAGCTTTTGATACAGGCTTTTTCTAATTATCACTGACAGGCAGATCGAGGGTAAGATTATACATTTGAGTTCTTGTTTTTTCCATCCCCTCCCCTTCTTCATATCATGTGTCAGCTCTAGTTTCCAAATACATTTCCATGTCAAAGCACTAAACTTCATCCATCATGAGCACATTTGTGCAAGTCCTAATGAAATAACCCTGCTGCCATGTCTCTCTGGGAAGGTGGAGATTCCAGTCATAATGTAACATGACAATGGAAGCACCACGAGACTGGGTAGTGAGATTATATCTTTTCCATTTGTGCAGTAACTGTTGTTTAGCACGGCTTGTCAGTCTGTCAGATAAAGGCACACAGCCATCTATGAAGAATTATTAATGAAGATTCAGACATTTTTTCTGCTGGAAACAGATCACTTCACTCTTCATCTCACTGATTTTTTACATTAGAAAACTAAAAATAGCCCTGAGTTTATAAGGAAAGACCTTCAATATCTGGCAGGTTTTGCCTTTCCTGTAGTCCATTCCCCGGAGAAAGGTTAAATACACAAACCCTTTTCCTAATGGTCTGAGCCGAGCATTTCAGAGCCATAAACATGAATAAGAGGTGTGCATCTTTTTCTGTTAAGCACATTCAGTCCAACAAGCCCCCTTATCATCCAAACAAAAAGCAAAACCAAAAAAATCCCTCCACCTTTTGATAATTGACGCTTTTGAGCAGAAAGAGGGTTAAGAAAAAGAAGTGCTAATCACACCAGCTTGAATAAATTTGGTGTTGCCAAATGCTGTACAGCTTTTACCACTTTTCCCTGCCAACGCAGCTCAGTCCCTTTCGAAGCAGCCCTGCTGTCACAAAGCTGGGCTGTGCTGGAGCAGCATCTTTCCTTTGCATCAAGACATGTTGGGGGATACCAGGGGCATGAGAAGTGTGCTGGGGCTGAAGAGTGTTCCACAGGTTCCCCACAGGCAGCTGTCTGTTGATGGCCCACAGTATTGCTTTATGGCTTAGAAAATTCATTTCTACACATGACCTTGACAGGGCTTGCCTTCTGACCTTTGAAAATAAATGGCTGAAACCCAGAAATATTACTGTCTGTAAAGAGGGCTTTTTTTCTTGCTGACCTCCAGAACATAAAGGATGCAGGAACTGTTTAGATCCCCAGAACTTCAGGGTTTCAGATGCCAAAGGAGAAAGTAAGTGTGGTTGTTGGTACTATCTTCCCATTTTCCATCAAGATGAGGCTGAGGATGAGCAGCCCTTTCCAACAGACATATGCCACAGGCATCAGAATAGATGTGTAATGTGATGCTAAAAGGCACCAGAAGAGGTGTGCAACAGGATGCCACCTCCCTAAGTGGCCAGCAAAGCTCCCTGTATGCACAGGCACATCTGCACACATCCACTTCAGAGACCACATTAGAAATGGAAGATTCACTTTTTGCCTCCACTTACTGGGGGATGGGATAGAGTTTGTGTCCAAATGCACACTCCTCAGGTGTGCCTTTGCATTGCATGGGGCAAAGCTTTCAGTGCAACAGTGGCCAACACTGAAACCCCAAGAAAAGGAAAGATGATCAGACTCCTCTCTGCCAAAGAATCTGAGTGTGGTTCCACACAATTTAACATAACTAACTGATTCTCTCAGATATACTGGGGCTGTATTCTACCATTAGTGCTTTCCAAAACCAAATCAAATCAACAGAGTGCTCTGCGGTGCAAAGCAAAACAAAACCACAAAAAGTTCAAGTGTAGTCACCAGAAAAAAATTTGCTAAGTACCAGCAGAAATGAGGAGTTAATGGGTCCCACATGTGGCAGCTAACCTGGGCTTTATAAGATTTTCCATGAGATTTCTGAAAAAATTTCTATAGCAGCAAATAAGAACAAAAATCCATTTTCTTGTGAAATGGGACAGCTAACATTCAGGCTGCATTTTCTTCCATAGCTGAGTCTATAAATACAGGCTAACAAACCTGGATAGGATTCTCACTCTAAGAAACCCAGAAGACAGCCTCTAGTATTCCTGAACAGGAAGTCACTTAAAGCTTTAATCAGCTTCTCAACAAGACAATATCTGAAACAGTTCAGGAAATATTTGCCTTTGACCTTACTTTACACCTTGTGGAGATGTAGTTTTTTATTCTTCCTAGATATTTTTGTATTCATACATTGCAGTTAAATCACATGCCTTGCTTCTTGTACAGTGATTACACATAACTCACATAATTTGATTAACTTGGTGATGCCTTCAACAGATGTTTTAGCGTTGCTGTAGCACGCACTGGTGTTTAATCTTTACTGGGATGGAAATGTATTGTCGTGGAGTGTACTAAACATGAGGAGGCTGGGTTTGGTTTGTTTTTTCCCCACACATTTTAAGTGTGCTTGGAGCAGCGGGGATAAGAAATACTGTTTTCATGTGCTGACATCAATTCAGTGAGAAAGGTCAAACCACTGGAATTCTGTTTACCATTGCATAAGAGAAGGATCAGTAGGCTAGGTCTGAAAACTAAAAAGCAACATGTTTTTCCCAACAATTGCCTGGAGTGCAGATGTGCTGGGGGATTTAAAATGTGTGATTTTAAGGGCTTAGGCTGGCAGAAGTAGCATTTGGGGAATTTTGAGCTAGAACTCCTGACAAAGAATGTCTCCCAAGGCAAACTGGTAACAAAACCACTAGAGGCTGAATCAGCATCTTTGTCTCTTGGTACCCATGCAGTTGCCATGTTGGCATTCAGAAGATTGTCTTTTGATAATTTCCACGTTTTTAGCACAGCCTCATATATCATTAAGAAGGCTCTTCAAACCTCACATTCCTCCAGGGAAGCTCATCAGTGCAGAAGATAGCAATCACCCCTAAGAGCAGGACAAGAGTTGCTGTTCCTTTGAGACCACTTGCAGAACTGGCTTTAACATTTTGAGGGGACCTTTAGCCTCTATAGACACTAGAAGTTTAAACATAATCAATAGATAACTTGCTACATTATCACATTCTCAGTTTCTCTTGACTCTGAGATATTGGGTGGCTTAATTTATTTCTGTCTGTAGCTGCCTGTAGGATCTTCAGGTGGAAAGTTCTCAAGAAGTGTGAAGTGTTTCTGCTGAGGAAAACATGACCGATATGAAGAATGCAGCAAAGTGTGAGGGCAAACTGCAGGTGTTTATGTGGGAGATATTATTTTGTTTAGTCACCCTATATTGTAGTCTAAGCTGACCCTGGAGATTTATCTGTTCCTGTATTACTTTCCCAGAAATGGGTAATAAAGATCTGAACAATTAAGAGCAGCCTACAGTTCTGTCAGGGTGGAGATAAATGGAAAGAGAGAAAGAGAAATTCTGTGGTTAAGAGATGCCATGATGACTGGCAAATCGGAGAATCTTGTGAGACAGTTCTCAATAAAAAATCACAAGGGAGGCCAGCATGAAATTGTGCCAGTGGGTGATGTAGGAGGAGGATATGGGCATAGGTTTCCCATATCTTGCTGTCCTGTAAGGGGTGCACCAAAGAGCATCTTTGTCATGCCTCCTGGCAAAGCCATACTGTGACTTCTATGGGCATGGGAAAGGTAGCTCAGAAGCTGAGGCCAAGGAAAGCCGAATCTCACAATTAAGAGACTGCTTTATTTTGCCAGAATTAGCGGTCTGCTCACACCTTTTGAACGGCCCTGAGACTATAGGAGGGAGGTTGACTGTAGGAGGAGCAGGTTTCTCTGTGACAGGTGGAGGACCAGGTCACTGAAGTAGCACAGAGCAATCAGTGCTGTAGCTGTCTGGGAAGACCATGAGATGAGACACTGAGGAGCAAACCCAGGCAGGGAGCAGGCCCAAAGCCAGACACGACGGGTACAGTCTCGCAGGATGCATCCCACAACACTGCAAAATGCAAATACTGCATGAGAAACCATATGCAGTCTCCCACTGGAGTGCCTGGGCAGGAGTTCCTGGTACTGCCAGCAGTGGTGGGACAATGAGCCACCACAGAGCACTGTAAGCTTGAACCCTGAGCTAGTGTCTCCAGTTGAGCCTTGGGAATGCTTCTCCTGGGGGACATGCTTTTTTCAGATTCCCCAGTTTGGGGCAGGCCTTGGTAATCCATCAGACACCCTTTGTAGAAATAGATGATTTCTACCAGTGTGCCTGAGACACTTTCCTTTCCTCATAAACATGGCTTCCCCTCAGGAAAATGGAACCTGTCTAGACATTTCTATTCCTTTCAGAACTGGCAGACAAGAGAGTCTCAGTTTCTCTAATAAAACACTTCACCAGCTTACCTTTGGCCAACCATTGCAATTAATCCAAGCTTCTTCTGACTGATCTATTTCTTAATTATTCAGTGATCCCAGCAGATTCTGTTTGTACAGAGGGGCAAGAAAAGCTATGGGAAATTGGGTTTTGATTGGTTTTTTGTTTGTTTGTTTGTTTGTTTGTTTGTTTGTTTGAGGATTGGTTTGTTTGAGGTTTTTCTGTGGACAGTAGCCAGGTCTTCATCCAAGGCTGTCTGTATGTGAACAGGGCATCACCAAAACTAAATAATCCCCACTGTTAGCCTTCTGTCACTATCCCTTGGCACGTAGGTCTAACTTGGAAACAGAGAGGAAGCAAAGAAAACAGATGTTGAAAATTAAATTTGCAGGCTGACAAGGATACAGGAAGATCGCTGTACAAAAAAAATGTGTTCTGGATGATCACAGCCAGTGGACAGAAAAACCTATGCACTGTAAGTGGAAGAAGATGACAGTCTTCAGCATTTCTCTGTTCAGCCTTTACCATATTTGTGGTTCTGCCAAAACCTGTTACCTCTTCATTTGCAGTGATTCTGGAAACTATTCTTTCTTTCTGAACCTGACTGCAAAATCTTTAAGAGTAGATCTTTAAACATCTATAGCATCTTGGTTCTTCTTTGTGGATCTTCTTCTGTGTCTCAGCTTTTTAAAGATATTTTCCTGCTCTTTCTGATCAGGCTTCTTCCTTTTTCAGGAGTCCTAATTGGTTCCTTCTATTGTTAAGTTCAGTGTTTTCATCCTCCCCTACTTAGCTCTGCCCCAGCACATCTAACATCATGGCAAAGCTGACAGACACATCATCTTCTTCTCTTCTAGTATAAAACTTCCTCTTTAGAAATATATATATATTACAGCAGTGCAAGAAGGTGTAGAAATGATTGTCTTTGACTTGCTGTGGGAGAAGAATCAGTATTTCAGAGGACTCTATAGTTTCATTAGAGGTCTGGAGAGGAGGGGGGAAAGCAGGCTGAACTGAATGGGGACAGAAGTTGTGCTGTCCCACTGAATGTGTTGTGGGTGCTTCTGTGTAACTGAGAACCTGTGTGGTGGTGGAGACAGAAATGAAGCATGCTGGAGAAGAACAGGATCTACACATCTCTGCATAGTGGCACGTGCCCCCACGCTGGTGGACTGACAGCGAAATACCACAGTGACACCAGACAAGCTCCAGATGCAGAGAAGACCAAGGCCAGCACGGGAGGACGTTGCAATTTAGGTTGTGTGAAGAGTCAGTACGATCCACCCAGATAATGCAGACGTTCTGTCTGACATCTGAAATTATGTAGCCAGGGAAAGATAAGGTTCTCTGTAGGAGGAGAGACAATAATTGTTTTTAGTGTAACAGATCAGAGATTAGGCACTCCCATCTAAAATCTGCCATGCTGGAAACAGTAGCTTCCTGTGTCAGTGCTGAATATTTGAATTGAAGACTGCAACAGTCCACCACATCCTCCTCCATTTATCTCTAAAGAGAAAGAATTAAATTTCCATCCAGCTTAAGTTAATTTTGAACTTGGAAACACTGCTACTTCTTTCTTCTCTCTCTGATCATTTCCTTATAGATGAATGGAGGAGATTGGATAAAGCAAACCAGAAGGAATCGCAGAGGATCTGCCAGCTGGGGACATGTGGGGGAACACTGATTTAGGAGAACTTAATGTTGACCCCCTGGGAGAGCTTGTAGCAATGTCTGTAGTGTCCTGCTCTCTGGTGTAGACAAGGAAAATACAACTGAAGAAAGTGACTAGCAGGTCTCCGTTTCATCTCACACATCGTTGCTGCAGTTTTGTTTTCCCTTGAAGTGCTATTACTGAGCAGGGTGCTATATAACACTCAGCTTGCTATATAAAGCAAGAGAGCCAGGGAGCTGTAAATGAAAAGTAGTTAGTCTGTTTTGGTTTCCCCCCGGCCTGAGGAAGCAAGCAGAGCTTTAGTCTGTTTTCACATCTGCTTCATGAGCGCACTGCACAGATCCATGCCCAGAGACATGTTACAGCCCCACCTCCCTCTAACACACCAGCACGTGTACCAGCATAAATGCAAAGCAAAGAATTGGGTTATTTTGTCTCTCTGAAGTGGATTTATTCCTCCCCCTCACCATTCCCCACAAGCCTCACGACCCTTTTGCCCCCCTTTGGCAAACCCCTTACACTTGTACTCTGGAAAAACAGTAGTAGCTAACATTTGTGCCTTTGGCAATAAAACCACAGGCCTCGCAAACCCCAAATGGCAAAAAGACATTTCCATTCCAATCCCAGTTTTAAATTAAACTGTAATGAAAAATCAGCAGTGGCAGCTGGGACCAGAGACAGTGATTGTCTCGAGGAACAAAAAAGGGGGAAGGAGGAGGAGAGAGGGAGAGACCGCAAGGAAAGCTCAGGCTGGTAATAAAGCAGCTGGTAAACCTTGAAGTAAAAAGAAATTAGAAAAACAAATGTAGCCAAGAGGGAAGCAGACGCCCGCCCTTCCGCACGGTGCTCGGAGGAGACCCCGGCGGGCGAGGCAGTGCTGTGCTGACACCTGGAGGAGCAGGGCAGCCGGGCTCGGCTCGGCCAAGGGACCGAGGGGACAGCCACGGCGCTCCAGGAGCAGGGACACGCGGTACACTTTGTACAGGCGGCCACGCAGCACGGAGCCGGCGGGGAACGCTGCTCCGGGAGATTTGGTGGAAAGCTAGCCATCAAAACTCTCGGGGTTTGTTTTTCATGTGTCAGTTCTTGAAAAAGTCAGAGTTTTCTTTGGCAAGCAGACGCTTTATTTTGGCCCAGTGGGAGGTTAAAACAAGGAAGACAGACCAACTTTGCAAGGGACATGGATCTGCAATGTGAGATTTGTTTGAGGGTTTGAATTCTTTTTCTTAATAATGTATACAGCAATTCAGCCAAAGACCTGACTTGCATTCTCCTGGCATACCTTGAAGAGGCAGTTGCAAGAATATAATGCTCCCTCTTGTCCTCATGGACAAAATTATAACATCCGTGAACTACAAAAGAATTTATAGGCTTTTGTTTTTCTCAGTTGTTATTATGTTTTGTATTTCATCACCCCTGCATGAAACTGAAGGATGAAAAAATGAGAAACTTTCTGCTCCAAAGAATTTGCAGTGAGAGAAAACAGGCCCTGGGAGAGGAAGTAGAAGTGCAGAGGAGTGCAGGGATGCTCCAAAGGTCATGTAGCACATGAATAACATTTCTAAGAAAAGAACAGAGATCTCTGGAGAATTTATTTAGTGCCCAATGCACTGGACTACACAGCCTCCTGGGGCCCAATGTAGATCTGATAGGGTGACACTGAAGAGCTTCTGATACTCTCATGCAGTGCAGGTCGGTGCTTTACTCTCTCAGACAGGCACAAGTGTGCCTGTAAGCAGGTGACACCAAACCACAGGTTTTGCTGTCAGCACACACAAGTGCAGAAGCTACATAGACCTTGATGTGAGTTGCAAGTTTTAGTCACTTTACTGGTAGACTGCAGAAAGAAGTGCCTATTCAAAACAAATTTATCATTTCATTGATCTTTAATATTTAAAGTATTTGGAAGGAAACTGTTCTACTAGTTAAGTGTTCTCTTCATATTGTCCTTAAAATGCATGGTCAAACTGGTAGCTGGAATTAAGACCCCAATCCAGGTTCCTCAAAAAGAGTTACATGGCTAATTCCTCTGGAAATCACAGAGTAGTAAGCACCTGAAGAGCCTCAACTTCCAGACTGTTGAACACCACAAGCTTTTTCACAGAAGCCGTAGGAAAAACCTAATATGCTCAAAAATTAGACTAGTTATATTTGCATCTAAATAAAAACTTAGAGCTTACATTTAACTCAGAGGAGCTGTTCCTCTCCTTAGAAAAGTCTTAGCCTATCTCTGCCCTAGTTATGCTAGATAATAGTAACTGCTGTGGTATCTACCCCTATGCTTCAATCTATGCAGCAAATAAAAGGATGTGGCTCTATGTTTTTGTGATTGTTTGCAGAAAGCTGTTCAGGTGATTTTGTTATAAGAGAATTAGATATGCAGTTTCCACAGAACTGATTGTGTTTCATTCCATGGCAGTCTTTTAGAGAAGGAAGAGGAGAAAATTACAGATGAGATTTCAGAATATTTCACTGCTGTATCCTGTTCTCTGTTCTCCATTCCGAGATGCACAGAAGCAAACCTCTCCTATTGAGCTCCTCCTGATGTGTATAAAATGGGTGTGGTGTGGGTGAGGGCAGTCCTGCTAAACAGTGCCTTGGCCACCCCACATCCTTCTATTTAGGTGAAATGATTATAAAGCAGGTGATTCATTCAGCTCTGGGGAGCTTCTGGTGGTGCAGATCCCTTGGAAGTGCCCACAAGAATTCAGAAGTGTGTGACCACTTAATCTTTGGGTGTTTCAACACAGTGGACTGTGGCTAGCACAGGTCTTTCCCGTGGGAACATTTTGCTATATTTCATAAACAAGATAAAGTTTGGATGTTTTGCAAACAGTTTCTCCGGATTGGGTCAGTTCGGGCTTGGCCAATTGGGCCTAGGGGGAGGTCTCGGGCTGACCAATCTGGGGCACTTCTGTAGACTCTATATATATGGAATTCAAAACAATAAAGTTCCTCTTCTCCTCTCTTTCCTTGTCTGAGACCTTGGGTCATTCCTCAGCTAGCCGCTCAACAGCGACAGTGGACAGGCTTTGCTCAAAATCTGCATTGCTAATGAGATTTTTAGTCATAGTGTAAAACGAAGTGCCACCTCTGCTTGCTTCTTTACTCATTGTATTGGCCTTGATGTTACTGCTACTGGGCTTACACTTTTGGAGGGGGAGAGACATTCAATCAAGGCTGCAGCTATATTTCACAGCTGGGTTTATCTGTGCTGTTTGTTTGCTTTTCATACAAGCCATGTTGGTATATTTGCATGATAATGCACTTTTGAAGGTGCTCTTGGATGGGACTGAGTCTTTTTTGTTTGTACAGTGGTTTGAGCCTTTCACAGTTGTGCATTGGCCAGAGGCCAAAATTCTGCTGCCTGTTCTGTGCCAACAACTTCCACTGACTCCTAGACAATACAGAAGCCCTGCAAGCTGCCTCTGGCTGTGTTTGTCTGGGGACAGAGCTTAAAACTCAATCAGTGAGTTGTTAATTCTGTACAAAGTTGTAAGCAAAGCAATTCCACAAATCAAAATAAACTCCTGTGAAGACTTTAGACAGATACAATCTCTATTGTTGCTACTTTGGTGAACTTTTGCTTTTCAAACACAGCAGCTTGATTGTTGAGACCAAATTCATGGCACCATAACTTGTTCCCTATAATTATTTTCTGTTGTGGAACCTCTGTAAAAAAAAGTAGTATGAGATTTCTCCGTGAAAGGTTTACAGGCCCTGAACCATATCCAAGAGGTTTCCTGAGTTATTTAAATTACAGGAGGTCACATCTAACCCTGTGTTACTTAACAGATCTAGTGGGCAAAGCTTTTTATGCTGTGGAAATTACTTTGGGCGCATACAAACATTCTTGTATCTTTTGGTCTGTGGTTAGGGCTCAGAAAACAGTGCGGCTGTTAGCTGGAAGGACGTAGAATTGGAATAAACTTGAATCTGTTTGTAGTTCTGTCAAAGTCAGTGGCAAATGTCTCATCAATTTTCCAGAGATCAGGTTCAAGCCTCAACAAGCACAGCAGATAATGCTCATACAGGGGGTGGGTAAGTGATATATCCCCAAAAGCAAAGTCCAGAACTGAGTTGCATGGAAGTTTGTCATTAGAAATAGGGACAATATTTCTTAGGGCTGCTGCCATTCTCCTCCATGCCCAAACCAGAGACATCTCTCTTGAACATTCCTCTACATAGGAGAATCATAGATTTATAGTACATACATTGAAGAAGGGACAATCATGAAACTTTGTTCTGACCTACTGGAGCTGATTTTATAGATCTTTTATCTGGTCCTTGTGTGAGTCAGCACATCCTTATATGCTGAAATATGGAAAAACCCATTAAACTCCACATCTGGCACTGCAAGTTCTTGGTTGAAGAGCTAGAAAGCTAGAAAGCTAGAAAGGAGAGGCTGTGCCTAAAATTCACAGACTGCTCCTGACCTGTCATCTGGGGTGACTGAAAGCTGCTCCAACCCCAAACTTTCTGTTGCAACTGCTGACATCCAGTGCTTTCAGAAAATCAGAGAATTGCAGAGTGATTGAGGTTGAAAGGGACCTCTGAAGGTCATCTGGTCCAAACCCCCTCTCAAACAGGGCCATCTAGACCCAGTTGCCAGCCAGGATGTGTGCAGACGACTTCTGAGTACCTCCAAGGATGAAGACTCCATAAACTCCCTGGGCAACTTGTGCCAGTGCTGTCACCCTGACAGTAAAACATTGTCTCCTGATGTTCAGAGGGAACCTCCTGTGTTTCAGTTTGTGACCTGTGAAAAGATCCTGGCTCCAACCACTTCGCACACCTTTCCTTCAGGTACTTAAAAATATTGATAAGATTCCCCATCTCTTCTCCGTGCTGAATAGTCCCAGTCCTCTCAGCCTTTCCTCACAGGATTGATTCTGAGTCCTTTCATCAACTTTGTGGCCATTGGCTGGACTCTTCCACTATGTCCATGTCTCTCCTGGACTGGGGAGCCCAGAACTGGACACAGGACTCCAGGTGTGGCCTCACCAGGGCTCAGTAGAGGGGAAGGATCACCTTGGATGATCTGCTGGCAATACTTTGCTTGATGTAACCCTGGTTACTGTTAACCTTCTTTGCTGCAAGGGCACATTAGAGGCTTATGGTCAGCCTGGTGTCCACCAGAAACCCCAGGTTCCTTTTTTCTAGTTGGGCAGTCCCCAGCATTAATTCTGACTGCGTAGGTAATTTGTTCTGTTGAGGCATTGTTCTTTGAAAGCCAAAGCTCCATTCTCTCTACCCCCCAAGTTTGTTTGGACTGGGTTTTTTTTGCTGAAGACTGCCAAAGAATTCAGCTGAAATTTGCTGGAGACAGTTGTCTCTTGATCGGGGAGAGAAATCAGATGGTAGTTTAGAATTTCAGAAATTAACTCATATTCTTGCAAAAACAGCAGATAACAGCTTGCTCAGTGCCATTCACACAGCTGTAGGGGAGAATATTAAAAACCTTTCGAATTCTATTTATTAAACTTGCTAGACAACTTGTCAGAGGAAAAAAACACCTCTTCAGCAACTCCACTGCCTCAGCTCATGTGAGATGTCATGCTAGCAAAAGAAATGTCTGCAGCTTTACTTGAGAAAGTGAAGTGTTAGAGTGGTAGAGCAGGAATTAGGACTCCAAACTCATTCTGTCACTGCCTTGGGTTATTTCTGAGCAGCTCTCACCTGGGCAGGTCCAATAACACTGCTGCCTGACCCATTCAAGTAGTCAAGATGACTGAAAGACTGATTTGTCCAGAGTTCATCTGGTTGTGATGCATGGTAAAAACATCTGGCTATCTTGCATATAACAAGTGATTCTGGATGATTAAAATGGTTTGAGATCTTCAGAGTTAAAAGAACTTTGTAATTACAAAGACCTCATGTTTTAGCTACCCTACACCGGAAAGTTCTTTTTAAAATACAATTTTAATTGCTTTCTTAAAAAAAGATATCTTTCCTCCACCTTGAAAATAAAAAAGGTTAAAAATATCTAGCACATTCTTCCTTCAAGAAAATTTGGCTCCATTTTTGAAGCTGCTTTAAGTGAACAACAACAAAAAATGTTCATAATTTTCTCAGCCAGCTTTGTAGAAACTCAAAATATAGGTCTCAGACTTTAAGACTCTTGATCTATTTCACAAGTCATTTCAAGTTCATATCAAACGCTAACTGACTCTTAGGGTTTCTTCTTTTTTTCCTTCTTTTTTTTCCCCAAAGCTATATTTAAAATGCATCTATTTCATGCCCATTGGACTGATGGTCATAATTTATCCATTTTCTTTATCTGAGAGGAATGGGAGGGAATAATTTCACAGAAACAGTAATCCACTTGAGAAAGCCAAAGGCTGTTTGATATTAATACAGGGAATGATTAATCAAAGAAAGAGTAGCCCTTCAGTAATAAGCAAAAAATAAGGTCATTATCTGGGCAGCAGAGACCAGGGAGCACTTAAGGATATGCACTGGGGTCAGGAGTGAATAAGGAAACTGCAGGAGTTTTCGGTCCTTTAGAACTGAAATGGCCTTACTGGGTTAGATCAAAGATCCCTCTTGCAATGCAGCCTGCTCCTGACACTGTCCAGTAGCAGATGTTTAGAGAAACAGGAAAGTTGAAAGGAAACTCTTTCCTTGCTATAAAACTTTTCAGAAGTTACTGGATTAAGAACCTCATAAGCATATAAATCATTGTGTTTAAAAACCACTGTAGGTATATCTGCCATGAAAATATCCAGTGATTTCTCGAACCATCTCTACATTTGGCCTCCACCCATAATGAATGATAATGAACTGCCCAGTGCAGCTGG
Source organism: Entomyzon cyanotis (assembly GCA_024500445.1). NCBI lineage: Eukaryota > Metazoa > Chordata > Aves > Passeriformes > Meliphagidae > Entomyzon > Entomyzon cyanotis. Next base: position 14,237,477 of record JAKEPQ010001027.1, on the reverse strand, counting down.
GCATAGCGTGAGGTAGAAACCATGATAAAATGCCATCAATGATGCTGCTGTCCTGGCCTTTCACCACTTGTGTGGTGTGGCTTGGAGGCCAGGCTGATTTCTTGTCGTGCTGAGCACTCCCACGCATGGGAATCAGCCCCTATTCCAAAGACAGAAGAGAGTCCTCAGATGATGCCTTTGTCTGGACTTAGACATCCACAAAGATTTGAATCCTGCAGCAGTGTCTGCCCTGGCACTGAAATCAGTGAAACTGTGCAGATGCAGGAATTGAGCCACTTGGATCCAGCCATAGGAACGGGGACCCTTCTGGGTCAGAGATGAGTTGCGGATAAATGTGCCTTCACAGGCCCAGGGTTCATGTCTTAGCTGTGTTACACTTGCAAGGCAAGAGCTGAATGCATCCAAATTCTTCTAGAAGCCCCCCTCCTTTTCCACTGCACATATTAAATACAAAGCAGATTTCATCTGTAATAATTCTTAAAAGTCAAAACAACAAGTGCATTTGTTCCATCTATTTTTAGCTTTGCCGCTTGTTTAAATCTTGGGTTCTTGACACTGCTTAGATCTGTGATAAAGGCACACAGCAAGAACGTTATCGTGCTTTGATAGGGCTGGTTTTTGTCAGCACACTCTCTCCTTTGTCATCAGCCTTAGACAAAAAGCTGGAAACGATTCATTGGGAACTATCTGAAATTTGTTCTGCCAAGGGAAGAAAAAAAGAAACACAAAGACAATAAAGAATGAAAAAGACCCTTGAATTTTTCTGTGGCAGTACCCTTATGATGAGGGGTACCGAATGCTGGAAGTGACTAAGGCCTTTTACAAGATCAGGTGAAAGAACAGCTTGTGTGCTTTGCACAAGAGTACAAACACCTGCCTAATTCCTGACAGAAAAGCACAAGGCCTCAGTGGTTTTCTACATCTCTCCCTCAAGCCTCAGATGTATACACCAGATTCTACCTGATGGGGAGGGAGATACCAGTATCTTTTATTCACCTAAATCCCTCTTTGCTTTCACTGCTGTGTGAGGACATGAGCCATCTTCTTCTTGTCTTCCACACAAGTCACTCACTCTTAACTTCCGCTTTCTTGTAGTGAGCAATGAGCCTGCTTTCTGTAACCTTTTTCTCTCTGTTCCTCCCCATCAGACTGAGAGGGAAAGACATCCATCCCAGCCACGCCAGGTATATATTCTGCTACCAAATAGTAAGATAAAGGCAGACTTTGCATCAGGATCACTCTGCTGTTTGCCATGAATCCCACAACCATTTGCCCTGGTTAAGGCCTGATTTCTCCATATTCTGAGGACTGGAACAGCAGGATGCAGCTCAGACAGACTAATAGCACCTCCCATGGATGATGGAGGAGCACTGTGAAACTCCTGCAGGTACCTGATCCATGGGCATTGCTTTAGTGATTGTGCTCTTTGCTAGATTTAGAGAGAGAAATTACATTTTCCCCAGCTCAAAGGGATGGTTCCTGAAGAGAGGGGTAAAGGACTAATTGCTATTTTTCTGCTTGTTTCTAGTCTATAGAGCCCTTCCTGGGGTCACAGCGCCTTTTCATCTGACAGGAGCAAATTTCCTAGTTTGATGGAGTAATTCTGACTTCTCTTGCACTCCTGTGGTCTATTGTAGTTCTGGGCCTTCTACTGTGCAGGCAATAAGCCTGCATTTTAAAGTGTCTGGACTTTTTTATTAAGGCAAGAGATCTGTGCTTGGTTTGCATCTACGGAAGCAGAAGGTGCATTTACAAATTCAGCCCTAAATGGGCATTAAGGAGGGAACAGCTTTGTGTTTTACAAATGATTCTGAGCCTGTTGAGGCTTTTGATACCCTGGAAAATAGGTGGTCTGGAGGCAATGCTTTTGCAGGGGAGAAGGGATTTGCTTGTTCTTTCACCTCTTTACTCTGAACAGCATTGATGTGATGTGGAAGTTTGGATTCATAGCTCTTCATCTCAAACTGCTGACAGCAGCCACTCCTACGGCTCTGCAGTTGAATAGGACTTTAATAAAAAGGTGGTTTATTTTCCTGATACAGAAGACATGGGACAGTGGCATGTGCTCCATTCTTAGCCCTACTTGTGCTTCACAGGTACATATGAATTTTTACACAGGCACATAGTGATAGGACAAGGGGGAACAGCTTTAAACTAAAAAAGGAGATACTTAGATTAGATGGTCTGAAGAAATTCTTCGTCAGAGGGTAGTGAGGCACTGGAACAGCTTGCCCAAAGAAGCTGTGGCTGCCCCATCCCTGGCAGTGTTCAAGGCCAGATTGGGTGGGACCCTGAGCAACCTGATTAAGTGAGTGGCATTCCTGCCCATGGCTGGGGAGTTGGCACTAGATGATCTTTAAGGTCCCTTCAGCCCCAAACTTTCTATGATGATTCTATAATTCTATGACATGTGAAGGTCACTCAACATCTGGATTTCATTTTTTTCTCCCTGAAACTGTATATGAGAGAAATATCATAAGCTCAGAGTCACACTCTTAGCTCCTGCAATCAAGTTGCTCAACACAATTGGCTATTTCATCATTCTATATGCAAATACTTAATTAGTGCTTGCAATCACATCTCTTGTTTCTATGCAATTAGGTGCACACTTTTTAGAAACACAGACTTCTTAAAAAAATAGACAACAACAGCTGTAGCTAACAATTGGGTGAGCCAGTTATTCCATGTCTTTATTAAAAAAAAAAAAAACCAACAAAATGGGGAGAGAAGAGATAAAGCACATTCTTGAAGGGAGGCCGTGATCTCAGTTTCTTAATATTTGATAATTATCTTCAGGTGGCAGAGAGAAAAATGCATTAAGACACATGCAGTGTTATGACTTGCACTGACTAAAAGTAGCATGTGCCAAGAATATGATGTATTGAAAATGCCTGTTACTGTTACAATAGCATCAGCTAGGATAGCTGTGAAGGATTTGTTTTTATGTCTCGGCCTTTAATTTCAATATGATTTAAAAAAATTCCCAGAGAGTGTTGCAGCTGCTACAGCATTAACAGTCTTGAAATAGAAATGTGTTACTTAGCAAGATACAGCTGCAGAGGCGAAAAAAATTCCCCAAACAGCCCCAACATTTGGATTGATTAATCTACCAAGACTGTTATTCGTATTTTAAATTAATGTTGTTTAAACTGAAATCTGTTTGCCTCCCAGCCATTTTATTTAGTTATGTTTTTCCTAAAGAGGTAACAATTTCCAAGATCTGCATAAATAATGAATGCTACCCAAGCCGCTCAGCAGCTCCTGCCTCTTGTTGGCTCCTACTTGTTTCAGTGTGAGAAACTGAGCCACTGAGATTGCTCTCATGAGGCTCTTCATCCACAGCGGTGTAAATAACTATTCCTCCTTACTTTGCCCTTTCTGTAATGTTTCCACCATCTTTGGCCTTTCCTAGGTACAGGGGATTTCATACCATCATTATTAGAGGTTGGAAAAACACAGAATATTTGCACGTGTCCAGGTATAGAAGACCTAAGGGAGCAATAGGAGAAGTTCAGCAGTTCCCAGATTGATTATCACCCACTCCAGCTCTGCTGTATGAGAGCATACTTCTGCTCCCTTTGCTTACAATGCCATAAAACCATTGCCATCTCATGAATTTACTAGAGTCCTTCACTGTGTAGGTCTTGCATTAGAAAAGCCTGTCTGTAGCTCAGTGTCTCTTCCTGTGCCTTAGATAAACACAAGGGAGCCTCTCTTAACAACTGCCATCAGAAGGGGTCTCAGAGAGGGGTGACCAAGTTTTCTTCTCAAGATTTTCTGAGAGCCAAATGAGTCCTGTGGTGACTTGAGAGATGAAGTGAGAGAGCTCCTTTGCCTGCTGGGCAGGGCAAGGCAGGATACTGGTCCCTGCTCAGCTGGTGGCCAGGCTCAAATAAAGCAGTCCCTACTGGCCCTGCACTTTCCTCAGCCAGCACCGATTTCTCCAGGGGCCCACAGAGAGCTCCTCACATTGCATGGCAGAGGCCACCTCTTTGCCTGCTCCTCATCTAGAGATGCTAGTGAGAACAAACATCTCTGAGCAAACCCAAAGGTGCCTGACCCAGGTACCATCCCCACCCCACAGCAGCACTGAACCTTCCTCAGCTCCACCTCGGAGCCGGCCCTTCATGCATGGGGGTATGGGGAATATCTAACTGGGAGAATCTGTTTGGACATTATCCATGGCTGTAGCACCAAACAGCCTTTCACATATGGTACTAGTGAGATGCGGTTAGGAAAGGAAACAAAAGAATAAGAGAAAGCATCAAGCTGGGAAGAATTTTCCTTCTGACACATCCTGTGAGAACTCATTCCATAGTGCCTCCATCCGCAGGAAGATGAGAGAAACGTGACTCCTGAAAAAAACTCTGCTACCACAGGGGTGTTCCTGGAAGCCCAGCATGAGAACGGGCAGTCCCAAAAAAACAATGTTTCAGACCTCCTGACATGCTCTGATATCCAGGGGATTTCCTCCTGCAGGCTGTAATATTCATGGATTTTGGAGAACTGTTATCCCTTCTAGTCCTGTGAGACCATCTAATTTATAGAAAACTGAGAAAACAGGAAATCTTTGGCATTTCCCAGCCCTCTCACATTTTTTGTGCTGATGCTATAATTCCATTTTCATGATCCAGAGAAAAATACGTCTTTTGGTCAACTGATTATCACGTAGCATTTAATACTACTCATGTCATTGACTCCTACAGTCATGCATTATGCAGGCAAGCATGCTTTACCTCCAGTATAACACTTACAGAAACCCAGCTGGATTAATATTTTATTCCTTATTTAAAAAGAACTGCCCAAGGTTATCTTATTCTGTCAGACCATACTTTCCCTTCTCTAAATAATTCCTTTGCCCTGACATTGTTTCAAATTTTTATTTAGCAGCTCTACATTTCTCTCCCAGCTAATTTATTCCTTGAAGTGCCTCATCAGTTCTTTTAGTTTGTCAGTTCTTTGTTGATGACATTCATGCACCCTAGCTCAAATAGGCTACAGCAGTTTTTTCTTCTTCTCTCAGAAGTTGCCTGCAGTACTTTAATAAGTCCTGTAATTTCCTTTTTTTTTTTTTTTTTTTAAAGAATGCAGATTCAGTTTACCTAACCTTTCTAAAAACTGCTGTGTCTGAGTCATATCTGTTGCCCTCTGGTACTTTTCCATAATATCTTTCTTTTATAAGGTGCCCAGAAAGGCATACAGCATCTCAAGTGTGACCTCACATGTACTTAACCAATGCTATAATAATTTCCTGTGACTTATAATTGATACTGCAATATTAATGTTTCCCAGAATTTTGCAGAGCAGTGAGGTTACATTCCTTTTTCTTGAGGCTTCCCCCAGTTGCAGTCTTCCAAGCTGGCTGTCCCTCCTGCTGGCCCACAGTCAGCTGCTGTTAACCATAGAATTCCACTGTCTCCTTATGCAAGTCTGGACAAGGTGCTGGGAATCATGCTTCTCTTTAACCTTTCTGTACTACCTGTAGGCATCCTTCTTTGAAAAGTACAGCTGTCACTTTCCATATATCCTTCATGTTGAAGGGTTTTTGTTCCAATAGTCTTTTTCATTCAGCCCTGTTCCCCATGAGTTTGAATGCTTCCAGACTCCAGAGATGGTTCTGCTGTGTTGGCACTGAATTAGGCATTTTCTGTTCTCTGGACAGGAGATGATCTGCATCTCCTTCTTCTGAACCTTGTATTGGATCTGACTGCTGGAGAGTGAGTGCACAGTAGCTCTAACAGTAAAGAAAGGAATAAGTCTGGGGAAAGAATGAGTAATTACTGAGTTTCAGTAGTTGTAGAAGTTCAATGCAAAGTAAACCTACACTTGATGCCTTCTGTAAAGTGCAAGGAATTCCTGATCACTCACCACCCAGCAAACTGCATACTTCAAAGGATAAAATCTGCCTCTTTGTGCTAGAAAATATATTGCTTTTTTTTTCCAAGTGACTCTTGGCTTTTTCAAGTCTGAGAATGATTCTATAAAGATAAAGAGTAGAATTTATGGCCTATTACCATTCACCCTCACAGGTATTAAACCAGGTATCTGTAGCCTCAGCATTTTTGAAGGCAAATTTCAACACAGATAAAGGGAATCCCTTTCAGTTTTACAAAGTAATTGTGCACATTTATCTAGACACTCTAGACTGCAGGCTCCAAGTGCTATTAACCTATAAGGCAGCCACTTGTGTGTATACATAATGTGCTTTTCTGGCTTTCCCGCTTGAACAATAAGTACACAACTATGCACCCACACACATAGCCTCTTTTAATTCACATAATTACATCCCTCGAGTAGACATTAAAGCAGGTGTGTTTGTTGTTTTGTAAAGAACCCCTGTCTGGCTGGCTGAAGAGCTACTGGCTGAGCTTTTGTTCTTACACAGTGCATATGATAGCGCTGCAACCAGGTCACAGGTCTACAGCACATACATAGGTGAAAATACGATTTGTGCAGAGTATGATTGCAGCTCCCAGTCTATAATCACTTCATCCTCAAGTGTACTTGTTACATAATTATCAGGAGGCCTGCGGTGACAGGGCAAAAAAGGATACTTAAGAGGTGGAAAAATGACCTGTGATCTATTCAGACAAAGGAGTGCTTGCTAATTAATTTCAGTGGAATTTTGTGCTACTCTAAGACTTTGAAGACTACTCCAAACCACACAAATCTAACAGTAGCTAAGCAGGATTTCACTGAGTGGTATTTCACAGCATTGCAGAGTGGATGTGGTTGGCAGGCATCTCTGGAGATCATGTAGTCCACCCCCTCTTCCCAAACAGACTGCTCAGACTGTCCCATCACATTCCTAGTGAAAAAGGGATTTCTTTGTTTAAATTGAATTTCCTGTATTTTAATTTGTGCCCATTGTCTTTTGTGCAGCCACTGGGCACCACTGAGAAATCCCTGTCTCTGTCTTCTTTACTTCCACCATCAGATATTTATATAGACTGAGAAGATCCCTCTTAGCTTGCGATTCTTCAGGCTAAATAATCCTTGCTCTCTCAGCCTCTCCTTTTACAATAGATTCCCTGATCCCTTTATTATTTTCGTGTCCCCATCTCCAGCTAGAGGAGCTGTTCTGGTAGCAGCATTCACATGCTTTGCTGGGGCCTTCTCAGAGCAGGTGAAGTCAGCACCTTTTACTGCACGCACAGGAATGCTATACTAGGTCATCTTAAGCTCCCTCAGTAGAAAGGAACAAACTGCAGTTCCTTTGTGGTTTTGAATTTGTGAACTGTTTTTTGGATTTGCATAACCCGTTTGATTTTGTGAACCTTCTGTGAACTTCAGCTGTGCTTTATTCAGGGATGACTCACATTAAAAACATGCACACTTTTCTAGCTCTATTTCTGGGAGCTGAAGACTATCCGTCAAAACCTTGGCTGCCCCAGATGAATGCCCTTTTTCCCTAGACTGAGTCCTTGGCTAGTCCAGATGGATGTAGCTGCACTGACACGAGGGAGTGCTCAAGGAGCTGGGCTGTTTTATTTTCTCCCTACCCTCTCCTCACTTTATTCTCTGCTTCTCTTTTGCAAGAGATGTTGGTTTGCTGTCTGACTGTGCAGCATATCACTCTCCCTTTCCTTCACCCCTTGGTAAGATTTTCAGCCAGATCCTTAACTATCATAATAGTTCAGTGCTCCACTGAGCTCAGTTTGGCTTCACTTACCAGAATTGTGCCAATTCTTAAAAATTGATGATTTAGCCCCTTTTTTTTCACCTCTTGTTACAGCATCTCCCTTGTTCACATTCTTGGATATTCAAGTTCTATGGTGCTTGCTGCAAGAAAAGCATTCTTCTTTCTCCCAGCAATTTGTTTGTGAATAATGGAAAAGAAATACCCACTGATAATGCAGACATCTTGCTGGAGCTGTCTGGCTTATCCCTGTCTGGACAACAGTTCAAAGTGCATTTCTTAGTACCTCAGCACACTCATGAGACGTGTTTTGTGCAACTTTTTTAATTTCCTCTGTAACTACCTGTCTCCAGCTCTTTAAAATGAGATTTTTTTTCTCATTAATTAAGTTCTGTGGCCTTTATGAGAAAATTAAAGGATATTATCTTTTTAAACCAAATTGATATTTTAAAGGTCTATTAAGTAAAAATATGATTGCAAAATTAAACATAATATTTCATCTTTGTCTACTGTGTTCATTAAATATTTAATTAAATTCCAGGCTGAGATGGATTGATGGTGGAGAGAAGGGAGTTGTGTTTGCCCTTGCACCCACAAAAATCTTTTCTTTCAAGTACTAAAGATTTTGTCAGGAGAGCAAGCCTTCCAAGCCCAACTGTATGACACCACCGCTGTTGAAAGAGTGAATTGTAACTCATTAATTCAGTCTGTCTTCAACTAAACCTTGCATTCACCTCACCCTCTCCTAGCTCTGCCTAAAGGAGTTAGGGGAAGGGGCTGACTGTAGCACATCCTCTTCTGTAGTCCTCTTTTCTCTAGTGCCCTCCAGGCCTGGTTGACCCAATGCACAAGTCTGCTGCTCTCCTCTAGTTCAGAAGGCAGAGAGTGAGATTTGCTTTTGCTGAGATCTATGGAGCCAGAACTTAGTGAATTCAGATAATTCTTCATCATCTTTCTCATTCTTTTATTCTCCCTGCTGCTGGTGTCAGTCTGGTCCACCCCAGAATTGTTAGTGTTTATCTTCTTCCTCTAGTGATGCCAGGCAAACAGAGACTCTTCACAGTGCTGCCTGCATTGGCCAGAGCTCCTCCCTGCTTGGAGGCTGGGAGCAAACGCCAGATATTTAGTCTGTGGCCTCCTGAATGCCTGGTTAGTATGACGCAGGTCTTAGTGATACAGTGCCACTGTGAATACAGTGCCACAGCCAATAACTTTTTTGTTCTAACATGCCCACCAAATTTGTTCATGTCCATAGTGTATGAATATGAAATAAAGACTGTAATTAACCATTTTCTAACCACACTATACACTGCTTTGAATCGGTTTGGCCAATATTCCAAACGAAGTCACAGTATTTGTCTGATGACATCAATGCTTCCTTATTTTCCCTGGAAACCTTTCACCCAGAACTTCTTAGCTTTTGCCATATTACATATTATGAACCATAATACATTGCTGGCTGGTGATCATTCAGTGATCATGTACAATGTACCCATGTTTTTCTCCTTCTTACTAATTTCCAGTTAATGAGCCAAAGTTTGCAGTAGGAGTTCAGTTACTGGTCCCTAAGTGCATGACTTCACATTGCTTAACTTTATTTCATTTCTGGTTTTCTAGTTCTTCCCACTTAAGATAGTGATAGTCTTTTCTTTTTACTGACAATGCCTTCTGACTTTGTGCATCTGTTAATCACTTCTGCATACACTGGCTTTTCGTGCCAAGGTCATCAAAACACAGAAGATACAGAATGAGATTGATTTCAATAACAGCTGTTGAGGGCTGACCCTAAGAAACCTTGTACCAGAAATATCTTATGCACAGAGGGGCCAGTTGCCTCATTCCCTTTAAGGAATTGTCACAAGTTCTCTTACAATTTTGAAGCTGTGTAATTTCTCCACTTAAACCCATATCTTTCTATATTGTATCATATTAAATGAATTGTTGAAGACAAATTAGTAAAAAGCAGATCATTGCCTTGAAAAGTAAAACTTCTTGTTGCATTTTCTTTTTACTTCATGTCAATAATTTTTCATTATAAAAGAAGTTCTTTAACCTTGCATAGCATAATGGTCAGGTCAGCCCACTTTTCTGCTTGAAAAATGAAGAGTACCTAGAGTGTGCAGTTGGTTAGCTATGCATTCATATTATATATCACTTATTATGTAGGTGCAATGTCAGCACTTAACAAGTAAGAATGAATTCTGTGTGCTAGAGTTATGACTGAGAGAAAGTAACAGAAACAGGCAGAATAAGCTGGTATTAAATGCTAAATCATATGGCAGCTCATGAACTCACCTTTCACCTCTGGGAAGCTGGCTTTAATAGAAATCTATTGGAGGGGAAAAAATATGCCTTCAGCTTCTCTGCAGTTCTGCATACCCCAGTGAGTCGTGGGGGTGTGTTGGTGGGGGACACATGCCAGAGCAAATAGGTAAAGCTCTTGCAGGTGCAGCAGCTTGCCCAGGGCTCCTCTGTGTGAGGCCTGTGGTGTCAGGGCCTGTCCAACCTCATTGAGTTTGAAAGCAGTACTTGGAGGCTGATGGTACCTTACTACCCAGGCTTTGGGAAGGGCTTAGGTGGGAATTGTTGACCATACAAGGAAGTGTGTTTGTGTGCAGGAAGCCTTCTGCCTCATTTTACCTTTGTATAACAAGGCCAGGTGGCCTTGTCCCCACCTGTCACTCCACATTGCAGGGGCTGGGGATACACCATTTCATCATATGCAGTACTTGTGGGAGAACTGCAGCAGAGAGAAAAGAGCTAACCATCAGGGCTCAGTGTACCCTTCAGGTTTTAAGAAAATGCACACATAAAGCAGGAGCTGCTGCAAGGAAGGAACTGTGCAACCTCATTCACTCACCTTGATTTGTCTTGCATAGGCGTTGGGAAAATTCACACACACAGACAGCAGCAACGCTGGTGTATATTCCTCATACATCACTTCTCCTGCTGTTTCCTTCCCACCCAATCTCCTACCCCTGTAATTTGTTTTACAGGGGTTCTGCACCAGATTGATCCTGAGAAACAGCTGATCTCTCCCACTCTGTCCTTTCACAGCCAGCCTGGCTGCTCTTGCCTGTCTCAGTCTCCCTCACTGTCCATGGGCTACTATTTGATCACTGCTGGTTTGGCCTGTCAGTTCTCCTTGTAGGCTAGTGATCTGCCCAGTCATTTAATATCCTTTATTTTCTGGATTACATTGTTCTCCTCAGTATGTTGCCTGACTTGCATGAAGTGCTGTCTCCCTTTCTGCCTTAGTTATTCAAAGTATCAATCACTCCACAACCACCTTTACTGCTATTAACCTTCTTCCTGTCTTCCAAATCAAAACCCATTTCTCACTTCCATATGTCGACACCAGCAACAAGCATCGATTAAATGTCTTTCATTTTTAAAGCACACAGCCTTGCTACCCTTGCTTATATCTTAATGCTTCCCATATGCTTCTCATCAGACTCTAAATTCCTCTGTTTGCTTCCTCTGAGAAGTCATTCTTCATTATAATAAGTTGCCCCAAGTAAATTTATTCATCATCTTTTTCTATGACAGCCACGTTCTTTCACTACGGGAAATTAAACACTGTACCATATGGCCAGAGCAGCAAACTTTAGTACTCACTTGCTCAATTGTTTTAACACTTTGCCGCCTTCGTACAACAGTCTGTTTGCCACTAGTGTGTCAGGCTTCCGCCTGACATATGCATTAGACACATTAATAGGAAGGAGGAAATTAAGTGAAGTTGACAATGTGAAGAAAGAACAGTATGATCCCATTAAGTTCCAAAAATTCACTATTTCTACTATTTTTCACTGGGTTAGGGGAAAAAAAAGCCCCTTAAACTAATTCCTCTGAAAATGCTATATCATTAGCCTGCTGTGCCGCCATATGACACCTTTCAAAAGCAGAACAATGTGTGAATTCAGAAGTCTGGGGACAGCATATACGTAGCTCTGCTGTGCATCCCTTTTGTGAGCTTTGTACTGTCATTCGTTTCACTTTGCAAGCTGCAGTTGTTCCTCAAACCACACTACGTCCTGTTAATTAATGGCACACCATCCACTACTGCTAGAAGCTTAATTTTCTCCATGCTTGTCTCAAGAATTTGGCTCTCATGACAGAAGCTTTTTGATAAATGTAGAAAATTGCATTTAATAGTATAGGAGGAATACAGACTTCCTTCCCGAGAGTCCAGGAGCCTTTTCTGAGTTTGGCTTCTTGAATATCTTTCTTACGCATTTATGGACCTCTTCTCAAGAGATGATAAAGAAAAATTTTAAAAATTGGCATGGAAGACAATTAGATACTACATGTATTTTATTTTCTTGCAAGACAATGTAATTCTTTCACTTTGCTTCATTACCTACTCTGGACCAAATCTTAAGATAGGACATGACACTGCTGCCCCTACAGTGAGTAGAATTACAACTGCTTATGTTAGGGCTGAATTGGGCTCTTCTCTTCAAATTTCCTTTTGCTCATTTATTGAATTTCTATTTTGGTCAGGCAGCTAGGAAAAAGCTGGTACATTCAACCATGCTGGGTTTCTATTCCTGTCTGTGATTTACAGCTGGGAGTGATGTAAGAGCCAAGCAGCCCCCAGCTGATGGCTGTCGAGCTCCTTGGATGTGGCTCTTTGCTCACTCACACCAGAGGGGATGTGACTCACTGCTGGCTGAGGCTCTGCAGGTGAGTTTCCTGTGAGTTCCTCAGCAGAGCCCAGGCTGCTGTTCGGAGCCACTGGGTGAGTTTGCATAACTTTAGATTTCCTTGTGCCTGGTGCTCAAGCTCCCAGCTCTTTGATTTTGTCTCATGATAGAGAATGAACTACTTACAGCCTGGTGACCCCAGCAATTGTGTGTGGAGCAGCTAAGGATAGTCTCAGCAAGGGAGCCACACCACTGGGCACAGAGAGACATGGAAAGATCATGAAGTCAGTGTGGCATGTGACTCTTGTGGGCCAGTGCTATTTGTACTCTGTCAAATATCCAGCAGGCATTTTTCTCAAAAAATTGTGTTCTGAAATTATAAAGTTTTGAAATTATCAAAACTTTACAAAATTTTATTGATTTTTTGCTCTGCTGAACATGAAAAAAATAATAGCTTTACCAGCATTATTTATGCATCAGATAATACATAGTTTTGCATTTTATCAGTTCAGTGTTATCCTGTGGGAGCTGAACCTGACTACAGTATTATTCCTGCTGTTGTAAGTTAAGTATTGACAATGTTCTCAGCAGTTTATTTAAGAGAAAAAAGGTATAATAATGCAGCGAAAAGGCATTTTGCATCCAGCATGGAGCTGCAGAAGTCACTGTGAATAACCTGAGATCTTAAGGAAAAATCAATGCCAATCTCTGAAAGCTCAAGATTGGTTTTCAAGGCTGTTGCTAGGGGGAAGGATTAGCTGGTGCTCCTGGACTTCCAGGCAGGTGTGGGCAGCTGCTCAAATGGCAGAAGTCCACGGAGTCCATTTGGGCTCTGTTTGTGTAAAAGTATCTGATTTTGCCAAGACTGCTGCAAGTTTAGAGTTCAGCTCATCTAATATAAAATAACAATATCCAAGGATCTCCATTACATTTCCTCTTTCTGGATCCAGTATTCACCACTGGTGTGTAACAACCTATAAAATGAATACCTAAAATGAAATTAATAATAAGTAATAAAAGGAAGCCTTTCAAAAGTACTTCCTGTATTTCAAGTAGTGATGATTTCATTCAGTGCAAGATTTCCTTTATACTGTTTTTTGTATAATCTCAAATGCAGAGTTTCTGCATTATACGTGAAGATAGATTTGGGAGCACAAAGAATCACAGGGTAGGAAGGGAGGTCATCTATTGTGTCCCTTAGCCCAGAGAAAGGAAGGAAGTATTACACTTCTGCCATTTTGACCCCCTGTAATGGGACCGTACAATCTCCCTAGTCAATCTATTCAAGTGCTTTATGCCCACAGAGAGAGCTCTTCCCAATATCTTGCCTAGGTCTACCACGCAGCAATTTTCAGTTTATTACTTCTCATTATATCCACCATGAGAAAACAGGTTATCCCTCTCATTGTGAACCAGACTTTTATGTATTGGAAGACTGTTATCACATCCTCTCCAAGTCTCTTTTAGAATAAGCAATCCCAATTTATGTCACCTTTCCCTGTAATTCACACGTTTCCAGACATCTGATCATTCTTGATTCTCTCCTTTGGGCTCTCTTCAGCTGGTTCGTGTCTTTCTAAAAGCCTTTTCCTGCCATTCCTGAAAGACTTGATGACACCTTCACTTGAAGCAGTCAGAGAAAAATATTTTCCTTTAAGTACTCTCCATGGATAAGTGAAAAGGCTGCTAAATGGGCTCACATAGCTGTTCTCAGATTTAAAGTATAACCCTCTTTGAATAGCATTGGTCCAATGAAAAAAGAAATTATGCAGCTCTGAAGTGTATTCATTCACCTGCAAAAAGAGCTGCCATTATGACCAGATAAAGACATTTCTGAGTGAGTCAACATGAATACACATCCACATGAAATTAAATGAGTCCATTGCGTGTGTGCCACTGAATAGTCAAATAGAAGAAGCAAAGTGAGTCAGGGAGTTAATGCATTCACTGCTGGTAGAGCAGCTCAGAATAGTATTGCTTTGCCCGCCATTGTGCAAATGCACAGTATATGGCAAACATTGCCTTGAAGACCAAACAGCCTCGAGGGAAAGAACCAGCAGTGGTAGGAGAATTTCACAAATGAAGGAACTGAGTTGTGGCAAAGAAATTGATAGTCACTTTCTTGATCTCCCCCTCTTGCAATGTCCATTTTTCCTTGCCATGAACCAATCCCTGCCAGTCCATGGAGTTTGTGTGGTGCTATCTTCATGGTCTTGAAGGAACCCAAGGCAGGGTTTCTTCCACAGAATCTGATAAGCACAGAGGAGTCAGATTTTCCATGAAGGACAGAAAAAAAAAAAGTTGCACAATATCTACATGTAGAATCTTCTTTCAGTTGTTTCTGGCTTTAGAAATACTGAGTTGTCAATAGGAAGGCTGTGACATTATGTGTGCAAAGATGAGACCATCTTCTTTTCTGCACTCTTAGTCTACACCAGTGCCAGCAATTTGGCATGAGATCCAGTTTCTCTTGATTCAAATGGATCAGCAGGGTTCCCCTTGGCTGTCATAAAGCTCTAGGAGAGACAGAGTGCAAGTCAGAGGCTTTTGTACTCTGAATATTATGAATTTTCTGCTAGCAGGTATTTGAATGGCTCTTTCTAGGACTGTCAGCTAGCTTTACGAGGAGTTTCTTCATTCCAGTGAGTCTCTTTTGGCCCATTTTTCCCTTGCTTCTTTTGCATCCAAGGGTCAACAGTTTAAACATTGCAGATACTAAGGATGTTCTACCTCCAGTGTTTCAGAGTTATTTGCAGCAATCTGTTTAGAGGCAGTCGTGCCCTGAGAAAGGGGAAGAGCTGGGCAGCCACAAATGCATCAGGCCAGGCCAGCTTCCTTGTATGTTCTCAAAGCTTGTAGTTTGTGGCACAGGCAGCCAAAGGTCTCCAGGAGACACCCAGCTGGTCTAGTACTATGCTCACTCCTCAGTGGGAAAAGGAAGCCATCTCACCACAGAGCACACTAGGGTTTTGTAAAGTTTATTCTCCTGCCATGAGGTCTTCAGGAATATAAGTTTCCCTTTGGTTTTCTTTTCTGAAAACTGTGTTCTTTTAGACAGCATGCTTATATGAAATTAAAACTTAAAAATATGTCACTGTTTGATTGCAGTTTAGCTAGCACCTTCCCAACTTGCCAAGAAATCTGACAGGCACACTTTTGGGGTGTACTGGGAGCACTCAAAGTAGGGGCCCTTCTTCACAAAGAAGAATGCATGACTGAACTGTAGCCAGGGATTGAGATGGGAAAACAGCCACCCTTGGCTGATAAATTGAAGCTGCAAAGCTCCAAACCACCCAGCACGAGCCCACTCTCTCTCCCTTGCTCCCCTGCCATCTCCACATCCCCCAGCCCTCAGTTCTCCCCAGATCCCAGAGTTTGCACAGCAAAAGTTAAACCCCTTGGTTTTAGCAGTTGCAGTTTGAGAGAGGGACGCATATTTTTGCAAGCTTTTCCAGGTTTGTGGTTTGCACTGTATTCCCTCTGAGCATAATTAACATAAGGAGGAAATGAATCTTGCAAAGTAAGTCTTAGTGTGTTTCAATGCTGTTCAGTTCAGTTACCATTGCTCATGGTTTCAGAGGGCTGGGCAGCAGGAAAGATGGCATTTGAATGTGCTGTATTTCCTGGTCACTTCATCCAAGCTAAGCACTGGTACAGAAGAAAAACCAACAAAACCTGAGAAGCCAAAAAATACCCACTGCAGTCAGATTCCATACTACACTCTTGTTCCTCGAATAAGAAACCTTTTCTTTTTTCTTTTTCCTTCATTTTTTTTTCCTCTCTAATACCATATGTACAGCTTGAGGTTATATTGGAATGTATAAATCTCATGTGAGCCGCAAAGCATTAAGCCACCATTATCCTTTTAATTTAATTATCTCAGTTCCTACCCTAAAACATTTTAAACTAATTGAACACCCGAGGTTTTCCTGTGAAGTTTATTTCCTAAACATTATTGAAGAACTGTGGATAAAGCCAAAAGGTACAAAGTCAGCACTTCCTAAAACAGCCTGATTTATTAAAGTAGAAATGGGTGATTATTTATAAATCGGATCCAAATGCCAAATAGTTCTTATCATTTTATGTTTCCATGGCATGTATCCTAGCTGATTTCCAAGAACAACTGCTTAACTTCCCTGAAGTTGTGCCAGTTTTCCTTCCCCTTGTAATATCACTTTAAGATGCTTGCCAGTTTGTTCTTTTTAACTGTGAATTTACATTGTCTCTTGGCATTTTCTTTGTCTTGATTTGAACTGTTTGGTTTTCCTTGTTCTTGATGTCACAGGCTGTATCTAATACTTCATTCATGCTGCTAATGGTTCCCAAATGTTATCGTGTTACAAAAGGCTGTATTTTTCGGTAGAAATGTATTTTATAGTCTTGGTAAAGCTCATAGCATAAAAGACTTGTGTAGAACAGAATGATCATTATATTTCTTCCTGACATGTAAAGTCAGTAAAATAGTTTCACATGCATACAGGTTGCTTTGTCATTAAAGTTAGTTCTGCCTCTGCTTCCATTTATTACAATGAAGTTGGATCCAGCTGCAGAATTTGGACTAGAACTTAAGTTTGGTGTTTTCTCTTGGCAGGTTATAAAGGCACAAGCTGTTGAGGTTTTTTTCCAGAGTAAGGAATGGCACTCATTCTTCCAGCATTAAACAGCTTTGCTTTTATATAAAGGAAAATACAGATGAGGAGAGATGGAAAGATCAGAGCTTTCCAGCTTTTGTATGTCTTGTACAGGTAGTCACAACCTTAAATATAATGGCAACTGTCAACCCAACAATGCATGAAGTTGTTTAACTACTGAAAATCTGATAACTAATCTGGGTAATAACGAACCCTCCCTCCCAATTTCAAATTCAAGTTGGTGAGCTTGTATCTGAAACTAAATGCAGACCTTTATCTGACAAAGAGCTGGCTGTGTTGTTTTCTCAGTACAACAAATTGAAATAGGCATACAAAAGACAGATGTTTTTAAATTTCATCGTTCTGGGTTCCCTTTCCAAGTAGTTTTGTTGAAGTCACTAAAACTTCAGTTCAAGATCAGCAGGTAAGATATAGCCTAGTAGATCACTTGGTCTTTGAGCTGGCCATGACAGTAGTATTTGGTAGCTATTTTACATGTAAAATCAGGTTTCAAGTGATGAAAACCAAACTAAATCAGGTAACCAGTGAAAAAATG
This sequence comes from Entomyzon cyanotis, assembly GCA_024500445.1. Taxonomy (NCBI): domain Eukaryota; kingdom Metazoa; phylum Chordata; class Aves; order Passeriformes; family Meliphagidae; genus Entomyzon; species Entomyzon cyanotis. The sequence goes on along the minus strand of JAKEPQ010001027.1, from coordinate 14,220,005 downwards.
AGTCTTAGCCATTTTTAAAATGTTGCCAGCAGTTACCATAGTAACTGCTAACAGTAGAGCATTGTGAGTGTCTTTATTACGAACAGCAAAGTATTCCTTTTTCTTGGGAGAACTAAGGAATGTTCATCCAATACAATGGATTAGCTAATCGTTGCTTCTACAGCAATTAATCTCCAAGACACAGAAGTGCAGCAGGTGGCTCAGCTCCTCTCCAGTGGTCAGCTAAAAACTGCAGAGCCAGAGCATGATTTGTTGTCCCAGTTATGTAGACTGCCTCAAACAGAGGATGACATAGCAGTTCTGGAGGTTGGCCTGGTTTGTCACCTCCTAAAGAGATTTCTGCTAGTCACATATGAAATGTAAAGATTATGTGTAGGAAGGCTGAGCATGTTCCACTGTTAGAGCTCTCTAGCTGAAGCCATTTCCCCAAACTAATTCTTAACTGGAAAATGATTCAGGAAACCAGACTGAAGGTGAGGGAGCAGCAAGTCCAAACAGCAGCAAACCATCAGGCCACAAGTTGTGTTGGTGGGCACTGGCACTGCAGCCTGAGGTATGGGTGCATAACACTGAGGATGGGTTGAGGGGAGATTTACATTAACCTCCCCCCCAACAAAAACACACCTCCCTGACCAAACAGAGTCCAGCTTGCTTGCCCCTCCAGGAGCTCTTACCATGTTGTTTTCACTGAAAAATCCATCAATGCTCTTTCCAGTTCAGTTTGCCTGATACAAATGATGTGACTTCCACCACTGCTATGCTGAGACTACTTGCAGTTTCTCAGGTCTCCCTTTTCAGGCATTTCTACTGAAAATCACCTAAACCATCTTATTCCAGTTTCCAGGGCACAGCGAGCCATTTTCCTGAAAGGTGTGTTCATATGTGCAATTGTCACCAGAAGTACAGATATTCAGCAAGGATGTCAAAAGAGTGGCTAGGTGCAAAGACTGAATTACTCTGCCATTCCTTAACCTACCTGCTCTCAGTCACACTATCAGTGGAGATAATTTGGGAAAACATGGTCTGCTCAGACAAGTGTCAAGATCAAAATCAGGCAGGCTGGGATCCTCAGCTGTTATAAAGAAGTTGAAAGAAATTGCACTATCTTGGTTTGCCCATCTAAAAACCTCTGTCTTTGTTTTTTAATCTGTTGAAGAAGCTGTTGAACCATTTTGGACCATTTCTCTTGTTTTTTGTAGAATGATGCTTTTCTCCTTTGAGCCTTTTGCCTTCTTAAAGTGAAAGGAAGGCCATACCAAGTACAGTTAAATATCCTTCTCCTTAGTCATCTTTTCATCAAACTTTTTAACCTGAGGTCTTTTAATCTCTGATCATAAATCAGTCATTTCAGTTTCTTAATCAAATTTGTTCCTGCTCATGTAATTCCCTCCAATTTGCCAACACCTGCCTGGGTCTGAGGTGCCCTGGAGAAATGGCAGTGTGTACTGACTCCTCATCTTGCTGCTGAAGGAGGGGAGAAAGCTGCCACCCTGAAATCCTGCACGGGTTACTATTGGGCATGGAACATATGAATACTTGTGCAAAAGGACAGCAGGAGAGATAAAGAGTATCCAGTGGAGGTGTGCTGTGCTGAGTTCAAGTGAAATCTGAACTTTTTTTATCACTTTTTCAAGATAGGAAAATATTTGGGATAAATGTTTTGCTTTTACAGCTGATAACAGTATCCTTTCAGGAAATCTATCCCAGGGAAATTACTATAAAAATGATACAATCAAAGTAGGATTGTTTGGTTTTTTTAAAACAAAAAGTTTGATTATAGCCTGATCCAGTTATATATATTTACTGTCATGTATTTCTGCATGTGCACAATCACAGAAACAGAGAACAATCTTCATTGGAAGGGACCTTTGGAGATATCTGGTTCAATCTCCTCCCAAAGCAGGACCAGTTTTAAAATTAAACTAGCTTGCTCAGAGCCTTAATTTTCACATTACTAACATTTCTGATCATCTCTGATGAGGACTTCTGAATAAACAATCAGAACTTTCTTCAGAGAGGCTGTTGCATGTTTTCAGGACTGGGACAGACCTTGGGAAGATGTATCTAATGCTTGATGAAGGATTAACCCATAGAACTCATCCAGTAAGTGCTCCACTAATAAGAATCTGCAATCACTGTTAAGAAGGTGTCCCAAAGCCAAGAAGAAAATACCAATATTGCACCAGACAGCCATCAAATTTTGTACTTTAGGTCTTCCAAGATCTCTTTTGCCACGGTAATACATAGGTATTAGTAATACGTGGGCCACAAGTGTCTGTTGGAATAGATGTGTTTCACTAGGGACAGAAGATTATGAGAAAGCTTGATTCTGACTGTTGGATAGAGATAGTGCTCATCCATTTCAAGCAGCCCTGTGGGTGGGTGTGTGATGAGAGCCATGGAGGAGACCTGACACCACTTTGTGTGGTCTCAGGAGCTGGCTACCACTTCTGGGCCCAAGGTGGCAAAGCCCTCTCTGGGTCACTTCAGTGAAACTTATTAACCACTTGGTTTCTTTAGATCTTGTCTCTTTTTTGTAATTTTGTGATCCAGAAGTTCAGTTAAGGGGAAGTCTTTAAGAACGTGATCTGACACCACATTACCAGAGCTAATTGGGGAACCAGACCTGGCTTGGTTCTGTCTGGTCAGATTTCCTGAAAAAAGACTATAGAATCTTGCCAGAGCAAAAGATAAAAGCTGATGTCAAAAGAAACAGTGTGTTCTCTCCTACTTTTTCTTTTGATGATGTAAGTCCTGGTGGTTTAATAGTGCTGGTAGTTAAGCAGGAAAGTTTTCTGTAGTTAACTCTTTGCAATGACAGATATTAATTAGTTTTACTTCGACAGCAATTCTTCAGTAATAGCTCTTCAATGGCAATTTCTATTTGACTGATTTATAAGGGCTTTTTACCCTCTATTAAAAGGTAAGTTAAACTTAAACTTAAATCTTATTACTCATAATTGGGGCTTGGAAAAAATAGTATAGACTTCAAACTTTTAAATTTTAATTATGAGTGCATTTAATAGTCATGAAAGTGAACAGCTAATTGCTCTGGTTTGAACTAGACACAATGCATGTTCTTTACAAGTTTCATCTTGTAGTTCAGCCACTGCACCTCAACCCTGAATCCTGTTAATCCAACCTTGTGGGGTTTTTGCAAAAGGACAGCCAGTTTGTCAGTGTGTTTTATGAGTTACATAAAAAAAGAGGCAGAGCTAGGATCACCAAATTCTTTCTTTATCCAAAAGCAGGCTTTGAGCTTACAGCTGCAGGAGGCAACTGCTCAGGTAATAGCCCATTGTTCAGCAGCAGACTTTTGGTTCTGCAGTTGAAACCTAATGGGTAAAATTGAGTGCTTATCCATAAAACTAGTGAATTTTATGTATTTTTTTTTAAGAAAAACTTTATTAATCCTAATAATATTTTAGTGTTGTATCCATTGTCAAATACTTTATATCTCTTTCTGGATCAATATTCTATCGAACATATGTCCATTCTTCCTATTACTTATTTTTTCTTCTTTGGAGATTGGGTGCACTTGGATGTGATAATAGATTCCAGGTTGCAGATCTCAAAATTAGTGGCCAGAGTATTGAGAAGCTTGCCATAGACGTTAACAATCCTTTTGTGTGCTTTTTTGTTTTTGTTACTTCCATCTGTTACCACAGGAAGGATGACTTGATAATAAACCCTGTCTATACCTTCACCACAAAATGGGAGAGGAAATGAGATGTCAGCAAAAATGCATAGTGTGACACAATCATGTTTAGCAGTTTTCTTAGCAGTGACTTAAAGCCTCTTACCAATGTGTTGCTGTTAATGCACCTGCCTCTGAAGAGTTTGGGACAGTTGCAATAGGGTAAGGTCATCCAGCCAGCTGCTCCTCAAGAGCAAGGATGTCCACTGAGAACTGAGTCATCTCTGGTGTGTTGATTTACACTCTAATGCAATTTAAGCTTCGCCTTCAGGATGAGATAGTAGCTTGCAGGATTTTACAATATTGAAAAGGTATTGTGTGCTTTACTTTGAAAAATTCTATACAAATGGTGTATTTGTGATAACAAGATGCCCACGTTTCCATCAATTGATCCAAATTTCCAAGTCAGCCATCCTGGTAGCTCTGCTGGCACAAAATTGAGATCCTGTTCTCAGTCTGCGTAGGTCTGGGCTTTATTCCAGCATCTAGCAAGAGGATCAATATACTTCATAACTATCTTCTATACATTCATACTCTAGGGATATCTGAGTCCCCGCAGACACCCACACTCCCTTCTTCCTATCTTACAAGCTCAGCTGGATTGTTCTGAAACCACATGCAGGTGGCTCCTAATTTTAATATCCTCTGCACAATGACTATCATGATGTGTATGAGAGAGAAAATCCCACACCCCTCTGATTCAATGAGCTGGGACGTCTGATGGGTTCCTGAGCAGCCATGAATGTGCAGTGCTGGAGAGGAAGAAGCTGAGCAGCTGCAAGTCTTCAGGTGCTTTTGCAGGAAGGAATGAGAATCTGGGAATATGGGACATTTGGGGGAAATCCTTCTTGTCCTATAGTGGAGTTATAGGTTTTTCACAATTGTGTTAGCTAGATGTGTTAGCTAGGCAGATCCTGCCTTCAGGGCTAAAACATTCCACATCGGAAACCTCTTCCAAAAGATTATAGCAGTCTTAGACCCGGTATAAAGTAGCTTGAGGAGAGTAAAGGACACTTTTCACAGGTTATTGGTAGGAGTTTGAAGACCACACTTTCAGTGTTTTCTGTCATTCCTCTCAGTACTACACAGATTCTGTACTTACCCCTGCATCTCTTCTCCCTCCAAGAAGGCACAGTGTGGAAAAAGTGAAGCTTCTGTTTACCAGCCAACCTAGACATGCCATCAGACCCATGAAATCCTTTCTACTAGCTGTGGCCTTGCACTTGTGGCCTTTCCTCAAAATACCCAGGGGACCACAGAGATTCTAACTGGGCAGGTTACTCTCCTGCTCAAACCCTGTCCCTGCCTCAGTGGCTTGCAGCAGATCATAACAGGTCAGTCCTCGGTAGTCCAAGCTCATGGTTTAGAAGAGTGAAGCTAGAACCATGGAAGTCTGACATTTCAGGGTACCTGAATGCACGGCCTTTGGTTTATTAACCAGAGCTGCATCTCTTTGCTGTGTCATCTGGATGAGCTGCAACATGTAAAAAGCCTTCAAATATATTTTTGAAAAGAGTGTGAACAAAAAATAAAAAACCTTCTAGTGATATCTTCCAACAGCACTTAAAACTTCCATTAATATTATGAATGAATTCAGCACGTAATCTCCTGCTGAATCAGAACTTCCAGCACTGTATTCCAACTGCATTAAAAGCTGTATTTCCATTAATGTGAAGAATGAATCCAGCATATAATATATTGCTGAATCAGAATTTATGCAACAGGTTAGTTAAGAGGCTACAGTCAAACTCCTATAACTCAAATATCTGAAGCCTGACCTAATGCTACAGCCATTGCAATTAAAAACCCAGCAGTAGATACGAAATGCACGTCTATCTGTGGAGGACAATCTATTTCTCTGAGCAGTTATGTGGACAGGAAGTGAAGAGGTTAGAAAAACGGGCTCTGAAAATAAAACAGTCCCCTCTTTGATAAAACAGGCTACTATTGCAGCCCATTTTCTTGGGAAGGTGGCAGAGCATGTGAAAAATACATTTTAAAAAAATACATTAAAAAAATTTTAATGCCATCTGATTTTGCTTCTTCAAGAAAACATACAAGAGAAAGTACAATAAAAATCTGAAAAAATACAAGAAATTTGAAAGATAGTACAATAATGTGTTCAGATTTTTCAAAAATTGCCTTGAGAATGCTGTTCTCTACATGTCTGTGTCCCTCTCTCTTATATACTGTTCTTTTGGGAAAACCCTGAACTTGTGAGGTTGATTTCCTAGTTTGTGAAAATGACTGCTCTCTTCAAGCAGGACCTTCTTCCTCTGATGGCAGGAGTGATAGGTAGAGGAATCTTCAGAGATCTCAGCAGCTCTTTCCCAATCCAAGAGACATAGGAACATAAGGGGGCAGCAGCTCAGTTTTTGAGAGGCAGAGATCTGGTGTGGTTAGCAGGTTCCCTGGGAGAGAAGAGATACCCTTTCAGGCTTACAGGACACAAGGATCCTGGCAGGCATTCCCCTTCCCTGAAACTGGGACCTACATTTTCAGATTCTCTCCCCATGCAACAGTTAGTGTCCTGGAGGGAAAGAAAAGGACCTTGGGTGTTTTGATTTAGACTCCTCTTTCCCCTCTCTTCCTCTCTCTCAGCAAAGTGCTTCCAGTGGTGACATGTGCCTGTATTGTCCCTCCCATGAGATGGCAATACATAATTTTACCTAAAGTTAGCCATTACCATTTCTGCTTCCATGAGGCTGAATTTTACTAACAGGTTCATTGCTGAGCTTGATACCTTGGGAATTAGAATTACTCTGTCTTTATCAGTAGCCCCATTATTTCAGGCCCCATCTATAACATTCCTTGCTATTAATTTCATCTTTTTGTCATCATTCTATACCAGCTTCTAAATCTTTTGCATTTCCTTTCCTATTTTTTACTAATGAAAAATTGCTTTATCATTCTTTTAATATTAACGGTCTTCTTCCATCCAGAGCTTTAATTTCAGCTAGTCTTGGTCTTCTCAGAAGTGCTTCGACATTCTCAGTCAAAGGCAGCTGAGGATGTGCAGTTCCTTGCAGGCTCAGACCCAGACATGAGAGGAACTTCTGTGCTCTCTAGATGTATTAAACTAATTGCTTTGACTTCCATAGACTCATTGTGGGTTCAAAGGGCGACAACCGAGCATCCTATTTGAAAATTTCAAGGGACATGGAGGAGCACAGGAGAGCCTGGGAGCAGGTTTCAATTATTTTATTAGACAAAGGGTTAAGAGTCATGCTTGGGAGGAGAGATGAGTGTTTCTTGACGTGGGATTTGGAGTGTAGCAAGGAGGACTTGAGGGCTTTTTGATCTGGCATCTTTCTCAAGTATTATCTCACTTTGCTAAAAAAGAAAAATGAAAAAGGGGGAAAGGATGAAGCATCTCCCAGGCAGGAGATCTTGTAATGAATTCTGACACCAAAAGGAGCTTAAGAAACACTTGTGTGGGTACAGCTAACAAATCCTGGGACAAGCAAAAATTCATGCTAAAATGATAAGGAGTTTTGTTCACTGGGAACATGTTCCCTGTCCTGATACCTCCAGCAATGAATTAGGAAACAAGTTGCCATGTTTTGGACAGGCTTATGGATTAAGAGTTATTGCCTGGAAAGGCCATTAAGAAAATAACTGCAGTAAAACTGTGAATCAATTATGGAAGAATATCTGAAATACAATTTTAGTTTATAGATGCTTTCAAGTAATAAAGCATGATGAGTTAATTCTCTTATGCCTATTTCTAGAGCTGCAAAGATGAGATTAGAACTTGCAGATTTCTGGCACCTTGTCTGTGCTGAGTCCACAGACAATTTAAATTCTAAAGCATTTACTGTGCTAATGCATGGAACATGGTAAGTGTTTTAATATTACTGTTCCAGACTTCTGTTTCCCCACTTTAAATACTTTAGTCTCCCATTATGAACCACAAATAACTGCTATAGAGGAAAAATTTACTGTGAAAGTATAGAAAATCCCCAACGAACAAACAAAAAACAAAACTCCTACAATTTATGTAAATTCCAAAATATTGAGTGTAACTGGCTATCTCTTCAGTGACATCCCATAGCGTGAGCCTGGTACAAAAGCCTTTTCTGTTTACATCTTTTTAGGCAGCTTTGGTTGTCAGTAGTCATTTGAACAAAGTTGTCTGCTTAGCCTTAAAAACAAGGAGTGGAACTCTTTAATGTGAAACCTGGGACTGAACTGTAAAACAGGGGAAAAATAGTACAGCAACTCCTATAACTTCTTGTAGTTTTTATTCAAAGTTGCTTTCAGAACAAAGGCTACAAGAGTCATTTCAAAAAATACACCTCAGCAGAGAAGAGGTACATGAAAAATCATAGAAGGGTGAGCTAGATTCAAACACCACTTTCATACTTGTAACGAAAATTAAGCACAATCCAGTATTCTCCAAATGCTCCCAATATGAATCAGTATGTCCATGAGTAGGTGTAAGTAGAGTACGATAACGATTTAGCTCTGTTCCTACCGCCTACACTGCAGCAGTATTTGAATACTACACACTTGTTAGTGGATTTTGTCTCTCCGATGTTATTCCCCCTCCTCCTCATAAGGCAGTGAAATAACCCTTCTCACAGGTAAGTAGGTGTTAAGCCTGACAGAGAAAATGGGGTTGTTAGGTGGAACGGGCTATGTGCATGCCTGGGTACAACCACACTCGTGTGGGTTGATCCAGAAACTGGATTTTCTGAGCCAGTGCTGAAGTCCTCTTGCAGAACTGATTTTCTAAATAATCTAATTCCTTCTAACAGAACAGTTCCCTTTACCTAGTTCTGTGAAGAGCAATGGTAGGGTTTGGACCGTGCAATAAATACCTGGTCCTGAAAGGGATTACTTTATGGGCATTAGGAAAATTAGAGCCTTGGAAAGTCCAGGAGAGTCTCTTTTGAGGTCTTTGCCTGGAAAGACTTGTGTTTACTGTCTCTGTGTTCGTTACAGCATTAAACACTAAACTTTCACTTTTACGTGAATTTTTCTAGTGAAACCTTCATATGACGAAAACAGCGAGGACATGATGGCTACTCTTATACCACATAATATTAAACATTACCATATAATATTAAACATTACCTTCTTTTTACTACTACTATGCCTGTTAAAATTGGATATATTCATTCTTTCACTGCGTAGTGAAATTTCATGTTCCGTAAGTGTTAAAGTGATTCAGAATCCATCAACCACTACTCATTAAAGTTTGATTTTCTTTCTTTTATCCTGTACTTTTAAAAATGAGTTATTGAAGCTCAATTAAAATAAGGAAATCAAAATGTTTCATTTGAAAAACATTGGAAAGGGATGTTTGGACAATACCAAGAGTACCCTCCCTTCCCCCTTTTGTTTGTTAGCCAAAATAAACTTAAGCCAAACTGATGTAGTTTGGTGTAGGGCATTTGGTTTACAGGAATTGCATCTGACAGCAAATGGTTCCAGCATCAGTTCAGGCTGCATTTTCCAGCAGGTTTTTGCTGCAGGTTTTCTGTGTGCAACATCCACCTCAGACCCCTGCAAGGTGGTGGGTTTGAGAGAGTTGTGAATACTCTCTAGTCCATTTTCAAACCAACTTTTCAAGGTGCCTTGAGATGGTTGATGAGATGATCATAGCATAGGATGTTATGGCTCTGCCTAAATCACAAGAGTGCCAGGGGGAAACATGGGGATATAGAAGTACACTCCTGAGTCAGACCAGTGATTTGTCATTCCACATCGTCTCTCCAGAAGTAACAGTAAAAGCAGTTGTTTAGGGAGACCATGCAAGCTTGGCCATTGTCTCCAGTCCATACCCCTTGCACTCCCTGAGCATCAAAATCCTCCTGTGGCAGCAAATACAAGAAATTCTCTATGCCTTTTGTAAAGAAGCAATTTATTTTATCTGTTTAACCCAATCTCATAGTGAGTTCATCAACCACCCGTGTTTCTTAAGTGACAGGACTTGGTGAAAACTGTTCTGCCTTTACCTGTGGAAGTGCTTTGTGCAGCCAGTGGAGGTGGAGGAGGAGAGAGGAGGAAAGAGCATTACATGGTTTCTTATCATTCCCTGATCACAGGGTTGTGTAAAAATATGTCTCTTAATAGATTAAGCAAACTAAAATTCTAGCAGAAGCCAGGTAACACTGTCTTGGTAACCGTGTCCTGTCCCTGAAGGCTAGCCTAGCATTTATAAATTCCAGAATAAGGGAACCAAATTAGTGGCTTAAATGTGGTCATTCACTGCCTGCATGAGTGAGAGCATGTGGGCTCTCTGCCATGTACAGAAAGCTTTTCGGGTACTTAGCCTAAATTTCCCTTTCTTTAGAATTGTTTTTGTGTTTTAAACCATAAACCCATAGACCACTGTAAGTAAGTAAGTAAGTGCTTTCCTTTCTTGATTTTCATTTTCTCTGTATATTTATCTTGTCTCATCCATGGCTGTCACTGTGTCAGGTTATGCAGTACAAGGGCTTTTTTTAGCTTGTTCTCTATTCACTAGATGCTACCCATCCTATGGCAATTTTAGTTGTGTTTTTACTTCACTCTGATTTCCCTGAATAGGATTTGTCTCTTGGCTGTCTCATATATGTTTTATTTCAAGAGACGTTTAGTGTCTGGTATTTCTCAGCTCTCCAACTGGTTTCTCTTAAGGTCCATGAAGGTTTCTAATTCCAGAGACTCCCATATTTTTTTATAGTCTCACTGCTTGAAGCGGGGGCCAAGAGACAAAACAGAAATAAAATCAAATATATGCCTCTGAACTACCATCTCCTATTAGTGGCTTTATGCAACTGTCTTCTATTAGAGGCTTCATGCTGCTGTTACCAGAGATGTTTCTGAATCAAAACCCTGGAATTAAAATTGTGGAGCCCCGGGGGGAAGGGAGTTGCTCTAGATCTGAAATCTTATGCCTGGGTCCCTCTGGCTTCTCTCCACCGGTTTCCTTTGAGGCACATTTTGTTAGGAAATAAAACTCCTCAAAGGATGCAGTGTTAGTGCCCTCTTGTGGGGGGAAAATGGAGACGAGGTGCGGAGAAAAATGTGATACAGCAGTGGGACAAGGTTTAAAGCAGATTAGAACGGATTATTTTGGCAAGAGGTGGAAATGGGGAGTTCGCTTGGCTATGCAAAAATACTTATTTAAAGGATTTATTGATGGGCACCAGAGGAGTGTTGGCCAAATGAGATTTGAACAGATTGCCTGCGGCAGGTCTGCTGTCCTCCCAGCCGAGGTGTGTGGCACGGCACTGTGGAGCACAGCCAAGGGATGCTGGCACCGGTGCCACCACAGGCAGCGTGTTGTCCCCTGCAGAGTGCCAGGCCCCACCACAGCGGGGGCAGCTGCCTTAAAGAGGACTCACCTGGGTCTTGGTCCTGGCCCAGCTCAGCTCACATGTGGCTGCAGCTTTGCAGGAGGTTCAGTGTCCTCTGGCATGGATTTCTTTGGATTCCATTTTGTGGCACTGAGACACCTTGCATTTCATCAGCTCACATGTGTCACCTCTGAAAGGAGGCTGTATACCTCTTTGTTTTAGCCACATAATTTTTGTTCATTGCGTCTTATGCCTCCATCTTTGTGTTCTGGCCTTTCAAGATCCGTTCTGCTTATGAAAAACAGAGTCCCTAAAATGTTACAGAAAGCGTGGTTCTCTCCACATTTCAGCTCGGTGTATTTTCCATTAATTTTCCCATATGCTAAATGCCCATGGGCTTTTCTTGTTGTCCACAGGTTTGTGTGCTATATTTTACTGAAATCATGAGCACAGACTCTTGTACTACACGAGAACATCTAGGTTCTTCACTGGAGATGCCAAGCTTTCACTGGCTGACCTGCAGTCAGTCATCTAGTGAGTTATCTGAGATGTCTTTGGTTTCATTCTGCAGTTAATAGTTCTGGTTTTAGCTGTTGAAAGAAAATAGCCATGGATGGTGATCAAGTTTTGATGCAAGAGATTGCCTGTGGTGATATATGGAAAAGAAGCAGTTGCATCTCTCTGAGGTAACAGGCTATTAGATTCCACTTTCTTTAATCACAGGAAAGAAGTCTGTGAGCCAGCAGAATCCAGCATTAAAAGACAATAATGGAATACAGAGAAGCTTATTAAATCAACATTAAGTAGCAAACAAATCATAAGCTTACATCTAAAGTCTTCTCCCAGGCTTGATGATTATAAGATTTCACTGGAAGCTTTTTTCTGGCTTCAAGGTTTCTTGAAGATTTCAAACCCCTGGCTTAGTTCATTTCCAGGTGATAACTATACTTCTTTACACAGGTCCCAGGGTCCCCATTTCAAGTTCAATTAACTGAGCAGGCTGTATTTTCGAGCAGAGCCCTCAAACCTGCTACAAGCTTGGCTAGATCTCAAGGTTATTGAGATTATTCGTAAACAACAGCTGTACTGTATGACCAATCACCAGGGTAGTGGCAACAAAACATCATTGTAGCTCTAAACCAGCTTTGACTTATATCTGAAACTATTTAAAGTAGAAGCTAGGGGAAAGTAATGTCTGCCATTCAAGTAAATAGAGGATGCCATTTCTTTTACAGAAAGACAGAAAGAATTCTTCATGCAGGAGGCATGGGAAATGATGTATGACATTTCAATAACCACTTGCTACTTTTTCCTCAACCCTGCATTAAAGACATAGTGTGTTTAAGATGGGAACCTTCACCAGGCACTCAAAGACTCCCACTGTGAAATGGAAGGAGATGGGAAGAAGGAAACAGGCAAACGATCATGCTGCTGTCAAATCTTCCAACCCCACCTTCTGATCTTGAAGGGGTTGTTTTCTCCCCAGTTTTTACTTTCAGTAGCACTTATTCTGCAGTAAGGATAGAGGAGAAAATCCGACCTGCCCTTTCTATCTCTGCTCTTTTCTATGGGATGATTTCTGCCACAAACTTTCTTCCAAGGCTGGTCACCTTTTTGGCATCCAGTTTGTTCAAGCCATCTGCATCTCATTATCAATTATATACAGTCCTTCCTCAAAGCATTTCACTACAAATGTCAATGTCTTGTAGCATCCTTATCTGCAGAGTGATGTGTGTCAAATCTGCCTTATCACAATCTGCCACCAGGGCTTTTACAAGTGTAACTTTCATTATAGTTGACAAGAGTGATATATGCAAATCTACCACACAGCAAGCAAAAAATCAGTCTGTTTTAAATAATGTGTTTTGTGGAAATACCCTCTGTATACGACAATGAAACTAACACAAGATTGAAACAACAATACCTATTGAAAGTCAAATATGCTATGCCAAAATGAAGACTATTAAGGCTTCTTTACAAACCAGTACTTAAGTCTGTCTCTGGTCCATCTTGGGCTAAGTAAGAGAATATTCTATAATTTCAGGGTTTAGATAATTAGATGGAGAAGTCAAGAGCCATAGCAAACAGTAGCAGCTGTATTGTGTTACTTGAGATGTTACAGGAAAAAACCATGAAAAAAGACAATCAAAGGAACTCAGAAAAGGAGCTAGTGAAAATTTGAACCAAAAGGTAAAATTTTGTACGGGACCCCAGATGCAGTGAGTTTGATCCAGCTTGTCACCAAACACTCACTCAGAATCAGCATGCTACACAGTACTCTGGCCACAGAAATGCTTTCACAGGCAAAGGAAGAAAATGTATGTAACACAGCACAACATATATGGTTCATATCCATTAAAGACAGTGAAACTATCACATTAGCTGCTGACTAAAAGCTTCCCAGTTCATAATTGGCTTACACTGAAACAACACAAATGGTGTCAGTCTGGTGCCATGCATGTGGGAGTGCATCAAGGCATAGTCTGAGTTTACAGGATATGAGACAGTAAGCAGTTGGGTATCAGAAAACAGAATTAGGACAGGAGCTCTAATCTGTTATAAATATAAATTGTTTCGCTCTTTTCCAGGGCTTTTTTTTTTAGACATGAATTTGCTTTCTGGGTTCAGTTCCCACAAACTTCCTGTTCCTCTCAGGCAACTTTCAGAGCCAAATCCTGATCTTCATTTATTCCTTTGTAACTTCCTATTTCTTTGTCTGTATAAAGAGGAAGGACTTTTCTCATACCTTACATTTTGCCTGTTCATCACAGAAACAGACATGTACTGTGCACCTGGCAGTGCAATCTTAGCTGGCATCTCAATTTGCTAATACAATACAAGCAATGGATCAGTACTCACAAAAGATTTGAGCAAGTTCAAGGTGCAGTCCCAAATTCCAAACACCGTGACAGCAAGACAATGATGTAGCACCGGCATGTGTGCAGTAATTCAGAAATGAGACTGACCAGAAGGATTTACCCACACAAATAAGGGTTCAGGAGTTTAAATCTGAAAGTGATCAACCAGTAAAATAAAATTTCAAAAGATGTGGTAGGATTTCTCTGTTTCTTGATGTTTTGAAATCCGTCTGCAGTTATATTTCTAGATGTTATATGTTAATCAGACACAACTTTTTGTCTTCCAAGCAGAGACAGGTTAAAGAAATTCTATATTCCATCCCTTTAAAGAAGTCAAACTAAATCAGCTAGTGTGGTAAGCCTTTCAAGTTGCTCATATCTAAAAAGGGAAGACAAAACATAATGGAGACTCAGAATTAAGAACGTACGAGGAACATTCATACATGAACTTGCAAAAGACCAGGCAAATAGCAACATAGTGTCTCTATTTCCAACAGACACTATTTTAATAATAAAAGCAAAGAGAGACCAGATTTACACAAAGTAATGCAATCTCCTTCTCAGTGTCTGTGTGCTCCTCACTCTCCTTAAATATGTAACACAGTGCATTTGCAGACACCTTTCACTAAGAGCTAAGACTATAAAGAATTCAGAGATTAAAATGTATGTTTTTTCTGAAAGCAAGTAACCTGAATTCATCAACAAACCTGAGCAGATTATAAACCTGTTCTTGTTTTAAAATGTTGAATTTTTCAAATTTCACTGAGGAAAGTACCCTAGAAGTACTATCTAAAACATCTTTATTGTTCAGTCATACTTATTAGGGGGATGAATATATATGAACAAATTTTAGAATCTTGTACCTGAAACAGATATTTTAATCTTGAAAGTCCTGTTAACTGAGGGGAAAGGTGACTACATCTCAAAATCAAAACTGGGACACTTTTCCATTGACGTGTTTTAGGATCGCACAATGTTTCTGTGAAAGAGACAGGTTCTTCTTGTAAAAAATTAGTATATTGTTACACACTGGAAAACCTTAGATGTGGCAGTGATGTACACCTCTTTTTCTAAATAAGTATTTCCAATAGTTTTATGTCTGATTTGCAGTTTTTTCTCATAATTGAAAATCCCTATTCACATTTACTCACTGAAAAGGAACAACTTAATGAGGACTAGGCTCATCTGCTTTTTCTCTTGTGTCCAAACACTATTCATCTCACTAGAAACCTAGTCCACAGGTTGGTTTCATTTGTGATAAAGACAGAACATTGTGTCTTGGGGAAACATAATGTAGCCACTTATTGTGGAAAACTTGATTTGAGGAGATGAGGTGTAAAATATTTTCTGCATAGAGAGAGAACATCATACAGATTCTGGGCTTGCACCAACATAAAAATTCAGAGTGTATGGATGTTTTACTAGAGAACTCACATACGCTGAATTGCACTATAGTTGGTACAAGTAAGAATGGTACTATTAATTTGGCCAACATGATCTCAGTTTTAAGGCTAGCAGAATCTGGTATGTAAAGTAGCTTTTTTTTCTGAGAAAGTCAGAAGGAAAGATGTAGAGAGAAATGGGTTATTATTGATTAGTGCATTCCAGAGTTCTTTGTTTAAAGTAATTTTCCCTGTGTTGTTTCTGTGAGAAACTATAATAAGTTGGCTGCTTTTATCAAGATCTTTACTTGTTAACAGAAAATTATAAAATGTTCTCTTTTAAAATAACTCAAGTTTGAAAAATTCAAGTTGATTAATTTCTTCTCAAACAGTAATGCCTGTGCTCTGTTTATGAATGGCTCTCTGCCCAGGTGATTTGTGCTGATTTATGGCATTTCTTATTGGTGTTATCCAGCTAAAGATTCTTCATGCAAGAAGCTCACAAGAAGCAGAAAATGGTAAAGCTTTCAGGAAAGCATCTCTGTTAGTACTTTCCAGAACGGGCTTGAGAGAAGCTGAGATGGAAAGTTGGAAAATAGGAGATTTCTCTTTCTGGAGTGAGACTTGAAGGATTGCTGACAGCTGTTGGGATGAAAGCATGTTCTAGGTAGCTGGAATTCGGGACTGGGGTACACAGCTAGTGGGTGAGTGCTAGGATAAGAGCTTGATTTCCCTTCTTTTCCATAACTCTTGCTTTTAAGGAAGAG
Organism: Entomyzon cyanotis; assembly: GCA_024500445.1. Classification (NCBI taxonomy): domain Eukaryota; kingdom Metazoa; phylum Chordata; class Aves; order Passeriformes; family Meliphagidae; genus Entomyzon; species Entomyzon cyanotis. The sequence continues at coordinate 14,204,012 of JAKEPQ010001027.1, read as the reverse complement.
TCTCTTCAGGGACCAACTGCTCTGTCTCACAGTCCCCTTGGAGGCAGATGGTTTTCAGGAGTGGGCATTACTTCGTAGATTTTGGTAGGAAGCAAGAGAATGAGGAAGGTCTGCCCCATGCCCAGGCTTCAATCTACGGGGCTGGGCACAAAGCTGAACATGAAATACGTAACAAGTAATGCATGGAGGAGACATCAACTACATCAGGCTGAGAGGAGCTTGTTTGTGCATGTTCTAAGTTATGCATCAAGTCTTGTTCTGGATGCTTTGATAGTGATATTTAAGAAGCTACATCTGCAGTTTCTAAATTGTGATGAGTCTTAAATTGTAAAGTTGGTAGGTTGACAAAAAACTGAAGGATAATGCTTTCTGAGGGAGAGACAATATTGCCTTCTGGCTAACACCAGCTCTACAGGATAAATTATCTGTACCAGGATGTCCTAGAGGGCATTAAATTTCAGTACAAAATTCTTCGGGGCTTAGTTATACTGAACTGAATTCTGGAACAGTGAAAAACATACAGAAAAATCACAGTAAAATATCTTTTGTGAGTTACTTGTCACAGTACTTCATGACAGTGTATTTTAATTCTTGCAGACTGCTATTATGTAGGAGCATTTCAGGTTGCTGCAAAGTACCATTCTGCCATGAAGTTACAGCAACCAAAATTGCCTATTTCTGCAGTGTTTTGGGTGTGTTTGTCATGTCATTATTTCCTACCAGCAGATTGATGAAGATGCTGTAAGAAAACAGGAATCAAAAGAACAGTTGGTAATGACAGGCTGAGAAAGCTGGGGCTGTTCAGCTTGGAGAAGAGAAGGTCATAGGAGACCTCATAGGAACCTTCCAGTATCTGAAGGAAGGCCTGCAAGGAAGCTGGAGAGGAGCTCTTCATCAGGAACTGTAGTGACAATACAAGGATTAATGGGTGCAAACGGAAAGAGAGGAAATTTAGGTTAGTGATTCAGAACAAATTCTTTACTGTGGGGGCAGTGAGACACTGGAACAATTTGCCCAGAGAAGCTGTGGATGCTCCATCCCTGGATGTGTTCAAGGCCAAGCTGGATGGGGCTCTGAGCATCCTGGTCTAGTGAAAGGTGTCCCTGCCCATGGCAGTGGTGTTGGAACCAAATGATCTGTAAGGTCCCTTCCAGTTCAAGCCTTTCTTTGATTCTATGACCCAAGAGAAATAGAAGGAAACAAAATGCAACAGCAGAGTGAGAGGGGCTGTGGGGGTCCTGGCATGGAGGTTAGTACAGGGAATGTGTTACAAAATCTGGGTGTTGTGCAAATAGGCCTGTCAGGGAAGTAGCTTTGTCCCAAATTAACATTGCAAGGAAGTGATGAGGAAAAACTCCCCCCAGACAGTCCTGCTAATAAGTCTTTTATCTTTGATCTTAAAGAGCTTAAAGCAGTTTACTTTCCATGCCTGTGTAAGCCATTTGTACTAGTAAATCAGAAGTGCATGCTCCATATCCTGTTACCTTCAGATCTGCCTCAATAGCCACAAGCTGTGTAATGCCAAAAGACATGCTTCTATCTTAAAAAAAGAAAAAAAAAGCCCTGAAGGTCCTTTTGATCTAAATTGAATCTCATTCAAATCTATACAAACCCTTATGTCTGTGGCACATAACACATGCCTCATGGCCTTGTTCCATTGCATTCACACTGATGTCCTGTGGTTTCCTTGTCAGTTTTTGCAATCGTCACATGAAATATATTGTTGCCTACCTTGTTCTGATAAGCTCAATACCACATTTTCCTGTTGCACAAACATATTTTTCAGGTTTTCATCTAAAAGTCTGAACCCAGCAGAAAGGAAACAAAATGTGAGGGTTTTTTAAACATCCTACTACGCCACACTGAGAGTTTGTCCTAGGTGCCCATCCTAAATTTAAGTGTTGGGATCAAAGTGAGGTAAATGAATGATATAAGGAACTGGACCATATCTTACAGCTCTGACTACATCAGTATCCTCCCAAAGATATGGGTTACTTTGATTTTTATTAGAATAGGAAATTTACGGTCCTTGTGCTCCCACTTGAGAAAATTTCTAGTAATTCCATGATGGGTGGCTTGGACCCAGATTCCCAGCCTCCATGTTAATTTTCACTCTGTTCCTCTCCTTGCGTGGGAAGAGGGCTGGTGGCTGACACACTTGTGCTTTATGGCTGTGGGCAAAAGTAACTGGCTCAAACCCTTAGGTTCAAGAACTGGAGGCTTTTCTGGGGCACAGCTGGCAGAGGCAGCAAAACCACCCTCAGAGGCACTTGCCTGCTGTCAGTTTGGCTGTTCTCAGTACTGAAAGGTTGCCTGGCTCCTGGCAATGGTCACTGCACCATTTTCACTTCTTCCAGTTGGAAAATGTGACAGTTGGCCACAGCTAAAAACCACCATCCATTAGCTGTCCCTGATAGGGACAGGATGAGTTAAAACAGAAGCACCTCTATCATACAACTATTTTGATAAGTTTCAGCAATTCACTGCAGGTGGTAGCATTGATGTCACTGAAATAGCGACTCAGTTTGTGTGATTCTTGAGTCACCTGAGCTGAAACTGGCAATGTGTGTGCCAGTAAAGCCTGTTTCAAATTTGGTTTGCAGTGATCTGAGCACATTCCTCCTCCCTCACCCGAAAACTAGAATGAAACTGTCACCTGATAAAATCAAGGTATGAGCCTTCCTGAGAAGAGAGCTTAGACCCAGACTTCCGCATGTCTCATTTAATATAAAGACTTAAATAAATAAGCAAATAAATAAATCCGTATAAATCTAAGGCAGCACACCCACTACAGCAGCTTTTCCCCTGTTTCAGCTTTCTGGGTTGAAAGCAAGATCCAAATCCTCTCCCTAAACCTCCCACTCATTTTAAGGCAGAAGCTGTCTGCTGTCAATAAGCAAAACAGCTTTCTAAGACCTGGAGGGATGGTGTGAGCTGTGTCTCATATCATCTTCCTCCCTTGTGTGTCATTTCAAGTGGAAGGCACAGTCCTGCTCCCTAGGCAGGAGCACACCTGCAGCTGTGTGTGGTTTGCTGCGGGCCAGACTCCAGTGAAGTCAAGCTGGGTGCTGCTGAGAGTCGGGCGATGGGGTGATGTGAGAGCCTGGCCACCAACTCACCTCACTCTTCCTTTGCTTGTATTGGAGGTGAGGTTTATGTGTCCTAAACAGCATAGATTTCCCTCAGTGACCTAAACTTTAAGTGCACATTTGGGCACAGAAACGAATTGCCATTGAAAATATCAGTGGGGAGACACAGGTAGAGCTGAACTAAATCTCTGACAGCTGTGAGTAGGAGCACATTCTAGGTCTGCACTGCTCTTAAGCACCCAGTTGAACTTCTTCAGATAGGAGCTCTGAAACCAGCCTGTAATCATTGCCAGTAACACTTGTCAGCAGGCCTAGACATCCTTTGCTGCTGCTATGGGCCCCATTTTCTGCCACTGCCTTAGAGGTACCAGGTCTTAAACCTCCTGTTAGAAGTCCTTCCCACAGGAAATGAAAATAAAAAGAAGGGAAAAGGGGAAAGAAAATAAGAAGGGAGGGGCCTTCCTTTACCAAAAGAGGCTATATGAATGTGCTGGAAATCAAAAGAACCTTGAGAAAGGTTATTAACAGATGTAGGCCAGTGACATTTTCAAAGCACATGGAGTTATTAGAGTGCTTGAGAACAAGGTGCCAAGTAAAAGATTACCAGGGGAGGCTGTTGGCTCTTTTTACTTTTAAGAATTAAAAAGCCAACTACCAACCTGGACAGGATTTACATAGTTGAAACTGCTACAGCTGTAAAAGGGGTCAAGTAAATAGAGAAGAGGGAATCTGAGATGGGTTAGACCATTGTGAGACAGGTTAATTTTGCCTTACTGATGATGTGCTGTTGCAATAGTAGGTAGGGGAGTGAAGCTTGCAGGCAAGTAATTAGTAAGAGAAGTAGCTGAGGTGGCACACTAAATTCAGCAGCTGGACGGGACTCTCAGAGGTGTGTGATGCTTGGACAGGGATGCTTTCAGAAGAAAAAATAAGCAATGTGAACTTTCACTCTACTCTGCACAGCAAAGCCTGTGCTGGAGATTGACCATAAATTGTGAGCTCAGGTTTTACAATCCCATCAGTTAAATCCTTTGAGATTTTCACATTCTTGGGAAGAGGATTTAGTGGAAATAAACTATACCTACAGCTGGAACAACATCTCTGAAGAAACTCCTTTTTAGATCTCCTGAGGGAGGTAAAAAATGAGCATAATTTATGCTGCTCCACTATTATTCATCCCTTCAGGAATTATTGTTCCAAATGAGTAAAGGTGGGACAAGTAGGCTAAGTTGCCTGAGGTACTGCTGAGCAGTGAACAGATGGCTGGAAAAAAATCTATAACAGTGCTTGAATTTTTTTCCAGGGATGGCAAACTAGCCCTTATTTAAAGTAATTCTGCTGAGGGACTGCTCATGAATTCCTCTTCACCACAGAGATTCATCTTTGGTGTGTATACATGGACATTGTAGTGCACATGGCATGTAGGAGACTTTCTGTACCTGGGTTGTGCTGCTTACCCCTTCAAGGAAAGAACAAGTAGTGTTTATTGCTCATCTAGGACAATCTGCATTAAGTTCCTGTGGGTTATGCTGACACCAATAAGGGCAAATAAAGCCATCATAACATTCCTTCTTGGTAAAGTAATGGTCAAGGTAAACCCTAGGTTGTCATAAGGCCTTTGGAATTTGAATGAGAATAGTTATTCATGTTGTGAAAGCTATGAAGACCCTTCCATATGCCAGAACTATTGCACAACGTGGCCTTCAGTGGGTTCCTGATTCACTGTGGTGAGTGTGGTATGTGTAGGGCATGTATCTGGCATCCTGTCTTACAAAACTCCTTTCTGAGAAAAAGCCTAGAGATTGCCAAGCCTTGTGTAATGGTAGGACACTTTAAATAAGGTGGATTTTGTCCTCTCAGGGAAGTGTTTGTGTCTGATATATAGCAAAAAAAAGAAAAAAAAAAAAAAAGGAAAAAGAAATGCTAAAAGGAAAATAACTTTGTTCCCATTATACATACATGTGCTCCTAAACCCTTTAGAAGCAAGGTCAAGACCTGGGACCCACCATTTGCGAGGAAGAAGTAGCTGAGAAAAAAGATGAGAAACTTCCCATAGGTAACAGAGACTTATGTTAAATGTGGCTCTCATTCACTGTGGTTTTGAAGTGTGTATCAAAGTCTGAGCTAGAACTGTGTAAGAGCACATGCACTGATTATTTCCCAAAAAAAGAATATCCCTAGAGACCAGAGGCCACAGTAGTTGAGCTTTCTTTAAACAAGCCACAGGCTCCCTGGCAGTTTCTAGCATTCAGAAATGGTCAAGGCAGCGTGCTTTAGACATGCAGAGAAACATAGAAATAATATGTGCCTTGTTCTGTTAGGAAGAAAATCACATGTTGGTCTCATTAGGAACTATCACTCTGTTTTGCAGGAGCAGGTGATAAAATGTGGGAGGGAAAATCTGTTAAATTCAAAGGCCTCAACTTTCCCAATAGCAACTGCATCACCTTCCTAAACCAGAGGTCCCTTTTTAACTCTGTCCTTCAGTGCATGAGAATTCTCAGGGCTCTCTTTGTCTGAGATATACAACTGCCACTATATTGATGGGGTTGAATATGTTTGTCCATCTGTGATAGCTGCCTGGGGGAAGATATAATGCCACATTTCAGGTCTTTCAAAATATAAATCTGTACCTAGCCTTGCAGGGACATACCAAGGCTATGTACTGGTAAGGCTCTGAATACTGTTTCCCTATCCTGTTTCCCTATCTTCTCCTTTGTGAGAAAGGTTTTCTTCATCACAGATGTGATCTCTTTCCTCTTGAAGAATCGATTTCTCCTCAAAATACAAACATCCTCCTAGGCGGCGATTAAGAACCCTGTTCTGCAGATCACAAGTTTTAACCCTGTTGTTCTGACACGTTTCTAGAAACTGCTTCTTCCCAAGTATCATGCAGGCAATGGCATACTATTCCTCCCTCTGCAAAGGACCAAGGTAAAGAAATTTTTTCGTAATGGCAAAAAAACCTGTGGCAATATGCTTTAGAGACTTCAAATCCCACATCCTGTGGAGGGGAAGGGAGGGGATTGCCTTTTTCACAGCAAAGAATTTGATCTATGAACCAAAAGCCCAGAGGTTTTGTGCACACCAGATCACCCTCATCAGTGTAGACTGCTCAAGTCTACATTGTCTTTCCCCTCATGAAACTGCAATAACCCCAGGAGCTGTTAGAACAGGACACTATGAGAACATAGTGCACCAATTTTGTTCCTTTAAATCTTTTACCAAAAGCTGGCAGACACTGATCATCCTCAAATTAGTAATGTTCTTCCTATTCTGGAATTAGTATTTTAAAAAAAAAAAAGTATCTTCCTGTATTTTCATAAACTCAGGATTTTAAGTAATTAATTTTTCTGACTTTTTCAGGTCTTTTATTTGAAGAATAAACCAGAGATTATTGTTTATATGTCATTCAGAACAGACCGATGATAATAATTTGTGTATGCATATGTGTGTGTATATATATGCAAAATATTGCATAGTATACAGAGAGTAGTGGTTTATATATAATATAAAATACTGATTATAATTATTTCTCTATCATCTGTAACTCTAGTACACACAAGTGGCATTTATACTGAAGTTTTCAGCCATCACTCAACCCAGTTCCCGGAAGCCAAAACCACATATGTGTCTAAGCAGTTTTTAGAACACCAATACTGTCTACAACTGGGACATCTCAAAGGCCACTCTGGACTGGCTGCATCCTTCTCACTCAGGCAAAGACAAGGGTACAGCAGCAATCATGGCTATGGCTGCATGTCTGGGGTTATCCATTTGCTTTTCTTACTGAGGAAGTCTTTCACTCAATCTGAGTAACATACTAAAGATCCACTGATGAAAACACTCTTGGAGCGGTGCTATACATTAAAAAACAAACAAACAGGATCTTTATTTCGTTGGGAGAAACCATCTCAATATTGACCTGCACGGGGTTTTGAAATTATGTGATTTTACTGTGCATGGACTTTTTATCAGATTATCATAATTCCTAATTTTTGATCATTTTTATGATTGTGCACCATCACATCTCCAGTTGACATAAGAGACACAGGCATGGCTGCAAAACATAGATTATTGACTGCGTTATCCCAAATTCACTAGGAACATTCTCTCTTTATGTGTGAGAAACAGTATAGAGACAGTAATGCCTTGCCCCCACTTCACACTGCTCAGGTTGTTTCCACAAGGATACTTGGTCTTGAATGGGGACATCTGCCCTGTCCTTCCTCCAGGAGGGCACTTCTGCCCTGAGAGACTCCTTGCTTTCATTGTCTGCATCCGTGGAGTGAACCCACAGGTGAAAAACCTGTGCTGCAGGATGTGATGAAATAGCTAGAGTAGGAAAACCCATCGCATTCAAGCCTGAATATAATTATGGAAGACCCAAATATGTCTTGGGCCTCAGAATATATTACGGTGCTCTGAACCCAGCTGTCACTTTAGGGGGAAGGGTCTGCCATAATTTCTTATGATGAGGACCTTGCCATGACAGCTGTGCTTCCCCTGCTACAATGATCAATCATATCTCAGGTGTCAGGTAGCAAAGTTACCTTGTTCAGCTTTCAGATCAGTTTGGTACTGGGATTAGGGGTGTCCATGAGTGGGAAGAGGAAAGGAAGGTCAAGTCTACGGAGTGCAGCATTTCTAGGCAGACCTTGTTCCTCTGCTAGCTGTGCTACATTAGCTGGATTCAGAGCTTGATTCCTGCTTTGGCTTCTATTTGCTCCAGTTTCAGACATCTACAGGGGTTACTGAAGTCCTTAATCATGCAGCCTGAATTCTTGCTAGGGAAGAATTCCCAGCAGCAGCAGTACTCTGAGTTGCCAGCATGGGAGGGGGAAGTACTGAGCTGTGAAACTGAAGAGAGGAGTTTGCTGTGGCTTATTTGGGATCTTTTGAGTTCCCAAGGGAAGCTCACAGACTCTCTGCTGATGCAATATGGTAGTGACTTTTTAGTCTGCACCTGAAGTGAGCGGACTCCAGTTGCCCAGATAACACCCATCACAGTTTATGCTTTGTGGTAAACAGGTTTTGACACACAGTTGTTTGTAGTGAAAAGGCAAAGGTCATGATCAAAGCTAGATGTTGGTTCCTTATCAGCACACACTCACTGTGGCTTCGCCGTACACACAGAGGCAGTGGCTGAGGTGACACTTCCACACCTCTTGCCTCCCAGCCAAGTGAGCATTGCCCATTTATAGCTGGGCTAGCTCAGAGCAGGTGGAGTTCAGAAGATGTGTATAGATGGGGAAGACTTTTGTGATTTTATTCTATTTACATTATGCATACCAGAAAGCCTGAAGAAGGGTCAGGGCCTTGCCATACTTGCACAGCATAATACTTACTCAACGGAGAAACATCCAAATTAAAGGCAGGAGACAAATCTGAAGGAGCAGGAGGGGAAGAATGAAACAGAATATCAGAGAGATCAAAATAATTTGTGAGAAACATCATTTAGCTCCTTCAATTTTTCTTTTAAAAAAAAAAAAGGAGAATATATATTTGTTTGGTAATGTGACAGGCTTATAAGGAAGTGTACATCAATTCTATGCTCCTCAGAAACACTTCTGCATATTTGATAGATTGAGTTACTTGATCATCACCATCTCAATGAGCTTAGATAACATACAACTTTCAAAAAGAGATTTCGTTTGTAGGGGTTTTAATTCCTGGAAGCTGTGTGGTTAATAATTCACTTAAATATTGCTATTTTTATCTTGGTAATATTGAAGTTAATATTCTCAAAATACACCCAATCTTGATAAAAGATTCTCACTGTTGCTTTATGAAAGATAAGTCTTGCTGAAGTTGCTGATTTTGGTCCCAGGCCATCATGAGAAGCTGTCTGGGTTTGTGGAGAAGGCAGACTGTTGGTAGCAGCATATGTTTCCTTTGAATACAATCAGGGAGAGAATACCATCTCCTAAAAGATCTGCTTACTCTGTACTTTTAGGGTTGTACATACGTAGTTTCATTATGAAAATATTTCACTTATTTCGTGTTGCTGGTAGCCCCATGGAGCAACAGTACTCTGAGAAATGCTTTTTTGGCTGGCCTCACCAGCTGGAATTCCAAACAACGGCTTGATTGTCCACATGTGAACTCACATTGCTGTTATTTTCTTCTGCTGTTATTTGCAAACATCATTGTCTGGGATGTTTTGCAGTGCTGCATGAATACCTTAGGCATTGCCCTGTACATGTTCAGGGGACTCTCCTAGAGTTACCAATAGGTGCAGGTGTCAGCAGAATTGTGCTGTAAGCCCAGATCAACATGTGCAAAATCACAGACCAGCTGCTTTTTATGCTCTTTGCATTGGTACTCAACCCTTTTTGATGTAGAAGAGGGAGCTATATGTTATAAGTCTGTGTTGAGAAAGGGGCTGGCATCAAGAGAGTGTTTTCTACCATTTTCAACCCTATGGGATTTCTTCAAGGTTCGCAACAGTCAGTTTAGTCTCAGGCTATTTACTGTGCTGAAGTCTCCTGCTGGTAGTCTGAGAAATCTGTGGTCCTGACAAAACTTGAAGAGTCAGAAGAAATTTGAAGAAAGCTAGTCCTGGTTGTCCAGCCCTGACACAGGACCCCAAAGAGCTGCCTGGAAGGGAAGCCCCCAGGGACCTCTGAGGACAGTAGGACATTTCAGTGGGAGCTTTACTGCAGCAGTGGTGGAACTGACCTGAAGAGTTGTTAGTTACCACCTAGAAACCAGAGAAAAACAGTTTGACTCTTCATTTTATTTGAGTTCATCTTAACTAGGTTACCTCTGCAAACAAAGGGATGGAATTTGGCTTAAATCTTTAAGCAAACTTAACGAAAACCACAGAGCTTCATCAAATTTTTACTACAATGTAAGCACAACCTGAAAGTAGTGTGAAATCTGCATTATTTTTACGTCAAATCAAAAGTAGCCAGATGTGGCAAAATTATTCACAGTTTAATTGTAATTTAAGCAAATTTGACCTAAATCTCAACCTTGGTTAAGAAGCCCAGATCATTTAACTTTCGCATAGTTTGGAGTTTTGTTAAAGTTTGTACAGTTTACACTGAAATGAAGTGGCTTTGCAAAGCATTACTTGAATACAAGTTATCCACAGGACCAAATTTGACCTCTCCTTATCAGTTTAGCCTCTCAGAATCTTCTTTTCCCTTCCTCACTCCAAGGGACCCAGTTCAGTTGACAGGCATTGGGCAAATCTTTCCTGAAGTTCAGGCAAAGGATAGTCCTTATCAGGCTTGTAGAGCAGGACTCATCTCTTCCACCCTGCTTCCTGTATAAGCAGAGTTGCATGCAAAGTCCTTTTTTGTCTTCCTTCCCTTCAGAGCTGCAGAACCATGAGCAGAGGAGCCTGCAGGAGAGGAAATTAAGCATCAGTATCACAAGGCCCCAGCTGGGAATTCTGTAACCCAGAGTAGTGAGGTAATAGAAGGGAGGGAAGGGGAAGAGAACAAGACTCCCCATCTTCCTCCTACACATGCCTGAAACCTTACAGCTCTTTCTGCTAGCCATACCCCACTAATTCCAGTGTCCCTTTCCTGCTTGCCTCACTCACTAAAACCTTACTGCCAACCTGAATTTGCCTGTATGAGGGGCAGTAACTGGGGAAGCTCTAAACATGCTTGGTAATTTCCTTGCAGCAGTATTAGTCTGTGACACAGAAGACACAGGAAGCACTGGTGATGTGTAAGATACCAGAGAAGGAGGTATAAAATAGTTGCAAAAAACCCTCCCGACGTTCTAAACTTTCATATGTGTTCCTTTGCCCTTGGCAGATATGGGCCATCATCTCTCTGCAGGCACAGAATGTAGCCAGCATCCAGCTGCAAAATGCCTAATTAGGTGATTTATAATTGTGTCAGTAGCATGTGGCTTACCCAATGCAGAGTATTTCACTGAGCATACACCTGATTATCAAATAACTCCACCCATGAGTGGTGATTTAAACAACCTGAAACAGGCTGGAGGTTCAGTGGGGTGAGGGAGAGTATGGGAGAGAGAAATCTATAGTCCACTAGTCACTGGCAGTCACCTGAGAAAGGCAAAGCCATAGTTCTGATTAAAAATTGTGACAACACTTGTGGATTGAGCTGCAGGAGTATGGCTTCATTAACCAACCATATATACGCGAAAGAACAGCACTTTTCTGCTAGTGGGTTCTTAGGACAAGATCTCTGAACAACTCAAGGTGTCACAGACCCAAGCAGGTCTTTTGTGGATTGCTCAGTTGCACTTAAATGTCTGAAAATTACCATTGTTGCCCTTGCTCTAGACTCAGATCCTTTATCTGCATTGGCCCGAACCACAGAAAGCAGAGAAAGTGTACCTTAAAAATTACTAAAAAAGGATTGCATGGCCATGGTGGGATGGCCACCATTTCCTGGTGGGATGCTCTGATGAGCCATCAAAGTGATGTGAGTGAGTGTCTACATTTAAAAAATCCACTGCATGTTTTATTCTGCTACCTTAACTGTAGCAATGTTTCTATGCTAGTTTTTCTTCACAGCTCTTGTTTTTATTGGTGTCTACTAACTGAACACTGGTTTGTCACAGAAGGGGAAATGGATCATCATTACCCAAACACAGTTCAAGTCTCTGCAAGCTACTTTGGCGAATTTCTAATTACAGAAGGAGAGCTGGGATGTGTGTGCTGAAGGCATTTGGGTCACCTGGAGACTTTTGTTTAATAATAATTGTGCCTAGTGACAGGATTATTCTTAAAATGTACTGAGGCCTCTTTTCTCACTAAACAAAACATATGTTTTCATCATCTTGACTAAGAAGGATATTTCTCTTACTCAAATTTTCAGTGGAAATTATGAATCATGAGCCACTATTCAACATGGGTGGCTGTTTTCTTTCGTGTGTCTGTATTTTCCAGTAAAGAACATACTTTTTTTCTTTGATCTTGAAACAGAAAGATTACCAACCCAGTTAGCAGGAAGAAAAAACAGGGCCTATTTCATCTGAGTTGGATTCCTGATGCAGATGAAGCTTCCTTTAGCTTTTGAAGTTGGTGATAGTGCAGCAGGAAATGCTTCAGACCACTTTGCCTTGACAGTGTGAAAAAGAAACAAGGAAATGCAGAAAAGGTGCTCAGCAGCAGCTCTTGCACTACCTTGATGTGGTTCCTTGGCCAGGCCAGACTGCTGTAGACCACTGAGGGTTCCTGTCTGGCTGGCAACATAGCCCTGTTGGGCTGAGCAGCTCCTTCACAGATGGAAAACCATGGGAACAATGTTTGGGAGGACAGTGTCTCCATCAGACCCTCATACAGGAATGAAGCCCCAGGCCAAGGAGTGTTCTGCTGAATAAATATATTGTGTTTGAAAGAGATCCTCATTCACTGGCAGCCTGTTTTAATCAAAAACACAGCTTTTTGAGTAAAAAAATTTTTTTTGAAGCAAAGGTGATTTTTTGCTCTGGAAGTATGCCTTAAGAATTGCTTGTTGTAGCCTACGGAAGGTGTGTAGTCCATAGGAGATACTGTCTGGATAAGGCTTTGTCAATCATCTGGGTCAATGTCAGGTATTTTCCTGGATGCTACCTGTCCCCACAGGCAATGTTTGTCAACTTTTATTGCAAATGGGGACCGTGTCATGGTCGTGAGGTATTGCAACTCCCCAAAAACTAAATCCCTTAATTTACTTTGTCTTCCCTATGCTCCTGGAACTCACACATCCCTCTAACATGGCTGTGAAAACATCTTTAATTTCTCTTTCATGACCACTGTATAACTAAGCAGGGGCTTCTGCCAGGCCCTTCCCCTGAGTTTCCTCTTTCTGCACAAGTGAGCCACTGTAAAGTCCTGCTGCTGTCAGCCAATGTCCTGGAGTGCTACCTTGCTGCAGGAGGGAAAGTCCTGGTTGGACTTCTGAAGCACAGGCGTTAAGAGCCAGGGCATGGAATGAGGTGGACTTCTGTGGAGCTGTGGTTGTCACTGAACAGCAGAGACATAGCCAGGAGAAGGGATGGAAATGCAAGCATAGACTTGCTCCTGTATGCCATAGATTATGTTCAAACTACCACCCTTGGAAGGCAATATGCTCCCTCCTGCTCTCATCAGCTGATGCTAATGTAATTTCCACTTTTCTCAATGTTTCAGAGATCTTTTTCAGAAGAACCCTAGGGCAGCAAATAAGCCTTCATTCTCATCAGGTGAAAAGGGAATTCCCCCTTGCAAGTCTTTGCATGATCCAGATGTTAAATCCTGGCCTCAATTTTGAGAGATGGCAATACAATATATAAGCTGCAGTGAAACTTGCTGCAGTGCATTGAGACAGGGGATGAAATATCATTGGTGATGGATCTGCCAACAGTGTACTAAAAACTGGGAGGAGTGTTGCAGGATTTAATGTGTGGAAGATGTTCAATATTTCAAAGTTGTTAATGTTTGCAGTTTTTAAAAATGATTATGCTTGATGTGTGCAGCAGCTAAATCTTTCTTGTTGATAATCAGAGCTGATTTATGTCTTTTTAAAAATTGATCTCAAGTCATATAAGATCTTATTACTCCCAAGAGGAATTAAATAGCTCAGGCATACTCATTTAGATGAAGTTCACCCCCTGACCTCTTATTCATATCTCCAGTTCATACCTGTCCAGTTCATTTTGCCAGAAAAGCTGTTTAATCCTTCCTCCCTCTTCTCCAAGCAACCCCACACACTGAATTGAACTCATAATCACAGAGCATAAATACAGATCTCAAACTTTAATCTCTCAAGGAAATGGGAGGTTTTAACTGCAGTGGGTAGACTGCTATAGCAATGATGGACTGGACAACTCAGGGGACTTGGTTGTATTGAGTGTCTCATTGTAGTTAAAGTCAAACAAAGGCAGAGACTTAGATCCAGCTCCCCAGTAAATCGTGTATGGGCAGAAGTCTCTACTAACAAAATGGATTTATTTTTAACTAAATAATTTTAATTACTAGTTGTGGCTAGCACAGGTTCTTCCCGTGGGAACATTTTGCTATATTTCATAAACAAGATAAAGTTTGGATGTTTTGCAAACAGTTTCTCCAGATTGGGTCAGTTCGGGCTTGGCCAATTGTGCCTAGGGGGAGGTCTCGGGCTGACCAATCTGGGGCACTTCTGTAGACTCTATATATATGGAATTCAAAACAATAAAGTCCCTCTTCTCCTCTCTTCGCTTGTCTGAGAACTTGGGTCAGTCCTCAGCTAGCCGCTCAACAGCGACAACTAGTAATTTTTTTTAATTTTTGCTGTATTCTTCTGCATGGCAACCTGCAGATTCAAATGTATAGGGGACTTCCCACATTGTAAAACACTTTATGAATAATGGTGTGTGATATCTTAAGTACCAATCCTCATTTTGATTAATTCGTTTGCTTTAATTAATTTTGGGAGCCTCTCTTCCCCAGCCTTAAATAAATTTCTTAAAGTCTGGAAGAAATATTATCAAATTTAAAACTATTTGAAGTCAATTAAATACCTGTACTAAGGGAAAATTGTCCTCTTAGTGTCATTTCATTCCCTATACTATATATTAGGTATGAAATTGCAATCTTGAAGCTAATCATTAAACTCCAAGAGTGTTCATACTTAGGTTTATAATGCAGGTTGGGAAGATAAGCTTGCAAAATACATATCAAGGTTTGCATTTCAAACCATCTCAAGATATGCAGATGTTCAAATTATGATGTATATATCATTTATCCTTCCTCTTGAAATGGTCTTTTCCCGAAACTGGGAGTTTCCAAGTAGAGCTTTTACTTTTTGAAATTATGAGCTCTTAGAATATCAGGCTTTTTGTTTAGTCTTTCTGGGTTTTTTAAAATTTTCTTTTATTTTAATCCTTTCTTGTCACACAGTCTATAGACTCAGTTGATGTTATTTTTATGTAGCTTTTTCCCTTTTTGCTAATTCTGTCATCCTTTATCTTATTCCAGCTCCCTTTGATTTGGAGATATTGGAAAATGGCAGAAAGTAATTGAAAAATGTCCCAAAATAATCTGGGACATTATAAATACACTTTATAAGGGATTAAAGGAAAGGAAGAAAAGATGGGACAATATGAAAAACACTTTCTCATGAAAAGAAAAGGAAATAAACAGATACAGTGTCATCACCTCACTGCCTAGAAACAAGTCCAAATTTTGGTTTTCAGTTTTTCAGTATTTTTTGTTCTTAGTCCTTTTCCTGTTTGCCACTAAAATACGGAGGGATAAATTGCCCTGCACTCTCTCCCCATTGTGCTGTGGATTTTATTGTTCTTAGTTCTTTCACATGACATGCGTGCATGCATGAACATTCTTATGGACACATATGGCATAATAAAAAAAGTTTTATTAAGAATAAAAATATCTTTTGCCAAAAAGCAAGGAGTAATGGAACCTCAGACTTCCACAAGCTTTGTTATAATGAATATAAATCATTTATCTCTCCAGTGCATGATGTACATGTTTTGAACTGCCTTGTTCAGACTTTCATCTTTTGTCCTTTATCCAGCAGCATCCCAAGACAAACCTCGAGTTTTTTGTTCTTTCAGAAACTTTATTTCTTGAATTTCCTTCTCAGTCTGGCAAAAGGTTCCCAGGGATTGGACTCTCCACTCTTACATAGGATCTTGAATCTGGTTCTTCTCACAGGTAGTAGGTGTTAGGTAGTAGATGTTAGGTATTTTCACCAGTAATTTTCAAAGGCAAGAATTTCACCAATTTTTTTTTTTTTAATTGTGAAATAAATGTATTTATGGATGTACAGAGAAGAGCTTAGTTTGCTGGGGAGGTCAAGTAATTTGTCAAAGAATGGTGGGAGAGAATGTAATGTTACCCAACATGCCAAAGTTCCCCTCTTCATCTCTGCCTAGAAGCTGGTTATCTGAGCAGGGCTGTGTAATTGGCAGTCCCCATCTCCTTCGATGCTTTACTCATTTTCCTTTGCTTAATGTCATGGTTAGCAGTTTGCACCTTCTCTCTGCAATTGAAGGTGGAGTAACCCCTCTCTGCAGGTGAAGTAACCCCTAAACCAACTGGGGAAGTTCTAAAAATTTCATGTCAAACCACAAGAGGAGGATAATTGCAATGCAGAGTCTATGAATATACTGGCCTTAGGGACTGTGTTGTGTTTGTGCTACAAGACACGAACAGGAGAGACTGTGCCTCCTAGTTTGGGGACAGATCTTGCAGGTTTGAACTGATCTAAGGAGCAACTGCAGTCATACAATATGTTCATCCTGTAATATATTCCTGTTAGTAAAAGCATTCAGGATTTAATAAAATGAGAGGAACCCCAAGGTGTGAATGGCAAAGATGTATTGATAGCATAAATAGGAAAAATGCAGATGCACATACCTGAGGTAGTGTGTCACAGAGAAGTCTCTGCTATACTCTCTCAGGTTTTGTTCCCCTGCTAAACTAACCCTAACAAAAGGGCATGTGCAATACATGGCAGTATGGCTGTGCCACAAGGATTGGCTTTGGAGGTAGTCTTTTTTTTTGTCTCCAGTGGAAGGTTTATCATAAAGGAGACTAGAAAATAGAAGTTCTCTCTGTAGCAGTACTACAGGAAACATTTTCTTCAACTAAAAGCTGACATCTTTAACACATTGTCATCATTTCATGTCCGAGTCAGTGGATCAGGCAGGGTGCCAGTTCACAAACAAGGCTAAAGCGAAACACAACTCAGAACAGTACTACAGTGGGTGTCACATGACTGAGCACAGGGCCATCATGAGAGCTCAGGGAGGTTGGGAAAGGTGGGAAATGCTGATTTCCCATTGTCCAGGTTCAAGTAGCTGGAAAACTGCTTCCAAAATTTCCACGTCACAAACAAATTATACCTAGAAGAGAAACGGAGAATCAGTTACGTGCACCACCCATATGTCTGAATCCATCCAAATTCTGCTTCAGTTCTGTAGGGCTTAAGCAGTTAGGGAGTTCCTCATTCTCTACAGAATATTTGCCCTTAGCCAGTAACACTCAGTAAATCTAGTAGATCACTTCCCCAGAGAGATTTGGGGTATGCATCATCTCAAGAATCTGAACGGAACAGTTTTGCATCTCTTCCTCATGCGTAATATCATTACTTTGCACAGACATGAAGCAGTGGCATTTCTAGGAAACAGCCCATCATTATGATTCAAAAGGTTTCCAGAGATTTTGCTTTTAATTTTGTCTTCCTACAACATGGCAGCATGAACTCAATTAAGAAGCTGTTGCAACCATCCCACTCAGTCACCCACCCAGTGACCCGGAATCAATGGCAGAGACAGCAAGCAGTTCTTCCCCTCCCAGAGAAATCTTGCAACAGACACAAGCAGAGGTACAACTAGGCTGAACACAACCTCAGATCCTTGGTTTTTTAGCTGCATTCACTGCTGCCATGGGCATGTATTCACTGTTGTACTCATGGGAGTTGGATTCACACTTCTGATTCTGCCAACAGAGAGAAAATGCCATTAATTTAATTTGTGGTCACTAGCCTTTGCCATTTCTGCCTTTGCTCATTAAGTGGGGCAGTTACTCTGACTGTTTTCAGTGGGAACATTAAGGTCAGAATAGACAGCTCAAACTCACATCGAAAACTTGGAATAAAACAAACTGAAAGTTAATAACACACATTGCCCAAAAGAATGGCTAATGTGCATGGTCTTCCTTCTTTCCTGAGCCAAATGGTTCTTGGTTTAAGTGGTTTTGCAGCAGAACAGTGCTGGAATTGCTCCACTGATGATTTGTTTCCCCTTCTTGAAGAAAACAATCAGGTGGATTGCTTACCAAAGTAATTTTGCTGACCTGTGCAGCATTTCTCCCCTTTCCTTTGGTCCCAAGCCTTTAAATCAATAAACAATTCTATCTTAGAAAAATTAAATCTGAGCTGCTATCATCAATGACTTGAATTCCAGTGGAAAAATAACGTCAGTCTTTTTGTCAAAAAACACAGCATGTGCTGAGTATGTGCCTGTCCCACCCTCTATATCTCATTGGATCAAGTTCCCCCATGAACTTTGGAAGAAGGGTTCTGCATAATCTCATATGCTTGCTTACCTTGTTCCTTAAGCAACAGGCCACAACACAGCAGACACAGAAAATGGTAAAAATTGTCAGGCCAATAATTATCCATGACACGAGTCCCAGTGAAAAGCAGTCTTCCTTATCTGAAGATGGGGAGGCAAAAAAAAGTCATTACTCATAATTTGCATTTTTGCCTCCTAACAGGTAACTTCAAATTCTTTTCCCCCTTCTATGAATAAATTAGCAAAAGTGAACTCTGAAGAAGGATTTTCCTGAGGTGAATTGCCACTTTGGAAAAGTGTACTCAGCAGGAAGCAGAAGATGGCCTTTTTTCAGAAAGAGAGGTGAAACTGTTGGTACACAGTGCTGAAAGTGTAGACTGAAAAGAAACCAAGCCAGGCTTGAGAGCATGCTGGTGTTTCAGATCTGAACAAGGTTTAAGCTTATATGCAGTAAATACCTGCATAGAGAGAAAGAAAGCAAGGGAAGGACAACGTGCTGCCACTGAACTGTGTAGAGAACCAAGAACTGGCAAAACCACTATTAACTGTTTCAGTTTAATATACCAAACAGCCACTGAAGGAAAGCCAGTTCAAAATTAAAGCCTGTGCAGTTAGTCTTCTGGAGTTAGTCCAAGCCCTTTTGAGTAAATGGCTGAAAATTCTCAACAGTTTTGGATATCTTCTGCTCTAAGAAGGCTTTAAAGCTGAAGGTCTGCTTCAGAGAGGTGAACACCATTTTCTTCACACCTCAATGGCATCAGAGAGTTCCATATGGTACTACTAGTATGCATATTTGACAATTGATTTTCTTTAATCCTGTGCATATAAAGATAGCTCTCAGAATGGATTTTTTTTCCCACTGACTAAACCTAATCTTAACATTTATACTCAGCATTTTGAAAAGTGGACAAGGGAAATTGCCGTTGCCATCAAAGGTGAGACTGCAGTACTCTAGAAGCTGTAGTCAAGCTAACTTGGGTGCCACCACCAATATGCAAAGCTCAGCATGGCATGCAAAACCTGCCCAAGAAGATGAAAAACTATGGAGAAGACATGCTGAGCAGTCTGCCAACACAGCTCCACTGTTACCAGCCCCCTGCTAAGTAGTTTTAAGCTGCCTGGTAATTAGTTGTGAAAACTCTTGTCACATTTTTCACTGCAGCATAGCTATGTGCAATGCCTACTTATCAGTAAACTGAAGTGAGGGGAGAAGTAAACTTACCTTGGACATACAAATAGACTTCTCTCAGACAGCAATCTATGTATGGAGGGGGCAAGAATATCTCCAGGCAGTAGGTGTAAATGTCACTATGTTTTCTTTCCAGATTTTTAAGAATGAAAGTGGTGCTGCTACTTGAATTCTGTGTCTCACAGTAGGTGACATCAGTTTTGGAGATAACTTTCTCTTTACTCAAATAGAGTGAACAGATTGTCTTCTTTTCATGCCCTTTGAAGAGGGTCATGTTGAACTCGCTCACATTTTCAGGGTTGGGGAATATGAAACTGAAGTTTCCATTTTCAAATTCCACCATCACGTGGGGGTCAGAGACATGGGGCTGATCTGAAGAAATGAAAACAATAAGTATAGTCACTCTCATAGCAGTGAAAAGAATCTTTAAAGTGCTAAGAAACTAATTTAAACAAAAATAAATTAACCATGCAATCGTAATTTAAGGCATGTAGGTACTCAGAATGATCTGGCTGTGGAAAGCAGCACTCACAGTGAGATACCAGTGCATCATTCTGGTTATGTCAGACATCACTGATAAAATAAATGAGACCTGGCCTGTCACCTGCTCTAAGGCTGGAGAGGTTACTATTAACATTAGATCAGTGACCTTGATAATATTACTTGCTACTGAAGTTACTAAATTACTTACTAAATGGTAAAGTTACTAATGTTACTTACAGTATTAGTTACTAGATATTGTTTAAAGGCCCCTGGACCAAGCACTACATAGACATATAATCCCTGCCTCAGTGTCAGATTGTCTATTCACAGATAAAACAAATGGGACAAAGATGATGATGATGATGATAATTATCTTTGGTTTATTGTTTGTAATCTGTACCCTAATAAACATGGAATTATAAAATCATTTCGATTAGAAAAGACCCTTAAGATCATAGAGTCCAGCTATTAACCCAGCATTGCCAAGTCCACCACTAAACCATGTCCCTAAGTGCCACACCTGTGTGTCTTTTGAATCCCTCCAGGGGTGATGACACCACCACTTCCCTGGGCATTCCCTTCCAATGCTTGACTGCTCTTTCAATGAAGAAATTTTTCCTAATATCCAGTCTAAATCTCTCCCCATGCAACTTGAGGCTATTTCCTCTTGTTACTTGTTACTTAAAAGAGACTGAACCCTAGCTTGCAGAAGTCTCCATTCGGGTAGGTGTAGAAAATGGCAAGTTCTCCCCTGAGCCTCGTTTTTTTCATGCTAAAGCCCCCCAGCTCCCTCAGCCACTCCTTTCACCAGCTCTGCTGCTTCCTCTGGACCCACTCCGACACCTCAATGTCTTTCCTGTGGTGAGGGGCCCAAAACTGGACACAGGCTTCAAGGTGTGGCCTCACCATTGCACAGTACAGGGGGACAATCACTGCCCTGGTCCTGCTGGCCACACAATTATTGACACAGGCCAGGATGCCACTGGCCTTCTTGGCCACCTGGGCACACACTGGCTTATATTCAGCTGGCTGCTGACCAGCACCCTCAGGACCCTTACCAGGCAGCTTTCCAGATGCTCTTACCCCAGCTTGTAGAGCTGCTTGGGTTGTTGTGACCCAAGTGCAGTTGGCCTGGCACTTGGTCTTGTTGAACCTCACATAAGTGATCTGGGCCCATCAATCCAGTCCAGATCCCTCTGCAGAGCCTTCCTATACTCCCACCTAACACTTCCACCTAACTTGGTGTTATCTGCAAATTAAGGGTGCACCCTCATCCAGATAATTGATAAAGATATTAAACAGCACTGGCCCCAAAACTGAGCCCAGGGGAGCCCCAATTGTAAGTGGCCAGCTGAATGTAGCTATTCACCACCACTCTCTGGGCCCATCCACCCAGCCAGTTTGACAATGTAGCTGAAAATTTAAAATGGAACGTGAACACCAAGCTCCTACATAACTGCCTTAACCAAAGGACTTGGCTTTTCTTTCTGGAATAGATGGTGATTTGGGGCATGACATAAAGTTTCAATCTAATTAGTTAGATGGCTATAGCATCGTTATCACTCAGATAATGGAAGGCATAGAGGACAAATGTCACTGTGTGCATCCACGTGCAATCCAGAAATCACATTTGACCTCCCCAAAATCTCTATTAAAAACTCTCAGATGTTGTGCAACTCTCATTTAACAAACTTCTTGGAGAAGAAAATAAACTAACTGAAGATGTCCTGCTACCTCACAGTTTGACTTTGAAAAGTCAGCAACCAATAGCACAGAAAACTCCCTCAGGGAAAAATATGTTAAAATGTGCAGTAAAAAATGGCAGGTTTTTTCTTCAAGGGCAGTAATTTCTGATATAGAAAGGCATTTAAAACAGTAAACCAAATTAGGCAAATGCATCTTACCTATATTTTTGCACAGACATGATGAGCAGCTGTCAACTCCTGAAAAATACAAAATTGTTTCTGTTCAAAATTCAAGAAGAGCAATGTAGGAACAGGGGCTGAGCCATGTAATGTTAAGATGCTGAAGCTATTTTTTAATTTTTACCGTTATCATATCTGATCCTTTTGACACCATTAAGTCATATGATATGATAAAAGAATGAAATATAAAATATAAAAATCAAAGTAGAAAGAAAATGTCTAAGGCAAGAATTTATATTGATCATACATATAACATTCACAAATTTTTAAAGCACTTCTGCAAAGTAATACGCGTACTTCGGAAATAGAACTGACATGAAAGTAAAGCTTTCACCAAGATACTGAGGAAATCTACCCCAAATAAAAAAGCTCACTTTTGATTTCTCAAGAATTCTGATTCTGCAATGAGCCAGCATTATATTTTTCCCAGAACAAAGTACTCATGTCCATCAATATTTATTCTGCTTCCCCACTGCTTAACACTGCATTGAAACATTTATAATTATCGGGACGATGTTCCAATACATACAGCAAGAAAACATTGAAGCAATGCATATGGTTTTGTTCCTTTTCCAGTAGCAACTTTTTCTCTTATTGTTCATAGGCGACCTTCATTACAAAGCACAGACACATTTTAGTAATTGTTCTGGTTCTGTTTTTTAAACTGCTGCCTCCATCACCACACACTATGGCAACACTTTGGAATTATTTGTATGTTAGTACTGGCAACATAGCACAGTCTGATAGTGTTACATTTGGAAACCTTCATTTTGCAGTGTCCTAAAATTAAATGTTCAGATAGGCGGACAGACAAACAGAAAAAATACTGTATCTGCTTTTCCTGTTTTCTGGTAGCCTGTGTAAGCTCTTCAGACACTGCTTAGAATGAAATATATCTACTTCAGGATTTTATGATGCTAAGGAAATACGGGGCAAATACTTTAAAACTTTGATGCACTCTCCTACTCTTGTTACTACTACATGGTAGTCTGGATCCACACAGAGTAGATCCCAAGCTGTGCCAGGTATTGCACTGATTACATAGTATAAATAATTTTTTTCCAAGGCACCTGCAATCTTTGACATTTGGCCTGTATATACTCAGAAACATAGGAGCACTGTCTTTCGGGTACTTTTGTATCATCTCAACTCTTTCAATCTGCTAATGTTCATGTTCTTTCCTTCTTTGAATTGGTGCTCCCCGGTTACTGCCATTGGCAAGGGCATTGAAATGAATGATACTCATTTAAAATATCTTTAGTGTGACACAGAAGCTAATGGACTTCTGGAAGACACTTTGTGATGCTCAGTTAGAGAGCAATAGAAGCTGTTATCCCTTTTTGACTGATTTACCATTTTCCTAGTTATCAAATACATTCTTCCTGGTTTACTGTGCACAGTCAGCGCCCTTATCTAATTCAGTGACAGTTCTAATATCTGTACTCCTCTCAGGACTATTACTTAAGTGTATGATAACAGACAAGGTGTTTAGCATCTTGTACCACTGGTGTGAAGATAAGGCAGAGAAAACACACAACTTGCCAAGCTACAGTGAAATAGAGCCCTAGAACCACTGAAGGCACAGACAGAAAGTACAAGCCTTTAAAATGTTATATAGTCTGAAAAGCTGAAAGCAAAGGTCAAATAAAGAAATAATTTCTAATTACTTATATGTTGCACAGTGAAGGAAAACAGTTGCCATGAGAAGAGCATTTGAAATAAAGGTAATTTTAAATGCTCTGTAATTTGACATCATGTAGTTTGGTAACACATACCTTTAAAATTAGGCCAAGCAGCCAGCAAATTATTTAGGAAAGGGAAGCAAAAGCAAATGTATGGCAGAAGCTATGGAGCATGATGAATGCATGAGCTGATCTGATACTTTTGAGAAGCACCCACCTGCAGCTGAAACCTTTACATTTGTCACTGGTCATCTGAGAGGAAAGGCAGATGCTGACTCTGTCAGGGCAGCTACAGTGCCAAGTGGTGCCACATTCCTTCAATGTCCCAGAGGAGCATGGGACAAACCTACTCTGAGCACTGAAGTAACAACTTCAAATTTGTTTTCTCTCTTTGTCTCTGAGAATAGTTCAATTTGGCTGTTAGCTAATGAAATTGCCCTTTCATACCATGTGGGTTAATGTTTGTCAGAGATCATGGTTTTAATGCTTGTTTTTAATGGAAAAGGGCAGAGAGAGGTCATTAAGCATTTAGCTCATGTGACCTTGTGGCAAGCTGAAAGATTGTTTTGTATTCTCTCCAACCCAGAAGCCTAAAATGCCTGTTTTCAAGAAAGACTCAGTAATATACTTCTCTGAATGAGCATTTTGGTAAATGTGATGCAATTAGTATTCCTCTGAAACAAGTGCCCATATAGAAGAGTGTGCTTAGCATGGGATAAACGTTTTAGAATTTGATTAACAGTGCCTGAGATTAAAACCAAAATTGTCTGCATGGAAGACCACAATGGGTTAAAGCTGATATAAATTTCCAACTCACTAGCTATTCTGCATCAGCTCCTAATTTGAATGCACTTGATGAATACCAAAAAGTTGCTCTTTCCCCTTCCCTGTGCCTGACTGCTGATCTTCTGTGCCCATTTCTACCTGCTCATTCCTAGGGTAATCATATGGATGTGTAAAACACTCTATTGTTAGTGGCAAGACACATTTGGGATGTTTCTTGCCAAGCTCCAGTCAGAATGAATGTACATTTAGTGGGATGTGAGATAGCAAACTGGGGTTTAAACATCCAATAATATTGAGAGGTCCACTGATTAATTCTCCCTAATTCTGTCTTAGAAATGTGTGAATAAGAGTCTACATTATGGTACTGTTGAAATTGAACAGAAGAATTTCACTAGCTCAGCAGTAAAAATGTTTAGGTTTGGCTGTAAGATTCCTTTTTGTTATTTTTCATAAAAGAGATAATTCAATTGAATATAAAGTTTTGAGACAAGAGGAAAAAAATCTTTAGTTTGTTTCCTAGCAGCGTCACAATGGAGTTGTTCTTGGCTCACCCAATGTGAAACAGAATGCCAAGACAAATATTGTGGTTTGGATATAAATCCAAGAGATTAACATGTGTATGAAAGTTACATCTTGTTGTGTTAAACTCTGAAAGAGTGTGTGTGTGTGTGTCTGTGTGTGTGTGTGTCTCTGTGTGTGTGTGTCTCTGTGTGTGTGTGTGTGTGTGTGTGTGTGTGTGTGTGTGTAAATTTGTGTATAAGTGTATTTACAGTCGTGCATTTCCATCTCAATTTCATCTTAGTGCAGCAGGAAAGCCTTTTGGCAGAAATTTGGGAATTTCTATGATAGTGTGCTTAGATACTGAGGCCAGTGGAAAGTGTGTTATTTTCACTTTAATGGGATTGCACTTTTGAGCTTTCTAGTTGCTTTTTGGCAGACCCATCACTATTTGAAAACATCACCAATCCATTACTCATTTTGGTCCTAACAGCAGTTTAAAAACCACTTTCAATCCCTTTTCTAGCTTGGACTTTAGGGTAGGAGAATAGAATACTGTTACTTGGTTTTCTTGTTGTTTGTATTATCTGCCCAGCCCTCAGAAAACTAACAAGCTGATAAAAAGAACATGCATAATTTTACTTGTGTGTGTTTGCCTCTGACAATTAGCAAGGAAATTGCAGACCCTGCCTTCAAAACAAACACATTTGTTTTGTTAATGCTAAATGCATAATAAAACTATGCACAGTTTTTAAGTTGCTGTAGTTTTGACCTTTCAAGGCACTCTGAAAGATGATGCTGTCAATTTAGTTTCATTAGTCACATGCCTAAAACTAACATGTTTCTATCTTTCAAGAATCCAGGATTAAGAGAGGAAAGTGCTTCTGGGCAAAGCAAGTAATGGCCAGAATTATTCTAGGGAGCCACCTTTAATCTGAATTATTTCTGTGGTATAACTTGTGTCGAGAAACATCAAAATTCTTATAAAATACCCCACAGAAACAACAGCCAGTGTTAATTATATTTCAGAAACCCTTCTAAGAAATTACCGTGGTTTCCTCCTGTATTGACAGCAGGAGATCTGTGGGTGCAGAGTAATAACGCTTCGCAAATGTTGGAGTGCAAAAGCTCGTGTGCAGTGTTTCATAGCAAGGACCTCAAGTGCTATGCAATACTACTTACAGCTCTGTCCTCCAATATCCCATTGCCTGGGTTTATCGGCAGGCAACAGAGAGCTCCTGCTCTTATGAACAATTTTTTAATCACAATTGGATTACCAAATCATAATGCACACATGTGTACATATGTATCACCTCCTGTGATCTATTTACATCCATAGGTCACAAGTTATGCTGAGAACACAGCAAGACAAAAAACATGAGAGATACCAATTCTTCTCATAGGCAGTCTCTTTTTCTTGTCATCTCCTTACCTCAGTCCCCTGCCCAAATCCTATCCTCAATAGGTGAACGAAAGGAGAAAGAAGGTAGAAATGCTGGTATCAGACAGAACAATTATTTGCACCCTTAAAATATCAGTATTTCCTCCCACAAGGAAGGGCCTTCCAGGTAGCTTCAACCATGTGTAAAATTATGCTGGTCAGGCATATGTGATACATTGACTAAGCGAGAAGCATGTAACCAAACTGAAAGGATCTTTTGTTAGTAGATTTAAGAACAACTTTTCAAGGGGAACTCCTTTTAGAGACAATGATTACAATTACTCTTTCCTGTGATTTCCCCCATCTCTTCGTTCTATCTGAAAATTCAGTATGGTATCCATATATTAGTTAGCCTTCAAAAAGGTGTCTGCATTACCTAAAGAGCTGAAAACTAGTTTTATTGATAGAAAAGTTTAAGTTCTGTATGAAACCTCAGGAGTACTTAAATTCCATCCTTTTTCACTAGAATTTCAGAAACAAACATTTAATACCCCTTGGCATGACCTTCATAGGAGCACATTTAGATGGTGTTTAGTAACTGTGCATACTAAATCTCAAATCTTACTTACATGATGCATCATACCAAATCCTTCGACAGAATACGTACAGGAAAAAATACTCTTTTTAATCAGTTATTATCTGTATTTCCATCCTGACCCATTAATATGTGGGTTTCAGAGAGGTTACAGATAAAGCTGTGATATTTTACTTTGCATACCTGGGATAAAACACTGAATCTTGTTAAATGCTATAAATATGGATATATTTATGGCTGGACTGCAATTGGTGATGTCGCTGTACACATTCTCAAACACATAGAGATGCCATGCTTCCTTTTAAGTCAGTGTTTCAAGCCCGCACCAAAATGATCTCATCTACTCTTCCCTGCCATTTACATTTTTCATTGTATAAAAATTCCCTGCCCAAACGAGCAGGTTTAATATTGATAATTTGGTTTCTCTTTATTATTCACCGTCATGCTGCTGTGAGATCTTTTATCCATCAAGGGAAGCTGGCTGGAGCACTACAATCTAAACAGCAAAAGGGTAACACTGAGCATATAAGTTAAAGAACATAAACAATGAAAACTTGCACTTTTTCGTTTCAGAGCAAATGCCCTATGCTGGCAGGAATTCTCTTCCCATGAACTCAAGTCATACTAAAGCTGAGAGTAGTTTTCTGCAGCCGTTACCCTCCATTACCTTTATTCCTCCAACCCCAAGCTATCATGCCTCATTTACTATCTCCCATCACCGGCTAAGTTATATTCTATAGAGACATCTACTGCAAAGAGAATAATCCAAAATGTTACTCACCATACAGGGCTTCAAACTGAAAGCAGAGGACACAGAAAGTTACAGCAACTGCCTTCATGCCTGCCTGACACAGAGGCATCAGCCTTCTGTCTGCTGTGAAGATGGGGGAAAACACATGGGTAGGAAAGGAAGTGGTTTGTGGGCTCTGAGGAAAACTAATATAATCTGAATGACTTTTTAATATTTAACCCCTCACTACGTTATAGCTATGTCAGCATTAGCTGTTGAACATACCTGTGAGGTTTAATGCATTATTTTTTTTCCTACCTAATGGCTTGCTGTCACAGACAGGAAGATGAAAGATTTTCTGACATTATTTTTGAGGTTCACTTTGCAAAGACAGTTTCTGGTAAAGTCTATCATGACAGAGGCTGCAGTTATCTACAGTAGACTTCTGCAGATGGCCCATGGTCAGCAACTAATATTAACTTACAATATATGCATATCTGTAACTGGCAACCTGGTTTCTCCCCACCAGTTTCAATTGGTTTTCCATTACTAATTGCCTGTACATAACTAATGGTCCACTCCAACATGACTTCCATCCTGGAGATCAGGCTTGTTTTGCCTGGAGTTTCATGAGAAACTCCATGTGGCTCTGTGAGAGGAGATCTGACTCAGTGCCCTAGAGCCTTAGGTCAAAAGATTCTCTCCTTCCCTCTTCCTTGCCTGTGTGCACACACTCTGTTCTGGCCTGTTATCCATCTTCATTCTGGTAATATTTTAGGATTCTTTGTGATAACATGTTCTACAATCATTTAATCCTGGCTGCTTATTTATGTCTATAATACTAATTATAGTGCAGAAAATATGCAAGAGAAACAGCTTCTAAATCACGATAATAGATCAGATACAGTTCATGTTTCTGATTGCACAAAGAGAAAGCACAAAGGACAGCTAGTGGTGCCTGACCGACACTGCTGGAGTTGAGTCCTTGAAATGGTCAAATAATTGGTAAATAACAGGACTGTGTTACAGATTTACTCCTATTCTATACTGTGTGAATAAACCCTCACATGTTGGTTTACTCTTCTTCAAAAAGTGATTTAATATCTTTCACTCTTTCTGCTAAAGATCTGTTCACATGGGCATTGGCAAAGTTTTACTTTCTTCAAATCTTTTCAAAGCCCTGCAAATCTATGCCTTTTAAAAAATTACAGCGAGATGTAAAACCTGAATCAAGTCAGGTGTTGATCTAAATTTTCAGCTCAAGTCCAGTCTGTATATGTTAAGTCCTCTCTCTTTACTATAATTATAGCTTCAAGTCTACAATTACACTTTCTTCTTTTCTGCTTCCTGGCACTTGGGATTGCTAGAATACACCAATCCCTTTATTTCAAAAGGGTCAAGCCCAGAGAACACTTTGGGGTGTATTTGACAGCCCTCTGAATTTTGATCAAAACAGTGATTTCAAGTGTATTTGACGATGAGCCAGCAGAGCCTGGGGCACTCACAGTGTACGTTCACAAGCAGAGAGACACAAAGTCTAGCTCTGCGCTCAGTCTGAGGGATGCTCACCTTCTAGTCCCACAGCACCAGAGACTCCTCCACTGCCTTTCAATCTTTCCATCTTTGCCTCACTCCCCTGTCAGCGCTTACCTACTTCACATAGACATTGTTACTGCAATTTAGAGGTGTTTCTTGTAACTACTACGGTTGGTTACAGTTAAACACCTGGAACAAGCAGTCTGTTTCCACAAGCTTCCTACAACTGTAACTATTTTTGCTCACAAACACGTGTTTCCTTTTTCCATCCTCACTCATTTCTCTTCTCTGTGTCTTGATTTTCTCTCTCCCATCCACATACGCCTCTCAGAGCTGACTTCTTTTCTCCTCCAACCTGACTGTCCCCAGTCCCTGACTATCCTTCTCCTCAAGCAATAGCTTCCCTTCACCACGTGCAGTAACTCCAGTCTGGAATGTAGCTTCTCCTTCACCCCATGCCCTATTCTTTCTTCATGTCCTACTCCCAATGCTACCTATAGTGATAATCTCCTTTTTTTTCTATCATTTTGCTTCTGACTGTTTACAAACTGGAAAATCCTTATGTGAATTTTTATGCCTTTAAAAATACATTCAGTGATACATCCATTTCCAGAGAGAAATGGGTTTGCTCATCCCTTGGTCCATACACCAGTGTTCTCTCTGGACAGTCTTCAGTGCTTCTCCTTTCTAACTCCAAGTAACTTGGAAAACAACACTCCTGCACTTTCCCCAAGGACACAGCAAAGATTTTCCCTGTATATATGATGTATATTTTTCTTTGCTCTGTTTAATCACATAACACATATTTACTGTTGTCACTCAAAACAATGTCCATGTTAGCGAAATTATACTGCATGGTCCACTGTGAAACCAAGGTGCATTGAAGACTCTTATTCCATTGCATCAGCAGTTTTCCACTTCTGCTCATGGATGAGCAGTTGCCCACAGCAATATAAAATACTCTCTCCATAGAATGTTTTGTGATTCTTTCTGCAGAGACTGCTACAGTCTATCCACACAAATTATATTCCATTGTCTCCTGCTGCTTCTCATTCTTTGCTTCAATATCTGGCCTATATTCTCATGACTCTGGGTCATTCCCTCAGGGCTGGAGCAGAAAGCCTCTACACTCATGTATTTTCATTTCCTGTCTTCCTAATTGAGAAAGGGAACAATGACTTTCACTGTGCTATTTTTAAAGTTCTGTGAGGGCTTTAAATCCCACTTCCCATCTACACCACTCCCCATTAGGTGTGTAAACAAGCTGCAGTCATTCAGGATGTAGAGATTTCAGCCTGAAACGCAGCTCATGTGCTCCCTCATTTGTTCTGATGTCTCCTTTGCCAATACATTGGTCTGAACTCTCCCCCAGGCCTGTGGGCATGCTGTAATATTCTTTCCATCCATGTGCCAGTGGAGGCTACTGGGGCTCAGCTCAGCCAGCTCAGCAGCCGGGCAAACACCTCTCTGCAGAGCAAATCTAATGAGACAGTCTGCTTTGAGGTGAGACTGTGTGTGGCTTTGCTTCTTGACACAAGCTCAGTTACCCCATTAACCACTTCTTTTTGGGGTTTGGTTTGGGTTTCTTTTTTTTATGATGATGCTTGAGAATATTTCATTGTCATTGAGTTTCCCAAAAGAAGAAAAAAAAATGTCTGTTAAGGATTTTAGCCGAGTTCTAAGGCTTGCAAGGGCATTGACCTATAAATTCAGTCAACAGGCGCTAAGTGGCAAATTCAGTCAAGTATAAATAGGTTGCCCAGAGAGGCAGTAGATGTCCCATCCCTGGAAGAAACCTGACCTAGTTGAAGATGTCCCTGCTTATTGCTGGGACTAGATGGTGTTTAAGGGTCCTTTCCAACCCAAACTGTTCTATGATTCTAAATGCTGCTTCAGATCCTGGGACTAATGTTTTGGACTGGCTGACACGAGGCAACAGAGAGCCACATAGGAAAAGTGTCCATCTGATCTCAGGAACTGCTGTGCCTCTGTGTATCCAGCCCTGTGCCTCCTGCAACACAGTTACCTAAAAGAGGTACCAAACCACTTCTTCAGGATGTGGGGCGCAGATAGAAAGGGCCCAATGAAACTCATGTGCATGGGCTGGTGGGGGGGACTGCAGACTTACAGGGTGGCTGGAGAAGGTTTACTGTCTTGAATATCAACAAAGATAACAACCATGTGTACTAGGAATGTGCCCTTCCAGGTGTACTAGGAGCAGTACTAGGTGTACTGTGAGCAATGGGTACTTTTCGCAGGCATATGCCTGAGTGTGCAGGAGGTATTTAGGAAAATACAGGGATTGTAGATGGCCTGTGTTCATGGGCAGTGTTCCAGAAGGAGGAGTGTACCTTCTGAAGGCATTGCAGTTCCCCATGGCCAGCATGCTGCTGTGTGGGACTTTGCTACAGGGCCACCTATATCTAGGTTTGGAAGGGAAGTCTTTCAGAATGGATGGCAAATATGTAAAACTCAAGTGAAGTGCAAACATGGAGACCCAGACTGTTAGTCTGGCACTAGGGGGAGCGTGCATGACAGATACATGCAGATGAGCTGGGTGACCATGGAAGTTATTCTAGGTGTGACAGTGACAAATTATACACATTTTGTAGAATTTTCACACCCCAACAGTTTCAAAGCTTGCAGTAGGGTGGGGACTCCTATTATGTGGTTATCTGGTCAGCTGCCTTTGAGGACTTAGGATGGAAAGAGCCACATTCTGTGGTGCTGCTTGGGGTTTGTGGTGTGATTTTTATCTCAGCATTGTTGTGATTACTTTTTAAAGGTAAACTCTTGCTACTACTGTATTGACAGTGTAACAAAGAGAAACTTCCTCCTACACAAAAGTCCCCAAAGTTATCATGTGTTCTTCCAGATAAGAGATAAATGAAAAGTTATGCTGAAATTGCAGTGACAGGTGAAGCAGCACAACCCTGGCTTGGACTTCCAGAAACGCTGAAGTGGCTGAAGACACACACATGCTTTTCCCAGCTAACTTAAACTGCTTGTGGAAACCCTGTCTCTCAAGTGTCTCCAAGCCAGGCTTCATTATTGTTGTTAGTGGTTAACTGGAGCTAGGCTTAGACAGCTAGCTGTCTCCAATCCTTGGTGGATTTGGAGTAAAAACAATGAAATCAAAAATAGGTAACTAAGTCTCCTTTATTTTGTGTCTGCCATTCAGAATCTCACAAGTTACTGCCTTGGGAACAAAGTGCTTTGTACATGCAGGCCGAGGCCCCCGCAGGCAGTTCTCCCACCTGCACAGGTGACATCCCTCGCTCCGTCCAGCCGCACTCTGATGGGTGCCAGAGCAGGGACAACCAAAGCTGGCCACCCTGCAGTGCTGCCGCAAGGGACTGCCGAAGGATTTGTTTCCCCTTCTGCAGGAGACGTTTCCAAGAGCTGCCTTTCAGGCTGAGCTCACCAGCACGCTTTGAAACGGGGGGAGCAGCATTCCTGGCCCGTGGCCGAAAGCCGAGTGCCCGCGGTGAGCGCCCAGCCGGCAGTGCCGCTCCAGCACAGTGTCCCCCGGCCGCGGGCGGCTCTGCGGCGCGGCCGCCAGGGGGCGCTGTGGGCCGGGCGGCTGAGGCGGCGAGCGGGAGCGCCAGGCGGTGCCTCCGCGCCGGGCGGGATGGGGTCGTGCCGTGCTCCGTGGAGCCGTGCCGTGCCCCATGGAGCCGTGCCGTGCCCGATGGAGCCGTGCCGTGCCCGATGGGGCCGTGCCGGTCCCACCCGGGGCTCGCCCTCAGCCCGGTGTCGGCCCTCACGGTCACCCAGCACGGCCCCGCGTCGGCCCTCACGAAGGTACGACTGCTCTTCGTGGTTTGTCAGAATCCCACACGAGCCTCTGCACGTGCACGTGGCTTTATGTTTAAAGGGGTTGGGATTTCTTTTCATCAGAAAGAAATTCTGAAACCGCACAGCAGAGAGCAGTGCAGTGTCAGTGTCTCCAATGCCTGCGCTTGGAGGGACGGAGCCCTAAGGTTTCTTAGGGCTCAGGAGGTTTTGAAAGTGTCATAGAGGAGAAGGGGGTTTCGTCTTTTCTGTGGGTATTTGGACATTACTCATCTGTCCTGCTAATTTGATGAGAAAGAACAAGCCGTAAAAACAATCCTTCCAACATTCCAAGAAAGATCAAGAGCTAATGGAGCTTGAATAGAAATCACTTCCCAGGGAATCACAGCAAGGATCTACAAGTGTGTGGCTGATGCAGTCTCAGAGGTGCTGTAGTGAAGAGTGAAGGTGGAACTCCTCCTAGGCCAGACAGAACTCAGCAGAGTTTGCTGCCCTCAAAGTAAATGAGTTAAACAACATTAAACCCGGGAGCCAATTCTCTCCTGCAAGAGAGAGGATGGAAGTCGACTATAAATCTTTCTGATATGTTTGCTGTTTGTCCCAGAGTACTTTTAACCCAGTGAAGCAGAGCTTTAAAGCACTTGGTGTGCTTCAGGAGCTCACTGTAAGGGAGGGGTCTAGATGCACTTCTTGCAGCTGTCTTGGATGCTGTCACCACACAAAAAATAATTTGCAGTAATAACAAGAGTGACGAGCAAAAATAGAAATCAGATATCTATATTCTCTAGAATAGATATGTGATTGAAATGACTACTCTAAAATATGACTTTAACCACAGTGACCACACTGCAGCACACCATAGGATATTCTGGTGATTAACCTTTGTAATGTAAAGACACCAGATTTCTTCACTGAAGTTCCCAGCTGCTGCGCACCTCTTTGCTCCCAGGAGACACAGCAGTGGGGCAAAAAGAATGAGCTCTGCAGCTGCCAGGCTCACACCTTGATTAGGTGCCCTGTGTCTCTAGAGCACTCTTCATACAGTTTACAGTGAACATATCCAAAACAGCTCTAACAGGATCCCAGTGTCAGCCTGAACACAGGAAATATCTAGCTATATTCAGGCAAGCTCCCCAGTAGCTAATACACCCTTGTGCTCAGAATAAAACCTCAATAAGCTCTGCTCAGTCTAAGCTGGTCCCAGCCACTATTTAATTAGTCTGGGCAGATGTATACACATTGTATAGGAATGTGCAGTTCCCTGCTTGCCCGTGACTGACTGAAAAAAACAAGCTTTATGTGCTGGGTCTCTTTGATCTCAGCTCTGTGGTTGTTGCTCATTAAAAGTGAATGTTTGCTTGGGGGGCTTTTGTTGTCCTCGCCACACTGCTGCTTCACTTGGGTCTGTAGCCTCATGTAATCCTGATGAACCACAGCAAAGCACACCCATATCCAGAGCACAAGTCCAGCAGCCTGCTGGAGCCTGCTGCAGCATAGTGAAGCGGAGGGAATAGAGGTGTCCATATTGTTTCTATAGATACTACAGAATCCTGGATTTTCTGTCTCCTCGTCAGAATCAGACAAGTCCTCAACCTGAAAATTTTTGTAGGTTATGAGAGTCTTTCTGGATAGCATTACCATATGTCTTTCCTCATGTTACATTCCTCACTAAGCACCCACTGTTGGATATTTATCTGTGAGGCAAGATACTTGACCTCTGATTTTTTATTTTTTATTCTCAGCTGGTACAACCTTTACATTTATACTCTCATGAATGTAGAGGACTGTCAGAAGAGGAGGAAGTTGGTGTTCTCACTGTGTTGATACTGCTTCTAAACATTAATGTTACATTAGCATCTGGGATTAATGATAGCACTGTTCCCAAACCTAACTTCAGAATTCCTCAGGAATCCCCTTCTGGCTGGAAGCTGCCTTGGTTTGCTGCCAGGCCAGGAATGGAACTATGTCTCATCAGATAGCCCTCAAAAAGATGATGTGATAAATCTCAGTTTTCTGTCTGTAGACCTGTTTATAGATCAACTGCTTATTCTCTTGTTGCGGGTATCCACTGAAAAGTTACATGCGTGTGTCCCGTCTCTCTTTAGTTTAAAGTCTTCTCTTCTTGTTGCTTGTCCTGTTTGGTTGCTAGAATCCTTTATCCCTTGTCTGCCTGCTATACTGTGTCAGCAGCAGAGGCAAGGTATGGCCCTTGCAAAGTCATGAGCACTGAATTTGTGTTCAGTACCTACCACAGAGGTCAGCCTCACAGCTGATGCTTATTTTTGTTAGCTGAATGAGACTCCCTTTGACAAGAGTGGCCCTCAGCTGCTGCTGTGTAACTCTTCAAAGGTGCTCTTGGGTGTGATTGTATTCCTTTTGCTTATCCCAGTTCCTTTTTAAGACTTACCTCTGTGCCTGATGTTAGGAGGTGCTTGTTGAGACCCAGAAATCTGTAAGCACCGTGTTGTTGGTGTTCACAGTATGATGGTGAGGGTGCAAAAGTATTACTTCTTATGCTGGGTGTCTTGCTGCACATGCAATCAACAATATAGGATTCTGTAGTTAGAAGATCATGGATTCATGTTGAATTGATTTAGGCAGGTACCTCCACAAGCCATTGGTTTTTTCCCTTCTGTGCTAGGTAAGGAAAAACCTGTAACAAACCAAACCAAACCAAAACAAAACAAATAACAACAAACCCACAAAACAAAAAAAACCAAAAAAACCCAAACCAAACAAAAAAAAGTAAGCCAGTCACACCACTCTACTTCTCATTGGGTTGCTGTGGTTCTGTGGTTACACTGTGTTTTCTAGTGACATCAGTGAATGCTCTGTAATTCTTGAATGACGGACTGTTTCGGTCCTTCTTTTGCTTGAAGAAGAAAAATAGTTGAAAAGGAAAAAATTAATTTGGCCATTTGCATCTTTCCTTCTAGTTACGTTTTCATAAGTACATGATTAGTGTTAGTGGTTACAGAGAAGAAAGGGGTGATTTTATTATTAGCTTTATATCAGACAGATAAAAATTATTCTAGTTGATATGGAAACATAACTGGCTTTCCACTATGAAAAGAAACATTTCATTGTTTCCAAACTTTAAATACTACCCCAGATGTCCCCTTTGGTCTATCTAGGTTTTTCCACTGTTTTTCAAGGATATTTGTGTTGTTTTGAGTTCTTTCATTTCTTCTGTAATACAGAACAGCAGATCATCCTTGTTTATGTGAACTCAAAAATCCACAGGGTTTCAAAAAGTGATGGAATAAATCCGTGGAAGAGAAATCCCTTGAGGCTGTTAAAGACACACTACCCTTTGGAGTTCCTCAGCTGCTGGCGAAGGAGGGCTGGAAGAGTATTTCAGGGAGGTTTCACAGCATGCTTTCCTTGATTGTATGCTCATCCCTGACATCTGCTCTTGGGCACTGCTGGAAAGTGGACAGCTGCTGTTGTGTCTATCAGCATCATTACTACCTTTTTTCTCCTGCCTGCTCTGTCTGGTCTTGAATGATGCCTACAGACATTGTAGAACAGGTCCTCTTTTATTAGTATTCATTTATATTGTACTCTTCCTGATTATTGCAAATAATAATATTTGCAATAATCACCACATACGAAATAAAGAGTTGCTGCTGCTGTGCTGTTCTGTTGAAGAACTGAGTGCCTTTTGATATTCCTAGTGAGTTAACAGTGACTGCAGCAGGGCTTGGAGCCAATGGCACAGTCTGCTGCATAGTTTGCCAGTTTCAAAAAGATGAGCTAGGATAGCTCATTATTAACTACCTACAAACAGTACTAAGAAGATGCACAGTGCAGTATATGTGTGACTAGGAAAGGGAAAAGAAAAACTAAACACAGTATTACCAGCACAGATAAAACCTCAGCCAGAAACAGATTCAAAAGACTAATCCTTTGCAGGTGGAGCACCCAAATCATTAATAAGAGTTAAAGATGAATTTTCCAGATCTGAGCTCCTTCTTGCATGCAGAAGAATGGTGCTTATTGGTTTTGAAACTTATTCAACCAGCTCCTTCTGTCATAAAAATCTACCGGGTAAAGGATGTTTAAGTGTCTGAAAATTGTTGAAAGCAGTGATTCCTAGTTCTGTTGCAAGACATAGCTTCACAGTACTCAGAACTACATCTGCTGCTGATCCATGCTGTAACAGGACAGCATTGGTAATGGCAAATACTCTTCTTTAGAAATCTCAAAGGACTTTAATGCAACAAAGAAAATCAGTACCTTTGTGATTAGACTTTCAAGATAAGAATTTCCCACTCTCTATCAGTACAAAATTGCCATCTTTCACAGATTATCAGTAGAAATCAAGAAGGCCTGCCAGCCTTCAAAGTCTTCCATTGAAAGTGCAGAGAGTGAGGATAGTCAGTGCTCCAGGCACGCTCCTGCCTTTGGTGTTGGATCGGGCAGCAGTAACCTGTGTGTCTCACTTCCCAGCAGTACCACAGCCTTTGGGCAAGTGGCTCTTCTCCTTCTTGTGTCTGGTGCTGAACACAAAGTGTTACTTTGACCCAAGGAAAGTTTTGGCAAGCCTGGTTTAATTGCTGCCATTCATGCACATGCACATGTGCACAGAGGCTTTTTCAATAGACGAGCATTCTCTGTATGAGCTTCCTGGACAATTCTAGTTAAGTGGAGGTGACTAATTACATCAACTCGCCCCTCACTGGAAAATGTCA
Organism: Entomyzon cyanotis; assembly: GCA_024500445.1. Classification (NCBI taxonomy): domain Eukaryota; kingdom Metazoa; phylum Chordata; class Aves; order Passeriformes; family Meliphagidae; genus Entomyzon; species Entomyzon cyanotis. The sequence goes on along the minus strand of JAKEPQ010001027.1, from coordinate 14,166,653 downwards.
GCCTTGTATTCATACATACCTAAGTGGAGAAATTAGGACAGGAACTAAAGAGGGCTCTGCAGAGCTTGTAAAATCTCTTGATTTGAGATTTTGCTGGGATATTATTTTAAACATTTTATTACAAAAGGGCTATGGTTTCTCTAGTGATCACTTATCATCAATGCATCAGTTTCATGCTGAAAAGACTGAATGCTGTAGTTTAGCAAAACATGGAAATATTTTCTAGCAACAAGGCAGAAACTGGCAACACTTCAAGTTTTTTAATAATTTTTAGGTTTTACTTCAGAACAGAGTCAAGACAATGAATTGCTGACTAAGTGACAGGTTTTGTCAAGAGTTTTTTTATAACAAAGTGTGGGTTTAGGTAGCAAGGGAAGCCTCCAGGCATTCTGAGTATAGAATTATGCATATTTCATAAGCATATTTTTTATTACTGTATTTCATTGTATATGTTTAACAGATTTAAACACTAAATCTACTTTCCTACACTACCTGCTTCATATGCAACAGGCTGTTTCCAGCTTCTCAAATGTAACAAATAACACAGAACACTTCTGGTTTCATTGTAAGGTGAGAAAGAAAGATCCACACAATAGTTTTCTCTGAATTTGGCCTCATCTGGATTTTGTGATGTTAAAGCTTCATTTTCTTTTTTCTTTATGGGTTTGACACTCACATCCATAATTTCTGTTCTTTTGCAAAGACTAGAGTTATGAGAATAAATAAATTCACTGTTATGAGAATAAATAAATTCACTGTCTAAACTGAAAATTTGAATTTTTGGCAAACTAGGAAGTTGAGAAAAAAAATTATGTTTGACAAAAAGGATATTTTTGTTATAAATTTGATACAGTTAAATTTTAAACGCTATTTCAAAGAAGTCCAAGTATTTGATATAAAAATGCCAACAAATTTCCTTTTTCACCCCCCAAATCTTTCTATGCACAAAAGTTTGCCAAATATTGACACCTTTACTGTGAGTGGCAGAGGTCGTTAAATTCAAGTACTTCATCTCTCTAGAGAAGATTAGGTGCTGAGAGTTTCATGTTCTGCATGTTGAAAAGTAAACCAAGAGCATCCATGTTGTATCTAAGTCAGCTTTTTGGGGGAGAGCCATGTCAAAGTTGCCACATTTGGAGATGCCATTCACACTGTCTGCAGGCAGGCTGACTCTCTCTCACTTCCTCCAGCCTCTTCCTTTTGCCACCTGACTTCCAGCAGTGTTATGCAGGTTGTTCCCCTCTCCTGCAAGTCATCCACCTTCTGGGTAAGACACAGCCTGCATCTCCTTCTAGTTCACGGATTTGTTGGATGAAACATGAGTGATCTGCTCCTGTGGAGCCTCCAGCACTGGAAGACAAACCAAGAAAACACATGCACACACTTAGCATAGGGACTGCCCTCCTTCTAGGAACCATAAAGCCACTGCTTAAGGTGTATTTCTGACTGAGGCATCTGAAGCACAAGTGAAGCATCTCTACAGACTCCCATGAAAGAACCACACCTTCCTTGTGATCAGTGATAGTAAAGCAATTGCTGTATTTAATGAAAGTATGTGGAAACCTGGTCTTTTTTAGTCATAAAAATATGAAGTAAAAACATGATAATAATGCAAATTTTTCTGAAAATTGCAGTATAAATGATGGCATTAATGTGAAGAATTTTTACACCAGATATATGCCTGTGGCTTACATAAGAGAGGAAGAATAACATAAATTTGGAACCTGTTGGTATGGTTATAATAATGATGCTGTATTATTGCAGAGAGATGAAGAAGGAAAAGAGCTTAAGAGACGTTTCATCTTAGTGAAAGAGTACTATAAATAGAAAAGTAGACAAATAGTCATATAATAAAATATGATATAATGAATTCATTTGGCATTATGAGAGAAAGGAAAATATTATTAATTTGTGAAGCAGACAGTCATCTTTGCTACAGAATTAAAAGTGAGAAAGCTTTTATAAATGCTACCCACACGATCTAACACCTCACCATAGCTCAACTATGAAACCAACTTATTCTGCTGATTACTGCTGTTCTGGGCAACTTTCCTGCGTGTAAAACATTGTCAGCCAGTTATGAAGCTGTCAAATGTTTCCAAAGTGTCACTTACCAGAAGAATTTGATAACTTACAGAGAAATGAACTGTTTTGCTTTCTGATCTTGATTAAGTACTGCTAACATACCACGTTTTTTGACAGTTTCAAATGAGGATTATTTTTGGTACTTGTTTCTCCACCACCAAGTATTTTTACAATTTTTATCCAGTTCATTACCTCTAGGTTTTTAATCTGTATGATGCAGATCAATTAGACCATAATACCACCTAAGACTCTTTGTAGCATAGGAGAAGGCCTATATTTAATCACCTACTTGTGTTTGTTTGGCTTCAAACAAAGTAGAGAGATGACAATAGCTAGAAAAAGCAGCTCTGTCTGGCAGATACGAAGGCCAACTCTGAAAGCATGCAAGATGAAAAGAAGTCTTGTCAAAGCTTTTACAGAACTTCAAACACCTCAGCTTTCCCCACACACCAGCACATGGAAAGAGGCATCTGGAATTCCTCTGAAGGCCAACAGAGACCCAGCTTCTAATGAGAATTTTCACAGGGAGGAAGAATATTGAAATATTTCTTACAGTTGATGATGTTGCAAGTGCTGAGCACTAAGTACTGTGGAAGTTAGTAGATATTAATCCTCTCACACTTTCTAGTTTGCAGAGGGAAGATCTTCTAGTTTGCACAAAAATAAGCAGTACTTCTGCTGGCCCCTTTCATCACTAGTTCAAGGAAGCTACAAATTCCCAAGGAGAAACTCTAAAAAGAAGACTAAGGTGTAATAAATTAACTATAACTCATTTAATGTAGAGCAGGATTCGTTTATTGCCTGTGTATACTAAACTGTAGGAGTCTTCAGGCTACTGAGCTTCTAGTTTGAAAGAAACATGGAGTATTTGCTCAGTGTATATCTTTTTATTTATATAAAACCGGCAATCCTATATTTTTCATGTCCGTAGCAATCTTGGCCCAAACTTTAACACTTATTTCCTATTGAAAACCTGCATCCCAGGCACTGATGGGTCTGGGAAGAATAAAACACCCTGCTGCTTTCAACACAAGCTGCTGTATCACAGGGTAGACCATGAATGTCAATAAATCCCACACCCAGCACAGTATAGTCCAACTAGATGTTACCCAGTGGTTCAAGCTTTCCTGGTTGTATCAGCTGTGCTGTTATGGGAGGTGGTTATCTAGAAGTACCACCTATTGGAATCATAGAGTTATGTGAGAAATTCCATTTCCCTAAAAGCAAGGCTTTGCTTTTTGCTGAATGAAGCAGATCAAGCTGAACATTTTCAAATACTACTCATTAAAAACAGCAGTCAGAAAAGAATGAAGAAGAAAAGCCATCAGTGAAGAAACGGAGAACTTTTTGTTCCACTGTAACTTCATAACCACTAAAAAATGTTCATTAAAATATAGAAACATGACTGTGGTTAAGACAGCTTGCTATGGAAATAGAAAGAAAACTACATTTGAAAAGTTGAAAAAGGAAAGAATAGTGATATTTTGAGTAGGTAACAATCTCTTAGTTCATGGAAGTATCTGCGATGTTACATCAGCTGCAATTACTAATGATTCTCAGTGAAGTTTTGTCCCTTACCTAAATTCTTCCTTGCTCTGTCCCTCTAGTAAACAACAATTTCTAAACTGACATCAGGGACAATTTTTACACATCCCCCTTCCCACAGTTTCTAAGATCTTGTATCAGTAACTGTTATTTGCAGAGGCCCCACTGCTTAGCTATGGTAGAAACTAGCTTGAAATAACTTTTACATGTTCAAGCAAGCACGCAGTTTGCAAATGTTAACAATAAATTGGTTTTAGTAATGCATAAATCCATCTGCTATACACCAGCCTTCTTTGGTTTGGATTTCATGTTATAACTCTTGGATACATCATCTGATTCCTGTTTATGCCTCTCCTAGAGGTAGAGCTCTTTAGTCATGGTTCAGACTGTTCCCATCACTGGGAAAATGGTACATTTTCTGGTTTATTTTTCAGAACTCACTCCCCAGCAATAGCTTTTGTCTAGTGAAAGGAAGAAGCCAGTTGTATTTTACATTACAAACTTTGCCTTCAAACCTCACCTCAGGCCCTCAAATACATATTCCCTCTCTTTGGACCTGCAAAGCCCAAAGTCAGTACAGACTCAGACAGGAATTGCATCAAACCCGTTAGGAGTTACCTAGGAGTATTAGTAGTAGGAGGACCTAGGAGTCCTTAATAATTTTTTTTTTGTTATGTCTCTGTGGAAAACAGAATTAATGAATTTTCCCTACAGACCTCAAGGCCTGACTGAATAATGAGTTCAGATTCACAGATTCCTTCAAAGAATGGGGAATCTCTAATCCTAAAATAATAGGCTACTCATTGCCTACTCATAGAGTAGCCCTGTGGGAAAATTTCATCATATGGTTTTCTGTATCAGATAGGGCTCTGATAATTGAAAATGACAAGGAAAAAAATCTTCAGATAAAGAAGTGGATGGAAATGAAAGTAGAATATTGGGGGCTGGGAGTGGTATATGCATATGTCATTGTCTTTGATGCAGACAAGTATACCTGTGAATGCCCACTCATCCAGCCAGAAACTCACCCTCTCTGTTTCACAAACAGGCTGACACATCTCCTAAAGGGATGAAGAGCACATTAAAAGAGACTCTTTCTGAACCTCGCCAGGCAGTATGGTTTCATCCTATAGCTGTCCAGGTAAGATAGTCAGTTGTGTTTTAAAACTCCCCATTCTAATGAGCAGAGTTCTGAGACCAAATTCTTTTGCCTTTGCTTTGCACATTCTTCCCAGAAAGAGACATGTTTTCCTCTTTATTGCATTGTTTGGGAGGTACACTGACCTAATGTTTGCACCTTTTATTTTGGTACTGCTGGGATGTGACAGAACATTATATTTGATTGGTACATGTAAAATTTTTGGGGTGCTGATAGTGAAAGATGATCTCCAAGTATCCAGGAAAAGCACAGACCTTGAGGTTCTGGAGGGCAGCACAGGACAATGGAAATTCCCCAAGGTCAGGCCTCTGCCCTCATCAGAACTAGCTGCTATATGGACCATATGGAGGTATCATCTCTGCGGGTACTTAGGATCCACTCATCTCTGTAGTGCCAGATACAAATTACGAGAATATAATTGTCAATGAAATCTGAACTGAAATCTCACTTTGTCTTCACTGCCACATCTGCTGATTTGAGTGCACCTGCCAGAACATTCAAAATGGGAACCTGGCTTAGAACAAAAAGTGATAAAGCATTATATAACATTTAGCTCAGAAAAGGCTGCTAGAGTGGCAAGGAAGACCAAAGAAAATTAAGCACTGCAGAAACAAGAGAAGGTTGTAAAAAGTAACCACTGAGGATGAAGAGAAGCTCAGAACAGACAGAAAATTTGGGCAATTTAGGTAATTTCTAATAGGATAATTAATTAACATCATGCCAAGAATTATTTAAGTGCAGGAGCAAAACAAAATGTTGCTATTACCATATGTGAGATAATTGTTTCTGTTCTGCTCTTCCATAACTTTTGCTGTTCAGCTATTTTAGTAACCTGTTGCTTATTTATGGCAGAATTCTTCACTGGTTGTTACAGGAAATGCTGGTGTGCTAAGAGGAAATAGTCCAGGTGGATGCAGAAGGCCTAGCTATGCCAGAAATGGAGATTAATTGGAATATACATAGGTTCTATGGTGACACAGATTCACAGCCAGCTGTGGCCAGAGGTCATGAGGTTGTGGATACAGGTCCAAAGCATCTCTTCACCCAGGAGGGAAACTTAGAAAATAATGTACTTGAGCTGCTTCTAGATTGGTTAAGAAAAGTTCTTGATCCCAGTATATAGGAATTGTCAAAGAAAGGAAAAAGAACAACTCCTGATTAGGAATCAGACACATGATTCACAGGATATCTGAACTACTATTGCTGTGGTGGAAAAAATTGCACTGGATAATTATTCATGCTTTGTACAGCTTGTACAAGTGGATTTGTGGGTCAAACCTATTTGTCATCATGGAGTCATAGAACACATTTCTTTGAACAGGTGCACTTGCATGGGCAGAAGTTTAATCTGCAGTGACAACAGATACGTGATCTTTTACCATTTTTTATCCCCAAAATGCCAGGTAGTGAAAAGTTAGGGAAAAATCCCAGACTGATGTCAGAATACTAAAACACCTTCAAAAAAAGGATATATCATCAGGTGCTACTTTTACTTAATATAGCCCACTTGTATGTCAACACTGAGAAAGCAGTTAGCACCTGCAAACACTGGCAAATTGAGAATGTGAATGTGTCTATGCACAGTTGGAGGTGCTGCCAGATGAATGGGTGAGAGAGGGAAAGCAGACTAGAAGAGCTATGAGATTTGGTGTTCTGGGAGCTACTGCCACTGCCAGAATGTAGAGCAAAGGGCTCTGGGGTTTGGCTTCACAGCTGTGCAGCCAAGAAGATGGATTCACAGCTGTGAAACAGAGACATGCTGCCAGTGTTTTGGGTTGCAAAGGGAAATTTTGATAGCAAAGAGTCAAAGTAGTAGATAGTAGCTGAGAATACTAAAATCGTTTTAAGCTCCAGCAGCTTTGTGTGTTGACTAGCATTTAGTGAGTGAGTGTCAGAGTGGTGCAAAGAAAACAGGATTTGAAACTAGGACAGGTTTTTTTTTTTGTTTAAACATGTGCAGGAGGTCCTGTCAAAGGCATTACAGCTACTTTCTGCAAGTAACTCTACTGGAAGTGCAAACTTGATTGGTAGTGTCTTCTGAAGCACATCACAGCAGCTGTAACTAGGCAAGTAGAAGAACTGACAGATTGTAATGGTGGCCAGCTGAGGAGGAGAGCTGAGAAAGGAAGTGTTGGCACAAGTGAGCACACAGGCTGTCTCTGAAGGGCAAAATACAGGGTCAGAAAGGTTCATGTTGTCTTCACTGCTTTCTAACATGTAGCCGCTTCCTGTTTCTTCTGAGAAAGGCAAGTAAGAAATGAACATGAATTTGGGCAAAGCTTCAAGGTTTTTATTGAATGGTACATAACTAATAAACATTATACACTGTCAATATTTTCATGGAAAATAGACTCGGTTAAACACAGCAACATACTTCTGCCTTTTGGATAGATGCTAATTTAGCATTTGTAAAACACAAGGCCCCAGCAGAGCTGGAACATTCTCCCAGCACAGCCCAAGAGGGCTCCTTCTGAAGCATTTTTTTCAACCAAACCATCAGCACTGGCTGAGAGACCATCAGTCAGCTCCCACACAGCACTTCTGGGACACAATGTCACTGAAGGGAGCAAAGGTCAGAGCAGCAGTGCCATCAGTGCCAGCCTATGGGGAGGCCTGTGTGGAAGTGCAGAGCACTAATACCAGAAATGGAACCAATAAATATCAATGCAGGGAAAAAAAGTCAACATTCCTTTGTACATTAGTGTGCTCTCCTGCCTCTGCCCCCCAGACCTGTGGATCAGCCTTGCAATGACACACAAGCCTCTGTCATAATAGTGTTTGGATTTCAGTTGATCAGTAGGCATGGTGAAATTTGACAGTAAGATGCTCAACTGCAACAGCAATAGCTCTTAATGCTATACACACATATATATATTACATATTGTTACAATACATCTCAAAAAAGTCAATGGCCTAATGTAGCCATTTTAATGTGACAGGGTTAATCTTCAAATACTAATGCATATTCCATTTATTCTCCTTCAAACCTTAGAAGTTACAAAGAATATTCTCTCACCTTCCTGTACACCTTTTGGAAAAAGATAATTATTTTATTTCTTTAACTGAAATGAATTAGCAGACTCTCCATCCCAGCTAGGAAATGGTTTCTCCCTTTCCTTGTTACAGTTAACAGTTATGTGGAATGGAATCACCTTTTTCTCTAGTTTTTCAGAAGGCATTTTCACATAGACTCCAGTAGTGAGACATCGTCTTCTCTTTATCTGTAAAATACAGGAAGAAGGTAAACAAGTGATCACAGCATGATCATTGACCAGCACATTTTAGAGAAACCAACGGATGTTCTTCCTTTACTGAGTAGAATGTATTCTAGACACCTTTCTCTGCCTCTTTGTGGAAGATCTGTTGAGACCATTTGAGGGAGGATCAGGATATACAGGGGCTATTTATATTTTTAAAAAAGAGTCCTGCCATTCATTTATCCCTTTGAAGGTGCTCTTGCTTCAGAATTCAGTGCTGGTTCAAAATTAGGAGTGTTCACACCAGACTGTTTCATTTAACTTCTAGGGACAAGGACTGATTGAAAAATATGGGACAGACATATTGTTTGGTTTCAAGCTCAGGTTCATTTCTGACAGACTGTGAGTACTGCAGACCTCAGTGGAAAAAGGCAACCCAGTTACATTTTGCATGCTTTTGTACAGACATTTCTAGCTGTGAAATTAAAAATGCTTTAAGGTACACTTCCACCATCCAAGGAGAAGCCTGTTTAAATTTGCTTTGCAGAGGTGAATGTTGAGAAAAGGAAAAACCAAATCCTGGGATTTGTGAAATCAGAGTATACATGAAGACTGTTGCCTTCAAGCCCAGAAGCAGCGAAGACCTTGACTGGTTTTAAGCATCCAAACCTAACCCAAGGCTCAGTTCAGCTGATGGAAGCTGACTGCTTTCTGGTACTCTGGCCACACAAATGAGCCATAAACAAATATAAGTGGCAGCTCCAGCAAGTTCTCTCAATTTGCATTGTTGTAATAACTCTGCACTAGTAAAATGGAGCATCCCACTGGGTTTGTTCCCAGTGTTCTTCCCTGTTCTCATTTCTTTCTCCTTGCCCTCACACAAAGGGGTATTATTAGCAGAAGGGGGCTGAGTTGATGGGACTTACCACTTTGCCCACAAGAATGGCTGAGATGATGATACTGTAAAGAAAAAATCCTGAGGCAGTAGCTCCTAGTACCCAGAGGTATATGGCAGTGTCTGGACAAGGTTCTGGATCTAAAACATATGATATCACGCAAGTCATGTCACACATGAGCCTCATGAGGATGGCCCTAGAGTCAGTAAATCAGCCTTTACACTGTTCCTCTCTAGCATGTGCTATCCCAGGATATCCCCAGGACTGAGCTCTGAGTCGCTGCCCACTCAACCGTCAATGGAATAATCTTTATCTGAAGAACAGCATATGCCTTACTCTGTTAGTTTTGCACTTCTGTATCTAACTACTGAGACATACATGTACACTGCATGGTGTTGCTTTATGTTATCAAACATCTCTAAGCTGCTAAATGCATTGCATGGCTGTGACTATGCTTGCTTTGGGTGTGTGCAGGGAGACCTGAAAGAGAAAAGAGCTAATCAAGACTTTCAGAGCACAAACCAATATTCACCCTCACTTCTCACAAATGGAACTCTGAAGACCTTTGAGACATAATAGCAACTCTCTTAACCTGGAAATAGCACAGTACGGTAACCCTGCTTGGCTTACCAATGACATAGAGATGTGTCCCATTTCCCTTGTTCATGAAATAGGGTGGGGGGTACATCCGCTCCATCTTGCAAACATAAAGCCCAGTGTCATTTGCTTGCAGGCCAGCGAGGGTGAGGGTCACATTGTTTTGGCCAGGGCTAACATGGCACTGAATGACCTTTTCCACAAAGAATGTTTTAAACTCCGTGGTGTAGGATGAAGCACAAATTTCTGTGAACTGGTCACCAGTCTGTTTAAGCAAAGTCACTCGAATTTCCTTTGCATTCCCAATGTTCTTGTATTTACACACCAAGCGGGCGACTCCTTGCCTGTTGGCCAGCACCATTGCTGGCTGAGTCACTTCCATTACTGTAAGGAAGGAAAGAGCATGAGGGTAAGTGAACTGTCAAGAAAGGATCTGGAGTCATTTACCTCAAACCTGCACAGTAGGAAGGGAGTCCTGCCACCTCCTATTATCCATGGGTAATTCCTAGAAATGCTGCTTTCAAAGAAATTACTCCAAGACCACAATTCACAGTAGCAGTGTATTAATGTTCTTTGAAAAGCTCAAGAAATGCTTTGATTACTAAAAATCATATTACAAATCCAAGCAATTACTTGTTGCTTAAATAGTAGGTTATTTGGCCCACTTACTTGAGCAATGAATGACCTGCATGCTTCAGTTTCCCACAACATGAACTTTTTGATATACATGAGAAAACAGAAAAATAGACTATAGATGGTAAGGCTGAAATTTGAAATTTAAAATCATGCTTTTAAACCAAAATTTCTCCCAAGTAGAAATAAACATGTTTACATTTAGGCACAAAAAAATTGACATCTTGTATGGAACATGGAACAGAACTGTTAAGGTAGCAGCAAAGCTGAATAGAAAACCTGTCTGCATATTTTTATTTCTGATCTTTTTTGCTCCTTATTTTTAACCAGCTACTCTCAAGCCACAGTATAGCAACAATATACACTCCAAGCCAATACAGTAGCACACAGCAAAGCCTGATAAACAGACTGCAAAAAAAATCTTAAGGGTAAATTACTGTACCATATACAACCCCACTGGCAGCTTTTTGCAACTTCTATATTCTGTCCTGACACATGATGGGAAGGCACTGTATTCTGCTTTATTAGGCTGTGAAGACTAAGTATTATTTTTTCAATCTCATTTTATATCAGTCCATTTTGGGGCAGAGCATATCCTCTTCAGTTCTGCAGTGCAAGAATTCCAGATGAAGAGTAGAATTTCTCCATCCATTCAAACCTCAATACACATGTTATCAGCTGTCACAACTTCACTTGCAGGGCTGGTTTTTCAAGATCTTTCCTTCCTTCTTGAGCTACTCTGAGTGTTGCCCAGTGTCCCTACAGATAGTACTGCTGTAAAGTTTGTGTCTGGTTTTCCAGACACCTTGCAGTGTCCCAAGACCTTATTCCCATCAGTCATTTGTCACCTTCCTCTCCCTGTTATACCAAGTCCATCTCCTGCAAGGACATGAAACTGAAAACAAGTCAACACCCCCAGATACCTTGCCTCCTTTATCTACCCACCTTCAGCAATGGCAGTGGCTGTGCAGAGAAAGCCCACGGTGACCAATATTGAGAGCATTCCTGTGCTGGGACAGATGCTGAAGGGGCTGAAGGTGTCTGATGCCTTCAGACGTTAAGACAAACTGGAACTCTCAGGACTGGAAAAGAGGTGACACCTTTCAGGATACTGAATCTTCGAAGTGTTTGAACCCACACAGAGCCAGTGTGTATATATAGCTTTGATCCCAGATGCTGTACCTGAAAGTAATATGAAGCTTTGTTTTGGTTTTACGAGAACGGAAGCAGTGGGTTTGACTAGTACGTGCATAGTTAACCTCAAAAAGCATGAACAAAAACAACTATTCAGCAGATGGAAAATATATATTCAATCTGAAACTGCCGTCCATTCTGCTTTAAGAATTGTGGGAGGAAAGGTAATCATCATTAGAGCAGTTCAGACCCTTTGGTGGTGCCAGCTTGCTAAAATCATAGCACTTAATATTTGAGCAATCATCAGGTATTTCCTACCAGGACAACATGCTGAGAACTGTACTTCTGCCTAATGTGGCACAGTGAATCACTGCAAGCTAGCTTTTTTATGGAGGACTTGCCTCCACCCCCAATTTCTTTGCTTGCTTTAATGTCAGTGCTTTTGATGTTTAAAAATTGGTACCCCCTTCAAAATACTGATTACACTTGCAATTACTTCATCTTTTCATATCAGCAATGTGACTTGAATCATAACCCAACCTCTTTAAGTTTTCCTGTTTCCAAGAAAAAATTATGTAGGTTTATAGCCAATGACTTCCACATCTGTACAGAACTTTGCTACCTACGGACTTTACTGCCCAACTACCTTGACATCAACAGATGAAAAACACTGCAGGAGCTTTGATTATTGCTATCTCTGCTTAGAGCAGCTGCATCATTTCAAATCTCAGTGAAACAGTTTTTGCTCATGGGCCTTTTAAAAGTCATGTAAGTTCTGAAAATTGTTTTGCTTTTTTATGTGATAGGCTGTCGTATCCATAAATCATTGCCTAAAGAATTCCATAAAAATGAAGATTCACTTCAGTTATCCTGAAGGTCAGCATTCTTTTTTTTACCCACACTTTGAGAAGTTCTTTTAGAAGGTGCTTCATCATTTATATGTGCAGATCTAGTAGATTGCAAAGACCTGTTTTTGCACAGTGACCTAGAAAAACTAACAGCATTACTTCCTGAACACTAGCCTGCCCAATGCAAAGATCCAGGATAAATACTTAGTCTTGAAATCACATCAATACCTAATGATGTAAATAAGTTTACTGCTTCCATACTTAGGTTATGCAAGAACTATTTGTAATGACAGATTCACAGTCATTTTAATCTTAACCAGCATTCAAAACAGAAATGATGATAAATAAAAATACAGCTATGGGAAAATGAAAAACTGCACCCTAACAATGAGACAGGCACATATTGTATTACTGGTTAGACAAGCTTAAATCAATTTTAATATTAAATGTAATATTAAATAAATGCTATTGCAACATCATGTATCAGAATATCAGTGAGATTTATGGCATGAAATTACCAGGTTATGCCTGACATTTTCATATCCAGGGTAGTAACTAAATTATCTGCCCTTCATATCTTTTGGGCTTGGATTTTGCATGCAGTTAAACAAATGATGCATTTGACCTCCATCAACTATAGTGTCATCTCCTGATAATTGACTTAGACTGATAATTGATGGTGCAGTTAGCCACTAAACACTGGCAAAGGATTGCCATGTAAAACTCACTGCTCATGCTACACATATCCACAGGATTTTGCACTGCTACAGTAACAGACAGCACTATGGCACTCCTCTCTCTCCTGTTTTAAACTGCTCTAGCAAGCTTTGTTTCCAGTGGTATTCATCTTGTTTCCTGGCTGTTTTATTCTCAAGGTGCCTTTTCAGATCCATGGCTTTTTCATTTTTACCCCTGTTCCTCCTTAAAAGCCTCGTGTTACGATCATCACTCTTCTAAGTAAACCACAACATGTCTCCCTGTGGAGTCTCTTGATCATCTCTGTCTTTTCAGGTAGGGCAGCCTGCAGTGAGCCCGGGCTGCCTTGGGTTACCCTTTCCAATGGATTGAGATCACCTTGCCATGGTGCCCTCTACCCTTCCTAATCAGACTTTGGATCTTGAGTTAATGTTTGCAGACAGCAAATAGATCATGCAGTAAAAGAGATCTTGTTCAAAGTAAGATCTCACTGTCACTGCTCCCATCCTTCCCAGCTCAGTTATAGCATGGAACAAGGTATTGGTAACTAAATGAATTCCCCACTAAAATAAAATCCACAAGAATCACTATGGACACCTTTTGTCTCTGTTGTGTCTGTCTTCTAACTACTCTTCAGCTGGTCAAGAAGCCTCCGGACTTCTGCTTGTCCCACCTTCCCTGAATATATCACATGAAAAATATAGGCCATGCTTTGTGGGCTACATCCATACGACCTCTCTTGCCTAGTTACTGCAGCTTCTTGTCTGTGTAGTCTGGTATATTGCTGCCCTGACTGTTTTATCTTGGGAACTCTTCAACTTTCACCCTTCCCCGTAAATGGAACCTTACACATGGCCTAGTGGCTGGGCAAGGGAATGACTGAAAGAAGAGCCCTAAATTTGAATTTGAGACACGGGTCTTTAAGTGAGGTTATGCCTCAGGCTGTTTCTAAAAGCTGTGCTTTGTGCTACAAAAGATCAATACAAGATACTTCTTTAATGGACATACTTACACTATAGTGCTCTTTGTTTTTAGGGGTGATATTAACTCCCACTTGACAGGAAACCTTGATACTCTATATAAACTACCACAGTGAAGTGGCAGAGCAGGGGAGAGGACTGAAGGCCTTGCAGTGCTAAGATGCAGAGCCTTAAACAAAGGGCTCGGGTTAGGAGTGGTTTGGGCCTCACAACCTCTTTGAACTTAGCAGAGGGAGGGACATGCAGTTTTACACTGGACTACACTACTGTGATTACTCAGATTGCTAGGAAGTTAAATAACTGGGTTTCTCATGTAACTTTCTTTCTCATTTTGGGTTAGTCACTTGCATTCTAGTGATTTGCTTTTCTTCATTGAACAGTTGTTAGGGCAAACCTTCCTGCTGATACCCCGTCAGAATTCCCATTGCAAAATGTTATTATTCACAATTATTTTCATACTTTTCAGCCTGTCTCATGCTGCCCGTGTTTTTTTCTTCTGTGACAGGAACTTGCTTGGTAAATTGCGTGAGATGTAACGGAGAGAAGTTATTCTTATAATTTGCATAAGTATCTGGTTTCAGGACATTTTGCTAAACTCAAAATGTGAGATCATGTCTTATTATGTTAAACACTTCACATTTTTACCATGTTACTTTGCCACAAAGCTATTGGGGTTTTGAAATACACTGTCATTTGAAAAAAATCCAGACCTCTAAGTGGTATGGCTGAAGAAAAAAATCTTTTCTACAAAACAAGACGTAAAGAGAAAAGGAAATAACAGAATGACTGGAAAAATATCGTTTCATTACCATTAAAGGACTGAAACCTGATTAGTGTAAGTAAAGGCCTAGATATAACCAAGTTTAGTGGATCAGGCTTAGTTCTTGAAGGAACCACAATTCACATCATAAAACTGCCTGGTTTTAAGTCTCGCAGGATTGTTGCCTTTTTCTCAGCTTCTAACCTGGTTTTGTAGGTGCTGCTCTTCAATCATAACCCGTGCCCTCAATCCAGCCTCAAAAGAGAGAAGCACAGCACTAGCTGAGGAATTCTCTTTCCACTGCTTCTTAGGGCACGAGGTTGGTCTTCTTGTGCACTTCTGCTGACCAGTAGATTGTCAAAAAAGATTTGAGATGTGGGTGGATGCGTGAGTGTCTTTTTCCTTTGTGATATAATCATTGGTATTTCTTCTCTGGAAGCTAGGCTTTGTTTCCCCTGCTGTAAAGTTAATTATATCCAAGCTTTTCTGATATTCAGGGCATCTATAATTATCTGACATACAGGGCAAATTTCTTCCCAACTTTCCAGGCTACCAGTTCTCAGTTAGCCTTGAAGGTCTATGTTCTAGCCCTTACCTGGCTGGCTTTGCTACATACTATTTGTCATAAACCATCTATGTCCCAGTAGCAACCAGGCCCTCTGCCTGTGTGAATGTATTGCCCCCACCCCATACCCATGCAGCTTACAGTCAAAATGTAAGATCTGAGATGTATGGAAGGAGGTACAGACAAAAGTAAAAGGAAATAGAGATGCAGGATTGAGAAACAACACAGGCAAAAGGTCTTCACACACTGACTTCCTTATTCTTCTCCAGTTTCCTGTAGGGGGTTGTGGCAAGGGAAGGATTTTAGGACAAATTTTAACAGAGACCATAAGTGTCTTGAAAGACATTTAACGGCTTTCCTTTACTGGAGGGAGTTTTCCAAAGCGGAGCTCCGTGTATTTGTTGTTTCTAGACCGATCATCACTTGAGATTGAGCACAGAATAAAGGAGGTATCTTCACCCCAAAGCAAACATTGAAAGCTAGTCTGTTTTCTTGAATAAGCAGAGAAGAACCCAAGAAACCCCCAAGTCTAAAATTAAGCAGTTAAATGTACCCTATGACTGGAGCAATGCTGGAGAAATGTTTTACTCCCACTTTCCTTTATTCTTAAAGAATTGCAAGAAGGAAAACCAGCAAAAGGTGGATATATTTCTGAGCCTCTGGCTATGACAGTGCAGCAGTTTGCATTTAATGAGGGACACAAGAATAAATAATAAAGTTTTGCTGAAATTGTGAGAAATGACGTTCTGATAAAAAATGAGATGGGTAAGAAATATTTTAAAGGGTACAGATAAGGAGCATAATTAAGGGCCTACTTCCAGTTTACACCGGGCTAATTAAGTCCCTGATTTAAAAAAAAAAAAAGAGAGAAAGAAAATTATGATATGTCAAACTATTAAGATCAAAGCCAGACTCCTGGAAAACCTAGAATTAAACCTTTATAAAGCAAAGGACTCAATGGAGTTTACATAAAAGAGATAATGCTCCAGCTCAGTAGACATACAGAGAATCCAAATGTTTGAAAGACAGGAGACCTGACAAGGAAAGGCATTTTCCTAAGCTCACAGTGCGAAGTCCATCCAAGGAAGGAGATGGATCAGATTCTAAAGTACTTCTTTGAATTAAGAACAAGTGAGTAATGAAGATCAGCTTTGTTTGCCAAAGTCTGGAGGACATTTCTGAAGAGTGAATGTGAGCTGATAGAATGGGATGGGCTAGAAAATAAAAGTAAATTAAATTAAATTAAATCAAACTAAATTAAGGGAGAAAACAGTAATGTAGCAGGAGGCAGAAGTCACTGAACAGGCACAAAAAGAATGGCAAGGTTTCAAACTGACAGATTCACTCTAACATTGTGAATACACAGCAGTGAGCCAACATTTGTCAAGGCCAGCAAAGAGATTGTTTCAGCAGTTGAGGTGAACAGGAATTATGAGCTAAGGCTTCTAAAGGTATTTGGTTACATTCAACCCCATCCACATTTTGTCTGATTTGCCTTTGCAGGGACTAGGTCTCAGAACTACAGCACAGTATGCATGTCTTCCCTGGGGCACACTGAGTTTGGGAACACAAGGCACAGGCCTTGGACATTGTAGGGGAACAGCTTCTGTGTGGAAATCTCAGAGGGATTGTCATGAGATGGAGATGGGGGAATGAGAATACCAAAGGGGAAAGGATGTTTTGGTAGAAATATGACTGGTTAGATCAGTGAAGGGTATATGTAGCTTTTCAGTGCTTTTAGATGTCACTGTTAGGCTGAGTGAAGTATATTCCTAGACAAATCCTGCCCAGAAGCCTCTTATGAATGAAAAAATATTTTAGTTAAGACCAGATAATGTAACACCTGCATCCCTGTCAATAATGCTCTTTAAATTTTGCATGATAGAGCAAGGTGATGTGGAAACACAGCACTGAGGGGACCATTTCAGAATCCCTCCCTGCTATAAACCTTGCCTTGCTTTTCTGTTTCAGACACCTTCTCCTTGCCTCTTTCCTTGCAGTTTTATTTACAAAAAGCATAGAATGTATAGTGGCTTTATCATAGATTGTTTATTCAGGGCTTGTAAGAGAATGTCTTCCTGGGAATTATGTCTAAGATCTGTTGGGTTGATGCCCTGATGTAAGGAACTTAAATGTTCAAACTGTTTGCCTTTGGTCCATGCCACCACATGTTACTGAAGGTTTACAGTGATGTATGCAAGGATTGTGAGTTGCCATTAGAATAGTTATTAAATCATAGGCTGGGGACTCTGGAAAACAAAGATACAGAATTTCTAGCAGAGGATTTTAGAATAAATCCCAGGCTTTGCAAGAATCTTTCTGGTTTTGAAGTGTAGCAGTTGCAAAAATATTGTCACTCCATAAAGCAGATGTCTCTGCAAATGGGACACTACAGCCAAGCAGTGGCTTTGTGTCTGGCATTAGGTGAGTCAGCAAACTAAAATCAGCTCCTTTACCTTTCAAAATGCATCAGCTGCAGGATTTGTTGTTCAACCCACACTTCACCACAGAATCTGATCTCATGTACAAAGCCTTACTCTTGGATTAGTGATAACTCAAACTCCCTTTGTCTTCCCTACCGTATGAAGTATTTGAAACCACATTTCTAGGACTTAGCAATTGCTCATTCCCAAAGTGCCTGCCAGGGCTAAGTACAAAACCAAACCCCTGAAATGTCTGAAAGGCCAGATGTGCAAGGAGAAGCTGAAGTCTTTATTAGCTAAAGTGAAGTTTGAAATAGCTGACAAGCCTCTACCTCTCTGTTCAGAACGCCTTCTTACTCTACCTCATTGCTGACAGACATTAGGTTCACAAGCCTTGTCTTTCTCATATTCAATTATACAGTCACATCTATAGCAGCTATTAAGGATATTAATTTGAATATGTGAGTGTGGCCAGCTTGCTCTCCTGGTTATTTAAGTTGAGCACTGATTAATGCCTACTTACAAAGCCTCTGACTACAGTGAGCATTCTGGCTAAGTGCTTCTTCACAGCTCTAGCTGATTCCTCCCACAATCATACCTGAAAACACAGCTAGGACATCCTGTATTTCAAAATTAAAATTCATCCTCCAAAAGAATTCTTAATGTTTTGGCCGCAAGGATAACATACTAGAAAGTATGATAGTGAACAGTTTTGTTGGCCTATGTACTAGGGATGAAGGGGAGAAACAAGGAAGTTTGCAAATGTGTTCCTAGAGGGGAGAGAGTTTATGAAAAAAGGCTGCAAAATCAGTAAGATAGTATAGAAAAAGAAGGATGGGCTTGTGGGTAACATGCCACTTGGGGAATTTTTCTTTTCGATATCAGTGAGATTATATCTGGTGCATACAAAGAAAACAAATGTGTTGAATGAGGTCCAATAAAAATCAAACTCTAAGCAAAATAAGAAAAAATGTTTTGAATTTTGCAATTTTAAAGAAATGTTGAAGGAAAAGGGGAAATTTTTAGAAAATGCATGTACCTATTTCCATAATTTTTTTAAGTCCCCAACAATATTTTACATTTTTAAATCATTAGGTCTTTTGCAAAAAAGACCCACCGCTGTCTTACACACTGGCAAAATATATTTTTTCTTTTTTCTATCTAGAACCAATAGTGGGTGATATGAGAAAAAGATGAAGGGAACAACCTTTTTCAGCAAGAACAACTGCAGTTAAGCAAAGCTTTCTTGAGAAAGTTTCACTTCCTAAGGTTTTTTGCTATGTTTGCTCATTTAAATGGCCATTGTATTAACCCACTTTTTGTGAGTTTCAAATGTCAGCAACTAACTGATATCTTTCACAAGAAGTAGAAGCCAGCAGACTGCCTTGTTCTTGTAACTCCAAGGACCTGAGCACATCAACAATTTTTGCTGCCACAGCTTTGTAAGTGGTGTTGCTGCAATACTATGTGCCTTATATATCAGCCTGTGCTGGGTTATTGCCAGGGGTCGAGATTCAGTGAAAATACTTGGTATCTCTGTACCAAGGGCTTTGGGCTAGAGGGGTTAAGCAGGACTCAGTCCCCCTTCATTACCATTCCTTCAACTGCTGAACTACAGCATTGTTCATTCCTGCCTTGATGGGGTTTAACTACAAATGCTCTGTAAAAGCACTTTCGTTGTTGCTCTTTTAATACTGCATTCTGAAACAGTAATTTCATTTGCAAGCTTTTTAACGGTAGACTGTGTATTAAGTCATGATGCACTGAGCTGACAAATGCAGGCTCTGGAGAGAGTGCCGCTATAATTTCTGTCTGTGACTTTGCAGTGACTGATTAGTGTTTTGTTAAAGTCCCTAGGCCACCAAGGAGCTGGAGACACATGGAGCTGCAGGCTCTGGATTCTTGAGAAATTTGGATTTGCCCGATAAATTGTCAAGCCTTGGAATGGGGCTTTTGTTTTTGAAATAAACTTCTTCAGCCAAAAGTTTAGGACAGGAGATAGCAATACATTTCAGGAGCTTGGCCAGTACAATCATATTCTTTATTGTCAAGAAAAAAAATAAAATTTCAAATTAAAGAATTCTTTATTTTTCTTTCTAATTAAATTTTTTAATTTTTCTTTTAAAGCATCATTTTCTTTCAAAAAGGCCTCTATTTTTAAACTATAACTATTAAAACTATTTTTCAACTATATTCAAATAGCCACCATCAAAATCCTTGGCCTTAATTTTTTTAGGATTAAATGTCTGTTTGGAAGCCACCAAATTATTTCCTGTTTTACTTCTCAATTCACAAAAAAATCAATTTTTTTTCTTTCAGTCTGACTGAAATAAGTGCTCTTGACTTTCCAGATTTGCCAGTGAAACACAAAAAAAAAATTATTCACTGAGTTCCAGTGAACACCCTTCATAAAACTTCCGAATTATGCAAACTAATCACCTTCTGGGAAATAGTGATAGATCATTTTGTGGTACAAGCTTGAAACGTGACTCAATGCCTCTTCACTTGCACACTAGAGCCCTCCTCACTCATTTGATTATTTAGACTTATGCCTTGTCTATGGTTTTGAACTCATTTCCGCCCTCCCTCATCCCACCATCAATCTTCTCTAGTTTTCTTTTGCTTACAACAAATGTTCTTTATCTTTTGAGATATCAAATGCTGCCATCCTGTGAGGCAAATGCAGCTGAGAGGACAGAAATGGTTACATGTCTTGGTTCATGAAGTTACTTGTAAAACTTTTTACTACTCTGCTGGTGTCAGCAGAAAGGACGAGGAGCAGCCCCTTGCCCCAGGGCACCCACGGCACCCCCAGGTAGCACCGATACCGGGATGGCAGGGAGAGCAGGGATAGCAGGCCAGGCCTGCCAGCTGATGTTGTTCAGGATCTGTAGCAGAGCAGAAGTTCTTTTTGGCACAGGGTGGAGGGATTCTCTTCACAGCGTCTGTCCTTGCAGGTGAACCTCTAGGGAAAACAAACACCAAGAAACACAACAGAACTAAGACATGCAAGTTCAAACTGAGGGACCAGAAGCAGAAGAGGGAAAGGAAGAGGCTTTGATTTCCCCCTCCTCTTGAAGCCATCCTGATCTCTTCATTTCCCCCTTCTCTGTGCCCTGTGACTGCCAACACTGCACCAGTGAGCATGGTGGGAGGCAAGGGGTGCCAGCTCCTTCCTTACTGTGAACCAACACTCTCCTGAAGTGAATCACAGTCACTCCCTCCCCCAGCAACCTCTTTGAAGCAGGACCATGCCTCTTTCACCCTCATGCTACCAGGCTTTTCAGCTGATCTTGAGGAGGAACACACCTGCTTCTTGCTTTAGTATTGCTGTTTGCAATTTGCACAAGAGTGTTCTCTTTCCTGCACTTCTCACTTGCGCATAGGGCCAGTGGGGCTTTGAGGTGGTATCCTGGGTGCCCCAGCTGAGCACAGGTCCTTCCCTTTGCACTAAAATGGACAGCAGCCACCTGCACGCTGTACAATGGTAATTCATTTGCTCTGCACTTCCAGGGATTAACTACATTTTTAGTTAACCTGCATTTGCTTTTATTTGGATCCACTCCATTAAGTGCCCACAATTTCTTAAAGGCTTTTGCTCAGTTACGTGGTTTAATAGCAAACATCAATGAAGGCCACATCTAGCTTGTACACTCCTAGCTGTGGAAATGCCTACCGTAATTGTCTGTGTCATTGTTGGACATATTTTCCCCTTGATAGCTGGAAATTTTCTACAAGAGTGCGTGCCTACAGCAACCATCATTCATTTAGCAGGAAAGGGAAGGCAGATGCTAAGGTATTTTGTTACCAAGGACAGGCCAGTTTTTTAATTCCTGTGCCACCAAGACCTCCAGTCCTTGAAGATCAGGCAGGAGCAGAGCTTAGCTAATGGCACCTTATCTTCTGAGTTGCTTCTGCTCATTTCAGGGACATTGTGATGCCCAGACAATCAACATGTCTTAGTGTCAAATCATGTTTCATGTGACTTGATTTCTGGTGAAGACATGACAAAAAGTTTGTCCTTGTACCCTTAAAATTGCAGGCAGCTCTAATTTGCATTGGCAATTGTCAACCTTGAAGAGGAAATTCTCCTCAGGGAGCAGCACTTTTTACCAACAGGGCCACCTCTGCTGTTACACTGTGGGCACACATTCAGGACAGGCAATGTTGTGCTGCCTTTGAGGTGCTAAAAGATTCCTCCTGTGACAGCAACGTTACACAAGGCAGCACTAAGCTTTCCCTGCCAAGGGAGAACAGGCCTGCTGTTAGGTGTGTGCTACTGCTAGGTCTCAGCTCTCACCTCTTAAGCTAAAGTCGCTATCACCCTCCCACCTCATCATTTCCCTCAGGCAGGCCAGAACTGCCACCTTTTAATTGATTAAACTTGAGGGATCTTACTGCATAAATTATTGTGATCCAAGTGAGAAGACACTGCAGAGTGCCTGAATTGTCTCATCACACAGAGAAGAAAGAAGGGTCCCTGTCCTGTGGGTGTGGTTTCACCGACAGCCTGACCCCATGGAAGAGAAACTTGTACCAAATTGGGCAGGATCCTTCTCTGCTCCCTGAAATCCCTAGCCGAGTACCCAAAGCCTTTCTCTCTCTTGTAGCAGCATTAGCCCTTGTGCAGCTGGCAAGCTAAATCCTTTCTTTGCTCCAGTTCATGCCACAGCCAAATTAATCCTAGTGCCTGTCGCTGTTGAGCCGCTAGCAGAGAAAGAAGGTCCAGGTTCAAAGTGTGGCATCAAGAAGAAGCTTTTATTATTTAATTCCAACTTATACAGACTTTTCAAAGGTCACCCAGATTGGTCAGTTCGAAGCCTCCCTCTAGGCCTGATTGGCCAGGCCTGAACTGTCCGTATTTTGAGAAACTGTTTCAACAAACATCCAAACTTTATCTTTGTTTATAAAACACAGGAAGAAGAGAGAAAGAATTCTCACGGGAAAGGTCTGTGCTAGCCACAGGTGCCACCACAACAGAGTGGTGGTGCAGTTGGAGGCCAGAGAAGCAGTCTGGATGGTGCTGCCTTTTCTTGATGATGCTGACTGAGATCAGGTAAAGCAGATCATGAAAACATGTCCTAAAATACTACCTAGCACAAAAGACTCCTGACAGTCTGGACAGGAGAATTCCTTAAGGCTTTTTCTCAAACACATACATTTTGTTTGTGTTTAAATCTTTCTGAGTCTTGACTCTCCAGCACATCATATACAATACATCTAATATATAGTGAAGATAACTGAATCCTAAACATGTAGTCTATAATATGGCTTGACACACAAGTGTGATATTGCTCACACTTGTGAGCAGTGTCAGCTCAGGGAGTAAATGGATGGAATGAATCTTTGAAATTGAAATTTATTTCTACACAGCTGCCTTGTGAGGCAGTTGAGGTCTACTCAGCTTTGACCTCAAAGGCCCTCTATAAGCAATGACTGCTGTAGTAAAATTTTCTATGAAAATGGTACATTTGCTCTGATAGAAAGGGTTGAAGGAGGGGCTGATTTGAATGATGGCTGTGGAAAATATCAACAATATTTAATTTGAACAGGGGAATGTCTTCCAGAAACACACAGTTCACTACAGAGACAGACAGACATATCAAGTGAATGTGATGGGGTTAAAGCAGGGCTGGGCTCTCTCTCCAAAGGATAAGGCAAATCTGGGCATGTTGGGAACCTCAAGAGGGAGGTCACGGAAAAGGAGTTCTGGGTGCCCAGAATTTCAACCTAGTTGTTTGTGTCTATAATGTAAATTCTGTTGGATCCGCCATAGCTGTAGGAATGATGGAGATGTGAGGAACCCTGCTACATGTCACTCTGAACAGCAGATGCAGCTTTGGGTGTTTGCTATAAGGTATTTTTCTCTGAAATGAATGGCTCTGGGCTCCAGGAATACCCTGTCTGTCCCCATACCATTCTCCAGCAGCTGTGCCTGAGTGTTGTAAGGTATTTAAACTCAAAGATCAAGTGTTAGTTAGCAGCTCATGGTGCTGGCAGGGGGACAGACAGCCCTTATCCCAGGGCAGCCAGCAAGTGCCCTCACTGAAGGGCCCCACACATGTGGAGTGGAGTGAGGATATTCCAGTACCAGCTCCAGATAAGCAGTTTGGATGCAGCCGCCCAGCTTTGGAGGCTGAGAGGTTTTCACAGGAGTGTCCTCAGACCCATTTGATTTTCTAATAGACACAAAGCAAGATTTAGCCACAGGGAAATGGTGCAAAGGGAACTTTACGTGCAAGATTTGTGAGCCGATGTTCCTGTAACTCTGGGGGTTGGAACCCTGAGGCTTTATAAGGAACTCATGAGGCTCTCCCCTTCTAGGAAGAACATACCTTTTACATTAAAGAGTGGGCCTCAAATCTTAAAAGCATTGTGAGTTTTTCCCCTAAAGTACACCCACACCTTCAAGAAGCATTTGGACAACACTCCCAGGCACATGGTATGACACATGGGGTCGTCCTGTTCAGGGTCAGGAGATGGACTTTGATGATTCTTGTAGGTCCCTTCCAACTCAGGCTATTCTATTATTCTCTGATGTTCATGCTTCACATTTATGGTGTTGTCATCCTCACTTTAGGACCAGGTTTTGTAATCTTTTATCTAGTATCTTGTATCTGTAAGGGAGAGCCTAACAAGAAACCACAGCCACCGACCACTATAACTTGACAGCCCAAAAAAAAAGGGAAGATAAAAAGAGATGGGGAGTGAATCTCAGCTTAATTTCTCTTAATGCAGCATCCCTCCAAAATATTTAAGCACAGCCAATTAGGTAAAGACTCTGGTGTAAGTGGGTAATGAAAAAAATAAGGTAGAAGTAAAAAAACAAACTGAGTGTGCAATAATGTTCTTATCTGACCTCCTTGATAGATGAACAAGGCAGTATATATCTTTGGCCTTTCCCCTTTGGCAAGAGTATTATGTGTTACCATGTAGTATATTCTTAGAAAAGCATCTGCCATACCTTCCTGAAGAATTCATTTCTCGCAAGCTGTCCTCCTTTTCAGTTTGAGAGCCGTGGGTTTGTACAAAGCGTCACCATAAAATTAGGTCTACCACAACCAAATGTCACTTGACATGCTACATTTTCAGAATCAGCAATACCATGCCCTTGGCAGGAATGGTGAAATATCGAAGGTAACTATGAAACATGTGTGAGCCAGCCAAGTCTTTCCTTTCGTATCCTCCTCATCACCACTGGTCTTTGCTTTAGTGCTTTTGTCCTTTGGCCAGTTTTGTGCAGAGCCCAGTTCTCCTGCCAGGGAACATTTTGTCTTGCTCAGTGCTGGTGTCTTCATAACTTATGGGGCTGAAGGAGTATCACTGTATGAGGATGTGAGGTGAGAAACCCCAAGTTTATCAGTAGATTGGGAACTCATGGGAAATGTAGGGAATATTTCCTGCTGCCCTGGGATGGAGTCATACTTTGTCTTACACCGTTTTAAATGGGAAGCAGAAGTGTAAACCTGGAATTGTCAACTAGATCAAGTAAAGCTTATTCCTGGGGCTTATGCTATTGAGCTTTGTTTACTGAGACAGCTGAGACAAGTGTGCACTGTGGAATGAACAGAGTTGTGAGAACTGTGGTGAACCTTCTGGAGTCTCCAGTTCCCTCATTTGGCCTTCATATAAAGAATGAGCAAACAGACCCCTGACCTCTTTCTCTCCTCCCCACATCCTCTCATGTGGGAACTGTCCAAGACAGTCCTGGGAGACCTCTGGTATTCAGCACTGAATGTCACTGCTTTCAAGAACATTTGTTACTTTCGGAAATGCATCAAATTCCTCTGGACCCTGGGGAAAGGCTGAGTGGGATCTCAGCAGAAGAGGCACCTCCAAGCTCCTTTTCCCACACGCAGTTTTCCTCAGCTCAGGTCACAAATTGCCCATGTTGAACAGAGGACTGCAGCAGCACATCAGAGTAGGTGGTTTTCCGGAAGGGACACACAATTTTCCTTCCAGATACGTAACAGCCTTTTCTGCTTACAGCAGTGCAGTGGGATGCACGAGCCAAAGCTAAGGCAAAGCACATCCCAGAATCTGTGAGGTGCTGCTAGCTAGATCCCTGCGAGGCTGTAAAGACGGGAGAATTTTGATCCATGTGGGTCAGCAGGTGGAGAAACTCTGCTCCTTGAGATACCAGAGACTGCCCCCTTTCCTTGCCGCCCTCCTGTCCCCGAGTGCTTGTGGCAGAAAGGCCGTGAATCAATGTGAATGTGCAGAGAGCTGCATGAGCTCTCGGCTGCGCAGAGGGGACGGTGCGTGACGGCGCTTTGCAGACACTTGGCGCACAAGAGCAGCTCCTGGCTTTGCGCGGAGTGCCTGGCGTGGGCGGAGGCAGAAGGGGACCTGCGGCAGCGCGGGGGCTCGGGGCTGCCAGGCGGGGCGAGCGGCAGCAGCCGCAGCGGCGGGCGGCGGCCGCGGGGGGGCGCTGGCGGCAGGCCCCGGCGTTCGGTGCCACCGGCGCGGGCAGGAGCAGCTCCGCTCCGCTCCGCCCCGAGCAGCGCCGTGAAACCAGCGCTGTGCCCGAGCGCACACCGGGGAACGGAGTCAAGTGTGCCTGTGTGCTGCGGGACGGGCAGTGCGCGGGGCTTGGCGTGTGCGAGAGCTCGGGCAGCACGTACCTCAGCCTCTTGTCACTGACTGCTGCCACAGCACGGGAACGGGAGATGACAGCGTGGATACAGCTTTCTGTAAATTGTGGATGCTGCTGAAGCCCACTGCTTTTCATCAGCACAGCCACAAGCTGACCTACAGCAAACAGGAGCGTATTTAATCCACTCGCTGGAGAGGTTGGAGAAGCAAAATTATGATCTCGACCACATTTTTATTTAATATCCATGATTCAAACGCTCCTGTGCAAGAATGAAGCCTTTTTTTTTTCTTCTTCTTTTTTTTTTTTTTGTCCAGGGACAGCACTGATGTGCTGTACAAATGGTACAAGTTTAAAGGCAGGGAAATGGTTTGCAGAGTTTTTAAATATCATTTCAGTAATTTAAAATCACTCTGCCTTGCACACTTGTATCACTTACACTGAGTAAAGCAATTGAATTTCCAAGTGTTGGGCACACACAGTGATCTATTTAATATTATGATCATTGCCATTTTATTCTGAAAGCAATAAAGGCATAGCTGTGTGTTACATTTCAGGATCATATTCTATAGTTTCTCATTTTCCTCTTTCAGTATTAGATGCTCCTTTTAATTCTTGATTCATTTACTTCCTTCTGGGTTTTTTAATTTATCTCCTTCTGTCTCAAAGGCTGCCCATATGTTCAAGGGGAAAAGCTGAATTTCTATGCAACC
Organism: Entomyzon cyanotis; assembly: GCA_024500445.1. Lineage (NCBI taxonomy): Eukaryota > Metazoa > Chordata > Aves > Passeriformes > Meliphagidae > Entomyzon > Entomyzon cyanotis. Next base: position 14,139,829 of record JAKEPQ010001027.1, on the reverse strand, counting down.
AAGTAAAAAATGAAAGAGCAAATAGAGCTGTTGCCTGTGCCTTTCCCACTGTGAGACATAACTACTTCAGGCAACACTTCAGGCCCATTTGAGTGTTGTAGCTCTTAGAGGGTGGCTGGGCTTAGATGAGCAGTGTATTCCCATCCCCCAAATGACCATGTAAGAGCTGCTGTACCACTGACATGGTTAGCTGAGCAGTCATAGTACAGACACAGAGTTTTGTGAGGCCACTTGAGCTAAGTAGCTCTTTGGCAGCTGTCTGCTTATATCGAGCTCTGCACACTGTAAAGCCTTTTAATTCTTTTTTCTCTTAGCAAGCACTCAAGCCCACAGAGTTTTTCTTCTTAAATTCTCTTAACTGTGTTAAAGAATAAAGAAGTTTGCACATGAAGAATTTCTCTTCTAATCTGAATTTGCTGCACCAGCTTGAGCAGTCTTGATTGCAGAAGCAACAGTTTCCTACCCACCTGTGAGGGAGCACCTGCTGTGCTGCAGGTGAATGTCACAGTAATAGCTTGCTACTCCCTGCCCAGATCACTTTTCCTTTCCAGCTGATGTTCTGGACTAGGGCAATGATATTATTCTCTCAGGATTTCTGGCAGAGTACCCAACTCAAACAGAAGATGAACTAAACAGAAGGTAGAGTGGAGCACAAGAGGTGGGAAGGTTTTTTTCTGGGAACTGCCTAAGGCAGGCTGCTAGCCAATGCAAGTGTCTACATCTAAGATAGTTCTCCAGAGCCCTTTCAAATCAGCAGAGAGAAATTGTCTCTTTACTGATGTCAGATGTTAGATGAGATGAACCCTGTTTCTTTAGGTTTTCTCACAGGCCATGAGTGGACTCACTGTAGTGCCAAATACTACATAAAGATCTACATAAAATTATTAAAATGAGTGAAATACAGGTCATTTTAACATGTGGTCTAGCAACTTGCAGTCATGCCATTTTTGTGAATGAGCAAACCAACCAAGAAAATGGGAAAATGTCTCTCTGTGTCGTCTTGATAAGAAACAGGATCAACCCGATAGGAATGAAAGAATTGAGTTCAGAGAAGATCACAGAATCATAGAGTAGTTTGGGTTGGAAGGGACCTTTAAAGGTCTCTAGTCCAACCCTCCTGCAATAATCAAGGAGATCTTCAACTAGGACAGGTTGCCCAGAGCCCTGTCCAACCTGACCTTGGATGTTTCCAGGGCTGGGACATCTCCCATCTCTCTGGACAGCCTGTTCCACTGTTTCACCACCCTCATTGTCAAAACTTATTCATTATATCTAGTCTAAATCTACCTTCATTTAGTTTAAAACCACTGTGCCTTGTCCTATTGCATTAGGCCCTACTAAAAAGCCTGTCCCCATCTTTCTTGTTAGCTCCCTTTAAGTATTGCAAGGCTGCAGTAGGGTATCCCTGGAGCCTGCTCTTCTACAAGCTGAACAACCACAGCTCTCTCAGCCTGTCCTCATAGGAGAGGTGTTCATCTTTCTGATCATTTTTGTGGCCCTCCTCTGGACCCTCTCCACCAGGTCCATTCCTTTCCTGTGTTGAGGACACTACTCCAGGTGGGGTCCCATAATAGCAAAGTACAGGGGCAGAATCCCTTCCCTCACTCTGCTGGCTTCACTGCTTTGGATGCAGCCCAGAACACGATTGGCATTCTGTGCTGGGAGCACATGGTACTGGCTCATGTCCAGCCTCTCATCCACTAGCACCCCCAAGTCCTTCTCAGCAGGACTGCTCTCAGTCTATTCATGCCCCAACCTGGATTAACACCAGGGGTTGCCCTGACTCAGGTGCAGCACACCTTGCACTTGGTCTTATTAAACCTTATGAGATTCCTAAGGGCCCACTTCTCAAGCTTGTTCAGGTCCTTCTGGATGGCATCCCATCTGTCAGGTGTGTCAACAGGACCACTCAGCTTGGTGGCATCTGCAAATTTGCCAAGGGTACACCTGATTCCACTGTCTGTTGTAACTGATGAAGATAGGTAACAGTACAGGTCCCAGCACAGACCCCTGAGAGACACCACTTGTAATTGATGTCCATCTGAACATTGGGCCATTGATCACTACCTTCTGGGTACAACTGGCCAGCCAATTCCTCATCCATCCATCAGTCCACCCATCAAATCCATCTCTCTCCAGTTTAGAGAGAAAGGTGCTGGGGAACCGTGTCAAAGGCCTTACAGAAGTTCAGATAGATGACATCTGCAGCTCTTTCCTTGTCCCCTGATGTCACTCCATCACAGAAGGACACTAGGTTGTCTGGGTTGATCTGTTCCATGATCTTCCCAGGCACAGAGGTGAGTTTGACAGGTCAGTAGTTCCCATGGTCTTTCTTTCTACACTTCTTAAAAATGGGTGCAATATTTCCCTTTTTGCAGTCACCTGAGACTTCACTTGACTTCCATGTCTTTTCAAATATCACAGAGGATGGGTTGGCAATTACATCAGCTAATTCCCTTGGGACTCTGGGATGCCTCTCATTGGGTGCCTTAGATGCTCATGAATGTGATCTTCTCTTACAGTGGGAGATACTTTGTTCCCACAGTCTCCCTGCCATGCAGTCCATCCACTCAAGAGATGTGGGAAGTGGGGTGTCCAGTGGAGACTGAGGCAAAAAATGTTTTTGAGCACCTCAGCCTTCTCCTCATCCATCACCAGTTTGCCAGGGGGCAGTGTGCACTTTCTTGGACATTCATGGACATTTGGCATCAAATGAGGGCTGAACTATTTCTAAGGAAAACTATTCATGAATGCAAAGTGCCCAGGTGTAGAGGGCAGCTATTATGTTTATATTATATGATGACAGTATAATGAAACTGAGAAAAAAAGGAAATACATTATCTCCCATGAGTTTTATGAAGTGCTCCTTCACTGAGGACTCTTTCCCCATTTTCGTTTTCTTCCACATCAAATCTCCCAAATCTTCCACCAGGGTGCTACTTTATTGTGCACCAGAGGAGGGAGATACATATCCACAAACCTTCTCAGAAATACATTTACAGGAAATAAAAAACAAACAAGCAAGTCTTTCTGCACCACTCTCTGTGTGAAGAGACTGTTCAGTCTCACACCTGTTAAATTCTGTGATTCTGTGATTCTGTGAAATGGCTTAGTTAGGGATTAAAGTAGTGCTAGCTACTGAAGATGTAGTGGGCTACACAGTGATCACCACATGGTCTTCAGGTGCTGCAATGCATGAGCATTTTCTGTGGGAATCAGAGCCCACTGTGTGTCATACACAAACGACAATCAATGCTGTTCTAAGAAGTCCATCTTTTTAATTGCTTTGCTGGCAGATGGATTCTGCACAGTCTCATTTTCTCACTGCAGGCTGCCTTTGTTTTTTCTCACTTCCTAATCAGATAATTCAGTATGGTTTGCAGACACATCACTCTGCAGAGACATACACACCACTGAAAAGCTCTCACAGGGTTTTTTCTGCAGCGTTGGAGTTGCTCCATGTTGGTGATTTAACCCTTCAAAACCTAAAACATCTCAATAGAAAAGGAAACATATTTTACACAGCTGAGGGTTGCCATTTTGTTTTTGAGATAGTGCAGCCATTTCCACTTTCTTTCCATCGTCCTTGCCATGTGAAATTCATAAAAGGCTGCTGGTCAGCCTCTTCATTTACATGAAAGATTCAAGCTTCAAGCTGTCTCCTGAAATACTTTTTCAGTGAGAGCATCTGCAAAGTTTTTGCAAAATTATTTGTTTTATTCACCTAGAAAAGATAAGATGATCTGACATTTTGACTCTTTCCAAGTATATGGAAAACTCAAAGGCTTTTAAAGGTATCCATGTCCTAAAAACTTAATGGATTATTTAGGTGGCATACATAGTTCAGCCTTGTAGTGCCTGAAATGATCTCTGTACACCTGGTGGCTCAGGAGTTCCTGATTTATTTAAGATGCTTTCAGATAGTTGTCCCTGGAAAATAGAGATCTCATATCAATTTGTGGGTTTTTCTTTCAGAGTAGCCGATCCCTTGAGAAACTTCTGTTTGTCCTTCTTTTCCTTGTAACAACAGAAGGTTGTTCCGATGTGCCACTGCTCTTTGTCTCACTCTTCACAGAGAGGTTTCACCTTCTAATGATCCAGGCTGTTGCCCAGTGGATGGCTACATTTCTTCTGAGGTTTTGAAGGAATGCTTCCTCACATGGTTGTCCTCTCTGTGCACAGGACTCACCAAGCCACATCAAAAGGGCTCTGCTTCAGTAGCAGAGACCTCAAATTTGAGGGCAAAAAAACCCATTAATACCGTCTGTGTATTTTTGTATTAGTCCTTCAAAACAACTAATGTATTGCCATACTATTTCCCTAGGGGATGGGATTCCTGCTATAATGTAGAGACATTTCGTCCTACAGTTGATGTCACCAGTGAGATTCCGTATTTGCTAAAGAAATACCAGCACATGCTGACATTGCAAAGAGGGCACAGTATTTGTGCTTTCATTCAGCGTCACTGTAAGCAATTTCCCTATCCTGTCAGTTAATATTTGCAAGTGAAGCTGAAACCTGGAGGCCCAGTGGGCTGTAGATGACAAATTTGTTTTGATCCAAGGAAGGGAGGGTCCTTTTGAAATCAAAGTAATTGGTGTTGAAATCTAAATTAAAATGACCCAATTGCCAAGGCTTCCTCAATGCAGAAGGAGGTTAATTAGGCAGCCATCCCTTCTCCTGAGCAGTCTCTGCTCTGAGAGAATGAGTACCAACATGAGCTGGAGTCTACACTACATAATACCATTAGGTTTATTACTGCGCATTTACAGCTCGCCGTAAAGGGAACTGTTGCAATTAATGAATGAAGTGAATACGGTGCTGCTGTTGAGCTCAGGGTGAGGCATAAAATACAGAGCCCAGTTCTGCCAGTCACATACTGGCAGGAGAAAGCACCCTGGTTTGTCAGGAAAGGAATATTGGATCAGCTCATCTTTTCAGTGCAAAGAAATCTCTCCCTCACATGTATGTGACAGCATCCTAACAAAACTCTCCAGGAATGATAGCTGGGAGCAGAGAGGAAGTTAACGAAGGCCTCAGAGTCTAGGAAGAAAGAGACCATTCAACTGATTAGCCAGAAACTGGAGACACTCCTCTGCAGATTGCTGGCTGCAGCAGGCAGGTTATACGCAGTGTTATGAAAAAATAAAAAATGTTTCCAGTTCCAAATGTCACGCTCTTGCACCAGTGTAAATCCCAAACAGTCACTGCTGACAGTTCAGTGTTGTGTAGCAGAGAGATGTAGATTGTGTTCCTCTTCTCAAGCATTAAACTGGTGGTTGACTGAAAACAAAGCCAGCTAAGCCCAAAAGGCAGCAACAATATATAGTCCTCTCTTTTCATTCATTTTTCATTGGTTATACACCCAATTTAAAAGCAAAGAGCCATACATGTCAATCACGTTAGAATTCCTTACATATTCTTATAGTCTATTTCCCAGTCAATCCGCTCTTACCTGTTTTGCTGTTACCCTCTAAATTCTTCAGGGCATGGAATATCACTTTTCAGCTTGTACAGCATGGAAAAAAATAGATCTTTGATTATAACTGTAATATATAATAATGATTGCAATTGCATAAAATGAAAATCATAAAGATTATTTCTCAAAGCTCCTGTTAAAGGCCCCTGTTAAAGACTGCTAGCTAATGATATAAACACACTGCTTTTAGGGCAAGCTAGGCCATTAGAAAGGCTTAATATCTTCCACTGGAGCAGCTAGGTTTGTTGGAAACAGGACACCATTGCCAGATGGAGCACAGGTCTGTGTGTTTATGTTCTGTTTCAAAAAAAACTCATGAGTTCTGGGTCCCCCAGGACGAGTCAAGAGAGTTTGTATGATCTAGTTAGCAAGAGGAGTGACTGATACATTCAGAAAGCAAGTTTCTTCAGGCATGGTTTTTTTCCATTAGAAAGGGACACACTTTGCCAACCAGAGAACAGGGCAGACAGCAGTCACTGAGCAGCATGGACGGTTTGTGCAAGGAGACCTTACACTGAGCAAAGCTGGGGAAATAGAAAATCATGCTGGCATAACTCTAAAAGAAACATTATATTCTCATAGAATTGATTATATGTGTAAATGTTTACCCTCTCTCAACCATATACAGATTTTCCCCATGGGATAAGGCATTTTCAGTATGTTTGAATAGTGGGAGTGGGTGTGAGGGGCAGAAGGAGTGTGAGGTATGCCTAAAGCTTCTTTCTGCCCTTTGAAAAACACTCATTTGTCTTCTGGGCTGTGTATGTGTGCCTGATCTGCACTCTGTTCTTCCTCCTTGTTTTGCCCCCAGTACTATGATGTTGCAAATTTGTTGTGAGTCAAGCATCAGCAAATCTCTCTCTCTCAGTGGAACTATTTCAGAGCAGTGCTGTGCTTGAATTTAGTGTGAGGGGATCACCTGTGGTTTCTGGGTTGTGCAATGTGAGAAATCACTTACAGACCTCTCTGTTGATATTGTTTTCCTGGCTTTCCTTTGATGTTGACACGTGCAGCCATATAAATAAGTGATAAAGTGAAAAATAAGCTCTGGAAAAACCACAGCCCTGATGGCCAGATGTGTTCCAAGTAGTAAATAAGAGATATGTCAGAAAGGAAGTGAAACGTGTGGAAGGAGGAAAACAAGAACATTTATGTGTTTCTGTTGTAGCCCCTGCAACTTTGCAGGTTTGTTTTTATCATACTTTCCCCTCCATGGCTCTTAGTGCTGACATTTGCTGAAGAAGGGAATGAGGATCTGATACAACATCTTCTGAAGTTATCACTGTCATTTTTACTACACTATGAGGACCTTGACCAAGACTTAGGGTCCCAGGTACTGTACAAAAATGTAGTCATGAATGAGAACAGCCCTAAGAGCTTGCAGTCTCAGTAAGGAAGATACTTAGGAAGTGCCAATGAAAACTCAGAGGCAGTGCTGACAACTGAGCTCACCTATCTGCTTCTCTGCATCATCTTTACGTTACACTGCTTCTGCCAAGTTTTTCTGATGACCTTTCAGTGCAGGTGATCTTGGCTACCAAATTGCTGAATTGTATGGACAGCAGCTACCCAGAGCTACAGGGCATCTGCAGGAATTGATGAACGAATAGACTTCAGTCATTATTCTTTCTGTACATGAATATGCTCGTGTTCTGTGCAAGAATAAATTGCAGACTAATTTATCCTTGGTATGCAAAGCAAGTTCCACAGTTTGCAGAGGGAATGTATGCTGAGGATGCTTGTCAATACCCCGTTAATCTTCTTGTGGAATAAAAAATGTGAGTCAATCTGAACCTCCCGCTCCCAAGTCAGACTCGTCACCTTCACTTGCCTTCTTGCTGTGTAATGTGGTGCATTCCTGATCTTTCCTTAAGAGCAGTGGGACAGATGACCTTCACAAGGCACCAGCCTGGTGGCACAGACAAAGTCTGATGCAGATCTTTGACTTTCTGCTGCCTTCAATTTGCCATACTCTATTACCACAGTGTACTGCCATGCTGCTTTAGTCCTTCACTCCCACAGCAGTAGCAATGCTGTCTCCTTTCTAAATGGAAAGGTTTCCCAACCCTGTCATCTAATAACCAAAGGTTGTCATCCTCTGCCCTAAGTCCTAGGGAACAACTTGAGTTATGGAAAGCCTGTGAGAGATGGACAACTCTGTGACCATAGGAAAACTCATTATAAAAAAATCCCAATCCCAAACTTTACAGGTGATCAAGTGACTATTTCCTCTAGTTCCTGTGAATCAGTGAGTCCCCCACAAGATGCACGTGCATCCATGGTGGATACAGTGGGTAGAGTTTACAAGCAGTGTGAAGAATGTCCCAGTTGTGCTTTCTATCCTCACAACTGCTGAGCTTCATACATATGCATATGTGAGCACCATACTTCTGCTTCCCCCTTCACTTCCTTTTTCCATTTCTCTTCTCCTCAAGCAAGGACTGACATGTCACTCCTCTGTGTGTCACATGTATATTCTATGCCGGCCCAAGTGCTTTTCAGATGATACCCTAGCAGAGATGAAACATGGAGAGGCCAGGCAGGATGAGCCAGCTGACTTCAGCTGGGGGAGGAGGGACATTAGAATGCAAGCCAGCATCACACTGATGATGAGTCACCCAGGTATGCACAGTAACTACTGTGGTGCATACACTTCCAACAGCCACAACATCCTTTGCACTCTCTTGGTTTCCTGTTCCCAGCACAAAAACAGTTTGCCTTTAGCAAGTAAAACCCTTTGTTTCTCTGTATTTTCCCCCTGTCTTGGATCCTTTAGAACTTTGCTGTGTCTTTGCAATCTATATGCATATGAGATGCTAAACTTGGAGAGATTACAGTGTGAACTCAGTCCTAAGGGTCTGAGAGTGCTACTCAGCTGCTAGTGCTCATGTCATTCAACAAGAGGAAGCACTGAATTGATCAGTCCCTCGAATTTCACAGATTTTGGGTTCTGATATTTTCCTTTTGCTCTTCAGTAGTCAAAAGTGCTAAACATTAGTTTATTGACCCAGAGTACAACCCAGCATTTACATGAGGAATGAAGACACTCCCACAGCAAGTTGCACAGATGTGCAACTTCCTCACACAACTAATGATACATCAACTGGATTCCTTCCCTCAGTAAATGGACACAAGAACTTGTTTGCAAGAACAAAGAATGAATCTTTATTGACCAAGCATTCATTATGGCAGCTATCAAGAACAAGTGAGTTTAATTTTTATGAAGAGGTCTGTTTAGTGGGGAAGGTGAATCATATTTTGCACTTGGGCAAGAAAGGTTAGTCGAAACCTTGGTTTTCCTGGGCTATAGCTGGGGCACAAGAAGAGTGCAACATGCACTCTTGATGATTAGAACAGCTGTAGCAGAGCCACAGGGAATCCACTCTCTGATCTGCAGACAAAAAGGGATGGTCATCAGTGTTCTCACTGGGTTTAGTGATAAAAGTCTTATGAATATATCTCAAGTCCAGGGCTAGAGCAAATTACAGCAAATTTGGAGGTATAGGATAGTCTTACTTCTAAATACAGATAGTCTGAATTTTTAATTTTTCTGATGCTTCTTATATTTCAGTGGCTGGTAAGTTGACCCAGACAAGTAAGCACACAGCCAAGTCAAACATAATTCATCTAGAGATACCTTAGATGCAGTTGGGCATACTGTGCTTGATGTGCAATCCAAGACATATGCTCACTGGTTTGGGTTTTTTTATTTTATTTTTACATATATGCATAATAATAGGGAGGAAACACCAAAGTGTGCATCTGTGATTGTACAGTTGTTTACATGTCCATACGTATAGGATCCCTCAGTAGTTCCACTGTAGGAGATGCCTCTGCTTTAATCTTTTTTTAGATAGTGATTTCTCTGCAATGTGTGCAGCAAGCAGTGTTTAACTGTGTGCAGAGGTCCATTCTGTCAGAGGCATAAACATGCAAGGACAGAAGAACCACATCTTCTATATGGACACTAACACTTGTGTCATGAACCCAGGGCTTCCAGTTTCTGCTAGCATCCATCAATAGTAGACCAAACAAAATGTTATTCTGTGAATTGATTACACAGCAGATAGCTTTTCTTGTTGCAAATCTCCATAGTTCAGCAGATCAGAGGAGGGGGCAGGGAAAATCAAACTCCATGCCCTGGGAGCCAGGCTATCTTAGTGATTTACAAACGACCTCAGTGATTGAAGTCATTCTGGGCACTTAATATTGCTCAAGTCTCTCTGTCTCCCTCTCTCTTGCACTCTCTCTCAGCATAATAAAGCTAAGGAAATCCAGGAGACTAAATTCAGTGCTGCAGATTAGTGACAGGAAGGAAACTGGATATACATGAATTAAACCAGACCATTTGCCTTTTCGTATCTGCAGATGTTTTTCTCTCAGAAAGGGAACTTTTTTTTTTTGCAGGTGACACCCACACATCTCCTTTACTTACTGGTGATGATAAAAAAAGAGATAAACAACTGGAGCTCGTGCAGTTAGGCTTAATCTTTGTATGTCATCATCGCCAAGCAAAGCCACAGCAGTAGGAAAATAGAGCTGGTTTCTGCTGCTCGTTTCTAACTGACATTTCTTCACCAGGTTGCTCATGTAACTTGTGGACTCTTTGAATTCCACTTTGTACCTGCTGTCTTTCACAGCATGTGGGTACTGCCATGCAGTGCTGAGCTTCAATCCGTATACTCTGCCTACACCCCAGTCCTCATTTTGCCTCTGCCTCAGTGGTTTGAAATCAAATTGCAGAACTACAGCATACATACGTTAATAAATAAATAAATAAATAAATAAAAATAACAACAACAAAGCAACACTTATTTAAAAAATGCCATACTGCAGGTTAAATGTAGGATTTGCAAGTAAGTCATGTTTTAGTACAGAAAGGAGAAAAGGCAAAAATAAGGATATTTTAAAACCTTTTTTTGTATGTGTATGGTTATTTTGACTTAAATGTCCTGAAATAACCACAGAACCTTCATCCTTCCAAGAACTGCTTTTATTGAAGGAAATTCACCAGAGCTGCAGTTCAAACTAATGCATTTCTCTAGCTGCTGGAGGAAAGCTCTGGAGTTGCTTAACTTCACTTTCCCTGTGTCAGCCATTTATCCATCCTCTTTCCAGCCAGTTTGCTTGTACATTGCCCTTTGAACATAATTTGTGCTTTCATCTCAAGAGTTTCTTGGGAGTTCGCTGTGCACCCTAGTGCATACACAGGACCTAACCTGGCTTTCACCATCAATTAATGATGCAGAAGAGCCTAAGCAGAAAAAAGTACTTCTTGAGGCAAGAAGGACTAGGATGTTTTTAATTATTTTAGTTATTTCTAGTATAGAGCTAGGCAGAGGCAAAAGTCTGGGTTGTGTAGTACATCCTGCAGCTGGTTTGTCCATTTCCATTCCCTGAGGGACTGTTGCAGAGTTTCACTGAAGAGATTTCAGAGTGATTTCTCCTTTAACCCCTTTTGCTTCTCCCATCCTTACTGGTGAATTGCTCCATTACAGGGCTGGACGTGAAAGTAGTGTCAACTGTGTGTGTCTGCAGGAGGGAAAGAGGTTATTCCCCAGCTGTCCAATTCTGTATCTTCATAGTCTCATTCTTTGTTGTTGTTGTTAAGATAAAACACTGGCATTACTTCGCCAATTGGCTAATGAGACAAAGAACTAGAAGGAGGGGATAATGTTCCCAAAGGCCTCATTCCACCCTGGACTTCAGCCTCTGTCTGAATATCAGGAGCTGATGAGCTATGCAAATAAGGAAACTATTTCCTTTCTGCAGCCAATTTTGATTTGTCTGGGGGAGGCTGAGAAGCCCAGGAAGAAATGTGAGCAAGCCACTTCGTCATTTCATGAAAAAAAAAAATAAAGCAGCTCTCATCTTGACCACTGGTGTTTGAAGACTACAGCCCAAGGGCTGTCACAGGCAGCGAGCACAGCTGGAAAATCAGTTCGTTCTGACTCACGACAGAGTGATCTAATTTAACGGGGCACTGACGAGGCTGTCAGGCACTAATTTAGCTATTATCGAAGCTAGCCTGCTTGCTGGCTGTGCCCTGCTGCAGCCCTCCACGTGAAGGGCTTGAGCTGCACTCGGAATCTGTCGCCCGCTGAGCTCCTGCTCTGGCCGTAGCCGGAGCCTCCCCGCAGCGCTGCGAGGGAGCGGGGCTGGCCCTGCTCAGCGTGGGCTCGGCTCAGAAGGGGAAAATGCAGTGTAATTAAAGAGCCACTCCGGTCACACAAGGGGGCAGAAGGGAGGCAGGATAGGAAAGCTTCCTTCGGACATTTCCTGCCTTTGATTTCTTAATTTCGCAAGATGATCTCTTGTCTTTAAAGGTACTTTAGTATGTAATTTCTTAAGCTTCTTTATTTTAGAGGAAAAGGATATTGTAAAAAGGCTGTTTGATCCTCCTACCAGACTGAAACCACTTTGTTAATTTCCACAGAACTGTTACTAATTGCTTGTTTGCATCTTTGATTTTGCTAGTTAGGTAGTAGTCTTTCCTGTCTGAAAAACTAGATTTGTTCCAACTCATGAGATCATTTCAACCTATCCAGAATAGTTCCCTTAAAGGAATAAAAAGATAGTGAGGAAAAGGAATGATGTATCCACATAATGATACAATGGCTACGAAAACTGTGGCATTTGAAAATTCCTCAAAATTTCAATGAATTAATGAAACTGAAGAGCTACTGGTAAGTTTATGTGACCTAAAAGTAAAGTTACATTTAATTTTTATTTAAAATATTAAAAAGTCAGGAGGAGCAGGAAATAAGAACCAGTGCTTTGATCCTGAAGATCCAGGAAGAAAGAAAAAAAAAGCAAACAAACAAACAAAAAAAAATCCACCATGAATTTGAGACCATTCAACTTTTTGTTCCCTTGCAAATGGGTTTATATGAAATTGGCAGCCTCCTAATACTTTGTCAGCCAAATTGGCCACATCATACTATCTGCATGCCCTTGAGGCTGGAATAGTAACATGCTGTAATGTGATGCTCTAACAAAAGCACCTAATTGTGAAGAACAATCTGTTTGCATCAAGATAAGCAGCTAGTTTCCCTCTCACAGCCACATAAAGACACTGACTTTGGCTACAAATTACTGCTTAGTGCTGTTTTCAGCCTTCCCCAGTCTTTACTGGACCTTAACAAAGCTGATCCTGTTCTCATCACCCTAACCTGTTTTCTGGTTAGTATGAGTGAGTCCATAACACAATTATGTCTTGGCCTGTGATTCATCTTGCATAACACATTTTCCAGTCACACAGCAAAAGCCTCGCTGTAAGTGGAAAGATTTGATCTTTAGCGCTGAAGCCTTTGCCTGCATGCTCCTAAAACTCAAGCTTTTTGTACCATGTTTTTATTAGTCAAACATACCATCACTAGCCAAAGTTGCTTCTGCTGTCAGAGCGTGTCTGCAGGCATAATGAACTTCACAATAGCCAAGAGCCTGCTATGCACAGGAAATGAAATATACAGAAATTAAATGCACTGTGGGAAGCATGTGGTGTGTGGGATTCCCACGTGGCTGTTTGGCACAACTGAAAATCTGAAGATGATGGGAGAGATCAAAGGGATGAAAGACCCCCAAAATCCTTCAAAAGAAAGCATGTACCTATCCAATCACCACATGGCTCCAATCTCTTATGACAACTCCTTATCCCAAGCTGAGAAGGGATGTGCCATACAAGACAGTCTTTGTGAAGCAAATAACCAGTCATGCAGGGACACATGTGGAAGGCTGAACAATAGTGTTAGAGATTAACAAATAGGATGGGTTCCTGAACTCCTGAAACTCCTGGAATAGAAACAAAAGGAAAAAGATGATGCACAAAGAAGGAAGATATGATATTGTTTTGCAGAGATGCAGGGTTCATGTTTAAAGCTACAGAAGAAATAGGTGGCATTTTGGAAAAAAAAGGTTATACAGGAGGAGGATATTGGAATTTGGAATATTCATACTAGAAGGAATTTCCAAGACTTTTGGCTGTAGTAAGCCTGACCACCCCAATGGCGAAGGTTCAAGATGCTGCAGAGATAACACAGGCTACCTCCTCAGCATTTGTCTCCTAGGGCTTTGGTTCCTAAAAGCAAAGAAAAGCCAGGCTGTTGTATTGTGTTGTGCTGGAGACGTGCAGAACAGGAATCAGCATGCAGGGGGCTGGAGCTGCACAGCCCTTGGTTGACCCCTTGCAACATATGTTGATTGCTGTTCAGATATGATGACTGCAGATCAGATGTTCATTTGACACCGAGACCCAAAAGTGGGGGAAAGGAGGATGAAATATTAAATCACTCTTTGGCAGGATTATATTTGCATTTGAATTAAAACCTGTGTGTAAGGCAGAAAACCCAACTGATCTATGTCTACCCTCCATGAGGGACAGTTTCTAAGTTCAGAGCTGCAGCAGGGGGAGGTTTCTCTTTACATCATCCCCTAAACAGCATGTAGACCCCAAAGGCAGGGCCAGGGAGGGACGGGGCTGTCCTGGCGTGTTTTGCATTGCCTAAAACCAGATGGAATAAATTAGGATTGCTGTTTGTTGAATATGCTAATCCACATATGCAGAGCCAGACTCCAGGCTTAACTGGCGTGCTTCTCTGCAAACACTTTATTTTAGTGCTTTACAGGGGTGGATAAAAGGAATTTACTGGTATCCCATCTCCAACAGCCTGTAATTCATGTCCCTGCAGAGCTTTAATATAACAGCAATGTCCATTCTGATACAGTGCTGGGGCTTCTCATGTCCTGATTCTCCTCATTTTTTCATTTTAAGTTGAGGATATTTCCCTGTATCCCCCTTCCTTATTGGTCAGTCAAATGAATTAATACTTGTTGCAGTTGTTCCAGGACTTACTTTCCAGTATCATGTCCTGGGAGCTCTCAGTATGTTTCAAATATGGAAAGTACAAAAGTGTTAGGGGAAGGAAAGCAAATTATACCAATATTTGCTTTAGAAAGTAATACATTCCTCTGACTAGCCTCAGGCCTAATACATTCATTCAAGATTTAATTTACTGTATCTAGTTAATAATTTTAAAAGGAGATTGCAAAAAGTATAATAAAACTCTAGGGAATATAGATGTAATGAAATAGATGCATCTATACCTAAATATGTATATAGGCAGTTTATGCAAGGATCATTTATCCTGTTTTATGGGCTCGATACACATTTGTCATCTCACCTTATACTTGCACTAGAAGATGTGATTTTCCACAGCACATTGTGATCATACATGTCATTGTGTTATACAATGACAGCCCTGGAGCTTGGTGAGACAGTGCCATACCGTGATCTGTGCCACACAGAGATCTGTGCTAAGCCTGCTGGTCTTTGCTGGGAGTGTCTTGATGCCCCAGCACAGGATCATTCATATCTCCCCTCCAAGTGAGGAGGGAGGTGGCAAAGCATGAACATTGTCCCAGTCAGTGCCAGCAAGGAGGGCCAGGCTGCAACCATGCAGTGACTTTCATGTGTCCAGCCTGGCTCCCTCTCCTTTGCTCTGTGCATATGTTCCTTGCTGCCTCAGATGCAATACAAAGGTGCAGTGAAGGGCTTTTCAGGAAAAGAGTGTAAAAACTGTATGTGGAAAAATGTCAACCTTGGAGTGTTTGTGCATGTGGTGAAGGGAAAGGAGAAGAAATAAATAAGACTTTGTTTTGAAGTTCTTCAGTTCAATCATAAGCTTTTGAGTTTGCTGAACTGAACCAGACCAAGGCTCAGCGGTGGCACAGTACCCTCCAGAAACATGGTTCATGGTGATGTAAGCCTCATGGTTTGGGGTCCAGCCAGCAAACTCAAATAAAGCTTCCAATTTGGAAGTGCCAAAGTTGTTTTCTTGGCTTAAGACATCAAAGCAGACTGTTGTCATGCTTCCACATCTCTATTTTGTCCTGTCCCCTCAAAGAGAGAAAGAAATTTTTTATCTTGGTTTGAAGGAAATTAGATGTTGTACAATTCAAATTTTATTTCAAGGTGGGTATGTGGATTTTTTTTCTTTCAATTGTTTATTCAGTAGTCTCTATAAAATAAACCTTTTCTCTTCAGTATGAAAAGGGATTTTATGCCAAGATAACCACAATTACAATTTAGGATGTCCTGTTATTGTAAACACACTAGATTGAAAGAATGAATCAGGTTTTGCTAAACACTTTGTCCTACTCTGGCATGGAACAGTCCTGAAGAACATCTTTAGAGAGAAAAGTAACTTCCAGATAACACAAAGTTCCTCAAAGTGTCCAGAGCAGATCCTGCAGATGTCTGAGCACTTGCAGGTCCAACTCTCAATGCTGGGAATGAAGAATCCTCTCACACCCCAAAAATTGGGCACTTACGGGAAAGAAATTCAAGTGATCTTTAGTTGCTCATAAGTCAACCCAGATTTTTGAAAGAGCTCTAGTACAACCTCAGTGCCAGAAGATGTGCATGAATTTTCAGGAGGACTCAGGAGAATACCTTCTGGATGGAAACAAAAATTCAAAAATAAAGGTAAAAATCTTCTCAAAATCTGACCTCTCTGTCTTCTAATGCTTCATATATGAATTTGCATTCCCTTGATGGAGAAGGCAAACAAAACAGAAATTGGGTTGTTCATGACAAAGACAGATCTTTCTTCCTCTCCTGCTTGTCCTGATTTTGTCTTCAGGTTGATTGCTTTCTCAGTCTGTGGAGTTGCTTGGTCATGACTGCAGATGGCCTTATGAACATTTACAAATTGTCCAGCCAAAGGACTCACATGTTGAAGGTTTACTAGTTTTCTGTCAGCTTGATTTGTCCTGGCTTATCATTTGTTCCATAGCCTAATAGTTGGATGCCTTCTCACTAACCTTTTCCTCTTTCATTTAAGCATGTGTTTTGAACTTGAAACTTTGTCCTGGTCTTGTAGAGAAAAAAAAAAGATTATTTTTTATATTTTGCCAGGTTTTACAGCAATAATCTGAGGGTTACACATACAGGGAAGGAAATTAAGGGTTAAATCTAAGGCAGTAGTTATTGGAAAAGATCAGAAGTTCTGCTTCTTCCAACAGCTGAGCAAAACCACAGATGTTAGGAAGAGACCAGTTCTGAGGTCCGATGTCATCTTTCCGTCTTACCCACTGACAACCCTCAGTGCAAACTGAGCCTTATTTTCAGCCATCATAGAAAAAAATTCTTTACTTCCCCCCTCTGGCCCTCCTTGTTATATTTGTTTGTTGGTCTGGATTTTCTTTTAGTATACCAAAGTTTAGCTAATACTTGCTATGGTGTAGGTGTCCGTGATCAATAGCAACAAACACAATGAGAACATGAGAGGCTGTCCTTCCATGCCCAAGAGCAAGTGAGTGCCTGGAAGCACACGAGGCTCATGGTGGCTCTGCTGGTGATATCAGGGCTGCCAGGACCGATACGCCGTGTAGTCTCGCGTTGGTGCATAGGACGGGTAACCCTTGTTCTTCTGGTGTGGTGGGTGCCGGGGAGTCATGTTCATGTAGTCACTCTGATGGTACATATTCTTTTTTGATTTTTGCTGTGGGAGAAGAGTGGAGAGAACTGTGAAAACTCTCATATTGACTGCTGAATTCTGGCCCTAGGTCCTTGCTCAGGGAAGCAAGCATATTTGTAAGGCAGCTCCAAGTTTAAATACATTTGGAAAAGAATTAGAACACACGTTCTCATCACATAATCTATGGAATTTGCTCAACCTGCAAGTAAGTCTCCATCTTATCTGGTGAGAGATTTATGGTGTTAGTTCTTCAGGTAAAGGAATGCTGCATACCAATGATACAAACGGATGCCTCTCACCATCATCATGCCTCTCTCATCTGTGGAATGATTCAGCAGAAACAATATAGTCTGAGCTGTGAAGGCTATCCTCTTTTATTAGGAGGAAAAGAGAAATTAGCTTAACTCAAACAGAATAAAAGCGGGAAAAATCAGCCCAGACTATGTGTATAATGGTTTTCCTACCATTTACAGCAGTAAGACACAATGCATATGTTGCTCTGAACCTTCCTTCAAGGGGTGAAAGAATCAGAGCTGACGTTAATCTTTTATGTTTTCCTATCTGGGCCTCAAAAATCTTATTTCCACTGTTTAATTCCTGCTTATAATGTCCTTGTGAGACAAGGGAAGCATCGGCTCTTTCAAAAATAAGAGTAGCAGAAGACAGGTGAAATAATTTGCCTAAAATCACAGAGCAAATTTGTGGCTACAGCAGCATTTCAGCCTCTGACTGCTGCAGGCTGTGCACAAGGTTGGTGTTTTTTACATAGATAAGGCTTTATTGATTGGGGTAAGTAAAGTGCTTCCATGCTTTTTCCTTAATACTGATCATACCTTCTTTTGCAATCTCTTTTTTACTGACATTTCCTTCCCATGTACAGAAATAGTTGCATATGCTGCAGTATACATGCATATGATGCTGTGGCATTGGAGGAGGTCTGCATCAGAAAATCTGATGGTTGAATTATGTTGTATGTGCAGAGTGAGGCAGTTACTATGAAATATTTTAAGCTTTTTTATAATAATGTTATATCTATGCAAAGTGTTGAATGTAAGTTACATACTGCTTAAGCCGTGTAATACAGTCAGTGGATGTAAAGCATCAGATACAAAAGCTTTATCTCTGTGTGTTCATCTCCATAATACAGGATTTCTAATTCACCTAAGAGGTAGTTTTGCATGGGGGAAAGACGTTTTACTAGCATGCGTGAATGTTGGGCTGTTACAGGATCAAAGACTTTTGCAATGGAAAGCAGTTTTCCTTCAGGGAAGGCAGAACTGTATGAAAATAGACAAATCTTTAGCTGCTTTCAGGAACTGAAGTGGTCAGGCTTGCCATGTCTGTTGAGTATCACAATTAGGACCTTTTTTTAACAATTCACAATGTCTTCTAGGCAGTTTTATTTACCTTCAACAACACTCTAAAGACATCCACAGTCCGAATACATATTATCTGAAGAATACTAGCAGCAGCAATAACAGCAGGTAAAAACTGATGCAGCAAACACACTTAGCAATGCAGCCTTGTCACTCTTGCTGGGAGCAGACATGTTAGTAGCAAAATGTGTAGCTATTAGGTAACAAATGAATATAGCACAGAGAAAATGGTTCAGATTGTAAATTATGGATTTGAAGCTATAGCATCTCATCTATGGCACAGCCACCGTAGCACAGCACTTCAACACCAGCAGCTGTTCACTGTAATCCTCTCAGCTCTCCTCAGTCAGCCTCTACAATAGGGCACAAAGAAGAACCACTTAACCTGCCTTTGTGGTTTCCTACGGCAGTGCCCTCTTTGATTGTTTTCCATTAAAAATAGCCGCAGATTGAGAAAGTGTCTTTTTGTGGAACACTTAGCAGATCTCAAGCTTCAGCTAGCAGTGACAGTGGCTTTCTGTATACATGCAACATTTAACCTGGCAGGGACTCTGGACCCTTTATACAGGCTACCTCATAATTGCTGTGTTGAAAATTGCTATTTAACAGCAAAGATAGAGGGGAAAGTCACAGTGCAATGAATTGAGTTCTCTATGTTCAAGTCTTTCTCACATAGAATAAATAGTATAAATTGGCTCTGGAGATCACAGTCCTAAGACTTGACAAGGAAAATGTCCTTCTGCTACCCCTGCATCATGCTTCTCTTCTTTTACTCCAGCAGAACTAGGTATGACTTGGGGCAGTCAACTCTCCAGAGAGGTTAGAAAGCAAAAATAATGAGCCATAAGGCTGTCTCAGCTTTCTTAGTGTTGATGTACAGATAAGGGACTGCTGGGATCCAGGTGCTTCTATTTCCTTGCAGTCAAGCTGCCAGAAATAGTGGTTGTTCAAGGGAATTGCTGGGTAGGCACAAGGCACCAGTGCAGATGGTCCTGGGCCAACTGAGGGCTCTCTATAGATTGTTTTATTGTAGGGGAGCTCGTATCAGTATAGTCTCAAAGGGTTTTGCCAGAAATGCTAACAGTTCTGGATTTCCCTGGCAGGTTCAAGTGGAAGAGGTAGAGACAGTGTCCCAGTATTGCTGGTGTGCAGGGCAATGCCAACACTATGGTATTACTATTTGCTCTACGACTCTACTGCAGAGGCCTGACTGCCCACCTGGAGAGCATCTGGTGTTTCAACTCTTTTGGGGTACACCATGAGTATGCATGCATAGCTGGGATAAAGAAACACTTTCATCCTGTGCTGAAGGGGTATCAGTGAGTTAGTGGTAAACATGGCAAGTATAGCCTGAGAAATGAACTAGGGATAAGGACCATATAGAGCAAAAAAAAAAAAAAACTAGTTTCTTACCCAGTAGTTAAAAAAAACTGCAGTTATTAGCATACTGTAGAGTGCAAGAATTCCGGTCACTGTTGCCAGAATCCACAAAGGAATTGCAGACTGAGGTTCTTGTGTTTGGGTGGGTGTCTCTTTAAGGAAAGAGCAAAGAAAACTTTAAGTACATGAAAGCAAAAAAATTGATCTCTGCTAATTTACTTCTTGTTCCAATGTGTCATTTGTATTAATCATAATTTTAAGATCTTCAGGAAATCTGAAGCAGGAATGTAGTTTTACTGGGCCACACAACTTTTTTTTTTTAAGGAAACAAAAAAAAGTTTTAATGTCTCCAGCCGTTATGTAGGGAGTGTGTACAGGGAGGATACCGGCCTACAGAGATTTCTCAGCTTACCTTTCACATGAATGACAGTCCCATTGCTCTTCTCATTGTAGACGTATGGGGGTGGATACATGACCTCAATTTTGCAGAAGTAGATGTCAGTTTGGTTGGCATCCATGTTCCAAAGATTGAAGATTACTTTGTCTTTATCACGACCCCCCTGGCAGTTGAATTCTTTATTTGAATTGCTGCTAATTTTGGTTGTGTTCCATGAAATAAAGCAAACTTCAACTGAACTGTCCGTTCCTTTGTGTAGCGAAGCTCGAAATTCCTTCCCTGTCCCATTGTATGTGTAGTTGCAAACTAGAGTTGCAGTTCGGTTAACTACAGTGAGCAAAGGATGCTGAGCCACTAAAATCTTGTTTTCTGGGAGGGAGGGGAGAAAGTGAGAGAAGGACTTGTTTATAAAATACAGTATGAGACTTCAGAACCACACATCCTCCCATGCAACTCTTCTCCACATGTCCTCTCCCCTGCTGACACTCCCTACTAGGGAGTGCGAAACCACCCTTCTGCAGAAGCAGTTTCTCACAGGAGCTGTTGTTGCAACAACACCTGTATATAAATAATTACATAGTCACTAGGGGAGACTATGAGGTCAAGAATGTTTTTCTTCAGTCAGAACACTAGCACAGTCAGTGGCCCGTGATTAAGAGTTAACATCAGGTCTCAGAAGCCTAGCCTGCATCTGTGTGCATGTGTGTATATATAAGGCCATTTAAGTCTATCCTTTACTTAGCAAGCAATTTCCCAGGGAACATTTTGGAGAGAAAATACTATTAATTGACACTGCAGTCAATGTCAGATAAGAGAATATTATTTATACATTTACTTTTTAATTCAAGGTCTCCTGAAGAGTTTGCAGGTGGATTTGCTGAACCATTTCAAGGGTTTGGATCTTGGGCAATGAACACAAAGCATGAACTGCTATCATTTTAATGTAAAATGCGTAATTTCTCTAGCTAGCAGCTGTAGTAGATTCTTAATCTCTCAAAGGACTCAGGAGCTGACTAATTCAACACTGCATTGGCACTTAGCACTTGAATGGCCTGCAAAAAAGCATGTCACATGAACATATAATTGAATTTGAATTGACCAGGCTGATACATAAACAGGAAATGTTTTCTGACGTGTAGACCTCTGTGCTACCATCTGCCAAACAATAAAATACTGCAAGGCCTATGCAGAAATACCACTTCTTCCAAGAAAAGTCATCCTGTACAAATGAGGCCCATCCTTTTCAAATGATGACCCCTAAGTAAGAGGAAGGGAGTTGTGGCTTTTAAACTAGAGACTTGCAAAAGCTTTTGTATGACTGCTTAAGTCTTTACACAAGCTCAGCTCACATGTGGTCTGGATAGTCTTTTACAGATCCCTGGGAATCACTGTGGCTGTTAGGTTGACAATTGTACCTCTTGTCCTCAAAATGTGGTGCAAACCTAGATTCTTTCTACTTAATCCATGTGGCAGGACTTCAAAAAGGCTAGTAAGAGAAATGAAGTGGGAAGGAGGCCAGATCTAGAATGCTCAGAAAATTAGTGTTTAAAACTGTGTGTAATGATATTTGGGACCAAATGACATTTAGTGTATTCACTAAATGGGACCAAATGACATTTAGTGTATGCACAAGATGAAGTACCCCAGCCTCTTGAGTAGGATCCTCTTTTGGGATCAGTGTGGTCCAGGGAGTAAAGTAAACACAAGGACATGCGTGAGATGGCCAGGATTAGTGGTAGGGTGTAGGCAGTAAAAACAACACATGTCTAGCAGGTTCTCTGGTTACCAGTAGAACCTATGAAACTGCTGAAGTTGTTAATTTTCTCATTGAAAGTCTCGTTTACCAGCCCTTGCTTCAAGTGAGAGGAGGAGATGTGGGACAGGGAATGCTCATCTTTAGCAAAGAAAGATTGTAGTCCATCCTCCTTGTGTCTCTTTGCTCAACATTGTTTTTGGGGGGTTAGGGGGGTGGAGGAGAGCTCGTAACAGCTCTGAAATCCCATGTTTGCGGGGAACCCAACACTGTGAAACCTTGGATGAAGGATGAGCATTTCCAGGCTTTCCAGCAGAGAGAGACAAGTATCTTGGAATCCTAGAACAAAGTGGCAAAGAACAGAGAGGGCAAGTCTATAGTTGAGGTGGTGCCTACAGTGAATTTTCATCGAAATGAAGACATTTCAGCAAAACAATTCTGTTTCATCGAATCAGCATTTTCCGACAAAAGCTCACGCATAGGCTTATAAGGCATTTTAGTAAGGGGTGGGGTTTGGATTCTACCCCTTTTGACTAGGTATTTGATCATATTTTTGTTGGCCAGAAAAATTGATCTTTGACCTAAGTGGCAGTTTGCAAGTCTGTGGTAGAATTGTTCAGCCTTTAGCACAGCAGAATTCTACACAACTCACTTGAGACAGAGTTACTCTACTGATTTGCAGTATTTGTGCACCACTACAACCCTGATTGTCACAGGGACTGAATACACCTTCAGTGGAGACCTTTTCTGTCTCAGAGCTGCCAACCAAAATAGAGTCCCAGAACAGAAAGACGCGTGACACTTAGAAAAGTGCTTGCCCATTTTCATTGCAAATACTTACAAAAAACGAATGGATATTTATTCCTCAGCCTGATCATATTTTCACTGTGGCCAGGGGAAAGTCAAAGAACACTGAAAATCTCATCACTGAGGGATTACCTTTAGATGTTATTTAGACTCTTCTGCAGACCCTTAGCCCCATCACTTTTGCTGTCATCAGCTGACCTGTATTTGTGACATTTAAACCTGAGCTTCATGCCTTGAGCTCCACTATTTAACTACAGCTCTGGACTATTTATGTCCCCGTCATGATATTGTGTTAATTGGCAACCAGTCTCCTTTGATACACCCACATAAAATGATAAATTCCTTCTACTTATTTTCACCTCTTGGATTTATAGTCCAATCTGTTTGCCTTGTCTTGCAGGCTGGGCTTGATAACCCAGCTGCACGCTGCTGATGCTGTTATGCAGACTGACTGAGCAGTGGGAAAAAGCTCATTTGTGGATCATTAAATGAAAACAGCTCCTACGTGATTTAAGCTAAGCACCCAAATCCATTTCCACACAGTGGATTGATACTAGTTCAAATCTAAATTAAAAGAAATATTTTTGTTTTCATTTATTGGAACTAATTAGCACCACATGAAGATGTTGGGCTGCAATGCCAACAGGGGCAAGGCAAGCTTACCCCACTGGCATGTTAGACAAGCCCTGCTGTCATCCTCCTCCTCTGGACTTGGAGGTTTTTTTGAATTGAAGAAACTCAGTCAAGCTAATATGTGTATTAGTTTCACAGGGAAGACAGAGTAACACCAAACATCCCTCACTTCACTTGTGATCTGAATAGGATTTGACTACGTTCTTAGTAGGATCTAAACCATTCTGAGCAAACATGGGCTGAGGCTGCTTTTGCCTTCACAGAGCCAGTTTTTCCTCATAAGTGTCACTTTGGGTTTGTTAAATGGTGAGACTCTGAAACATTTAGTAGGTGTTTCCATTCCCCTAAATAGGGTTATGATTGCCACTTCAGAGCATGTTCAGTCATGTTGTGTAGTAATAAATATCTATATCTTGGCCTTACCCGGCCAGGAAAATAGCAGTTATGAAAAAGCATTGTTTACCATTTCAAAAAGCTGTGATGTTTAAAAATGTAAAATCGCAGTCAGTGTGCACAGGCTGCAAGCCTTCTCATGATCTTAGGATTTATATGCAATGGTGTGTAACATCTCTAAATGTTTGTTAAGCTTTTTTACAACTTATTTGTAGTGCTGGACATGTCTTAAAATCACATGTGAGGGGGTTTTGCATCATGAAGCAAAATGCCATCCATCTATAATATCTGTAAAATACTGACTCTCTGATCATCGAACCCTGATGTAAGCAAAACTTCTGTTCACCAAGAAAGTGGAGTTGACAAAGTATGGAAAATAACTATGGGAAGGTGGGGTTTGGGGTTTTTTTCTCCAGAACTTTCCATGAATCATCATCAGCTATTGGAAAAAAATATTCTGCTAAAAATATTTCGTACTCTTCTTGCTTTTTTATGCCAGTTGCCTTCAATGAGCTGTTTTCCAGAGTGAAGTATCTAAGATAAGTTGGGATTTCTGTAAGCACAGAAAAGAAATGGCCCACTTAATTCCTTGGGGGGATAGGGAAAAACCAGAAAGGAATTTGTTTAACCCACAGGCAGAAAGGCACACAGGTATGTTATAAACAAAGCTATTTCATTTTTGCTGCTGCTGGTCTGTTGTTCAGTTACGTTTACTCTACCTTCCTAGGTACAAGGGTCTTTCTCTTTTACTTTAGTTTGAGGCCACCCAGCTGTGTGTCTAATATGCAGCTGGGGGCATGCTCTCCTTCTGGCCCTTACAGACCTGCTTTCTGCTAAACTTTTCATGCTTTACTGTGAGTACTGCAGGCAGCATAGTAATCTAGAAAGCCCAGGTGACACTCTTGCTTTAATCAAACCCAGTGTGGGCACAGGGGGTTTTCTTGGCAGTTTGTGATTTATTTTTTAAAACAAAAATTAGTTGATCTAATCTCAGCTAACCTTGCCTCATCCATCTTCTGTATTCTGGTAGCCTCAGTGGGTTAGAGGTTGATTTTAACCCCCAGAGACCATAAGCCAGAAGGTTATGTGGGTAGTAAAAAAGATGAGGTAAGTTGTGGTACACTGCAGTGGGAACCTGCTTATATTACTTATTTCACAGAATACCAGACACTTGATCTAGCTGCCTCTCTGACCACAGCAAGGTAATTATATTGCCAACAAAAAGGGGAGGAGGACAAACTTTTTAAATGTTAGTGTTTCTACAAAAAGGGAAATGACTAAACTAATATTTTAAGTCCCTTTCTATGATTCAAACTCAATCTGCAGCAGTCACTGGTACAGTCTAATAGCAGCAGAACAGGACAAATTCTGTTGTTTTTCCCAAACTAAAATACTTGAGGCTTATAATGCACTTAATGGCTTGAGGAAGTCCTGCAGGGTTTTGACCTGCCTTGATGTTTTCCATGTACTAAGGATCAATCATCCTGAAAATGAAGAGTGAAGAAAATAGACGGGGAAAAGGATGAGAGCCCTGAGAAGCAAATGATCTCTTGTGCTTCTCTTTAAGCAGTTGAACAGTCTTGGTGAGTCTGTTGGAGAAACACAAGTTCTTCATGCAAAGCAAGTGTATGTAAGTCTATAAAGCCATGGCATAATGCCTAGGTCTGAGAACCACACACTGTACTTATTTTGTTGCAATTCAAAATCACTGCTTAAAAGCTGTTCACACCTCATGGAACTGTGTTCAGAACTGTTAACCTACTGCTGATACTTATCCCCTCCTGGAATTAGTGTCTGCTTTGACAATCCAGGAGCCTGCTGTGGGAATAATTATGATATTGCAAACACAGGATTATAAACATGGGAAAGGATAAGGAAGTAAAAAAACCTATGATCACTTAAAGAAATGTAGATCACAGTGTCATGCAAATTACAATGCCTTCACTGAGGAAAAGAGCTATGGAAAAACAAGGCAGAAATAAGGAAAAATTGGATTCAATTACATCTCTCATACTAGAAAAAGCAACTTTTTTAAAATGTTCTCTGTTAAAAATTTTGTACTGGAAAACAGATTTTTATTCCCATCTGTAACTTCCCTATAAAATACAAAACACTGATATTTGGAGAAGATGTAGTAACAACAGTTCACAGCCAGCAGTCTGAAAAATTGTCGGTCTCAAGATTATCCGAGGAAAAGCCAGGATCCCTTACCTTGCTTTGCATTTTAATGTACCTGTTGGAAAGACATGTTAGCTCTGAACATACGAACACTGCATCAGCAAGACACGACCAAGATAAATACCCTCAGCCACAACAATTGAAAAGTCAGGAGTATTCACTAAGAGTCAGGATTTCAAAATCACAAAAAGATTTTTCTTCTCCCTGGAAGATCTTCAGAAAGAAACTAGATGTCTAGTAAGGATCAGTAAACCACTAAACAATGCAAAAATCAGAAATTTGGCAAGTCCCATGCTCCCGTCTTTGAGCTCAGTAAGCAACTCTGCCTTTGACCCTTATATTTGCTAGTCCTGTGAGGATGTTGGTGCGCTCAGCTCCGGAGCCCATCACACCAAGCCAGGCCATGGGGGAACCTGAAGCTGTACTAGTAGACTTGGGGGTGTGGAGAGTCTGGCCCAAGAGAGGTGCTGGCACCAGGTCTGCTCACACCTGCTGCCCCCACGAAAAGGCACTTGTGAGCAGAACTTGTAAAGCCCAGGGGGTAAGTGAAATAAATGCCCCTCTACCAATGCATGCAATTTCCAAATGGATCTAGAGAAAAGTCAAATTAAAAGAAAGCTCTTGGGTCTCATCTTGAGGGATACTTGTGGCATGAGAAAAATTGGCCTCTTGGTCATATGAAGTTGATCTAGTTGCAGACCTAGCAGCATGCTGTCTCTCTCCTTTCATCCAAACACAGAACAATTTGTGCAAAATTAATTCAAAGTAATACCAGACCTACTACCCCTTGATGATCAAAATGAGGAAAAATAGGGGAAAGAATTGAAATATTGGGGGATTTTGTTACCTGTTACATCAGCAGTGGGGATGAAACAGAGCACCACGAGGATCACCAGGAGCATGGTGCTAATGGTGGGCCCGCTGCCTTGTCCCCACCCCCTGCAGGCACTGCCACGTCTCCCAGGGCCCCACAGCACCAGCCTTCCTTCTCTGTGGGGCCAGGCTGCACCCTCGGGTGCTCACACAACTTCTCTCCTCCTCCCTCTGCAGCACATGATACATCACCAAGTGAAACCACTGTAATGGCAATGCATGAACAGGAAGTTAAATTGTTTGATGATTTTAGTCTTAGGAAGTTGCCTCTGCAAAGTTCAGTAATGCTTAAAAGGTGCTGGAAGCCTTCATTTCAAGATAGAGACTGTCGGCCCTGTGCTGCAAGATGTAGTTATGTTTGGGGCTCTGCAAGGCTGCTTCTGTCAGGGAGGAATGGCCTTCTCTAGGGACACAGTGCTCTTTATTTACCAAGAGTACATGCACACGTACACTAGTTCCATCATCATGGTAGAAGCAAGCACCAGTTTCCAGGTTCCTGTTGGCCAGGCCTTGCCCCTCAGCTAAGTTGTGTGCTCAGAAAACTTCATCTTTCCTCACTTCTAGGAGCAGAAATCTTCCTCTCTTGGCCTGCCGTCTTGCTTTTGCCTGCTTTCCCAGCCCCTGGGAACGCTGACGTATTTTGGCAGTAGTTTGTTCATACTCATTTTTCTGCATCTGCTTTTTGCCTGAATGCAGAGCCAATAGTGCAGGAAACAGCAATCTGGTATACCTTCCCATTTTGAAAAACATCCCAATTTATGAATAAGCGCAACTGTAATCCAATTAACATCTAAGTAAAGGCAGCATGCAGTAAGCACATTGCTCAATCAGTGCTTTCATAGAGGCCTTCTTATGTGAAGTTTTTTCTTCAACTCATCAGGGAAATGCTGTCTTTGCTTTGCAAGTTCAATGTCACCTTGTCCCTTACAAGAGCAAGTTCTGAGAGCCAGGTGATGTCATTTATAACTGTGAGGAACTCTGGTTATTAACGATTTATTTTCGTCCACTGAAGTAGAAATATTTAACTGTATCAATGCCTGTCATTATCTTTGATTTGAGAGAAAAGGGAAGGTGCTTAGCAGGGAGACTTGCAAGTAAATTGGGCAGTTATAGAAAGGGATGAAGGACCCTGTGCTGTTCTTTCATATCCCTTTAAATCTGAAGCCCTTAGGCCATGATTTATGAGAAATTACAAATGCAATTTATGAGCTGCCTTAGCCAGTAGATCCATTTGCTGTCTAGGAATTTAAACAATATTCTTTGTTTTGCAATCAGTGTAGGTTGTCTACAATACCAAAAGTTTTGGAATTTCCTTAAATTAATTAAAAAGTAAAAAAGAGAGTTAAATCAGATTCTCTTTTCCTTAGCTCACTTTGGTGGTATCTAGATAAATGTCCTGACGCATTTTTTTATATATGAGTCATATGAGTGTACATGCAATTACCAATTAAATAGTCTCAGCTTAACTTGTAGCGAAAACCCCTCCAAAAAAGTTACAAAATTCAGTATCTTTTTGCTGAATTGCTGTCGCAGATATGAAAACCCACTGCTGGCTCTGGTAACATCTTGCTTGACTTGGTAACTCAGTTTACACAATCTGCATCCTGGCTGTCAGATCCTTTCTGTATTTGGGATATAGACTGGATATGCACAAGTACATTTTACCCTCATCATAGAATTAGCAGAATACATTGCAGAGAGAGATACTGCCATTAATTTCACTGGCATACATTGGCAAAGGGCACCGTTCAGGTGGAAACCAGATTATGGAAACAGCTGTGTAGGAAGAGATCCTGCTCTAAGAATACCAGTAACAAAAACCTGAGGGAACAGTGTGCACTCTCTGAGTGAGGATTCATTTATTCCCTTCCATCCTTTATTGCAACTCATGTGCCTCTCCCATTGTGAGGACAGACCACAGCACTGATTGCAAACAGGGACTGGACTGGTGGAATTCAGGACAGGGAAGAGGGACCACTGGGCCAGTATCCACTGTGGCTCTAGAGACCAAGCTGTGATCTATCATTTCTCTCTGTGTTGATGAATAGGGGTACCAGCATCGTTCTTTCCAGAGTTTCTTTTTTTTGAGTTTGGATTTTAGTTTTGCCTAATTGTTTCTTCTTTGATCTCTGGAGTAAGGAAGGGTGCTTCCCCCCCCACCCCCAATAGCTGTTGGCTCATCTGCACGTATTAGTTTTCTAGGATTTTAAAACCATTGTGTTTCTGAGGGTATGGCTCCGTTCCTTCTTGAAATTGCAGCTCTTCATCTAATTTAAACATTTCCGATCACTTGGATACTTGGCTTTGCTACTTCATATATGTGATCTTTTTCTTTTGCAAAAGTCATTATCAGGGCAGGGGAAGAAGATACTTTAGGTTTCAGTAAGCCATCATGTACTTAGGGCGAACCACATAGAAATAAATCTAGGGGGAAAAAAAAACATGTGAGAACGTCTCTCTGTATGCCCTCACTCGTACATTTTCATTATTCTCCCACCTAAGTATCTATCCTTCTATATCCTGAACATTACCCAAGGGTGTTCTGCAGTAACATTAATTCAGCCAGTATTGACTTCTATTCTTACCCCATTTTCCATTCATATTTCAGTCTGTTGAGTCTGTCTGTACACTAGCGGACAGAATCTGCTTGCTGTCACAGCGATGGAGATCCAGACTAACACTGTAATTTCTATGGAACTAGAGCTGTGAGAGCACTGAAAGAGCTAAAAATGCCATTTGGCCATGTTTGGGAAAAAGAATGTTTCCATCCCATCACAAAATGGCTGAAATTGCAGTCCAAGAGAAGTAAATTAAAGGTTTGTAAATAGGTTTTCAGGGTACACAAGAATCTAGAGTATGGGTTTGCACTTTTTACTCATCACAGTATGTAAATAAATCAACAATCTAGGTATTTGATCATAGCTTTTCATGCCTACTGTTAGAAAAACAAGCACTGACAGGAACTATGACCTGAGTTTTAGAGAAATCTAACAGGATCTACTATGGTTTCTGAAGGATTTTCTGGATAACTTTAAGAGTCCCAAGAAATCCTAAGCAGGCCCCCAGTTTGCTTTTCCATTAAATAATGAGAAAATAATGACCCACATATCCTGAGCCACGTGTTCAGGTGTTAAAGTTAATTAGGTAAATGAAAGACATTCCAGATTTGTTATTATTAAAAAAGTGGATAGTTTAGAAGGTAATTTTAAAATAAATGAAGCTTCCCTTTAATCACTAGAAGTTGTATAGTGCCATAATTGTTCTCAGCACATATTCCTGTTCTCAAGCAAATAAAAATGGATATGCATTACTAGAAGCATGATTGCATCAATATACTATCATTCACTTATTTCTGAAGACTCCAGTCTGATGGGAGACAGTAGGTCACTAGAATTCCCTTTTAACTACTATATGCAATTAACTTTTAAGTCCCTATACTGTCCTGCAACTATATAGTAAGATTAAGTTTAACAGTTGTCTGAGAAAATCTTCCTCTTGCTTCCCCACCTTAAAGAATCATGACACAGACCTTGAGTGAGTAGTCTAGGTAGGCGTTATGATGCTTGTTTTGCATGCTTGGATGTTGTCAACTGCTAAAGTGTGGCTAGCACAGGTTCTTCCCGTGGGAACATTTTGCTATATTTCATAAACAAGATAAAGTTTGGATGTTTTGCAAACAGTTTCTCCAGATTGAGTGAGTTCGGGCTTGGCCAATTGTGCCTAGGGGGAGGTCTCGGGCTGACCAATCTGGGGCACTTCTGTAGACTCTATATATATGGAATTCAAAACAATAAAGTTCCTTTTCTCCTCTCTTCGCTTGTCTGAGAACTTGGGTCAGTCCTCAGCTAGCCGCTCAACAGCGACACTAAAGTAAATTCTTTCTTTCTTAAAGCATCTTGATTCTTAAAGCAATTCTTAAAGCATCTTAAAGCATCTTGGTTCTTCCATTGCTGCTCCAAGTAATGATTTGTTTTGAACAGTGCTGCGCATCCTGGGTATAGATGGAACGTTGATTCTTTCACATCTTGCTTATGAGCAAAGTGTGCTTTAACTAGCTGCTGTAGAGATGCAGAAGTGGGGTGACAGAAAGAATGTAATGAACTGACGTGCTATTTTTAACTAGGAAGACAATAAATTATGTATGTTATTCACCTCCTACTATGTTCAGTACATTGGCCCAAGGAGTTATGTTGCATTTGTCACCTGAAGCTCTTCATAAAGTGACATGTTACCCTCACTTTATAGATGGAGAATGGAATCACAGCAAGGCAAAGAGACATGCCCAAGGACATGCCTTAGGTTAGTGGCAGAGCTAGGTACCTCTACGAATAGCCCTGGTAAACTCTGTACCTTCCAAGGACCATTCAGTTTTCTGACGGCCTCCATTCTATGTTGTCATTTCCCATGCACACTGATGTGTTTTTATATCCTTCTTTTTGTGAGTCCAGGTGTCTTCATATCACAAGTACAACCATTAACCTTAGAGGGAAATATTAATATAACCCTTCAGAGGGAATTTTAAGTTGTCTGGTACACAGGAACATTCCAGGAGCAGAACTAAATATGATGTGTCACAGTGGAAAGGGAACTTTCTCTTTGGAAAGATGTGAAATTTTTGTTTCCAGCCCTCAAGACAGCAGCCCATAAATGTGTCACTAACATAGGACTAAGCGCTACCATCAAACACATATAAACTTGAAAGAGAGCTTGAGAGAAGCCTTCCCTATTTGGGGAAAGAAACATTTCCTTGACAGACTGATTATTTTTAATGCTAATAGCTGGAACCTGTTCATTAGTATTTTTTGGGAAAGGGGTAGGAGTTCACATATGTACGTTCCTGGCTCTTTTCAAGTTAAAAATCTTATCCAAGTTTCAACGTTGTAACCACATCTTCTGGCTGTACCTATTCTTGGTTTGGGCTGTCAGAACAAGCCTTAAAGGAGGTAGATTAATGAGTAGGGGGAGAATGGTTCAAAGCTGCATGATTAACTCCATCTGTCACCTGCCTGTTATCTGACATATGGCTGCTGCTTCATTAGAGGCCAGTGTTTAGATAGGAACACCTGAAATGAAGCCCACAGGTGAGTACATATATGTGCAAAATGTTCTGCGATAAAAGTGTTTTGAGATTAGTGCTAGAGGGAGAATGGTTTCTGCTGATTGCGCTGCCTGGTACTTTTTCAGCTTGGGTAGAGATGGTGGAAAGCCCTGCATATTACCATGGAAGATAGGGCAACCAAGCAGTGTTATCCTGTATAGGAAGGAGGTCAGCACACCTCATTCTTTCAGAGGGAGATAAATTATTTCCATCTCCATTATCCAGCTGAAGACAAAAGATATGAATAAGCACTGCAGAAATATTACAGGCAATTTTAAATAAGAGGAAGCGTCTTCCAAAGAACTTAAGGCCTAGAAATCTTGAGCAGACAAACTGAAAATTCATCTTTGTGCAAAAAGACGGCTTCCAGACCTGGCTGTCTACAGCTTGTCCAGAAAAGTTACATATATCTCCAAATACCAGCAGAAAGATTTCTGTCTGCTAGGACTGCATTTTCATATCTGAGGGCAAAGTGGAGTGTCATGGGAGGTCCTGCAAGGTCTGAAGGTGTGTTGAGGGCTGTCAAGGGGGGAGGGCTTTCTGGGGCTGTGCTGAATGGCAGTCCGATGGAACAGGAGCCCAAGCCTGGGAATTACACCTACAATATGATCTGACTGGGCTTGGCTTCTCTGCCATCTGTGCCAGCATTTCCGTTTGGAGGGAAATAATTGACCAAAATTTTTGCTGCTAAAAGCAGCACATGAATAGTATGGATAATCAGGAAACCAGAGCCCTGGGGCAAAGCAAGAATGAAATCAAACTGGTGGTGTTGACACTTGAGTCGCTTGGCAAATGTTACCCACAGTAAAGGAATGCTGTAGCTGAGGCTTCTGAGGAATTGCCTGCATTGCCTTTATTTGTAGAGAACAATCTGTATAGCCTGCATTTATGGGTAAAGCCTTAGCTAGAGAAAACCCTTCCATCTCCACTGGGTTCATCAGAACCAGCACAGCCCAGGCTCAGCTCAGTGTATTAGGCTTTAAGGCTGTCGTGTTCAAGCTCATTTTAAAAGCTTTGACTCTTCCACTTCCTCATTGTTGTGTTACTTTTTGTCTTGCCCTGCATTTCACAATGATGGTAGTAGTGCTATCAGCGCAGCACATGGATGGTGGAGCACTACACATTTACAGTTCTTCCCATTTACAAATTTGGAAGGAAGCATTACTCATGTTTATGAACAATTGGAACTAGAATAGAGCACTCAACACAATGAGAGCTCCTTTGAGGAAGTGTCGGAGGGCTGCCCAGCAACCTCGCTCATCCAGTGGAATATATTCTTTGAGATTACTTCATTCTGAGTAGTCCTCACAGGAAATAATTATTTTGGTAGACACTAGCACACTAACTTGTAGGATAAGCATTTCCAAATTACTTCTTTCCCTGAAGACAGTGGCTTCTTTACGCCTAGGCAAACCTAGCTTATGTCCAAATTCAACAACTTTCTGCCTGAGAAGTGCCCTATTCTTAGACTGTGGTGTTGCCAACACCAACCCACAGAGTTGTTTTCTGCCAAAATACTATGAGAAACAGACTTTTCATTGTATTTCTGCTACTTCAGAAAAGTACTGAGTCATAGCACACTGGAAATGTTTGTGCAGGACTGCATAGGAAAACATCATAAATACATTAGAAAGAGTTTTAAATATTTCCACATAGGAACTAAGGATTAATATTCCTGATTCTTAACTGTGAAAAAGGCTGAAAGCAGAGACAAGTCTTTTTCAGATCACAATAGGAAGCATTTGCTTACTCATTTGGATATGCATGTGAATTCTAAGTGCTTATTATTTTTATAATGGATTTTTTTCATAGAAAACAAACCTTGCATATTTTCAACATGCCAGCATTCCCTTAGACTATTCCTTTAAACAGGAAATTGAAAACAATTGCTTTGCTGTTTACAAAGACCTTGCTGGGTTCAGAAGGCAGGAATCCTTGCTGTTTTAAAGAGGAGGAGAAAAAAATCATATGATGGTTTATTAGAAGTCACATCCACTGAAGAAATAGAAAAAAATTTCCATCCTTTATTTCAGAGGCATCTGCTCTGTCTACTGATGCAAGCCATAAGGTGCAGCAGGGAGCCACCAGAGTGTTGAATGCTTTGGTGTCTCCCCTAATGTATCTTGGGCCCAAGAAGTATTGGTCCCTTGGACATGCCAGTGGCTCATCCCTCAGCACATGAGCAGCAGGCCCTTTTACTGTGAAGGGCCATGTCACTGTCCTTGTTGTGGTCACCACCCAGGGGCTCCTGGCAGACATCACAGCTTGCTCTTACAAGCTAAACCTGGCACTAGAGATCATCCCAAAACTGACTGACAACCAAGCACTGTGTGCCAGAACTACCTAGGAAATCTGAGCCCGTAGGCAGCTATAGGGTTGGAAAGCCCCTATTCCCATTGCTGCTGCCTCATATGCATATAAATAAAATAAAATCTAATAAAACCAAAATAATCTCATCTCTTCCTATACACAAAGTTTGACCCTGAGAGGTCCTGCTGCATATTGCTTATTGCAGCTGTTGGATAATCTTTCAGATGATATTAAAATACAATCAAATTTTAATATCTCACTAAGCTTTGGAGGTTATTAAAAGCAATGTAAAACCTCTGGTTTTGATGATTTCAGGACAGTTTGAGAGTTTATAAAAATTGAAGTACATTTTTGTGGCCAACTCTATTAAGGTTTTATGATAAAATTATAGTTCATGATTTCTGAGCTTTTATTTTTATGCCGCAGAAACCTGAAGTTTTCAGCTGTCATTTTTCTATGGCTTCAGCAGATTATTGTTGATGACTATTAACCCTAAATCTACCTTCTACTTGCACGCACCTTTTTTAAAAGAAATATTCTCACAAGCCTCCAAAGTGTCCATGTGGTTCATAAAAAGGCAATAATTAATTCAGTCCTCGTTTCATAAGTGGAAGTAATTTTGTAAATGTTTTTTACAAAACAAATTATTCTATATAACATTTTGCCTGTTCAGCCAAATTTCCCTTAGTTAGTATTGCTTAAATTTCCATGATTAGTTGCATGTGTGTTTTGTATTATATGCAATATCCTTGGAGGTTTTCACAGACCAGCACTGCAGGATAATAGAAAAGTTAGTAAGTAGCAGAGCTTTTGGAAATAGAAGAAAGTGATTCAGTACTAGTCTTATGATACCATATCACTCCGGGTTTCCAGAGGTCATGTTTATTTAAGCTGTTAGTTTAACAACATATTTGAGAGTCCTAAACATTTTGTAAACAATTTTTAATACAGATTAGTATTAATAACTATTATCTGTTCAGGAACTGATATGCTTCCATCATTATTCTCCTATTTTAAAGGTTTCACTTCCTCTGTCAGAAACTGTGGCATGTCAGTTGGGCAAACAGCCACATACCCTTGGGGGCATAAAAAGTAATTTGGGTATTTTCAGAGACATTGGTCAGCAAACAACTCATCAATTGAAATGTATTTGTATAATCTGTTTGGTGAATATTTATGATTAGTCCAACAAACACAAGAGTCAGGATAATGTGATGGTCAAGTCACAAGAAGGAAAAATGTACTAAATTAAACGAATCACTTATCATAAACAATTCATACAGCTCCAGTCTGGGAACTAATAAAGCTAGCAGAAATAGATTTCTCTTTTTCTGAATGCCTAGAGGGGATTAACAATGTGAGGACATACCTGTATATAGTAAATATCTTTGACTGTAGCAGGGAAACTATTTGAAAAACCCAATCTCTAGTGGTACTGTAATGATGAGAAGGAGAGAGTGTTTTGCTCTTTATTTGACCTTATTACAGTAAAAGAGCAACCTTCCTTTTCAGTCTTTCCGCTTGACTGTTTTGTAAAGAGGTTTAACTGACATCATCACTTTGATATTTCAGGATTTGCTCTTGGCTCTTCCTTTCATCGCTGGAGATAGGTTATACTAGTTTTCATTTGTTCATTAGCCTAACGTAATGCATTGAACTTAAGATAATCTAAGAGTGCTAGAGCAAACATGGGTTCTGGACAGGCAGAAGCCTACAAAGGTGTGGAGAGCTAGAGACAGCACAGGAGCTCTTGAATTCTCTCTGCAGCCCGGCTGTAAACACTGGCAGGAAGTGCAAAGAGCACACACCGTACCCAAGTCAGGCATGAACAGGCAGTCTGCAGGCAGGTGGAGTGCATTGTTCAGCTCTAACCAGCTGAAGTGGGGAAGCATTGTTTTAAGACCAGAGGGTAGATTTCAAAGCAGAAGGAACAACCCCAGAGTCAAGACCCAGGTTGCCCCTTGCTAGGAATGCCTGTTTGTGATGGTCCTGTCCATTGAGGAAGAGTGACTGTGGGCTAAGCAGCTGGGAGAGAGCAACCCATCTGGGACCCAGGTGCTGGTGTGTTGGAGTTCCAGAAAACTCCACTCAGCTCCTGAAAACAACATTGGCCTCTTAATCTGCACAACAGGGAGACCTCTTCTGTTGCTGAGAGGCATGAGTTCATTGCACCTTGCTGAGAATAATGTAACTCTCTGGGATCTAGGGAGTTATGGGCTTTCATAACAAGATCTATACCTTGGCCACTGTCTGCCTGCACTGCAGTGTATTTCTTTGTCCATGCTTTCATCTATAGAATGAAGTTCCAGTATACTGGAAGAGCAGCCCATTTTGAGCTGACAGCAAAGTCACCTATGTATATTCCCTTGCCCAAAAACATTCCAGTTTCTCTGAAAATGAATGTATAAATGTGTAAAACACTGTATGACATTTGCTGATTTTTTTAAAAAAGATCAGCATTTGGACATAGTGTGACCAGACTGAAATCTTGGTCCCAGAAAAATCAATGAGATTTTTGCCATGGATTTAATTGGGTCAAGATTTCATACCCACTCCTTATTTGACCCATTGAATTCTGTTAAACTGGTAAGCATGGACTACAGACCATGTGAGAAGACTGTCTTCGCACATTTTGACATTTTGGTTTCTGCTATATTCCATCCTGGTCAGAAATGTTCTAAAGCTTTTATGCTTTAGGTTTTTTTTCCCCCCCTCCTCTTTGTAATAACTAGCCAATCCTGATTTGCGTTCAGTTCTAGGACAGAACATGAAGGCAAGAAGAGGTGTATGTGTTCTTCAGTTAATGTAAAGATGCAAATTTTTGCTTTAGGTCTGTCCTCCCTAATGTTTGCAAGTACTCAGATTTTGTGTGAGACATATAAGCTGTAGGCTGTGGTATTATTATGTGGTTACATCACACTTTAGGAAGTGTGCTGGAAGGATGTAGATTAGCTTGTTGACTTGTTATTCGGTTTTGGTTGTTCCGTCAGCATTTCATTGTTCGAGTAAGACATATGTGGGCTCAGTTTTGATGACTTCAGACATATCATCTCACATATTGTAGATATAGGCACCAGCTGAAGGCTTGACATAATTTTCTAATCCAAACAGATCAGAATTTGAAAAATATTGGAAGTTTGGCCCTTGAAACCATAAGGTCTAATGCCTTCTAAATGTGCCCTCTCATCACAGAGTAAATGCTCACGTCTTCTCTAGCTTGTCATCTAAATTTTCAGACACTTTGCTATTAGGTAGCAGATGTATGTAAATGAAAAACAATTTCAGGAAGATGCAGGTGTGCTTACTTGTGGGCAGTTGACATTAGTGATTTATATACTTGGGCAAAGCACTTTATTGTGTATAGCTAAAAACTGATGGAGACAATTGTATGTCTCCCAGCAGGACCAAATGTGTCTGAGTGAAATAGTTGTCTCTCACAGTTGTTGTGGAAACTCTGATGATACATGGCTGTTTTCTGTGATGGGGACTAGAAGCACAAGATACTTTTGCAGCTGGAGATGCTGCCATTTTTTTTAAACTTTCACAAAGCACTCTCTGCACCTTGCATCAGATAACATGCACAGATAAGAATTCGTGAGAGGCATCCGCACTTTCTGGCTGTCTGGCAGAAAATATCTCTTCATGCTGAAGAAACAGGAGGCCACAAGCTCTTTTTACTGTACAGTTAAAGTGCTGGTCTTGTGATCAGAATAGCAAAAACACAGTCAGCATCTTCTTTGCAGAGGGGGCAAGTGCTTCCAGCTTCCATGGCCTTCTTTTGGAAATTGAAAGAGAAGGAAGACAACAAAATAAACAGTATAGACTTCAAAAATGCATATTTTAAAATGTTCCGAGATTTGGTTGGGAAGATCCTGCTCTGGACAGATGTAAGGGAAAGGCTGCTAAGAAAGAGAAGACAGATATAGAGAAACTAGAGGATTGCTGAAGGTGAGTATACAAGCATGGCACTAGCATACATGATTCAAACATAACCACAAGAGCACAAAATGAAGTAACATGAGCAGATTATGTAAAGACTGAGAAGAAACTTCTTCTGAAGTTTCATACTGAAATTATGTAAAGACTGAGAAGTTCTGCAGGTACACAAAAGAAATATGCAATAAAACAAATCCCAGGGAAATGGCTCGTTACTGAACAGAAAGGGGAAATGTTACTCAGAAAGCCACATGCTGTTTTTCACTCAGGGGCTTCAGGAACCAGCTGCAGGCAGGTAACCAGCACAACAGACACCACAGCAAAGTAGTATGATCTGCACCTAGGATAAGGAGAAAAGTGGTTGGGAACAGCATAAAGAAGCCAAATATATGCAAATTAACTGGTCTTGATGACCAGTTAATTTTGCTCAGAATATTTTGAGAATTACCTGATTTCATTTCAGAGCCATTTATGGTTCTCTCAAGAAAGCCGAGTTATCGAGAAGGAAAGAGGGCAAACATCATGCTGGTTTTTCTCTCTTTTTAAAGAAAAGTCAGAGCATTATAGAGAGCTCAGCTTATTTCAGTTCCTGAAAAAGATACTGGAAAAATTAGTCAAGCCATTATTCATAAGTACTGAGAGGAAAAAATCATGGCTCTCT
Source organism: Entomyzon cyanotis (assembly GCA_024500445.1). Lineage (NCBI taxonomy): Eukaryota > Metazoa > Chordata > Aves > Passeriformes > Meliphagidae > Entomyzon > Entomyzon cyanotis. Next base: position 14,101,078 of record JAKEPQ010001027.1, on the reverse strand, counting down.
GAAGAACAAACTGCGTCAAACCTTCTAATTTCATCATTGGATGAGGTAATCCTTACCATGCTGACAGGGAGAAGCAGTAAATGCCATATATCTTGATTTTCATAGGCTTCTGGCAGAGCTTTTAGTAAGCAAGAAAGAGAAACATGGCCAGATGAAAGTGAGTATCAAACTGATCATCAACAAGGCTGAGTAGTTACAGGCAATTTGCTGTCAAAATAAACTGAGCTCCTTTAGTTCTGAGTTCCACAGGAGTCTGGTCTGGCCTGGCACTGTTCATTACTTTCATTAATAACTTGGATGATGAATAGAGTCTGCTTTTCAAATCTCCACACAGCACTGGGTGGGAGGAATTGCAGTCATGTTGGGGGATAGGATTCAAGTGGTAAAAACTGAACAAACTGTAGAACTGATTTTACATAAAACCAGTAAAGTGCAAGATTCACCAGCCATGCAGAAACAGTCTGCAGCACCAGTACACAGTGAGGAGCAACAGGTGAGACAGCAGCTGTGGGAAAAAAAAAGGTCTGTGAGGATCTGCAGCAGTAATGCCTTTAGCTAGAGCAGCAAGTGGTGGCTGGGGCACTGTGTAGCCAGAAAGCTGTGCCCAGCTGGAAGGAGATTAGAGAAGTGCACTAAGATCATTCAGAAGTCTGGAAAGGATTGAAGAGTGTGTGTTCACTCACAGAAGAGGGGACTGAGGGGAGAATAGCAGTCATTGAATACACAAAAGGCTGCTGCAAAGAGGAGGGAAATGGCATGTCCTTCATGTCTGTCATAGGCAAGGCAAGAACGATAGGATTGCACTGCAGCAAGCCAGACTTCAGCATTAGGAAAAACTCTCTAAAGGGCAAGAGTACCTCAGCAGAGCAGCAGACTGACTATAGGTTTCCATCTCTAGTGCTCGAGTCTTTTGACTGGTTAGTCATCTGTCCGGAGTTTTTTAGGTGCTGTACAAATCCTGTTTTGGATCACAATCCCCTTGTGCCCCTTTTTCTATAGCCATTGGAAAGTGTATAACACACCACAGTGAGCAGCTATAACACTTGTAAAGCTTTATGAATCTTTTGTAGGTGAAGTCTGTTCATTTCACTACAAGATCATAAACAGAGGGAGAATATTTGCACACAGCATCCTGCCACCTGTGGAACAAATGACCTGGTTTTCTTTGAAATACTTCATGTAAAAAGAGGTTCCTTGACTGACTGGTAAAATTAACACAGTACACATCACATGTAGTTTTAAACATTATAGCAGTTGTTCACTAGCTTGTTGAACCCATTACATTTTTAATAAGGACTGCTCTCAGTTTTGGAATTTTTAATTCAAGAAAAATCTATCCAAGGAAGGAAACCCTGCTAAAATACACAGTCAGATAGATAGTGGCCCTCCAATGAAATTATGAACCCATTTACCACCAAATCATGTTAATGTTCTTGTGAGTTACTGTGATATTTGGAAAGTGATTACATATTTATTATAAATCTAATGGCAAGTGGTAGACATCAAAAGGTCAAGCTCACTAGCCAAACATTGCTTGTTCACAAACACTCATGGCTCATGCATCTGGAAGTTTCTTTTATGGGAAAAAGGTTTATTTGAAGATTCCCAGTACTCCTAGGCTTCCATTCCATAAAATCCAGCAAAACAGCTGCTATTGTGGTATTTTTCTGTTATTCCTGTTTGCCGCTTCAGCTGAGACTGGGAAATGTACATAATAGCACAAGAATGGGAGCACACAGATGCAAGGCATCTGACACTGCCACATTCAGCCAAGTCACCCGGGAGTAGAGGTTGGCCGGTGGCCTCACTGTCACTGTGTGATCACAGGATGTTCCTTATGTACTGGACTTTTTCCTGGAAAGGGAGGCATTACTTGAAGCAATATATGTCTTATTATAAGTAGTGTTTATTCAGAACAGAGTAAATCCTAACCCAAGAGGCAGTCTTAAACTCTCACATAACCTGTGATAGGAAGCTTTAGGAAAAGAAAGAAGAGCCTTGGCAAAGTCAGAGAACTCCAGCTATTTAAGATTTAGTGACCTAGCGATCTAGCAGGGTTAACTCTGCATCTTTCTACCCCCAGTGGTTTCCTAACTGAGCTCCTAAATTTTGCCCACACTACAGAATTACTATCTTCTGTTTACAGTTCTGTGGTCCCTACTTCTCTTGCAGCTGGTACTATCTCTCAGGAGAACCTGCCCTTCTCCAAAACCGTGGGCCTGGAAACCTTCGAAGAGGTGCCCTGGGAAGATGCCCATGGTTGTGATCACATGCCACACCAGGCACTGCAGTTCTCATCTGCAATATGATATGCATCCTGTTCCTCTTCAAGCATAGGCAGCACCTCTGTCTCTGGTCTCCTCCATTCAGCTCTTTGTTTTTTAATTCCCTTCTGCCTTTCTTCACTGCACAGGATTGTACACCATGGTACACTTTTTTCCAGTCACTGCCCTGCCTCACTGCTTTTATGGATGTTTATCTTGACTCATACCCTTTTCTCTAGATTTTGCAGAGGCCCTTAGAAAATGGGTGCATCTCTACCAGTTTCTGTGGTTTCTTTTGCAAAGGACAGCCTGTCCCCAAGTCCAGCCAGATCCTTGCAGACATTTATTCAAACTGCCAAAATCCTTGAGGTTTGCCCACTTAATTTCTAGCCAGCGTGCTGGAGTTGTTTGCAAAATGCCATGGTAACAGTGGAAAACACTGCTGTGTCATTTCATGGTAAGAAACAGTCTGAGGAACAGGGCCTGACAATCTCAGTGGTCTTCTTCACTCTCTTTTCTTCCGTTTCTCATAACCCTTCAGGCAAAGATGTTTCTGTGTCAAGAACTGGCCAGCCCAGACAAACACAATCTGTTCCAGGTCAACTAGACATGATTGCAATACAAGAAACAGGACGTGTCAAGATAATCGTAGGCAGCAGATGTATTTTAGCAATTCTGCAACTTCTAGAAGCTACATGGAAACAATATTACTCAATGAAAATGTTGAGAAAGGTTTTTCTGGGTGACCAATGGGATAAAAATGATTGTTATATCTGTAAGCACCACAGCACCACAGCAAAGGACATATCCTCTAATGCTGTGAACAAAGACCATTCTTAGTATGTCTTTAGTCTCTTCCTTATTGTCAGTTCAGGTTTGTTTCATACTAGTGCATTTTGAAGCCACTGAATTTTATCTATAAGACAGAGACAAATACAACTGTTAAGAAAACCTGCCCTGTAGTGTTCTTTTCCTAATTAAAAACAGATAACATATGACATAAAGCTTGTTTCAGGTTTGCAATGAGTTTTGTATAAAGATTCAACTTCATGTTTCTTTTATCTGGACAGATTACTTCTCTGTACAAATTACTGCTATCAGTTTCCTGGAGCATCTCATTAGTGAATCCAGTAATTCATGTTGCCATTAGACTGCAAGGGATTCAAGCTTAGAGGTTCACCTGCTCACAGGGCTGTAATGGGCATCAAGCTTGAAGGTATGAATGATTTTGAGCAGAAAAAAGGCACTATTTTCTTGTGCATCCCACAGAATAATCACAACTAGGGTACAGCCCTCAAATCACACAGTGTAGTTTCAGGATGGGGCTTTGGAAAATGACAAATTTCAGCAGTCAGTAATAAACAGGTTTGGTTTTTTTGGCTGCTACCTGAATTTCTCTGAGTGTGCACTTTCTCTTTAATGTAAATTATCCTCAGCTGTCTGTCTGCCTAGCACAGTTTAGTTCTGATTTGAAAACAAATCTAACCCATCCTGCAGCAAATCCCCAGACACTTTGTTCCTGTACAACTGGAAAACCCCAATGAAGTAATATAAACTCAGTAATCATAACAAATAATGACCACAGCTTAATGAAGGGTGGCAATTCTTCTCTGGGGAGATACGTAAGGGATATGGCTGTTCTGGTAGCTTGATCTTGTGCCAATTCTCTTCCCTTCATGTTTGTTCATCCCTGTCTTGTTATATAGACAAAGTTAGGAACTGCTCCACTGTGGGGAGGAAGGCCAGCATCCAGATGCTGTGCTTGGACTGGAACTCCCATGCCAGCCTGGCATCAGGTCTCCTTTCCTTTGGAATGAGGCAAAAAGCAGGTCTGTCTTTATCCCAGTATGAAGAAATTAGCTTTTTCTGCATATTTCTGAGCTGGAACATTGCTTTCAAAGTATTGGTGTCTTGTTTAATTTGGTGTTTCAATTGCTGAGTGCAAGAGGCTGCTCGCTAACTGAGCTGAGCAACTGAAAGGAATCTATTCTGTGTTTTCAAAATTGCACTGAAATACAGTGAGGCTAGAAATCAGGACGCAGCACACACATGCATTCAGGCTAATAGGCCGTAAATACCAGAGCTAGAAAACAAAACAGAACTGAAAAGAAAAGCAAGCAGTCTCTCCTTTTCCTCTTTGTCTTAATTTACTGTTACTTGTCCTCACCCAAGACTAACCACTTAGGGGAGGCAAATGTTTTCTGTCTCTCCTTGCTTTTGAGACTAATGCCTTCTGACCAAATTAAAACTACTGGATATGCAGCTGCCTTGGAATTCAAAGCTATCTCAGTAAAGAGCACATACCAGCCTCTGTGAAGGGCCTTGTTTCAGACCAAAAGTAAATAGCCAGTGCCACACAAACCTGCATAGTGATCAAACACTGGAAAACATAACTGGATTTATTTTCCTTAGTCATGAAATGTTAGACTTGTTAAAATTGCCTTCTTTGTATGATGCTTTAAGTTGGTGAATTGAACCCAGAATAGAGATTTTAAGCATTAACCAGTGAAAACACAAGCAACTCTTCATTTTAGAAGTCTTTCTTGAGAGTAGCCTTTCCTGTTTAATACTGTTAATAATTGTCCTACAATTCAGAAGTAGATGATCTGTGCTGCCATCCCTCCATTCAAACATGATAATAAGCAACAATCTTTCCAGGCTTATTTGTTATTTCTTTTGTTATAATTTAATATATTTTTAAAACCCCGCAGAAGTTTTTTCTACACATGAAAATACTCCTTTGCTCCTTCATCCTCCTTGTAGCATTATCTTTATCAGAGCAAAACACTTATGTATATTTATTTATTTTTTGGTAAATATCTGATTGATTGACCTTAGAAAGATCTAGGTCAATAAACATGCTCTAACTGTCCTCTCCCAACTCCATTTCCTGGAATCATTTCCCAGCTGGGAACAGGAATGAACTTACGGAGTCCTACTCGAGCAGCACACCATGGAAAAAACCAAATTTGCCATTTATGCCACACTCTGCTATGTAATACCTGAGTTAATTGTCTCTTCCTGTCTATGCATGTACTATTTTAGGTATATACTTTCAAAATCTAAGGCAAGCATCGCTCAGATCTTTGACTTGTTGATGCTGTGTAGATTTCAACATCTTGAACATGTAAGGGAAGAATGACTTGATGGTTAAATACAAGTCTAGGAGTCAAGAGGTCTGGATTCTATTTCTATGTTGTTGCAAGGCTTCCTGTAACTCCCTTGGACCACTCAAGTGGCCCCTTTGCATTTTTATACCCATTTTTATTCCCCATTTACTAAATGGGGAATAATCATTGCTTCATACATGCTGCTGCTGTGAGACTTAATTCATGTTTCTCTGAAAGTGTTTCAGGTTCCTCAGAAGAAAAGCACTTCAGAAATAGAATCTCATCTGAGATTTAATATTGTTTGAGCTGTCTAGCTTTAATGTAACCTCGCCCAAAGGGAATAGTATTTGTAAAGGTCATCCTTAAAATGAAAAACCTGTTCTCCTTTTTCTGCACCTCCATGCCTTCTCCACTTCTTTCTCTTCCAACAAGCTGCAGCATTGTTAAAATACCTCCTCATCCTCTGGGACACCCAGCTGATCACAGACCTGGGTGTGCGGTTTGTTTGATGTGGAGATGTCCATGCACTTACATTACAACATTCTTTTCTCTGTCTCTGAGCAGGCAAATGGCTCTGCAGAAAATAATAGAGCATATCTGTATTTTATTTAAACAGGCATTCAGAACAAGCTGAGCATTTCAGGGAACTGATTGGTCTTTAGTTTCATTTAAAACAAAGGGATTCCCAGACGTTTCTGTGGACTTGAGGCTTTTTAATCATTTCTTGAGGGTTTCTGAACGTGCAGAGATGAGATACCACAATGCTCTTGGACATGAATGTTTCAGTTAATGACTGATTACTGAATGATCCGTTACTGAAACAGCATAATACAAAATTTACAGTGTTTGCATCTGTGGAAGAAAAGAGAGTGCTTAGTGGGAGCTGGATATGTTGTCTAGGCCAGATAAAGTAATCAGCAGCTTTTATCATTAGTATAACTATTTAATTAGTGTCATCTCTGTGCTAGGGCCAGCTCAGTCCAAGTGTGGCCCTGCCCAAAGGCTCCATCAGTTTTAAGGCTGGGCAAGGACTGCAGATACTCATGTGATTTGTGAAATCCAGGCCCTGATTTTGAGTGTGCTGCATGTCCCAGAGGCAGAAGTATGTCACCCTCACAGTGACTGCTCAGGCTGACCTTATGAAGTACAGGATGGTGGCGATCAGGGTGATCCTGCTGTTCCCCAGGATGCAAAAATAGCATCAGGAGTGCATGGGGCCAGGAAGGCCTTGGAATCCAGCATACAATGCACCCTGATTGCTCTGGACTACTTGAGTAGCCCAGAGGACACACAACAGTGATGCACTGGTGAAGTTGCTGTATAGTTGCTCACTTGTTCTCCTGGAAGCCCCACTGTGTTCTCAGGAGGGGGATCCTTGTATTTAATCTGCACATGCACAGTGGTCAGTGCTTCAGAGAGACAGTTCACTGAGGTGCGTGAGATAACCACTGGTTTTCAAATTTGCAAGATCCTTCTGTAAATAACAGAATGACTACTGAGACACTCATATTTTGGGGGAGCATCATTCTTGTAAATGCTTTGTCAAAGAGAGACTATCAAGCAGAATAAACATAAAAAAGAGTTTGGCATGAAATTTGGCATGTGAAGAAGAAAGGAAGTTGCTACCAGGAGGTATAAATGCTGGTGCTAAGCAAGACTTGACATTGTTTGAAAGACCTCAAAGAGCCCTCATCAGGAATGAGAAAAGAAAAAGAGGAGCAAGGTTTGAAACACTGAGAGCCATGAAAACAAGGAGAGGAAGTTGGAGCTTGCTGCAAAAGAAGGAGGAAGCAGAAGGCAGAGGAAGCAGGAAGCGAAGGTTAAGAGAGGACACATACTTACTGTGGGGGTGCCAGAGTGTGACAAGTTCAGGGTCCTGTATTCCCATGCATTGGGTGCCAAGTATTAGCTATCAATGGTTACATGTGGGCAGGCCAATTATCAGATGAAGAACCTTTGCTTACTGCCCATTTCTCTTTTTCACTGTCAATTAGCAACAGGAGGTGTTGAGGCAGCTGCATTATATGTGCTGTGGATATAAGTTGTCAGAGCTGCCGCCCTCTAACCATTCAGTGTTTTCAGGGAACACAGGGCTCCTTTATCAGTAACTTTAGGAAGTTGCATTAATCAGTGGGAAATTTATCAAAAGGCTAAATGGATAAATGTATGGTATTTGGCCTGCCATAAATTGTTTCATTTTCCAGTCAGTGTTCTCCTGAGGATTAAAACATACAGCTCTCAAAGTGACAGACTTGGGAGAGAGCCTGGGAAAGCAGTGATACTGCAAAAACTATGTGCCCCTCCTACACCTTCAGTAAATTCTTCTCATTACCACAAACTGTCCCCAGGAACACTTGATCTGAATTAACTACTAGCTCTGCACTATTTTAAAGATCTCCCTAGGCTGTTTCCTGCCCTCCCCGTGCTCCCTTGCTTGGGCAGATATCCCAGTGAAGGGCCATGGGAGTTTTGCTTGAGACATCTGTTCAGATTTCCATTTCTTCTTTCTTTATTTGAGCCAATATTTTGCTCCTTTCCTTTGACTCCTTGTTGTTCTCCCCTTGTTGCTTAGTGCAAAGTGAGGAGAAGAAATGACTAGATGATACAAAGAGAAGAGACAAAGAAACCTGTCCAAAAGGAACAGTAAGGGCTTGGAGTAATGGGAAAGACTGGAAACTGGTAAAAATTAATTTCCTAATACCTCTCAGCAATGCTGGACACAGATGGTTTGGTATATACACTTTGATTTTGGCTATCCAATTTTTGTCCCACTAAACACATCCTTTGGGCTTGCAGATGTAATTACCAGGTCAAAACTAGCTTAATTAAGTGTGATGGAAAAGGCAATCTGCTGAATGGGCAGCTGCCCCTTGCATTATTTCAGGTCTGGGAGGGTTTGGTCTTAAAGCAATGCTAAGGAGGAATTGCATTTCTGTAAGTCTGAGCTACCTTTTTAGTGTCCTCTCAGAAGGTCCCTATGCATTCATATATCACCAACTCACTGCCTCAACTCAGTAGGTTAAACAGCCACTCAAAAAGAAATGGCAGACAAAATGAAAATACAGTTAATTATTCTTGATGATTTGAACCACCAGAGAAACTTGTTTTCCTCATCAGAAGAGATATGTTGCAGCACTTCAGCCCAGAAGCAGGTAAAAGTCAGAGATGTAGCTATGCTTATTTCTTTTTCTATGATGAGTTACATGTCCTTGTACAGACATGTAGGTGAATGTATACTTTTTTTTCTCAGTTAAACATGTCTAGCAGCCACTTGATTTTATTTTCCAAGATGGGTTTAGGTTTATTTCATTTTTCAATTCCAACATGAGAAATTCCAAACTAGCTTCTTGTCACAAATATTCTACTTCATGTTTGTACTGCAGAGTAAGTGTTGCTTAAATATTTTAGGGATTCAATTGCTTCACTTAAGAATTTCTGTCTCCATGACAACCCTTCTATGCTTTGTAATACCTTTGGCAAACACAGTGGAACTGACTATTATTTATTTCAAACTGTGTAATATTTAGCAGTGGAGACACAAAGGGAAATGGAATAAACACCAAAATGCCCAAAGATCTAATTCACACAATTTCCTTTGAAAATAATTTTTAAAATGGCCACACTGTTTATTGTATGGAAAACCTGGTCATGTTAAAATGCCTAATTTTTTCTCAAAAACACTTCTGTGCCTGCTCTTTTCTCTCCATTGTGTCCTGATACAGACAGGCTGCAGAGTCTGGCCTTCAATGTCATCTCTATAACCATTAGTGTTTTGTAAAAGAAAGTTAATTTGCTGTTGAAACTGCTTCACGAGCATTATATAATATTTTTTTCATAGGCATCCAACTCAACTGCTCCCACACTTCAAAAAAAAACAGAAGTCTGTTCCTGCCTGAGATGATGGATCTGCCACATCATGGAAGGTGTGGCAGGGTCACAGAGTTCTTGTGAATCTCAAAAAAGATCCCATACTTCCATCATTTGGAAATTCATATATGCAAATAATATCCTGGGTATGAAATTTCATTTCTGTGTTCTATAGCTCTTTTGGCATTCTAATAATAAAATACCACGTAAAGTAATTTGGCTAGGACTTTTTCCATTCCATTCTCAGACACATTCCTACATTTGTACCTTTCTTTTTCTTCCTGATGTTGTCCTATGTCTGCTTCAATTTTCTAGTTTATGTCTGGTTCATATATGCAGGCTAACCTGCACACCTGCCAGATGTCAGACTTCTGACAGTTACAGTTTACATGAGCTCTTTGTGAATACAGCTCTTTACAAGGATATATTTGAATAGTGGCTTGACTTCTGGGTGCACCTGGACATGCATCAAAACAAGGCCTTATTTTCACGTGATGTTAAACGCCAGGGTCTTTATAAATCAGACCACACAAAAGTGCTTCAAGTTGGCTGCACTGTATCCCCAGTCCCTGCTGAGGGATCTTCTATGTAGTGTCTTAGCACTCTCATACTTCTAAAGAGCAGCAATAATGGGCAAAGACTCTTGCTGACCTGCTCATGGATCATACTCGAACTTTCTCAGAAAAATGAGGAGTCAGAAATTACTTGTGACCCACGCATTTTGATAAGATATCCATATAGCAGTGTTGTTTGTATTAAAAGTACCATCTATCTGAGAGACCTTTCCCTTCTTTTCCCCCATTATGAAAATAAAGGCACATTTGGAGCTTAAAACTTCTTGCTGAATACATAAAGCAGAAACATTATTCATGCAGATGTTTTCCATTGTCTACCCTCTTGTTCTTAATACATAATGTTGTTTCACAAAACCCGCTATGATGGAGCCTCAGAAGTCTTCCATGTTCTTCTGATTCCTTCTATGTTGATTTCTAAAGCCACTCATCTCTGTTGCTCTGTCTCCTCCTATTTATCAAGCACTGTAGTGCTCTGTCATGACAGTACTATAATTTAGAGTTTTAATGACTGCAGGTGGTGCTACCTTAAATATAAAAGCAATCTAATTAGGCCACCTTCTGGTTGAATCTGCTTTAGTCTTTGACTCCAGAGAGACAAGGAAGACAAGTGAGCATGTGTATATAAAACTGACTCTAAAAGAGCAGACGTTACTGAACACATTTCTCTTTTGTTTTCATTGTTTCCTTGTTGTGCCTCAAGCATCTACAGAAAATCTTGGTGTAATATGATATAGCACTTAGGACAAGCAGGATGATTATAAACGGGTCTTGCCTCACTTCTGGGTCCAGCAGATGTTACTACATGAGGTTTGGTTCTCTCTGATTCTATAATTTGATTTTAATGGCTAGATACCATTGGAGCATGCAAGTGCTACAGACAATAGTGTCCTTTTACATTCAGAAACATCTGTTAGCTAAGTGCTCTTGTACAGCCTGAACTATAAATGAGCAAATCTGTGTTTGAACACCAGCATTTATACAAAACTGGCAGACAGCATTCTAAGGAGAAACAAAGTCTAGTATGTCTTTTCTCATTTGATAGAGCTCTTTTCTTTTCCCTGTCCTTCGTGTTTCTCTTTTTATCATCCACTGCTTTAAGAAATATGAGGTTTGAGTGCCTTTTTTAAGGACTTAGTGCAGGCTGAGGACCAAATGTGTAATCCCAGTAACAGTGCTTCGCTGTTCCCTCGAAGGACAGGATAGAACCGGTGCCACTGAGAGTATTATTTTGGGCTGTCTCTATTTGATCAAAGAACTTAGACTGGACCTGTCAGTGTTAATGCTTTTTCGATGGATGACTTCTTTGCTTTAGAAGGAGTTTCCAGTTACCGAGGGCAACACATACTATCTTTGAAATTTTGGTATTTACAGAGTAGTGAACTCTCCATGGTAGTGCGTTTCAAGCACCCTCTGGCAAAGAAACAGGTTAGAGAGCTCATTGGCATATCCTTCCTTTTCCTTTCCTTATTTGTGCTTTTTCCAGTTTGGTCTTGTTTCTGTAGATGCCTGTAGCTTCCCAGAGCATGCAGCATGGGGAACAAGCCTGAACTCAGGCCCAGCCAACAGACAATTTACTCATAGCCATAGGCTGTAAGTTTAAAAGGTGCCTGAGTGCTTTGGGGTAGGAACCACATCACTGCTTTACCAGTTGAGTATATTTTATACATTAAGTGCTGTACAATAACTGTTCTTTATAAAATAGCATATCACATGTACTATTAATGCCTGCAGATTAAAACAGCTGCCAGGAGGCAAAACTATTGCATGCAGAAAAATCAGGCAGACACTCAAATTTGAAGCTTAAATTAGTTCTCTGTTTGGGAGCTGTGAATCTTAAGGGAACTTCAAACAAAGAATCTCACAGGGATTTAGAAATTAAAATCACAGTAATTGTTCTCAACCTGTATTTAGTGTTGAGGACAGCCACTTTTATTCGGGACTTCAAGAAAACTTGCCTGATTTTCCAATTATATCGATCTAATAAAAGTCATTACCGCTCCTTAAAAACACTGCCTCACATAAAGTGTAGTTAGGTCATAACAAAGCTACTACCACATGTGCTTGGAACAAAGCCATTTAAGACTTTGTTCTTTCTATTCAGAGTATCTCCCTGTGAAATAGCAACAGTTACAGTTTTCCAGGGAAGTTAGCAATTACTGGGGAGGCACATTTGCTTCCTATACACCAGCCAGCTGCCCACTTGCTTTTCAAGTAAATCATTGCAGCCAGTTACCAGATTTCAGGCCTGTTTAGAGTATTTATAAAGAAAATAATTGGACTTACTGACTTTATAATTTGTCTATTTAACCATTACTTAATGCAAATTATACTAACTGAAATTTAAGTTCTTAACAAAGGTATATGTTCTGTAGAGCTAATTCTGAAAACCATATGTAAAAGTTCATACAAAGATCCAACAAATTTAACTTCCCTGCCATCGTGCACAGAATCATTTCTTAGTATCACCTGTCCTCTGCATTGACAAAAAATATATTGTTTCTTCACTGGGCAACAGATAGGTACATTTGCCAAACAAAACACATTATTTTTGGCAAACAAAACACAAAGTATAAAACACAGGGAGAAAAATAAAAAAAAGAGAGTGGGATTCTCCAGAACTCCAGAAGAACTTCTCTTTGCAAAACTTCATTTCCATTTGTCACATTTGAATTTTTAAACACAACCTTGTATGTGTTGCCAGAACATGTTCTTTTACCTCAGATTCTCACTGTCACTTAGTCCATAGACAGTTCCCAAAGTATCAATATTCAGTGTTTCTTCATTGCTTCTCAACAGATTAAATTGATCTGCTCCCACCTACCTTCTTGAGACAAAAGTTATTTTGTCTATGGGTGACATACATTTCCCAGAGAACATTTTAATGTAGTCCCACTGGCCATGACTTTCATAAACTTGATTAACTGTCTGCTTTATTGACCTCACTTTGCAAGGCTTTGCCTCCCTTCATAACAGCTGTGAACACATTGCCACAACAGAAGTTTGCCTTCTGTACACCAGCAAATTGCACTTTCATGTTCTGAAATATCCAGAGAAACACTGGTGGTGTTAATCTTTAATTCCTGGCAGCCTACGTCATATTTAAGACACTGAGCATCTTAATAAAAATGTAACTAAGGAAATAATTTAAGATAACTGAGCAGTGTTCACTAAATCACCAAGAATACAAATTATATTCTCCAAGCAAATTGTTTCTTAAGAGTAATATCCTTGGTCTCCAAATGAGTGGGAATTTAAAATAGACAGGAGTATATTTAGGGACATACAGGGCATGCATAATGTCACTAGTGACTAGTTTGCTCATGCCAATCTGCACCTTCGTATTCTCCCGTGTCAATGGGTTTCTATTCCACGTGCCCATTGGAATAAAGAGTTACTGAGATCTCTGCAGCTGAACAGCCACTCAAGAGCTGCTTGAATCAATATATATATATACTTGTAAACTCCCACTGTATATGTGGAAATAGCAATAGGAGTTTACTACATATGCAGGGAAATAGAGAGCTGGCAACTAGGGAATGAAGGGAAATGGGATTTCAAGGGGCAGGAGGAAATGACTAAGAACTGTAGCAGAGGTGAGATCACACTAGTACGCAGGCTGAGCAGTAGAAGGACAGAAAGGCAAATCAAAGGTGGAGAGGAAATGGGAAGATAAGGAGAAGTCCATGGGATGTACAGAAGACAGAGAATATTGTTGTGGCTTAAATAGCTTTTTTATTGAAAAGCACTTCTGCTTGTTGAAAGTTGAGAAAGCCAAGGGAAAGATGCAAAAATACATAGAAAAAGGGAAGAAATGTACTGCAAATAGTCATTCGTGATGCCAATAGAAAGTGGAACTGAGTAGCTTCTGTACAAAAAAAGTTATGTTGATATCAGGCAGAAATTCCCACATTCAGTGGTGTCCCTTGCAAAGATCTCCTTTTCTGAAGAAAGGCTGTGATTTTGTCCTAGATGACCAAAATTAATCAAACCAAGGAAAATGACAGGCATAAGTATTATTGATTTGGAATCCACAGGAAGAAGCTTGCAAACAAGGGTTTAGTGCCAGGCTCAGTGGGAGAGGTTGAGTGGCTAGGGGCAGAGCGAGGGGCAGACACGGTGTAAGCAGCAGCCTCACAAACTGCAGCTTCCTGCCTGCTGCTCACTCCACTCAGCAGTGTGCTGAACAGACCCTTAGCAGAAGTTCCCAAACTTCTTTTCTGTTGCTTCTTTATCAGCACTTTGATAAGATAGCTTGTTGGCACTCCTGAACTGAGGAGTGTTTCCGTGAAGTGCCTCTTTCTGTGTTACTAAATGTTACAGCCTTCCTTTGCTGTGGAATTATCATATGGGCTTTCAAAGGCCAGTTACAAGAAATACCTTGGAAGTACGTGAGTCACTTCTTAGCCCAGCCCTTAGCCCAGCCCTGATGCTCTGTCACAAGTGCATAGCAGGACTACTCATGCAGAGTGCAGTGTCTCCTAGTTTGGTTTGCTGGGTAAAGCATTCTAAGATCATAATATTTGACTGGGTCATGACAAGAGGTTTGTGGTTAAAAAAAAATAAAATCATCAATTATTCATATCCTGTCAGGGGAAAAAAAGCCATATAATATTGGATTATGCATATTTTATCATCAAGTTGTATAAGTGAGCTATTAAACTGTATACAATTCTTCCAAGTCTTTGTTTTATAGATTGGTTCTACAAAGCATTTTGTGTTCATAACTGAACATAAACAGCCTCTCATATCTCCACCTACTATACCAAGTATTCTCCTGATTAATTCATGAAGTCTGTAAGAATCAAAAGGAACCATGGAGCAGAAAAAATATTTTAAACCCTCTTCTAGCTTTGGCAGAGCAAACTATCTATGTTCAAGTCAGGAAAGCAGATTTTTTGATCCTTTTCATTCAAGACAGCGTGCATTGTTCTATCTTTATCTCCATGTCTGGTCCTCTGTCTTTGCAAGGAACACACAGTAGTTCTGCAGCTACACAGGAGCTGTGGTGGTGGCTCTCAGAGGTTATCATTATCAAGCTAATGCTAGAAATGGAGGAAGCATCAGGACAAAACCAGCCTCACTTGAACCTTCATGCACAACTAGGTGAAATGCCAAACTTCTGTTCTTCTCAGCTGGGAGGGCACTGGCACCCCTCCAGTACACTGGCTCACAAGAACTGGCGAGGGCATCATGCAGAAGCAAGTCCTGCAGGCTCTCCTGGACACAGCTACAGTCACCCACAGGCACATCATGGCAGAGGGTAAGAATGGACACGCAGTGAGGAGATGTAGAGCCTCCCCAAGCAGGTGGGTAGAGCACCATGGCAGACTGAGCTTCCTGTGTGCTCGTTGCTCTCATCTCTCTCGGACTTTTGCCTCAAAGTCCCTCTGCCTTGGAGCATGTTGGGTGACTGTAAGCTAATGCCCAGGCATAGAAAATAGCTCTGAAACTTCAAGGATGGGATGTCAGAAAGAGAAAACTTCCCCAGAAGCAAGGACAGCTGCTTCACAACCACTTTATGACCAAATATAAGGTAATCTCAAATAGGTATTCTCTTATCAGTGGATGTCTTCCAAGGCATGGAGCAAGGGATGCTCCATGTGTAGTACATGTTTTTTACACAACCGATGATCACGGGCTGAGCCTGGCTGGCCACAGGCATGCAAGAAAGTCAGAACAGTAATCCCAGTGTCTCTGACCAACCCACTGAAGGGAAGTACCAGCAGAAACAAGGGGAAAGCTCACTCTCCTGAGGCTGTGCAGGCTCCAAATTGTTGGTTGTCTTACAAAAGGCTAAGTATTGAACTCAGCCAAACACTCCTTGGAATTTCACTGCTTACTGGCCAGCTCTTGGAAAACCTCTGTCTGAGGAAGAAGATGGAAAACCAATACCTCATTCTGTATGTCAGTTTTTCTGATAGGCTGTAGGTGTAATGCAGCAGTAGGACATCAGTGTAAGAGATATTGCTCTAGAAAGTATCTGGGGAACAATGTTGTGATGTCTTTATATTGTCTGTACTCTGGCAGGAATGAGCAGGAGACAGGGAAAGGTTGGTTCAAGGTACTAGCTTTAGCTCATCTACCCACTGATTTCTGTAATGAACTGGGTATTTGCGCTCTTGCACTGATGATAAACTGGGCTTACTGAATGTTTTAAGAGCTCAGTTCAAAGCAGATTTCATCCTGCTAAAGGAGATGTTTAAAAAGAAATCACATGACTGTATTATTAGTATTGATATCCTTTGCCCCCAGAGGCTCCAGGTGCTCTTAATTCTCGCTGGAGTGCTAAATACTCAACTCCTTCAGAAAAAAACAAAACAGAACCAAAAAACCCCCACCCTAATAAATAAAGGTTAAGTATGGTCAACTCATAATTTTTGGCATTGTCTCTTTAACTCAGGTGTCAGCTGGAGGGGTTCTTTTCTTGCCACTGTTTCTTCTGTTATTCTCTTAAAATCCCACCAGATACCATAGCAACAGCTGGATCACATGTTCCTCGGTGTGCTCCCTGTAAGCAGATGTGAACAATGCTGGCTAACAAAGGCTCAGTAAGTGTTGGACAGGAAAAGGACTGAATTAGCCTCTACGTTTTTTAATAACTCACAGCAAAGGTTTTCCATCATTTCTTATGACACAGGTAAATCCAGATCTGAATGAAAACCAGATTCAAGTTACTTCATCTAATAAAAAGACCATCGAGATAGCTGGCATTTTACAGTCATTTTCTTCCCGTCCTATGTAAGGAATTCATAGAAGTCTGAGGCTGAAATATGTTTCTATATTCAAAAGTGTTTGCAGTGCCTGTATGAATACTGTGTCTGCTTTATTGATGGGTTATTCCTGCTATTAAATTGATTACATTATTTGGTATTTTTTGCAACTTCATTCAAAGGAGGAATTCAGAACTATTCATATGTCAATTAATGATCCACATTCAATCGTGCTCTAACATTTCAAGTAAGACAGGTCTGTTTGGCCTCATAACTGCCACTGGCGTTTTTTCTGTGATTACAGAACAAAGCTTCTCACATATCAAATGAACATTTAATAATGCCATCGCTTAGAGGAAGTGTTCATAATCCTTTTCCTTGACTAATGCGGAAAATCTATGTACAGCCTTATTTATGTTCATATTTAGGCGAGCAAAAAATGATAATTCTCTCCTTTAATCTGATTTCTGCTTCCAAGTATCTCCCATGTATTCCTCCCATATAACACCAAACCATATGCACTCTCAGCTGTGTCATATTCAAAACCCACTTGCAGTGCACAGAGTCTGTAGCTATGTCAGACATTGTGTAATCAATGTGCACTTTAATTATGGGTTCTTACAAGGACAAATAAATCATACCTCCTTGCAGCATGATGGAAGGGCTAAAAACCAAAACAGGGAGAGAGAATTTTAAATTTATTCTGTTATGCACCTAGATTGAGAGTCAGTAAGAAACCAATGCTAATACTTCTGATGAAAATCTAGACTAGTTTCTGTAATTTGTAAAATCTGAAGTGCCTCTGAAATTGCAGATGCCTATGGAGCTCTTAGACTAATACTTGTTTATAGTGTCTGCAGCAATTTAGATGCAAAAACTGAAGGGTTCTAATTATTTTCCTTCTCTTCTACAAAGCCACTTTTCATTACATACCATCAAGTAAGAAATCCAGGGAGGACCTATTAAGCAGTAAAGTCTACTGCTGACTTTAGCTCTCTTTTTTATGTGAAGACTAACAAATGTAGGTGTGTATGTGTGTGTGCACACGCCTTGAAGGGGGTCAGCTTCTGCTACCCCCTTGAAGGTGATACAAGAAATTTTTGGTGATTACTGAGTGTGCTCACTGGTAAGGTCAGAGTAAGGGAAACAGCCTCCAGTCAAGTAAAATGACAGCCCCTGCTCCAAAGCCTGAGATCATCGCATAGCACACTGTCTGACAGGCACTTGCATGCACGGCCTCCATAGGTCTGGAACAGGCTCTGAGCTGTGTAAAAAGGCACTGGTGCTTAAACAGGGTGGGTATGAAGGGTGGAAGGAACACAGGATATTAATAGCATCCTAATGTTTACCTGGCTGGGCAGATGAAGGTTTAGATGGGATAGTATCTGGCATACCCAGGGTCTGTGTCTGAGCATCTCCCACATGTGTCTCTGGGACAAGAGGGCATAAATGGAAGGGAACTTCCTGGCAGGCAGAGAGGAGGCACTAAATGCACAAAGTACCCTAACAGCTCAGAACAGCTCAAGGGTACTGCCAGTCTCCTCCTGGACTGCCTGCCATTGCCACAGGCTGCTGCATAGCTCTTCACAGCAAACAGTCGGGAGGGTGACCCACACTGTCTGGCTGCAGGACAAATCAGCCAGGCCAGGTGGGCCAGGGGTGCTTGTCCTACTCCTGCCCCTTGTGGGGACACACAAGTCTATGCTCCCCAGACTGTTGGTTCAGCATATCTGCCAGGAACAACAGATGAGGTTGGAACAATGACAGTGCTTTATGACAAACCAGAGCAGTTCAGTCTAAGGAGATGAGTTCTTCCATACAAGCTGGAGTGGCTGTTAGCCCCTGCCCTGCCACCAGGGACTGGTCTGCCCTGCCAAACCATCCAGCTCCAGGGAGGACACAGGCTCAGGCCTTTAAATTGATACTGCACTTATGTGATTACAGACTTCACCTTCAGCCTGATTGCAGCTGACTTGAGGAAAGGCAAGTTCAGAAATCTAGTTCTGTCTGTCTAAGGGTTGCTGAATAATTGGGCTAGTTAAACCAGGCTAAATTAGAAATTAACAGGCATTGCCCTGGGGATGGTCTTATAACCCCTAAGTGAAGGAAACAGGCAAGTAATCATCAGCAACTCCTAGGAGAATGAATCACATGCAGATAGGTTCAAAGTCAGGAATAACAATTGTGTTTATAAGTGGAAACAATTTATTGTTTTATTTGTAGTCATTGCACACAAACATTTTTGCTCAAAACTTCTAGACAGGCCATGTATGTTATGTTTGTGGAAGGAAAAAATCATTCTTAAAGCATAACCATAATCACAAAGAGATTGTTTCATCTCAGATATGTTTACTGACCTTTCACCACCAGAAAATGCTTTTTTACTGCAGTCTGTGGCAAGAGAAATTCCAAAGAATTATAATATGCGCAATTAACAGAGGGTCAACATTGTAGCTGGCGTAATTCAGGGTGGCTACAGCTTAGAGATACAGTTACTTACACCAACTGAGCGTCTGGCCCCAAGAATGTAAAATAAGATCTGCTCTGCAGAATGAGACCACTGTTACTGAGGACCCCATGACTAGCCTTTGTATGGTGAGAAAATGCACAGTTAATAGGATTTTGCTATTAGTGAATTTGATCTGATATTGTGCTTTATTTTATTCCAGATCAGCATGGCAGATATTTAGTCCCAACAAAGCCAAGACTGTGAGAGCATTTCTTATCTATTGCTAACCTTTTCTGATGCATCCTGTTACTCCCCAGGAAGCAGGAGCTCCAGGCACAGGAGCCTGTGAGTGGCTGGGCTGCAGGCAGTATCACAGGGTGGCCTGGGCAGCCTCACCCCAGAAAGAGTGCCCTGGACTTGAGGCTGCCATTCAGCTCTGGCACAATCACAATCCTCACAAATGTTGAAATGCAAACCAGAAAAACCAAGCTGCACCTCTTTATTTCTTGACAAGTACTTTAAATAGAAATACCTGACCTATTTTTTTAATGCTTCTCCTGTCTTGATATTCCCATGTAGAAAAAAAAAGCTGTGTGTCACTCTGCAGCAGCCCTGTTCTCAAAGGCTTAGGGCTGGATTCAGCCCAGCAGCCCTACACAGGGGAATAGCCACCCAGCCACACCGAAAGCAAGCGTTATTTAACAATGGCTCAGAGCAACCCTTTTCAAGCCTTGAAGAGCACTACAACTCAAATAATAGTCACTGCCTCCTTTGCTCTCTTCATGCTCTCTTCTAGCTTGGCACTGTAACAATAAAAAGCCGCCTTTAGAAGATAATGCACATTCTGTGTCGCTCAACCTTCCTGTAATTTATAGGAGCTAAGGACACTAGGAAAGTCCAAGAATAACAGGCACTTCGGTTGCATTTGAAGGTACCTTGGCAAAGTCTTCTGATAGACTAGAAGAAAAAGTAAGCAGTTTTAATGCAGTCCCCAGACACCATCACCCACGTCTGGCTTAGAATGTCAGTGAAGCTAATCTTGAAGAAAGCTTTGCCTGTACAGTGGCTGGTGCCTCTGTGCCTCAGAGCAGCAGAGCAGAGAAGGGAAACCCCACAGGAGTAAATGCCTGAGACTCAATGCTCAGCTGGACAAGAGCCTGGTCCAGGAATACCCTCGATGCTAGCTGTGGGTGGGCAAAGCTCTTTCCTCACGTAACAGTCTGAGGACTGGGAACAGCATCTAGCAGAGCAGAGCATCTCTCATGTTTTATGGAGCCTCTGTTCTTGCTTCCCACCAGCTGCTGCATCCCCTCACACACAGTGCTTTTCTTGTTCCTCTGAAGCAAGGACAAGCTTTTCCTTCTTCTCTGACTAATGGTGGAAAATCCGTAAGCCAACACTGTAACACTGGTCATTACAAAATGGGAGTTTTTCTCCTGACTCAATTTCTTTATATATTTCTGAGATGTTTGGAGATGGGAAGAGAGCTGCATTTTCCTGATACCTTGTCTGATGATGTGACAACCTTGACTATCATCATAGGGCAGATGTTTTCTGCAGCAGCTGGGGAAAAATAATTAGTACAGCAGAGGTATAAACAATCCTGCATTGTGTGTTCCTCAGCAACAGAGGCCTTAGGCTTTGGTTGCCTGAGCAGCAACATGAAAAGTGAGGTAGTTTGAGGGATCTATTACACCAGCCTGAATTTAGCTTACAGCACAGTTTGATCATTCAGCTGATTGAAAACACTCATCTTTGACCTCACTTGCTTCTCACTTAATGCCTTCTGCTCCTCCTTTGTACCAGCATGGGTAAAACAGAAGCCCTCTGGAGGGGAAAACAGAGGTTCTTAATTTGCTGTGCAGACTGTAGTAGCTGGACTCAGAGGGGCAGCTCCTTGCCAGAGTGGATTTTGTTTTGCTTTTCATGGGTTACAGCTGCTACTGAGCAAACTTTTCTCTCCTTCTCATATTTGCATAGCAGATTGCAAACTTTTCAGCGTACTTCAAATAGCAGTCTGGTTGAACATGAAATCCTTGCCACCAGGAGATCTGTCATTTGGCAGATGAATAGCATCATTGCTAAAGTTTTAAAAGAAATAATAAATCTTTCACCCTCTGTGTCTTACAGCTATCCTGAGTCTGTGGAGCTCACAGCTGTTTTTCAGGAGGGAGACAGATTTGTGTAGAGAACTAATGTACATGTAAATCTCTTCCTCATATATGCTGTCTCCTCCTGTGTTGAATCTTGGACTTGGTATGAACTGACACAATACTCAGAACTTTTTAGCATTGATTGAAGTGACTTTCCTCTGTGAAGCCACTCCTCTGTTGGGTCTCTCTGCATTGGGGAAGGAATAAAAACTAATCCCAAGATAGCATTGCAATCAGTAACAGATTCATACTGTTCAAGTTCAGAAATATTCATACTTAAAGGCTGTAGACTGTTTCTCTCTCTGCATAACTGCTGTTACATATATTGATAGAGGATAAGGACTTTTTATCTGTGTGGAATCTTCCAAACAGAGGTCCTCGTAATTCTGCCGAGCTCTTTTTTTACTCATTTGAATATTGCCCCTTGTCTTGAGAAGAAGCATAGATTTGATATTGCTGTAAAGACTTATTCCTATCCTATAGAGAATTTTCATTACATGTGATACAGATGCTGCTCCAGGTTTATGCTCAGTGTTTCAAGATTTCAGAATAGACTGTAAGCTAAGAGAAGCAACTCCATGATAGAATACAAGTCTAGCAAAAAAAAGGAATCACTGAGCCACATAAGGGTACAAATATAGAGACTACCTGGCAGACTGCTGTCTGAATGTGGTGGTTAGTTTCAGCCTGGATGGTATCACCCTGCCCATGAGGCTTGCTGTAGAGGAGCAGCCACTACCTGCTTCTGTAAAAGCACAGAGGGGAAAGACTGGATCTGTCTCCTAGTGCCTGTCAGAGCCTAGCTTATCAAATCAGGGGCTGCTGGCACTGCAGCAGAGCTCATGAGTGGATGCCCAGTATACACTGACCACGAAACAGGATGCATCTTGAAGCAAATGCATCTCCCAGGAAGACCATGGAAATCTAGGAATGCTCAGTGACTTCAGTCTTGAGTGTCTGGGAAGGATGACAAATGGTGAGAGCTGCAGTGCAGTGTGGCTGCAATTTCTTTAACTCCAGCCACACAGAGGCTGTTCATTTATAGAACAGCACCACTCCTCTCTCACATGTGCCAATTCAGGGGATTAAATTTATTCCAGTACAAATGGACCTGTTGCCTATTTACTTTTTCTTTCTGTGCTGAATGAATCCAAAGGCAGTGCTCACTCAGACTAACACCTTGAATGTAAACTTTATTTCACTTTCAAGAAAGGGTCCAAGACTTGACCTGTTATCTTGTAAGCCATCATCATAGGCAGCCTATTTACCAGTATCAGCACATGCCAAGAATGGCAAATACCTGCAGTTGGCTTACCAGCCCCTAGCACTGACTAATCACAAACTATGTCCAGTTTTAAATCCACTGCAGATTACTCTGGGCCTGAGACCAAACAGTATACCCTGTCTCAAACACCAAAGCAAGAGAGGAGCTCCACCCTCCAAAAACAATTTAGCCTGCTATGACCTACATACTGAAAAGCATCCACTGGCACTGGCATGATGATTTAAACATGCTGGCAACTAAAATGACAATGCATAGGCCATAGAAGAGTCCTGTTCTACTTCTTGCTTCATATTGCAAGAAAAAAGGAGAATGAGGACAGATGCCTTTTGTTTTCCTTTTGTTTGTTTTTGGTTTTGTTATCGCAATATTACATAGAAAAAACTAATCCCTTTCATTTAGCAAATCCATTTTGTTTCTTGGAGGGTTAAATCCTGCTTGCCTCAAACAAATGAGTAATCCAATTGGCTTCAATGTGACAACTCCCAAAAGGCAAACAGGATTTGACTCCCTCCAGAACGCAGTACACAGATTTTTGTGAATGAGCTATTTGAAATGCTGGATACTTTGTGTGCTAGCTCTGGTGCTGGCCTATAAACCCATGATGCCTCTGTTAGTCAGCTTTTCTTGTGCTAAAGGCTTAAATGGCTTCCTATGGCTGTAAATTTAAAATAGCGCCTCTAACTATAAATTTGACCATGTTGGTTTTGTCAGATAAAGACAAGAGGGAGGAGAAGGAAGGCAGTGTCTGAAAGCAGTAGTTAGGACTAATTTACTGGATGTTTAAATTTGTTGAGAACCAGATAATCTCCTAGGACTCTTGCAAAAGTGTAAGCCCTCTATCTCCAACATGAGAGATCAAGAGTGATTGAGCCACATGGTACAAACCTCCTCAGTTTGCTGACAGCAGGGGCTTTCTCAACTCCTCGCTGACTGAATTTCTATATTCTTATTAAGACCTTTCACAAGAAAGCAGAAAATTTACCTTGTATTTGTCTCACATTTTCTACTGACAGTGCAGGCTGTTTTCAGAGTAGCCTGAATTTCTCTTTTTTGACACCTCTGGTCACTTCACAAAAGACAACTAGACATCTCCCAGCATCCACCTGCAACGCCTGCACCACAACAGAAGGGAGATCCCTTGACAAAAATATTCACACTGGCAGCACACCTTCACATCTTGATCTGGCAAGAGACCAGATCAAGAAGGTAGTCAACAGTCCATATGCATGAAACCCATGCAAGGAAAATAGCCTCAGTGATATAACTTTGAGAGCTGAAAAAATGTGGGAAAAATCACCCATTGGCTCTGTAAAAACAGTCAGATGCATAGAGGCACCGAGACTAAATAGCAAGGAAGAGGAGAGAAAATTGCAACAAATACTGTGTCAAACACATTTTATGCTGATTTAACTAAGCCAAAAGATAGATTTCGTGCCATCAGACAGAATTGCATGCCCTAAAGTCCTCTTTACTTGCCCTGATCGCTCAGAGTGCAGTCTCCCACTGCCCCATATCCTTTAACAGGTAGCAAGGATCTAAATGCAGGCAGCTGCATTTTTAGGACAATATTTTTACCCTCTAATTTATTTTTTTTAAGTGAAGCCTGCAGAAGGAGAGGGGGAGCAGAGAAAGTTGTTATATAAGCAGTGAGGATAGGGAGTTCTGATTAGGCTTGTACTCTGGGCTGCACAATAAATGCTCTGATAAAATGAGGATGCAAGTGCTTACACCAGGACTGAATATAGCTCGGATTTTGTTTCCTGGGCACTTCCTCCCTGATAATACAGATAGTGTCATCAGACTCATCTGTGCCATGGTAAACAACCTATATAACACCACTACATGCAGTACATCTCACAGGGTGGGAGGGTGTTGCAAACTGGCATAGTTATTTTTAAAATGTACTGTTCATTACTAAATTCAAGCATTGTATTTTAAAGAAAAATCTTTGTATTTAGGGTGGGCCTCAGACCAAAATGCTGGATGTGAATACCTCCTGTCTGCTGTACAAAGTTCAATGTAGGACCACTTTGGAGCAAAGGACTCTGTATTCCAGTGCTCTGCCCTGGCTATGAGGGTGACAGCAACCAAAGCCCTATGGCAGGAGGAGGGCACTGTGGCCAATCTTGTCCTGCCCTTGGCAGAATAAAATGCTGGAAATTTAGGGCAAGTTTGTAGGCTGTGCCATTCTCTCTGGAGAAATTTCACAGGCAGGACCATGCAATTTATGACTACTTGAAGAAAACTGTTGCACACCTTTTTAAATTACTTAAAAGGACTTTGATTTCAGTAATAGCTTTCACATTGATAAACATGAAACAGACTCCCAAGCCTTCAAAGAGCAAATATCACTGGAAAAGAAGACAGAAGTCATCCATGAGCTAATTTGAGATAGTTCCCTTGAGTCTATTTTTCTAAGTTTTTTTTCCTCCAGTCTAGCCAAATGTGCTAATTAATAGATCTCAGTAGAAAAAAACCCCCAAAATTAAAATTATCCAAATCTCACGGTATGATCTGAAGCGCTTTTCAGTTCCACTGTGTGAAATTTGCCTCCCACAGCATGTAGGCAGGCCTGTGAGCTTGGCTCCTGCAGGGGCTGTGTCAGTGCACAGGTGAGCTGGGGTAAGGTGAAGCGGTACAAAGCTCTACAAACCTCATCTGTGTGAGTCTCCCAGATTTGGGGGTGGTTCTTTGTCACATGGAGAGCATTTCCAAGCCACCTACTGGGAAATTACTGCCTCAAATCTTGTACACTTGAGCAATCCAAATCCCCTACTTAGCCCTACAAATCTTTAATCTTAGAAAAACTTTAAAAGTCTTTGTGTTAAAGGCCATAAAAGACAAAACAATGCTCACCCACTCTCTCCTGAAGTCCTGCTGATGTAAATTGCAGTGAGATACCAGTCTGATGGTGAATTAAGGGGAAAGGAAGAAGACAAGACATTTACAGTTAAAATCATGACTGTTTTAAGGTTAAAAACTTCTGCTTTGAGAATTTGCAGTATAGGAAGAGTGAAACAGGGTTGTAAACATCAATCCAGTTAGTCAGCCAACAGGCTGCACTTACAGAAGATTTAGTCCAATAGAAAACTATTGATTTCTTCCCTGTGAAAAACAGAGGCCAATATTTCAGTAAAAACTTCCTTCTTTTCAACAAATACTACAAGTCTAGCAGTGTGGGTTTTTTCCAGTGTCAATTACCACTAAGTACCTTAAACATGTGAGAACAAATACGGTGAGGGGGAAGAAAAAAAAATCTTTTTGCTGGAAGATACCAAGAGTTCAGCTGAGATGTCTGAGCACATTTGGTGGTCAGTGGTGCTGCTGGATTCTAATCCTTTCCAGATAACTCATGGAAGAAAGAAAGCTTAACCCCATTTGACCTGTGCTTACTCAGGGTGTCTTTTCCACTCCAGCAGCTTGAGCCACATACAAAGGACCTTGTTTTTGCAATGGTTTTGATAGATTTTCAGGGAAACAAATGTGTTTGATTCTGAGGGAAGGCTGATGTGGTTTGTGCCTCTGGAAGTTAACTTGCAGTTCGTTAACCCTAGCTGTTGAAGTCTGTTGTGCCAAAATAATGAAATGCAGCCCTGGTTTCCTTTCTTCTGGGTCAGGTCTTGACAGCGAGTGACGTTCTCAGCTCTGAGAGCAGCTGGGGTCATTGGCTCTCAGAGAATTAGGCTCCCTGTCTCCTATGGAAAGTCTTTGGTATGTTGTGGTTGTTGCTTTGATTTTCTAGTGATGTGTATTTTTATACATGTCTGTAAAAACAAACACAGTTTACCCTACTGCCACACAGATTCCTCACAATCCCCCATCAACAATATCAAGCCAATGTTACACTCAAGCCCAGGAATGACTCATTTTTTACAACTGTGGTCTTCTGAGAACATTACAAAGGCTGCAGTGGAATAGTTTAATTCAGAAGTATTTCCTGCATCACCATCAGTGGCTTCTTTTTCCTGGGTCTCCATTTCCTTTGTTTTTCCAGTAGTTTGGGTGTTCTATATTTAGCCAGTTACTGAAGCACACGTGGGTAACTGAACTAAGTGCTTATACAAAAGCTTTTTCCCTGAATTTTTACCTTCATAGTAGAACCCCCTGTAATTTTACTGTCTTGTTACTCCCACTCATCTCTGCTGAATACAGCTGTATAAGATTTTAGCAGTGCATATTGCATTTTTAATTTACTGTGTGCCTCTCCCTCGAACGAGAAGCAGATGACATCTGCTGCCAGGGTGACTCAGCACGCAAAGAACTGCAATCGCAACCTATCAGTCTATGCTAAATGACCTGACCCATTTATACTTTGAAAGTCAGTCAAATCTAAATGCCAGATTCTAGATTAAGGTGCGGGTGGGTGGGGATTGGAATGAGCCTAGGAGAGGTGAGGGAAGGGACAGACGGTGTCCCTGAACTACAAAGGCAAACACCAGAATAGGGACCAACACAGGGTGATGCCTGGACCCCTATGCTGCAGTGCTGGGCAGGGTGTGTGCTGCTTTGTAGCCCACCCAAACAAACACAGCAGGCAAAGGTATCACTGCAGTTGAAAGGGGAGAGGGAGAGATGCAGGGGCAGACTGGGGGAGCCTGTATGAACCTGCCTTCTGCTGCAGGAAGTACAAGAGAAGGTAAAATGACTGGTTTCACAGGTGGCTTGGAGAGGATGGCCTGCAGGCAGTAGAAGCTTGCAGGGAACAGTTGCTCCCTTTATCTTCAGCAATATTTTGGGAGGGAGAAAAGAGGGTACAATGCAGCTCAGGCTTTGGCATATAAATGAAAGACATAAGGTAGTCAGCAGTTTATCCAGTGGAAAGGTGCTTCCTTGCCTTTGTAACAATACGTTTTCATTTCTAAGTGGACAAGATCTTTGAAGGGATAAGAGATTAACAATCTAATGCTTCTGAGTCTGCCTGATCAAGTGTAATTTTCCAATACTGCTTATCAGTGTCCAGACTTGTTTTTCATAGGAATGTAACGTTTTTTCAAGGTTATGTTTGGTAGCTGAACTTCGAAAGAACCTGTGTGTGTGAAGATATCATTGATTTTAGCAAATCCACTGGAAGGTGCTGATTGTTTACAAGACTGTTACGGGGAAGCAGGGCTTAGTGCTGCTTTTTTGTGTGTATGTCACAACATTGTCATATACTTGTCATATTTTCCTTCTGAGTAGAAAGAGCTTTCCATGGATTTCTAAGCTAAAGCTCTCTCTGCAAGAAGATTTCGTTATTCAGAGATGAGGAAACTAAACCAAGAGATGATTCAGTGGTTTTCTCAAGTTCGCAGAAGGATCTGGAACCTATTCCATGTCTCTGGTGGAAAATGGCAGGTTTTGTGGCTGAACTAGTGGCAGGTGTCCTTTACCCTTTCTGTGACCTAGGAGTTATATTACAGCTATGTACTTCCATGTGCCCATCTTTTTGTTTAAAGCAATCAGGATGAGTTCTAAATTTGCAGTGATTGTGTTTGAAATAATTAATGGCTGAGATGAAATGCCCAGGAGTTCCTTCAGGAGTGAAAGCATAAAGAATTTTCAGGTTCTGTTCTTCATTCAAAAGGCTCTCTTGTCCTCTAGTAAAGTGAATCCAGTTTCAGGGATCTCTTTTTCTAGGAGCAAAAGGTCCTAGATTACTTTCCCCTGAGATCATTTGCAGAGTTCTCTGCAAGTCGTGGTGGCTTTGACTGTACAGCGTTTCAATGTGTGAGTGAGAAGACATGGAGGCAGCTGGCATTCATTCCAGAAATACGTGGGCACTGGACTTTGCCAGGGCCACGCCTGGGAATGTCTCAGCTCTTCTGCTGCAGGGGTGCAAAAACACAGGCTGTTTCTTCCTTAGAGCTAGTTAGTTCAATCTGGCAAATTTACCTAACTTTCTTCTTGGAAAACAGTTTCGTGCTTTAAAGGTCCTTACCCTTCAAAGGTTGTCTGAGTCTTAGTGCAGACTCAGTTAGAGAATGCTCTGGAAAAGGAGGGCTCTTGGCCATGATGTACGTGACAAAAAAACAGCCGTAAAAGGGTTTTCATTTCAAAATGCCACATCACTTGCATTACGAAATGTTATAAAAAGCTACAGCTGCTCTGCTAATAATACTCTACATGCTTTAAAATGAAACACTTTATGAACTTGCTATCTTTCTTAGACATCCTTTATCACAATCTCCAAGCAACTTCAAGCTAGCTGCATTATCATATCAATAAACAAAGTGTCCATCTTGCTATCTCTTCCACACAGATAGCCTTTACGTAACTAGCAGCCCCTCTGAAGTCAACTAAGCCATTTGAATGCATGAAAATGTTTGTAGTGAAATTTCAAGAGTCAGTCCCAGTTTTTATTTTGTTTGATTATGTTTCGTGGACACACACATTCAGCCATTTCCCAGCCCTTATCTATAAAACATCCACCCCTCTAGTTACATGGGAAGGAATAAAGAAAAGAGCAAACTACAACATGAGGGCGCTTCAAAGGCAGGGAACAGTGCTATCTGCAGAGAAACACATACACACAGCTTGCTGCCCATAAGGAGCAGTCTGAAAAGACTAAAGTAGCACAGAGTGAAAAACTAACACAGAGAAGGCCAGCTGTGTCTTGAGGCATGGTTTTGGTTGTCATGTTTACTGTAGTATGGAACATACACCTTATTTTCGTTAGGATGAAGTGAAGCTGAGCTGCCGGACAATGCCTTTAGATCGAGTGCACTCTCCAAACACAATATGTAATAAATGTGTGAAACAGTTCTACTTGAATGGTGCAGCCATTCACAGTGTACAGTGCAAGTACCCTGTGATTTCATGGCCTGCTCTGATGCAGCTCTAATGTCTGAGCCTGTGTCATCAGGGATACTAGAAGGGATGTTGGCCATTGCCCAGCTCTTCCAAACAGTATATAAGGATGACTGAGGACAAGAAGTGTGTCAGAGCTCTAAGCTGCCCATTGGATCATTGACATTTGAGATCTTTAAAGAGGACTGAAAATACAAACTGTGTTAATTCAGTAGTATACCACAAAAACACTGTGTGGGCTGTGTTATAAGTAATCAATACTTAATGTCGCAGTGAGCCCTTCATGGTTTCAGAAATACCATCTTAAAGGTACAAAGCACTCAAAGGATTAAAAATAATCTTTACATCTTCTGCTAAGATAAACGGGGGATGTTTGCACTGGGTTGATCCTGTTGTGTTAGTCTCAGGCTGTAACACACAAGACAGTGTTCTGTTGTCTTATACTTCAAAAACCGTCTTCTCCTACACCAAAATAGGAATAATTCTAATTTAAAATTAACAACTCTATCACCATTTTAAGGTTAAAAAAAAAAAAAAGGAGTCATGCCACAAATTCCTTTTTCTTTAAATAACAACTTCCTGTATTTGTCTCAGAAGTTCTCACATGTAGTTGATCTGCTGGGGAATAAACTGTACATCAGCCCTGGAAAGCCTGTCATTAGGCACACATGAACTGATCACATTAACGCATAATTAGCACATAATTTTCTG
Organism: Entomyzon cyanotis; assembly: GCA_024500445.1. Lineage (NCBI taxonomy): Eukaryota > Metazoa > Chordata > Aves > Passeriformes > Meliphagidae > Entomyzon > Entomyzon cyanotis. The sequence continues at coordinate 14,071,168 of JAKEPQ010001027.1, read as the reverse complement.
GAGATACCATAAGGCTTCAATCATATCATTACCAACAGCACCACATCATATCATCCAAAATGAGCAGGTCAAGTCCTGACCTTTTCCTAGCATACATGTTTTGATAATAATACATATTATTTTAGGCTAGAAATAGATTTGTGGTGTAATTTATGACCCATCTTTTTTCTTTTTTTTTCTTAAGATTGAATGTTCTCTTTGATGATCTTGGTGGTGATGTCTGCTATCTTGCTGCTGTGGTCGACAATAACATAACAAAGCCAACTAGATCACCAGTTCAGTCTTACAACTGAGTAAGAGTCTGGCATTTTACCAGCTCAAACAGTGCTGCACTGGCTGCAGGGCGCAGGCAAAAAATGCAAATATTTCAGCTGTGTAGACGGCTATACAAATAGCAAAGCAGACAAGGCAGCCCCATCTGGGAAGACAAAAGATGTGTGATGACCTCCTTCCTTCAAGTTAAACAAGTAAAATCTTATCCTGGGTTATTGTCACAAGTTCCTCTCCTCTGTGAATGTGTACAGAGGGCAGTGCACTATATCTGCAACTTGGCAGCATGACAAGAGCCCAGAGAGGATGTTCTGCGGTTGGGTCTCACTGTGCCCTGTCTGTGTGCCTGCTGTGTGTGTGGTCAAGGTGCCAGGGGCTGACTGAGGTCACAAGGCAGAAAATGCCAGTTCCAGCTGCCACATTTTCTTCCATTCTGCCTCTGCTCCTCCACCAGCATCTTTGGTGTCACCATTCCATGTTTGCTCTGCCTCCCTACTGTGCCTTGCTTTTCTTGCACTCTCATTTTTTCTTGAGGGAGCACTAAAGTTTGTCAGGACAAGAGGAAGCTGCCTACTGTCTGCTGCATGTCCAGTATTTTGGACATTCTCCCTTTTTGGCAAGGCTGACTTGGACGTTGGGGTGTGATAGAGGTTTCTTTGCCCATTTCTGTCTATCAAATCTGGCACAATGAGCAGTCTGAGCTGAGATATTTTTGGCTGACAGTGTCCCAACGTGCAATGAATGGCGCAATTTACTTGGCTTTGCTTCTTCCCACAGAAATTAACAAAATCCATACGATGCTTCTTGCCTGTCAGGAAACTATACTCTGCATTAATCTCTCATTCAGGAGACAGGCTATGTGATAGAGAAGATTAATCCTAACCACAGATAACACTTCCTGTCTTTAAATAGTTTCGGTAGATAAATAACTTCTATAATGAAACACTATCCTGCAGCTGGGTTTTGGTTTAAGCCAGGAACTTTTGAGTTTTAATTCTGGCTTTCAGACAAAATCTCTTTGTGGATAAAAGTAAGTAGAAGCGTGGTTTTGGTTTTTGGGGGATTTTTCTTGACAGAGAAGGTACAACCTCAGCTTTTTTCACTTTCATCAAAAGTTCAAGCTCTTCAGCACCTACAAATGCATCCCTGCTTCACGTGCCACTTCTTTTCCTATAACTTAGTCATAGAGTTTTCCCAGTAGATGTATTGAAAGGATAAATTACCCAATGTCAGAAAGATTTCTGAAGATGCAGGTCATGGCTTGAGGCAGATTCAGTCATGCAGAGTGCTCCAATGTTGCTCTAGGGAGCCTGCATTGACATCATGGTCCCCCCCAGTACTCAGTCTTTACCTGTAAAATGTACCCAGCAGACCTCATTCTTGAATCTGGGTCACACCGACATTCACTACTGCTCATGGGTAAGATCTGGTCCAAAATCCATTAAAATCAGAAAGAGTTTTTCCTATGTTAAGTGGGCTGGAGTCAGGCCTTTGCAGGATGCATGAACCCCAGCCTTCCCCACCTCTGAATAGCATAGTGATGACCTAACAGACAGCTACTTTCTGAAAGCCTCTTTTACACAACTGGGGAAGTCTTGGCTTCTAGAATATTAAGGATCTTACCATAGGCACTGTCCAAACAATATTTAAAAAATAGGATTCAGACTCCTGCAATCTCTTGGCAGTACTTGCTATTTAAATCTTTTTTCAAACCATGAAGAAATAGACCATGCATTGTAGTGATTTTCCTCGATTTCCTTCCACCAGACAAGTCAGGGAGAGGGGGCTGTGACCACCAGGTCTTGGGGTTGGGGCAGAAATAAATGGAAACTGAAAATGTGTGTAGGAATCTTATGCTTACGAGGACATTTCATAATAAGGATTGGTGATGAGATAAATTCTTTGAAAGAACTTCTATTTGTTTAAGGGACCTTTCCTAATCTAGCACGCAAAATTCATGGGCTACATGCTGGAAGATTGTACTAAAGATAGCTGTGCAGATGCAGGAGTATCACTGAGACTCCAGAAACACTGTGATTGCAATTTTAACTTTAAACTAGCGCCAAATTACAATCTCCACATCCCTGTGGCTGTGCTCCTGCTGCTGCTGGGCCCTGAGCCAGCTAAACAGCACTGCAGAGACTTGCCTATGATTGCTAGTACCTACAGTACCTTATTAAACGCAGGCCAAAGTATCAAGCAAAGATTGGTCTCTGCATCCATGTAACTGGCAGCCATGAGCAGAGCTGCTCGTGATGCTCTGATTAGTGTTTGAAGTAATAACCCAATATTCTTCTTTAATGGTGAGGGAATGGACTCTATGATGGTGACTGCAAAGTAGTACTGTGGCTACTGGCACTGTCCTCTAATGCAACATGCGACAAACAAAGATGAAGCCAAGTTCCACCCTGTGGTATAATGATTTTTCCTGGTGCAGATGCAGGCACAAAGATCTCAATGACTGAAGGGAAGTGGTCTTTGACCCTTTTTCAGAGCTAAGTGGAAAATACAAACCAGTGTCTCTCCCTCTGTACCCTCAAGAGGAGCCAATCACTGTAGTAATGGTTAACCAAAAAAGCAGATCACCTGTTTTGTCTCCCAGGCCAAGCACTGAGAAGCAAATAAGTTTTCTATTTCATGAATTAGAAGCAGGGAAACTCTTTTATCTGTGTTTGCTTTTGGCTAGACATTTACTGGCAAAGGACTTGGGCAGTGTGATTGAATGAATATGCCAGTTCAGTACTGCCTGTGAGGAGCTGTTCGAGGTGATTTCCCCCAAGCCCTCAGCCTTCTCCCGCTTGGAAGCCCAGACAGCATGGCTTCAGAGCACTGAGGCTCCGGGCACCCAGCTCTTTGCGGAGGGCAATGGTACCTCTGCCTAGGATGGAAGCTGCACAGCTAATTTTTCTGCTTTTTTTGATTTTTTTCTTTAAACCAAATTAACCCAATAGCATTTTGATAACAGTTGCGTTCAAGTCAAATGAAAATGCTGACTGTTAAGGCTAATATCCATGAAGAATGTTGTTGTAGGAAGGGTTTTCAAGAAGGGCTCTCAAACCAAGTTTCTCTCTTAGTGGCCTAGGCTACAGCTAAGGTATCTCAGTATAAGGGTAATAATTTAGGAGGCAGTGAGGGGGTCAGCATAGGAATCATTTATCTTAGTTAACTGCAAACTCTAGCACTAAATCAGACATCCCACTTAAAAATAGGGTTTACATACTCTGACTTTTTAACTCTAGTAGGTGAAATTTAAGCTCCAAATATCATATTTAAACTCCTAAATATAAGTGGCCTGGTTTTCCAGGATATTAAGCATATGCAATGCCTATTGATTTCAATGAGAAATGTAGATGCCTGTTGACCATTTTGGAAAACCATGCCATTGCATTTAGTTATTGATACATAGATTCCTAACTTTAAGCAGCCAGGCTTGAGACCTACTAGCTTCATGCGGTTCTGCTTCAGCTTTAGCAAAAGCTCACTTCCATGAAGTGAACCCTTAAGTACTCTTGACTTACTCTCTTCCAGCACTATCTTCCATGCTGTGGTAAGTATTCACTGAAGGCTGATTTTGCAGAAGCAAATTTAAAAAACACATAAAGTTAAAATACTACTTTTTTTTAAAATGCAGAAGAAATATTTTCATAAACATTTTAAAGAATATTCCTTACAGAGAGAGTGACCTCATTTTTATACAACAATTCATACTGAGACAGAGGGGAATTTGTGCTGCAGAACTGTTCTCTTTAGTACAGATGACATATTTCAGTGGGAAAAGCAAAGTTAACTACATAGTCAAGGTGAATACAAACACTGGGTTCCAGCCATATTTGGACTGTATCACAAACTCAATGACACTAGAAAATTAAAAATGAGCACTGCTTCTGTTCTGTAATCTAGATTTATTGTGCTAATCCCACATGACATTTGATCAGAAAGGAACAGGAATGGATGTAGTAGGAAACTATGTGCCAGGTCTGTGCTAGATTGAATGTACCAACTGTTCAAACACAGTCCTACTTCAGGGACAACTAATACAAAGGAAAATAAATATGCTTTAACCTGTATAGCTTACACTAACTCAGCATTAGCCACAGTGACCAAAATACTTTCTTCCCAGGACATTCACTTCCATGTTAGAGCTATAAATGCTGCCAAAATTTCCCTTCTCTGACTGATACTCATATAATAGCCCAGGCTTGCAGTGGACTTAGCCTTAATCTTAGACTTTCAGAGAAATTAGTAGCATGTGTTGCCTGTATACATCTCCTTGCCATCTGTGGATTCTTTAGGTTCAAAGGAGGCAGCAAACACATCAACACTCAGGGAGCCATTTTGATCTTGAAATCTTAACGTGGGAAGCACTTATAGAAGGTTACACTTATAGTCTAGACCTTCACACTGGAGCGAATTATGTATATTAGATGTCCAAAGATGTGTAAGCAGAAACAGAAAATTGATTAGACATACCTTAGAGCAAGGGTAAAATGGGGATTGAGCAAATGGGGTTAGGGATGTCTTGGAGACCAAAGGATATGGCACAAGCAGAATTGTCTTTATTTAAAGGAGAGCATTTGTTTCCAAGGTATAAGTCTGAGCTTCAATACAGAGTTCTGCACACAACTTTCTGACCAGCGGTAATTCAGGCTCTGGGTACATTCTCATCTGGAAGAGAAGTTACGCTTCTTCCCTCAATATGCCCCGGGGTTCTTGTGAGTCCACTGTCGCGTACTGAGAGGTGGACCTGCACAGGAGCAGTCAGATGAGCAGGGAATAGGTAACAGCAATGCTGTTATCAGCTGCTTAACACAAGGCACTGCCAGGTTACTCAGTGAAAGGGAAATCTAGAACAACAGTGATGTGGGCTTGGCATGCTGAGAATCTGGTTGCAATTTGACACTTGTATTTAGTGGCAGGATTTCTATTTAGCTAGCTAAAATTGTTTACAGTGGTGTAAGAATAGCTCAGACCCAATCATACGCCCATTTTTCTGACTTTTCAGACACAGCCATAATGTTTTAAACACAGGTGTTGGGCTCAGTCTCATGTCTTTGACAGTGTACACAATGAACCCATGACATTGTCATAGCTGGATCCTAAGTAAACCTGTGCAATAAACATGGCCAAGCAAACAAAAGACAAGGAACATATGGGGTGCTGCTGGGGCTGGTTTCTGGTTGGTTGTAAAACAAAACCCAAAGCGAGCACCACTCATAAACTATTTAAAGGAGACGCAGCTGCAGTCTGCATCTTCACTTCCCCAGCCTGGCCCAGCTGCACAGACCCTACTCACCATCATTTCTTGGCTGTGGTAGAAGAGAGTTTCTCAGGAAAGAGTCACTCCATTAAGAGCCTTGCCACATCCAGTACATTAAGAGCCTTCCACATCCTCTGGCAGCTGCAAAGGGCCTGGCACCCCCCTCAAGGCACTGCTCTGCAGTCCTAGCAGAGGAGCAGGCAGTGCAGGATGCCTGCCTGCTGCAGCAGACATGCAGCCCAGCTTACAGAGCTGTGATCTGCACTGCCACCACAACACAACCTGCCTTGGGGATGGGCCTGCAGCTGAGCCCAGATCCCATTTCAGGTGAGACTGGAGCACAGCCCGTCACCTTGAATGTTCTCCAATGCACTTGTAAATCAGCAGGGGTTAGTCCCTAAAAGACCAGGCTTCTTTTGTACCATTTATTGCATTGTAACAGGTGTCAGGCTCCTGTGCAAAAATTTTGTCCTGGTGGAAGAAGATGGATGGAGCTGTTTGTCTGGAACGGCTGAAGCAGGCCTGTGGGAGCTGTCACTCTGGCCAGGTAGCTCAGTAGCTGAGGGTCTCCAGGCTGGCCACTTTAACCAAACCAGCTGTCCACTGTGTGCAAGGGCACCAGGTGTACTGCTTCCACACTGACTGTCAGGGAAGCCAGTCTGTTAGGGCAGCAGCTGATGCAGCCTGGATCCCTGGGATTTGCTGCCTGCTGCCTGAGTCAGTATTGACACTACAGGCAGCAGTAGGGGTGTGGTAACCCAGGTCCTGCCTCTGCTCTCAGTGCTTTTTTATGCCAGATATTCACACATATGTGACAGGGTGTGGCTAGCACAGGTTCTTCCCGTGGGAACATTTTGCTATATTTCATAAACAAGATAAAGTTTGGATGTTTTGCAAACAGTTTCTCCGGATTGGGTGAGTTCGGGCTTGGCCAATTGGGCCCAGGGGGAGGTCTCGGGCTGACCAATCTGGGGCACTTCTGTAGACTCTATATATATGGAATTCAAAACAATAAAGTGCCTTTTCTCCTCTCTTCGCTTGTCTGAGAACTTGGGTCAGTCCTCAGCTAGCCGCTCAACAGCGACAACAGGGGACATATGTTTTACTAAAGAGCTGACAGGAGTTTTGACACAATAAAAAAAGTGGAAGAATATCCTGTGGAGGAAATGGGAAAGGAAGGCCAAGAATAGCAAAAATAAAAACAGGCAGTTGCACACATAGATTTTGTGCACTGTAAGCATTGGCAGATTGCTACTTTGAGACATTTGTATTCCTGCTGGTTGCTTTGGTGGTGTTATCAGCTTTAAAGATGTCAAAATGGAGCGCATATGGAAGAGGTTTGTAAAGGACCATGCAGTGTCTTCACAGATTTGTCCAGGGAGTTTATTAGAGGCCACAAAGGAGAAGATAGCTAGTAGTTATAGGAGAAAAACTAATCACTAGAAGAGGAAGAGATGGTTAGATTTTGATGAGTTTTACAAGGATTTGAAGCTTATGTGAAGAGGGCGTACTGGGCTGGGAAAATTGCTTAACATTAATGGACTTCTGGGAGGATCTGGAGGAAGTAGCAGGATGGCAGAATCACCTAGCAGACAAACATATGCACAGCTCGAGAAAGAGAAGTGTCAATAAGGTGCCTCCAAGGTGACCAGAAGAACTCACTGAGGTTGCTAAACATGAACTGGGCTACACTAGCTAAATACAAAAGCACAGTGTTGCTGTGGGACCATGGGCTCTGTCCTTTGATCCTATATTCACACTACGTTATCCAGTTTGTTACTAGTTGGCATATACAATAGATGTTGCAGGGTTTTTTAATATCTTTTTTAAGCCTAATTGTGAGGTAAATAATCATGAAAATCATGGGCTTTTAAATCTAATTTCACAAATAATTTTTAACAATAAATGTATAGATTTTTTGGATTGAAAATCTGTCACTTTAGTGTAGGCTTGTCAGCCTTCCAGTTGCATTTATAAACAGGTGTTTAATAAGAAGGCAGCATCCAGTTATGACTGTAGTTTGACTTACAGAAAACCTACATTAAATAATATGAGTCAAAAGAATCCACTGGGTCTTCTCTTTCTCTACATGTACACATTGATGCAGGACAAGTGAAAAATGGGTTTCAAGATTTGAATAGAAGAAAACGTACCTTTAACTTAGTATAATTTTGCAGGATTTCTCTTAAAACCTGTGAAACTTTATGCCTGTCAGTTCCTTCCTCAGAAAGCTTGTCCACACAGACTCAGAAGTAATCCCCTAATGAGCAGTATAAGTGTGGTGGAGTAAGATGGAGGGGGATTTTATTTTCAGCTTTCTTAACACCATATGTTCACTTAATCCCACTCTTCATTTAGTTAAAGGTAATCCCTGAGTACTTGAGAACAAATTACATTCAAACATACATTATGTGTATGGAAGCATCTGTATTTAACACTGCACACGTGTCTCAGGCTAAGAAAAATCACTGATAGCTAAGGCAATTGAATTTTCCTATACAGATGCTCCCAAGTCATCTACCTCAAAAGTCCGCATTACGATTCAAGAAGGAAATTTTCTCTGAAAGAATTACTGATGAGGATTGCTTGGATTTTTGCTCATCAAATATTGAATAAAAATCTTGAAAGTTATTCTGAAGTGCCATTTTATTTTTTCTACCTCATCACTAAAATTATTAAAAAATCATGACAGCTCTCTCTGATAAGTCCAGAAACATCACACAGACGACATTAAACATACCAAAATGTTTATTTTCCACATTTCAATTCAGAATGGGAGTCTTAAAAGAAATTGTAGAAGTTTCAAAGTACAGTGATAAAAATGCTAAAATTTACTGTTCAAAAATCTACTGTCCAGTTATCTACAGCTGTTCAAAAAAAGAATCTGAAACTTCCCACAGCTATTTTTAGTCACTCACTGAAAGAACAACTGCACCATTTTAAACTACTTCTTTTAAAAAATGTTAACAGTCCAGCTAATGTCACTTAAATGGTCAAGACAGAAATTCCAGTAAATCCTAATATGTGATTTACAAGATATATGTCAAATATTTCACATATACATAAAAATTACAGGAAAAAAAATGGTTCTGCTCTGTAAACATTTGGTACAGTTAAATAGCAGGGAACTTCTGGAGAAAGCTGTACTTTCTACCTGGTCTGTGCAACTAAATTAGTACCAGCTGTCTCCTGAAATGAAAAGTTAATTTGAGCAGGTCACTTTCCAGAATGATATCTGGGGACAAGATGTAGCTGCAGATACTTGAGAAAGAACAGTTGATAGTAACTGGAAAAACAAACCAGTGCCAGCACTGAGCATAAAAGAGATGCGCCACTCTATCTCTGCAGCTCCAGAAACTGTGCCACATGGCTGCAGTACATCTACACAAAGCTCCCCCTGCAATTATGGCCAGTGCATAAATGGGTTTGACTGAATTTTCCTCTCTTTCAAAAAAGGAAACTAAATGTAGTCTTTTGGATTTTCACGCTGATCTTTTTTGAAGATCCAGAATTCATTTCTCTCTCAGGCAGCAATGTAACTGATAACTCTATTATATTGCACATTGAGAAAATCATTTACACTTTAAGAATTATTAAATCAGATCTAGCAGATAATCATTCTGTAATGAGCATTAACTGCAATCTGTAATGAGCATTAACTGCATATAAAGTATTTGGTCTGGAAGGACATTTCAACATTTTCAACATTTACATTAAAATGCCTTTTTTCTACCTCAGTAAGTGAAAGATATCCCTTCTGAAGTGAGATGAAAGAGCATTTGCAGTGTAAAATGAGAAATGTTGTTATAGAGGAAGTAAAAATAGGTTAAAAGTAATGTAAAAGGTAAGTAACTACTTGTTGCTTCTTTTAAAATTCTAGTGTTGTTTGAATAAATGTGTGGAAAATAATCACTATTTGTATTTTAAGTGAATTATGTGCCAAAGCCGCAGCATTTTTATGAATGAGTAATCTCATAGTTTTCAGAGACATCACTCAAAGAAATCAAAGATAAACACTGTATTTATTTATAGTTGTTTGCAAAATTTTTGCCATAGCTTTGGCCTCTTTTTTAGACCACACTTACCCTGTAGTGACCTCTCCAAAAACTGACCATAACAGAGTCAGTGTCCCCTACTTTAGCATTCGTTTACATCATCCCCCTTCCTGTTGTTGGCACCCCATTCTAGTTCATGTCACCTTTTTTAACCCATGTTAGTGGCCATTTTCCAAATCATCTTCACCACTGAATTTTTTTCTCTTGGTTTTAAAGGTACAGTCAGACAGAAAAGTATTGGTTTTCCTGTCTCCAAGAGCATGATGAAAAACCTTGCTTTACAAATCTGCTGTGATTGGGACACACACTGACATTATTTTCCCTTGTAATCATATTAAATCAGTTGAAGGAAGGGCAGCAAGAGAGTATGAATAGATTTTTGGGGAGTGTGATAGATCTCAAGCCTGTAAGTGTGCTGCAGGAAATCACTTGTTTATTTGCCTTTCAGAAAGAACCTCTGGAAATAGAAGCATTTTACATTATTTTGTTCCTAAGGATATAAAAATACATACATTCTAATTGCACTTTGGAGAAGAAAAATTAATAAAGACAACTGCGCCATTCCCCATTAGTGGAAATGCCTGCAGTTAACCTGCCTCAAGCACTTTCAATATCACTGAATCCCTTGGGTGGGATTTTCCAGAGTGCCAGCATTAGCTCAGCCCTGCTCCCATTAAAATCAATTACTGACTTCAGCCTGGGAGAAGAGTCCAGAGAGTCCCTGTGGTGCCCTGTATGTTGGAAGATCCTAATCTGTTAGTGTGCTGCTCCTTTCCTATTTTTATGTGCATGGCTGCACAGGTGCTCAGATACATTCACCAGGGCCACAGCATGCCTCAGAGGGCCTAAAAAGGAACCAGAAAGTTAACTATGCAGAATAAAGAGTAGTGGAGGGTTGTACAGATCATGGAGGCAAGGTGAACTTCACATAAAATGAAATTTCATCAAGCGTGTAGTGAAGTCAGCTAATTGCAGCCTCTATACCCCAATTCATAGACCCTCCAGAACATGTTTTCAACACGATTTCACACAGTATATTTTCTGTCTATCGAATCCAATTGTCATGGGCAGTCATCAAGGCAAAGAGTTTAGTAGAATTAAAAAAGGGATTTAAGAAGCTTTGTGAGCAAAGACAACATTTGCAGCTGTATGCACTAGATTACAACAATGCAGGGGACAAACAAGCTTCCTGCTTCAGCAGCATAAGCTGATTGCTTTGAGGGTCAAGAAGGAATGTTTTTTTGGCATGTGTTAGCCATGCTGATTTATTGAGATGTGTGATAGGGTGGTTTGCGTCTTCTTTAAAAGGGGTAATGATGATAATGAATGCTATAGATAGATTATTTGCCAGTCTGCAGTGCTGACATTTCCATAAAAAGAGTATCAACAGTAAGTTTGTAATGAAGTCCCCTCCCAAGCAAGGGACTGATTTGGCACTGATGAGAGCAGAACTCAGACCCTGGCTAGGAACAAGGTTTCCTTTCTGACCTTAGGGAGGTAGCTTGTTCACTCATCACCTGAGAAATGGAAAGAAAATGAATGCTTCTCTAGTTCTTAAAGGTGGAGGGAAGGTGCGTATAGAAAAGAGTGGTTATATTTTCATCCACAGACATTCTGTGCTTTGGATTCAGAGCTGTCATCCCACGGTAATTCAGGAGTACTTTAGCTGGAATTAGTCAAGATTTTTCACATGTACAGTGATTAAGTGAGTTCAGAAAATGGTGTTTACATTCCAGTGTTTGTGGTGCTCCTCTGAACTTGTTCCCACATGCAAATAGCATCAGCCTTCCCTAAGAACAGCAGCCCTGAGAAAGCTTAGTGGCCTTAACCTAGAATATGAGGAGTTTCTGCAATGGATTGTGTATCAACCTGGCTGGCTTGAAACCCCAGAAGCTTCTGTCCAAGTCTGCATTTTCTATTACAGGCTACTGTTGTCAGCTACCAGTTGCTGCAAGGTCAGACCCCTTCAAGACATCCTTGCTTATGAACAGTAGATAAGATCTGAGAAAAGACGTTTTTAACGTAAGTCTGGATGAGCTGAATTATTGATGTTAATGGCTATGGGTGCTATACCTGTTGCTAAGAAATACTGCAATACTTTGTCGTAATTCCCATTTGGAAATGCCATTATAGCTAGCTGAGCAGCAATAGGTACACTATAGGCTGAGCAAGCTATTGATAAACAGGAAAGGCTTTTAAATGATTTTGTACCTTGAACCCTGTAGTTGGCAAAAAAAAAAATCATAAAGAAGCAGGTGAAAAGAGTCAGACTGTTCTTCTTGCTAGAGCTGACAGGCATCATAGGTGCTCGAGGTTCCATGACGGAATAGTTGTGTGTATACATAGATGTACCTATATATGCACACATACAGTTTTGATTGACAGAGTCTGGATCAGACCCAGCTGGTTTTCACCAAAATGTGAAATTTTTACTGCACAAGTCATTTAGCTTTCTTAGGTCCAACAAAGCAATCAATTGAGGTTGATTTTTTTAATTTTGAACTCTCACATTTCTACCCTTTGCTTGGTGTGTCCTGTATGGAAATTCCCCCAGCTGTCTAATGATCCAGAAGCCCATGTAATCTTTGTTTATTTATGTTTTCTTATTCAGAATTATTTAAATACAGAAAATAAAACCTTTGAAGGATTCAAAATTAAGCTCAGCTGCCGGCAGTGCTTAGCTATATCTAAAACTGAGATTTGATAGACAGCATTTGGGGAGAAGAAAGGGTCATTAGTCATGGAAATATTGCCCTCATTAAAAAAATGATCCAATTTATCATTTCTTATTTCAATGCAGATATACATTTAAGTTGACCTTTTAACCTACTCAAAAGGCTTCACTATTTTTATTAATTCATTAACTGTTAATTTTATTGGCAGATGTATGACTAAATTTCCTGTACTACTTTAAAAAGCTTACCCAATGTCTGCTTGCAGGTATGTACTATTTCCTTGGCCTGGGGGATGATTTTACATTAGTAACTTATGTATGTAATTGGATAGTGGTTCTGTAGGATCTGGTCCTCAAGCTTAAAGTGGACTACCTCTGATCTCTACCCAACATTACATTAACTCTGTTGTCTATTGTCTGCTCAGGCTCAGGGGCAAATTAGCAAGTTTGATATAAATGAATAAAAACATTTCCACATGCCAAAAGCAGAGTTTGCAGTAGTCAGCTATAACCTTTTTTTTCCTTACTATAGAATTTCATATTGAAGGTGTGAAGTTTTGTACCCTTCATGGCCACGCAGTTCCTGAGCTGCAGTGGTGCAGAACATGACGTGGTAGGGCTTCTGTGCTGGGTCAGCTGCCAGGGAGCTGCCAGAAGGAACCTGGCCATGGCACACCCGAGTTGCTTCTTGCATTGCCCGTGCACTCCCTGAGCTTCCTACATCCATTTCAAGTCTGCTGCTGGGGGAGGTGTTGTCATTCTAATCCCTTCGGGGTCATGGAAGATCAGCAGGAAAGTGTGGTGGGATTAATACAACCTGGAGACAAAGTCCAAACCTGCTGATAACATCAGATTCATAGTCTCTTTCAGCTCTGTCTCGCTGCTGATACGCAGCAAGTGCAGAACAGCACTGAAAACTGTTAACTTATGTTAACTTATATTTACTTATCACTTTCACTAAATAATATGAGCCCAGACACTTTTTAATTGTGGAACTTCCACAAACTATGAAGCAGTGTATCAGTAGCAGTCTAGTATTTGGAATGGTCAGATTAAAAATATTTACTAGAAGACTACTGTAATCTCTTGGTGATGAATGCATGTTTTTTATTCCATATTGATAATTTCTATATTTTTGTATACATAGCTTTGATCTCAGCTTGTCTGGGATGTTGTTAATTGGCAACATTTTATTATGTTGTCCAGAATCTGGAAGTGATTACATGTTAAGGTGAATTTATACAGCAAAGTTCTTTTGCTAAATATGTTAGAATTATATGGGTGAACTTTGTCTTTCGAATTACTTAATTGTATGCACACATGAAAATAATTTTCTCCAGGTACTAGCTTTTATTTTAAACCTGTTGCTGTTGACCTAGCTTGTAACCTCACTGGCAAATTAGTACTTACAGCAGTAGAACTTGCGTCATTTTGCGTAATTGTTCACAGTTATGGAAAATACTGTGCTTCAACTGACTGAAGTTTTCTGTCTGTCAAGTACTGGCAGATAAAACCTGATGTAAAACATGCCTGTGCTGTGTCACAATAGACAGCGGTTCTAGCACAGGGGAGAAGCACGTTCCTGGAGGAGGCAGCGTGGATGCCACCTCTCCTGCGCTGTAGCTTGAAGCCCCCAGGCAATGAACTGTAGTTAAGCGAATCTCCTCTCCTACAGCACTGTCTGCAGTAGCAAGCAATGCGTTTTATCCCATTTTGTAAACAACTTAAAAATATGGGATCTCCTCCCCGAAGCTGTGGTAGGATGAGAAACGGAGGCAAACTCCCGGCCGGGACACAGCGTAGCCGAGGTGGCGCGGGCCGGGGCTGGCCGAGGGTCAGCGGGACACGCGACCGAGGATTTCGGTAAGATTTGGTAATTTGCTGCCAACAGAGACCTTCGGTGATGGGGACGGGGAACGTCCCCCGGCGCCTTTACCTGCGCACGGAACCGCAGCTCCGAGCTGGCTGGGGCGCGGGCGGCGCCCGCCGTGAGCGCGCTGGTCACCGCCCGGCGCGGGCGGACCCGCTCCGCGGGCAAGGGCGCCGCAGGGACCGATCGGCTCCGCGCGCGCCAACCGCCCCCCGCGCGCCCAACCGTCCCTCGCGCCCAACGGCCGCTCGCGTGCCCAACGGCCGCCCTGGCGCTGCGGGGCCGTCGCCGCCCCCCGTGGCTGGCGCCGCTCCCGGCAGGGCGGGGCGAGGCGCGGCCCGCGCGCCGGAAGTGAGCGGCGGGGGGAGCCCGGAGCGGCGGCGGCGCTGGGGCGGCAGCGGCGTGTGGGGAGCGGCGTCTCCGCTGCGGGGCAGGGACGCGCCTCGGCCGCCGGGCGGAGGCGGTTCCGCGCTCGGCGGAAGCAAGGAACGGGAAAGGAAGGGAGCGGCGAAAGGAACCGGTATCGGCGGCCACCATTAGCGGCGGCGGGAGCGGCGGGAGCAGCGGCAGCCGCCGAGGGGGTCTGCGGGCGGAGCGGAGCCGGGTGCCGCCGCCGGCAGCGAGCGGGAGCGAACCCGGCGCCTCGCTCCTCTGTTCTGTGGGGCGTCGCCGCTGCCCGCCGGGGCTCCCCGGAGCCGGGGCGAGGTGAGTGGCGGAGCCGCCTTCGTGTCGCGCTTTTCTGGGGGGCGGCGGTGGCAGAGCCGACGGATGGCGTTTCCTGCCTGAGCCCCCGAGCCCCCGCCGGGGCTGGGCCGGGAGCAGCGGAGCGAAGGGATGCGGGAGGGGCGCGCGTTTGCCGGTCCGCGCTCGTGCCCTGCGCCCCTCCACGCCCCAGACACCATCGGGTGGTTTTTTCCAGAGAGGCTCTGCTGTGCCGGTGACTGGTGGAGGCTCCTTGTAGGTGTGTGCCCCCCGGGTGTTCCCCGAGTGAGGCATGCCTCGGAAAAGGCTGGGGAGTCAGCCGGGGATGCGCGAGGGATGTAGTGTGTGGTATGCAGACAATGTCAGCTTGGGTGAGTCTCCACCCTGTGCAGCCGCAGGCGCTCGGGTCCCCAGCGCAGGCATCGCCCAGGCGCGCTCTGCCACCCGCGGAACAAAACGCGCAAATCCTCGTTCCTGCTGCAAGAAGGAAAGATGGGTTAAAAACCAAACACCAAACCCCCAAACCTGAAATCTTTTAAGCTTTTTAGCCATACGACTTACTGAAGGCAGGCTGGTTTGCGAAGAGCCTCCCAAGCAAGCTTGATGTCTCCATTGGTTTTCATGAAACTGGGAGAGTGGTATATTATTTTTTCTGCATGGGGAAAATCACGGATGGTGGGAGGGAAAGGAGGAGTGTCTGTATACATAAGTGTCACATGACCTTGTAAAATTCATATGGCTATACTTATTTTTCTCCTGCATTAATGCTGGTTGTCTTTAGAAGCCAATGACTTACCTGTTCATTTTGGAAGATTTTATTTCTTTTGGATTTGTTATCTTGTGGGCAAAAAATAATCACATGTGTGTTTGGACACTCTCGCTGCATTTTTACTAGTATTTTATGTTTTTACTGGGCTATAGGTGTTTAGGAGGGGATGAACAGCAGTATATGTAGTAGATTTATTTTTTACTGGTGGATGACAGGTACACTGCATTTGGCCAAAGTAAACTATTTCATATAGCTGGTATCTTTATGTTACCATTCATGTGATGGATGAATGTTTCATGAGACTGGAGAATCACACCTACTCCATTTTGAATGAATTGCCTCTTTTTTGTCTGTTCCCCCTAGTGCCCTCCAGACATGGATACATTAGCTTCTTAAACACCTTAGAGCAGAAAAATTAATCGATGAATGAATTATAGATGTTTATTGAAACAATATGTCTAAAACAACAAATCTTCCAATTTTATTGTCTTTAATCAGCTTTTCTCTGCTGAGAAGTTTCCTGTCAAAATAGAGGAACAGGAAAATTACTTTATAAATCATCTTGAAGAAC